>OW443298.2:1285000-2535000 GCA_937001585.2 Brachylomia viminalis
CCCATCCCTCACACAGTCCATTCTACAGATGTGGTCGTCAGTACCAAATCACGAACTTGCTTCTTGTGACTTTATCGTCATTGGCATGAGGTTTAACACATTATTGCAGTGTGCAACAAGTGAGTGGTGTACGGTCAGTTCCAAATGTATCCGATGAAAAAGTTAACAAATGGATCAGAAAACGCACCTGTGGATCATGTGAATGACAATTTCTAGTGCCACTTGCTAGTTGATGGCTTTGATTTGATTATTTTATACTTACCCCGGAATCCTAATTTTAAATCACCTTAAAGACGTTTCTCATTTGACAATTACGATACTTTTATAAACTTAATGTTAGTCAATGATTTTTCATGTTAATCATGTTATTCAAACAAAAATTGTTGAAAAAAGTGTTGCTAAATTAAGTGGAAACCTAAATTCAGATGAATATGTCAGAAATTCCCTTCAGTGACTGAGAACCGGGTTAGTTTAGACTTCCGTCACAGAATGTTAGAACAGACAGTAGTAGATAGATAAATAGATTACTCTTTATTATTTCCACCATTAAAAGTTATAAATATAAATGTAGAAATGATTACATAGGGTGACACAATGGGCAGTCTTATCGCTAAAAGCGACGACGACTTTTAAAGACAACCTTAGGATGGAGAAGGAGAGACAATACTAAAGGTGGTCAATAGTACCTGCTGGTAAGGTCCTGGTGTGGTCGTGGTACGCGAGCGGCGAGGAGCGCGTGTTGGGCGAGGGCGGCAGCGACGACGGCTCCTTGCTGCCGCTGCGGGACATCTCCAGCTCACGCCCTACGCTGTCCACCTGCCCAAAACACAAACATTCACACAAACATAAATACGTTACACTTACGAGAGAGCCGCCTCTGAACCCAGATGGAAAGATGTAACTACAGCCTCGTAAAGTGGGGCTCATCGACGAAGGTACGGCAGCAGGGTGTGGATGTAGAGCTCAAACTCAAAGGATTTATTTCAAATAAACCAATTACAGGCACTTTTGAATTGTCAAGGGGTCGCGGTCGGTCAGTCAGAAAGATGAAGCCCATTGCCCTAGCGTAGTTGGTTCCTATGGAGAAGAATGGGCAAGAAACTCTATGGACACTCTTTTAAATTATATTGTTACAAAAATATTAGTTACATCATTTATGTTGAATTTATAATATTATACGTGAGAACGATGTAAAAAAGACGTACACGTTATAAGCGCCGAGAGTACTGCAAACAGAACCAATAAAAATAAGCTGTGGCAGCTAAGACAGGACCAGTCCCAACTGACGGCGCCCGTTCACGAACATGACGCATGGATCAGCACCATTCAGGTCAACCATTTTGAAGGGAGCTAAATGATCCAACACACGAGCCACCGTCAGCGAGACATTTGAGTGAGCATGACATCTATCAGCGGCCAGGGCACAATCAAGGCAATGAAGCCCGATATATGGTAGCTCTACAAGTCAAAGTCAAAGCATTTATATCAAATAGGCACATAAAAGGTACCTATGAACGTCAACATTTACATTTAAATAGAATTGATTCTAGTCGCCCCTTCCAAAAGGTAGTTTCGTATGGAGAAGAAATATCATACCCTCCACCCACAACTGAAAACGAGCTAAATAATAATATAGATAGACGATGCACAGCATATAACGACTGTACATTACGAGAAAACGAGGAAAGAGATAGATTTCGAAAATCAAGAGCAACATTTTAATATTTTATTTCAAAACATTCAAAGCCTATTTAATAAGCAACACATAATGGAAGTATTTCTCTTTGAAAATCAGGCATATCAGGCTATATGTATTACTGAAACATGGCTCTCAAGAGACAAATTAAGCATGATTGACTTTAGTGGCTACAGAGTCGCAGCATCTTACTGTCGAAAGAACCGAACAGGCGGCGGAGTTTGCATCTTACTAGAAGAACACCAAGACTACATAGAAAGATGCGACATAACCGAGATGTCACTTGAATATATTTTAGAAGTTTGTGCCATTGAAATACCTAACGAAAATTTGCTATTAGTAACAATGTACTGGAATAGAAGAGAAGAAAATATATTTTATAACCAACTCAATCAAATTCTAGCATACATAAACAATAAATACACGAAACTGAACACAGTCATCGGTGGTGACTTTAATATTGATATTCTGAAAAATAGCTCCAAAGTTAACACTTTCTTAGACCTTATGTCCGAATACAAATACACACAGCACATAAAACATCCCACACACATAACACAAACAACATCAACATGCCTTGACCTAATATTTACAAACTTTAAAAACATAGATTTATATACATCTGTAAAAGAACTAGGTTTTTCAGATCACTGTGGTACAATTATAAAATTTAAAATACCGCAACGACCGAAGCAAATCACTTGGTATACTGAAAAACGACTGTACAACAAAAATAATATTGAAAGTTTCAAATGTGCATTAAAGTCAGTTGATTGGAAAGATATCATTATGGAAACTAACGATGCAAATCAAAATTACAATGTTTTTAATAATTTATTAACTAATATACTAAACAAAACTATACCAAAAATAAAAACTAAATTAAAAACACATTACAGAAAATATTGGTTATCTAAAGGTATAAAGATCTCATGCACAAACAAAAGATTATTAAAAATTTTTAGTATTAAGTCTGACAATCCAATTATCAAAAAATACTACAGAAAATACGAAAAAATACTAAAACAGTCGGTGATAACATCGAAAAAACAGCATTACATTAAAAAAATTAAAATGTCTGAAAACAAAGTCAAAGCTATGTGGAATATAGTGAACGAACGTACTAACAAAAAAACACTTACAGATAAGAATAATATACAATTACAGATAAATAATACTTTAGTATCAGATCCAAAACAAATAGTAAATAACTTCAATAACTTTTTTGCATCAATTGGCGAAGAGACCGGCTGTGAAGCCAAAGGCCAGCCAGTAATTAACCCTTCTGAAAATACTCTATTTCTTAGACCTTTAGACTGTCAAGAAACGCATAGAATCATACAAAATCTAAAAAATAAAAACAGTCACGGAATAGATGAACTACCCCCATCTCTGATCAGACAATGTGCAGATGAACTTGCTGAACCCTTTTGTGTTTTGATAAATCAGTCCTTTGATGAAGGTACTTTTCCTGATCAACTTAAAAAAGCTATTATAAAACCATTATTTAAGAAAAACTCGAAAACCGACCCCAATAATTACCGGCCCATAGCTCTTCTACCTACGGCTTCAAAAATTTTCGAAAAGGCTATGTGTGACCGTGTGTACAGTTTTTGCGAAAGATATCAAATCTTTGACGACGGTCAAAACGGGTTTCGTAAACATCGATCAACAACCCTGGCTGTCTATAAATATATGCAAGAAGTTATTGATATAATAAATGATAAAAAATATGCGGTTGGCATACTTTTAGACATGACAAAGGCATATGATAAAGTGCAGTTTAAAATTTTATTAGATAAACTATACGGTATAGGGATTCGTGGTACCACACATAAGTGGTTTGCATCCTACTTAAAAAATAGGGAGCAATATGTGGAAATAGAACATTTTAACTACGACCAAAACCAAATAATTAAAGTAAGGTCCGAAAAGAAGATAATAAATGCATCAATCCCCCAAGGCAGCGTTATTGGATGTCTCCTATTCATCATCTACATCAATGACCTTCCCAAAATCATGAAAGAACCATGTGTGCTATTCGCAGACGATATATCTCTGCTAACTACATGCCAAACTAATAGTACCATTAACGAACAGCTAAACCAAATATTAAATAAAACAAAAAAATGGATGGATGATCACAACCTTGAGATTAATTATAAAAAAACTAAAATAATGACTTTCTACCCTCAGCAAAAATCCCCATTACTAGTTAATTTCACAACAAACGGCACAAACATTGAAGTAGTTAACGACTTTACACTATTAGGACTAACAATAGACACACACATTTCGTGGAAGCCCCATATAACAAAAGTACGATCAAAACTCGCAAAATTCACTTACGCACTTCGAGAAGTCAAAAAAACTACCGACTTGCAAACTGCACTTACTACATATTACGCTTACGCTCATGCATGGCTCAGCTATGGCATTATGATGTGGGGAAATAGCACAGATGCGCCTACGCTTTTCATTCTCCAGAAGAAATTAACTCGGATCATAGTCAATATCGAGCAGACCGACAGCTGTAAACCCTATTTTATAAAACACAAAATACTCACTTTACCATCTATTTATATCCTGGAAGTATGCAAATTCGTCAGGAAACACATGAACTTTTTTACAACCCGCGGCGATAAACATACTGACCGGTCTATCAGATACAAAAATATGTTAATGTTACCATCCTCGCGCATGAAACTACACTCCAATAGCCCCTACGTAATGTCCATAAAAATATTTAATAAACTACCAGATGCAATAAAGGATGAAACCAGCGATACGACATTTATAAATAAACTCAAGCAAATATTAATTAAAAAAGCTTACTACACGATAAACGAATACATACATGACAAAAAAAATCTATTGAACACAGACACCACACACAGTTAGTAGTATAGACATAGACATTCATACATACATAGATAAATATTATAATAAGATAGATATTTATGTTTAATTGACCTTACCAAATAATTAAATGTACCTAAAACTATAACAGACTGATCTCAATAAAATAAAATGTTACATTTACTTATTTAATGTTGATAACATAAATTAGTTTAAAAATTGCCTAATGTTAATTTATGTTTTGAATTTAATTTTTATTTTAAAAATTACCTATACTTTTTGCTGTGCCCTACAGGGTCCATAACTGTACCTTAGCTTTAAGCCATTGTAACATCTCTTAAACATTATGGAATGCAAATAAATATGAATATGAATATGAATATGAATGGACAAGAACCTCGACCGTTAGTTACTCTTCTAAAATGTGTTACAATATTTTGTATACATTAATTATATAATTATATGTGAAAACGTTGCACCTATAATAAAAATTACCCTACCACAATAGGTAAAAATAATTTAAAAATGTAGCAATGGCAAATAAGTTAATTAAGTGATAGATACATGGTGTTCACATATTTACAAACATTGTAAAATTATACGATTTCGCAAATTATGTAAACAAGTAATATGTCAGTGTGTGAGTTAAACTAATCACAGAATGTAAACCAATGTCATAAAAATAATAAACGATATAATTAAAGTAGCAACAAGTTTGTTTTTGTCTAGACCCTAGATTGTCTTATGGAGCTGGACCAGCATGTTTCCAAGCATTCTTATCTTGGATATATCCTCTAATTTGTACTATGCTTGTTTACACAGTGAACTTTTGATATGAGTTTTAAATTTTCTTTAATTTAATTGCAATATATGACAAGGTATTTTGTTGTAGCATTTAACACAGTACCCCATAAAAGATGTATGTACTTTAGCTAATCTGAAAAATGGTTGATCTATTTTATCTTTATTTCTAGTATTAAAATGATGTCCATCACTTATTTTATTAAAAAGATGCAGATTTTACATACATAATATTTTCATAAATGAATTGGCAAGGTACCGTCATAATATTAATCCTTTTAAACAGTTCCCTGAGAGATTCGCGTTGACGTAGATTATAAATGGCTCTGACAGCTATCTTTTGCAAAATAAAGATGGATTCAATGTCAGCAGCCCGACCCCACAGTAAAATGCCATACGACATAATGCTGTGGAAGTAGCTAAAATAGACCAAACGCGCGGTTTCTACATCTGTTAACTGTCTTATCTTTCTAACAGCATAAGCGGCCGAGCTTAGCCGCCCCGCAAGAGATGTTATATGAGGTCCCCATTGTAATTTCTCGTCTAGCGTGATTCCTAGGAAAACCGTGTGAGGAATAAATTCCAGTTTTTCTCCATTCAATATGCTACTTCTAACATTCGGTAATTTAAATTTAATGCATTTGGTTTTTTTCCAATTTGTACCAAATTATTTACCGTAAACCAATCTTGGACCTGAAGAATAGAGCTATTCACGTCGTCAAGATTTTGTGACCGTCGGTCTATCTTAAATATCAATGATGTGTCATCTGCAAATAACACCATCTTCGGTTGATTTTGAAGTAATTGGGGTAAATCATTATGAGGAATGGACCCAATATCAAACCTTGAGGAACGCTCATTGCCATTTCAGACCCTAATGAGTGTATGCCGTTTACTTGAACTGTATCCTTTCTATCTTTCAGGTATGATCTTAGTAAATCAAGAGCTGTATTTATAATCCCATAGTGCTCTAAATTCAGCAAGTGTCTGATGGTTTACGCAATCGAACGCCTTAGAGAGGTCGCTAAAGATTCCAATAGCATCTTGTGCTTCTTCCCAGGCGTTAAGAATGTTCTTTATTAGGGTGACACCAGCGTCAGTGGTACAACGCCCTTTGGTGAAACTGTACTGTTGTTCATGAAAGATGGAATTTTTATTAAAGTAACGTAACATTTGATTGAGCATCAACTTTTCAAACACCTTACTGAGAACTGGCAGAATTGACACAGGCCTATAATTGTTAGGTTCTTTACTATCACCGGATTTGAACAAAGGAACAATTTTAGTTTCATGAAATCCGGAAAGACTACTTGGTCTACACTGGTGTTAAATATGGATGCTAAATAGGGCGCAATGGTTTCGATGATAGATCTACAGACTTTTACAGACATTCCCCAGAGATCTTTAGTGGATTTAATTTTAAGATCTTTAAAGGCTTTTATAACAGCCTGGAGATTTGTATGCTGATACCTAAACTCCAAAGGGCATGCCTTTACATTCGTTCTAAGAAAGGCAGCAGAAAGCGCGGGCGAGGAATTTAAAGCTTCAGTTGTTTTGAGGGGAATATTACCAAAAAAGTTTTCAAATTCCTGAGCTATTTCTATATCTGAGCTGTTGAGGCCATGTACAGTCTCTAAATTAATTTCCGTATTACGATGTTTTTTCCTACCTGATTCATTATTTATTATTTGCCAGGTAGTTTTTATTTTATCATGAGCTGATTTTATTTTATTGCTAATATAAAGAGCTTTAGCTATTTAGCACACACTTTTAAAAGTTTTAAATTATTTTGCAAGATACTGTTCAAAGCTTGTATTATTCATGTGTTGCTTTAGGCCATACATAAAGTTCAAAACGTTTCCCCCTGCTTTTACGAATACCTGGAGTCGCCCAATCACCAAATAAGAACTTTGTATAAATACTTTTAGTCTTTAGTGGAAAAGTGTCATTAAATTGCGTGTTAATAGTGAAAAGAACAAAGCTATGAACACATAATTTATTGGCCAAAGAATTATTTAATTCCTCTAAATGTTTACATGTAATTGGCCTAAACCTTATTTGAACTTTTTGTAAAGCATGTATAAGCAAAATGTTATTGTTTGTCCACTGTGATCAGATGGCAACTTATTTACAATTTGTTTGTGTAAGTAATCACAATTACAAAAAAATATTGTCTACAAGTGGCAGAAGAAGCTGTCACTCGGGTTGGTTCAATAAAAATATTTGATAAATCAAATGACCTAAAAAGACTTAATAATCTGCCAGTATTCGAGTTATTTTCTAATAAATTAATATAGAAATCACCACATACGATTATTGACTTACTACTAGCACTACGATTCTTTAGCACATCTTCAATTACAAAATCAAAATCAAAAGTCATTTATTCAAATTAGGCTGAGAATCAGCACTTTTTGAACGTCAAAATCACATAAGACAGTCCCCCCAAAACGCCCACCCTTCACCACTTCCTAGTGCTTTAGCTGGGAAGAAGAAGTGGCGGAACAAACTCCCCAGCAGCACTGCTGTCTGTTCAGTTAGAAGAACTGGATTCTATACATATAGTAATAAATAAATTAACATAACGAAACACAAAAATATTAAAATTATTTGCCATATGTCAGCTAGCACACGCCAATATTTAAAACTATACTCAAGCATAAATAAATAATAAAAACAAAAAACGCAAACAGAACTTAATACATAATAAAAAGCCTCCTGGCATAAAGGGCGTGCCCGCTTACATATGCAATGCTGCATTATGTTTATATGTATATAGCTGTAACTAGTAGCCACAAATGATAAACTAGGACCTTCGAAGTAAAATAAAGAAACATTAATTTCTAATAACAATAACAAAACCATAGTCAGCAAGCTGACCTGTCACCACAAGCAGCACCCGTTCACGAGCATAACGCAAAGATCAACCATTACCCCCCTCGCCATATAATCAAACACAGATATATTCTGGTAATTTGGAGGTCTGTATACGCTAACTATAATATATAATATACATAATACTCACACCTGTGCTATGCAATTCTATTATAAGAAGGAGATTAAGGTTATAATAGGGGTTAAAGTATGAAATTGCCGTTTTATTGTATTAGGTACTTCGAATTGGCATAGAAGTTTCATGGTTTGAGATTTTTGAGTGAAACTTTTTTCACGTGGTAACTATGAAGTTCTTCTTTAAAAAAATGTGCAATTTTCGATTATCGACTTTCAGTTGTTTTTTTTATTCAGCTCAGACAAGAAAGATAGATACTTCGAAAATTCGAGTTATTTTTGAATACGAGTTCCGACGCGGAACTAACGCGGCAGAAACAGCTTGTAATATCAATGTTGCGTTTGGAGAGGGGACTGCTAATGAACGCACCGTGCGATTTTGGTTTAAACGCTTTCGTGATGGAAACTTCGAATTGAAGAACGAAACACATGGAAAACCGCCCACACAGGTGAATAAAAATGAATTGAATAAGATGGTGGAAGCCGATCCGAGCCTAACTACCCAGGAATTAGCGGCATGGTTTAACGTTACCTTACCAACAATATTGACTCATTTGCGTCAAATCAATAAAATAAAAATATATGAGAAATGGGTGCCTCGTGATTAGACTGATCTGCAGAAAGCAACGCGTGTTGAAACTTGTGTTGCCTTGTTGAATCGATACAGAAATGAAGGAATATTGGATCGAATTGTCACGTGATGAAAAGTGGATTCTTTACGATAACCGTAAGCGAAAAATGCAATGGCTGACCCCAGGTCAAACGCCGCAACAGTGTCCTAAAGCAAAGCTTACCAATAAAAAGGCAATGGTAACTGTTTGGTGGTCTCAGCATGGTGTTATTCACTATAGCTTTCTCCGATCTGGTCAAGCAATAACGGCAGTTGTCTACTGTGCCGAACTCCGAACAATGATAGCAAAACTAGCAGTGAAACAGCCCCGACTCATGAATCGATCTTCACCATTATTGCTCCATGATAACGCGAGACCTCATAAAGCACGAGAAACCGTTTTAACTCTACAGGAAGTGCAATTAGAAACCATTCGTCACCCTCCGTATTCGCCAGACCTTGCTCCAACGGACTACCATTTTTTTCGTGATTTGGACAATTTTCTACGTGATAAAAAGTTATCTTCTCAGGAGGCAGTACAAAATGTTTTCACACAGTTTGTCGAATCTAGATCACGAGAGTTCTATCGCAAAGGCATACATGACCTTCCTATTAGATGCCAGCAATATATAGATAATAATGGTAATTATTTTGATTAAATAAATATGATAAATTAAAAAAAAAAACTAATTTCAATTTTTCAGTACAAATCGGCAATTTCATACTTTAACCTCTAATATAATGTAAATATAGTCTTATAATCTTCAGCAGCTCCAACAAAGTGTTAATCAATTAGTTGTGGTTATAGAGCAGGACCAGCATTGAGCCAAGCATTTTTATCAGCTATGTAATCCCCCAACTTATAATATAATAAAATATTGTATAAACGCACATTATGCAGCAGGCCTGCATACTGTGCGTTTATACCATATTTGAATTTCGTCTCATTCAGTTGGAGTATGTGGGGAGGTATTTTATTGTAACATGTTAAACAGTACCCCACGAGTGAAACCAGACACAAATTACTTGTATAAAAACGTTTAAAGTGCATCATAATAAGAATTGTACCGGTAACGATTCCGACCGGCGATATGGTCACCTACTCAACGTTTTCCTCAAGGATTGTAAAAAATGATTTATCTTTTTAAGTATAACACTTACAGGGACGACTGATTCGTCAAATTTTAGCACAACATTTTTCACAATTTCTGATGTATATACCCTCTTCCTATAAGTTTTGGTTTATTAAATATAGTTCAAAATAATGATCTCTCAGTTGGGACGATCGACAAAAAACAAGATTTGCATTTTCTCTTGAACCAGTAAGATTTCAATCACAATTTTTGTTTCACAAATTTTCCCAGAAGCATAAACAATAAACATAAACAATAAACATGATAATTATTCATACTTTTTCAGTAATAGGTCGTGTTTTACAAGATCACTCAATTGAAAATTGTCCACTCTGAGTTATCCATATAAACCGTTATAAATCTTAAACGTGGCTTTGAAACGAATCGAAATTTTGTTTAGCAGCTTTCACAAATCCTTCACAATTAATTAAAATGCAAATTATAAACACATAGGCAGTATATTCCTGGATACGCGTTATGGCTTTTTCTTCAGTTGTCCAGATTGAGAGATCCAGTTAATGAGTTCTAACTTTCTTTGTTTAGGCTTCACAAATTGTATACCTTACCATGAAGTTTTCACAATTATTTCCTAAATCCTCTTAAAATTTGGTTGGGATTGGAAGAGTTTTTCGAAAAGATCTCTTAATCCACACGCACATAAAAAAAATACTAAACTGAGTGCAGGTGTACCTAGTCCGTATTGCTCAAGTTTCAAGAGTTTCGTGATTTACCCAGTTAATAGCCTTGGACGCACACGTGAGACTCCTATAGCATCGCAGGCCTTCTCCTATGTGTTCTAATAAGATAATACCGGCGTCAGTCATACAACGTCCTTTGGTGAAACCATACTGTCACTCACACACAATAATAAATAATATTAGATAAATATCGTCTGACATTGCACACAGCACCATCTAGTTCCAAGTTAAGCACTTAAGGCTTGTGTTATGGATACCAGATGGTTGATACACTACTTAAATACATTTTTTTTTCGTAAATACATACATATTATAAATACACAGTTATATATACACAGCTGTGTCACAAACTGTCCCCACCTCTTATTCTGCCCTAAGTACTCCAAAAAATGCAGCGATAGGACCAACACAATTCAACGGACTGTCGTGTTATCGACACGTCGTCGAAGAAGAATACTTACGCATGAGATAAAAGAGATTTTCTCCAAAAGTATTAATAATTAAATAATGGTGTGAAACCATACTATTATGAAAAAGGTATTTTATCAAAGTTACAATCGTTGTTTTAATAGCTTTTGAATTTTGCATACGTGTAAGGTATGTATGCTCGCGACTGTACATCATCGTGACGTCACGCCTATATTCCACGAAAGGATATTTCGTCACATTTCCCCTGTTATGTTTAAGCCCCACGCAATAAGGAAAAATAACTTTAATGCTTACAAGATAGCTTAGTTTCACGTCACAGCACTAATCATTCGTAGTCGTAATAGTCATTCTGAAATCAACTTAATTTACACTTATGTAAAGATTATAAGTTGAAATACGTCAATTGTAATCAGGATTTGAACTCATATTTTTGGGGCCGTTACGACTGGGCCACACTGACCACTAAGTAGAAGCTGTCTCATGTGCTCGTAAGACCGACAGATAGGTCTACCCTAGAAACCTGAAAGCTGTACATACCTGGTTCGCGATATAGTTGATGATGTCGGTCGCCATCTGCGATATCTGCGGGTGCGGCTCGCGAGCCATCGTCGTCAGAATGTTCCACAGTTTCATGTACACCGAACCGAAACCTGGATTACAACAAGTAAACTTGATGACTTGGAAACAATATGATTTACCAGTAACATTAAAAAACTTAAATTCGGGATTCATGTAAGTAGAATTCAATGTACGTGTGTGTATAATAATGTTAGCATGCGAGATAAATCTCACTCTCAACTTAAACTCGTACCCTTACTTTTGAGGGGACGAGTTGGAATACGAGTGTAAGCGGCCAGCGAGCGCTACATCCAAGTTGGAATACGAGTGTAAGCGGCCAGCGAGCGCTACATCCAAGTTGGAATACGAGTGTAAGCGGCCAGCGAGCGCTACATCCAAGTTGGAATACGAGTGTAAGCGGCCAGCGAGCGCTACATCCAAGTTGGAATACGAGTGTAAGCGGCCAGCGAGCGCTACATCCAAGTTGGAATACGAGTGTAAGCGGCCAGCGAGCGCTACATCCAAGTTGGAATACGAGTGTAAGCGGCCAGCGAGCGCTACATCCAAGTTGGAATACGAGTGTAAGCGGCCAGCGAGCGCTACATCCAAGTTGGAATACGAGTGTAAGCGGCCAGCGAGCGCTACATCCAAGTTGGAATACGAGTGTAAGCGGCCAGCGAGCGCTACATCCAAGTTGGAATACGAGTGTAAGCGGCCAGCGAGCGCTACATCCAAGTTGGAATACGAGTGTAAGCGGCCAGCGAGCGCTACATCCAAGTTGGAATACGAGTGTAAGCGGCCAGCGAGCGCTACATCCAAGTTGGAATACGAGTGTAAGCGGCCAGCGAGCGCTACATCCAAGTTGGAATACGAGTGTAAGCGGCCAGCGAGCGCTACATCCAAGTTGGAATACGAGTGTAAGCGGCCAGCGAGCGCTACATCCAAGTTGGAATACGAGTGTAAGCGGCCAGCGAGCGCTACATCCAAGTTGGAATACGAGTGTAAGCGGCCAGCGAGCGCTACATCCAAGTTGGAATACGAGTGTAAGCGGCCAGCGAGCGCTACATCCAAGTTGGAATACGAGTGTAAGCGGCCAGCGAGCGCTACATCCAAGTTGGAATACGAGTGTAAGCGGCCAGCGAGCGCTACATCCAAGTTGGAATACGAGTGTAAGCGGCCAGCGAGCGCTACATCCAAGTTGGAATACGAGTGTAAGCGGCCAGCGAGCGCTACATCCAAGTTGGAATACGAGTGTAAGCGGCCAGCGAGCGCTACATCCAAGTTGGAATACGAGTGTAAGCGGCCAGCGAGCGCTACATCCAAGTTGGAATACGAGTGTAAGCGGCCAGCGAGCGCTACATCCAAGTTGGAATACGAGTGTAAGCGGCCAGCGAGCGCTACATCCAAGTTGGAATACGAGTGTAAGCGGCCAGCGAGCGCTACATCCAAGTTGGAATACGAGTGTAAGCGGCCAGCGAGCGCTACATCCAAGTTGGAATACGAGTGTAAGCGGCCAGCGAGCGCTACATCCAAGTTGGAATACGAGTGTAAGCGGCCAGCGAGCGCTACATCCAAGTTGGAATACGAGTGTAAGCGGCCAGCGAGCGCTACATCCAAGTTGGAATACGAGTGTAAGCGGCCAGCGAGCGCTACATCCAAGTTGGAATACGAGTGTAAGCGGCCAGCGAGCGCTACATCCAAGTTGGAATACGAGTGTAAGCGGCCAGCGAGCGCTACATCCAAGTTGGAATACGAGTGTAAGCGGCCAGCGAGCGCTACATCCAAGTTGGAATACGAGTGTAAGCGGCCAGCGAGCGCTACATCCAAGTTGGAATACGAGTGTAAGCGGCCAGCGAGCGCTACATCCAAGTTGGAATACGAGTGTAAGCGGTCAGCGAGCGCTACATCCAAGTTGGAATACGAGTGTAAGCGGCCAGCGAGCGCTACATCCAAGTTGGAATACGAGTGTAAGCGGCCAGCGAGCGCTACATCCAAGTTGGAATACGAGTGTAAGCGGCCAGCGAGCGCTACATCCAAGTTGGAATACGAGTGTAAGCGGCCAGCGAGCGCTACATCCAAGTTGGAATACGAGTGTAAGCGGCCAGCGAGCGCTACATCCAAGTTGGAATACGAGTGTAAGCGGCCAGCGAGCGCTACATCCAAGTTGGAATACGAGTGTAAGCGGCCAGCGAGCGCTACATCCAAGTTGGAATACGAGTGTAAGCGGCCAGCGAGCGCTACATCCAAGTTGGAATACGAGTGTAAGCGGCCAGCGAGCGCTACATCCAAGTTGGAATACGAGTGTAAGCGGCCAGCGAGCGCTACATCCAAGTTGGAATACGAGTGTAAGCGGCCAGCGAGCGCTACATCCAAGTTGGAATACGAGTGTAAGCGGTCAGCGAGCGCTACATCCAAGTTGGAATACGAGTGTAAGCGGCCAGCGAGCGCTACATCCAAGTTGGAATACGAGTGTAAGCGGCCAGCGAGCGCTACATCCAAGTTGGAATACGAGTGTAAGCGGCCAGCGAGCGCTACATCCAAGTTGGTCGCAGTTACATGGCTATTTAGTATTTTCAGGATACCAAAATATCAATTATTTGTGGTTCACAACAAGAAGCCTATTGATTATATTCGAGTGTTCATGAATATTTTTAGGAAACCAAAGTGGGCATGTCTTTAAGTTACGGTGCGAGTGTGAGTTAGTATCAGTGGCGTAGCGAGGCGGGGGCGGCGGCGGGAGGAGGCGGGGGCGGGAGGAGGCGGGAGCGGGAGGAGGCGGGGGCGGGAGGAGGCGGTTTTATTCTTTCTAAATAAAGGGGTGCCGCTATTTACATACGTCACGGGCGCTGAAACCTACGCTACGCCACTGCGCACTAGTTAGTGTGCGAATGTTTTTTTTTTTATGTATGGCATCTCGCTGTTGGCCTTGAGAGGCCGTGACTGCTTAACCGGTCAATCCTGTGGTGCCTTCGAGCTAACGCCAAGCCTCCAGCCAGGGGCATAATATTAATTATATACTAAGCGACCATCACCTAAGGGCACCCCCTGTGGGGTACGAACCTCGGCTTAGGGCGTCGCTGGGAGAGGACATCAGAATGGATTCATTATTATTAGGGGGATTTAAAACTACTGGCTCAGCTACGCCACCAGCTGGCTCTGCGGATCCGATCAAGGGAGGGGAAGGGGAATTTATCGGGGAGAAATGTGCGAATGTAAGTTGACATAGCTTTCTATAGTCATAGTTCGCCTTACCGATGGAGGGTAGCGACAACGCGGCGGCGTTGCGCACGAGTGCGTGCGAGTGCGAGTTGGCGTGCGAGCGCGTGTCCGTCAGCGCGTCCCAACCCTGGTCCACGCGCCCGCCGCGACTCGTCTCCCTGCCAACAAAAAACAACATTCATAATAATAGACCTCCCAAGCCGAATTTCGGTCATTGCGGCCAATCTCAGCGGAGATTACCTATAGTCGCGGGAGATAGTACAGTGCACAAGTGTGAGCGCAGACACACGTCCCTGAGGACTATGAGAGTGAGAGAAGAGACAGCAGGTGCACTGTCTGTTCTCTCACTCTCAGACACAGCCACCCAACAATCGGGGGCTCTACCAGGCGCAAGAGCTAGGCGCCACGTGCGCGAGGCTCGGGTGCCACAGCATCAACTTCCTGACTCCGGGACAACATTCATAACCACCACATAGGCAGTCACAGATATTCACAGGAAAGAGAAGGAGCTATACGTTCTGTATAGGTCCATTTCTTGCTCCCACTGAAGTAATCTATAATAAAATAGGAAGGAAATCAAGCTGAACATTAAATATTTTTGTGTAGGAACTATTATCTGTTCCTCTGAATGTATGTTCCGGATTGGCGCAAAAACGGCTGAACGGATTTGAATGAAATTCGGCACACGGATGGTTTATAACCTGGATTAACACATAGGGTACTTTTCATCCCGGTAGTACGTTCTCGTCGGATATTTTACAACATCAACGCGGGCGAAGCCGCGGGCAAAAGCTAGTATTAAAATAATACTGCTACGAGTTTACGAGGCGGTGATCCAGTCACAGGCTTGCAATGCCCGTAGGGGTAGGCAGGTTTGCATAGTGCTAAACGCAATGGTTCATAAAATGAAAATGCATGGCATCACAAATTCTGATAGATTTAACCAACGTACTGATATCTTTATCTGAGCAATAATATTACAAATATACGTGGTCAAATTAAATTTGCTAGCGAAACTCCGCAGACGTGATTGGTATCGATATACTTTACACAGCAGAAACTGATATTTCATGTGAATACACTAACTGCAGCCGATGACCCTACAAAAAAAGACATACGTATTTAGACATACATATTATAGACATACATATTTCACTTGTGTCAATCACTTTACTCTATTCACTTTATTTATTAAACCAGACATCTTTTTTTTTCGGGAGGTAAAAGGCAATACTTATCCATTAAAAAGACACACATTATATACCTACCTACTAGTAAGTAAAATTATTTTATAGTCATACCTTTCAGTTTCCAGGTAATCTAAAAAAAGTTACGTCTGGATGCGTTATTGACAAATTCATGCAACAAAAACAGCACAATATATCCTACTCGTCATATTAAATATGTACATGAACTTATTTTTAGAGAAAAAATCGCGCGGTTATTGTTAAAAAAAACAACACACCGTCCGTTCGTCACTGCGGCACAGTCGCGACTGTCTGCATGCCGAGCGCTTGCCGAGATCGAGGCGCGTAAGCATAGCTCGCGCTTCGTCCGTTTGTGTGAAATTGGAATACTGTATAGATACTACTACCGTGCCACAGTCGTGTGTAATACCTACAGTGAGGTGGTTTGTTCGAGACGCTTACAAGACGGGACGTAAAAAAAAAAAATGGTTGTCTGTAAAGTCGGTTTACGAACGATAGTTTTACGTGATAATGTCATAAAGAAACATCGATGAACTATACTACTGTACTATTCGGAATACTAGCTCTGTCACGCGAGAAGAGAGATAAATGTGACACAAGCTAACGCTAACGAAAGGGAAAGGGCCACGGAGCAGAAACAAAGAGGAGGTGTTGCAATCAAAGTAGTCCATCAGCCACCAATGTAGTCGTTACGTCACACGGTAGTTGCACTACTTGCGACCAGGCGGCGCTTTCGTCAGTACAACTGTCGTTGTGAAGCGGATAGGTTGTCATGTATTTGTTTAGTCTTTTATACGATTAAAAAGTATTCCCGACCCATACTCATTGCATTAACATGAAATGCTGTTTTATCTTGCAGAAGTTATACGGATCAATCAAATTCAAACGGAATAAAGATATCTTTCCACTCGTAAGTACAAATTAAAATTAAATTTGTAATTTATTTCTTCTCGAATGTTCGGTAATTGCCGCCCCCTATCGGCAAGTAGCGGAAGTACTGACAAATTGCAGGTCCGGACTCAGACTTTTTTGATAAGCACATACCTACATATTATATGCTATATGAAAAGTGAAGTCAAATAGATGTCGAGTTTCGGCAAAAAACGGAATTCGGTTTAGTTTCGGTAACTAAGTTCAGAAGAAAAATTTAGAAGAGAAGATTTAAAGATAAAAAAATAAAACTATGATTATAAAAACATTTTCTTTATTTTTCCCTCACACTTGTTAATTTCTGGAAGTTTCGGTTTCGGCCGAATCTGAAACCGCTGCCGAAATTCGGTTTCGGTTTCAGTCAAAAAATGTATTGCGGTCGGACATAATAGAAATAAAACTATATCGGTATATTATAAAACTATTAAACCTGAATCCGGCTCCTTACAATAAAAGTGACACCTAATGAAACATAGCAGAACTCTTACGACAATCTGTCTAATTTGCCTATGAGTTGATTTTGCTACTAGCCACTAGATGGCTTTCTGCTGTTTGGGCTCCCCCCGCACCCCGCGAGGCTGCGACACTACTTTTGTATGGAGAATGACTTTACAACACCTCCTCTTTGTTTCTGCTCCGTGGAAAGGGCTGATCGTGCCTCTCTATCGCTTGTTCCGCGCTCTCGCTTGCACGCTCAGGCGGAACGTTACACTTGTTCGTGCATGCAGCCGGTGTTCATCGATTTACAAGACGTTATGACGTCAAAAACGTTTATAAGTTAAAGGTTTACATGTACCTTTATTATGATCTATCTTACCGTAGTTAAGTACGTAATAAACGAAGATAAAAATACCAAAGGTGTTGTAACCATGTTTTTGTTAGTTCAATAATGTATTTTGAAGCTACCTTGGACTGAAAATACTTACGACCATTTACACGGTGGCTTTTTTCTAACCCATGCTTTATCTAGGTACCAAATAAATACTGTTTTTAACATTCTCGAGCTTGGCGCATATTTCACATGAATCCAGCTCCCCGCCACTAATTTGATAGTAACACTAACGCACTCGAGCAAATTTACGCTTTCAATACCACTTTCCAACCTAATTTACCAATTCTTTGAACTAAGTACTAATGTCAGTAGGTTACTAGTGCTTGAAAAAACACTGGTTGCTGACTTGTTTGGCTTAAATAAATACATTTCAACAGAATCTCGTCTGAGCCGAGTGTTGGATTGGGTTAAATGATAAATGATTTTATGGTTTCAAGTACAAGTCGCATAATTAAAATTCAAGCATCAGCACTATAATATTACCATAAGTAAATTGTAATGACTTCGTATTTTTCAGACACAACTTAGTGGTCATTTAACGAAACATTTGCAATATCAACATAAAGAGGCATACAAAGAGGTCATGGGACTCAATTTTAGTCGACAAGAATCAGCAAGTACCACCTCCAAGCAGAAAACAATTTCTGATATAGTTTTAGAAGAATGCACCAACTTAGTGGCTGTTCACGGACGCCCATTTTCCATCCGATGAGGTATTTAAAATCTGCTGGCTATAATACCCGAAAATACGAGTACCTACTAGAGATGCACTTAAAGTTAGAGAGAGAATTAGAGAGTGCATTTAGCTGCAGACCTTCTAAAATAAGGTGGCCATGAGGACATTGTATTAGTCATTGAACATATGCTAAAAAATCCTGAAGCAGCTACACACATTAAAGAATTGAGCAAGAAACCGGTTCACCGTGTTATATTTAGTCCAGAAAAAGCTTTAGGGTTACTTCTGTCCTTAAAGCTGACTAAATAGCAACAGATATCTTTAAGGGAAACAGCAACTCGAGAAGGTGCTAAAGATATTTACCCCTGTTACTACAAGCTGCAACAGGCCAAATTGCAAAACCAAAACAATCAACGACGGTGTCTGATTCAATAGCAAAGATTGCTCTCCAAGCATTACTGGATATCACAGTAAAGAGGATAATTGACAGATATCGAAGTGGGATTTTGATGGTGCATCTAACCAAAGTCGGTACAAGCAGAAAATGGACAACGAGCAAAATGATTCAAGCATAATTATTTATGACTTCTCTTGTACCGCTAAAGCTGACTGATGGACACGAAGCTCTATGGGAGAATCCTAAATCCTGCTCAACATTATAATGTCGTGCATTGGAATTTAGTTTTTTGAATAGAATAGAATTTTATTTTGCAAATTTGGGTAGTACATAATAGTTGTTATGACATATCAAAGCTCAGCCATATTTTACCATTCGGCATGCAAACATTTACATTATTTATGAAACATGCACTTATATTTCGATTATATTATTATTATTACAATTATCATTCAATTAATAAATTATCATTTTCATTACAATTTATCAACAAGTATATTTTTCTCTGTTAGAAATTCATTTATGCTATAGTACACTTTATCTGTCAAAAATTTACGTAGTCTACTCCTAAACATCACAGTATTTAAATCTTTCCAGCCACTTGGCAATTTATTGAAAATAATAGGGGGAAAAAAGAATAAATAAAAAGGAAAACGAAGCTTTAGTCATCGTCAAGAAAGCGAGCATGGATAACGAAATTAAGTCTCTTATCCGCACTGAGTGCAAAAAAAGTACTGTGAGTCATAAACTGATGATGACGATGACCGATGGCAAAATCTGTACATATCTTTCGAAAGCCATGTCAAACACTGCGTGCTACCTCTGCTTAGCTAAACCGACCGACATGAACAAAATAAGTTCAGTTGCTTAAAAACTGTTTCTTCCGATGCATTACATTTAGGATTGCCATCTTTACATGCTCAAAATAATTCCTTCTCCATATAGCATACAGACTTGACTAAGAATTGGGCTGCGAGAGGAAATGAGCACGGAGTTGTTAGATACCAGGAGAAAGCATATCCTGGACAGGTTTAAAACCGAGCTCAATCATCTGGTTGATATTGTGAATCAAGGATCGGGAACTACTAATGACATTAATACAGCAAGGAGATTTTTGGTTTCCCGACAAAACAGCTGCTACCATTCGGCTAGACGAAGTATTGGTTTGCAGATTTGCAGTGATTCTGCAGGTAATGACTTCAGGGGAAGTTATTAATATAAAACAAATTCAAAGATTATTCTTTAGAAACAGACGCGTACTTTACGTAGAGTTGTACAATATGTCATCCACTGCACATAAGCTGCTTATCCATGGCGCAGATATTATTAGATATTATTAGTAACGCTATTGTGCCAATTCAAAAACTCTCGAAAAAAGCTGCAACAAAGATATTAGAAGGTTTCGGGAACATCATTCCCAAAAAACGAGCAGGCAAGCTAGTAATGAGGATATTCTCAAGATTCTAATTATTTCTTCGGATCCCTTTATTAGTGCAATGAGACCTAAGTTGGGTGCAAAAAAACGACGCACATTGTTCGCTGAAACTTTAAGACATATTGAACTGTTATACCACCATGTTACTATTATATCATTTGACTTTTTTATTTTATTTTTATTGTGCCTAACCTTGATGACATTTAATTTTTTTTTTTTTTTTTTGTAATTTAACTGTAGATAACCTTTTAGTTGACATTTGCCATTACTTTAATATTGTGACATTTTAAGTTGACATTTGCCATTAATTTATTTTATTATTGTGACATTTTTTACTCTCATCCCAACGATTTGACATTAATTTATATTTTGTATTATTTTGTTCTCTTAAATTGTTATTTAAAATTATATTAACTTTAAATTTGTGTAAATTAAATAATTATATGTTTTTGCATGCCCATGTGACGGTAGAGCATGGAGAATCTTTAAATTAAACATCTATGTATTGAATACCCATGTTTGGAAACCAATAAATGATTTGATTTGATTTTTGATTTGAAGAAGATTACGTTGAATTTATAGACGTGTCTAACATAGAAACTGATTCAGAATCGGAATCCGAACAAAGTTATATGAACAACTAGTTATGTTCGGAATTAATTTTATTATTGTTTTTGTCACCTCTGTTCATATTACTTATATAAAATTAATTAATTATTGTATTTGTCAGAATTTAGATTTTAACAATGAGAAGTCTACACAATGACCCTGGACTTACAAATTTTCTGATAACGTTTAAAATCATTGTTTTATTTAACTTTTAAGACAATATTTATTGTACATTTGTTACTTGTTTTTTTTTTAGTTTTCACCTGGAATAAACACAAAAATATCTCTTTTAAATTTATTTTTTAAATTAAGATAACGTGTATATTTCTACCTATAGCATATAATAAAAAATAAAAAAAGATCAAGTAAAATTTTGTTGAAAAAAACAGTTAATGATCTAGTTCTAAGAAGTATCTCAAAAAAAATATAATTAAATAGTTATAAAACCGTGTGCAAGGATATGTGTTATTCTGTCGGTTCTGGAGATATAAGATTCCTTTATACCAGCTCTACACACTTTTTTCGCAAAAAAAATGGAAGTTTAAAAAAATCCTAATAAATAATTAGATTTTTTCAAATGTTTTTTCCGTTGATAAAATTAAGCATATATTCCCTCATTTCCATATGTGCTCATTATAAAGACTCACACTGTTTAATCATGATATTTTCTATTAGAAGCCATTTCAAGCAAAAAAACCCTTTAAAACTTAAAACCCTTTAAAATATTTAAAGCCCTGATCGATACCATCACGTCTGCGGAGTTTCGCTAGCTAATTTAATTTGACCCTGTTTATTGTAACAAACTATCAGATGTCAATTTTATTCCACGGGTAAAATTATTATATCCGATGATAGAAAATATTCATGTGTTTCGCAGCCAGATTTTTTTTCGTAAAACTCAATTTTACAACTGCGACAGCTCGGCTTTATCCTGCTGTGAATCAGCAGATTTATGTACGTCGTCGTCCACAACAAAGTGAATTTTGAACTTCTAACTGTCTCACCTGTCACTTTTTCGTATTCTCTCTTGTATGTACACGGCGATGAAGTGCTGTTCGAATATTAACACCATCCATTGTATAGCTGCAAACACAAGAAAATCTTATTATATTGAGAGTTATTACGAAATGTATGTACCGTCAGGAAAATGCATTGTTTAGCAAATTGACGAACTTACATTGTCCGTTAAATCACATCTGCGGTGCAAGCACGGATCTTTTTATTTTAATGATCGATTTTCTGGTTGTCACTTTCAAACTCAGACACAAAGCATTTATTTTTTTTTTGACTGACCGGTTGGCGCAGTTGGTAGTGACCCTGCCTTCTGAGCCGCTGGTCCCGGGTTCGATCCCCGGACAAGTCAAACATTTGTGTGCATGAACATGTCTGTTTGACCTGTGTCTGGGTGTGTATATGTATATAAGTATGTATATCAGTCATCAGTAGGCCAATTCCCGTAACTAAAAACGTTCAAAATCAAGTCGCAATCTCATCTCAGCGACAGTCTAATGTCAAAAATGTAGGTAAACGTTATACAATTTTTGACAGATTGCCACTGAGATTAGAATGCGAACGTTCTTAAAAATACGGGAATTGCCACTCGGGTTACCGTAGTACAGGCTCTGCCTAGTTCGGGACCTGAAGACCTTGTCTAATGTCTATGTTGTCAACTTGTCTCATTTCAATGAAACTATTTACAGGCACTTTTGAACTGTCAAGGAGACGGTCAGTTAGAAATTTGAAGCTAGTTGCCCATTCAAAAGCGTAGTAGGTAACTATGGAGAAGAACGGGCAGTTTTAAATTATATTGTTACAAAAATATATGTGAGAACGATGTAAAAAAAGACGTACACGTTAAAAGCGTCCAGAGTACAGAAAATAGAAACAAAAAGTAAAATAAGCCGTGGCAGCTAAGAGATGACCAGTCCCAACTGACGACACCCGTTCACGAACATGACGCATGGATCAGGACCATTCAGGTCAACCATTTTGAAGGGAGCTAAATGATCCAACACACGCGCCACCGTCAGCGAGACATTTGCGTGAGCATGACATCTATCAGCCGCCAGGGCGCACATTCAAGTCAATGAGAGACATATTACACGGTAAATGGTAGCTCTATAGTACATAGTACTCTATTCTATTCTATTTTTGTCTATGGCAATGGTGCCGATGTCGACAATTCTGCCAATGTCAGATGTGATATGAGAAAACGTGAGAGACGAAAATACAAAATAATATATTAAGAAAAAAAAAAATGGATTTAATGTGAAACTTGTTGACGAGTATTAGTACACTGAAACAAACAAGTACAAATATTGTTAATTATATGTACATAATAAAACAGAACAATACAAATAAATGATCACAGTCTACACAAAAATCATCATAATTTGATGTCATTGACCCGAATAAAAAACATCAAAGACTCAAAGAGCTTTGGGGAAGAATGTGTTAGTAGGGATGAAAAGTTAATTGGGACAGAGATTTTTAATTTAGGGAGATGACTATACAAGTCATGGTCTGGGTTATTATTGGAGCAGTTAAAAAATATGTGCTCCAAAGTACCTTCATCCAACCCACATTCGCATAGCGATGAGTCTCTGACCCTAATTTTGTGAAGGAATACCGGGGAACAACAGTGGCCTATACGGAGACGGCAAAGAGTTGATAATACTTTCTTGGATATTTTTTTATAAGGGTAAAACCAAGGCTTGGGAGTAACATTAGGTTGTATTGCGTGATAAAAAGCACCTTTCAGTTTACTTGAATTTTGCCACTGCACCTGCCATGAAGTTAGCAAGCTCTTTTTTGGAAGGCCTAGCAGATCGTAGCCCTGGCATTGGAAATGTTTAAGGTCAGCGGCTTGGGACGTAACAGCATCCTTAGCAAGAGCATCAACATATTCGTTTCCTCTTATGCCACAATGACTTGGAATCCAAACCAAATGTACGGTTTTGTGATTCTTGGCACAAGAGAAAAGAGACTTTTTGATTTGAAGCAGGATTGGACTGTGCAGCTTACTCTTGTAAGGATTCTGCTCCAAAGCTTGTAAACAACTAAGTGAGTCTGTGAAGATGACACCAAAACGTATGCTATGAGCCTCTATGAATAAACACGCTTCCAATATGGCCACGCACTCACCCGTAAACACTGATGATTGAACTGGGCACCTGAATTTTAAAAAGATTTTGGAGTTTTGGTAGTATACCGCAGCACCAGTGCAACTTGTATCTGATAATTTGGAGGCGTCCGTGAAAAACCTTTCGAAATTGTACCATCGCTCACCAACCACCGCATTGAAAACCGAGTTCGCCGAAGGAGACCTTTTCGATATGCCGATATTGTAGAAAATATCTGGTATAAAACAAATAATTTCATAGTCAAAACTGAAAATAGGGAGTTTCGGAAATTTATTAATAGGGGAATCTAAATTTTGATAAACACGGAGGGATTTTAAAAACAAGGGGACTTCTTTATGTTTCCAATAGTTGGAACTTCGGCATGCAACATCTAAGTCCTCCACTTTTTGAACCATAGGATGGGAGGATTTGGTAATGACTCTAGCCCAAAATCTCGATGCTAAATACTGTCTTCTCAAGGCCAACGGTGGTTCTGCGCACTCTACTTGCAATGCGTTAATTGGTGAGGACTTCATACAACCCGATATGATACGTAGGCACTTAGATTGAATTCTGTCCAACCTGGCCAAAGCACCTTTGTTGCAGGGAATTAAAAGGAAAGATCCGTAGTCCAACACACTCCGGATTAAGGCATTGTATACCAATTTCATGGTGTAGGGATGTGCCCCCCACCAGACACCGGCAAGCACTTTTAGAACGGGAATAGTTCTCTCGCATCTATTAACTAAATAATTTAGGTGGTGTAAACCACTCAATTTGGAATCCAAAAGTACGCCTAAAATTTTTACTTTTGATGAAACCGGTATACAATGTCCTTGGATGCCCACTGAAATTTGTGGGATCAACCTCCTGCGGGAAAACACAACTACAGTACTTTTGGGGGCAGACAAACTCAGACCGTGAGAATTTAGCCATTGGTTTAGAGAGTCCAGGGATACGCAGAGGGACGATGCAGCGTCACTAACTTCGTTACTGGTGACATATAAAGCCAAGTCGTCAGCATATTGAAGAATTTGACAATCGTTGTTTAGGCATGACCCGATGTCAGCTGTATATAAATTGTACAGTAAAGGACTAAGAACAGAGCCCTGTGGTAGGCCCTTCCATGACATCCTAACGTCAAATTCCTCACCCGGGACTCTCAAAATCAAAGATCGAGACATGAGCAAACTACAGATGCACTGTATCATTCTCTCCGGTATTCTCAGCTGTTGCAATTTTTGCCTGAGAATGGGAAGAAGGACATTATCATATGCAGAGGAAATGTCTAGAAAGGCAGCTACTACAGATTCATTTTTCGAAAACGATGAGCGTATATCTGAAACCAAAACCCCAACACTATCCATGGTACTGAGTCCCTTTCTAAAACCAAATTGAGACCTAGGTAGTAAGTCTCTGGATTCTACAATAAATTCTAGTCGGTTCTTTACTAAATGTTCAAATATTTTTGCAAGGACTGATGACAAAGCGATTGGTCTAAAGCTGTTTGGATCATCAGCGTGCTTACCAGGTTTTAAAATAGGTATGATAATTTGAGTTCTCCACTGATCGGGAACCCAGCCATAGGTGTAATAAAAATTTAAAATATCTAAAAAATAGTTGTTTGCTCTATGACCTGCGTGTGACATAAAGGAATAGACAATACCATCTATACCGGGGGCAGAGTCATGAACGTGTTTCAAAACTAAGTTAAGCTCCTGCATAGAAAATGGTGCATCAAATGGATCCTGCGAAGAAATAAGTGATGGCTGGTTATGTTCTGTCTCCGATGGAACATACGGAGGAGCCAGTTTATCAAAGAACAGCTCAGCAGTCTGTCGAGTGATGGGGGAAGAAACTGAAGGGGAGCATCCAGATCTAAAGCGGTTGATCTTCTTCCATACCACTGATAAAGGAGTGGAGGGGGCCAGTGAACCACAAAAAACAGCCCAACCAGCACGTTTCTTCCTTCGCAGTAACCTTCTAGATTTAGCGAGGGTCCTATTGAAAGCTATTAGATTATCGCTAACCATCGCCTCATTATACACCCTTTCAGCGTCATCCCTTTCCCTTATGGCAGCTGTGCATTCCTGGTCCCACCATGGTGGAGGAGGAATCTGCCCACGTGCCGAGTTTTTAACAGGAAAACATGAGTCTGCACTAGCTGTAATGGCAGAAATGAGGTTATTATAACAGTCTGTCACATGGAGGGGATCAGGGGAATCAAAATCACGACAAACTAAATTTGGAAGAGAATCTATTTTTTCCTCCAATAATGAGGAATAACTTGCCCAATCAGGATTAGACAAATTATACCTCAAGAGTGGAGGGTTAGATTTTTCTAAGTAAGTTTTCTCAGCCAAAGATATTATAATTGGATAGTGGTCACTACCATGTGACAAACTGGTACACTCCCAATGACAAGACGCTGCGATGTCCAGTGAGCAAAATGTGAGGTCAACGCAACTCTTATGCTGTCCAGGAAGAGACCTACGGGTTGAGCACCCATTATTTAAAATACAAAGGTTAAGGTCATCTAGGATCTCAACTAAACCTTCCCCAAAACAGTCGCAACGTTCAGAACCCCACCTAAAGTGATGGCAGTTAAAGTCCCCCATAACAAGCACAGGGCCCTCTATGGTTTCCAACATACGTTTTAAGATTGGAAGGAAACTTTGATGAGGATGAGCAATATAAATAGATATGAGGGTTATTCCCTCTACCCTACTAGCCACAATGCTAATATCATCACCTAAAGGAGGCAAAGATACAGCCACAAGCGGAACACGATTATTCACACAGAGAGCCGACCCGCCATAGCCATCAGATCGGTCGCATCTGAGAATATTGAAGGAAGGTAAACGGAAACTAAGACTCGGAACTAGCCAAGTCTCAGCGAGAGAACAAGCTAAAGGTTTGTATTTGTTTAGAAGGAATGTGAGCTCGTGCTTCTTATGAAACACGCTCCTCACATTCCATTGAAGGAATACGTACCGAGGCATTATTATGGGATGAAAGTGAGTTAATAAGTGAAGTAGCAACGTTGGACGGTAATTGAGTTTTATTGGATGAAGACACTAAGGTTAACAGAAGTTTACTAAGAAGTTCAACTATTGAAGACAAGTTTTCAGGAGATTCGGATAAATGATTATTAAGACCACAGCCATTAGGCTGAGTAGATTGGGGAGTGCTAGTGAGCTGCTGATGGGCTGTTTTATCGTAGGAGGGAGAAAGGAGAGCATGGGTCTTTGGCTTAAGAGACACAGTTTTGCGGTATGAGTCTGTGATTTAGCAATGTCTGCATAACTACGAGTGGAAGTGGGAACAGTTTTACTTGCTTCTAAATAAGAAATTACTTTCTCAGCCATAATAGATTTAATTGTCTTCTGCCTGCTGTACTCCGGACAGGCTCTGCTATTTGCAAAGTGACTTCCAGAGCACAACACGCAGAAAGCTTCGCTCTCAGCAATGCTACAACCATCACCGGGGTGATCATTGCCACACTTGCTACAGCGGGGTTTGGAACGACAAACCGATTCTACATGACCAAAACGGCAACACTTGCGGCATTGAATGGTGGGGTATACATACTGTTCTACGGTCAAAGATGTATAAAAACAGAAGATTCGTTTTGGTAAAACTTGCCCATCAAATGTGATGACACAAGTTTCAGTGGGCCTATATTCAGTTACACCATCTTTATTAAAC
Organism: Brachylomia viminalis; assembly: GCA_937001585.2. NCBI lineage: Eukaryota > Metazoa > Arthropoda > Insecta > Lepidoptera > Noctuidae > Brachylomia > Brachylomia viminalis. The sequence goes on from OW443298.2 coordinate 1,312,930, forward strand.
TTCCTATTCAATCTCCTAACTTTTATAATTGGACCACAGCCTACTGGGACTTTTAGATATGTCAGGACTTCCTCGTCTGAGAAGTCAGTAGGAATGCCACTTACAACACCCATACGGGTTATATTAAAAGACGGAATAACAGCCTCATACAAATTTGTCCCTAAAACATTATTACTAATAAAGGCATTTGCATCCTGAGGGGATGAAAACTCAACTGATATACGATTTCTACCAACACGCTTGACTGTGACAATATTTGATATGTTCTGATTTGTCAAAAAGCGCCCGAATGTAATTGGGTGTAGGGTAGTTCCAGAATTAGGTTGATTTTCTTGTCGGGAAACATGGACAATAAAAGGTCCTTTATCTATTACTGAGTATCTAACACGGCCAATATGAGTTCTTGGTTGTTTGGTAGGGCGATTGGATACATCCTCTTCATTACCGGGACGTTTACGGATATTAGTCTGGGGTGGAAGGATCTGGGACTCCAGATTACAGACCACACCTGCAAACTGGCTTAATGGGTTGGGTGTGGAACTTGGGCTATACGAAGAAAAGCCAGATAGGGGGGTAGTAGTAATATCATCAGGAGGGTCAGGGGGTTTATTTTTATCCATATTCATATTGAATATGAATAATGGTGTCCAATATCGTTAAAAAAACAAACACTAAACAAACCTGATAGCAGGGAACAACGAGACAACGCACAAACAAACACAATAACAAGTCACAATAAACACAATAACACCGAAAAACAGCCAAAATTCAAACACACGTGTTTCCCAGAAGCACACTGTGGCGAGAATCCCTACATAGTACTCACACCTGTGCATTGCAATTATATAATACAAAGGTTTTTGAGTATAAACAATGCTAAGATAGTCTTACAATCTGCAGCACCTCCAACAGTATTTTCAAGTAGAACTCAGGACCAGCATTGAGCCAAGCCTTTTTATCAGCGATGTAATAATCCCTGAACTTATAATATGCCTGCCTGCATAATGTGCGTTTTGTATAGGATTTGAATTTCGTCTCGTCCAGTTGAAGTATGAGGGGAGGTAGTTTATTGTAACAGTATACAATTTTAAACAGTAACCCCATGAAAGATGAGGCTACTTTAGCCAGCTTGGATCCTGGTTATACTAATTTCACATATTTTACTAAAATATATCATTTTTTCCTTACATACATACGGTTTCATAGATAGAGGAACTGTTTCAAGGTATTAACATCAAGTCATATTGACATAATGTTAGTATCTTTATTTGTATTAATAATAATTATTAATTAGTTAATTACACTTGATATTTTATTTGCTGAATTTTATGTCTATTTATTTTGTAAAATTTCATGAGAAAATGATATCAAGTTTACTCACTTAACCAACCGCAAAGTTTTTAAATTGGTAAATATTTTGTATCAATAGGAAAAAAACCTGATATAGGATTTTTAAAGTAATTTGGCTATGGGGGTCTGAGGTATCAGTTCATTTTGGAAAAGGGGTCTCTTGCCCAAAATAGTTTGGGAATCCCTGCTCTAGAGAATCGCACCTGCGGAGATTATTCTGGTTTATTGGTAATACGTCGGCAATCCAATAAGGGGACGCAGGGGAGGTCTTTTGCGACCAAATGATCCCGTATGACCCCTATGCAAATGTCAACCATTTCCGAGTAATTTGGCATTTTATATTGTTTTGGCGGTAAAGAAGTATGAAAATTTAAAAAATAAAACAAAGCATGATATTTTGTTTCATTATTATTATCTGATTCTACTCCAATACATAATAATCAATCATAAAATAACAATTATGTAATATTTTTTAAATGAGAGCACACAATTTTCATAATTTTGAGCAAGTTATTTGACATAGTGGTTGATTTCTGCAAAAAAACATGCAATACACTTTATCGATAGAACATTCCAAAATATGTACAACTTCTCAGCTATCCAATAAGATCCAATAAGATACCAAATCATCATCATCAGCCTATAATTGTTCCCACAGCTGGGACACAGGCCTCCTCTCGGTGAGAGGGAGTGGGCCATAATCCACCGCGCGGGCTCAGTGCGGGTTGTTAGATGTCACATGTCTTCGAATTTTTGGTTCTAGGACATGCCGGTTTCCTCTCGATGTTTTCCTTCATCGTTTTGAGAGCAGTGGTGATGAAATAATTTACACAAAGTAAAGCGCATGTCTGGGTTCGAACCTACGACCTACAACTCGCAAGTCACGGCCGTTACTACTGGGTCACCTGTGCTCTCTCAGATACCAGATATCTTCAAAAAAATATAAAATATCAAATTACTAGAAAATGGTTGACATTTGCATAGCGGTCATAAGGGGTCATTTGGTTACAAATTACCTCCCGTACATCCCCCCTTAATGGATTGCCGACGTATTACAAATAGCCCTGTATACGGCTCTGATGGCTCTTTTCTGCAGAATAAAAATAGACTCAATGTCTGCAGCCCTTTTCCAAAGTAAAATAACATAAATCAAAATATATAAATAAAATATCTCGCGGTATCAACATCAGTAAACTGACGGATTTTTCTGATAGCATATGCTGCTGAACTTAGCCGCCCTGTAAGAGATTTAGTTAAATGAGGACCCCATTGCAGCCTAGAGTCGAGCGTGATGATGAAAACAGCTTTATCGACAAATTCTAGTTTCTCTTGATTCAACATGGATAGATACGGGCCTATAATTATTGGTTTCGTTACTGTCCCCGGATTCTAAAAGTGGTATTACCTTACTGTATTTAATTAAATCCGGGAACACTCCTTCAACACAAATTAAATATTAGAAAGAAAGAAAGAAAAATATTTAATTTGGGACACGCACAGGAAATACAAACATTACAAAAGGACCATTGGAAACTAACAAAATTAACATTAAAAACAACCAAAACAAATAAACAAGTAAATCAAGAACAGTGCGAGGCTAAAAAGGCGCTATAGTCTCAATTATGGAGGTACACACTTTAATGGACATTCCCCAAAGATCTTCGGTGAATCTGATCTTTGTTTTCTTTAAATTCAACCGGACAGGCTGAAATATTCACCCTTACTAAACGAAAAGAGAGCGAGGGCGAGGAATTTAAGGTTACAGTCGTTTCAAGTGGGATGGATACCGGTAAAGAAATTTACAAATTGTTGAGCAACTTCTTTGTTACCGCAAATGAGACCACATTACGTGTCCAGTGTGTAATCAGAATTATGCTTTTCGTTCCTGTTCGTTTCAATATTGATAATTTTCTAAACGTTGATTGAACCTTATTGCTAACGTATACGTCTGTAGCTGCGTCACAAGTGTTCGATTAAACGTTTTAGAGTAAGTAGCAACATACTTATTAAAAGTTTTATTATATAATACAGCTCGAAAAATCTTTCCCTACTTTTCCTTAGTCCTTTAGTTGCCCAGTCACTAAATAAAAACGTAGAGCTAACTATTTTAGTGTTCTTCTTAAAATGATTATTGAACTCGGTTTGGACTACCGAAAATAATTATTTCAATTTTCAGTAGTGATCATGTCGAAAGTGATGTCAAAATTACAATCCAAGATGGTGGCCGACTAAATTCTGATGCTTTGCATCAAGCAAGAGTATTGTCCTACAAGGTATCCTATCGACCAGCTTTCCGGTGAAGATACTTAAAAATGTACTATTTAATGCTGTGAAAATTAGAACCATGCTAACATTTAATGCGTCATTTCAAGTTTAAATTGATATTATGTCCATCGCGCACTTAAGAAGACAAAATTGCGAAATGTGGCAACAATTCAACAGGATTACATCACAACAGAAAATCTACTGACTTACATCTCTTAAACTCAAACACACTTAACATCTCCCCTAACATCACATGTACACAGTCACACCATACTAAACACATGCATCACACTCAACATCACAAACACACACCCACCCATATATATGCAACCGGTTCATACCTTCATAGTTTTAGTTTTTACTGTTAATATTAATTATGTACGTTTTTAGGTACCGCTTCGTCACTGGTTTCACTTGTGGTTGTCTTTTAATAATTATATTAAATTAGTCTAACTCAATGGCTGAACCCTGTCTTCTAAGATACAGGCCAGACCTAGTTTAAGGGCTACAGTTTAAAATTATTGTACTCCCATGTTAACGCTTTAATTAATTATGTCATCTAAATGTATGCAGTGCCATGTGATCCTTGTTTATGCAATAAATTATTATTTATTTATTTAATCAAGTTTACTGACTGTATAAAATTGTTCAAATATTCGGAAACATTAGGATCAGACGATTAATCGTTTAATGATTGAAGGTCGGGTGTGCCTGCCCGGTCGGGTCAGTTTGTTGTGCCATCGGACTCGAGTGAAGGAACAAGGAGTGCACCTGTGTTTGTGCACTATAATTATCTCCTACCGACATTCGGTCGGCAGTATACTATGTATACCTGCGAGTATCTCGTGTCGCACGAGCGGGCTGGCGTCGGGCTGCAGGCGCGCGGCCAGCTGCACGCCCACCTGCTGGTCCAGCGCGTTGGCGTGCTCCGTGCGCGCGCCGCCCGCTGCCACGAACGTGCCCAGCGCGAACGCGCACGCCGCGCGCACCTGCACAAGAGTAACAGATGAAAGTGATAACGAACTCTGTACAGGTTCAATTCTTGCAGAGAAATCGTCATTGAAAAACCATGGACGAAAATTGAGGTTACAAAATTAACATCAATTGTCAAATGAAAAACCTCATAAATGAAAATTAAAAATTATAGAATTTCCAAATAATATTAAATAATCAAAACAAAACACTATTGGAACAGACACTCATCAACGTCATATCCATATCGGCTTTTGTAAACGCTCAAACAAAAATTCCGGCCTGCAGATGCCTGAAATAAAATAACTTCGAGCAAATTAAAGAGCATAAGTTCGTGTATCGAACAGCTTTATTTTTTATTTTAAAAACATCGACCATTTAACCACAGTAGTGATGTTTCCCATACAATGGTTTATTGGTGCCTAAAAATATACTAAAATATATAAGTTATGATGATAGTTCGGAATTAGAATGCTAGTTAGCGACTTGCCCGATCTAGGTTCGTTGAAACGTGTGTTTCGTGCTATTACTTTACATCGCCATTTGTCCATTTGACGGTGGAACATCGAGGAGTTTATTATAATAACATTTATGTACCAGTTACCCATGTTTGCAAGAAGATAAATGATATGATTCGATTATTTTTTTGTCTCTTTTTGCTTTCAATTAGTTTTTTTTTTTTTTTTTTTGAGGATGGGAAATCATCAAATGACTCCTCCCGCTCTGGGTGGAGCGGAAGGGAGTGTCAGACTCTTACTGACTAAAACCACCCGTGTTCCTTCCTTGGCCCTTTATGTTCCGGGTCAGCGGTACCCCTTTTGGATGATCCCGCTTTCCTTCAATTAGAGTTGCAACGAATATTTGGTTACCATTCGGCATGAGGCGTATTTAGAAGAGGAAAAAAAACTGCCCAATTGCGAATATTGAATCACTGTTCGGTCGAACGCTGAATACTTAAAAACATAAGTAAATAATAACAAAAACACAGTTAATTATTAATCATGTTACTTGCTAACGCCGTATTCTATTCAGTATGTGCGTGAGAAGACTTGCACACAACCATACGGTCAGTTCAATCATCGAATGATGACCGATTCTACAGCAGTAGTATCAATATCGCGCTCGCCAAGAGTGGTCTATTGAAGATTCTCTCTAAGGCTTCGTGGAACTCAAAAATAATCGACAGTCGAATCGCGTAAAGCTAATACGTGCCCGCAACCCGCTTCAATTGTGTCCGAAATCTCATAAAGTTCAGCTCCAGCTCAAGAAGATATAAGTCGGACTCAGGTTAGTGCTACTTGCTTACTATTCTGGTTGAATTTGGTGTGTCGTATCAAATTCCGTTAGCATCTAGGAAATCAATTTTATATTCCACCCGCACCACCATTACTTTTATTAATGCTGAACATACATTGCCAGTTCGAGGAAGCGTAATTATTCGCTTCATGTATCTACAAGACCAATGGAATGGAATAATCAAATAAAAACTAACTAAATTACTTAAGGACGATAATTTAAATTGAAGATATAGATTTTTAAAATGAATGACACTTTTTGTTTGTTCTTGTTACAGGGGTGCAGATAAACTTACTTTTCCGTACTTTTGCGACTACTTCGTACACCTTTCCTGCTTCACTAAAAAGCCTTTCCGAATACAAATTGCTTGCAGGAAGGAGCTGATAAGTACTTAGCAGCCAGTTTGACTTAATATCAGGCCGAATGTACAATTAGTTGCAACACTACTTACAATCGATCACTATGTATTAGGTCATTTTGTAATATGTATGACGTGATCCATGTCTCGCCTGGCGTGCGTCGTGTGAGACATCCAATTACTTTTATAGCTTACTAATGCTAAGTTTGTCCGACAAAATCTTCTGGAATGTTGTTTTTTTAGCCTGAAAAAGGAAACCTTTTTATCCACGAGGTGGCTTGCCAGGATGTTCGGGTGGCGAGATATTATTTCTTTATATGACTTGATATAGGATTTTATATCTTCTTTGCCTGAAAGTACATTCAGATCGCGGAATCTAATCGGAGCTCGAATTGAATTGGGGCAGTAAAATAGAGAACACCGACCTCCGGGTGGTGGTGCTGCAGCAGCGGGTACAGCTTCTCGTGCGCCAGGTCGCGCACGCCCGCCCAGCGCGCCGCGTCGAACGCGCGCCACAGGCGGCCCAGGCACACGCACGCCCACTGCGCCAGGCGCGCCGAGCCGTCGCCCAGCTGCTCCAGGCAGATGGAGATCATGGAACCCTGCACACAGGCTATACTGATAACACAACAACCGAGTCCCATCGTAACAACGCCACGCCGTTACTGTCCCACTGTAGGGCAAAAGGCCTCTTCTCACACACAGAAGGCGCGAGCATCGATCGCCACGCTTGCTCAAGAGTGGTTGGTGATTTCAGACTTAAAAGTCAAAGCATTTATTTCAAATAGGCACATAAAAGGCACTTTTGAACGTCAACAATTACATTAAAATAGAATTGATTCTAGTCGCCCCTTCCAAAAGGTAGTTTCGTATGGAGAATAATGGGCAAGAAACTCTACCGTTACTCTTTTAAAATGTGTTACAATATTTTGTATACATTAATTATATAATTATATGTGAAGACGATATATACACTATAAGTCCAGGTTTCCTCACGAAGTTTTCTCTTCACCGAAGTTAGTAATGCCCAAGATAATCTCAGAAAGCACATATGAGTTAAAAAAATCACATTGGTATCTGCCCGGCTTTAAACCAACCAGCTCGTGCTTGAGAGGCGAGGCCTCAGATCATATAAACACAGAGATATGCTTTGTAAACAAATGTATTCCTGTTCCGATGTCACCGCGTTTCTCCAACTTAATTCACTAACACAAAAGCAAACACTATAAGAACGGCACACGAGCTCACATCACTCCCGCACACAAAGAAACTTTCAGCAACACTAATAAACTCACTAATGGAACACATGCAAACAGGGGGCGGCGCTTCTACCTGTAGCTACGGACTCACAATAAACACACATATGCAAGTTACGCAACTGGTGATGTTAAGTTGTAATCGTAGAAAAATTTCGATGAAATTCAGTTACCATTAATATCTGCTAGTAGACGGATTTTGTAATATTCCTTGTGGTTTATTTACATTAATTGAACGAATTTTTATAATGATAATTAATTTTGATTGCCAACACGGGGCATTCTGTCATGGCGGCTCAAGTGACTTCAAAACTTTCATTCTGTCAAATCTGTGAGACTTTAGTGTCTAGTGTAACAGTGTTGCTCGCACGCTAACTTTATTTATTGCTACTGTCGGAATATTATAATATTCGGTAGACTTAATTAACAACGGTTTTAAATATTTCAAAAATTATATTCAAAGCACACAAATCATTATTTGTGTTAATGTCTACTTTGACAGTCGCAGGTAGACGATTTCCAATTCCTAATTTTTAATGTGCCTACGCAATATATGACTACATACTACTAATTTAGTAGATGAATCACGAACACTGTGCGAGATTATGTCTGATATTATACTTTAAAAGAGACTGTAACCTTTGAGTTTGTTTCGGCGTTTCTTCTCATCATTTATAATAAATATATTAAAATTTTCTTATTATTAAAATTGAGAAAGAGTGGCACACTAGATGTACAACATGAACTCTCATTAGTTATTGTTACAAGTAGATCTAAATGATGACATACCTGTAACGCCGCTTCTTGTCCTACGGGGTAGTTGTCCACGATGCCGGCCAGCACGTACGCTGCTAACGTCCTGTGTTCACTCTGCAACATGTATCATTAATTGACACTACGTTCTGGCTTACTGGGCCGTGCACGAAATTGACTGTTTTTGTTCACTGTTTGTGAGAAAGGGAAAAATAATTGAAACAACATTGTTTGTGATTGAGAAAGTTGACTGCTTAGTCTTGCAGGTGGCTCGACGGGAATAACAAATCACTATTCGCAACATGTTTTCCGAAAAATTACGCGAGTGACTTTTGATCGTTGTAGTATGAGAAACCACTAACCATTTTGAATTTTATAAAATATCAACAACATAATTTTATGGTCGACTTAGTGGTTGCTTACCGCTTTTTTCAACTTCGATACAAAATGCAGAAGACAAATAATGTTTTTTGTTTTATATCGATATCAGCTATCATTTAAGTAAAACTAAATTTTAAATTACTTTTAGTTCTCTTACAATAAGATTAGTAATTAACAAAAGAAGATTTTTTTTCGTGCACCTTAAAAATATTCTTCATTTGTCTAACTCTGATACTTACGTCAACTGAAGGATCTTGCAGGACTGACAGGAAATATTTGTGTCCCTTCGCATTCACCAAGTCTACTTGACAGCTCTGTAAGAGGGGTAAGAACGGTGCCGGGTGAAATGCGTACATAGTAGTGTGAGCGTGTGTGTTGTGTGTCCGTCAGGGAAGCGGGTTGTTAGCAGATACATACACGCCAGTCTATTAGTAGTACAAGTAGAAACACGTAACTAAGGCGTGTTACAGCTGATTCAAACGACTGATAAAGAGTTGCAAATTGACGTTATGGTGAATTTAGTGATTCGGCATATAGTCGATCTACTATACAATTCGTTTTCCCGAGTGTACATTTGAAGGCCAATTCCCGTAATTAAAACGTTCAAAATCCATTCGCAATCTCATTTCAATATGAAAGACTTGTAAAGAGGTATTGTTGTTTTTACATTTAGAAGCAACAAGAATAATGTACCCAGGATTTTGTAGTATCTTGATTTAAAAAGATGTTCTCGGAGTTTCTTGGCTGATCTTCTCTATAGAGATCTACGTTTTGAAATGGGCAACTAGATTCAACTTTCTGACTAACAAACTGACTCCTAACAATTCAAAAGTGCCTGTAAATGGTTTAAAATTGAAATATATTCTTTGAATTTGAGTTTGGTATTTCGATAGATTGAGACCGAGACTAGACTGCGAACGTTCTTAAGAATACGGGAATAGCCGGCGGCGCGCGGCGGAGAGATAGTTACGGGGTCCACGGCGATGATCTTGGCCCAGATGTACACCATGGAGGCGCGCAGGTCGGGCGCGGACGCCTGCAGCAGCTTCAGCATGTAGGGGAAGATGCCCACGTTGAGCACGGCGCGCGCCGCCCACGCGCCCAGCGCCAGGAAGCGGCACAGCAGGCGCAGCGCGCGCACGCGGTGCAGCGTGCTCAGCAGCACCTGCAGCACCATGGGCAGCTGCGCCGGAGCCGCGCGGCGGGCGCTGTGGCCCAGCTCCAGCCACACCTGGAAGGCGGTGAGCTGGTCGCGGAAGAAGGGCGAGTGCACGTAGTCGGCGGGCTCGGGCCGCAGCAGGCGCGGCAGCTGCGCCAGCGCCAGGTCCAGCGTGTGCTCCCACGCCGCCCACAGCGGGTGCGCCGCCAGCGACGGCAGAGCGGGCAGCGACACCGGCGTGCAGTTGTACGACCTGAACGAATTAACTTGTTATCCCACTTTATTTGTGGTCAACGCAACATGTTTGTTTCTACCATATTTATCTATTAGTCGTCATCTTGATAGTCACCCCCTTCCTAGCCACATCACACACATCATCATCGCAGATCATGACATCATCTTTCACACAGTCCATCCATCATTTCTTTGGTCTTCCCCTACTCTTAACAATCCACATTCATACTCAAAACTTTCTTCGAGACATTTTCCTCATTAAAAATTAAAATCTTTGCCACTGTTTCGACGCTCGAAAGTAGACTAGCACTTAAGGCTAATTTGTATCGGCATGAAGAGTATTATCGGGTTAATAAACTTGATCTCAACCCATCCAAATGTTCCGTGATTACTTACACTAGAAAACGTGTCATCTTAGCCACTACTTATACTTTGGCGGGCCAGATCTTGTCAAGGTACAATACTATTCGTGACCTGGGCGTCCATCAAGACAGTAAGTTAGTTTTTGACACACACATTGACGCAATTGTCAAAAAATACTCTAAACTGCTTGGGTTTATAATACGTCTCTCTAAGTGTTTTACTAATGCTAAAACACTAAAAATATTGTATTGCATTTTTGTAAAAAGTCAGCTAGAGCATGCGTCTCAGATATGGAATCCACGTTATCACAAATACATTGACCGCATGGCAAACAACCAAAGACGGTTCATAAAATGTGTTTGCTTTCATAAAAAGATTCCATATCAGTCAACCTGTTATCTCGGACTCTGTAAGAAGTATCATCTACTACCACTGGTAGATCGACGTAAACTTGCTAACTGTTTATTCTTGTTGAAAACCCTCAATAACAATAGTGATCACCTTTAGTTATTGTCCAAATTTTATTTTAATGTGCCAAGTAAAGCACTTCGTTTTAATCCACCCATACATGTACCTCATACATCTTCGACTTATAGGCAGTTAGGAGGTTCGATTAGAGGATATTGTGCGCGCAAGCAGAAATTTCAATGATTTATGCAAGGAATATAATTTTGATCCATTCACTATTAGTGTGAATTCAGCCAGAAGGTGCCTAAGTCTCAAATTTTTATAGTAGCGGTAGGTTATATTATTTGTTTTAGTTTTTATTAATTTCTCTATTTTTTTGTTTTTAAAAACATTGCCCCACACTAGGAATTTCTCTTGTATTGTGGGTGCGTTTACAAACATTTAAACTCACATACACAAACAGCCAGACCCGGAACAATTACTTGCAGGTCATACAAATTTTTGTTTCGTGCGGGGATCGAACGTGCGACACGTAACGCAGCAGTCAATCGCATAACCACTGCGCCAACGGAGTCATTAAATATACTATATTAACTAGTCTCTATCTATCGTCTATTATATCAGTCATATTATTGTAAACCAAGTATATTGCTTCTTACTTTAATTAGGGCGATGTGTTTTTTATATTTGTGCTCACACCATAAATTATAAGCCTATACGTGAGGATTTCTAATTGGCTTTCTGGTGACTATGGTTTTCTTTGTTGTCTGTTTTGATAAGCTGTAAGTCCTCCATGTACTAAAATAAATAAATAAATTTCTTTTATGTATACATCTATATTAAAATGTCTGTGTTACTATTATAGGTTACGACTATTGTTACTAACCCAATGGATCTCTGTTATCTGAAAAATGAATGAATAAATAAAATAAATAAAGCCTCCGGCCAAAACAATATTTTTAAAATACTTTTTCAACATAATGTGTAATATCCGTTCCAATTTACAGATACATTCATTGTTGTAAACAGTTCGGTTTTACAAGGGGTCGTTCAACTACCGATGCCGGTGTTGAACTTTTAGGACATATCTATAATGCATGGGAAGATAAATGCGATGACTTGGTCATCTTTTGTGATTTGTCCAAGGCGTTCGATTGCGTTCTTCATGAAACGCTAATCAGGAAACTCCACCACTACGGGATCCGGAACACCGCTCTGGATCTTCTTACTTCATACTTGAATAATAGGGTTCAGAGCGTTGAAGTTAATGGTAAAAGATCTCCCGGATCTATAGTAACAATGGGAGTCCCACAAGGCACAATTCCTGGTCCTTTTTTGTTTCTTATTTATATTAATGACTTGCCTTTCCTCATAAAGGATAATCATGATATAGTGTTGTTTGCGGACGACACTTCACTTTTGTTTAAACTTAAACGTCAGCAGCTGGTTACTTACGATGTAAATAGCGCGATCTCAAAAGTAGTTCACTGGTTCAATGCTAATAATTTACTACTTAATGAAAAAAAAAAACAAATGCATTAAGTTTACGCTACCTCACGTTAGACAGGTGTTAACTAATGTATTGATAAAGGGCAGAGCATTGAATCCTGAAGATATCACAGTATTCTTGGGCTTAACTTTGGATGCTAAGCTTCAGTGGGGCCCACACATAGATAAATTATCAAAAAAGCTTAGCTCCGCAGCATACGCTGTTAGAAAAATTCGTAATTTAACTGACATAGAGACAGCCCGTTTAGTGTACTTTAGCTATTTTCATAGTGTAATGTCGTACGGTATTCTGTTGTAGGGAAATGCCGCCGACATTCAGACTATCTTTGTTTTGCAGAAAAGAGCTGTTCGATCAATGTATAAATTAAGCCCGAGACACGCTCTCAGAGAGAAATTTAAGGAGATTAATGTAATGACTGTGCCTTCACAGTATATTTTTGAAAATATTTTATATGCCCATATAGATATAAACTTGTTTAAAAAATACAGTGATATCCATAATATAAATACTAGGAACAAACACGACTTCGTTGTACCACAACAAGGCTCAAGAAAATAGACGGCTCGTTCAGATGTCAATGTATACGCTTTTATAATAAACTTCCAAGCCACGTTCAAGATCTAAGCCTTAATAAATTGAAATCATTCATTAAACGTAAGTTGTGCCAGAAAGGCTTTTATACCGTTAAAGATTATATTGAGGACAAAAAGGCTTGGGATTGAATTGCTCCAACTTTCTGCATAGAGAATGTTTTTTTTTTCTGTTACATACACTGACAATTGTTGATTATTATAACACAACGCCTTGAATACTTACCTTGAGAAGTACAATTTATTATTTTAATTATTGTGAATGTGAGGACTATGTGGGTCATTGTTTCAGTTTTAATCATGATCTGGCAGTTTGAGTAATTTATGCGGCCTACCCAAATGTCCTTTCTTTGGTATTGTTCGTCGAATCGTTGTGTTCCTTAAATTCTGAGTTGAGCGGCGCGATTACTGACAAATGCGTGCACTGACTGGACAGGTTCGCTCAATCTGTATGGTTTTTCCTCAAAATACCGTTTCAGACACCAATCTAAATGGTATTCACATGATCTGACCAAGATTATGTCAGGACTTACTGTGACCTCTGAGTTTGTTTCGGCCTTTCTTCTCAGAGTAGTCAGATAGGAAACGCCGACCTCATCTAGTTTTTAAAATATGATTGACGTGTAAAAGTGTTTGTACAAACCTACTTATAGAAATAAAATCATTTAATATTTATCATTAAAATTATTGGATTTTGGTACTCAAACATACGATTTTGTGGGTAATTAGTTCAATGGCGCAATGTTCAAAGACACCACTTGTAGATATGTTTGCTATTTAAGGCAGCTCTCTGCATTGATGACCAGACCTCAGTACGACGCATGCCCCACCTCTTTTGGTTACCGACACAGGTGGCTAAGCCATAATTGTTTAAATTCATATTTTTGTCATACGTTTCCATCATTAAGTGCTCCGTAATGCAAAGACATGCATGCCTGTTTCTATCAATTCACATATTTTTAACCGACTTGAAAAGGAGGTTTTTAATATCGGTTGTATTGTTTTTTTTTTTTATATTTGTTACCTCAAATTTCCGTTATTTATAAATCGATTTGGAAAATGGTTTTTTATTCGAAGATATACTTCCAGATTGGTCCCATATAAATTTCGTCAAGTTCTGATGAGTGGTTTTTGAGTCAGCTTCAATAATACTTATTTTTTTTTACTTAGTGTATGTTGATTATGTTGTAATAGCTTCCTGTCACCGTTATTTACATTGCAAGTAGCGGTATACTACTTTGTTTGCGGCACCACAACAAAAAACTGAAAAAAAAAATGTTAAACAAAAATGGTTATCGCGTGGTATTAAAAAAAATTGTGAGAAAAAACGGCAAATGCAGTTCCGATTGAAACTTACTCATCAGAACAGAATGCGATTACACTAAACTATTTAAGGCGATTCCTCAGCTGCCTAGCTGTAGCCCGCCAAATTCAATTTGATTTTGACAGAGCTGCAATTATAAAGAACCCAAGACTTTCTTGGTTTTTTATAATTTCAGCTCTGATTTTCGTCGTATATTGATCAAAAAGCGAATCGCGACTGTAGAGATTACAATAATCACTAATTTCATATCAATCCTCAAACTTTGGAAATTTGTTCCACCTAACAATTTTTCAGAATATTTCATATGAAAATTGACATAATCTGCCGTACCGCATCTAATATTTCGTTGAAAATTCAATACCGCAGAATTACATTCACCCTTCTTCTTTACATGTCAGACCCAATTAAAATGACAATGAACTGAAACTGAACTCTAATTGACAATTACATAAAAAAGACTTAATATTTAATAAGGGCAACACAACAAAATGATAAGTTTTATGGTGGAAAATGTTGATTTAAACAGGGTCAAATTAAATTAGCTAGCGAAACTCTGCAGACGTGATGGGTATCTATATATAACACGATAAAACAAAAATATCAGATATTCTCAACTCATACTTCCAGTAACTACAGTACCATCGGTCGTTGACCACAAAAAAAGAACAAAAATCATATATTTTTTTGTTTTATCGTGTTTAAATATCAATACCAGACACATTTTTGGAGTTTCGTCGATTTCGTCATTGACTGACTGACTCACTCACTCATCAAAACCTCTAAGGCACTTCCCGAAGTCCTAGAAAGCTGAAATATGGTGTGCAGGCAAGGAAACACAACAAAAAAAAAACTGTCACACTCCAACTGATAAAGGGAGTTAGGGGCTCTTTATTATATCTGATAACTTTTTAATAGTGAAAGTTAAGGTAGTCTTGGCCACCTACTTTAAATTAAATGTTTTGGTGGGTTTAATTTGACCCTGTGTCTAGACAGGTCTGTGTCGTGACCTGATAAAAGAAACGATTAGAAATCTGACGAAGCGTGCTGATGGTGATAGCTGCCAGGCTCGACTGTCCATACATACGACGCTGCAGTGGCCTGCAGGTCACCTACAGTCGTCGGCCTTTAATGTAAGTGTTAGTGCGGTGGTTTTTGTTTTGTAATGTGTTGTATGTGTAATGTATTTTATTAATTGAATTGTCTTCGAGTCATTGTAACTTGAATAAATAATCGAATAATAATACTAAAAATACTGGACTGAACCTCATGATCCTATCAGCCAGCAGGAAGTTCCTGCACAGCGAGGCCGTGAGCAGGTCGGCGCGGAACAGTTGCTGGAACAGTTCGGGCGGCAGCGAGCTCCAGGCGATGGTGTCCGTGATGGCCGTGAAGATCCAGTTGAGCTCGCCCAGCATCGTACGCCGGTCCGTCACCTGCCCGGGGATCCTGGGGCGAGTTATTAACCAAATAACAACAGATGCACCGGATTTTCATGCGGAGACTGTCAATTATTTGTTCCTAATAGTTACAATCGCTTTCGAAAGCATAATACATTAGTAATGTCCCATTTCGTCGTATTGTAACCCAATACCACGTATCTTGATGATGCTCAGCGAGCTCATGGAGACCAACCCTGGATTGGACTTGTTTGCTGATGAGTGGAAGACGATAATGTTAGAATGTTTGCGGTTTTTATGGACAAAGGATCAGCCTCATTTTCTGGCTTCTGTTGTGACAACTAACCCAGATACAAAACATATTTAATTTCAAGTACAGGTTTTCGATGAAGCCGAATAACTGCGTGATTATTTGTAGGCCTCATTTATTACAGGTATACCAAAGGAGTATGCGCTTTGGTAATATTCGTGTTTGCAAATTAGCACGAACGGCGCGCCACTGATTCACAAAGCAATGCTTTACAATTTTGAACTGACGCGCTATGTTGTAGTGCACCTATCAGTGCGCGTTTATATGAAGTTTTGGTCCTAGATCGTCATTTGCCAATCAAGTTTCGAAATTATTTTTAGAATTGCATAAAGTTGTTAATCTATAATTTTGTTATAATGTTAATACAAAATAGACTATAATCTATAATCTAATACTCTAATCGCGGGTTCATGTTCCCGAAGGCCATACCTTTCCTTGGAGATCTATATGTGAACATACTTATCGATAAGATCGTGTACATCCGAAGGCGCGACGCGCGTCCTCTCCCGCAGTACGAACCACTTCATGGCCATCTTGACGGGCGTGGTGAGGCAGGCCGTGAACAGGTCGGCCGGCAGCTCGTGGTTCATGGGCAGCGCCTGGCCGGCCGCGCACGCCGCCAGCTGGATGCAGTTCTTGTACGACACCGCGGCCGGCAGCGCCGAGCCCTCTTCTGATTTAGAGGTCGTTTGGGCCTGAGGATGGCTCTTCGACTATTAACAAGTTGGAAATAAACTACATTATTTATAGACCATTAAACGTGGCCACTGGTGGCCACTTATTTGTAGATTAGGGTAAACACCTACCTGGACTCCTAGGGAATTAACCTCTTCGCACAGGTACTTACTATCTACTAATTTGATGAACATTTCTGAGCAATATCTATGTTAAATATTATGGTTTATACCCATACACCTTCCGGAATATATTCTATATAATTATGATCCGACCACCATTGACTTTACATAAACTGCCTCTAGGGTGTAAACACCTCACCTGTCTACCGCATAACGGCGGTGTACAAAGACGCTTAACGAATCCGAGTCACTTATACTTTACATGAACTGCCTCTGGGGTGTGAAGACCTCACCTGTCTGCTGCATAATGACGGAGTAAAAAGACGCTTAACGAATCCGAGAGTCACCTTTACTTCCTGTAATTGTGATCAAATTGTTGAACTGGACCGTAGTACCTGGGAATCTTCTGGTTACAGGGACCAAAAATTTTTTTACGTGTTTTTATGAAAACTCGTTTTTAATGTTATAACCTAACTCTAAATACCTCCACTACTCCTGCACCGTCGCATGCACCCATAAGCACAATATTCTGGGTGTTTCTTTGCGTACTATCATAATCATAGCTAAAGTGATTTTTTTACACCAAAAATAAAAGTAATTTCCCAGAAATATTTATTCCTCAGTGTTACTTAATATAATAGTTTGATATACACAATGAGTAGATGACGGCTATGTAATGGCTCTTTTTGTACCCTGTGTAAGAAAAGCTCAGACAGCTTCGTGAGGAGAGTTTTGAGTATGAACGTGGATGGCTGTAGGAGTAGGGGAAGACCAAAAAAATGATGGATGGACTGTGTGAAAGATGATGTGGCTAGGAAGGGTTAGTACTACCGAGATGACGACTGATAGAGAAGTATGGCAGAACATATATGTCGCGCCGAGCGCTGATACATTGGGATGAGGGCAGGAAGAAGATAATAAGAGTACGTGAGACAGTTGGAACATTACCTCGTACTCGCGCTCGTGCTGCTCGGCGAACACCTTGAAGTTGTCGATGATGACGCCGGCGTTGGAGCAGTCGTACACGTAGAGCGAGGGCGCGCCCATCCACGTCTGCAGGTCGTACATCGACAGCGGGATGTACTGCGTGTACGCCTAGTGGGGAATACACGTTTGATCGCAGTTTATGAAACTTACATGACACGGGTAATATAAAAACAAGAGTACGAGTTTATAATAGTATCACAATCACACGAGAGTTTTAATACCTGGCTGTTTCGTACACTACTTTATCTAAACTCATGCAATTTCATAAAAAAAACACAGTAAACAATACCATAAATATGGCGCCCCGCACCATCATTCACCCGGGCGGGGGTACGATAGGAGTGACCATACATTTTATCTACACTCATATAAAGTTTTTATTTTGACATCAAAAATAAAGTACCGGCAGACTTTATCCACGTATAATAAAACTGTTTTATTGAAACACACTTTCCCTAACAAAACAATGCTTTAAAATACCTGTGCTGAGAGGGGAGCTGTTTACTATATTACCTATTGTGTTTTAATTAAACTAAATGAGTTTAGATAAAGTAGTGTATGGAACTGTACATAATAGTTATTAAAGATATATACATTATATAATAGGTATTAAAACACTCGTGAAAAACTCGTGTTTTAATATTCGACATGCAATAGTTTCAGAAACTACTATAAAAAAAACCCGGACAAGGTCGAATCAGACTCGCGCAGGGTTCCGTACCATAGACTTTTTGAGTTTTTTTTTTTTGAGGCGGCGTCGGCGCTGTCTCAGTAAGCACCAAATAAGTATAAATTACAGGTTACCCTGTTGAAGACCCAGATCTCCCCCTGCGCGGTGGGCTTGGGCACGCCATGTCCGTTGTAGTGGAACAGCACTCGCTCGTCCTTGGCGTTGCGGCGCAGCGAGCAGCACAGCTTCTTGACCTGCTCACACACAAACACAACACATTATTATTGGTCGCACACAAGGACAACCTAGAATCAATTTTATTTCCTTGTAAATGTTGACATTCAAATGTGCCTTTTAAGGGCCTAATTGAAATAAATTATTTGACTTTGACAACGTTTAAGGGTCGGTTCACATCTAACGGAAGATGCGTCGCATATTATCGGTCGCGTAACGCCAGAACAGACAATTATATGAGAAAGCATTCAACCTTTCACACTTAACCGATGATGCGTTGGTGCGTCGAGCGTACTAATTGGATGTTAACGAAGTTTCGACGCATCTTCCGTCAGATGTGAACCGACCCTAAATCACCAACCCGGAACGGAAGAACGGGATGAAACTGAGAGCTATGGCCAGGGCTCCGTCACTCGCTCCAGGTCGCGCGTTAAATGCCTACTGACTAGCGTACTCCCGAGAGTTCAAGTCAGTACAAGAGCGAGAGTACCAGTACGAGAGAGAACAAGAGAGAATCAGTGGGGAGTCGACGCCGCACGAATTAGAAAAAATATTCTTAGATAATTTTGACAATGCTGTGATGAATCGACCGACAAGTACAATTTGCGATATGTTGAAATTGATTGATTTTCCTCCAGTTTGCTCTTGTTTTCCCTATGTAATAAAAATATTTTCCAGATTCAGAGTATTTTTAACTACTCATTCAGTGTTATTACAAAAAGCGGTTTAACTGAAAACCCGGTTTAAAGCTCTATAAACTACGGTTTAAACCAAAATGATATTACAAAACGTGGTTTTTCGAAAAACCGTGGACCATATCATGGTCTAACGCTAAACCTCGGTGGCCCCTAGTTTAAACGATCAAACTATGGTCTAAATCGTATCAGTCAAAGTTTCTCTTGTATTTTATAGCATCTTTTTCATTGTGTTGTGTTGTTTTTACCCGAAAATGGATCTTAACATGGTCGATTTAATTGATATTGAGGATATTGAAGCCGCTGAGTTGTTGGGAACGCCATGCCGACACAACATAAATCGTGTTCGAATCAATCAAATAAATTAAAATTAATCTTGAATCAATTAAACACTGATTTCAAGTTAATCGAAGTAATTTATGTTTATTTACTTTTTCCTCGGTACTCCAATTCTCAGATCGTTTTTTCTTTTGTTGGTCCATCACAATATGATATTAAAATTACCTACTATAGAAGGTAATACTATACAAAGAGGCAATAAGTTCTATTAGAAACTTCGATAACTTAAAAATTCCAAAGCTAAATGAACTTTGTTCAACTTGCGATGGTTTTGTTTAATGTTATGGTTTCATATAATGCGCGAAAATTTTATGTTTCGTTACACGTACCTAGATGTATTATTAGTACTTAATACGACATTAAGTCATGTGCTTAAACCTAAACAAAACTGCAATCGACGAAATAACTAATATTCCATGCAAATTAACACTCAATATTTTTAACACTCCTAAACATCATAATAATCATTAGCGTATTAACAAAAAGTTTTCTTTTCTGAGCATACGGAACGTTGCAATAGAATGATAACATGGTGAACGAATAATATTTGTATTACTCTGTGGTTGTTACAAAGACAAATGGTTCAAATGACGGCACTAAGAAGACCACGGTTTTTTGAAGTTTTGTAATACGGACAAATTTAGACCATGGTTCTGCAGATAAGCCTGGACTTCGTAGCACAGGTTTAAATCAAGGTTTATTTAGTTTTTTGTAATAAGACTGATTAAGTTTAATGAGATAACAGAGAATCCAGAGAAGGAAATAAAGCTATTTATCATTTTATAATACTCAAACATATTTGATTATCAAATAAATAAATATTTCATTATTTCTAGTCTTTTATTTGTTTTAGCAACTTTTTTTTAAATTGCAAATTATTTTTTTTTTCTTTTATTTTAAGTTGCAAACTCAGACAAACAAATGAAGAATTGTTGAAGAAGAATAGCTTACATAAAAAGATAACGATTAGTCCAAACCAGCATAAAGCCTCATCACAGTCATCACTAATAAAGAATTCAAGTAAAGCTTTAAAAGTTAAACAACCACAAATTAAAACTATTTAAAGAACAGGAATACAGCGAGCCTTCAACAGGCTCCCATATTAACCAGTCTTCACAAAGTATTACAAACAGTACTGGGATTATGAAACAACGACGGGGACAAATCCTGTACCCTGTACCTTCCAGTAAAAACAAGATATGTATACTGAGCACTAATAATAAAAATAAAGTCTTGTCGATAGCTCAAGATTTACTTAGTGACAAGTACGATGTATGTCATTATATTACACCAAACGGAACATTGCAGCAACTACTTAGCGGAATTCAAACAAAATTATGTGACTATACCATGAATGAATTTTGCATATTGGTGCCGATTCTGTTGTACACCGAACTAAACTAACTAAACTATCACTAAAATTCCTTACTTTTGGCTATGAGAATCTTAACGCTATTCTGCAAAATAAAATCTCTAAATTTAAAAATAATTTTGACACATCTAAAATCAAATTTGACAATTATTGTGACTCCACGTGGTACTTGTTTGCCGTACCACGTGATCTTTTTTTAGAGCCGTAGGCGCGCATTATGTGCGGCCTCGACTTGTTTTGTATGGAATTTTTTACTTTTTGTATGGAAAATATAAAAAAATATTACCAACACGTTGGGTTTTATAGGTTTACGGGTTGCAAAGGGGGTCGAAATTTTCATTATTTTTGCGATACGACACACCGTTTTCGAGATATAAGCAAAAGAAAAGAAAAAAAGATACAGTACTGTTTTTGCATCTGAAGTCGAGGTGTTGGTGTGAATTTTAGTTCATGACAACTAATTTTATTCCACACCTTTTTAATCGCGATTAAAAATAGTCAGATTTAGTTAAGACAATCAAAATTTTAGGTGAAAAACGTAAAATTCAGAATAGCAAAATTGCCATTTTCACTAAATTATAATCTCAGTGCCATCTTAGTGCTGTCAAACTAAAATATAGTTAAGTTGTGTCACTTTAGTCAATTTCAGAATGGGAAATCGTCGTTTGACAGGAATAAACTAAATTTTGGTGATTTTTAGTCTAGTTTAGAGAATTTTGTGACAAGAGAATCGGCACCATTATTAATTGGAGAAGAGGTCTTTAAAGTTACAAGCAACTATTACAATACTATTGTATACGTTCGGGATATTTTAAAACAAATTACTCACACTAATGTTATAATCTAGACTATAACGATACCTACAACTGGAGAATTGAAACATTTAATAATTTATCATAAGTACTTGGATTTATTAACTCATGCATGAACATGCATTTATTCTTTTGACTCTAAATATAATTTCACGTATGACAACACAATGTTTACCTTATCGACAGGCAATAGCTACGGCTTACGCAATATTTTTGAAAGTCTGTTGCATTTAATTGATGACATTACTTTAAGTTACATAACTACCTCTACAGAAAATATTGTAAATACTGCAGAAGAAACATCTTCGTTGTTTTTTCGATATTAAATTATTATCTCAATGATTTCCATCAAAATATAGCGGGACTATTGAACAAGTCTGACCCACTGTTAGTAAATATAGAAGAGCTTAAAGACAACAATATAGACATTGATGTAATCTGTGTCAGAGAGCATTTTATGTTAGCAGGTTATGAGCAACACCTGAACATACCTAATTACGCACTTGCGGCATGTTTTAGTCGCACTTGTAACAAAAGAGGTGGATCATATATCCTAGTAAATAAGTTCAAAGAACTTTCTCAAATCAGTAAACTGCCTATAAATAATGTTATTGAATGTTGTGCAGTAGAGTTACTTGATTTTAAAATGAAATATTTTGCGTATACCATGTACCGGGTCTAAGCAATCGCAATTAGTTTTTCGATAGGCTTGAATATGTCCTAAATTGTATTTCAAACATTAATAATCATAATATTGTTATAGCTGGTGACTTTAACATAGATATCATGAAGTGCAATAATGCCACACTGGATTTCGAATGTTTATTGTTAAATTATAATCTCACATTAGCACTAAAGCAGCCCACAAGACTATCGAGTAAGACTTGTATAGACAACTTTGAAACAGTGTAAGACTGTTAGAATTTGGCTTATCAGACCACACTGTCCAATTAATTAAGCTTCCAGTCAAAAAAATATTTAAATTAAAGTATTGACATAAAATGAAGCGTGACTACAGCTCAGAAAATAAGTTTAAAAAACATAAAAAGCCTTTCTTTTTATGAAATATACGTGATCCATCAGCAGCATAGCAGTATTTTATAGAAATTTAACATTCAAATTATTTTATGAATTAAGTAAGTACTGTAACTGTACTTAAGTATTACAAAAAAAAATAATTTAGAATACAAAGATAATATAATAAAAGAAACTGAAATAACCCGATTTTTGCGTGTCAAGACTATTTACTTCTCAAAAATTAAGTTGTTTTTTTACATGGTCAAGTTTTTTTTATCAACATTTCTTTTACCTTTTTCTTTATTTTTCATTGGAAACCGTAATTAATATTTATTTTATTGAACCTATATCAGTTAATAATAAAACATACAATTTATAGAATGCTAATAAGAACGAACGCTCGCCACTCGACACGTCCGTTCAAATCAAAGTTCAAAAAATTTATGATGCGCGAGTTTTTTTTTTCTTCTGTGTATGGCATGTCGCAGTTGGCCTTGACAGGCCATGACTGCTTAACCGTTCAATCCTGTGGTGCCTTCGAGCTAACTCAAAGCCTCCAGCCAGGGGATGATGCGCGCGCTCAGACTCCGTCCATAAAAACGGTAGCGATCCGTGGCGGCCGCGCGCCACGCGTGTGATGCGAACGGTGGAAGCCAAATTCAACCTTCAGCACTATACAGCATAACTTAGGGTCGCTGCACACGGCTAAGATACTATAATATTTTATCTTAAGATACAATATCGCTCGCCATACAAATTCATCATAAGATACGAAAATATTATTTATTATCTTCGTCGTGTGTGATAGTCCATTGAATTGTATGGCGAGCGATGTTGTATCTTAGCCGTGTGCAGCGCCCCTTAGTGAACTCTACTGCAGGTGACGTAACCTACGACAAACTTATTATTTGCGGTTGGTACAGTAATCGGGTCTAGGGATCGGACCGCAAAATTAAGTTTGTTTTTTTATTGTATATACTTATTTATTTATATATTCTTTATTGTACACCACAAAAAAAAAATAACAACAAAAATTAAATTGAACACTACTTAATATACAATGGGCGGCCTTATCGCTTTCTGCGATCTCTTCCAGGGCAACCTTGGAATGGACAGAGATTTTCCTGGACATAAAATGGGGCTGTTGTTGGTGCAAATAATAAGTATATATACAATACATTATAATAGATACACATATATACATGTAGTCTGTGGGATTGTGGGACAAGTAAAATGCTTTTAAAAACAATTACAAGTGGTTTATTTGCTTCGACACAATGGAATTTTAAACTATTCAATCTTTGATAAATCTTTACGTCTTTTATTCTAACACCGTACACCGTATTACCCACGTTCCCTTTTCCTACCCCCCGCCATCGCCATTTCTTTTCTCTCCCTTTCTCACTATCGTTCCTTCTCTCTCTTATGCGTTGCGTTCCGTTCCTCATATATTTACTCATACATTCCAAACACTCATCCTACATACATTATCCTAAATAATAGATACACATATACAGGGTGGCCCAAAAGTCGTGGATCAAACGCAACTAGGGGTTAGGTGGGGTCATCAGCTGCAAAAAGTTGTTCTACGGGAGGTCCTTAAGGTCAACCCCTGCAGAGTACGAGGGCGGGTCAATAAGTCCGTGACTTTTGGAATAAAACACAGACTTTTTGATAAATAAATCATTTTATTTTTCAACGTAGTCTCCCTTGAGCTCTATACACTTTGTCCAAGGCTTCTCCAATTTTTTTATCCCTTCCAAAAAATATGATTTGTCGAGGTCCTCAAAATAGGCCTTTGTTTGCGAGATGACTTCATCATTGGAGTCAAATCTTTTTCCACCAAGCCATTTCTTCAGGTTTGGGAACAAGAAGTAGTCACTCGGAGCCAAATCTGGAGAATAGGGTGGATGAGGGAGCAATTCATAGCCCAATTCATGGATTTTTGCCATGGCAACTGCACATGTGTGCACCCTTGCATTGTCTTGGTGGAAAAGAACTTTTTTCTTGGCCAAATGAGGTCGGTTTTTTTTCAAATCGTCATTGAAGCGGTCCAACATGTTGGCATAATATTCCCCATTGATTGTTCTTCCCTTTTGAAGGTAGTCAATGTGGATTATCCCGCGAACATCCCAAAAAACAGTCGCCATAACTTTATTGGCTGACAAACCCACCTTGGCCTTCTTTGGCGCCGATTCACCCTTAGAAACCCACTGTTTTGACTGTTGTTTGGTCTCTGGTGTGTTGTGATGGATCCATGTTTCGTCCACGATTACAAAACGGCGCAAAAACTCCTCCATATTGCGATTAAACAACGCCAAACCTTCCTGTGAAGTTGTTACACGATTGTGTTTGTGGTCGACTGTGAGCAAACGCGGCACCCATCTTGCGGAAAGCTTTCTCATGCCCAAGTGATCATTCAAAATTGAAACCACTGAGCCATGCGAGATCCCTACGGCTTCCACAATCTCTTGCACTTTCAATCTTCGGTCGGCCAACACCATATCGTGAATTTTTTCGATTGTTTCGGGTGTAGAGACATCAACTGGGCGTCCAGGACGTTCGGCATCTTCAGTGCTTGTACGGCCACAACGAAATTCAGTAAACCACTTTTTTACCATTGAAATCGATGGTGCAGAGTCCCCATAATATTTATCAAACTTAGCCTTGGTCTCGGTAACGGTTTTTTTTTCGCAAAAAAATAATGCTTAATAAGCACACGAAATTCACTTTTTTCCATTTTTTCCTCAAATTACTGGGTAGTCTGATAAAGATAGCTGTCGAACTCAAACTAAATGACGCAGCAAGTTCAAATTTTGATAGGAGTCAACCAATGACTAAAGAATAAGAGAGGACATGAACTAAAAGATCTATATAAATTATACATTATGGAAATATCATACGATTCTATACAGAAATAAAAAAATATACATGTTTCTTTCTAACTTATGCAATTCTGCAAGTGTCAAAAAGAGAAAACCGTATTTGGTCAGTTTTCTAAAATTGCATTAGTGAAGTATGACATCACGGAAGCCCTGCCCATCGGCCGGTTCGCCATTTTAGTTTCTGGTTTTGAGTACTTCTCAGAGTGTACATGAAGTGTCATTTGGCGTTATCGTGCGACTAAATATTAAGTTTTTTTCCATTTTGAGAACATTTTGAGTGCTGTAAATTTGACTGAGGCTGTCTGTGATAGAGGAAACCATGCCTAAGTGTTGTGTGAGGGGCTGTGGCTCGAATTACAGTAAAGAAGCGCCTTTGATATCCCTGCACAAGTAAGTCGAAAGAATTCATAGATTATTAAGTTTCCTATATAAATTTATACCAATTTCTAGTCTCAATTCATGTTTATTACTGTTCAGTCATAGATTATTGCCTATTCATAGTCTTTCGAACGATATATTTCCTTATTTTGGTTTTGTTTACTACGTATTTTTATTGACAAATATAGTGTTGTGATTGTGTAATTTGCACAACGAATCGATTTTGCATCGATAAAAACCAAATTTCGTTTGAATATTTAGCATGAAAGAATATACACATTTATGTTAGTTTGCGTGTTTTGTTTGTGTTTTTAGGTTACCAAAAATGATAAACTTAAAAGTAAGTGGCTTGAATCATTGGGTCAAGAAAATATCGACTCCAGCCAGGAAAAAGTATTTGTTTGTTCACTACATTTTGAAGAGTCTTGTATTAATAGAAGTCTTGATATAGTGAGACTTCACGACAATGCAATACCGACAAGGCTCCTTAAGGTAAATTATCACATTTTCATTGTAAGCCTACATTTACCCATATATTCGAAAATAATGTTGGAGCTGATGAAGATTGTACAACCTATCTTTGCATTGTATAAATTCAATCTCTTAGTATTGTATAATTGCATAGCACATGTGTGAGCACTATGTACCCACTATAAAGGTTACTGGGTTCGTCTTTCATTGACTTGAATGTGCCCTGGCGGCTGAGAGTATGTCATGCTCACTCAAATGTGTCGCTGGTGGTGGCGTGTGTATTGGATCATCGAGTTCCCTTCAAAATGGTTGAGCTGAATGGTGCTGATCCATACGTCATGTTCGTGAACGGGCGCCGTCAGTAGGCACTGGTCATTTCTTAGCTGCCACGGCTTATTTTAATTCCATAATTGTTTTTATCTTTTTATTACGGACGCTTTTAACGTGCACGTGTTTCTACATCGTTCTCACATGTATAATTACAACATGAATGATGTAACCACTTTTTTGTAACAATATTTTGATTTAAAAGAGTGTCCATGGAGTTTCTTGCCCGTTCTTCTCCATAGGTACCTACTACGCTTTGGGATGGGCAACTAGCTTCATCTTTCTGACTGACCGACCCCTTGACAATTCAAAAGTGCCTGTAATTGGTTTATTTGAAATAAATGCTTTGAGTTTGAGTCATAATACATTATTATTTCCCTGTACATTTATTGTAGACAGGCAGACTTTATTGTATTTCACATTATTGGTGTACTTAATACTAATTACAAACTGATATTATTGTATCTATTTGAAATAAAACGGTTCTCCCATTAAATGCATAATATCGATTTCTGTTGTTTTATTTTGTTAATAATCGGTGTAGTTTTGAATTCCTTGTTGCAGTTTAATTTACTCTTCTTCTAGCTTGATTATCACGAGCAACTATTAATCATAGAGTAAATAATATCAAGTACAATTAATTTTAAATGAACCGCCAAATTGATGATTTTTGCAATTTTTCAGTCAGATTACGCAACAACAGGCTTTTTTGTACTTAATCCATAATGCGACGTCCTAGAATGAGAATCGAATAACACCCTACTTACCTACTATCTACTTAAAATCAAAAACCTTATTTTAATGTATGTGATTTCGATTAATCGATTTGTAATCAACACGATGAACAAAATCATTGCAAAGAATGAGCAGAGGACAACACTAGGTAATGGGCGGAGCCTACGCCATTTTACTTTCCACGCGGGCACGCGATACGATCCTTTAGTTCATGTCCTCTCTTATTCTTTAGTCATTGGAGTCAACTGACAGATGCCTGTTGACAGGAGTAGTGTTGCTTTTTCAGTAGAGAGGTCAGAAATTCAAAAAGTCACGGACTTATTGACCCGCCCTCGTATAATTTATTTTGAGTTTTTATGAGAAAATTGACTTTTTTTAACTAATTCTTACTGAAATTCGAAAAAATCTACATCCTGTATCTTTTTTATAATTTTCACTAGATTGGTACTGATGAGTACTTGCCTTAGACATGCTATTTACGGTTGTTTATTGGGTGTGTTTAAGATAATATTAAGTTTTACGAATTTTTTTTTCTCAAATCATAACTTTTCATTTACTTTGGACCCCACTGTGAAAAAAAAATACTCTACCGAAAAGTGACCCTGTGTTACAAGTTTTGGCGCATTTAATAGGGATTCCGAAAAGGTATTACACATGGCCATGAGTGGCTCTAATATCTTTCTAGGACGAAAAAACAAGACAACGATTGTGAAATACAAACAAAAATACTTACATAAATACTTTAAATACTTTTCCGGTATAAAAAGTACCCAGTGTGGTGCCCAGGATATTAAAGAATAATTATACCAAGTTTCATCGTAATCGAACCGGTAGTTTTTGCGTGATGCCTGAACAAACAGACAGACAGACAAAAACATTTTTAATCACATTTTTGGGTTCGGTGACGGTCTAGTAACACCCCCTGCCATTTTTTTTTTTGATATTTTCAATGTACAGAGTTTTCACTTCTACAGATTTATTATAAGTATATAGATTGTAGCTTCTATAAGGGGTTTCCAGGGCCTGCAGTCTCGGGGCGCATGTTGCAGAGCCTCCTCGTGGCGCACCCTGGGCAACGTCGGCTCCAATTGCCCACCAGGTTTTGGTGGACAATTGGGGCTGGCGGCTAATCTTCAACAAACGGGGAAAGGTCATGGTTCCAATCACCGATCATGCTTGATGGTCGGTGAAGGGCACCGGGCTATAGAGGGTCAATACGTCCACTCCTCCTCTGCTTACAGAGAAAGTTGAGTGGGCGTAGACTGAGAAGGGCCGCCGCTGCGGTGCAGGCGCACCAAAGCGGCACGTGTTTCTCTCCTTGAGGAGCAGGCCTCGAGGAGAGATCTTTCGGCGGGTTCGCTGAGTCGGGTCGGCCTGACAGTGAACGGAGGCATGCCTAATGCCGCCGGCGGGGGGCTTGGCTTAATTGCCTGGCCCAGAGGAAGGCTACCTCTAAGATAACAAACCACTCAATCCTAAGCTTCGAAGCGCGGTGAGAGGATGAATGGCTGGAGGGAGTCCAGTCATTAGCGCTTCCCCTGCAGAGCACCTGCCGCACTCTGCAGTATGTAGGCTTACCGAGTCATCTAGGCTCTGCCCGGTGACCTATATCAACTCGTGGGATTATGTATGAAAAATAAAAATAATATCCGGAAGGAGAATGAGGAGCTCCGAGCAGACCTGGCCGGGTTTCGAGCAGCCAGCCCCAGGGAGGTGCCGCAGGAGAGGGCGCAGCAGCATGGGCAGGGACGGTCCGTGCCTACGGAAGACCGGGTTCTGACCCTGGTGCGGCAGGAGCTGGCTGCCTTCCAGAGCCGGTTCTCCGCCCTGGAGGCCACTGTCCTGCGCCCCCACTAGCGGCGAGCCAGCCGGCCGCGGGCCAGCAGAAGGCGGTTTCATTTGCCACCGTCGCAGCTGCCGCGGCCAAACCTGGCTCGTCGGGGCTGAGGTAGCCCCCCCTCCCCGTGCCGAAACCCGCGGGGCCGCCCATGCCCAGGGAGGGCGGGACGGCTACACAGACGGCGAGGGCACCGGCCCTGGCTGCAAGACGGCCGCCCCCACCTCCTTCTCCTCCTATATCTCCTCCGGCTGGCGCTGAATGGCAAGTAGCCGGGGAGAAGAGAAAAGCCAGGCAGGCGGCAAGGGCGGCCAAAAGGAAGGCGCAAAGAGCGAAGCGTCGCGGCTAGGCTCCGCGCCCCGAAGTCCGCAGCTGTAGTGATTACACTACAGCCGGAAGCGGTGAAGAAGGGCGTGTCCTACCGCGACGTGCTAGCCAAGGACTGACTGGACAGGTCCTCTTAATCTGCGTGGTTCTTTCTTCAGAAGACCATTTCAGACACCAATCTACATGGTCTTCACATGATCTGACCAAGATTATGTCTGGACTTTAAAAGAGACTGTGACCGAGGTCACAGTCTCTTTTCAGTTTGTTTCGGCCTTTCTTCTCAGAGTAGTCAGATAGGAAACGCCGACCTCATCTAGTTTTTAAAATATGATTGACGTGTAAAAGTGTTTGTACAAACCTACTTACAGAAATAAAATCTTTTATCAAGTTGGGGAAGGCGGTAAGCCTCGAGGAGATCGGCGCCACTGAAGGCATCCGGGTAAGGCTCACTGCGACAGGGCCCTGGATGCTGGAGATCCCCGGTGCGGCCAGCGGCCCGGTCGCTGACGCTCCGGCCGAAAGGCTTAGGGCGTCCTTAAATGCGGACGAGGCCGGAGTGTCCAGGCCCACCAAATGCGCTGACATGCGCATCCTGGGCCTGGACGACTCTGTGACGGAGGGAGAGGTGATGGCCGCCGTCGTTAGGACTGGGGGGTGCTCTGCCGAGCAGGTGAGGGCAGGCACCATCCGTCCTGACTTCAAGGGGATGCGAGCCGTTACGGTGAGCTGCCCCGTGTCGGCGGCCAAAAAAATAGCCGAGGGCCGTAGGCTACTGGTGGGCTGGGTTTCCGCGCAGGTGAAACTGCTGGAACCCAGACCTCTGAGGTGCTTCCGCTGCCAGGTGGGCAACCACGTGGGAGCTACATGCACGTCGGAGGTGGACCGCAGCCACCATTGCTTGCGCTGTGGTCAGCCCGGTCACAAGGCCGGCTCTTGTAATCCAAGGCAAACCCTCCGCCACCGCCGTCACTGCCGCAGCCGCCGACACTGCCGCCGCCGCTGCCGCCTCGACCGCCGTCGTCGCCGCTGTCACCACCGCGGCGGGGCCCTCACAGAGGGCTCGGGAGGAGGCTGACATGGAGTGCCAATAACGGCCCCATTACGCCTCCTCCAGGCGAACATCAACCACTGCGCCTCCGCTCAAGATCTGTTGCTTCAGAGCATGGCGCAGTGGTCGATTAACATCGCCGTGGTCGCTGAGCCGTACTTTGTCCCGCCCAGGGATGACTGGGTGGAGGACCTGAGCGGCTCAGTGACCCTAATTTCGTCGGCCGCCGCCGGTACTCCGTCCCTCGAGGCTGTCACGAGGGGACGGGGTTGCGTGGCAGCACGGTTTGGGGAGATCGTAGTGGTTGGGGTATACTTCTCCCCGAACCGAACTCTTGCCGAGTTCCACAACTCCCTTGCAGGGTTGAAAGTGGTCGTCGTCGGGGACTTCAATGCCAAGAATGTGGCTTGGGGTTCCCGGTATTCCGGTATACGGACACACGGGGCAGGATGGTGGAGGACTGGGCTCTGGAGACAAGCCTGGTCGTCCTAAATCGGGGTTCTGTCCCCACGTGTGTGCGGATGCGGGGTGAATCGGTGGTGGACATCTCGTTCGCCAGCCCCGCTCTGTCGCCACGTGTCTTTGACTGGCGCGTCATAGAGGGGGTGGAGACCTATTCCGACTACCGGTACATGCGGTTTGACGTCTCCGCCCATACCTCGAACGCGCTGGTTTGACAGGCCCCGAGCGGTCCGCGGCGGGCGCTTAAGCAGCTGGACCGGGAGCTCCTCCTGGATGCCTCGATCGTGCAGGCCTGGATCAACGTCGAGGCGGAGTGGTTCCGGGACCATGTCCGAAATATGTGACGTGGCAATGCCCCGGGCCCAGCCCGGACGCGCCCAGCGCCAGGTGTGCTGGTGGTCGCCGGAGTTGACGACTCTGCGCAGTGCGTGCGCCACTGCGCGACGCCGGTACACCAGGCACCGCAGGCTCCGTATTCGCCCTCCGGATACGGAAGCCATTCAGGCGGAGCTGTACGAGGGGTACAGAGCGGCGAAGACCGCCCTCCAAGCGGAGATCGGTCGCTGGAGGCTCTGAACAGGGACCCGTCGTGGGGACGCCCCTATAAATTGGTGCGAGAGAAGCTCCGCCCATGGGCTCCCCCGCTGACGCAGAGTCTCCGGCCCCAGCTCGTGGAAGACGTGGTGAGCGCTCTGTTCCCTCCTAGAGGGGAACATATCTCCCCGCCCACCTACAGAATGCTAATGCTACAGAATGAATATAAATTGGTATGATTTTGTTCTGTAGTACATTGTCATAAACTATTTGCCCCCAATATTTACAATACTAGGCTTACTTGCAGGATAATTAAAGAACGAACTGATAAATGATGAGTGTCGCACTTTGAACTCTGGCCTTAGCTTGAAAGATAATTAAGTATATAAAGTTTATTTCTTTTAGCAAAATACATACCCCACGT
The DNA here is from genome assembly GCA_937001585.2 of Brachylomia viminalis. Lineage (NCBI taxonomy): Eukaryota > Metazoa > Arthropoda > Insecta > Lepidoptera > Noctuidae > Brachylomia > Brachylomia viminalis. The sequence goes on from OW443298.2 coordinate 1,345,207, forward strand.
ACCTACAAACAATCAGCTATATGTCTCTATTCAATATGGCATTATGATATTAATATAATTACTATCCGTAATGACTACACTAATTTGGTCAAAATATATGGTCATGTATGAGCGCGGAGCGTGATGTTCGAGTATCACGGGACATGTACACAGAATAGGAAAGCACAGAAAACCCACTCCTAGTAATACACCACTACGGGGGTAACACTGAAAGTATTAAAGTATTTAGAATAGGCCAGTAAGAAAAGCAGGCGATGGAAAAATTATTTAAATTCCTAATTAGGAAGTCTTTGGGAATCTGAAGATATGAAAATGTTTGTTCATGATGATTTATTACGACTTTCGTTGCGGTCTTACATTTCATGACGCAGCCCCCCCCCCCCCCCCCCCCCCCCATCCCATAAACGTGGTCGAAACTAACTCACTGATGATTCGCGAGAAGGACGTCCTTCTACGGCGACTCCAGAAGATAAAGTGAGTGCTGTGCGGCTAATGATAGAAGCTGACATTTCAACAGATTCGTAAAACTACATGCATTGGTATGACTCAAGTACTAAAAGTCTTACATGAACATTTAGGCGTCAGAAAGCTTTGTACTCGATGGATACCTAATAATTTGACGAGAAGATCAAAAACGGCGTCGTTTGGATTGGTGCCGCTCAATGCTTGAAAAGTATGACGGAGGTGACTCGAATGCTGTATATGACATCATCACAGGTGATGAAAGCTGGATATATTGTTACGAACCCGAAACCAAAAGACAATCTGCGCAATGGATGTTTCCATTCGATGATTTGCCCACAAAAGTAAAGAAGAGCAGCAGTCAAGGGAAAAAGATGATTGCCTCATTCTTTGGCATTGGTTTGGTTTTTTATTTTCTAAAAACTTTCAGTGTGACCTACGATTAATAGAAAGTATCTCACAGATTAACGATGGTACGACATAATAAAATACAAAACGCTAGGTAAGACTCGTTATAGATTCTGTGGCACGATGAATGCACTGGAGCTTGTTAGTGTTGTTTCTTTCATGTAGGTCGTACACAGAGTATAGCACTAGACAAGACACCAAATAATAATAATGATGAGACAAGGACACACTAATTTGATCCAGCAGTAAGAGTAAACGTGACAGAAATATATTTTCTCTACCTCCTTAGCATATTCAAACTTTAGGCTGCAAAACGACGATTTCTTTGGAAAGTATTAACCGACCAGGTCCTGTACATGAAATAGTACCAGTAGGTATGCAAGTGGCGATCAGACTATCGCTCTCTCATTATAAGGTAGGCTCATTATACGCTGACAGCTAATCTATACAATACTCTATCCACGGTGTAGGTATGTTGAAGTGGACCTTCTTTGACGAGTGTGCGCGGTAGGTATATCGCGACAAAATTATCTCAAGGTCGAGCGTGTAAGCCGGAGGTCGCCCGTCGCGCCCTAAACTAATTATTGCGTTAATTTACGCGCGTTTAGCGACGACACCCTTATTTTTGTAGGCTTCCTAGGCTACAAAAGGCCTAGGAAGCCTGTTCCTAGGCTTCTAGGTTTAGAGGATGAGTTCTGTTAATAGTCATAATTTATATTTCTCAAGGGTGACATAATTATTAAGCTTAGGCTTTATGTCGGTTACATCGAATAAACTAGGATTCAACCGGATCCCATGATCAAGATTTAGTCGAATAGTCGATGCTTACACCTGAACAAAATGGTAGTAGTAGTAAATGGTAAACCTTAAGGGGCTTTGTTGTCTGATACGAGGTTGTTGGACACCAAATCAACCCGAGCACCGGGCCCCTTGCGAACCTAACTGTGGAGATGTTGGTTACCTCATCGCTGGTCGGGTCGAGGCTCTGCTTGTAGCGCGCTCGCGGCTGCCAACGCTCGTATTGCGACTGGAGGGCGTGGCCGATGCTCTCCAGCGCCTTGGTCGGAGACAGCGACTGAGGGTCTGTAGAACAAGCAAGCGATGCATAGAACCTAGGACAAAGAGCTCTTAGATTATGAACAACTGGCTTCAGTCTCTCTTCAATATCAACACTGATGACTTCGGTCGCGGTAGTCGGTAGATTGTGGTCTACCGAACTTGTGGATATCAAGCACTACCGGTAATATGCTCCTGTTTAGAAAGTATTAGCTACCTGTTCAACCAGTTTTGTAACAATAGAAAAAGTGTCAGCATACATAACGCGACATAAGCCGTTTATGGGTGGACAGTTCCTCGCAGGTTTAACGGAAATATTACTAGTCCTTAATTAATATTACAGCAGTCTGAAATAACACTCTATCATCGTATCACTAAGTAAGTTGCCCTAAGGTTATCATCATTCGAAATAGCATTAATTATAATTGTCTCAGAATCCGAGAGAACTAATGTAAATCCATGCATGATTATGATTACCTACAGCTCACAATATCGAAAGTCTTATACAATTACATCCCAATACCTCAACTAGTAAATCGATCGAGGTAAACGGTCGCTATTCTAGTACAAGAGAGCTGTTCCTAAGTTATCCAAAAATACCCGTAACTATTTTATGATAACGTTTGTACGCGCTACGCAATATAACCGGCGGAACGATCAGCTGTTTGTTGTGTTGTCTGGCGTTTGACCTCAAAACGTTCCATTGCTGAGTCATCACTTAACGGAAAGTTGGCTGGTTTTATGTACGAGTAGGTACCTATATGATGCATAACGCGAATATATCTCATCACTTTAATCACATGTCCTGAAAGGACAATAGCGTAATCATTGTTTTAATACCGTTTCGGCAAAAGACCAACAAAAAAAACCAACGAGATACGAAAGCGAAAGCCCCTAGAATGGAAACTGGAAAGTTATATTATGTAACATAGGAGAACTAACCCCCTGACAAATACTCGGGAGAAAAATATTGTGGAATTGGATCGGAGGGTTTAAATACAGAGTACGCAAAATCGCTCTGAAGTAATGAAATTAACATAATCTGTAGAATCTGCAAATTTGTGACAAGAAAACCACATAAAAAACCAGGCTTTAGTACTGATATTTAGTGAAACCTACGGCACCCGTTAGGGGGCACGCCATCAAATATTGTCAGCTTGAGAATCATTAAGGTCCTGAACAGGGAACTCCAGAAGAATCGGATTAAAAACTAAAAGCTTGTCCTTGAGATGGCAGCATTGTTGTGATGTTACTTGCAGGCATTAATCTGTCATTATTGTGTTTCTGTTGCTGTTTTGTTTCAAACATTAAAATAAAACGATTTGCTTGTAGAGAGACCCATTAAAAGATGAGTTAAGGAAAAGAAACGTGTCTACCATTGATAAAAGAGCAGATTTATTGGAAAATTACTGGATTTCCAATTTTCTCTTTGCAGAGATTTATCCCCTAGTTTTCTTCTATTAAAATATTTGTGAAATAAATAGATCTCATCTTTCTGCAATCAACAGATGCGCAAAGGGTCGAATTAAGAAATTATTCTTATATGAGCGGCTCCACTGTACTCTACGGACTACGCGTGCAAAGCTTCAATTTTTTGGCGTAATAGATGGCCTCATGTAAAACGCTTTTGCAAAACTCCATGTCTAGCAAACGCGTAGTTTTCGGAAAAAAAATCCTAGTTTCAAAAATTCTACTTATTGAGCTAGCAGTCAAATTCGTGTACTAGTGATAGTAGCGACATAGCATGAGCACGCGTACACGTGAACAAGTGGCAGCTTATATCCCCAAGATCAGGCATGTCATTTGAATTGCTAAAATGTCTAAATATGTACTTACCTAAAATGAGTTCATCATAATCGAATGTATAGTGATTTATAAAGAGCCTTGCCTTTGCCTGCAGCTTTACCCGCGTGGAGGTCTGAAATCATCCCACAGGTACGAACTATCGGGATAAAAAGTATCCTATGTCCTAACCCAGGTGGTCTATCTGTGTGCCATATTACATCCAAATCCGTTCAGCCGTTAGGGTTAGGGCGCTTAAGGGTAAAAGAGATACACACCGATTTACTGTCGCATTTATGATATAAGTAAGTATGCAGTTTGGATGTAAAAACGGATGACGACCTTTGTAGGCTAGCTATTTTTATTAGGTAGTAGGTAGTGCGTTGCATCACATCACATTCTTTAATATGCGCAGTGCGACTAGTAGGACCAAAATAGGTAGGAATCGTGATCACTAGGCATGTCAGCATGTGTGATGTGATTCATTCTCGACACTGACAAACCGCAAACGGCGTCAATGGTGAATCATTCGACGCATTTCAGCTGATCTCTAAATTAACTACTTAAAGCCTGCGATTTTATGTTACCTACGTTACATAGTATGTTTAGGTACTAAGAAATGTGACAATTATAAAAGAAAAATGTTTTAAAACTTATATATAATTAAATTAACATTATGGCATTAAACTATCAAAGCATATATTTCAATTAAACCATTACAGATTGGTTCAGCGCCCGAACAAGGGCGGTCATAACTACTTAAACCTTCAATAGCGCTAGTTTTTTGTGCATTTTAGGTTTAAAATAATATAAAAAGACAATGGTGCCGATTCCCTTGTTCACAAACTAAACTAAATTTAAGTTGAGTGCATCTTTTTCTTTCTATTTCATTATGAAAAGGACAGAAGATAAATATTAGTTTAGTCCTGTCAAATTAGTCAGCACCTGACGTAATTTGATGTAACTTTAGCATCGGCACCAATGGTGCCGATTCTCTTATCATAATATTCTCTAAACTAGACTAAAAATCACCAAAATTTAGTTTATTCCTGTCAAACGACGATTTCCCATTCTGAAATTGACTAAAGTGTTTAGTTTGACAGCACTAAGATGGCACTGAGATTATAATTTAGTGAAAATGGCAATTTTGCTATTCAGAATTTTACGTTTTTCACTTAAAATTTTGATTGTCTAACTAAATATGCCTATTTTTAATCGCGATTAAAAAGGTGTGGAATAAAATTAGTTGTCATGAACTAAAATTCACACCAACACCTCGACTTGATGCAAAAACAGTACTGTATCTTTTTTTCTTTTCTTTTGCTTATAATTATCTCGAAAACGGTGTCTTATCGCAAAAATGATGAAAATTTCGACCCCCTTTGTAAAACTCATAAACCTCTAAAATCCAACGTGTTGGTAATAAGAATAACTTTTCATATATTCCATACAAAAAGTGAAAAAAAAAATCCATACAAAACATGTCGAGGCTGCACACAATGTGCGCCTCCAGCTCTAAAAAAAATCACGTGGTATGGCAAACAAGTACCACGTGGAGTCGCTATTGCCAAATTTGATTTTAGGTGTGTCAAAATTATTTTTTAATTTAGAGATTTTATTTTGCAGAACAGCTTTAAGATTCTCATAGCCAAAAGTAAGGAATTTTAGTGATAGTTTCGTTAGTTTAGTTCTGTGTACAACAGAATTGGCACCAATGGTGCCGATTCCCTTGTTTACAAACTAAACCAAATTTAAGTTCAGTGCATCTTTTTCTTTCTATTTCATTAAGAAAAGGACAGAAGATAAATTTTAGTTTAGTCCTGTCAAATTAATCAGCGCCTGACACTACTCCATACAAGTTTAGACGTGATTAAAAAGTTGACAACTAAAATTACATCAAATTACGTCAGGTGCTGACTAATTTGACAGGACTAAACTAATATTTATCTTCTGTCCTTTTCATAATGAAATAGAAAGAAAAAGATGCACTCAATTTAAATTTAGTTTAGTTTGTGAACAAGGGAATCGGCACCAATATCTACTTAATTTAGTACATTTACTCACAAAATAATATATTTGTCACATTGACATATGAATACATTGCAAGGGAAATATTTCTGTTTTACAATCATAAATTTTCTAGACAATTATTAGATAAACATTGATGTGGTTTTAAGTAAAATTAAATTAACGTTGATTTGGAAGCCCTTTATTTAACACTTGTTTCCAGACTTTAATTTTCAGCTTAATATCTAATGATAATGGCATATTTTGACATATTATTTGGGGAAGTAGGTAAAATTATTAGCTTAGTTTCAAAGTCAAAGCATTTATTTCAAATAGGCACGGCACATAAAAGGCACTTTTGAAAAGAATGAAAAAATGTAGCAATGACAAATAAGTTAATTATGTGATAGATACATGGTGCTCACATATATTTACAAACATTGTAAAAGTATATGATTTCCCAAATTATGTAAACAAGTAATATGTCAGTGTGTGAGTTAAATAATCACAGAATGTAAATCAATGTCATAAAAATAATAAACTATACAATTAAAGTAGCAAAAAGTATGATTTTGTCTACACCCTAGATTGTCCTATGGAGCTGGACCAGCATGTTTCCAAGCATTCTTATCTTGAATATAATCCTCTAATTTGTAATATGCTTGTTGACAAAGTGAACTTTTTATATTAGTTTTAAATTTTCTTTCATTTAATTGCAATATATTACAAGGTATTTTGTTGTAGCATTTAACACAGTACCCCATAAAAGATGTATGTACTTTAGCTAATCTGAAAAATGGTTGATCGATTTTATATTTTTTTCTAGTATTAAAATTATGTCTATCACTTATTTTATTAAAAAGATGCAGATTTTTTCTTACATACATAATATTTTCATAAATGAATTGGCAAGGTACCGTCATAATATTAATCTTTTTAAATAGTTCCCTGAGAGATTCGCAGAGACGTAGATTATAAATGGCTCTGACAGCTCTCTTTTGCAAAATGAAGATGGATTTAATGTCAGCAGCCCAACCCCACAGTAAAATGCCATACGACATAATGCTGTGGAAGTAGCTAAAACAGACCAAACGCGCGGTTTCTACATCTGTTAACTGTCTTATCTTTCTAACAGCATAAGCGGCCGAGCTTAGCCGCCCCGCGAGAGATGTTATACGAGGTCCCCATTGTAATTTCTCGTCTAGCGTGATTCCTAGGAAAACCGTGTGATTAATAAATTTCAGTTTTACCCGATTCAATATGATGTCACATTCGCTACTTCTAACATTTGGTAATATAAATTTAATGGATTTTGTTTTTTTTTTCCATTTTGTACCACATTATTTACCGTAAACCAATCTTGGACCTGATGAATAGAGCTATTCACGTCGTCAAGATTTTGTGACCATCGGTCTATCTTAAAGATTAATGATGTGTCATCTGCAAATAACACCATCTTCGGTTGATTTTGAAGTAATTGGGGTAAACCATTAATATATAAACTAAATCAAATCAAATCATTTATTTCCTTGCAAACATGGGTATAGTATACATAGGTGTTTTTTATAATAAAGTTCTCCATATTTTAGAATAGACCCAATATCGAACCTTGAGGAACGCCCATTGACATTTCAGACCCTAATGAGTTTATGCCGTTTACTTAAACTGTAACCTTTCTATCTTTCAGGTATGCCCTTAGTAAATCAAGAGCTGTATTTCTAATCCCATAGTTCTCTAGTTACAGCAGAAGTGTCTGATGGTATACGCGATCGAACGCCTTAGAGAGGTCGCAAAAGATTCCAATGGCATCTTGTGCTTCTTCCCAGGCGTTAATGTTCTTTATTAGGGTGACACCAGCTTCAGTGGTACAACGCCCTTTGGTGAAACCATACTGGTGTTCATGAAAGATGGAATTTTTATTAAAGTGACGTAACATTTGATTGAGCATCAACTTTTCAAACAACTTACTGAGAACAAGCAGAATTGGAAGTGGAAGAAATGGAAGTTTGAAAATAAAGAAAAATAAAGCCAGTGTAAATAATACCAAATTGCCAAAGAAGTCCCAGGTTTCCGATGTTCCTACCACATGTACATACCTGTGTCTGCCTATAGTAGCTTAATTGTAAAAAGGGTGATAAAATTTAGGCCAGTTTGTTTTCATGAAATTTATTTTAAATCATCCTAGCATTGTCCTGGTTGTGACCTTTCGGATGCTGTGATTATTCCCAACGGCCGACCCATACCATATTTAACACTAAAAGCTGAGTTTGATGAAAATAAAATGTTCTTAGAAAGGTCACCTGCTTAATTTTGTTTGCTATTGCATTTTGTAGAAAATACTAACAGTAGACGCTGATGTGTGTAGGTATCTAAGTTTCATTGATAAATACGAGTACCTAATTCATTGTCATTAATAATCGTGACTTTGTTGAATGATTTTGTATGAAAAATTAAAACAAATAAAAAACGATAATTGAAAAATAATTCATATACCAGTTGATTCTTTGATATGGTGTCATTCATACCATAGAGTTACGGGATATTGATGAATGTTAATCAATTAGTTGTGGTTGTGGAGCACGACCAGCATTAAGCCAGGCATTTTTATCAGCTATGTAATCCCCAACTTATAAGCCTGCCTATAATTTAATCCTGTTTTTTTTTGTCATTAAGTGATGCATGGAACAAGTTTCTACCTCAGTTTAAAGTGTTATACTAATCTTTTAAATTCACTAATCAATTGGTTGAACAGCTGAGTAGACTTATTGTTTCCATTTTGTACATATAAATAAGCAATGTATCATTATTACATTGAAATGGCTACATACCAATCCAGCATTCATGTCGTGCGCACGGCTGAGTCTTCACCACGTCCGGGGGATCCACTCCAACATTGAGGCACAGCACCAGGGCCACGCAGTGCGTCTTGTACTAAACAAATACAAATTAATATTTTGAAAGAAAGAAAAACAAAAGAAAGACCCTCATCCACACCATCACCCACATCTTCCCTAAGATGACCCTCTGACCATTTTTTTAAATTTGTTTGAGTAATACTGCACCTATAATATTCCAGGAAAATGATAAAATGTTATTATATCCATAATAATTTATTCAAGCACTAATAATAAATTAACTTTATTACTAGGTGTAACAATAAGACAAATGTTACTGGTATTTAAATCCATAGTTGATTCTTATTATTGCTACTTTGACTAATATGCTGTCACAAATTAGAATTTGCAACTAAAATGGGTTACAAATAAATGTTTCTTTTTACATACAAGTAAACCTGAATAGCTGACCAATTGATTTACAACCTAGATATAATGGTATCAGATAAGCTTAAAATTATATGAACCATGTGTTGTATAGATATCATGTAGAGAAATTTACTAGCAAAGATTAATTTCCAAAGGTTTGCTAAGCAACATTCACTTTAAGATTTGTTACAGATATACTTATTGCTTACTGCCCCATACAGTACAGTAAAACATAACAGTAAATGGGCCCAAATCAAGATAGTAGGTCTTTTATTATTGGTACCATTTTGGCAACACAAGAACAAACTTTCGATATAACAACTTTAGATAACATAAATCAATATTCAATGATATACCATGTATGGAATAACTTTAATAACAAACCCTTTAAATGACTTAATTAGCAATAGGTATAGATAAGTTCATAACAAATCAAAACAACTTTGTTTTTTTTTATTGATTATTATTGTTTACATCATAATGTAAGTTTATTGTTAGTGTTAATGACAGGTATTAGCAGAAATGCACGGAAAACAAACAATCGTATAGACTGCAACAAAAACAAAGTTGTTTTTTTTATCGACCTAAGCTGAGCTAACGACGCATTCATTCAATCAACCATGTGCGTTTGTTTTCATCGCATAAGCACGTTACACTCAGCTACGCAGTAAAGTAACGTACACCCAAGTTATCAATAGAAAGTCACTGTCTCACCTTCTCTTTGACTCTCCAAGTGTGCTCCACGCGCTCAGCGCCCTTAATAGGCTCAAGGTGCCTTGGTTTATCGAAACTCAGAGGTAAATCCCAGTCGTCTACGTCTGAAGAAGTATCACTGTCACCCTGACCACTGTTTTTCTCCTCATCTTTGACCGCGAGATAAGGAGGCATTTCTGTCATTTTCACACAACACTTCGTCACAAATTTGTCAATTTTTACCACTCAACGAATGCGAACATTATAGGAAAACATTTTCAAAACCTCACAGAATCATGTGCGCGTCCATTTTTCCACCACATGGGAATAAACAATAAATTAGTTTTTCATTTCACGCTCGTGCTTGTTGGGGATTATTTTAATAATAAAAGTACAAAAACTTTTTGACTTTTATGAGAAATAGATAAATCAGATTTTATAGTGTTTTGATAAATATGTTTATATAAATTTTACCCCATTTCATGAACAAGCAATTAAAAAGGAACGTCATTCAACTGCGTTCATTATTTTGTTGAAGTTTTCATTTGATCACTCCTCTGTACTAATTATAGTACTTTATTTTATATTAATTCCATGAAATAGATTGCGTAATTAAAAAATAAAATTAGAAATTATTAAAAAATCTATTAAAATGGCATGCAAGAACCTCTCATGCTGAGAGTAAGGCCTCCTCCAGATAAGACCATTGGTCGCGGTTATTGTTCTGAGGGTCGCGGTCAGTGGCTTTTGACATCCGATTTTTTCCTGCGACTCGTGTGACGTTGTCTGCCCATTTAATTATCGGTCTTCCTTGTTTCCTTAAGCCTGTAGGGCCAGGCCATGACGTCATGTGAATAGTCCGACGATTGTCACTCATTCTCGCAACGTGTCCGGCCCATCTCCATTTAAGCTTTAAGGCCTAGGTGAGAGCATGAGTTCCCGGAAGAGCGTCAGACCCGCGTGGTTATCAAAAGAATCCCGCGCGAGATTCCCACTTCGGACATCAAGGCCGACCTTGAGGCCCAAAAAATCCCCGTCGACGAGGTCCACCGGATGCACCGCTTTCGCGCCCGATATGGTCCTCGTTATCTGTCCCCCGGTCGAAGGTCATCACCCTATCTTCCAGGCGCGCACTATTTGCGGCCTGATGGGGATCGACCTCCAAAAGCCGTGGAAGAACGGTGTCATTGGCCAATGCCACCGTTGCCAGTTATATGGCCACTATCAACTGCACTGCCATGCGACGCCCAGGTGCGTCAAGTGCCTGGGCGAGCATGGCACTGCAGAGTGCTCCCGGCCCAAGCTGTGTGCTTTGCGGTCAGACAGGTCATCCGGCTAACTACCGCGGTTGCCCCAAAGCCCTTAAAAAGTCATCTTCCTCAAAGATGACCAAAATGTTCACCGACAGACAGACCAGACTGTCCCCCCCCCCCCCCCCCCCCCCCCCGCAGGCTAAGTCCCCAAAGGGCTAGCCCTTGGAACATATTGGAACATGCTAAACCACCAGCAGGCTTTCCCTGCTCTGAGGACTCAGGGCCCCTCCCCGCAAATCCCCCCCTGATGGATCCACGTATCCGTGCCCCCGCGCATCCCCCCAAACCCGCGCCTGGTCCTAAAGCAGCCCCCGCCGCGAAAACACCCGCCCCCTTCCCCCCAACCACTCCTGTGGTCGGGGGTAACCCTATGGATGCTTTCAACGGCATTGCAGGCACCTTCACGGCCTTCCTAACCCGCCGCGCTAGGAAGATGGCCAGTGAAATCGTTGCCGCCCGACTGGCCGGCAACCTTTTCCAAATTCAACAAAATAATGCGTATCCGGAAAATACGCAAGCCCTCGTATCCTTTTTTTTTTTTTTTTTTTTTTTTACGGGGGGAAATCCTCATGGACTACCTCCGCCTGGGGAAAAGGCGGAGGGGCGTGCCGGACTCTTACCGGCTAAAACCACCCCGGTGTCTCCTCGCACGTGCACGCGGGGCCGCGGGAATCGAAATTCTTCCGCAGCCCCACACTAGTGCTGGCCCGGTCTGTCCGGGCCTCGTCTCCTGCACGGGGTAGTGAGGTGTTTAACTACCCCGTGCATCGCCTCAGAGGCGCACGCCGACACCCGCGCGCGCCTTCGCCTCGGGTCCATCAAATAGGGGGCGAGGACTTCCCCAAGTCCCACGCCCCAGGACCCATTCATGGGGGCCGGAAAAGGGCGTTGTCCGCCCTTCTCCTGCGCCCGGTGCGCCTTCTGCGGCCGGGGAAGGGAGTCGAGATCTCCCTCTCCCGTTCCGCAGTTTCCTTCTGCGACATCACGTCCTCGCAGAAGGACACCACCGCGTCCCACGACTCTGCGCTACCGACCATCCTCCGCACTACGGCCGGCAGCGACAGATCGCCTCCTACTTCATTTGTGAGGACACAGCGCTGCTCCTCCCAAGCTACACACTCGGCGAGCGTGTGTTGCGCCGTGTCCTCCCCGCAATGGACGCAATGGTGGCACCGAGCGTCCGGCTCCCTGCCTATGCGACACAGGTACTTGCCGAAGCAGCCGTGCCCCGACAGCACCTGCGTCACCCTAAACGACAGGGAGCCGTGCCTTCTCCCGAGCCAGTCGTCGAGTACTGGCCGGATCGCCTCGACGCTAGCGAGGCCGGCGGTAGGGCGCATAAGCCTTAGCCGCCATTCCGCCACCAAGACCTGATGGAGCTCCTCTCGGCGCAGCGCGATCTGCCGCTGCACCGGCCTCGAGCCCCGTAAGCCCTCGTATCCTACACCAACGTAACCTCACAATGAATAATACACCCATTACGAGAACCAAACCCCGATCCCTCAAGTTAGGCTATTTTAATGCCAACGGCATCCAGGGACAACGCGACGAGATCGCCGAGTTCCTGCTTGTCCATAAATTAGATATCCTACTTGTACAGGAAACCTTCCTCAAGCCCCGCCACCGAGACCCGTCAATTGCAAACTACCGTATAGTTCGCAATGACAGGACTCGGTGCCACCGAGGCGGTACCATCATTTACTACAGAAAGCATCTGTACTGCATTCCTGTGGACGCGCCCCCTCTCTCGCGTTTAAAAGTGTCTGTCTGCCGGCTCGGCATGACAGGTCACCAGCCGATCACTCTAATATCGGTTTACATCCCCCCGCAACTATCAGAAAACTATCCCCAGTTATCTGACGACCTCGCTATCCTATTTGGCTTGAGTGACTCCGTTATCATAGCGGGCGATCTCAATGCCAAACACACAGCCTGGAATAGTCACAGGATCTCGACCAGGGGCAAACCCTCTGTCCCATCCTTAACTTTGATGTCATCGCCCCGATGACTCCCACTCACTTTCCCCACGACCCCCTTCATGCCCCTGACGTCCTTGACGTGGCACTTCTAAAATCAACCTTCGGTTGGATTCTATAGAGGTGGTACATCAACTGACATCCGACCACCGACCTGTAGTTGTGACATTAGGCCCCCGACTAGGACTCCCCGACCCCGACAGACCGCCCCTCACCAAAGTAGTCACGGACTGGAGGAAAGAAAGCGAAAGACTGAAATCCTCCACATCCTCCTGCCCCCGACTAGACTCCATTCCCAATCAGTTCGACTCGATCAATGACACGACAGCCGCGATCGACTCACTCACGGATCACGTACAATCCATCCTGAACGAAAGTTCAAGGGAAGTTCCAGTGATGGATGACCATCGCTGGAAGTTGCCGGACGATGTACGTGAACTGCTGACTGAGAAGAACGCGGCTGTCCGTGACTACAGCAACTTTCCTTGCCAAGCTAACAAGGCTCATATGCGCTATTTACAGAGATCTGTAAAGAAACGCATAACGGAGCTGCGTGACGCTGGCTGGGACAAGATGCTGAGCAAGTTAGAGCCCACCCACCAGGCCTTTTGGGAACTGCAGAGGGAACTCCAGTCCCCAAATGTAGCCTCCACGCCCCCATTGGTGCGTCCCGACAAGACCATCGCCTTCGATGACATCGACAAGGCCGAGAGCCTTGCCGACAGTCTTGAGGCCCAATGCACACCCAGCTCTCAACCAGTAGACCAAGCTCACCTCTCTGAGGTTGACGCGGAAGTCGAACGTAGAGCCTCCCTTCCCCCCGTTGAAGACCCAGATAATCTTCTGTACCCCGTCACCCCAGACGAGGTGCACGATATCATCAAGGGTCTGAAACGCCGTAAAGCCCCCGGCCCAGACGGAATCACGAATAGGGTGATCCAATTGTTCCCCGCTAACCTCATAATGCTCATGACCATCATCTTCAATGGTGCTCTGAGCAACAACATCTTTCCCCAAGCTTGGAAAAGGGCCACTGTCATCGGTATTCAAAAGCCGGGCAAGCCCAAAACCGACTCCCCTCATGTTCACCCTGTTCACCAGTGACATTCCGAAATGTAAAAATGCGCAGTTGGCACTGTTCGCAGACGATACGGCCATTTATTACACTGGGCTCCTCCCCGACTCGATATCTCGTACTCTCCAAACCGCAGTCAACAAGCTTGGCGCATGGTTCAGAAAGTGGAGAATCGAAGTGTGTCCAAATAAACGTTATTCTTTCTTTCTTTCTTTAAGTTAACCCCGACAAGACTCAAGCGGTCCTCTTCTTGAAACCGCGTGTCAAACGCAGACATGACGACGCCCGCCCGATCAAGATGTTTGGCAAGCTGATCCCTTGGGCGAAGCATGCCAAATATCTGGGTGTGACTTTGGACAGACGTCTCTCCTTCTCAGAGCACATAAAGGTGGTTCGTTCGCGAGCCGCCTTTGCTCTGGGTAGACTACATTCCGTCTTAAATGCACGCAGTAAATTGTCACTCAGGTGCGAACTGCGCATTACGGCATGCATCCGACCTATCATGACATACGCCTGTGCTGTTTTCGCACAGGCCCACCCGCGGCACGTCCATAGGATGGAGACCCTACAGAACCGTTTTCTACGTAAAATCACGGGTTCCCCCTGGTTCGTTCGTAATATCAACTTACATTTAGATTTGAAAATCCCCACCATTCATCAATTCATGAAACGCGCTTGCAAGCATTTCTTCGATAAGACTATTGAAAATGTCAATGAGCATGTCTATCTGGGGCTTAAGATAGATCATAAATTTAATTGGGGCCCACCCACATGTCGACTATGTATGCACTAAACTTAGGGCTATAATGGTGCCGATTCTCTTGTCACAAAATTCTCTAAACTAGACTAAAAATCATGTAAAAATCACCAAAATTTAGTTTATTCCTGTCAAACGACGATTTCCCATTCTGAAATTGACTAAAGTGACACAACTTAACCAAATTTTAGTTTGACAGCACTAAGATGGCACTGAAATTATAATTTAGTGAAAATGGCAATTTTGCTATTCTGAATTTTACGTTTCTTTAGTCATTGGTTTTTCACCAAAAATTTTGATTGTCATCTGCCTGTTTTTAATCGCGATTAAAAAGGTGTGGAATAAAATTAGTTGTCATGATCATGAACTAAAATTCATACCTCGACTTCAGATGCAAAAACAGTACTGTCTCTTTTTTTCTTTTCTTTTGCTTATATCTCGAAAACGGTGTGTCCTATCGCAAAAATAATGAAAATTTCGACCCCCTTTATAAAGCCCCGGAATATCTAAAATACAACATGTTGGTAAAAAAAAAAATTTTTTTTTTCATATTTTCCATACAAAAAGTGAAAAATTCCATACAAAACATGTCGAGGCTGCAAAATAATGCGCGACTCTGGCTCTAAAAAAAAATCACGTGGTACGGCAAACAAGTATCACGTGGAGTCGCAATTGCCAAATTTGATTTTAGTGTGTCAAAATTATTTTTAAATTTAGAGATTTTATTTTGCAACAACAATTGAAAAATATTTTAAAAGCCTACTTTACTGTGGGGAAGTATGGAATGGAGGATGTCAGCGTGTAGGTTCTCAGCCTATAAACTTATGTAAGCAACTTTAAAATAAGCTTATAGCGCACATAATCTTATTATAACAAGATTAAGCGCTATTTTTGCTGTGTAAAAAATCCTGAAAATTTTTGAAGAAATAAATAGTTTTAAATTTAATTTTTTTAGATACCGCTGGCAGCCATCGCAACCCTCTGGTTGTGAAGGCCGCCAGTTATGTCCCCTCTAGAATCCGTAGAATCCGCCGGCCGTCCAAGGCACGCACTGACCGACCCCGACGACCCCACCACCCTCCTCCAGGAATGCAGTAGGGCCACCAGTACAGTATACAGCACACAAATGACACAAATCAAAGTTCCGACCGCGCCGCCGCCGAGGTCCTTCGCGTCCGCGTTCCTCCCCGATAAATTCCCCTTCGCCTCCCTTGATCGGATCCGCAGAGCCAGCTGGTGGCGTAGCTGAGCCAGTAGTTTTAAACCCCCCTAATAATAATGAATACATTCTGATCCAGCCTGTCCCCAACTTGCTGTCCTCCCCCAGCGACGCCCTAAGCCGAGGTTCGTACCCCACAGGGGGTGCCCTTAGGTGATGGTCGCTTAGTTTATAATTAATATTATGCCCCTGACTGGAGGCTTTGAGTTAGCTCGAAGGCACTACAGGATTGACCGGTTAAGCAGTCACGGCCTCTCAAGGCCAACTGCGAGATGACATAAAAAAAAAGAGAGCATCAGTTCTCCACACTTCGCTGGCAGGACGAAATTTTGTTTTTGAATCGGCGAGTGTTTGACATGCATGCATAGGTTAGTGAAGGTAACAGACATGAGTTCATGACATTGCTCTTGATTTTCATCGGCATTTGGCTTTTTAGAAACTTCCATGTTTGACATGCATAGGTTAGTGAAGGTAACAGACATGAGTTCATTCATATGATTGACGTGTAAAAGTGTTTGTACCGGTTTGTACAAACCTACTTATAGAAATAAAATCATTTATCATTTATGATGACACTTTGCCCTTGATTTTCGTCGGCATTTGACTTTTTAGAATTTCCATTTGGCTCCAAAACTATTTCCATGTCATTGCTATTTAAAAAGAAATTTGTTTCCGTAAGTACGTAGATTAAAATTTAGATTAAACTATCGACCGGTATGTCGCGGTCGTTGAGAAGTATTGTATTTTGTGCGGAATTTGGAATTTGTCATAAGTTTTGTTTTGGTCAAGTTTTTTTTTTTTTTTAATCTCTAGTTTGCTTGTTGTATGTATACATACTCTGAGCTTTTTTCTGATAGCAGGATAATGTCGTCGGTGAACCTCAGGTGGCTTACGTATTTCCCTTTTACACAAATACCAACCGTATTTCAAATTAATTTACTGATTATCGATTCCAAGACCGCTATAAATGTTCGAGGTGATAGAATAGAGGGTCGCGTCGTCGTACTTACTCCTCTTTTGATTCCATTCAATTTGTAAAACATACCATAGTCACTGCATCTGTGCACAGCGTACGACTGTGGATTCAAATAATTTAAGGATGTGGTACAGACCATCAATCTGAACTGAACAGCTTTCCCCAGGGACCAACATCGTGATCGCGAAAAAAAACTGTCCCATACAAAACTTCAATACTTACTCGACCTAAATGTATGAGGTAGGTGATCATTTTGATGCGATTACGATTTGGTCCAATGGAGAAATCTGTTCTGTTTGATGGTCTGTCTGTACCACACCCTTATTAAACATGAATCGGTACACGTTTCTAAAACATTTTGTATTGAGTGCTACAAGGATCTTTTGGCGTCTGAACGACATTGACAGGAGGGCATTGTTGGTAATCTTTTGTGAAATTGTTACAGAAATTTTATTTAAAAAAATGAAGATGGCGGCCGTAGTTCTGATATTGGCCATGCGCCAAAAGATTCTTGTACCGTTGTACTAGGTATTCTGTATCGGATACTGCATCGCGTCTGTAACTGTATCGGTGGCGGCTGTAGCGATGCAGAAACGTGGGCGAAGGTATACTATATACGACCAGTGATTTTAAATAAACATAACCCGATGCCGACCCCAAGTAAAATGGGATAAGGGCAGGAAGATGATGATGATAACCCGATGAGAAAACTTCAGTAGGATTTTTTTCGCAGGCAGTCTTTTATTTGTCTGGGTTATACAGTACCTACCTATGTAGGTACCTGTATGTCACCGTTTATGAACATCGTTAGTATAAATGAACTCAATCTCGGTGGAACGCATTGCTAAGAGGCTCATTGGCGACGTAAAACTGGTGGATGCCAAGCTTTACAGCTTGGCTCATCGCCGCAAGGTTGCCTACTTGTCGGTCTTCTACAGATTGTACTTCGGTGAGTGTGCCCAAGAACTCCACAAACTTATTCCACCGGCCCCCTTCTTCCATCGGTCATCTAGACGCACAGCAAATTAGTATCCTTACTTAGTTACTATTCCACCAATACGCACTAAGCGTTTCTAAATGTCTTTTGTAATTGCAAAAGAATGGAACTCTCTACCCACGTCTGTGTTTCCGAACGCATACAGCCCTAATCTCTTCAAAGTAAGAGTGAACAGGCTTCTTCTGTGTAAGCTCACTTTACCGTCCGTCGACTCTGTTTCTGTCACCACTGACCTAGACTAGAGTCAAGAGCAAACACATCTAAAATAAAATAAAAAATTCTCGCGAGATTGTAAACCTCGCCGTAGGTGAGTACCTAAGTATTTGGAGGCGTATAGGCGAGTGCAAATGAGACGCACGACAAAGATTAAACTAAAGTTTATTCCGGTAAAGATTAATACCGTTACAGCGATAGGCGGAAGTTATAGGAAGAAACGAGATGACTTTAAGTAAAAGAGTAGGTATACAATAAGAAAAGAGTTAGGAGTCGACAAGCAAATAGATAATTACGCGAGCTAATAAGAAAGATGCGGTAGAAAGCCAAAGCAACGTGGGTTCGCGTCGAGGGCTTCTGGCTCACTGTCTGGCGGTCGCTGCCGACTGAGTCTTGAGCGGGCTGCGGAGACGGCGGCGCGCCGCCGTCTCCGCAGCCCGCGTCCGCGTCCAGGGCCTGCAGTCTCGACATGACGCAAACTGCTTAGCAATCGTTTTCGGTTGCTAAGTCCTAACAATCCAGATGTAACGATATTTGGTAGTCTCGACACTCAAATTTATCGGTTGTTACCGGTATTTTATCAATCTTGGTCGAAGAAGTGACGATATCCTTAGTGTTTACGATTATAGTTTGCAAGCATTTTTGACAGCCCGCTAAGTGATTCGTTGTCAACTTGTCATCGTAAACTATAATATTTTGGTGTTTGCAAGTAGTTTCAAACAAAAATTATGCGGAATTATGTGTCGCGATGGTGTGTCTGTGTGTCTGTACCAATGAGGCTTTTAAGTCCACCTATTTATAGGTTCAGGACATACTACTTACGTGCGAACGAACGTCGCCGACAATCACCGCATTAGAAGGAGCCAAAGACATTTTAAATCTTTTTGAAGGAAGCGAATTGTCCGATCTTAGTAGGTATATAAATAAAGAACACAACCGCAAATCATTCAACTATATTAAATCTCCATTAAGTATGACTATCCTTTCCTAAGTTCACACATTATAATTCTAGACACTCTGTTTACAATGTTAATTATACAACTCTGTTTGTCATGTCATGTCATGTTGCACACCTATCCGCATGACATTACCAATAAACTCAGTAGTTTAATAAAGTGACAATAATGAAATTTACTTAATTAAAATCTCCAAAAAACCTAAATCATACACTTTTACCTATGGTTAACCATATAAACTTTAGAAAAAGAGTATAACCATCACAACATTTTTATGGATCTTAATTGACAGCCAGTTGACGAGGAAGGCACAGGCAGAGGAAATTTGTACAAGAGTAAGCTGCATAACTTATCAAAAAGAAGTTAGTCTGCCGAAAATATTGGTTGCTTACCATGGTTTGGTACCTACTTTCTGTTTTAAGGTTTGGTGCCTCATAAATTGTTAACCTTCCCATGCCTTTATATCATTGAAGTAGCCAAATTTGTAAAAAAACTAATAAACATCTACCTACTTTCTACCTCTAATGAAACTATAAAACATGCTACAGATATGAGATCTCAAAACATAGATACATATGATACTGTTTAATATGTACACCATCAAAATTACAGACATATATGTAGAAATTTTACATAGGGTGGCACAATGTCCAAGGACTCATGCACGGGACTCATAACTTCTTTACTCAAGAAAAAAATATCTGTATGGCACCTCACCTATAACTTATAATAAAATACCTAGCAATATTAAAGATCTACCATTTCAATAATGTAGAAAACAGCTAACAGCATCATTAGTAGATTTATTTATTAATCTGTACAAGATTTCTTAGCCGGTAACCGGTAAGTTAACTGTATTGAAATTAAGTTTTTGTAATTTATTTACTAAATTAGCCTGCTATATTAGGTAGAATGTACATGGATTCCTCACAACTGTAACAACTGATTTTAGTATGTGTATTCTTTGTAAATAAATATTCTATTGAAAAATAAATAACGCACAACCACAAATCATGTTTTCAACTTTATTAAATTTCCATTACCACAATCATATCCTAAGTTCATGTATGCTAATAATCTAGACACTGTTTACATGGGGCATGTTGCATACCTATCGAATAATATTTATTGATTGAAAATGTAAACTTTCACTATTCACTTAGTTCAAATTGTTTTCTTCTTCTTCTACATCGTGCTCTCACTACAGGAGATAGCCACCACAAATGATGCATCTCCAAGCTATGTGGCCTTCTGAAGTGTGGACCGCTTGCTTCATGCTGCCTCAGAGACCTCCAACAGCCTTGATATGGTTATGAGACTGCAAATCGCACGAAAGTGAAAATCCGTTGAAATTTTTCATTTCCGTATCTTTACAGAATTTCAGGAGACGTGTTTATCGAGCTCCTAGGTAAACATTAGCCATTTCTTCAAATGCTACAGCATTACAGAGTTGCTGTAGTCCAGTGTCATATTACGCAACTCTATTACTTTAATGAGAAACTCTGAGCAGTGGGGTCGCCGCTTGAGCCAAATTGGGTTAGCCGAGTAATAATATGCTGTAACATTGTCACATCAATGAACAATTATAAGTAAATACCATTGAATTGAAAATACATTGTTTGCTTGCAATGACAACAAATAAACAATTTACAATTCCATAATGACTTGACATTGACACTTGACAAGTTTGGCATTAGGTTAATAATGTTGCAAGGACGCAGATTTTAATGTCCTTAGATATTTAACAACTTATTTTAATTCTTTAAAATGGTCATCGCTACTTAATAGTTTTCATAAAAAATAGTGTTTCCAAGCTTTGGTTTACATAGCCACTATAAAATATTCCAGAAAAATAATTATTTTTATGAAATCATGTTCACTAATTTTGCCTGTATTCAAGGTGAATTTGTTACGGACATTAATTGTCTTCGAAAAAACTGAACTATGAATACGCCTTTCGCTGGCGTACCGACACCGTTTTGTCAAAGTTATGTACGATCTTGCGCGTTATCTCGGGTGTAGAGACTTCCATTTGTCGTAAGCATCGTTACGGCAAACAATTATTTTTGCTATTATTTATCGCTCGGTAGTTTGCGACAGCCGTTTGCGTCATGTCGAGACTGCAGGCCCAGGGTGAGGTTTTTCACAGTTCTAACGAATTCAGTCGGGGTGCCCATGTTTAGTCATTGCTACCAATTCGGCTACCGCCAAGAACGACAATTCAGGGACGGTTCACAATTTTACGGGTGATGTAATCGGACAGATTGTGAACCCTGTCGGTAAGTGCACTTCACAATTTGAGGGTTTGACATGGATAGATTTATAATATTTTTATGATGGTTATGTATGTATAATTGTAATACGTTGACAATCCATTAAGGGGATGTAGGGGAGGTCATTCGCAACCAAATGACCCATATGCAAATGTCAACCATTTTCCAGTAATTTGACATTTTATATTTTTTTGAAGATGATGGTATCTTATTATCTTATTGTATCTCGTTGGACCATTGACTTATAATAGTATGGACTGGAAAATAATATCAACAAAAAAAAAGGTGCCTACCAACAACTCATAATGTCTCATAAAATGGCTGCCATTGCTAGGGTTGTGGCAATCAAGGAATATTGGTGTTACTATAACGAGTATCGATACGAGTCTTACTTGATATCACGTTTTGTTCATAATTATGTATGTACTTACTTGAAATCTGTGGTAACAGAAAAAGATGAGTAGTTTACTTACCGTCTGTTATCTGAGAATAAAACTCATATCAAGTGTTTTTTTCTGTACAGAATTAAAAGCTTTGTATACAACATGTCTGTGTAACTATAATTAGTGAGTTGTGGAGTAAAAATAAAAATAAATATTTTTTTACTTAAAATATGTTTATTTGTGTGATATAATTATAAATGATAAATGATTTTATTTCTGTAAGTAGGTTTGTACAAACACTTTTACACGTCTATCGTATTTTAAAAACTAAATTAGGTCGGCGCTTCCTATCTGACTACTATGAGAAGAAAGGCCGAAACAGACTCCGTGGTCACAGTATCTTTTAAAGTCCAGACAAAATCTTGGTCAGATCACGTGAAGGCTATGTAGATCGCTGTCTGAAATGATCTTTCGAGGAAAGAACCACACAAATTGTGGGACCTGTCCAGTCAGTTTCTTCAGAGTATTTTTTTTGGTGCGGGTAAAACAAAAAAATTGGTAAAATACTGTGGGAACAGAGTTATCATGTAATCTCATTACATCAAGTGTTCTATTGAAACAGCTTTCTTCAAAGTGAATGCAGAGGTACCATTACTTATGTCGCGGATTAATATTTTCTTCACCAATAGTGTCTAACCACTTTTTCTTTAATCCTTCATTTTTAGGAAACCTATAAAAGAGGCAAGTATTTTGATCAATAAATCATTTTGGTTAGAGCTGCTGCTAATATCTAACTAAAATAAATAACAAAATGTCGATATCTTATTATATCATCATATAAAACTCTGTGGAACGGTCTCCCGGTGCTGTGACCAAGCAAAGTCACTCGGACCGATTAGGACACGCAGAACGATTTATGTTAACATCGCTGATTGTACCGATATCGTTTCAGCGGAGGAACTAGTTTCGGAAACTATTACAGCAACGGTACAACACTATTCCACTATGACATAATATGTTATTGTAAACAAACGAATGAATTAATAAATTGGTCTGTTACATGAAAATGACCCCAAATATACCTTACCAAATACACTTTAGCCTTAAAATCACGATTGAGTAACAATTTGTTCATCGAACGTGTATGAATGTATGTAATATTGCATGAAAACCGGCTACCTACTAACCTATGCAAAGACAATTGAGGTTGATTTCCAATCTTTCTTGCACCGCACTTCACAATACAACACACAGGCATGTTGGTTTGCTGTTTTCCAACATTTACATTCATTTTTAAAGGTAAACTCCTCGTAATATTCTCGCAAATCTCAATAACACAAAAAATAAACAACCATTTGACAGCACAATTACCACGAAACTCGTCGCCACAGACTAAATAGATGTCGCATAAGATGGCTGATAGGCACTGACCTCTATTAAGTGCTGATAGGGCACTTACCTCAGAACTACGCCTCAGAACAATAATTAAAGCATAGAAGGCGCTTTAGGACATTTGAAGTGTACGCTGTCATAGACAAAAGAGTATCAGCTAGTGATGTGACTATGCATAAAATAAATACCGATATCGACTTCTTAGTTTATGATATCGCTCCTTGGCATTAAATCTAAAATATGCTAAGGTGAAATAAACTCACTTCTGTCTGATTAACTTATTTATTTATAAACACAGGATAAATTATTAACTAATTGAAATTTCCAAGAAAACGCTTACATAATTTTTAAAGAGCGATTGGCACCGGTACAAGTAACAAAAAATTTAAATCACTGTCCTATAAAAATTATAGTTTTTGTTAGAAATGTCCTTACTTTTTCTACAGGAGAAGATAATTCTTTCGCGGTATAATGAATTCTAATTGTTAAACATTCTTTGCTTATCAATTTATTCAACAAATTTCTATGTTCATCCAATACATCATTATCGAATGAATGTTCGAGTAAATCATCAAAAATTGACGTTGGTAGCAATATTTTAATAAAGCAGTCATCGCTGAAATGTTTGGAACAAATACGATGTTGTTTTTTCCATTCCCAGTAGTTACGTGCAATAGCGTTGATCCATGTTTGCCTCATATCAATATCGGAGGGAAATCTGAAAATTTAAAAAAATATCATAGCTACACATGAGCTTACATTATTATACCATGAGCCACACGGATTTTTGACCACTGTCATTTCATTACTCATACCGTAGACAGAGAAACTAATAGACGCAGTGACGATTTCTTTCTCGCTTACACAAGAAAGAGAGCGAAAATTACGCTATGAATGTTTTAGACAGAGATACAACTATACATTTTTTTTGTCTCTTACCGTGTAACCTGTTTTTTCAAGGTCAGCAACTCAAATTGCGAAACAAACTTTGACACTTCGTGCCCTCATTGTGTTTGGTGTTAAAGTTTTGCTTATTTTTATGATAAAAAACGATTTTAATCCAGTGAGAAGACAGAGAAATTATCCGTATTTCACATCGACGATTATACAATGGTGCGTTGTCGTGTTATTTCATGTAAAAGCGATAGTGAGAAGAAAATTGCCGGTGTGTCTTTTCACGCGTAAGTACGACGGTTGTGTACCTAATTATAGTTTCTTAGTGATGATATTATTTATGCCATAGCATGACGGAACGATATGTCTCATTAAAACTGAAGATAATAGGATTTTGTCGAGTTTTTAACATTCATAACCTATAAATGATATCATGTAAGTGTTGCCAACGTCAGCTCAAAAATGCCCCGAGTCATGATAAAAAATATTGACTCTACAATGTAATGAAAACAAAAAATATTGGATCTAATA
Organism: Brachylomia viminalis; assembly: GCA_937001585.2. Taxonomy (NCBI): domain Eukaryota; kingdom Metazoa; phylum Arthropoda; class Insecta; order Lepidoptera; family Noctuidae; genus Brachylomia; species Brachylomia viminalis. The sequence continues at coordinate 1,369,833 of OW443298.2, forward strand.
ATAGCATATATTTTAGGGGAAGCTTTGTTATTTATAAATATGTTAATTTAATTTATTTTTTCTACTATTTGTGATCAAATAAGAATGACACATCTATAGTTATAGAATGACGTTCAGTCAGTACCTGTGAGTATTAATAATATAGCATGTATGTTGTTAATATAATAATTAATAATAAACATAATAATTTGATTGAATGTTTTAGATTTCAACAGCTGAGGAGAGTTCTGATCCAGTACTATCCACATCTTCCAAGTGCAAATTTTCAAGATGACGCAAAAATAAAAACGATTAGAAGAAAATTGCATATGCCGGAAGAGATAAATACGCCCAGAAAGAAAAAAACAGCAGACTTAAAGAAAAAACTGAAACTGTTGCAAATTTTAGAAAAAAAATACGTGCTGTCCGGCAAACAAATAGGCGAATATCAGATATCAAATATCAGATATTATTTCGGAACTTAAAATCAAATCCTTGATATCATATGAAGATGTTGACATGTTAAGCAAACAAAGCGGAAACCAAGATTTCCTTAAACGGTTTTTGAGATTGAGGTATTTGAGAATAACACTCCAAAAACAGGGGAATGCAGTTACTATGGCAACATTATACGCACACAATGACAAATTATCTCTGTCTCGACTGCGGTTACAGGGTCCCTTCGTCTATTAGTTTCTCTGTCTACGACTCATACGTATGATTTCCTGGCAAGACCGTAGGTATTTAGGTATTTATTTCACTCTTAAATATTTAAACCTTCCCAAAACTACGTGTAAAGAAAAATAATGTAATAATTTAGATGACGCTAGTTCTATCGATATTCTATCGATAGTTTATATTTGCAAGCACTATTGCAAAACTTTCTATGCCGATTTAAAATTTCTATTTTCCCTAGAATCGAATTATTTAATTACATAAAATATTGATTTCAAAACACTACCGTGTACACTAAGCTCAAATAATTTGAATAAATGCCAAAATAACCTACAGTGAGAATACAAAACCGATAAAATTACCATATTTGATTACTTACAGATGGAAGCTTATGATTTCCGCATCATTTTCTTTGCGGGCTGAATGTGATTTACATCCCACTATAATTCAGGACATTTAATTTTGTACTATTTTTACAAAAACACGTAAAATCAACGAAGCACTTCAACTCCCATGCGCCCATTAAGCATTATACGAAAAAATGCGATGAACAGTCATACACAAAAACCTGAGACGTTATGTAGCTTTTAAACTTAGTATCATAAAGGTAGCCAAGGTAGCCAAATTGACGTTTGCTTTGTGACGCTTTGCATTTTGAGCAACCTACATCTGTCTCTTTCTAATGCTGTTATGAGTGTATAAGAAAACAGAGACGACTATATTAGTTAAATTTAGCTTCCTTCTATGCTTTAGTTATTGTTCTGAGGCACTTACTTACCTACAACTGTCCCTACGTCACGACAAAATGTTACCATAATGAGCAACAACTTAAATATTGTTGTCTCTTTTATCACATACGATTATTTCATTAGAAATAATGAGACAAAACGATATTTCACCGTCTGTATCGTATTTCACTCATATTAGTATGCAAAGTGTATGTCAAATATAATGCGGCGCCTCCATGTTTTCCCTAGCTCAATGCGTTGGACAGCTGCACAGAGTACATTGGACAGCTGAGAAGTTATACATCATTTTGGAATGTTCTGTCGATAAATACTATCCATGTTTTTTTGCAGAAATCAACCATTTTAGTCAAATAACCTGCTCAAAATGATGCATAGGTATCGTGTGCTCTGATTTAAAACAATGTTACAGATAATTGTTATTTTATGGTTCATGTATTGAAGTAGAAGCAGATAATATAATCTAAGAAAAATTATGCATTGTTTTTTTTTTAATAAATTTTCAAAGTACTTACAAGTTACCGCCAAAAAGTATAAAATGTCAAATTACCCGGAAATGGTTGACATTTTCATAGGGGTCATAGGGGGTCATTTGGTTGCAAATGACCTCCAGGGACCGAAAACCTTTATAAATTACGGTACAGGTATCGAAGAATTTTGGTTACTTCTACGACTAAGGTTACCGCTATCTGGGTAACCAAGCAGGATAAATATGTTACCTCTATTTATGTTACCGTTTTAATACCGGTTACCTAAAAATTACCTTGATTACGAGAAAGAAACAGAATATTGCAATGCCGACAATTTGTTGGCGTTAAAAAATGCTTTTTAAACATTATCAGTCAAATCGTCATGCTGTGTTTGTTTGCCATTTTGCGGAATATTTGAGTAAAAGTAAAAAAAAAGGAAATGAGTATAGGTAAGATAATATTACATTATTACATTGTAAATTGGTAGAATGCCATTTGATTATCTTGTAGCGGTATCTACATCGCCACATGCGAGGTGCGCGTCATACTGACGTCACGCAAATCCTCCACCGCGCAAGCAGAGTTTACCGCGCGACTAACATAATATATACTCGACAACAATCGTCGGGCAGTTGCCCACCAGACACGACACCCGTCTGGTCGGAGGATCCTCCCTTTTCTATGGAGGTATGATTGAACTTTACACCCTGTTCCTGATGCCTCTATTATCTTTTTCTCTCATCATAGAAATCAATTCGGTAATTTTGGTTTTGCTTAATTTGCGGAGAAACGTACGCGCCCGTTTTTCTAATAGTGGGCTGCAATTTTTCGTAAACAAAGCTCGTAAACTATTCTTGCTGGCAATTTTTTTGAGAGCGCAAGAAGAGCGTAGATACCGGGCTCTGATACAAAGAGCGTCTCTGGTTGCCAGTTTGGTGGGGTTTCAAGGTATGCTGTGAACGGGCCCAGCTTGTTCCACGAGCATTTCCATCTATCCGGAACAACGCTATAAGCCTTTTTGACTTTCTCATAGCCCAAGAGCAATGCAAACTGTATCAGTTTACAGTAAATATTGTTGTCCTTGGTGATGTATGCCCAACAATGTTTCTTTACTCATGTGGTTGGCCAGCGGAAAAATGAAACGTTGCAAAGACATGAAGCTCTCTTATACTACCTACTAGGTGCAAGGACAGTGGTCAAAAAACGCCAACTAAAAAGGTACCTATATAAACAAGACATCGTAACAAAATAACATCGGTTTCTGTTTTCGTATTACCAGAGTCACACGTAATCGGTATGATTTACATATTAATTATAGGTACACACGGCTACACATCAAGCTATACAAAACCAGTTTACGCTGGTCTCGCATCGTACGGAAATCCTATACAATGTGAGATCAGCTTATACTGGAAATGTACAGCTTGATGTGTAGCCGTGTGTACATGATTAGTAATTACGCGTGACTCCAGATTTACGAAAAATTTTGTGTATCTTGTTTACATCTTTTTAGTTGTCGTAGATGGGTTTTAATTTTAACTTTATTTTTTTATAAACATGTAAGTACATATTATTAGGTCCATATGATTCCACATATGAAATTGGCGTTTTGTATGGAAAAAGCAAAACGATTTAAAAAAAATTAAATTATTTTAACTAACCAATCAATGTATGTATCATTGTTATCTATGCACTTATTGTATCGGTAGCTCATTGAATCCTTTGCTGAAAAAATTGTGGGAGCGAGAATCAAAAAAACTTTGAAGGTGGTTTTGACGCATATCTGACGGACAGAGCCGTCATCTACCCCGGTCGCGACGGGGAGTGGAACCGGCGAGAGATGTCGTGCGGTGTCCCACGGGGATCGGTTCTAGGGCCGCTCCTGTGGGACATCGGTTACGACTGGGTGCTGCGGGCTGACCTCCCTGATGGCGTCAGCGTGGTGTGCTACAAATCCGAGGCCATGTCTTTCCATGGGCCCCGGAACAGGCCACCATCGGGATCCCAACTAACGGTAGGAGGGGTTCACATCGGCGTCGAGTCCACGATGAAGTACTTAGGACTCGAGCTCGATAGCTGGTGGAACTTCGTGGAGCACTTCCGACGTTTGGCCCCCAAACTGGAACGGACTGGGGCCGCCCTCAAGCGGCTCCTGCCCAACCTGAGGGGTCCAAACGCCTCCTGCCGGAGGCTTTACGCGGGGGTCGTGCGGTCCATGGCTACATATGGGGCCCCGGTGTGGGCGCGTTTACTGCGGCGGAGAGCCGCCCACTATCTGAACGCGCCCCAAAAGGTGGTAGCCGTAAGGCTGATCCGGGGCTACCGCACGATCTCGGGCGAGGCGGCAAGCCTCCTTGCCGGACTGCCGCCGTGGGATCTGGAGGCCATAGTCCTCGCGCGCCTGTATGAGTGGCGCGCGGAGGCACTACGCCGGGGGGAAACCCCGCTTCCGCAGCAAATCGCGGCGGAGCGGACGGACCTCCGGCGCGATCTCATGGCGGCATGGAAAGAGCGACTGTCGCAACCCAGCGCAGGGCACGCCACGATAGCGGCGGTAAGACCCCTCTTTGAGGAGTGGCTAGAGACGCGTCACGGCGTCCTCACCTACCGCCTGGCGCAGGTCCCTCACCGGACACGGATGTTTCGGGAGGTTCCTGCACATCATCAGGCGGGAGGAAGCGCCTGGGTGTCACCACTGCGATGATCGCCCCGAAGACACGGTGGAGCATACGGTGGGGGCCTGCCCTGCATGGGCGGAGCACCGCCGTGTCCTCGTAAAGGCGAGCGGCGGCGACCTCTCACGCCCGGCCCTGGTTCAAGCCATGGTCCGGGGCAAGGGGGAGTGGGAGGCAGTCGCCTCCTTCTGCGAAGCAGTCATGCTAGCGAAGGAGGTGGCGGGACGGGAGAGGGAGAGAGTCTCCCGTCCAAGCCGCCACGGTGGACGCTCCGGGCGTCGGGAGCCGCGTGACGACTCCCGGCCACCGTAGGCGCGGGCCTGCGGGCGGTGAGTAATGGGTAGCTCACCGTCCAATCAGGACCAGGCCCGTGCTGGACGGCACGTACGTGTTCCACGCGCGCCTCAAAGAGATGTCAGCATCGAAGAGGGGGCCCACTAGGGCCCAAGCCTGCCGGGAAAGCGGGATCATCCAAAAGGGGTACCGCTGACCTGGAACATAAAGGGCCAAGGAAGGAACACGGGTGGGTTTTAGTCAGTAAGAGTCTGACACTCCCTTCCGCTCCACCCAGAGCGGGAGGGGTCATTTGATGATTTCCCATCGACAAAAAAAAAAAAAAGGTGGTTTTGACAGCCTCATCTTATATTGATTTGTTTCCTTGCAAGAAGTTGTCCAAATTCCGAAAAAAGTGGTAATCTGTTGGAGCAAGGTCCTGAGAGTACGGTGGGTGTCGGAGACGTTCCAATCGCAGCTCCTCTAATTTAGCGACCGTCTGTTGTGCAGTGTGTGGTCTAGCGTTGTCCTGAAGCAGCAGTGGGCTAAAGCAATTGACCAGTCCCGGTTGTTTAACGGCTAGCTTTTCCATCAGGGTTTGCAATTGTTGACAATACAGATCTGCTGTAATCGTCTGGCCAGATCTTAGGAAGCTGTAGTGGATGACACCGGCACTGGTCCACCAGACACTTTTCTGAGTCAACCTTTTTCTGAGTCAACTTTCGCTTGGGGCAATATTTGGCCGGTGCTCCTGGGTTCAACCATTGTGATGAGCGTTTCCGAGTATCGTACAGGATCCATTTTTCATCACAAGTAACGATACCGACGATTCTAAATCCCCTCGTTATTGTGACGTTTGAGTAATGTAACGCAGCACTCGACTCGTGTTTGCTGGTTTGCTTCACTCAATTCATGCGGTACCCATTTTTCGAGCTTTTTCACGTTTCCAATTTATTTCAAGTGAATTAAAATTGTTTCATCACTCATACCGAACCCTGCTGCTAACTCTGACGTGGTTTGCGATGGATCCGCTTCCACTATCACTTTGAACTCTTCTTTATCAACTAGGGTCTTCGGCCGTCCACGGGGTTTGCTCTGTGTTCTAGAAATGTGGACCACATTTCTAGAACGAAAAGTTGGAACCAAAAACGTACCGTGTTTTCTTTTACAGTAGTTTGCCCATACACAGTCAGCTTAAATATTATGTATTTTTTTCTTTTATATAATTTTTCAGGACATTGTATAATCATATCGGAGAGTGACGTAAGCAGTGAGGAAAATGAGTCATCCATCTGCTGATGAATTAAAGAATACCGAAACTTCAATTGTGCAGATTGTGCTACAGCCACTGCCACCGGCATCTACTACGTTAGATCCAGATGCATCTACAACAGAATTAGATTCAAATGCTCTGCTCCAGATTTATCTGTTAATATGTCGTCAAAAGAAATTATGGATAAGGGAATCCTGCCAAACTCGGTACAAAGTATGGAAGATTACAAGATTCACGAATGTTATCCTTTTTTAATCTTAATGGCAAAACCATTGTGTAAATTAGACGACAAAATACGCTATGAATGTATCTATCCATAAAATAGTTCACATAATCATGGATAGCACTCAGGTACCACAAGTTCAAGCTCAATACCAAATATAGTACATATATTTTAAGACGCATTGTATGTCATAAGTTCATAACATGTTTATTATGCTTAGGGCCAAAAATTCAATCGCTAGTCGATTTTATGATGCCGCGTGGTGTCACAGTAACGTTGACGAAAAGTGATAGATACAGCACGAGACTTAACGGCTTAAAATTGACTTAAAATTGAGTAGCGTTTTAATATTTGGGCATTAGGTGTAAGAGCTTGATAAAACTAAAATTCAAAATTAAATACCTATAATTTCTGTAACAAGTTTAATTTTCTTCCAAATTTTGTGATCAACGTGAATAGTTTGACAAAATTGAAATACAAGGAAACTCTTTGACACACACACAGGCGATGTGCGCCCTTTGACTAATGCCGACGGCACGTGTAAGATAGAGGTAATTTTAATTCCGGTAACCGGTATTAATACTGGTTGTATTCAATTTAAGAATTAAGGTAACCTTTAATAATACCTGTAAAAAATATAAATGTTGTAACCGAAAAATACCCCTATTTATGATACCGGTTTCGGTCCCTGATGACCTCCCCTACATCCCCTAATGGATTGCCGGCCAATAACCCTGTATGTAATATAAAGATAAACTTCGAACAAATAGGTACGCGTTATAGTTTTATTTACTCTAAAAACGAGGTAGTTTGTTGCTTGTGACCACAGATCATATAAACACAGGAGATACGGCAAGGAGGCGTGGTGTTTGCGAACGCATCTGGCGGCTGGCCGGAAAGCGGCTTGATGCCAGTTTCGGTCATTAGCCGAATGTCAACTTGTGACGTCTTCACTGCTCATGGTTTTTGACAAAATGCCGCGTTGTCCAGTGATTGTGTGCAAAAGTAACAGCTGTATTGTGAATTACATGAAAGATGGTATCTTATTACACACGTAAGTACTAAAATAGGATTATTGTTTTTCTTATCATTAAAAATTATTAATTAATTATTATTAAAACATTAATTACTTCGTGATACTAGAAACACGATGATGTACCAAAAGCAATTATTTTCATTGAGAACAAAAACCATTGTTTGCTTAGTACACATCGATCAATGAATCGGCTGGTCTAATAGCGCAATGGCTATGTGTTTTACTGATAGTCTCACTCACACGATAGTTTCGTGCAGCGGCCGCTGCCGGTTTTTGTTAGTTACCTATATATGTGATGTGACGTTTGTGGTTGTCGATATTTTATACGATCCTACTTAGTAGGTACGAATTTACTTATTATGAGTTTGTTTATTTAGTTACACATGGGAACAAAATTTGTTTTTTTTGTTGCATGGAATTTTATGGCTGTTGTTTACTACACTTGCATCATTGATATCATCATCATCATTCACACCTTGCTTTTATTCTAACATTTTAGCTATCCGAAGGATCCAAAAATAAAAGAAAAGTGAATAAATGCGACAGGACAAACCAGTTTGGACCCCTGTCCAAACTGGTTTCCAACAAAAAATAACAATATGTTCGTCTCACTTTGAGCCAAAGTGCTTTCAACAATTGAAGAAACTTCGTCGGCTCTTCGAATGGTCGGTCCACTATTTAACTAAGAACGCACCACCTAAACTGTCAAAGCGGCAAGTTATAAATAAATATTTACATTTTACTGGTAAATGAAATCCATATCAATAAATATCTTGAAGTTTTACTTATGTTCTCCTAATCTAGATTCGAGAAGTTGATATCCTAATAGTTTTTTGGTAGTTTAGATTCAAACTCAAACTCGAAAGCATTTATTTCAAATAAAGCAATTACAGGCACTTTTGATTTTGACGACACGCTTGGCGCAGTAGTTAAGCGATTGACTGCTGCGTTACGTGTCGCGGGTTCGATCCCCGCACGGAACAAATATTTGTATGACCTGCAAGTAGTTGTTCCGGGTCTGGCTGTTTGTGCATGTGAGTTTAAATGTTTGTAAACGCACCCACGATACAGGAGAAATTCCTAGTGTGCAGTGTGAAACTTTTTAGTGTTTTGAAACTTTGCCCAAGTTTAAAAAAAAAAAAAAAAAAAAATTGTAAAGGGGTCGGTCAGTCAGAAAGATGAAGCTAGTTGCCCATTCCAAAGCGTAGTAGTAGGTACCTATGGAGAAGAACGGGCAAGAAACTCCATGGACACTCTTATCATCATCATCAAATATTCAAAATCAAAATATCAAATACATTAAAATATTGTTACAAAAAAGTGGTTACATCATTCATGTTGTAATTATCCATGTGAGAACGATGTAGAAAGACGTGCACGTTAAAAGCGTCCGTAATAAAAAGATAAAAACAATTATGGAATTAAAATAAGCCGTGGCAGCTAAGAAATGACCAGTGCCTACTGACGGCGCCCGTTCACTAACATGTATCCATCAGCACCATTTAGCTCAACCATTTTGAAGGCAACTCAATGATCCAATACACATGCCACCACCAGCGACACATTTGAGTGAGCATGACATACTCTCAGCCGCCAGGGCACGTACATTCAAGTCAATGAAAGACGAACCCAGTAAGCTTTATAGTGGGTACATAGTGCTCACACATTGACATGTGCTATGCAATTATACAATACTAAGAGATTGAATTTATACAATGCAAAGATAGGTTGTACAATCTTCATCAGCTCCAACATTATTTTCGAATGCTAATTAATTAGTATAATTGTGGAGCTGGCCCAGCCCTGAGCCAAGCATTTTTGTCAGCGATATAATCCCCCAACATATAATATATGCTTGGCTGTAGGTATAGTGTGCGTTTTATACAAGATTTAAATTTCGTTTCATTCAGTTGGAATATGTGGGGAGGTATTTTATTGTAACATTTTAAACAGTACCCCATGAAGGATGAGTCTACTTTAGCCAGTCTGAAACCTGGTTGAACTAATTGGTCCCTATTTCTAGTCCTATAGTTGTCTTTCACCTCTTTTACTGAAAAGATTAAAATTTTTCCTTATTTATTTATTTATCATTTATTTGCAAATATGGGTAATACATAAGTAGATAGTAGTAGGTATAAATCAGAGTTCTGCCATATTTCACCATTCGGCATGCAAACATTTTCATTATACAAAATTGTTACAATTTAAATTCTCATTAAAACATTAAATTAATTCTTACATTCAATAAATAAAATTATTAAAATTCAAATTGTCATTAAAACATTAACTTAATTATAACAATATATAATATACCTACGTTAAATAAAATGGTTAAAAATTTAAATTGTCATTAACAGTTAAGAATAAAAATCGTGGTCGAACATAAATAAACAAACATACATTAAGATTCCATGTCATAGATAATATGTAACATTCCTTATGTAAATTTATAATTAATTAATTAAAAATTACCGGTATTCAGAAAAAGTTTTGTCCGTTAAAAACTCAGTTACACTGTAGTACGTTTTATCTACGTACATGATGTTTTCATAAATATATTGAAAAGGTACCGTCATGATGTTAATGTCTTTAAACAGTTCCCCTAGAGAATCGCGCCTGCGGAGGCTGTATATTGCTCTGATAGCTCTTTTCTGCAGAATAAAAATAGACTCAATATCGGCAGCCCGTCCCCATAATAAAATACCGTAAGACACGATACTATGAAAATAACTGAAATAGACCAGCCTCGCGGTATCTACATTAAACTGTACTGCAAGTAAACTGACGGATTTTCCTTACAGCATATACATAAAAATAAAAATCTTTATTCATACAAAAACCTTTGACATTGCTAAAACTAGGACATAAATTACTTGTTTAACCAAAGGTCATACAGATAAGATGAACCCTGACTCCTAAACTAGGTAATCCTGTGACTTAGGAGTCAGTGTCATTCTGCTGTCACTGTGATACCAGAAACCTTTTATGTTGTGTTCTAACATTACAAAAATAGTCATTGGCATTGCAGGCTACAAAGTATGTATTGTATGCTGGTGAACTTAGCCGTCCTGCAAGAGATGTCAAATGAGGACCCCATTGCGCGAGGAGTTGGCGGAGACTCTGAACGGAGATCCATGGGGGCGCCCTTACAAACTGGTGCGGAATAAACTCCGCACCTGGGCCCCCCCGCTGACGCAGAGTCTCCGCCCCCAGCTGGTGGAGGAGGTGGTGAGCGCTCTGTTCCCTTCACGGGGGGAGCATACTCCCCCGCCCATGGCTCCGCTGCTCGCGGTGCCTGAAGCGGACCATGCGGACGACGACACCCCTGAAGTGACCGGGGTAGATCTAAGAGTGGCGGTAGGTAGGCTGAAGGCCAAAAATACCGCCCCAGGACCCGACGGCCTGCCAGGGAAAGCCTTTTTTTTTTTTTTTTTTTTTTGAGGATGGGAAATCATCAAATGACCCCTCCCGCTCTGGGTGGAGCGGAAGGGAGTGTCAGACTCTTACTGACTAAAACCCACCCGTGTTCCTTCCTTGGCCCTTTATGTTCCGGGTCAGCGGTACCCCTTATGGATGATCCCGCTTTCCCGGCAGGCTTGGGCCCCAGTGGGCCCCCTCTTCGATGCTGACATCTCTTTGAGGCGCGCGTGGAACACGTACGCGCCGTCCAGCACGGGCCTGGTCCTGATCGGACGGTGAGCTACCCATTGCTCACCGCCCGCAGGCCCGCGCCTACGGTGGCCGGGAGTCGTCACGCGGCTCCCGACGCCCGGAGCGTCCACCGCGGCGGCTTGGACGGGAGACTCTCTCCCTCTCCCCGTCCCGCCACCTCTTTCGCTAGCATGACTGCTTCGCAGAAGGAGGCGACTGCCTCCCACTCCCCCTCGCCCCGGACCATGGCTTGAACCAAGGCCGGGCGTGAGAGGTCGCCGCCGCTGCCGATCGCCTCTACGAGGATACGGCGGTGCTCCGCCCATGCAGGGCAGGCCCCCACCGTATGCTCCACCGTGTCCTCGGGGCGATCATCGCAGTGGTGACACCCGGGCGTTTCCTCCCGACTGATGATGTGCAGGAACCTCCCGAAACTTCCGTGTCCGGTGAGGACCTGCGTCAGGCGGTAGGTGAGGACGCCGTGACGCCTCTCTAGCCACTCCTCAAAGAGGGGTCTTACCGCCGCTATCGTGGCGTGCCCTGCGCTGGGTTGCGACAGTCGCTCTTTCCATGCCGCCATGAGATCGCGCCGAAGGTCCGTCCGCTCCGCCGCGATTTGCCGCGGAAGCGGGGTTTCCCCCCGGCGTAGTGCCTCCGCGCGCCACTCATACAGGCGCGCGAGGACTATCGCCTCCAGATCCCACGGCGGCAGTCCGGCAAGGAGGCTTGCCGCCTCGCCCGAGATCGTGCGGTAGCCCCGGATCAGCCTTACGGCTACCACCTTTTGGGGCGCGTTCAGATAGTGGGCGGCTCTCCGCCGCAGTGAACGCGCCCACACCGGGGCCCCATATGTAGCCATGGACCGCACGACCCCCGCGTAAAGCCTCCGGCAGGAGGCGTTTGGACCCCTCAGGTTGGGCAGAAGCCGCTTGAGGGCGGCCCCAGTCCGTTCCAGTTTGGGGGCCAAACGTCGGAAGTGCTCCACGAAGTTCCACCGGCTATCGAGCACGAGTCCTAAGTACTTCATCGTGGACTCGACGCCGATGTGAACCCCTCCTACCGTTAGTTGGGATCCCGATGGTGGCCTGTTCCGGGGCCCATGGAAAGACATGGCCTCGGACTTGTGCAAAGCCACCTCGAGACCCAACTGCCGGATCCTCTCCACGACTATCGCAACCCCGCGTGTCATCGCGTCGGCCGCCGCCTGATGCGACCTCCCCTGCGCCAGGACCAACGTGTCGTCAGCGTAGCAAACCACGCTGACGCCATCAGGGAGGTCGGCCCGCAGCACCCAGTCGTAACCGATGTCCCACAGGAGCGGCCCTAGAACCGATCCCTGTGGGACACCGCACGACATCTCTCGCCGGTTCCACTCCCCATCGCGACCGGGGTAGATGACGGCTCTGTCCGTCAGATATGCCTCGACTATTCGACGGAGGTAGGTTGGCACCCGGTGATACCGGAGTGCCTCCCCAATGCAACTCCAGGGCAGGGTGTTAAATGCGTTGGCGATGTCGAGTGACACCGCCACGACAACCCCGCCCCGAGACACCGCGTCCCCCGTCGTGAGGGCTCTAACGCGCATGATGGCGTCCACCGTCGAGCGCCCCTTGCGGAAGCCGAACTGACTATCCGCAAGATCCGGCCCCGTCCTCACCAGGTGCCCGACGAGGCGGCCTGCAATTACTCTCTCAAAGAGCTTGCCGACCTCGTCGAGCAGCACAATGGGCCGGTATGCGGACGGAGAGTCCGCAGGGCGCCCTGGCTTCCGAATGAGGACCAGCTTCCCCGTCTTCCAACGGAGTGGGAACTGGCCTCTCTCCATACATGCGCTTAAGAGCGCCTCCAGTCGAGGCCCAAGAGCCGTCGAGGCCAGGACCCAGGCTTTCCCATGCGGACCATGACCATGCGGACGACGACACCCCTGAAGTGACCGGGGTAGATCTAAGAGTGGCGGTAGGTAGGCTGAAGGCCAAAAATACCGCCCCAGGACCCGACGGCCTGCCAGGGAAAGCCTGGGTCCTGGCCTCGACGGCTCTTGGGCCTCGACTGGAGGCGCTCTTAAGCGCATGTATGGAGAGAGGCCAGTTCCCACTCCGTTGGAAGACGGGGAAGCTGGTCCTCATTCGGAAGCCAGGGCGCCCTGCGGACTCTCCGTCCGCATACCGGCCCATTGTGCTGCTCGACGAGGTCGGCAAGCTCTTTGAGAGAGTAATTGCAGGCCGCCTCGTCGGGCACCTGGTGAGGACGGGGCCGGATCTTGCGGATAGTCAGTTCGGCTTCCGCAAGGGGCGCTCGACGGTGGACGCCATCATGCGCGTTAGAGCCCTCACGACGGGGGACGCGGTGTCTCGGGGCGGGGTTGTCGTGGCGGTGTCACTCGACATCGCCAACGCATTTAACACCCTGCCCTGGAGTTGCATTGGGGAGGCACTCCGATATCACCGGGTGCCAACCTACCTCTGTCGAATAGTCGAGGCATATCTGACGGACAGAGCCGTCATCTACCCCGGTCGCGATGGGGAGTGGAACCGGCGAGAGATGTCGTGCGGTGTCCCACAGGGATCGGTTCTAGGGCCGCTCCTGTGGGACATCGGTTACGACTGGGTGCTGCGGGCCGACCTCCCTGATGGCGTCAGCGTGGTGTGCTACGCTGACGACACGCTGGTCCTGGCGCAGGGGAGGTCGCATCAGGCGGCGGCCGACACGATGACACGCGGGGTTGCGATAGTCGTGGAGAGGATCCGGCAGTTGTGTCTCGAGGTGGCTTTGCACAAGTCCGAGGCCATGTTTTTCCATGGGCCCCGGAACAGGCCACCATCGGGATCCCAACTAACGGCAGGAGGGGTTCACATCGGCGTCGGAAATTCAACCGGGCAGCCTAAAACGTTCGCTCTTAATAAATCAATTGAGACATCAGGTGAGGAATTTAATTTATTTTAATTAATTATCATATTATATCTTACTAGGTTTTGCCACCAGCTTCGCCCGCGTGGATGTCAGAAATTATCCCACGGGAACCGTAGATTTTTTCCGGGATAAAAAGTAGCCTATGTGCTATTCCAGACTATAATATATCTCTTTGCCAGATTTCATCCAGATTGAGTAACAAAGATCCATACATCCATCCAAACTTTCGCATTTACAATAGTAACTAGTAAGATGATTAACTGTGATTTTGTAGCATGTCCTGACACACTTTAACGAGGAGTTTCCTTTTCCCCCGAACGTGCTCCTTAGACACGAAGGTTGATCATAATTTGAATATTAAATAATTAGAATTCTAGAGACTAATATCTATATCCGTTCAAATATACAGTTTTGAAGTTACACTGATTGTTATTAGAAGTTAACTGGAAATTTAACAAACCACAGACATAGATATAATTATTGTAGTATTGTATTTTACAGGCTTCAATTAATACTACGGTTTATATCCGGTTAATATTCCAATTATGATCAATTTTCACTTGTAGAGTAGCTATGTTCGAGGGAAACTCCTTTATCGTTTTAATTTCAGTCAAAGTCAGTTTTAATAAAGGTAACTGAATTTCATCGAAATTTTGCTACGGTTACAACTTAATATCACTAGTTACGTAACTTGCTTAAATTATGTGTGTTTATTTTGAGTCCGTAGCTACAGGTAGAAGCGCCGCCCCTGTTTGCATGTGTTCCATTAGTGAGTTTATTAGTTTGCTGTAAGTTTCTTTGTGTGCGGGAGAAATATGGGCTCGTGTCCCGTTCTTATAGTTTTTGCTTTTGTGTTAGTGAATTAAGTGGAAAACGCGGAGACATCTGAACAAGAATACATTTGTTTACAAAGCATATCTCTGTGTACCTATATGATCTGTGCTTGTGACTATCGCCGCACTGTCAAAAAAATGTTATGTTAAAAATCTTCTCATTATTGAAATTATAACAACCACATAATATTTTAGTTTTATTTTATTGGTATCTGGGGTTTATCTAATACAAGGAAAAATAATACAAACCACTTCATTATAAAAGCACCAAAACATTGATAAACATTTTAAATAATTCGTTTGATTAAAATAATTATACAAGATAATAATGGAAAAATATTGTGTAATAATTATTCGTTATTCATAATATATACAGCATCTATCTAAAAGTTGAGCTTTAGTGATTTGAGTCACATTTTGACGGCACTGCACACCGTACAAGTCTGGCACTGGACTCCCTCGGGAAGGCACTCTTTATGGAATGAATGCCTACAGTTGTACACCATCAAATCTGAGGCATTCGATAAGTCCCTAATAATGATCCGACCTTGACACGCACAACACATGAAGTCATCCGTAACAGATATACCTCTCTGCTGATTGATGATTAGCTTCTGATGTAACTCGAAGTAGTTCCGCAAAGTGATCACTTTACATGCTTCCTGCACAGACAGCTGAAGGTGATAATCGCACATCATCTTTGCTAATGAGTCTTTTAAATCCTTTATCTCACATCCGGATTGTATATTTTGTATTAATATTCGCGGGTCCACATAGTTTCCTATTCTCTTGAGCAGTAACGTCACATACTCAGGCTTGTCCACTGTTCGCTTGATAAGGTCCATCCACAATTCCTTATCATTGTGTTCTTGACAGAAATTGAGAGCTTGATTTATATCCTTCAGCTGCTCTATAATAATTTGCAGAGCTTCTCTCGTGTTGCCAATACGTCCCAATAGGAACACCATCTCCGGGTAAAATTCATTGCTCTGGCACACATCCAAAGCTTCTTGAATTGGGTAATTATCACTGCATTTTAAAAATGGACGTAGTTTGTCCCTTGCATATTTAGCGTAAAGTCTAACTAACTTTCCGTGATACCTACCGTTAGGTTCAATTTTGCTGTAAGCATCTAAATACTTAAACAGCAGCATGTCATTGCTTGCAAGTTGCTTTTCTACCACCTCTACAGGTACCCTTCGTACCTTGTCTAGCAGTATTGATATTGTCTTCTCACTGTCGAGAGTCATCAGGTCCAGTATCTTGTCGTGTATCACATTGTGCATGTTGTGTTCGGTAATCAGAGTGAACACGTCTTTGTGCTGGAGAGTCAAATACGTCGTCAAAGCTTTGTCGTATTTCTTTTGGTAGCAGTATAAAAGAGCTAAAGCTTCTAAATAAATATTTTTGTCGACCTCAGTGTTCAACAGGTGTTCTAAGACTTCCTTGACGATGACGCGAGTCTTGTATAACGCGGGGTTCCATTCTTGAACTAATTTCAGGAATCCTTGAGAGTCCAACTTCAGATACTCATAGAATATTAACTCGTATATGTGAGAACTCAATGCTTGTTCAGGAGTTTTAGGCACATACGGACTGACCGCTCGCAACTGGTTCACTTCAGCAAATTTCAATATCTGCGTCTCCCACAAGACTTTATCATTCTTACAAATCCTGGCGCACAGTATGGCCGCCTCCTCGTGCAGGTGCTCAGCCATCAAATGGTCCAGGTACTGCACGCCGACGGTCACCACCGAATGTTTCGATGTCTTCCCGCCAACTTCTTCGAGAACGGTAATTGCTTTTTCGAATCGACCTTGTTCTGTGAGCCATTTAACTCTATCGTCGATATCGTAAGGGCTAGCCACAACAATGTCCTTGGGAGACACTATGAAAAATCTGTTTTCCTCTATGAGCATATCTAAATAATAGTCGTTACATGAATATTCCTCATAACCACGAATGTTGAGACTATCTGTTGATATTTCACAGAATTCACAGTCTTTATAGTCAGCAACGGTGAGCACAGGTCTTTGCGCCTTACCGGTTTCAGGGTCGCGCTCCTTATGTACTCCCAGGACTACTAACTGGTCATCCAGGGGACCTAAGCCACTGATGAAGTAGTCAGTCTGGAAAGTGTACACGGGATCGACTAAATACTCGGTGACATCTCGCGTTTGAAGTTCGATTTGACTTCGTTTTCGTATGACACAGATCCTGATAGTATCGACCCACCCAATCATCAGCGTTTTGGGGGCGCACCAGAGCAGGTTGCAGCGATAGTCTTCTATGGACCGGTTCGGGACCTTCTCCCACTGGATGAGGCCGAGCGAGCAGCGCGCCACCAGGTCGTAGACGCGCACACCCACCTCGCTGGCCCACGCCACGAAGCGCTCGTGCCACGACATGGCCTGCACGTAACCTTCGCACTCGCACAGAACTGTGCTGCGAAGGCGGTTCAAGAATGTCTTTTCATATAATGTTAATTTGTTGTCGCCTGTAATAGAAAAAAGGAGTACTTAGCTTAGTAACCAACAATGAAGCAGCGTCTAGTTGTCATAGTAAACTGGTGTGCTCTGTACTGGAACACTGTTCCATCCATCATACTCAAGTGCTCCTATGAAAACATAATGCGATAGCCGCTATGTGGTCTTTTTTGGACTAGTAGGAGCGAAAAGCGAGACGGAATTTCCATCCATCGTTGAAATCTACATTGTGTTGTAATAATCGGAATTTCAGGATTTTCTTGTATGCTCAGATTAGTCCTTAGCCTTAGACACAATGGGGTTTATTTATAATCGTTGCTTAAAGTTAAGAGACGCTTAAACGTGAAAAAAATATGGTTAAATCACTAGTTAGTCTCGATACGGCGTTCGTGCGAGGTAGTCGTTTGCTAATTACTCAAGCCGCACGCGCACCTATTGCATTGTTGTTATTACCTGCGCGTAGCTGCGGTAGCTATACCCAGCGTGTATGTATATACCGTTGGGTTAACTCGCTGCGCGCAATAGCTAACGATGTATGGGTTTTAATTTTACGCGATGAATGAAATTAAGGAAGATATGTGTATGTGACTTGTGATGCGACTACTATGCCGAGCAGCAGTCCGTGGAGTGATCTAGTAGTACGAGATTTAGAAGGGACACAATACCAAGAGGAAAATAATATGCAAGCGGAGGGTGAAACTAGGTCGGAGAAGAGGAAAGGAGATGACGATGATACCGAATGGACAGAGGTGAAACCAAAGGAAAAAAAATGTGCAAGCTTGAGATAAATAAAATAGAGATGTACATATCATATAGTGAGCAATTGCCTAAACAATTTGCTTTGGCCAGATTATTTAAAGATATCGGCATTACCGATATTCTAAGGGTGAAATATATGAACCCATACAAAGTCCGCCCGATATGCAGAATGAGGTCAGTGCAGAGAGATTAGAGAACTGTAAAAAATTACTTGCGAAGGGCTGGCGTATACAACGCCCTATGGAAAAGAGTGTATCATATGGTGTTAGAAGAGATGTGGATTTAGATCTAACCGATGAGGAGATACAAAATACAATAACGTGCCCTAAACCAGCGCAATTGGTGTCAATATTTCGACTCAACCGACGTAATTCGAAAGAAGGCTGGTCACGAAGTGAAGCAGTTCGTTTATGTTTTAAGGGCTCTTTTTTACCACCATATATATCTGTAGATGGTTTGAGAATTAAAGTGGACCCGTACATCTTTCCTGTGTACGCAGTGCTGGAAGTTGGGTCATCCAACTAAAAGGTGTCCATCAAGCAAAGTTGTCTGTCCGAAGTGCGGAGAAAATCATAGTAACTGCGATACTAAGTCATTTAAATGTGTCAATTGTGACGGTGCACACATGGCTTTGTACAAAGGTTGCCCGGCATTCCTCAAAGAAAAAAGGTTGAGAGACATTATGGCGGAGTTTAATTGCACGTATAGAAAGGCCCTCACTATTTATGTAGCACCAAGTTCACCAGCAGATGTTGCTTCTAAGATGTCGTCTATCAAACCGTTCTCTGCGTTAGTGTCTAAACCTCCACTTTTAGAGAATACGATATCGTCGCCCCGTGAACCTACACCTTACGTTGAAATCATAACAACAAAAGCTCAAATACACAAAGGAGAACAGGTCAAACAAGCCTTACAATCATCGTCCAAAAAACAAGGGAAACGTAAGAATGTTCCTAATCGATTTGAATATGATTTCTTTTTAAATCCAGAGCCACAGGATACCGATAAACCAGAGGTGTTGTTTAAGAAGGCGAAGAAAAGAGAGAAAGAGAAGTGAAGTTCGGAGAATTAATTAAAAGACTGAAGGAAATTATCTTTAAAAAAATACATCTATTTTAAATAAGGTAACTAGTATTATAGTGTTGCGTCGAATGGATAATTTTAGTTGTGGTAGATAATATTTCAGATTGGCCTATAGTAAAACAGATATTAGTTTTTTTTCGTAAATCATGAACTATAACAGGAAAAATGTTAAATTGACTATTCTTCAATGGAACGCGCAGAGTTTAAGGCCAAAGTTAGTTACATTTGAAAATATTTTGTCACAGGAGAAAGTCCACATTGCCGCCGTTAGTGAAACCTGGTTAGAGCCTGATAGCTATCTCAATTTGACAAATTATAGTATTTACCGGAAAGATAGGGATGATGGTTATGGTGGGGTTGCAATCTTTGTACATAGGTCGATTCATGCATGTATCTGTGACGTACAAACCACAAACCAGGGAATTGAACTTTTGTGTGTTAAAGTACTCAATTGCAGTGAAATCGAACATATTATTGCTGTGTACTGTGCACCATCTGTGCGTACCAGCCAGCAAGATTGGGACTCTGTTTTTACTTCATTAACCAAAAAAAGTCTTGTTGTAGGGGATTTTAACGGGCACCACACCAATTGGTCTTACAAGACCGATGTAAGAGGATCTCAAATATGTGATGCTATTTTGGATAACGGTTTTGTAACCCTGAATGATGGCAAATCCACCCGTGTTAGGTTAGCTAATAACCAACTTCAACAGTCCGCGCCCGATATAACATTAGTTTCCTCCGATTTAGCTTTGACGTTTAACTGGAACATTATGAACGAAACCCTTGGAAGTGATCACCTAATGATTAATATAACGACAAATTTCAATGTTGTACCTAGAAATATATATCGCCGGAATTTAAAAAATGCGGATTGGGATAGTTACAAAAACTTACTTGAAAAGTTATTTATTAACCTTGAACAGTCGGGCAATATTCAAACCGACTGCGATAATTTTATTGAGTGTATAAATTTAGCAGCAGACGTTCATATTCCTTACATAAAATATAACATGGACCCTGATAAAGTATTTATTCCCAAACCTTACTGGAATGCAGACTTATCCAAATCAGTTGCAAAACGTAGATTGGCCCTTTCAACCTTTAGACGTAATCCTTCACCGAATAACTTATCGCTTCTTAATAAAAAAATATGTGAGTCACAAAAGTTACTGCGCAAAGCAAGGGATAAAGGTTGGAAGGATCTCTGCACATCATTAGACGGAACAACATCACAAAGTGAGATGTGGCATAAAATGAAACGGTTTAAAGGGCGTAGAAGTGCTAGACAACATGTTGACGGCGAACGAGCCACTAATCTACTTCGTAGCCTAACCCCCGATTATGCATCGCCTCACGACCTATCATTTGTTTCCAATAATTCAAAATTAGAGACGCCAATCACGAAACAAGAACTTAGTTGTTGTATTCGCGCTAAGGACACGTCACCCGGTTGTGACAATATTTCTTACTCGATGATTAAATATCTTCCTGAGAACGGCAAATCTATTTTATTAACGCTGTATAATGGTTGTCTGTCAATCGGTGTGGTATCCAATCAGTGGAGGGACATCGCAGTCATCCCAATACCTAAACCTGGGCGCGACACGCAGTCTTTGTCTTCACTCAGACCGATATCAATGTTGTCGTGTTTATGTAAAATATTCCACAGTATTTTGAACAATCGAATAGAATGGTTCATCGAAAAAAATCAAATCTTATCGCCTTATACTACGGGGTTTAGAAAAAGTCGATCTACAATGGACAATCTGGGTAATTTAGTCTCTCATATTCAAACTGGTTTTACAGTAAATAAGACAACCATAGGATGCTTTTTGGATATAGATAATGCTTATAATGCTTGCGGTAGCGTCGGGGGTCGGGTTGCCTCCTTCCCTCAAATATGGCGAGGGGGGTAATGGCTGATCTTTGCGTTATGCTCGTGAACGGGTGCTGCTTGTGGTGACAGGTCAGCTTGCTGACTATGGTTTTGTTATTGTTATTAGAAATTAATGTTTCTTTATTTTACTTCGAAGGTCCTAGTTTAACATTTGTGGCTACAAGTTACAGCTATATACATATAAACATAATGCAGCATTGCATATGTAAGCGGGCACGCCCTTTATGCCAGGAGGCTTTTTATTATGTATTAAGTTCTGTTTGCGTTTTTGTTTTTATTATTTATTTCTGCTTGAGTATAGTTTTAAATATTGGCGTGTGCTAGCTGACATATGGCAAATAATTTTAATATTTTTGTGTTTCGTAATGTTAATTACTTATTACTATATGTATAGAATCCAGTTCTTCTAACTGAACAGACAGCAGTGCTGCTGGGGAGTTTGTTCCGCCACTTCTTCTTCCCAGCTAAAGCACTAGGAAGTGGTGAAGGGTGGGCGTTTTGGGGGGACTGTCTTATGTGATTTTGACGTTCAAAAAGTGCTGATTCTCAGCCTAATTTGAATAAAATTTATTCAAATTAGGCATCATTTAATGACTTTTGATTTTGATTTTGAATAACGTAGATATAATTTCACTAATGCAAAAAATGGATCTAATTGGTGTGGGTTCTAAAATATGCCAATATTTATGGTATTTTTTAAAAGAAAGGATGTTGAAGGTTTTAGTTGATAATGTTTACATGTGTCGAACTACCGGCCGTGGATTAGCCCAAGGTGACCCTTTGTCGCCGTTGCTTTTTAACATAGTAACTTCAAGTATCTGTGCAAGTATTATGAGCAGCGGAGTTTTGGTTTCCCAGTACGCGGACGATTTTGTTCTTTATTCAGTAAGTAAGAACATACAAGAAGGTGTTAATCTTGTACAAAATTCGTTAAATATTTTAGTTAAATTGCTTTCAAACATAGGCTTAGAAATTTCATCTGCAAAGAGTAAAGTATGCGTTTTTAAGAGAGGGTATAAAAGAGAATGTATTAATCTGTTAATAAATGAAACATCGCTTCAGGTAGTAGATAATATTAAGTACTTAGGGCTGTGGCTAGACCGCTCGCTTAGATGGAAAAAGCATATTGGGGAACTAGCCGGAAAATGTCTAAAATCTTTGAGAATCTTTCAAGTTCTTGCTGGGTCTGGGTGGGGCGTACATCCTTATTACTTGAGGCTATTATATACATATTTCTATTATTCGTTCGAGATTGGACTACGGCAACTTTTTATATGATAACGGGTACAAGAGCAACTTAGTCAAACTGGACAGAATACAAAATCAGTGCATGCGTGTTATTGGTGGTTTTGTGAGGACTACAGCAATACACGTGATGGAGTGTGAGCTTCACCTTCAACCGTTTTATGTACGTAGGTACTGCTTAGTTGGCAAATATTGGTTGAAGGTGAATTCGTTCCGGGGCAGTAAAATATTTATCCTAATAAACAATCTTGCCGAGTCTTGTCAGAGTTTATATTGGAGGTGTAAAAAAAAACCACTATTAGTAACGGTACATGAATCTCTTATTGACTACCCTATACTTTCATCGCAGCAATTGGATAGATTTTCTTTGAACACATGGGATAGCAGTGTGGACCTATCCAATGTAGTAAAACCTTGTATTGATGTCATAGACAAACCAAAACATCAGTATAGAAGTAGCGACATACATGAAATTTGTGTTCAATATCTAAATGCTAATTATTTACATTTTTATTCGGTCTATACTGATGGGTCACAGGAAGGTATCGAGTCCGGATGGGCTGTTTTTGATCCGCAAACAAAAGCATCTATAAAGTTTAGATCATGTGCTAAAATTTATATTATGTACGTTGAACTACTAGCGATCTCAGAAGCTATTTCATACATTGAGTCATTTGAATCAGGAAATTATGTAATACTGACTGATTCTAGGAGTGCTCTGCAACACCTGGCTCGATGCACCTCGAATTGTCGAGGCGCATCGATAGTCTATACAATTTTAGACTCTATTGGTAAAATCCAAAACAAAAGAATTGTTCTTCAATGGGTACCATCCCATATTGGCTTGTATGGAAATGAGGAACTTGTAGATTTTTTGGCAAAGGAGGCTATCTCGGACGGAATATCTGTTAAATGTTGTCCCTTATTTAGTGACCTCTTGTATCGAGTTCGCGACCAGTGTTTAGAATTATGGAAAGAATACTTTGATGAGAGGTCACTAAGTAAGGGAATTTGGTATAGAACCATTCAACATAGCCTTTCCCGCCTTCCTTGGTTTGTGGGTGCAGATATGCATCGAAGTGAGATTGTGACTGCTTTCAGACTACGTTCGGGACATATTCCGTTGAACAGCTTCGCCTTTTTAATGAGAAAGAGTGAGTCACCAAATTGTTCCGAGTGTGATAAAGTAGAGGATACCACTCATATTTTAGCGGAATGTGTCCGGAACGAGGTTGAGAGGAGTAACTATTTAATGGAAAACGGTTTTAACTGTATTAATGTTGGCATGTATAATAGTATCTTGGCTGCTCCCATGTCCAGGACAGCCAAAACATTATATAAAATTGTACACCTAGGTATTAGGTAAGCGTAGATAGATATGTATATGTATATAGATTGCCCGTATGAGGGTGACATGGTCATACGGATCAAAACCCTCTATAAACTAATAAAGATTAAAAAAAATCACTGGTTCACTTTAAGCAACGTTTATGAATAAACCCCTAAGTAAACATAATATTGTTTGCTTGTTTTAATTTTTAACCGACTTCTAAAACAAGGACGTTATCAATTCGGATGTTTATTTTTTTTTTGTATGTTCGGGCATAAGTGCATATTATCTCCGTCATATACATATAGACGGAATTTCAAAATTATTTTTTTGTTTGAAAGAGGTTTATTCCGAAATGGGCCCATTTAAATTATGAGTTTCGGAGACAGACAACGGAACTCCTCAAAAAATTACAACAAATCAACCGCGATTGCTGCTATCGCATAAATATGCATTGTTTACGCAATCACACAACATAACATCACGCCTGTACACTTGAAAGTAAGTACGTTCTATTCTATTCTAATTATTTTATTAAAAAAATGTTTTTGGTACCATCAGTGAGGTACATAAGGGTCGGTTCACATCTGACGGAAGATGCGTCGCGTATTATCGGTCGCGTAACGCCAGAACAGACAATTATAGTATGAAAAAACATTCAACCTTTCACACTTAACCGATGATGCGTTAGTGCGTCGAGCGAACAGCGTCTGTTCCGTTTCAGTCAACGCATTGTCAGTCAGTCAAGTGCAAAATAGATTATCTCTATGGAACTTAAAATAAAAATCTTATAGCGATCGACAAGCCAAGAGACGGGCTTGGGAGGAAATTGAAGAAATATTATTTGTTGAGTGGGAGACATATGACACAAAAAAGAAAAATGAAACACGTAAGTTAATGTTTATTTTGTTATTATTATTCTTATATACACTCGGCGTCACAAAAATCGCACCTCTCCGAAAATAAGTTTCAAGCATGTCCCGCCATCAACGAATACACTAAACCCAATTATTTTTATTTTATTTTATTTTCCTTTATTGGCCAACCAACAATTATTTACACTGTAAATAGTTAAAGTAAATATCTACCATAATCTAAGGTTAGTGTAACAATTTCTTACAGATTAGCACCGCATGCTCCATAAACATATTAAGTGTGCCGCAAGCACTAAACTATAAAATTAATATATAATAACTAAAATGAACAAGTTTAAAATTAACAATCCGTGATGGAATATACAACTTATATAAACAGTAAAAGTGAAATTCAATAGAACAGAACATACAGAGATACAACAAAATAGAAAAAAATTAAGCATTACTAGTAGTTCTATGAAACTTGGCATATGAGTCAAAATGCACGTCAAAAAGATCGCTGGAGCTATTTAACAATTTGCAAAGACGAGGAACGACTGAGTTTGCACCAAGTATTGTTCTGCGGAGTGGAGGCTGTAAAGGAGTAATGGGTGCACGAGGGAGTCTAGCAGGAGCCCGCAACTGAAACTTGTATAGTAATGGGGGACAATCGATTTTGCATCGGAGTAGCTTTTATACGACTGTGGAATCAATGATTATTCTACGCGTCTCCAATGAGACCATCTTAAAATAAGATAGTCGGGCTTCATATTATGATCGTATCCTTTTTGCAATTCCGCTGCCATAGGCCAGATGCCAGAGGAATCTCTTTTATATTCGCTCCAGTCGAAGGATGTGCGTGGAGTAATGAGGTCTCCAAATTGTACTGTATTCTAAGATACTACGAACGATACAGTTGTACAACAAGATTTTTGTCCGACTTCGCTTAAAACCAGCAACATTCCTTACAACAAATCCCAGCATTCCAGAGGTTTTTTTGATGACGCCCTCAACATGAGGTACACATGTCAAAGCGTTGTCAAAAACAACGCCTAATTAAGTCCCTTATTCGATACACCTCCGGGATAAAGTTAGGGCCGATATGATATACACTAGCCGTCAATTTCTTTTTTCGGGTGATTTTCACATGGGAGCACTTATTTGCGTTTAAGCTCATTTCATTAACGTTACACCATTGAAGTAGGGAGTCTACGTCCCTTTGAATTAATGTTGTATCGTTTTCAGATTCGATTGTCCTAGAGAATTTAAGGTCGTCGGCATACATAAAACATTCTGAGAATCTTAGGCAGTGCGGGATATCGTTAACGAAAACTTTAAATAGAACCGGTCCAATATGTGAACCCTGGGGAACATCTGACGACGTCTTATAGGTTCCAGATTGGAAACCATTAATTGCAACAAAAAAGACAGGATTTCGAGATAAGATTTTAGCCAATTGTAGAGTGTACCGGTGATTCCATACGCAGATAACTTCGACAGAAGTATATGGCGAGGCACGCGGTCAAAGGCTTTGCTAAAGTCTGTGTAAATCACGTCAATCTGTTTACCGCAGTCGATGGCATGCGATAGCGTTTCTGTAAAAGTCGCTAGATTAGTGCAAGTAGACATAGAACTCACGAAACGATGTTGAGAAAAGCTCAAATAGAGTTTGAAGTGTGCCTGAACATATGGACAAACTACGGATTCGAATATCTTGGCAAAAGTTGACAAGATAGAGATAGGTTTATAATTTTTGACGTTGTCCTTTTCATCGCTCTTATAAATTGATATAACCTTTGCTTTTTTCCATAAGACAGAGAAAATACCTGAACTAAGAGATTTGTTAAAGATCACTGTTAAAGGGGATACCAAAGCGGGGGCACATTTATAAATAAATATTGGCGGAATATCATCCGGGCCAGCGCCTTTCCGAAGATCCAATAGTTTAATCTTGTTCAGTAGGCTCTCGCGATCAATCACAGGTGCCGTTAGTGGTAGACTGTTGTTTCATTACAACTACCTTGCTTTTCGACTGCATCGATCTGAGGGCCGCTTTCGGAATGGAGATTTGAAAATCGAGGGTGAATGTAAAAAAAATACATTCATGCGGACCGTCAGATGCAAAAAAAAGTAGTACACTTTTCGTCTCTAAGCTGAACGTACGTTTCATAAAACTATTATTTAATCTGTGTGTGTGTGACCTGTGCCCTAAATCCCAAGAAGCTACAGAACAATTGGACAGGACGCAAGTAACCTTTGAGGTAAGAGTTTCCTTTCTTTAGGCGAGCGTTCTGATCGTTGCAGCCCCTTCGGAAAGCGTTCATAGGCTGCCCCCAATGTGTGGAGGTATTGTTCCTCGCACAACTGTTATTCTTCATATTATGAAGAAAATCGGACTCCGGTACATCATGGGTCGCCTTCACATCGCTAAATGCGGAGGAAAAATTTGACGCAAACATTTCACATATTTGTGGACCATCAGATGTAATTAGGGTTCCGTTAGTCATTGTAGCAGGAAAACAACTACAGCCACCTTTTTTATCCTTAATGTATTCCCAGAAGCGGTTCGAATTTTTGGTGTGTCTTGTCTTGTGTGTAATGTCTTTTATGTAATCATTATAACTGTCAATAGCTAATTTGGTTCCGTTTACCTGATAATTTGAGTTCGAGTTCATCCCTAGGGTTCTTATAGATTTTGTAACGAGATCTTTTTTCCTTTTCTTTTAACGCTCGTAATAAGTTTTTATTGAACCAAGGGGGATATTTTTTACATTTAAAGAAGAACTAGAAGATTATAATTGTGATCTTTTTTGCAATAATAAACAACATGAATCAGTTTTTTTTACTACATTATCCTAATACATATATGGTACACGTAGATACTCCCGCCAAGAAGTCCTGATATAAAATAATAAAAAATATATAAAATATTATTAGCAAATATTATTTGCACATCACATGTAGGTAATGGTAGAATGTAAATGCGCCACATTTATAATAACATCATACTACTTTGTGCACCTACATTTTGGCAAATAAAGTATCTTATCTTATAATGTTTTAAAACTCATTAAATGGAAGCATCTCCGTGATTATTATGTTAGAGAGAGAAAAAAAGAGTCCGACGTCTGCAGTGGAAGTGCTGCTGCTGCAAAGAAAAAGAAAACGCCATACGTAGAAATGCTTCGTTTCTTAGATGTAGTGAGATAAATGCGACCTACAAATAGTAATATAGAAGACTAAGCTGATGAAACAAGTGGTGAAGAGAACCTACTACAAGAGACTGGAAGCGAATCATCTAAAATAATTCCAGTTCCATGCCTGCGAGTCAGTCCAGAGTATGACACTGTTTCAGAGGACATTCATTAACAGTATAGAGAAATCTTCACAAGGTGATAGTGATTCAGATAAACAAATACAAACTACCCTCACAAATGAAAAAAAAATCTGAAGCACAAAATTTAGACTTTCGCTTAGATATTATGAATTTGGTAAAAAATATAGATTTGTTACAACAAGCCCAGTGCAACAATATAACATCCAGTCCGATCCAAGGTAATTACGAACAAAGTCGTTTATCATTGCCACAGACTTCTCAGTTTGAACACAGTGGTTATTATACAACTGACTACTATACCGACTCACCACAATCGACGAACTCGCAGGTTTCTACTGAAGAAGATATTAAAGCACTCATGTAGACTTAATGCGCTATGTTTAGTTTAAATTGATTTGATTTTTGAATCATTATAACATACATGTCAATAGTATTACAATACAAATGTCAACAACAAAAGCAGTTATTATTACAACTTACCTGTATCTACCTATAATGTCTTACCTCAAGGTAAGCCTTCTGGAGTAATGGCATAAGTACCGAATTTAGTATCACTTTTAGTAATGAAACATTTTACAGTCGTAAGGAGTTCATCAAATGATTCTATGGACATATGGTCAAACTGTATATAGACTCTTAAAATTGCATATAGACAATGAAATTGGCCAGTTGATATTCTTTTAGTATTTAAAGGATGCACCCAATGTCGTCGTTTCCTTTTTTGATCTTGTTCTAAAGCCTCCCAAATGGCTATTATTTCAATGGGCTTCATTTAAGAATTAATTATCACACAACACAACCGCTCTGTAGATGCTGAATGCAGAAACTAAATAGACGCGTACCTAATAATGTGGCAAAACGAAGTTACGCCCGACGTATCTTCCGTCAGATATGAAAACACCCTATTTGACCGAGTAGACGCGACCGATACAGTTAGATGTGAACACAGAATACAGTCAGATGTGAACCGACCCTAACGCAACACCTCTTCCCTTTTTCTTTGTAACGGGGACAGGTAATGCAGAGCAGTGACCGTACATACTACTCCACTCAATTTTTTTTTCACCTAAACACTTTAGTTTCTTTTATTGACAGTTAGCCCAGGAAAATAAGATAATTTCTGTGAAATAAAAACCCTCAGAAGATTACTCACTGGAATGATCTTTACTTACACCATTGGGACTTAATGTGCGAAAAAAAATTGCTGTCAAGGGTCCCTAAAATCAGTCTATGACAAAAATATTGGAATGCATTTATAGTTATAATATATGTCAATTTATGCAGAAGAGTAAAATGAGGAAGAAGAAAGCGACCTATGATGAACAAAATGCTCTCATATCTCACAATTGATGGGTTAGGCCACAATATCAAGTAAAGAAAACATGCCTTTTACTCTACCTTAAAGGTGATGCGGATACAATGCATTGTTAACCCAACATTTCAAAGCTGCATATCTCGAGAACTACTAGTCTTCCTACTGGAACATCTTGTGTATGATTAATTTCTTTATAACTTTGATGAAAAGCACAACATACTTATTGACTCCGATATTAAGTTGACCCCGGCAACTTGGCCCCCAACTAATGAACCTCAACAACTCAACCTTAGGACCACTCGGCTCCAACATGGGAATGAAAACAATAGTTATTTATATCCCCACTAACATTAACATACTGTTCATGGACATTGGTTTCCATGGAGGACTGCCAGTGAGACCATGAGGAGGAATGGTTCTCTTACCATTTTTAGGGTCCCAGTGATAAATCTTAAAACAAGGCTTTATATATCGCAGTTTTGCCTTTAATTTAACTTATTTTCCTGGGCTGTTAAAACTAGATTTAGCCTGCGGCATGGTAGAAAACATACAATCGGGAAAGGAAGAAAGAGTTCACTTTCATATTTATAAATTTATGGATTTCTTGGTAGTGTTATCAACATTGCTTTATTAATTTACCTGTCAAAAATCTCCTCCCAGAGCCAGACTTGAAATAACAAGGATCCAAGGCAATAGACTTAATCACTCTGCCCAGTGTGAGGTTGTGAGTGTTGTCGTCTGTGTAAAGCCCGTACACCAGCACCTTGCCGTCGTCCGAGCAGCTGGCGATGTAGTCTCCATTAAGATCCACCGAGATTCTGTTCACAGCTATTGCGTGAGCCTGCAGCTCCTTGTTCTTCCCGTCTTGCGATATCGGCACTGTGTTCCCTTCATGATCCAAAAGATGTATCACCCCCCATTGTGTTCCTAGACATATAAACTTGGTATGGACACAAATACAACTCACTGCGTCTTTCAACAAGATATTTTGAACATCGTTCTCCAGTCTATCGTACTTTAGTTTGGGCTCCTCATCGGGAGGCAAGCTGTCACAGCTTTCAAAATTCACAGCCATGACTGATTATTTTTGTCCTGGAAAACAGGTGTAGTCACATCACATATTAGATTTTTTAATTCTGGTTTTTATTCCTTGTTTTACAATGCGAAAAATTTGTGAATGAAATTGTGATTTTTATTGTGGCTTCTGTCACACACAGCTGTCACGTTTTTTTTTTTCGTTACCATAGATAAAAGTCTTTCCAGACCTGTCACCTCATTCAAGGGTATTGCCTCAGAACAATAACTAAAGCAGGTATTGCCATTGCCATAGCCAACTTTAAAACTCTAATATTACAAAACAAGTTTTTCTTTTGACATGGTTTAAACCATCGAGCCTGTTTTTGAAATAAGAACCTAACAGAAATCGAAATACAGTTACTTTTACAAAACTGACAATTTAGTCCGGTCTTAGATTGTCAATTTTGTATTAAGAACTTTACTAAAGTCGGCATAAAAAATACAAAAACTGAGTCGAAGGTTTAGGCTCGGGCTAAAGTTAGATCGTGTTTTGTAATAAGACCGAAACTATTTATTTCAAATAAACCAATTACAGGCACTTTTGAATTGTCAAGGGGTCGGTCAGTCAGAAAGATGAAGCTAGTTGCCCATTCCAAAGCGTAGTAGGCACTGACCTCTATTAATTAATAGAGGTCAGTGGTAGTAGGTACCTATGAAGAAGAACGGGCAAGAAAGTCCATGGACACTCTTTTAAATCAAAATATTGTTACAAAAAAGTGGTTACATCATTCATGTTGTAATTATACATGTGAGAACGATGTAGAAAGACGTGCACGTTAAAAGCGTCCGTAATAAAAAAATAAATAAAAAACAAGAATTAAAATAAGCCGTGGCAGCTAAGAAATTACCAGTGCCTACTGACGGCGCCCGTTCACGAACATGACGTATGGATCAGCACCATTCAGCTCAACCATTTTGAAGGGAACTCAATGATCCAATACACACGCCACCACCAGTGACACATTTGAGTGAGCATGACATACTCTCAGCCGCCAGGGCACATTCAAGGCAATGAAAGACGAACCCAGTAAGCTTTATAGTGGGTACACATGTGCTATGCAATTATACAATACTAAGAGATTGAGTTTATACAATGCAAAGATAGGTTGTACAATCTTCATCAGCTCCAACATTATTTTCGAATGCTTATTAATTAGTTTATGCGCCCTTATGGAGCAGGAACAGCCCTGAGCCAAGCATTTTTGTCAGCGATATAATCCCCCAACTTATAATATGCTTGGCTGTATAGTGTGCGTTTAAAATCACAGAGTAAAATTGTTAGGTATAAAAAAAAAATATTTCTCTCCTGTCTTGTATCACACTTTGTCGGTTTGTACGAGTTTCACGAGAATATCAGAACAAAATCGATGGTCTAGTCCATGGATTCGTAAATCGGTCCAGAGTTACCGCCATTACCATCGTTTTAGAAATAAATTATTGATGTTGGCTGAATATGAAATTTTTCACGATACCGAATATTTGTAAAAAAAAAACGCGCTATTTTAAACAAAAACCGTTACAATATGCTCTGTGCAAAAACCCTATTACCTTACCAGTTACCTGCTCATGCTCCAATACTTTTTACTTGCTCAAATAAATATTGAAAATGGAAATAAATTATTGGCGATTTAATCCCAAAATATATGAGCAGCTTTTATCTCCATTTGGGAATAAAATACTATCGGCACTCATGAAGCAATGGGATAAAGGTAAAGAAAATTTATTGAAGTTGTGTAGAATACAGATAGATATCTCGTAACAGCATTTAGTGTTGTAAGTAGTGTTGTTTTATAAATATTGCTTTTTCTTTTCTAGCACTTCCTCAAAATAACAATAATTACCAACATATTCAGCATCGCCAGTTTCCCGCTCAAAATAAAAGGGTGCTAACGTGAGTATCAGTAGTCAGGACATAAACGCGCAAACTGTAACCATGAATTCAGTACATGATTCAGAACATTGACATTTTTCGAAGGTTATTAAAAAAAACACTACAAAGTGATGAATAACATTAATTTCGGTGTCTTTGGATCTGTATTTTAGTTTTTGCCACCGACTTCCGAAATTAAAGTTATTTTTCACTTGTAGGTAAGTAGGTAGGTACCTACTTAGTGTTTTTTTTTTTGTAAAAAGGTTTTTTTTTATTTTTCACTTTTTATTTAAAGTACCTACCCCACACCAATTCGAAAACGATCGTTTACACGTTCACGTCAGTTTGAAGTCGGTTTTTTTTATTTAAAAATATTTTATTGTTGATATTTTAAAAACCGATCGACCGATTTCGATTAAATTTAAATGTGACCACCCGAATGAATTGAACCTTGACCTTGACCAACAAAATGAATTTTCCAAATCGGTTCAGGCGTCTTCGAGTAACGGTTCCGATAAGGATACGATTGGAAGTTGAATTTTATTATAGATGAAAATGGCTAGGTATCGATTACCTACTCCTACTGTTGCAACCACAGAAATATTAAAAACAGGTTGCAACATTCAACAAAAGGAATCGGAGATGTCGAGCGCCGAATGTTACCTTTGATTTTAAGTTGGGCAGTTAGGTACGGTTCACAAGTTACAGGGAACTACACTAGAAACACCTGTTATAGATTTAGGCAAGACAAATTTCGCTAAAGGACAGGCGTATGTTGCTTTGAGTTGTGTTAAAACCTTGGAAGGAATAGCGTTGTCTGACTTAGATTCAAACAAATGATTGAGTAGGCTACACGACGAAAGAGCATTGCTAGAGATGACGCGATTACGCAACTTATATTCAGTGTCAAATTGACGCATCAGCATGCCTAGTAGGTAGTGGTATCCCTATGTAAAACTTCAATCTTAATTAGGTATTATTTTTGTACGAACTGAACATTTTGGCTAATTGAACCGTATGAAGTAAGCCCAACAAAACGTAACAGCTGTAAATCGTTGAGGAATTCTCTCGACTGTCTATGGTCTCCATCATCAGACTTGTAGTGGCACTTATAACCCATATGGGTGCAAAGTTCTCATCAATTGAAATGAATTAAGTCCAAACGCAAGATAGCTACTGTAAAAGGTTGAAGAGTTCCGTTGACTGTCCTTCGTCTTCATCATCAGGCCCCTAATGACAGTCACAACCCATCTAGGTGTAAAGTTCTCATCAATACAAATTAATCAAGCCCAAACACCAGGTAAGTAATTGCTGTTAATCGTTGAGGAGTTCCCTCGACGGTCTTTCGGCTCCATCATCAGATCGACTCCAGACCTTCATTAAATAGTAATGCTTTAAAATACTTAATGAAAAAAAATAACAAACGCACTAGGCGCCACTACGATTTTCGAAGGTTCCCCTCGATTACTCTGGGATGCCATTATCTGAGCCTGGTTTCCTTATCATGGTACCACCCTTCGGGTATCTCCATTCCAACAAAAAAATAATCACCAAAATCGGTTCGTAAACGACGAAGTTATCCGCGAACTCACATAAAAAAATATATACAACGTGTAACATAATTAACGCAAGACCTCATACACCCCAATTATAGTATTGGGTTAAAAGCATACGAGTACAATGAACAAAAACATTTTTTTTTAAAGCTAACTATTATTATTAAGAAAATCGTGTTGACCCTAGCATTACTTTATGCATTTAAAATTGAGTCTTATGTCCTTGAAATACGATTTAATTTTCTATGGCTCAATCGGCGGTCAGTATTGCAAAATACATAATTTAAAAAAAAAATACCTATATTAATAGTTACTGAAATGGATTCAGTAGTCAATTATGAGCAAACTACTTTCAGAACTTGCGTTTATTCTGTTACACCTTGTACTCGTATATGCGGTCGAATTGAGAAACCTCCTCCTTTTTTAAAGTCGGTTAAAAAGAGTAGCTGATTCCTACATTTTGACCGCGTAGGTATTGCACTTTTCTATGAAACAGCAGATTTATTTTTGATGACCGATCAAAAATTTCTGCGCTAGAATCATGAGCTGAATTCATGATCACAGTTTGGGCATCGCGCGTCGTCGCGTCGATGTCCCTACCACCCTGTATGTTTCAGACCAATACTATATTGTAGTCTGTGTTTAAGACTTTCTACTAGACGCGTTCGCCTTAGAAGTGAAGTGTCTCGAACTGTGTTTAAAAACAGACAAATAATAAATTAGTTTAAGCTAAGTATATAATTACAAATTAGAGGATTATATCCAAGATAAGAATGCTTGGAAACATGCTGGTCTAGGGTCTAGACAAAATAAAACATGTTGCTACTTTAATTGTAATGTTATTATTTTTATGACATTGATTTACATTCTGTGATAACTTTACCTCACTGACATATTAGGTACCTACTTGTTTAAATAATTTGGAAAATCGTATAATTTGTCATTGCTACATTTTTTAATTATTTTTACCTATTGTGGTAGGGTAATTTAATTATAGGTGCTTAAGTCTTCACATATAATTATATAAATTTATTTAATGTATACAAAATATTGTAACACATTTTAAAAGAGTAGCGGTGGTGGTTGACATGACTGTGTACCTACGCTTTGACATCTAATATTAATTCCTTTTTATTTTAATTATGATTTATAATTTTTTACTTTTGAGATTCATTACATAGTTGCTAAATTGTGCAGTAATAGATAAAATTATGTTTTTGTAATGTAAAATTGTAATTCAAAACATTTGCACGCCATAGTAGGTACTCGTATGTGGCGAACATGTCTGAAGCAACTTTCTTTATGTTATCTTGCATGCTCTTATTATTATTGTATGTATAGGTAGATACACATGTTTGGGCATATAAATCTTATCTTATCTTAGCTTATGTTAGTTTCTTGCCCATTCTTCTCCATACGAAACTACCTTTTGGAAGGGGCGACTAGAATCAATTCTATTTTAATGTAAATGTTGACGTTCAAAAGTGCCTTCTTTGTGCCTATTTGAAATAAATGCTTCGACTTTGCTACCAATGCTAATTTACCGAAAACTGTTTTAGCTTCATTGACGACACAGTTGTTGATTCACCGTTCACGCTGCCACCGCCATTGATTCTACCTACTACTCGCGAACAAATGTATCTGGAAGAAAAATCATTTAATTTTAATTTAACAGAAAAAAAATTATTAGAAATACCCAAGTCTGTAGAATTAACCAACACAGTACCAACAAATAATGATAATGATGATTTCCTTCATCCAGCCATCGCTGCTAATAAGAACCTAGTGTGCAATTTTTATAACAAATACTCTGATGACGATACGCCGTTTGTGGAAGAAACGCACACTACAAATACACGCACAAGTACAAATAAAAAGAAAAGTGGAGACATTAATAATTGGGATGACATGCTTGATTCAGAATTGTTTGTGAATATTATGACTGCGAATGAAGATGAAAATAAAGATACTAATGTAGATAGAATATTTGATAATAGGGTTCCCATCAAAAATACTTCAATGACTAGAAACATAGATAATGGAAATAAAAATAACATGACCAAAGGGGAAAAACGTAAGAATAAAAAGATAACTGAACTTAAGGCAAAAAAAGTAAAAACCGACAGTAATGTAGGAGAAAATAAGCAAAAACAAAAGGAATCTGATAAGCTACCGAACAAAAAGAACAATTTCCGCAAACAAAAGTATACAAAGGATGTTAAAAATTGGCTCAATAATGTTGACCCGCATCATCCAGTTGATGAAGACTCAGATGATATTGTAAGCACGAACGATATTGAACCAAATACAACTAGAGATAAAGGTAAATCCGATGTAAAAAATATTGATCAAAATGCACATTTGAACAAAACACTAATAACGCATTCTGAAAAAACTGCTATTGACAAAACATTGCAGACTACCAAGAAAGTAGTCCAAGCACAATTAGTAAATAAAGATGGTGTCATGAAGTTCAGTAAACCTCAACGAAATGGCGAAGAAACCAAGAAATGTGCAGATGTTCTAGTAAATAAAGCAAAAGACAGTAAAGACAAAAAGGTTAAAAAATTTGTTGCTCCTACTAAATCTCAGATACCTGTTAAAGATGTGATGTACGAAATACTAACGATTGATGAAGATAATATTGAAAACCACCGAGAAAATCTTCTTGAGATAAAGAATAATGAACTTATTGCAGTATTAATTTATAGGTAGGTCTGGTTCTGGTCTAAATGATACATAATTATCCCCAAATAACTTCAGTATTCATATTATTCAGAATTGTTAATGAATCTTTTGTTTTACTAAACATGTCAATAGCGCAAGCCAAGCACATTACCATTGACTATTTCAAATACTTTTCAGTAGGTACCTAGAATTTTATCCTGTTTGATTTACTTAAATATTATTGACTTTACAATTGTCGCGCTTGCGTTTCGTAGCAATGGTTTCTGTCAGCTTAATAGTCATCTCACTGACGATACGTGCGGTCCTGACGGCGTCATCATCAATAGTGGCAATATGTTCTACTGTTACAAGAGTACTGGCCAGAAGCTCACGTAAGTTAAGATCTGCTAATCTCAAAAGTATAAGCTCGAGGTAGATTACTTTTTGTATTTCAGCTATAGAATAATACCTACTCATCATCCTCTGCCTAGTCTTTTCCCAACTATGGATGCAGCTAGATACCAGTATTTTACGTGGAGTCTGATCTGCCTGTCTGACCTCCACAACCCAGTTTCTGGGTAACACGATAACCCTTGGTAAGACTGGTAGTCAGACTTTCGGGGTTCTGACTAGCCGTAACGATTGTTAAAGATCTACGAATGACAGACGGGATCAATGGCTTCCGAGACACGGATGGGTCTCGGTATGTAATTATATAAAGATGGTCACTAATCCACGGAGCACCCTCCGCAAGCGTAGCTTAACTTAATCGATCGGCCCGTGCGGCTGGTAATTAGTTAGCCACGAGCCCTCAGATCATATACACGAGCCCCTATTAAATAATACTAATTTACCAAATCCCAAATAATAAAAAGTTTTTATTTTAGAGAGACACTAAAACACTTGTTAGAAAATAACAAAGTGGTATGTTACGGGGCCCGGAGCGTCCTCACTTACCTGGCGACCCACTTACAAATGGAAATTAATTTGATCAACATTTATGATGCCAAGGTAAGTCACCTTAGACCACAATTGTTATTGATTAGTCTTCGAGAACATCGCTTATAATCTTCTAATAACGAAATACCACTGACCAATTACTAAAACTGAGGCCGTAAAGAGCCTAGAAACCTGTGGCTGCTGGTGGGCTCTTTGTTGAATGTATACATATGCATCTGCAACATCTGCTAAGAAAGTATTTTAACATTTTACGAATCCCACCCAATGGAGTTAAATAGGAATCGGAAGAAGGGAAATGGAGTAGTTACTAAAAACTACATCCTGTACCTTCGCGGGCGCGAATTTAGTAAATTATTTATTGTTACCTAGGTAAGGTTTGTATAATAATTAATTGTAGGTACCTAGGTAAGGTTTGTATAATAATTAATTGTAGGTACCTAGGTAAGGTTTGTATAATCATTAATTGTAGGTACCTAGGTAAGGTTTGTATAATAATTAATTGTAGGTACCTAGGTAAGGTTTGTATAATCATTAATTGTAGGTACCTAGGTAAGGTTTGTATAATAATTAAATAATTTTAGGTACCTAGGTAAGCTTTGTATAATAATTTATTGTGGGTACCTAGGTAAGGTTTGTATAATAATTCCCGTCTTCTGCAAGTTAACATTAACATTTAACATACTTAACATTTAATAATTTTAAGATCGGCGCCAGTTTACTGGACCCTGACCATTGTCCGGAGAACTTCACGGATCTTCAGAAGATGCTGTGCTTTACTGCTCCGTTCAAAATAGCGACAGAATGCACGCTGCAAAAATGTGCCTGGTACATATCCCTCTTGAAAGAATGCTGGGCCAAACTGCATGCAATGCTTCTGGCAGACTCTCTGTGGAAGGTCTTCGTTGAGATTGAAATGAAATTGCTACCTATTATTGCAGGTTAGTGTACAGAGATCACATTTCAAGGTTTAAAAATCGGTAGATATTTTGTTCAATAGCAGGGTTAAAAGATGAGATAATTACAGAAGAAATAGACACCGACATTAACGACTCTAAAAACGCTTCCTTAAAAATTTTAGGTATGGAGCGTCGAGGCGTCTGTATCGATATGGTTAAACTAAATGCGATGGAAGAGGTTCTGTTAACTAGAATGAAGTCAGTAGAGCAACAATGTTACAAGGCAGCCGGGAAGGTGTTCCAGATAAACTCAGCCGTGCAAGTGCGCGCGATAGTATACGATGAGCTGCAACTGGACACCAAGTGTAATGTCAAGATCAGAGAGACTATATCCAAAGGTGCTAAGTCCACGTCCGAAACTATGGTGAGCTTCTTACTGGTATCAGGTGTCTTATCTTCTTTTATATGTGTGTCGTATCATAAGAAACTTGCGATAATAAAATCGCTTAGTCTAATATGGCAGCTTCTTTGCCTGATCCCATATTTCAAGTGGTACCTGGGTACCATAAGTGTGAGTTCTTCGAAGGAGATTCTCGATCCACCGCGACCACCGCTAGCAGAGACATATAAATATGAATGTCGTATATTGTTTTAGTTGCGCAGCCTCGTTGCTGAGCACCCACTACCGAAGCTGATCCTGGAGTACCGGCACTTGCACAAGGCTCACGCCACCTTCCTCACGGGTATCGCTCAGCATGTTAAAGATGGGGTTGTTAGACCAACATGGTGAGTCAAGAGATCTTTTTATTACTTATTAGGACTTTTACCCTCCACTACAAGAAGGCGAAGTTTACGCTAGACTTCCCATAATAACACCACCACGGTTGCCGTTTCGATACATTTGCAAGACATGTCGAGCGGCTCCAGGTTTACCTCTAATGCCACGTCGAAAAACTCGTCAAGAGGGGAATCACTTGGACTTCTCCTCAAACTACGCTTGCTTGGGAAGGACATGACATCGTTGTCTCGGGAATCGCTCAGTGAACGTCCACCGAGTAAGTCTCCTCTCCGTGCGTCCGCTGGCCCATCTCAGAAGCGGGTTTGGCCCTTATTC
Source organism: Brachylomia viminalis (assembly GCA_937001585.2). Lineage (NCBI taxonomy): Eukaryota > Metazoa > Arthropoda > Insecta > Lepidoptera > Noctuidae > Brachylomia > Brachylomia viminalis. Next base: position 1,409,026 of record OW443298.2, read on the forward strand.
ACTCAAACAATATTACTATTAGCTTACATAAGAAGGATAGTCCACTTATCTGACACAATAATAAAAACAAATTCAAATAAAGTTAAGGCCCACAGCCTTACCATATATATATTATTATTGCGTCAGTACCTACATCTGAAATGATTTGCCTGTAGGTTGCAGATGGCGGCGGCGACGGGTCGCATCGTTATCATATTTTTTTTTTTGTATTCTATTAACTTCTTTAGCGGCCATCCATAAATTACGTCACAAGTTAAAGGGAAGGGGTCTACAAAACTGACATCGTGTGACAAGGGGGGGAAGGGGGGAAGATTTGTGACGTAATATGTATAAATCTAAAGTATTAAAACTGTAAACTTCAATTGTAACGAAAACCTAATATTACAAACTGTTTCAATATTAATGCCCACTATAATGTTTAATTAAAAATTGCAAAAACAGTTACGTTCACACAAATATGACCAATATGGAGTGTCAATAAAATCTTGGTGGAAGACGATTCTACACTTTCTCCGAATAGTAAACTAGGTACCTATTAAATTAATTTAACTATTCAATTTTTTTATTAAATAAGCTCGCAGTATTTTTTTCTTGCTGTAAGACTAAATACCTAACTGTCGGTGTATTCTCCGCTGCGCTCGGCGGCCTGTAGAGCTTTGTGAGTGCATTGTGCACGGATCAATCTATCGAATCGCTATGAAGCAGGTTTAGCTGAGACTTTTCTTGCTGTTTTTTGTAATTAAATTTGATTAGTACCTAGTTAGTTTATTTATTTAGGTATACGTATAAAAAATATACAGTATTACGTACGCACGGCTACAGATCAAGCTATGCGTTGCCAGTATAAGCTGATTTCGCATTGTATAGTATTCCCTTACAATGAGAGGTCAGTGTAAACTGGAAATGTATAGCTTGATGTGTAGCCGTGTGTACCTGATGTTGAAACTGTTTGAACTCCCCGTCACTTGACAGCATCTGTCTGGCATTAATGCTGAATGAACCTTTTTGGCGCAGCCGTGAGGCACACATTGTTGTAAAAACTTTCAATTTCACTTTTTTGTTTCGTTAATTGTATTTTGTGTTTCACGAACTGCGTCCAAATAAAGTTTATTCTTTCTTTGTTTACTATCTAGCTACTTGTCCGTTCTGGCGTTATTCGACCAAATTTTCTGTCAGATGTGCGACCACCCTTAGTGAATGGTATCGCTACTAGTACCTACTCACTGTTTGTAGACTTTCATTGCGCGAAAATAATGTAGACCTTACCTATGCTTATGTTCGCGATTTCGCGCAATCTAAGTCAATCACACGAGTGCAAATCGTACGACGTAACGTTGACGTAAGTACCGAGAACTCACTGAGTGAACGGGTACTATGTTATAGCAGACAGATCACAGCTGATGTTCCGTTCGGTGTACGTCCCGCGCGCCGGCCGCTCGTTCCTGGCGGCCGACTTCCAGCACGTGGAGTGCCGCGTGTTCGCGCACGCCGCGGGCGACACCGGCCTGCTGGGCGCGCTCGCGGGCTCAGACGACCTGTTCAGGGTGCTGGCTGCACAGTGGTGAGGGTATACTCCTCTAGCTATAAACATTCTATCCCAACTAAACATTAGCTTCGAATCAAGGTTTTGTTTAAACCGGAGAAATAGTCTCGACTCGCGATAGTGTTGTAAGCCGGAACTATAATAGGTAGGATAGGTAAACAGTTCCGGTTTTATCTAGCTGGCTTAAAGATCACAACACAAATTGACAAGCAGCAGCACCAGCGATCTATTTTAGTGTCTCCGACTTCTTCGAGCAGTTTCTTCTCGATTACCTACAGGCTAAAGAAACCAGAGCTCGACATCGTGGCGGAAGAGCGCGAGCGCACGAAGCGGCTGGTGTACGCGAGCCTGTACGGCGCCGGCACGCGCAAGCTCATGGAAATCCTGGACGTAGACTACCAGCAGGCGCTGCAGGTCGCCGCTAGCTTCAACAGTAAGTGTGTGGAGGCTTACGTACATTTATAGACGATTAGAAGAATATAAGAATAATTTCTGTTTTTGTTATAGTGGACCAAGCTTACACTATTTTAGTAGCATCCCATTAATACAGCAACTAGTCATAGATCTACAATCTTTATGACCTCACATGTTATTTTTGTAAACCTTATTTTTTTGACATACACTTAGGCAAACGTGCAGAGGCGGGCATGCATTTTTTGCTGCCGAACGTGGTCACGGGGCGAGGGTCGGAATCTGTGTTTATATGATCTGAGGTCGGAATGTAGGGGGGTGCATGTTGAAGAGCCTCCTCGTGGCGCACCCTGGGCAATGTCAGCTCCAATTGCCAACCAGGTTTTGGTGGTCCATGGGGGCTGGCGGCTAATCTTCAACAAACGAGGAAAGGTCATGGTTCCAATCACCGATCATGCTTGATGGTCGGTGAAGGGAACCGGGCTACAGAGGATCAATACGTCCACTCCTCCTCTGCTTACAGAGGAAGTTGAGTAGGCGTAGACTGAGTAGGGCCGCCGCTGCGGTGCAGGCGCACCAAAGCGGCGCGTGTTTCTCTCCTTGAGGAGTAGTCCTCGAGGAGAGAACTTTCGGCGGGTTCGCTGAGTCGGGTTGGCCGGATAGCGAACGGAGGCATGTCTAATGCCGCCGCTGGGGGCTTGGCTTAATTGCCTGGCCCAGAGGAAGGCTACCTCTAAGATAAAAAAACCACCCAATCCTAAGCTTCGAAGCGCGGTGAGAGGATAAATGGCTGGAGGGAGTCCAGTCGTTAGCGCTTCCCCTGCAGAGCACCTGCCGCACTCTGCAGTATGTAGGCTTACCGGGCATCTAGGCTCTGCCCGGTGGACATCTTTAGCTATATTTACTCGTGGGATCTACTATGAAAAATAAATTTAAAAAAAACCAAAAGGACGTAGAGGAGGGGAGTGATGCGGGGTCGGGGTCCGACGCCGCATCTGGCGCAAAGGGTTCAAGCCAGAGCTCGGACCGCGAAGTGGAGGGGGCTGCTGGGAGGAACCGAAGGTTCTTCCTGAAGCGCCCCGAATCGGGGGAGGGCCAGGGGTCGTCCTCCGAAGAGTGGACCTCGGGCCTCATAAAAATCCACTCCAGCCGGCGGGGTGGGGCCCGGGAAAAAGGTTTGGGCAGAGGGCTCGCCACCCAGGAGGAGGCCAAGGAGTTAAGCCGAGCCAGCTCTGCCGAGCCGGCCCAGCGAGCCGCAATGGAGGAGAACCACCCAGGAGTAACCGGCCGCAGGGCGGCCATGTCACAGTCCTCAGGTGGTGAGCCGGTCGCCGCTGGCGGCTCCAACTCGGAGCGAGCGGCCAGGTTTGTGGAGTTCGTGGCAGCCGCGATAAAGGATGTGGCCGTGAAGAGGATTAAGTCCTCTAAAGACAAGGCCATATCCGCGGCCACGGGCTCCATTATAGCGGCAGCGGAGACCATTCAACCTGGGCCTCCGTCGGACGTAATGTCCGAAATGCGGGCGGAGGTCACCCGCTTGACAGCCGCCTTGGAGCTTCTCCGGAAGGAGAATGAGGAGCTCCGAGCAGACCTGGCCGGGCTGCGAGCAGCCGGCCCCAGGGAGGTGCCGCAGGAGGGGGCGCAGCAGCATGGGCAGGGACGGCCCGTGCCTGCGGAAGACCGGGTTCTGACCCTGGTACGGCAGGAGCTGGCTGCCTTCCAGAGTAATTTTTTCGCCCTGGAGGCCATTGTCTTGCGCCCCCCACTAGTGGCGAGCCAGCTGGCTGCGGGTCGGCAGAAGGCGGTCTCTTTTGCCGCCGCGCGCCGTCGCAGCTGGCGCGGCCAAACCTGGCTCATCGGGGCAGAGGAAGGCCCTCTCCGTGCTGAAACCCGCGAGGCCGCCCATGCTCAGGGAGGGCGGGGCGGCTATACAGACGGCGAGGGTGCCGGCCCTGGCTGCAAGACGGCCGCCCCCACCTCTTATATCTCCTCCGGCCGGCGCCGAATGGCAAGTAGCCGGGGAGAAGAGGAAGGCTGGTAAGGGGGCAAGGGCGGCCAAAAGGAAGGAGAGGCGGCAGCGGCAAAAAGCGCGAAGCGTCGCGGATAGGCTCCGCGCCCCGAAATCCGCAGCTGTAGTGATTACGTTACAGCCGGAAGCGGAAAAAAAGGGCGTGTCCTACCACGACGTGCTAGCAATGGTGTGGAAGGCGGTGAGCCTCGAGGAGATCGGCGCCACCGAAGGCATCCGGGTGAGGCTCACGGCGACTGGGGCCCGGATGCTCGAGATCCCCGGTGCGGCCAGCGGCACGGCCGCTGACGCTCTGGCCGAAAGGCTTAGGGCGTCCTTAAATGCGGTCGAGGTCCGAGTGTCCAGGCCCACCAAGTGCGCTGACATGCGCATCCTGACTTTAAGGGGATACGAGCCGTTACGGTGAGCTGCCCCGTGTCGGCGGCCAAAAAAATAGCCGAGGGCCGAAGGCTACTGGTGGGCTGGGTTTCCGCGCAGGTGAAACTGCTGGAACCCAGACCTCTGAGGTGCTTTCGCTGCCAGGTGGGCAACCACGTGGGAGCTACATGCACCACGGAGGTGGACCGCAGCCACCATTGCTTCTGCTGTGGTCAGCCTGGTCACAAGGCCGGCTCTTGCAATGCTGCGCCGCACTGCACCGTATGTGGGGCAGCTGGCAAGCCAGCCGATCACCGGATGGGGAGCAAGGCCCGCGCTCCACCCGCCATAGCCAGGGGCAGGGGCAAGCCCTCCGCCACCGCCGTCACTGCCGCAGCCGCCGACACTGCTCGTTGCCGCTGTCACCACCGCGGCGGGGCCCTCACAGAGGGCTCGGGAGGAGGCTGACATGGAGTGCCAATAACGGCCCCATTACGCCTCCTCCAGGCGAACATCAAACACTGCGCCTCCGCTCAGGATCTGTTGCTCCAGAGCATGGCGCAGTGGTCGATTAACATCGCTGTGGTCGCTGAGCCGTACTTTGTCCCGCCCAGGGATGACTGGGTGGAGGACCTGAGCGGCTCAGTGACCCTAATTTCGTTGGCCGCTGCTGGTACTCCGTCCCTCGAGGCTGTCACGAGGGGACGGGGTTGCATGGCGGCACGGTTCGGGGAGATCGTAGTGGTTGGGGTATACTTTTCCCCAAACCGAACTCTTGCCGAGTTCCACAACTCCCTTGCAGGGTTGAAAGTCGCCGTCGTCGGGTACCGTTCCCTCCCCGTGCTCGTCCTCGGGGACTTCAATGCTAAGAATGTGGCTTGGGGTTCCCGGTATACGGATACACGGGGCAGGATGGTGGAGGACTGGGCTCTGGAGACAGGCCTGGTCGTCCTAAACCGGGGTTCTGTCCCCACGTGTGTGCGGAAGCGGGGTGAATCGGTGGTGGACATCTCGTTCGCCAGCCCCGCTCTGTCGCCGCGTGTCTTTGACTGGCGCGTCATAGAGGGGGTGGAGACCTATTCCGACCACCGGTACATCCGGTTTGACGTCTCCGCCCAGACCTTGAGGGCGCTGGTCCGACAGGCCCCGAGTGGTCCACGGTGGGCGCAGAATCAGCTGAACCGGGAGCTCCTCCTGGAAGCCTCGATTGTGCAGGCCTGGGTGTCATCACCGGACAGGCCTGCTGAGATCAACGTCGAGTTGGAGTGGTTCCAGGAAGCCATGTCCGAAATATGTGACGTGGCAATGCCCCGGGCCCAGCCCGGACGCGCCCAGCGCCAGGTGTGCTGGTAATTAAATCCCCTTGCCAAGACAGCTGGCTCGAACTAAATGATCCGTCGAGGTACATGTATTTTTGCTGCAATACCATCTCAGTGAGGATTATTATGTCAAGATAAAGTTTCCTTCAAACAGGTGACTGGAGTCGGAATTATTGACTAGATCGATAATTCTGAAATGCGTAGTAAAAATATATTATTTTGTGTTCTCATGCCATATCAGCAAATACAATTAAATCAAACTCTGAAATTCCGACCCCTCAGATAGCAGAATTAAACCATATGGTTAATATATCCTTATCTCACTACACCGCATACGAAGATCTACTGAACAGCACATTAGTGGATCTGGGAGAATGAATTGAACAACTGAAATCTGCCAATACTTAACTTACCAGATTACACTCTACCTCCTACACATGACATTCATCAGTTTATTGTTTGTTACGGCTTGCTGGGTGTAGCCATTTTATTACTTCTTATGCAGAAGGTGCAGACTTTGTGATAGTTCCATTGAAGAAACTATTTCTTCAATGGAACTATCACAAAGTGTGGCAAAAAGTGTTGTGTTCTCGCGAAAGCAGAGTACGGCTGACCGTTAGCCCAGTGAAGCGAATATAACTAGTGAGGACATTAACGTTAAACGAGACGTATCTACGTCACCTATGTTTAAAACATTTCGCTTCAGATTAGAAAATGTGTAACTTTTTGGCCCGGGAGCATGTAGGACGGTGAAACCATACATTACCGACGACTAAGCATTTTTACGTAACTTCATTGATTAATAATAATAATAATGTATTGCATAAACAAGGATCACGTTGCACTGCATACATTTAGTTGACATAATTAACTAAAGCGTTAACATAGGAGTACAATTATTTTAAACTCTAGCCCTTAAACTAGGTCTGGCCTGTACAATGATTGTATCTTTGGACCACAGGGTTCAGCCATTGAGTTACACTAATTTAATATAATTATTAAAAGACAACCACAAGTGAAACCAGTGACGGAGCGGTACCTAAAAACGTACTTAATTAATATTAACAATAAAAACTAAAACTACGAAGGTATGAACCGGTTGCATATAAATATGGGTGGGTGTGTGTTTGTGGTGTTGAGTGTGATGCATGTGTTTAGTATGGTGTGACTGTGTACATGTGATGTTAGGGGAGATGTTAAGTGTGTTTGAGTTTAAGAAATGGAAGTCAGTAGATTTTCTGTTGTGATGTACCTAATCCTGCTGAAGTAGCCACTGACTGATTTTGTGTTAACGCGTTTCTGTTAGAAACAAGTAAGTTAAGTTTTGGTGTAGTTGCTTGTATAAATGTGTACCTATAACGTAGTATTGGTGCCTTGCAAAAGTTGTTTTATGTCTTACCCCCGAGGGGATGTTTGTGCGTTTGTCTGGGTTGGACCTGGGCATAGTTCTATGGGTTCTGAGGACTGTTGGCAGGATAAAGTGCTGCCTAACCGTTAAAAGTTTGCATTCCTCGTATAAATGCACAGTTGGAAATCTATACCTACAGTTTACGAGTCATTGTTTTGAGGACTGCTGTTTGAGCACCTCAACCCTCAAAAAATTGTTTTCATTGCAGCACCCCAAGCAGTAATACAACAACCGATGATTTTTAATACATTGACGTCAGCTGAATCTCTTAGGGATTTATAGATATAGATGAGACGCATTGTTCGGCTTGTTACCGCTTCGAGTTGCCTGTCCCACCTTAAACCACTATCAATTACTAGACCCAGGTATTTCACACTGTCTGCTCTTTTCAACGAGGGACAGGAGCAAGAGGTCGGGTTCCAACAAGAGTGCGCAGATATAGTGAAAATTGACGACGGCATTGTACTGCGTTTAATTGCCAAAGGAATGTAACTGGATTTATCGAAGTTCAGTGTAAGTAAATTCTTGTTGAACCTGATCATAACACTTTTTAAAGCAGTTTCCACCCTGTCTTTAACCACGTCTCAGGATAGTCCGTAAACGAGAATCGCGGTGTCGTCGGCATATGTAAAAATCTCGCAATTCGGAAGAATTATCTTACAGAGGTCATTAAAACAAATTGCGCCATAACTCATTCTTATGTATAACATATTTTTAATAAATATATTATATTCATACCTATATATATCAACATAGCACGTTCCAATTGCTGAGTATTAATATATTCAGTTATTCACAATGTTAAACAATGTTAAGCAAATTATTTAGTTTTTTCTTTTCCCTTTTGTTAATTAATTTAGTCACAGTATTTCTTTTAACTTTAATTTAATTTAACGTGAGTAATGTGTCAACAATCGCATTTTACCTTTTAATTATTGATAGATGTACTTGTTTAAGTCTTTTCTTTTGTTTTCTCTCGCTACTTTCTAGTTAACCTAGCTTTATCAATGCCGTGGAACTCTGTTATTGGCTAAGCGATAATTGTCATCATCTCGCTATCGCTGAGCAGTATAATATGCAGACTGTAAGATGCTGTAATCTATGACGCAACTGCATTGAGCTCTTCATTGATAGTGTGGTGAACATTTACAACTCATGTAATTTATTTATAAGCTGTTGAGTTTCCTAATAAATAAATAAACTAATATAAATTTGGAACAATATAGGGCCTAAAGTGCTTCCTTGGGGCACGCCGTAAGTATTGGTTTCCGCTTGGCTAATGTACGTTTCTATTTTGACTTGCTGATAACGATTCCTGAGATAATCCTTGTAGAGTTCTAGAAGTTGTAGAGAATCGAGTTTTGCCACGTACACCCAGCTTCTCAATCTTCGAAATAAGTTTATAATATCAATTGAGCAATTAGTACTCGATTAGCGGTCATCGCGTGTGCTCCCTCGCTACTTTATGTTATAACCTGTGGTCCGTTCAATACATTGTTTTACCTTAAAACGCAGCAGTATCATTGACTATCTTCCAACCTTCTACAATACCTATACTTTAGATATCCTATAGATCACGCACACCTCTGTCTGTCTCTTCGGGGAGCATAGCCGTGATGTTATATTGTAAAAACGACAGGAACGTTCCCATCGCTGAAGTCTTTCGGTCGCGGAGTGGTTTCGCGCTGCGGCGCGGCGCGGGGGCGCTTGGCCACGCTGTGCGGCCGCGTGCGTCGGTTCGCCAACATCGCCAGCGAAGACTTCAACTTGAAGTCGCATGCTGAACGACAAGCTGTCAACTTTGTCGTGCAAGGTTAGAAAACATCTGAAACTGTTTAGGTTTCTCACGTTTTTTTGTATAATTTTGTATAAAAATATTTATTTTTTATTCAGCTATTAGTTATTTAGTTTTGATTCAGGTTTGGATAGCAGCACCGCCCTCCCGTCTAAACCGCTTAAGCCTGGATCTAGTTATTGCGGAATTAAAACGCAATATTATATATTTACTTAAAATGATACTGTCATGGGTTTCCGCCACAGAACAGATAAAACTTTTTATATATTTTCCGTGGTTACCGCAAAGTTAGACCTGATTCTATAACTTAAACTTGCAGGCACCTACTACTTAGAGCTAATTGCAGGGAACATCACATCGGATAGGTACTCTGGTTGGTGCCTGCAGAGTCAAGTTCTAGCTCCGCCAGTAGTAGTACCAGTAATCTTTTTCATCATCATTTCTTTACTAAGTAAGCATCACTAGCCACTTGTCTTCATGCTTATAGGAGACGTTTCATTTTTGTATGGGACTCCGGCCATAACATGTACGTGTTATGGCCGGAGTCCCATACAAAAATGAGTACATACGCTTTACAAAACTGTTTTTTTTTTCTTAATAACTAATATTTTTCAGGCACTAAATAAAAACTGAAAATGTTTGACGTTTGTCATGAGCGTTACAGCCACAGGTTACAGCGTTTGAGAGATGACCTCTACATAACCGGAAATCGGGATTTACGTGTTGTCAAAAACTGGTCTGATCGTTTTGGGGTGGCGGTTAACCCAAGCAAGTGTCAGGCTATCATTGTGGGGAGCCCCTATAGCTTGAGGAGGCTGCATGGTTTAACGGTGCCACCTGTTACTTTTGATGGCACTGTGATTCCGTTTAGCTCTGACGTCAAGTAACTGGGTTTGCATGTTGACACTTGCCTCGACTGGCGTAAGCTGGTCGCGATTGTGAGCAAGAAGGTCACTGGAACGTTGCGGTCGCTCTATCGGTTAAAAAATATTCTCCCATCACACATTAAGGCAATGCTTGTACAGTCCCTAATCTTCCCCATAATTGACTATGGTGATATGTGCTACTATGACCTGAATGCAGATCTCCTCAATAAACTTGACCGACTTCTTAATTGCTGCATTCGATTCGTTTTCAATCTCCGCAAGTACGATCATGTATCCGCACATCGATCGCTTTTAAAGTGGTTACCCATCCGGCAGTGCAGAGCGTTGAGGGCTATGACAACCCTGTTTGCTATCCTTCACAACCCCCTTCTCCTTCTTATCTGTCTGGTTCCTGACAATGTAAATAGTGCCCTCGCAAAAGTAGTTAACTGTGTAAAAGTGTTTGTTCAAACCTACTTACAGAAATAAAATCATTTATCACATTTATCATTATCATTTATCTGACCTCTCTCTGTCAATATTTATGCTCTGCACATAGCAAGAATCTTCGTTCTGAAAATAATCGTCTTCTTCGTTGTCCTTCTCATCGCTCTGGTTTTATAAAGTCTTCTTTCTTTGTCCAGGCGGTTTTCCTTTGGAATGCGCTCCCTCAGAATATCAGGACGGTAACCAATCAGTTCACATTTAAAGTGAAAGTTCGAGAACACATACGCAAGAAGTTGGCAGATTCGTCTCAGAATTAAGTTGTTGTTGGTTTTCTTGTTAACTCTCATAATGTTTTTAGTTTATTTTTTTTGTTGTATGTATGTATATAAGTATGTATTTATTCTTATTATTTTTTTTAGTTATAGATATTTTCTAAGTTATTTTTGCACCTACTACGTATTGTCTCTGCATCACCCTAAGGTAGACTGGTAGAAAATGCCCAAGGCATTAAGTCCGCCTTTGTACAGTTTTTACTTGTGCATAAAGTTTTAATAAATATAAATAAATAAATAACCTAGAATTGTCAAAACTGTGTTGCTGTTAGCGTTATTTTATGTGTAGGCACGTGCCCGTCCATATCAGAGTCAGCCATGCTTCAGCAAGTGGCAACGTGGCTGGGTAGGAAGCAGCAAAGAATCACTCGAGTCACAATCAAAACTATTTAATTTAAAGTTATTTTAACAAAATGTCTTCTGAACAGAATTTAATCGAAATACAGTCACTAGCAATCAGAAAAACACTAAATCAACCGAACCAAATTAATTCCGGAACATAAACGCATAGGATTACGCGGAACAAAAGCGATTCGTCGTATCAGTGGTGCGCTCGCCGTTGAAGTCCGAAAGCCACTGACATTCAACATGGCGGCGCCGACCATAGACTCGACGCTCCGCTAGACTGACAGATGTCAAATCTAGTTCCGACGTATCTTCAACAGATGGCGCTAGCAATGCGCCGTCACGGCCGGACTGACATTCGACCGTCCTCGGGCGCATCAGTTTGCAGTCTTGTAACAATCACACAGTCAATCGCACGGGTATCTACCTATCTTATAACCCGCTCGTTCAGCCTGACAAGCTATGACCAGTAGACATAACACTTTTCTCATAATGACTGTAATATTATAAGTAGTCGCTATGTGCCTCAGAACACAAGAAAGCGTGTGTCCTTTCGACCACGCATGGACCGGACGACACCTTTCTCTAACAGTTATTAACAGTGCAGTCTAAATCCGATCAGTATGTCCCATCAACCAACCCTCAGATTTGGCTCGGACGATACCGTCGTGCTGCGATCAACCATAACGCAATTATTAATGTGGACCGGACGGGTGTGTCCTTTCGACCAGCCGCTCGTGCATGGCCCGGACGACACTGTCCCTTCGACCACCATTAATCAACTTTCCTCTCAATGTGAACGTGGACCGGACGGGTGTGTCCTTTCGACCAGCCGCTCGTGCATGGCCCGGACGACACTGTCCCTTCGACCAGTTCACAGACAGGGTCTAGACAAGTGTGTCCCTTCGACCAGCCCCAATGGCATGGACCGGACGGCACTGTCCCTTCGACCGGTTCACAGACAGGGTCTAGACAAGTGTGTCCCTTCGACCAGCCCCAATGGCATGGACCGGACGGCACTGTCCCTTCGACCGGTTCACAGACAGGGTCTAGACAAGTGTGTCCCTTCGACCAGCCCCAATGGCATGGACCGGACGGCACTGTCCCTTCGACCGGTTCACAGACAGGGTCTAGACAAGTGTGTCCCTTCGACCAGCCCCAATGGCATGGACCGGACGGCACTGTCCCTTCGACCGACTCATTATCAGACGTTAACTACCAAAAACATGGACCGGACGAGCGTGTCCCTTCGACCAGCCGTAAAAGTAACATGGACCGGACGACGCTGTCCTTTCGACCAGTTTTATCACAACATGTTTAATATGAAGGAACAGAAATGTCACATACCTCTCAGTTACGAACAATCGAGTTGTCGACACGGTTGGCGCAGTGGTTAAGCGATTGACTGCTGCGTTACGTGTTGCGGGTTCGATCCCCGCACGGAACAGATATTTGTATGACCTGCAAGTAGTTGTTCCGGGTCTGGCCGTTTGTGTATGTGAGTTTAAATGTTTGTAAACGCACCCACGATACAGGAGAAATTTCTAGTGTGGGGCAACGTTTTTATAAAAAAAAAAAAAAAAAAAAAAAAAAAAAATCTTCTTGCTCATTTTGAATTTGGACGTCACGCTCAACAATCTCGCGATCAGAAAGGGTTTCGGAATCCGCAGATAACGCATCACAACTACTCAGTCCGTCGAGGCGACCCTCATCGAGAGTTCAACGTTCCCCGGCGCCGTCATGGCCTCCTCCTCCATCATCAAACCAGTAGATATCTCAACCAACCCATCGTGACCCGGAGGTACTGGACGCAAGCTCTCGTGCGCGCACCTTAAAGCACGATGTGAACCGGATAAACTTTGCAGCCCGTAGCGATCGCTTTCCAACACCGCAGCCACTACAAAAGGACCCCTAAACTTTCCATCTAACCCGGCTCGACTACGTTCACTACCCTTGATAAAAACGAAATCACCCCCCGAAAACGGCCCGATACTGGCACGACCCTGGCCAAACCGTCGAGCACCGGATTCCGCCGCCCCCCGCATACTTCTGGACGCGTCACGTCCAGCCGACTCCAGGTCGACACGCCGCTCATGCTCCGAATCTGGACCCGAACACCCAATCCTCGACATGCCCAAAGAGTGTGATCGGACACCGAATACAAGCTCTGTTGGCGTGAATTCGGTGACCGCAGATTTAGTACCATTGAGTGCTAACTGAACACTTCCTAACTCGTCGCGCCACGCCTCATTGGGGTCGCTTTCGATGACTGTTAGCAAACCCCTCAAAGCGCGCATCACGCGCTCCACCTGCCCGTCTGCCCTGCTGGAGCCCGTCGCTACAAAATGCAGTTCAATACCACATTCTGAGCAAAAGTTCTTAAAGTCCTGACTAATACAACACCTACCCCGATCGGCCATTATGCGCTCAGGCGCTCCAAAAAGGCAAACGGCATTTTCAAGGGCTCGAACTGCACGGGCTGCGTCCAATGAAGAGGTATGCTCCAATAGCACGCATCCAGTGAACGCATCGATGACCACCGAACAGCACTCCTTACGGTCACCCCCTCCACTCAGTTTCCCGGCAAAATCTATATGAATCGTGTGCCACGGCACCGACACCTTCGGAATGGAGTGCAGCTGCACAGGCTGAGCGCCCGAAGGACCCTTCGATGCCTTGCAAACAATGCAAGAGTCAATAAACCTTCCAACACACTTGGACATCCGAGGGAACCAACACCGCTCATACAGTCCGTCCAAGGCTTTGCCACCACCCAGATGTTGCAATTCATTATGGATGTGATTAATCAAAGTCCATATCAAGGAGCGAGGGACGACTGGCAGCCACGAAACAATCCTGCTTCTTGCAACCTTCCTATATAGAATGCCATCTCTAACGTCACACGTTTGACCAACCGTTTCGGGAAAATCGCCACTGCTACGCTTGTTTATTAAGTCTTGAATTTCCGAATCTCGCCCCCGCTCTACATGAAGCCAACCCTGATGCAACTCCACAAAACCCACTGTCTTGGCTACAGGTCCAGAAGAGACCTGCGATGCGGAAGCCAAGCTACTGGGGTCCGGCAAGGCGCCTCTCGAGAGGCAACCCGCATGCTCCACGCCACGACCCCCGCGACATATGATATCGAAATCATATGCTTGCAAAAACGCCCACCAACGATGAACGCGTGGAGCCAGATCGGCTTTCGACCTCGATGCCTTCAGCGAGCCACAGTCCGTGAAAACCTTGAAACGCCGGCCGTACAGATAGTGCCGGAAATGTTCAACCGCTCGCACGACTGCCAGCGTCCCCAGTTCGCACGAGTGGCAGCGGGATTCGACTTCAGATGCTCGTCGACCAAAACACTCCACAACATGTGGCAGGTCGTTCCCCCTCCGCATTAGGACCGCCCCACAGCCCCCCGAGCCAGCGTCGCAATGCAATTCAACGGGCAAATCCGGGTCAAAGATCGTCAGAACCGGTTCGGACGCAAGCATCTCCAGAATGGCACCACGCATCCCTTCATATTCCCCGTCCCACCCTATAGGACCCTTCAGCCTTGCTAAGGGGTACAACGGACCAACAACGTTCGCAAATTTAGGGATAAATTTTCGGAAACACGACGCAAGACCCAAAAACTGACGGACTTGCGTCGCAGCCTCGGGCCGGGGAGAGTCCACCAAAGCCTGCATTCCGCGCGAGCCTGGTCCCACCTCTCCGCACTGCAGAGAACATCCCAGGAAGTCCACTTTCCCCTTCACAAATCTACACCCCTCAAGATTTAATGAGAACCCAGCGGTAGAGAGAGCATCTAAGGAGGAGAAGTAATGGGCACCACCAAGCCGATCTACCCGCTCCTCAACACGAGGGAGAGGGCAATGCTCGGGTCGTATACCGGAGCCAAGCTCCCTACAATCGACACACACTCCGCCAGTGCTGTCCCTTCTCCTCACCAAGAGAATGGGGCCCGCGAACGGCGAAGAGCCCTCCCGAATCACACCCGCATCCAGGAGCTCCTGAATCCCCCCTCTAACGACTTGCCCTTCAATTGGTGCCAGCCCACATGGACGTCCCTGAACGGTCCTATGGGGGTCCAATAAATCAATTTGTAACTCTCCTGTTTTCACACGCCTGTGGGGAACACCCTCTATGAAACAGCTAGCAAATTTGTTCAATAGTTTAATGAGATTGTCTCTATCGTCACCTGTCAAATCCGTATCTATCTGAGTAAAGTCTGGCTTGGTAGCAATCGACTCGCAAACATTAGCTTGTTCCTTAAAATGAAATATCAAGTTATCATTATCTATTTTAACGCTCACACCATTTTCTAAAATGTCCCTACCTATTATAACGGGGTCCATGAGGCAAATATCTGGTACTACGTGAAATGTCAAAGTTTGCAAAATATCTCCAAGATTTACCTCACTCGAAATTTGTGACGTACATTTTATTTCATCGCCTCCAATACCTGTAAGATACACGAGATCATTGCGCACAGTACCTGGGAATTTACAAATGAAACTCTCTTTTATTAAAGAACAAGACGACCCACTATCAAATAAGAAGGAGACCGACTCACCGGATAACGTCCTCAAGGTACCTCTCGACAGTCATTGTTCGCAGAGATTGACCTCCTTCCTCGCAGCAGCTCCAGCACCCTTCCCTTTTTCATGACAATTCGTTGCAAGGTGTCCTGGACTACCGCAAATGTAGCAGGTCACTGTCGAAGTCCTTCAATATCCGCATCAGCATCATCGGGATTAAACTGAACGAGCTGCACTGCATTAGACTGGGCGCTGGTACTTGCCACCGGCGGTTGCGACGTTGCTAACATGCGTGTAAGCAAGGCTTCCATATTTCCTAACAACTTCAGGGCACTATTTTCGTCAGGTGGTCGTTTTTCTTCGGTCGGCAGCTCATGGGATCCCACTTCTGATGTAGGCACGTGCCCGTCCATATCAGAGTCAGCCATGCTTCAGCAAGTGGCAACGTGGGTAGGAAGCAGCAAAGAATCACTCGAGTCACAATCAAAACTATTTAATTTAAAGTTATTTTAACAAAATGTCTTCTGAACAGAATTTAATCGAAATACAGTCACTAGCAATCAGAAAAACACTAAATCAACCGAACCAAATTAATTCCGGAACATAAACGCATAGGATTACGCGGAACAAAAGCGATTCGTCGTATCAGTGGTGCGCTCGCCGTTGAAGTCCGAAAGCCACTGACATTCAACATGGCGGCGCCGACCATAGACTCGACGCTCCGCTAGACTGACAGATGTCAAATCTAGTTCCGACGTATCTTCAACAGATGGCGCTAGCAATGCGCCGTCATATGTTTATTTTATTATGAATAAAAACAAAAAACAAAAAAAATATTTAAAATAAACAAAAGTGGGCCCACCAAGACACGACCAAATCTTTCGAACCATTTCTGGGTTTCAGCTCATCTTAATTAAAGGTTATAAAAGTGTTAACCTTCTTAGAATAGGTATTGTCTTTTTTTTATCTTTATTTAAGGGGACTCGGTCACCCCGCTTCCGCGGCAAATCGCGGCGGAGCGGACGGACCTCCGGCGCGATCTCATGGCGGCATGGAAAGAGCGACTGTCGCAACCCAGCGCAGGGCACGCCACGATAGCGGCGGTAAGACCCCTCTTTGAGGAGTGGCTAGAGAGGCGTTACGGCGTCCTCACCTACCGCCTGACGCAGGTCCTCACTGGACACGGATGTTTCGGGAGGTTCCTGCACATCATCAGGCGGGAGGAAACGCCCGGGTGTCACCACTGCGATGATCGCCCCGAGGACACGGTGGAGCATACGGTGGGGGCCTGCCCTGCATGGGCGGAGCACCGCCGTGTCCTCTTGGAGGCGATCGGCAGCGGCGGCGACCTCTCACGCCCGGCCCTGGTTCAAGCCATGGTCCGGGGCGAGGGGGAGTGGGAGGCAGTCGCCTCCTTCTGCGAAGCAGTCATGCTATCGAAGGAGGTGGCGGGACGGGAGAGGGAAAGAGTCTCCCGTCCAAGCCGCCGCGGTGGACGATCCGGGCGTCGGGAGCCGCGTGACGACTCCCGGCCACCGTAGGCGCGGGCCTGCGGGCGGTGAGTAATGGGTAGCTCACCGTCCGATCAGGACCAGGCCCGTGCTGGACGGCGCGTACGTGTTCCACGTGCGCCTCAAAGAGATGTCAGCATCGAAGAGGGGGCCCACTAGGGCCCAAGCCTGCCGGGAAAGCGGGATCATCCGAAAGGGGTACCGCTGACCCGGAACATAAAGGGCCAAGGAAGGAACACGGGTGGGTTTTAGTCAGTAAGAGTGTGACACTCCCTTCCGCTACACCCAGAGCGGGAGGGGTAATTTGATGATTTCCCATCATAAAAAAAAAAAAAAGGGGACTCGGTCAACAATGACGATGTCGCCCCGTAGTTCTAATTATAATATAACTCTTATGGCTAAATACATCTTATCTCTCTAAAATCTCATCTATATTACAACAATAGAGTGGAAGCAGAGCCCAGCTATTGCCGGGTGGTGCTTCCGCTCCGTAAATGGCACATGTATAATGCACACATCTTCCTGGCCCCTTCCGAAAAGGGAAAGGCCAAGAAGCTGCTACATAACCCTAAGTTGTACTGCGAATCCTCAAGTGCCTGGCGCCGCTGATCCTCATTCCAGACACATTCGAGCAAAACATGGTGAATTTCCTCGATCGTGTTACACTCCGAGCAATTAGGTGAGTTCGTTTTACCCATTAAATAGGCAAATTTATTTGATGGAATGTGCCCGGACCGAAGTCTCAGCAGTGTCACAATATATTGCCTATGGGCTTCGATTAATATACACTGATTCTCTTCTCTAGAAGCAAGTTTCTTTATAGAATGCTCTGATGGGACATAAATGGTAAGGGCCAGCTTATAGGTACAATTGATCTGCCATTAGGTCTCTGATCTTTTACTCTTTAATATATACAGGACACTTCTTTGCTAAAGTCATGTAGTATGAGAGTAGGATGATTCTTGCTACATTTTGGACATATCACCTTATTGGATGGGCATAATTTCATTGTGTGTCCAAATCGCCAACACTGTGCACATTGCGTTACTGCATATTTATTGGGGGTAACTTCAGCTCTTGTGTTAAATATATGTATGTAGGAGGGCAACGACGATCCTATGAAACATATACGAACTGCCTCCGATGGCTCCCATCGAGCATCTAAACTACTTCTGCGTTTTAACCTTTTCACACCTATTATCTGAATATCACTCTCCAAACCTTCCCATATTTCTTCTTCAGATAAATGCAGGTAAATATATTTCACCACCCCTTAAGACTGAATTGTTTCCAAAGTTCTTTGACATTTATAACCCTCATTCTTAAAATATTGGGAGTTTCAATCGATCACAACTATCTTCATTACTAAATACTATCAGTACTTTGTGCGGTGAAGTGTATGTATGCTCCCTTATAGTGTATAACGTAGTATGTACGCTCCTTTAGAATATAAGTGTATTTTTAAGCTAAGTAAGCAGTTTACTTCAGTGCGCATTGAATAGTATGTTACCTGATTGGCATTGATTAAAGTGCATTCAATCGAATTGGTTGTCTGATTTAAAAGACCTTAGAACCCCAACATTTCAGCGGGTTAACGTATTTTATTCGTGTGATATCACCTATGTTCTCAGATTTAAAAATCTTTGCCAATTTAAATTGCTTTGGAAATACGCTTGTCGATGAAACGCAAACTTCGATCCTGTCCTCTGCTATTCTGATTGTATCATCTATCTCACTCCCTCTACCATATCTTTTACCTGTTCTATTGACTGTTGTCCAAATCTCGTCGTGACTTATTTCTCGGTTCCTCTTATTATTTGATACATCTGTTGTCGAATGTTGTTGAGACACAACACTCGACATGTCTATCTCGCGATTATCTCCCGCTTGATTTAATTCTTCCATACTACTTGTAATCTCACTGTTTTCTCTAGTCATTCTGCTCACCTTATCACAATCGTTAAAAGCTGTATCATCTAAATCATCGCTAGCCATTCTTAAATAACATTGTAATGTGTACAAACAATAACACCCAGGCCGTGGTCGAGTGGTTCAACCAAACCGGTTTGAACTCCGTTTTCAAACCGGTTGGGTGTCGAGCGAACAGCGCGTCCAACGAGACGTACTAATATTATGGTCACTATCAAAATATCTCCGATAACAGTGCGCGCGAGCTCGCGCCGTAACCGAGACTGTATTGTCTTATTTTATAATAAACATAAGCTTTTCTGCTTTCGTCCAGAAGTACCTACAAATCTACAATCCACAAATGTTGTGTTTCTTTTATAAACTATGAATCACACTTTTTTATAAATCAAGAACTTATCATAATAGCACACAAAAACATGATCTCATTGTCCTTCATATATAAATAAATAACGTCTACGTGATATTAATATAACATGATTTCTGGACGAAAGCGCATGCAAGTAAAACGACGCCATGATAATTAGATTATGACAATCATTTGAAAATCTATTATTTTTTGTGCCGAAGTAATCAGGGGAATATTCAGTAAAGATATTTTTCTTCTTTTTTCATCACCGTACACTTTATGGCCGAAAAAGAAACATCTCCTTTAGAATGTCTCATCATTCATTTTAGTGTTTGTTTTTCGTCGTTTCATCAGCGTGGGGCACTACGTAGGACGGGACGGGATGTGGAAGGGAGGAGTCCGCCGAAGTACTCCTCTCTCTATGTCCGGTCCCTCAATTAGCTCTATGGGTCCCTATCATAGAGCTAGCTGAGGTCTCAACTCTCAAGCAACTATGCACTAATATGTTCATCGTGGTTCACTTGCTCTACTGGCAGGTTCTGCGGCAGACTTGTGCAAGACTGCGATGATATCGGCTGAGTTGCAGCTGCGGAGCAGTTCACCGCCGGTAGACGCGCACCTTGTGCTGCAGATACACGACGAGCTCGTGTGGGAGGTGGAGGACCGACACGTGGCCAGAGCCGCTGGTAATATAAATTTATCTGTCATTACTTCATTTTCTTTATAAGCAGTAGGTATTATGTAGTCATTTTATTGTAGGTGCGTCGTCTTGTTCTTTACTAGCTTCTGCCCGCGTGAAATTTCGGCCCCCGACTCACCCCGTTGCATCTCATTGCCCGCCCGCGCTATTACTCGTTTTCGCTTAGCATTCTTTCTGCCTTTTTTTCATTTTGCTCAGCTCTTAAGGGTCGTAGCGTGATGTTAAATAGCCTATAACCTTTATCAAGAATTAGGCTATAAAATGCAAAAATAATTTTTCAAATCCGTCTGGTAGTTATAGAGATTAGTGCGATCAAACAAACTATTCAGCTTTATTATAAGTATAGATAGATAGATGGCTAAAACATTTCTTCTCTCTCCTTCAACATCATCATAATATATAAGTATAGATTGGCAATTTGGGGTGGTTTGGGATCTACCTCCTAGTGGTCCACCCCGGGCAACGGCATCACAGGCTTGCCTGTGGTACGGCTGAACGACCCCATTTAGCTGTGGTAGGCTCCGCAAGGGGCAAAATAATATGTTTTCTTAAAATTTCTAAGTTTTTTACTTTCAGTCAGCGTGGTGTGAGAAAAAGATATGGACACTCGTAGACAAGTTAAAAAAAAAAATGACGGAACTAATCAAGATTCCAAAATTTTATAATACTCTAGAAAAATAGCGACAAAAAAGTCCTAAAGTATGGACTCCTTGGCCGCCGCATTTCCTAAATCGTGTAGGTACTTTCCTGCCTGAGGATTTCCACCATTTGGTAAAGCGCCTGGTCCACGTCATTTGTGGTTTCCACGGCAGCGAATCGGTTCTCCAAGTCTGGCTGGAACAGTTCAGATCCTAGCATAGTTTGGAGCATATTTTGATGGAGCCTAGACTTCATCAAACGAGTTCGCTCAACCTTGAAGTTGATATTCAGAGAGCCTCTAAAAAGTCTGTGATCACTGCGGGTATCGAACCTGTTGACCACCAAGACATCCCTGAATATATTCTTTTTATCTGTTATGCTTATGATGAAGTCTATCTCATTTTTTGTCATAGTGTCGAGACTTCGTCGCATCCACTTCCTTTCGGGGCTGTTGCTTAAAGTCCTTCTTCAGCATGAAAAGCAGTTCATCAAGAAAAGCAGGCTCAAGGAAGTTGATAAGCATTTGCCCCTATGATTTCTGCTGCCAATCCCGTAGGATCCTACTACGGATTCATTGCAATCCTGTACTTTAGCGTTAAAATCCCCAATGAGTTGTAGTAGGCCTTAGTGGTGGAATGCAATGCCTTGGAGGAGATGTCCTCGAACATTTCCTCCACTTCGTCATCAGAGTGTGCCGAGGTCGGTGCGCAAACCTGAACAACCTCTCTGTTAGCTTCACTACGAGGTATGCTACCCTTTTCGAGACACTGGAGACTTCCACAACGTTGTCACAAAGGGAATTGTTTACCAGGAACCCGACTCCGGTTTAGGATAGCTGGTTTCCCTCTCGAAAATACAAAAGGTGGCCCGATTCAAGGGTTATTGTGTCCTCCCCCTCTCTTACCATTCACATAATAATCACACACACTCACAGACATACACACACACATTTACTTATTTCCTTGCATGCCTTAAATTAAATTATTATTTTCATTCTAATAATTTTTTTATTTTTTATTAGGTACTGACTAGTTATTAGACTGAGCGTAACTTAAATTGTACCAAAATTATTTGTTTCATTATAATTATTATTACTAGAGCTAATCATTATGTCATTGTATAGCTTATTATTTTTAATGTTGTTGGAGGAAGGCGCCGGTTTCTGTCACACAGTGAATACTAGCACTAGACATCGACGTTTACTCTGTATAAAATACTCAAAAAAAAATACATTTTGTTTTTGCTTAGGATAGATGAGATGTAACCACATTTGTAAATAAATAAAATTATTACTCCGTTTATTTATTTTCTTACATATAAATACATTTTTAAATTGTTTATGTGTAGATAAGGTTGATTATTGACTGCTCAGGATTTTGATTGGCAGCGAGACAAATGAAACGCGGGTTTAATACACGAGGTCTGTATTGCAACTGTAGTTAACAAAACAAATTAACACTAGGAGCGGTTACGCACACATTCAAAACCAACATAAATATTTTTATAAAAAACATTTAAAAATATAAAAATAGTAGTCCGCCGGTATCAGGAGCAAGGTCCAAGCTACCGGTGGTTAGGGCTCCAGAGACAGGAACCTCCTCACGATACGAGCCGTATCGAGGAGTACTGCCTTCTGAATCAGGCCCGCAATCAACCGCCTAACGAGAGCCTCGAAACATGTTGATCGAGGCTTTCGGCCATCAGGCCATTGGCCGATACGACAATCGGCACAATGACAGCCGAGCTCACATTCCACATGTCAACAACCTCGTGTGCTAAGTCGAGATTTAATTTGTTTCTCTTTCTCAGCTTTCACGAGGTTCTCGTCATGTGGAATGGTAACATCGATAATCATTGTGCGGCGCGCTAATCGATCTATCACCACTATATCAGGCTTATTGGCGACAATAGTCCTGTCAGTAATGATAGACCGATCCCAGTAAAACGTGACTTGGTCATTTTCGAGAACTGGGTCGGGCGCATACTTGTAATACGGTACCTCGGTATCCACAAGTTTATATTTTAAAGCAAGTTGCTGGTGAATAATCCTGGCTACTTGGTTATGCCTGTGCAAGTACTCGCCGTTAGCCAGACGAGAACAACCAGAGATAATATGTCTGATGGATTTACCTGGACGGCGGCATGCCCGACACACGTCAACCGTCCCGTCTTTCATAATATGTCTCCGGTAGTTATTCGTCAAGATAACTTCATCCATAATTGCACAGACGAAACCTTCAGTTTCCCCGAAAAGGTCACCAAAACGTAGCCAGGATGCGGACGCTAAGAAGTCTACACCGGGCTGATGAAGAGCCCGGTAGAAGCGCCCGTGAAGCTCCTTGCTTTGCCATACCTCCTTGCGGTCATCGGTAGTAAGTACTACAGGTTTGCGCCAGTTCTCTTTATCCATGGAGATTGGGGTGAGCCCCTTGTCTACTGCGACGACATCGCGGTGCATACCCATTTCAGCTTTAAAAAAATATTCCCTGAGACTGCAAACCTCGCGGTTGTGGAGGGTCTTCGCATTTAAAAAGCCTCGACCCCCGCACTTCCGCGGGATGTACAGTCTCATCACCGAAGAACGTGGGTGATGCATCCGATTTGTGGTCAGTAGTGTACGGACCTCCTATCCAGGGCGTCGAGTTCAGTCTGAGTCCATTTGAGAATGCCGAAAGAGTACATCAAAACCGGCATGACCCAACCGTTGAAGGCACGCACCTTATTTCCGCCTGAAAGAAGACTAAGTAATATCTTCTTCAGACTACCGAAGAAGCGCTCCTTCAACGATTGCTTCATGTCAGCAACGTTGATGCCTAACGCTTCCGACATACCCAAATATTTATAGCTTTCGTATGAGGAGAGGTATCTAAGGTGTATGGAATCCGAAAGATGAATTCCTTCGGATTCCATAATCTCACCTCGCTTTACATGCATGATTGCACATTTGTCCACACCAAATTCCATCCTGATGGCACTACTGAAAGTTTCAGTTACCTTCAGTAGCTCCATCAGTCGCAATTTGTTGGGGGCAAAGAGTTTCAAGTCATCCATGTAGAGGAGGTGAGATATGACCTGACCACCTCTCTTCAACCGATAACCTAGACCTGAATCCTCCAGTAGTGTACTTAGACGATTCAGGTCTAAGCAGAACCAAACTGGACTCAAACTGTCGCCCTGGAATATTACCCGTTCAATCCATACAGGCTCATCATTCCCCTGGATCTGTCGACATCCTGGATAGCGAAGAACCGTCCTCCATTGCCCCATACACGACTCAAGGAAGGTGCGTAGAGTTGCGTCTATCTTGTACAACTCCAGCACCCTCATGAGCCATGTATGTGGCACCGAGTCGTAGGCCTTCTTATTGTGCAGGATACACATTTACTATTGCTGGATTGGTGAGGAATAAAACCACTGGCTTGAGAATTCTTGAAGTTTATTCTTCTTCTAGTGTTCCTTGTTGTTCTTTCTTCTAGTGCTGCTGCTCGCCGACTGTGCCGATACCGAAAACCCACCCGATATTTATACGAAATTTCATAAGAAAATCTAAAGTCTCTGATTGGTCGACCAATCAGAACTCGCGAATTTTGACCAATCAGAAATAGGGCGGTTTCGACACAGTTTACTTAAGTACAACAGAACTTTACCTTAAAGACAGCCACGTTACAATATTTGCGTTTTTCTTTAAGTTTTTCTATAAAAACATATGACTAATTATATATTTTACATTCTATTATCTTATTTCTATCTAGGAAAATTAAATTCAACATAAAAACTTGAACATTGATAACGAAAAATCTACTATATAAAAACTATAAACTATCTTACTAGACTATTAGATATCACTATCCTTATCAGTTCGTTTAAAATATTCACTATACCATACACGATTGTTCACTTGTCCCGCACACTTATAATCTATCCAGCATGTCGACAGATCCTTGCGGGATCGACGAACCTGTTGGCTAATGGCCCTGTCAACGAGGAGTAGCTCCTTAGTACTGCGGGACCCGTTTCTACATCCATTTTGAGAGGCAGACATAATCATGTTACTGTCAATGTGCGTATTAATTTTCGCTCTCAGAATGGATGTAAGAAGTTTATAGACCGTCGACAAACACGTAATCGGTCTATAATTCTTGGGTTCCATGGGACTACCTGACATATGGAGCAGGTGGGTAATGCCTGTTGTTAGAAACTGCGGTAGCGACCCAGACTCTAAGGATGACTGGAACTGACATGCCAGGCAAATGTGTGAACTAATTAGCCATTTCAACCAAAAGTAGTGCAATCCATCCGGTCCCGGAGATTTCCAGTTCGGTAACGGACGGACCGCTCTGGCAACTTCTAATGGCGTAATTAGGACTGCTGCCATTTCTGGTATAGTTTCACACACTAGCTCGACCACTCGTATCCAGCCAGCCTCAGCGTGACAGACGGGTACCGACCAGCATTGCGATTCTGTAACCATCTCGTCGTGAAAACTTAGATGAAGTGTGCGTGGAATGAGCTGTCAATGTCGTCCCACTGATGCTAGGGATTGACCAAGCATTACATTTACAATCATAATCGAGATTTTAGTAATTAAAATCTCGATTATGATTGTAAATGTAATGCTTGGTCAATCGCTAGCATCAGTGGGATGACACTGACAGCTCACTCCACGCTTACTTCACTGTGTTCACTTCACGGTGCGATTTTTACAGAATCGACTGGCTAATATTGCACCAGCATGTTCTCGTGGCGGCGTTACCCGGGCGGCACACGTCTGTCACATTTTGTTCAGGTCGCTCCCAAGCTCTGTACACCCACCTCTCATCACTCTGGAACATGCGATTTTGCGTGTACCGATCAGCCCGTCGCTTATACCGCCGAATACGGCTTGCCCATGCACAAACTTCTGCTTTAGGAAGTCGATGCGCTCTGTGACACGGGACATGTATTCTCGAGGGCTGATTCCAGTCCCCGAGAATGCCCGCCTTACAAAGCGCATCACTCGTGGTCGTGTATTGCCCTCCCTGAAGCAGTATAGTTTGCCGATAAGTACCCTGGCCCCATCGATACGACGCTCGATCCTGCACTGCCAGGCTGGTACAGCTGGTTTTGGTCGAGTAACTCCATCACAGTTGGGAAACTTGACGTTAGCTAAACGACATGCCGCAACAGCCGCGCAATACAGGATCGAGTGTGTATCAACGAGATCCTTGCTGCTCTCGAACACATTTTTAAGCTGCGAGTCCAGGGCACACACCAGCGCCCAATTTTTTTTTGTGCATAGGTAAGCGTGGTAATCGGGGTCAAAGTTCGATCGAGGTGGATCTATACTCGCGAAACGCATCCTCCAGTGCGCTCCTCAATCGGGCGTTGCACTGGCTACTTACTGTGGCAACCCTATCATCGTCCTTTTCAACACCATGATGGGACCGCGGTGGGATTGTATCAATGGTTGAAGCTTGTACCGCGGTCTGTGCCGGAGTCAAGACCACATGGTTGCTCAGCTCTGAGCGCAGCCTATCAAGTGCAGCATCGTCCAACCTATGATTGCGTTGGATGACGCGCACCTGATCCGATAGTCGTTGGGCCGAGACGTTGATGGTTGGAAAAGTTATTATTAATGTTATTAATCCTAAACAAGTGTAATCTAATCAGAAATTTGAATATTCAGTTATAGTAAACTTATTTAAGGAAAAAAATTACATATTTAATATTTCAGCAATAATTAAACAAGTAATGGAGGGGTGCGGGCAGCTGTGCGGCATGGCGGGGTCGCTGCCGGTCGCCGTGAGCGTCGGGCCGGACTGGGCTCACATGCGGCCCTATGCGCCGTGAGCGTCGGGCGAGACTGGGCTCACATGTGGCCCTGCGCGCCGTGACCGTCGGGCGGGACTGAGCTCACATGCAGCCCTGCGCGCCGTGACCGTCGGGCGGGACTGAGCTCACATGCAGCCCTGCGCGCCGTGACCGTCGGGCGGGACTGAGCTCACATGCAGCCCTGCGCGCCGTGACCGTCGGGCGGGACTGAGCTCACATGCAGCCCTGCACGCCGTGACCGTCGGGCGGGACTGAGCTCACATGCAGCCCTGCGCGCCGTGTCCGTCGGGCGGGACTGAGCTCACATGCAGCCCTGCGCGCCGTGACCGTCGGGCGGGACTGAGCTCACATGCAGCCCTGCGCGCCGTGACCGTCGGGCGGGACTGAGCTCACATGCAGCCCTGCGCGCCGTGACCGTCGGGCGGGACTGAGCTCACATGCAGCCCTGCGCGCCGTGACCGTCGGGCGGGACTGAGCTCACATGCAGCCCTGCGCGCCGTGACCGTCGGGCGGGACTGAGCTCACATGCAGCCCTGCGCGCCGTGACCGTCAGGCGGGACTGAGCTCACATGCAGCCCTGCGCGCCGTGACCGTCGGGCGGGACTGAGCTCACATGCAGCCCTGCGCGCCGTGACCGTCGGGCGGGACTGAGCTCACATGCGGCCCTGCGCGCCGTGACCGTCTCGCTGTGAGCACCGGCTGTGCTGAGCCAAATGGAGTGCGAGTGCCCAACATATTATATTAGAAAATAAATCAATATTTTAATCAATCTGAAAGCGCTTCTTTATGAATGAGGTAACTGAAACTATAACAACCACGTTTAGTTTATTTTATTGGTAATTAACTGAGATTTATCTAATACAACGAACAATAATACAAGTCACTTCATACATATAAAAGAACCAACATTATGAGACTTGGGCTTTAGTGATTCGGGTCACATTTTGACGACACTGCCTACCGTACAAGTCAGGCACTGGACTCCCTCGGGAAGGCATTTCTTGTGGAAAGAGTGCCTACAGCTATAAACAAATCTGAGGCATTAAATACGACACGTACCTAACTATGATTGGGCAGTGGCACGCACAACACATGCAAGTCATCCGTAACAGTAATACCTCTGTGCTGATTGATGAATAGCTTCTGTTGTAACTTGAAGTAGTTCCGCAAAGTGATCACTTTACATACTTCCTGCACTGACAGCTGAAGGTGATAATCGCACATCATCTTTGCTAATGAGTCTTTTAAATCCTTTATCTCACATCCGGATTGTATATTTTGTATTAATATTCGCGGGTCCACATAGTTTCCTATTCTCTTGAGCAGTAACGTCACATACTCAGGCTTGTCCACTGTTCACTTGATAAGGTCCATCCACAATTCCTTATCATTGTGTTCTTGACAGAAATTGAGAGCTTGATTTATATCCTTCAGCTGCTCTATAATAATTTGCAGAGCTTCTCTCGTGTTGCCACATTGAGATAGGAAATATAAGTCAATGTGTTGCCAATACGTCCCAATAGGAACACCATCTCCGGGTAAAATTCATTGCTCTGGCACACATCCAAAGCTTCTTGAATTGGGTAATTATCACTGCATTTTGAAAATGGACGTAGTTTGTCCCTTGCATATTTAGCGTAAAGTCTAACTAACTTTACGTGATTCCTAGCGTTAGGTTCAATTTTGCCGTAAGCATCTAAATACTCAAACAGCAGCATGTCATTGCTTGCAAGTTGCTTTTCTACCACCTCTACAGGTACCCTTCGTACCTTGTCTAGCAGTATTGATATTGCCTTCTCACTGTCGAGAGTCATCAGGTCCAGTATCTTGTCGTGTATCACATTGTGCATGTTGTGTTCGGTAATCAGAGTGAACACGTCTTTGTGCTGGAGAGTCAAATACGTCGTCAAAGCTTTGTCGTATTTCTTTTGGTAGCAGTATAAAAGAGCCAAAGCTTCTAAATAAATATTTTTGTCGACCTCAGTGTTCAACAGGTGTTCTAAGACTTCCTTGACGATGACGCGAGTCTTGTATAACGCGGGGTTCCATTCTTGAACTAATTTCAGGGATCCTTGAGAGTCCAACTTCAGATACTCATAGAATATTAACTCGTATATGTTAGAACTCAATGCTTGTTCAGGAGTTTTAGGCACATACGGACTGACCGCTCGCAACTGGTTCACCTCAGCAAATTTCAATATCTGCGTCTCCCACAAGACTTTATCATTCTTACAAATCCTGGTGCACAGTATGGCCGCCTCCTCGTGCAGGTGCTCTGCCATCAAATGGTCCAGGTACTGCACGCCGACGGTCACCACCGAATGTTTCGATGTCTTCCCGCCAACTTCTTCGAGAACGGTGATTGCTTTTTCGAATTTACCTTGTTCTGTGAGCCATTTAACTCTATCGTCGATATCGTAAGGGCTAGCCACAACAATGTCCTTGGGAGACACTATGAAAAATTTGTTTTCCTCTATGAGCATATCTAAATAATAATCGTTACACGAATATTCCTCATAACCACGAATGTTGAGACTCTCCTTGGAAGTGGTTCGTAATTTAAAGTCTTTACAGTCGAAGACAGTGAGCACAGGTTTTAGCCCCTTACCGGTTTTAGGCTCGCGCTCCTTATGTACTCCTAGGACTACTAACTGGTCATCCAGGCGACCTAAGCCACTGATGAAGTAGTCAGTCTGGAAAGTGTACACGAGGTGGACTAAATACTTGGTGACATCTCGCGTTTGAAGTTCGATTTCGTTTTCGTATGACGCAGATCCTGATGGTGTCGACCCATCCAATCATGAGCGTTTTGGAGGCGCACCAGAGCAGGTTGCAGCGATAGTCTTCTATGGACCGGTTCGGGACCTTCTCCCATTGGATGAGGCCGAGCGAGCAGCGTGCCACCAGGTCGTAGACGCGCACGCCCACCTCGCTGGCCCATGACAAATTTGAAAATTTTCTCACTCGCCATCTTGGATTTTAATTTTGACCACATATACGTTGTCAGCACCCTCGAAAACCTAGGAAACGTCACCCATAACACAAATTAGAAAATCATCGCAGCCGCCATCTTGCATTTTCGTTTTAACTGCACTATCGGCTTTAGGGTCCTTGGAAACCATAAAAACGATATCCATGACGAAAAGTTTTAAAATTTTCGCATCAGACGCCATCTTGAATTTTGATTTTAAGTCCTTTATCAATAACAGCGACCTCAAAAACTATGAAAATGACAGCCATGTCGAAAGAAAAAAAAAACGGAAAAGAAAAGGAAAAAAAAAACAAACATAAGAAATAAGCAAGCAGGCACTCAAGTGTTACAATATGACGTATCTCTGTATGCACCATTTTAATTATTTAATAAATGCATACATTAAAACAATATTAAAATCAACACCGAAAAGTCGAAATCCTCAACCCTGAAAGTTTTGTCCCGAACTACTAACACGGTGGCGGTATGCAGTTCGGGCTCGCACCTCCCGCGTCTCGCCCCTCAGACCCCGCACGATTGCCCTGTCTAGACGTCTTCGTCGGACGACTGTATGATGTATAGATTGTGGTAATATTGTGATTTTTGACATCATTCTGAACATTCTTTTTTTAACTATTTTCGGACAAATCTGACTGAAGACATACATTAAAGAATATTTAGATTGTTTAAACAGCAACCTAAATATTATTTTCTTATCTTGCTTAACAGTTGCAAGTAAACCCTAATTATTTTAAAACAAAAATGTTTTCTTCACAAAATATTAGGGGTTAAAGTATGAAATTGCCGATTTGTACTGAAAGAACAATGTAATTGAAATTAGTTTTTTTTTTTAATTTAACATATTTATTTAATCAACATAATTACCATTATTATCTAAACATTGCTGCCATCTATCTAATAGGAAGGTCATTTATACCTTTGCGATAGAACTCTCGTGATGACTTGAGAGCAATAAAATCGCACACCTTGACTTGTTTTTGTTAAGGCAGTTTTTTTTCATGAATCTGAATATATATTTTAAAAAACACACACTACTTGAAAATCTACCTCATTACCTTTCTAGTGATATCAATTAATACAGTGTAAAAAATACCCATAAGAGGTTTTACGGCACAAAACCCAACAAACGGGTAAAATTACCCAATTTCTGAAAATCAAACTCAAAATTCTTGATCAAATTGTTTATTATTAAGGTGTATTCCCTCCCCTAGCCTTAATTACAGCTCTTAATCGGTTTTTCATGGACCGTATTAATTTTACCATGAAATCTTGTGGTATAGCGTTCCACTCCTCTTCAATGGCAAGTTGAAGCTCTCGGAGGCGCGTAGGAGCAGGGCTTCTTGCTCGAACTCTTCTTTTTAGCTCATCCCAGACATGCTCAATCGGATTGAGATCAGGCCACTCCATCGTGGTGATTCCAACGTCTTCCATGTAGTCGCAAACTGTTCTAGCGACATGCGGTCTGGCGTTGTCGTGCATTAGGAGAAAATCTTCTCCCATAAGCCACGCAAGCGCCCTCACATGTCCTTCGAGCACTTCTTCGACGTATCGTGCAGCCGTCAAACCTCTCGCCAGTGATGAATACAATGTCAGTTTTAGTGTCCAACATTATGCCACCCCAAAACATACACGATCCACCGCCAAAAGCCACACGTTCGCTTATGCAGCATTGTGAAAATCGCTCTGATGACCTTCTGTAGACCCTAGAGCGTCCATCATGACCATGTAATGTCATTCTGCACTCATCAGAGAACATAACAGACCGCCATTGGTCATACGTCCAATTTAAATGTTCCCTGGCAAATTGTAGTCGGGCTTGTCGGTGAGCTGTGGTCAATTTGGGACCATTTGCTGGGCGATGTGAAGTCAGTCCTGCTTCACCAAGTCTTCTTCTGACTGTCCACTAACTTATACTGACATTGCGAACTTCTCGAAGCTCTTGTCCCAGTTGAACCGCATTCAGTTGCCGATTTCTTAAAGACCTCGACACAAGAAAGCGGTCATCACGCTCTGATGTTCTGCGTCGCCGGCCAGATTCTGGTCGCCGAATGTAGCCACTGGTCTCTTGAAACCTCTGGTACACACGACGAATAGAGTAGCGGCTCAAATTTAGTCGTCAAGCAACTTCACTTTGATTATGGCCTGCTTCGAGCAAGGCAATAACTTGAGCGGCTTCTGCGGGCGTGGTATCCATATTTTTCCGTATGCTTTCAGTAGAGATAATAATAATAATAAAGTTTATTGACCATAAGTTTAGGTTACAGTTCACCGGTAATACATATTTACATAGTATAGGGCACACTCATTTACGTTCAACTACACTAAGTTAGAACTTATCTATAACAAGTAGCAAGGGGAGTAGAAGAACAGTTAAATTATAATAATGCTATCACAAGTAAAGCAATGGTTCACATACTTGATAAAATAATAAATGCCCAATGACGGTATATAGAGAAAAGTTCTTTACCTCCAGTGCTAGTCAAGGACTGTGTTACGGCAAGGTCCGGTTCTCGCTCAAGGAATACTAGTCATAATGTAAACACGTTAAGACACTTTACTAAATACATTATTTTGTTTTGCTGTGAATCATAGATGACGATTTAAACGAGTTACAAGCTTAGCGTGAACAAGTAGTATATGCAAAGAAATCAGACAATGCAACTACTAACGTTATTTCAATGTAAACAAAGTGTTTTCACAAAACAATAAATGATAAATGATTTTATTTCTGTAAGTAGGTTTGTTACAAACACTTTTACACGTCAATCATATTTTTAAAACTAGATGAGGTCGGCGTTTCATAACTGACTACTCTGAGAAGAAAGGCCGAAACAAACTCAGAGGTCAGTCTCTTTTAAAGTCCAGACATAATCTTGGTCAGATCATGTGAATACCATGTAGATTGGTGTCTGAAACGGTCTTTTGAGGAAAAACCATACAGATTGAGCGGACCTGTCCAGTCAGTGCACGCATTTGTCAGTAATCGCGCCGCTCAACTTCGAACTTAAGAGCGTTTACTCGGTCCGTGCGCTGCTTGGCTTAAAAACGTGATTTTTCAAACCATATTGT
The DNA here is from genome assembly GCA_937001585.2 of Brachylomia viminalis. Taxonomy (NCBI): domain Eukaryota; kingdom Metazoa; phylum Arthropoda; class Insecta; order Lepidoptera; family Noctuidae; genus Brachylomia; species Brachylomia viminalis. The sequence continues at coordinate 1,441,419 of OW443298.2, forward strand.
CCAACAACCACTAATCTTACAAACATAAGAAATACTAATAACTTTAGGAAATATTGTTGTCTGTTTTTCTAATTAAGAGGTTTTTTCGATTAATACAACATTTGTGAATACCATCAAGATTAACTGAACAGAGGTTTACCTGATTTCACTTTCAGTGTCAATTTCGAAGCTAGTAATATCTGAAATTACTGATAGATCTAACAAACAAAATTTTTTATCTAACTGGAAATATCCTTAACAAAATTTGTAATTAGAAGGATTTTTTATTTTAGACTCATATCTTAAGAAATAAAAATCCAAAGAATATGATTTTTTTAGAAATTGCAGTCGATTAAATGATTATTTTCACCATCTACCTTACTTAATTGAATATAATTTATACTTATTTATAATAGAAGAATGTCTTCTTTATAATTTACACCAAAAAAAATCAACAAAAATAACTCTATTATTTTTCTATAAATATTTTGAAACTACTATAAAACTCTGCGTACGAACCGATTCAAATCAGTCGGCAGTGAGCCCACAGAGCATGTATGAGTGAGCCTTTCCAGAGAGCAGACACGTCGCTGGGCGGTCTCCCTGACCCCTGTTGACCTTTGTCGTGCGTACACGGATAGCAAACGTAAAGTGTGATCGTCAAATCTTAGTACTTTGGTAAGTAAATTATTTTATTTTTGATGACCAGCAATATTGTGTGATCGTAAGTACTTCCTTACTACATATAACCGAATTTATTTGATAGTGACAACAAAATTATGTTTCAGACGGAATGGGAAATAAATCAAAGAGACACTATAAGAAAGAGAAAATGGAAAAATTTTGAAAGTATGACTAAGGCAAGAGCTAAAAGGTTGGTTATGTTAACCCTCTGCCGCTGAGGTTACGTCTGACAGACAACGCAACATAAAATTTTGGTTGCTATGCCGCCATTTTTCCGAGAATCGTCCTGCGCCGCTCAGTAGCTTCCTGCGCCCGCGCGCCCCTCCCGTCAGTGCGGCGACGACAGCCGCAGCGTGCGTACGTGACGAGTATTACAGCTGCGGTGTCCGTGATACGTAAGGTCAGTAATAAGTGATGTGTCGTGTAGACGTATTGTCAGTAAAATGATTATATCCCAATACTGTATTATGGACGTAACGTCAGTATTTTCATAGTGTATTTTATACACGACAGCAAAATAGTTGATATTTACGTAATTCATTGTTTATTTTGAAATATAATATATATGCGTTATTATTTTTAGATGGATTGTAACCAACAACAACCAACTGACCGACCGTCTAGGAAGAGAAAGTGTACCGACGACCATATTCAGCAATGGTTGGAGGAAGAAGACGAGTTAGAGTTTAGTGATGTCGACGATGAGGTTGCCGATCGGAATTTCACCATTGAGGAGGAAATACATGAAGACAGTGAAATATCGAATGGTGATGAACAAGAAACATTCCAGGAGCAGCCGGCCAGTCCTGGAAGCATAGACTCTGAAGAGGTTGTTTTGCCAAATTCAAGAGGTAATAATAAGTACGTAGGTAAGAATGGTTTCGTTTGGACGAAAACTGAATTTTCAAGGACCTCACTAATACCTGCACATAACATTGTATCTTTGCCAAGACCAACTTCGGGGCATGTATTTCTTGGATTTGAAAAACTATGGCAAAAATTATTTGATGCTGAGATGATAGAAACATTGGTTTCCTGCACAAATAAAAAACTTGAAACCTATCCAGAATGCAAAATGAGAAGAGCTGACTTTCTTATGCACCTTGCAAGGGAATTGGTACTGCCAGCTCTAAAACAGCGAGTTTATAATGAAAGACTTCCAAGAGAATTGCGTATGACTCTTCGGCGCATTTTAGGACAAGATTTGCCAACTCCTCAGCCACCAAACGACACTGGCGCATCATCAACAAGAAAGTTGTGTCGTATCTGTCCAAGTAAATTGAAGCGGCAAACGAGATTTATTTGTTGCATTTGTACAAAACCGATTTGTTTGCAGTCCGCCGCTCAAGTTTGCGCTGATTGTAAGACTGAACTTTGAGACTGTATTGTAACAAAAGTACTCTAAGAATTTCTATTTTTTATTTTTTTATGAATAGTTTCAAGCCAGAAGAAGGCAAAACTAAGTTTTTATTGTTATGTTTTTTAATATTTTTCATTTTGTTATTTTTTAATAGTCATTGTACCAAAAGTTCCTTGATTTCGTAAGTGATACAAATATAATTATAAATTCTTAAATCTGAGTTTTATTGCAACTCTCATTGTAATTACCATTTAATAATATGTCAAATGTTATATTAATTCAAGTTCCATGACAAAATATATAATACCTACAACATAAATAGTACTCTACTTACACGTCTGTCAGACTACTCCTCAATATAATAGACATAAAAATGGCACCTCAGATTAGCTTCTACCCGCGACTTTCAACCGCGTGAAATGTACTTATTTTCGACTAGTCAAAAGCGCCTGTACCACAGATTATTATGTGCAGTTGATGGCGCGAAGGAGACTTGCGCGAAAAGACAAATGCGCGCATGGACTTTTGCGTGACATGGCCACCGAGGTTTACTCAGTAGAGTAACCATAACATCACGCCTGTTATTTTTATGTACTTGAAGGCGGTTTTTTTTTTTGGATTTTCCGTTATGAGTGTCGTTTTCATGGTTTTCGGGGTCGCTGATAACGAAAATGACGTCAAAATGAAAATCCAAGATGGCGCCGACGAAAATTTTCGGTGTTTTCATCATGGGTATCGTTTTCTTGGTTTTTGGGGTCGCTGATAACGAAAATGTGGTCAAATTGAAAATCCAAGATGGCGCCGAGAAAAAAAATCGGTTTTTTCATCATGGGTGTCGTTTTCATGGTTCTTGGGGCCGTTGATTACGAAAATGACGTCAATATGAAAATCCAAGAAGGCGCCGAGGAAAACTTTCGGTTTTTTCATCATGAGTGTTGTGTTGTTCCCCCCCATGTTCATAGTGTAGTAACATAGTAGATAACTATTAGTTACGCTAATTACGTTAATTAAAAACGCTACGCACGACAACCTACCCTATTAGAGTTCGCGCACACATTTGCACGTGTACTTGATGTGTATTTGATTAGGTAGTAGTAATAGATATTATAAATAATATTTTACGAGCGTTGTATGAAGTGTCCGATGTGTGATTATCAGTGATCGGAGTAGGTAGATTGATTTTTGGTACTTGTATCATAAATGCACACAGAAAGAAACATTGATAAGCCATTTTCCCGGAAAGTAATTCCGGTATTTCCGGATTCAATTAAATATTGTTAATGTTATAGTGATATTATTCCTACTCAATTCAAAATTTAAAGGAAGGTATCAAAACTAAATTAATTCATTATTTATCTGTTGAATAATAAAAACAATCGAATTCCGATCGAAGCTTCAATTTTTATTTTTTTATTTTTAGCCTTTTTATGGCTAGAACTTTAATAGATAGACATAAATTGTTGCACTTAAATATAAATATTTTCATAGTGGTCATGGTAATTTGCATTAAGGGTAGAATAAATGACGGGGCCCCATAGAGGGCCAAAGCCTGCTGGGGTCGTGAGACTGTTCTAAGGATGCACCACGACTCTGAAACGTAAAGGGCATACGAAGGAACAGGTTGATTTTAGTCAGATTTTAGGACCAAAAAAAAAGGGGTAGAATAAAGAAAAAAGATAAAAATCAACATTGTTTATTGTTAAATATGTACATTTTACATTTATTCACATTTTTAATCTTCATCGATTACAATGTCAAGTAACGTTTTCACAACACAGTAACAAACAAAGATGCGCACTCTACGAACCGAAGTAAACGAGTGAGCTACCTGGCATGTCGTCGGCGGGCGTACGCATTGTTCTGATAACCGGTTATTGTACCACCCATGATCCTTTGTTCTGATTGGTCGTTGGGTTTTGTCAATTAAGTAGATTCAATAGTACCCTAAACAATAAGTTGAATGTTCTGAGTCATATTATGGACGATGCAAATAAATTGTATGAGAATTACTTTTCAGTAGTGCACAATGAATTCAATAAAACTTTTGAAAAGAAAACAAAAAATATTTGTCCTAATTTTATTTTTAGTGACTGGGCAACTAGAGGTATTAGGATAAGTAGGGAAAGACTGTTCGATCTGTACGGCCTTAAGCCCTACATTAACACTGAAACTTTCAACAAGTATGTTGCTACATATTCAAAAATTTTTAGGAATACCTGCAAGATAGCTAAAGCCCAGTACATTAGCAACAAGATTAAATCAGCAGAAAATAAAATAAAAACGGTTTGGAAAGTTATAAATAACGAAACTAGTAGGAAAAAAATACGTAGCACAGATTATACATTGGAGACTTCACGTGGTGCCATTAGCTCTAACTTGGAAGTCGCTCAAGAATTTGTAAATTTCTTTACTAATATACCAGCTAAAACGACGGAAGCTTTAAATTCCTCACCTGATGTCTCCATTGATTTATTAAGAGCGAACGTTTTAGGCTGCCCGGTTGAATTTCAATTTAAACATATAAACCCTATGATAGTTATAAAAGCTTTTCGGCAAATAAAAATCAAATTGACCGAAGATCTATGGGGAATGTCTATCAAAGTTTGTACAGCAATAATCGAGACTATAGCACCATACTTAGCTTTAATATTTAATTTGTGTGTAGATCAAGGAGTCTTCCCGGATTTAATGAAATACAGTAAGGTTATACCACTTTTTAAATCTGGGGACAGCAAAGACACCAACAATTATAGACCAGTATCTGTGTTGCCAGTATTCAGCAAGGTGTTCGAAAAGGTAATGCTCAATCAAATGCTTAATCATTTTAACACCAACAAAATCTTACACGATCAGCAATATGGTTTCACCAAAGGACGTTGTACGACTGACGCCGGTGTCACTTTATTAAAACACATATTTACAGCGTGGGAGGAGGCCCAAGATGCCATAGGGATCTTTTGTGACCTCTCCAAGGCATTTGACTGCGTTGATCACGAAACCTTGCTCTTAAAACTTGAGCATTACGGACTAGGTAAACTCGCGCTTAGTTTAGTACATTCTTATTTAAATGATAGACAACAAAAAGTGCAAATAAATGGTATCAATTCACTTCATTTAAAAGTACAAATGGGTGTTCCACAAGGATCGATATTAGGTCCCTTCCTCTTTTTAGTATATATTAATGATCTACCCCATTTATTTAAAAACCAACCACAAATGGTATTATTTGCTGACGATACTTCTTTAATCTTTAAGATAAATAGACGTGCATCAAATCTTGACGACGTAAATAATGCCCTACTGCAGGTACATAATTGGTTCACTGCTAATAATTTAGTATTAAATGGGAAAAAAACTAAATGCATAAGATTTGCTTTACCGAATGTTAAAAGTAGTGATTGTGACATAGTATTGAATAACGAGAAACTAGAATTTGTCGATGAAACTGTTTTCCTGGGAATAACGCTAGACTCAAGGCTGCAATGGGGTCCTCATTTAACATCTCTTGCAGGACGGCTAAGTTCAGCAGCATATGCTGTAAGAAAAATCCGTCAATTTACTAATGTAGATACCGCGAGGCTAGTCTATTTCAGCTATTTTCATAGTATCATGTCTTACGGTATTTTATTATGGGGACGGGCTGCCGATATTGAGTCTATTTTTATTCTACAGAAAAGAGCTATCAGAGCAATATACAGCCTCCGCAGGCGCGATTCTCTAAGGGAACTGTTTAAAGACATTAACATCATGACGGTACCTTGTCAATATATTTATGAAAACATCATGTACGTAAGGAAAAATCTAAATCTTTTCAGTAAAAGAGGTGAAAGACACAATTATAGGACTAGAAATAGGGACCAATTAGTTCAACCAGGTTTCAGACTGGCTAAAGTAGACTCATCCTTCATGGGGTACTGTTTAAAATGTTACAATAAAATACCTCCTCACATACTCCAACTGAATGAAACGAAATTTAAATCCTGTATAAAACGCACACTATACAGCCAAGCATATTATAAGTTGGGGGATTATATCGCTGACAAAAATGCTTGGCTCAGGGCTGGTCCTGCTCCACAAGGGCGCGTAAACTAATTAATTAGCATTCGAAAATAGTGTTGGAGCTGATGAAGATTGTACAACCTATCTTTGCATTGTATAAATTCAATCTCATAGTATTGTATAATTGCATAGCACATGTGTGAGCACTATGTACCCACTATAAAGCTTACTGGGTTCGTCTCTCATTGACTTGAATGTGCCCTGGCGGCTGAGAGTATGTCATGCTCACTCAAATGTGTCGCTGGTGGTGGCGTGTGTATTGGATCATTGAGTTCCCTTCAAAATGGTTGAGCTGAATGGTGCTGATCCATACGTCATGTTCGTGAACGGGCGCCGTCAGTAGGCACTGGTCATTTCTTAGCTGCCACGGCTTATTTTAATTCCATAATTGTTTTTATCTTTTTATTACGGACACTTTTAACGTGCACGTCTTTCTACATCGTTCTCACATGTATAATTACAACATGAATGATGTAACCACTCTATTGTAACAATATTTTGATTTAAAAGAGTGTCCATGGAGTTTCTTGCCCGTTCTTCTCCATAGGTACCTACTACGCTTTGGAATGGGCAACTAGCTTCATCTTTCTGACTGACCGACCCCTTGACAATTCAAAAGTGCCTGTAATTGGTTTATTTGAAATAAATGCTTTGAGTTTTGAGTTTTTTTTTTGAGTTTCAAATCGTGACTGTGTGCCGTTAAAAAAAATATGAAGAATAATAAAGAATAATATTGCTCATTTTATTACAATTCCTACCTTTTTTTTGAGGATGGCAAATCATCAAATGACTCCTTCCACTCTGGCAGAATAAAATTCCTACATAAGTTCCGGTTTTTTTCAATAATCCACCAATTCCGGAGGAATGTCCATATTAATATATACGTTTCGGATCAATGACCCCATTTCAATCTACCTACTCCGATCATTGGTGATTATAGTTCAAGTGTAACGACTGACGTTCGGTTGACTGTGCGTATTACGTAGATTAATTACGTTTAGTCATTGATAGAAATGCATTTAATATTTTTTTTCAGTCAAAAAATTGTTTGTTGTTTGCGGTGTGGACAGGATAGGAATTCGCTGTGAAGACCACAAACATTACTGGAAAACAAAAATGGAATCCAAGTTATTAGAATTCTACGATAAATGTCTATTGCCTGAGATGATCGACCCAAGAAAAAGTCGGTCAATGACAATTATAGATGTGCGATTTTAAAATTAAATACTTACTCTAAAGTTAGCTTGTTTTAATTTATTACAACAGTTCGATCCAAAAAATAAAATCATAAAATACATCCTAAATAAATAAAAGTATCAAAATTATTCGTGCTAGCTGTTTAGCGCTCATGCACACAGAGAAACCATTGTACTATTGTAGTGTGCCGCAGCGCGTACGCCGTTCGATAGATCGTGTACATTTTGACTTGGGCTAAATCGAACCAACGCTCTTAAGGAGCACAACGATTCGACGAACAATACCAAAGAAAGGACATTTGGGTAGGCTGCATAAATTACTCAAGCTGCCAGATCGTGAAACTAACTAAGAAAACAAAAAAAAGTAATGAACCACATAATCGGACTAAAGAACTAACTTAGATTAAAATTAATTGTTTAAACACAGTATTTTCTTTTTCAGGTCGAATTTGACCGTAAAGATCTTTTTAATTTAAAAGCGTAATATCTTATTTTTTTACTCTAGTTTGAGGGAAGTTCCAAAGTAGTTTAATCACCAATGTTTATGATTACCAACAAACGATAAAAAAAAACTACTAAAATATTGCAAGAAAAAATGTTATGAATGCTTGAAGGGCAAATTTTGGAAAAATCTCAATAAAGTACAAAAATTGACATATTTCCCAAACTATAAAACTTTAGCCAGGGAAAGTAAAGTTCAATGATTAGTAAATGACCTCCTCTATACGCGAATTTGCTATGGCGGGTCCAGATCCAGTCACCCTGTATATGTAGTGTAATTATCTGGGATTTTGAATATAATTTTTTTACTTACGCCCATGGCTCAAGTAGTTTTTTCAAAGGTTCAAATTGATTAGAAGGTTGGATTTTCAAAGAACATCGTTCTTCAGTTTATCGCAATTCAGTTTGGGCTCCTCGTCGGGATGCAAGCTGTCACAGCTTTTAAAATTTTCAGGAATTACTGCTTTATTTATGCCCAGAAAACAAATGTAGTCACATATTCGATTTTATTATAAATATAAATTGTATTGTTTCCTTCCCTGTCATTTATGTAGAGTATTGCTAACAGTCAAACGAAATACAGCATTTTATATTGCTTCCATCACCATTACTTAGTTCTGGTCTGGCAATCTGTTATCGTTCATAACTGGCCACTTCATGCTTGAAATGAAAATGACGCGCTGCATCGTCATTTATTTCGTCGTTCCATTAGCAGACACTGGACCTCCAGGTTGGGCGCCAGCAACGTGGGACTCACCTAGCTCCATGGCGGAGGTCTCATGTAACTATGCATTTATTGACGTGTAAAAGTGTTTGTACAAACCTACTTGCAGACATAAAATCATTTATCATCAATATGTATTGCTTCGCTGCCAGATTTGTGCTGTACTGCGATGATACTGACTAAGCAGCAGCTGCGGAACAGTTCTCCGTCGGCCGGTAAACGCGCATATTTTAAGGGTTAGGTATATAATATACACGGTTATTGGTTATATATCGGCAGTCTATTAAGGGGATGTAGTAGAGGTAATTTGCAACAAAATTACCCCTGATGACCCCTATGCAAATGTCGAAGCTTATAGAATAGACTAGAATTATACTGGAAGAAAATGAAAAAAAGAAAAATATTAACAAAGAACAGAAAAACTCGGATAATAAGAAAAGAAACATGCCTGAATCCCCGGAAAATAGCAAAGCCGTTGACACAGCCTTAACCGAAAATCGGCCAATAAAGAAAAACAAAAAGGGCGATATAACTAATTTCCTTAAACCAAGGCCAACAATTAATCATACCAACAACGAAAATGAACAACGTTCCTATAACTATTCAGAATAGCAACTAGCAACCCCCCCCCCCTCTTCACTCCCAACACGGCTGGTCCCCGCGGGAGCTGTAGACCAAAACCCTCCAGGGAAGGAAAATTACCCTTCAAGCAACTCTACAATGAACGCATCAATTAAAGAGAGTAATGTTTTATACATAGTGTCACGTAGATCCTAACGCCATCTGTTAGCGAATAGAAGAACTACACGTTAGACGCTAACGCCATCTGTTAGCGAATAGCCGAACTACACTGGACCGTTCCCGTAAGTACTAGAATGTTCTGGTATTATGTAGAACATTCTAGTAACTTACACTCGTCATATAAATAAGGGGTTAACAGCGTTGTAGGACAGTTCAGCTTAGAATGCGAAACAGTGAAGAACAGCTAACAAAAGTAAAAGCGGACTAATAGTGAACTACAAGTGATTGTGTTTAAAGTTTCTGATTACTGTATTTGTGATTTTTAATTATAGTGTGTTTTTCGTGTAAATTGGTATAAATTTATTTATCCCGAACCCCAGCTCGTAACAATATCAACATACAACTTCCGAACTTTATCAACTTGTAGCCGTTTGATAGAGCTAATGGAATAATTAAAAACATAAAATACGACATCATAGGTCTCTCTGAAATCAGAAGACTTGGAAACTCAATTGAAGAACACAACGACTTCATCCTTTACTACATAGGGGACTCACAGGGACTATACGGTGTAGGATTCATAGTTAAGAAACAACTGAAGAATTATATTGAAAGTTTCATAGGTCTTTCTGAGAAAGTAGCATTACTTAATGTAAAATTCAATAACTTCGAAACAAGCATAATTTAAGTTTACTCTCCCACTGAGGCGGCAAGTGATGAAGAACTACAATCTTTCTCTGACACTGTTGACAGAGCTTTACAACTATCACGAAGAAATACAATAGTTATGGGTGACTTTAATGCGAAGATTGGCCAACCGAAACCTAATGAAAAATTAGTCACAAGAAGCCACGGCTATGGCAACAGAAACAGTAGAGGAGATAAACTCATTGAGTTTGCGTACGAAAACAACTTAAGTATAATGAACACTTTAAAAAAAAACAGTCAAAGATGGACATGGAGATCTCCAGATGGCGCCACGAAAAACGAAATAGACTACATTTTAACTAATAGGCATAGAAATATCCAAAACATGCAAGTTTTAAATGTCACTTTCCCTTTAGATCATAGACTTGTCAGAGCCTCATTAATATTGGAAACGAAAAAGAAAAGTCGGAAAAACTTTGGCAACATTCCAAGAGCTTTACTGAAAAATTATGAAGATGTATCAAGGTACAAAGAATCACTAAGTAGCTGTTCAGAGAACCTAGACAACTGTCAAGAAACCGACACAGTTCAAGAATATTATGACAAAATATTAAGCGACATAGACAGTAGCATTAAAAAAGCTCACGTACCTCATACATCCAATAAAATAAGTATACTGTCAGTCCACACGAAAAAGTGATCCAACGAAGACAAATACTACAAACATCCAAACCAAAGACGCGTTCTATGAAAAATGAACTTAAAGCTTTATACAAACTTGTAAGTAAATATATCCATAACGACTATAAAGAATCATCGTACACAAACTATTGAAAAACACCTCAATACTACCGGCAGCGTCAAGAGAGCATACAAAGAGTTAAGATCACACAAAACATGGATTGAGGGACTTCGAGGACCATCAAATACAACACAAAATAGGTCAGATTTACTACAAATAGCAACAGCCTTCTACAGGAATTTGTAGTTCTCAAGATCAAGAGTGCTACCCACTTAACACGCACATACCAGCAGATAGAGATGAGATTAGCGAAATGGATGAAGCGTTAGTGATCAGAGGAATTAACTCACTCAAGGAAGAGAAGAGCCCTGGTTCTGATAAGATCACAAATGAAGCATTAAAGAAAGGACTCCCACATCTAGCAACTCCACTAGCGCGACTTTTTAACATGGTATTGCATTCTTCATGTACCCCTTTTTTTTTTCTTTTTTTTTTTGTGGGTGGGAAATCATCAAATAACTTCTCCCGCTCTGGGCAGAGCAGGAGGGCGTGTCAGACTCTTACTGACTAAAACCCACCCGTGTTCCTTCAGTTGCCTGTGCCAGGGGCCACGGTAACCCTCTTGGACTTTTCCGCAACCCTAGCAGGCATCGGTCCTAGCAAACCCCGTCATTGGTGCTGACATCTCTTTGAGGCGCGCGTGGAACACAACGCGCCGTCGACCCGGGCCTGGTCCTTATCGAACGGCGAGCTGCCCATTGCTCGCCGTTCGCAAGCCCGCGCCTACGGTGGCCGGGAATCGGCCTGCGATTCCCGACGCCCAGGGCGTCTCCTGCGGCGGCTACGGGCATGAGGGCGCAAATTTTGCCTCTCCCTCACGCGTTCCGCCTCCTCCTTCGCGAACATTACTGCTTCGCAGAAGGAGGTGACGGCTTCCCAAGCCCTCTCGCTCCGTACCATGGCCTGGACCAAGGCCGGACGCGAGAGATCGCCACCGCCAATCGCCTCCACGAGGACACGGCGGTGCTCCGCCCAAGCCGGGCAGACCTCCACCGTATGCTCCACCGTGTCCTCCGGGCGATCCACACAATGGTGACACCCGGGCGTTTCCTCCCGCCTTATCCGGAACAGGAACCTCCCGAAACAACCGTGTCCGGTGAGGACCTTCATGTACCCCTAGACAATGGTCCGAGTCAGACATAATCTTGCTCTACAAAAATGGTGACTTTAACAACATCAGCAATTACAGACCGATCAGCCTTCTGCCATCAATTTATAAATTATTTTCATCCCTTATAGAAAAGAGAATAAGAAAATCAATCGAAAAACATCAACCTATTGAACTGGCCGGTTTTCGAAGAGGCTACTCTACTGTGGACCATATCCATTCTCTAGAAATGCTTATTGAGAAGTACCAGGAATTCCAAAAACCATTATACATAGTCTTCATAGATTATCAAAAAGCTTTCGACAGTATTCTCCACTCATCAATATGGGAAGCTCTGCACTCTCATGGAGTAGAGTTTGAGTACATAAGAGTTTTAAAACATCTTTATAAAAATAGCACAAGCAGAATAAAACTGGAAACCACAGGACCACCTATACACATAAAGAGAGGGGTCAGACAAGGGGACCCAATATCCCCAACGATCTTAATAGCGGTACTAGAATCAATAATAAGCAAACTAGACTGGCGTAAACTGGGTTTAAATATAAATGGCAAGTACATAAAACATTTACGATTTGCGGACGACATAGTCTTGTTTTCTGAGGATACAAAACAGCTACAGTCGATGTTAAACTCACTATATGAAGAAAGTAAAAAGGCGGGTTTGGAGATAAACCTAAGCAAGACAAACGTCATGACAAATCACATCGAAACACCCATATACGTTGAAAACACACCTTTAAATTATGTCAACAGCTACATTTACCTTGGAAAACAGATTTCATTTGATCGACAAAACAACGAGTTGGAAGTTGAAAGAAGAGTAAAAAATACGTGGAAAAAGGTTAGGAGTCTTAAAGAAATACTCAAAGATGGTACGCCTATTAGAACTAAGAAAAGAATCATGGACACCTGCCTACTGCCATCATTGACATATGCTTGCCAGACAAGGAAATTTACCCGTCGATTAAAAACAAAAACAACATCATGTCAAAGGAGCATGGAAAGGAGCGTCATGAAATTACGAAAAATTAAAAAGATACCCAAACATCGTATAAGACTCAACAAAACAAAAGTGATAGATGCTCTCAACTATTTGCAAAAGTTAAAATGGCGATGGGCTGGACATATTGCAAGACTCAAAGACGATCGCTGGACTTTAAGAGTAACGTATTGGTCAGGCCCATCAGGCCATAGAAAAAGAGGTAGGCCCATAGCTCGCTGGGCCGATGACATTGTGAAAGTCGCTGGCACTCGCTGGATGCGTACAGCAGAAGATAGAGACCGTTGGTCATCTCAGGAGGAGGCCTTCACCTTCTAATAAGAGGGTTTCTTGCTAGTGAAACTGAAATTGTTAAAATAACTGAAATAATAAAATGTAACAATAATAAATAACAATCATAATAATCTAATAATGTAAAAGTAATACGTATAAGTCTAATTTTTAATGAGGTTGCAAATTGAAATGTACTAAATTAATTATGAATTTTGAAATGTTTTTAGATTGCATGCAGTATTTATATGTTTTTTCTTGTAATATTCAAACAGCAAGAAATAAAAGGCTATTTTATGTATTTTAAATCAGAGCTACAAATCGTTACAATTTTCATAGTTTTTTGCAAGTTTTTTCACTAAAATGGTCGATTTCTGCAAAAAAAACTCGGAAATACTTTGACGGCAGAACATTCGAAACACATTAAAAAAAAATAGATTTTTATTACCTTTTGTTGTACAAAAAAACTTATCTAAACACCATGACATGTACAACTTCTCAGCTATCCAATGAGATACAATAAGATACCAGAAATTAGAAATTGGTTGTATGTTGTACAAACTTAAGTAATTAAGAATAAGGAAAAAATATCTTTACGTTCGAGGGAGGGTCAATAAGTCCGTGACGTTTTTTAATGAAACATAGGTTTTTGGATAAAAAAAACATTTTATTTTCCAACGTAAGTAGTCTCCTTTGGGCTCTATACACTTTGTCCAACGTTTCTCAATTTTTTTATCCCTTATATGATATGTCGAGGTCATCAAAATAGGTATTTGTTTTTGAGAAGATTTCATCATTGGAGTCAAATTTCTTTCCGCCGAGCCATTTCTCCAGGTTTGTGAACAAGAAATAGTCACTCGGGGCTAAATCCCGAGAATAGGGCGGATGAGGGAGCAATTCGTAGCGAAACTGCACATGTGTGCACCATTGCATTGTCCTGGTGGATAAGAACTTTTTCTTGGCCAAATGCGGTCGTTTTTTTTTCAAACTCTCATTAAATCGACCCAATAAGTTGGCATAATATTCGCCATTGATTGTTTTACCCTTTTAAAGATACTCGATCCGCATACTCTCAGACAGCATGGCCGTTCTGCAAGCGCTGAACAGTCACACCGTTGATTCTGGGCTAATATACGAGTGCCACCAGCGCCTAAACCAGGTGGGCAACCTCAATAACATAACCATTCAATGGATCAAAGGACACAGCGGCTCGCTAGGCAACGATGCAGCCGACGAACTTGCCAGAAGGGGGTCGAACGCTGTACCAGTGGGTCCCGAACCCATCGTGCCACTCCCCTTCGGGTTCATACGCACTCTGGTAAGGAAACGCACCAGGGACCAACATCACAAACTATGGGTGGACCAACGTGAGTGCAGGCAGGCTAGGGAAGCACTCCCCACAATCGATGGCCGCTTCACGAAACAGGTTCTCCGACTAACCAAGCAACAGCTGCGTACAGTCACAGCAGCTGTAACTGGTCACGGATCATTTAATAAACACCTCTTTGTATTAGGAGTCACGGACAGTCCGCTGTGCAGGGCCTGCATGGAGGAGGACGAGACAGCAGCCCATGTGCTTCTAAGCTGCCCGGTGGTCACCACATACAGGGCAAAGTACTTCGGCAACCCAGGTACCCTACGTGAGATTGTCAGCAACACCAAGGCGTTGCTGGCCTTTCTCGAGGAGCTGGGGTGGATCGAATAACCGATTTTCCCACCCGTACGCAAAATACGCGCATTGTCGTGGAGTTGCGGACACCAGCCCGTATTATCTATCTATCTCTATCTACCCTTTTAAAGGTAGTCAACGTGTATCCGCAGTCCACATGCATCCTAAAAAACGGTCGCCATGGCTTTATTGGCTGACAAACCCACCTTGGCCTTCTTTGTGCGCTGACTCACCCCTAAAAACCCACTGTTTTGTCTGCTGTTTGGTATTATGTTTGGTCTCTGGAGTGTTGTGGTGGATCCACGTTTCGTCCACGGTTACGAAACGGCGCAAAAGCTCGTCCATATTGCGGTTGAACAACGCTAAACAGTCCTGCGAAGTTGTCACACGATTGCGATTGTGGTCGATTGTGAGCAAACGCAGCACCCATCTTGCGGATAGCTTTCTCATACCCAAGTGATCATTCAAAATTGAAACCACTGAGCCATATGAGATGCCTATGGCTTCCATAATCTCTCACTTTTAATCTCCGATCGGCCAACATTATATTGTGATTTTATTAAATTGTTTCGGGTGTAGAGACCTCAAGTGGGCGTCCTGAACGTTCGGCATCTTCCGTGGTTGTACGGCCACAATGAAATTCAGTAAATCACTTTTTTACCATTGAAATTGATGGTGCAGAGTCCCCATAGTATTTATCAAGCTTGGTTTGAGTGATGTTTTTTGCGCGCAAAAAAATATGCTTAATGAGCACACGACTTTTTTCCATTTTCTTCTCAAATCACGCGTCATTCTGCAAGCATCATTCTTCTTCAAGCATCATTCTGCTATCAGTGGCTGTCAAACACAAATTAAACGACGCAGCTTGTTCAAATTTTGACAGGAGTCAACTGGCAGTTGCCTGTTGACAGGAGCAGTGTTGCCCTTTCAGTTAAGAGGTGGGAAATTCGAAAAGTCACGGACTTATTGACCCGCCCTCGTAAAATTTACTGTTACGGATATTGTGACGGCAATGCTTTGGCCGAGTACCACACAGGTCTGTCTTTGGTAATGTTTATCAAAGAATTAGAGATACGGGCCAGGTGCAAAGGAAATAATTCGATTCTGGGAGACCACGCGTACATAATACAACTGACGATGTACAAATTCTTCGTTGTTTTGAAGAAGACCCCAGATCGTCAACAAATATTGTGGCAAACTAACCAAAAATATCTCAGTGGAAGGTGTGATTTACTGTACATACTTCAGGATTATACCCATACCACTACACACCTGCGCGTGTAATTCACGAAAGTGATCTCATATGAACTACAAAAATCCGTTCGGATTTTTGTAGATTCACGCTGAGTGCAGACCTAGAAGATCCTGTTTGAGAAAAAAATTGTGGACAGATGCGTCCAAGTTTGATCAAGACAGGATCACGAATTACCACAATGCATACTTCTGGGCCCAGAAGATAAAATCAAAACCCTAACAAAAAGAGACCAAAGGGCTCACAACGACGTTTTTCTTTAAACGTGTGAATGAGTATAATAAATGACAATTTAATTGTTCCACATTTTCTCCCAAACAATTTGAACGCAGACTCCTATGAGTTTTTTTTTGTGAGATAACTTATTTGAATTATTAGGACACATGCCTCTAGAAATATAAAAGTGGAACGAGATTCCAGCACGATGGATGTCCTGCACACTGGAAAATTACTATTTATTTATTTATTTATTAAAACTTTATGCACAAGTAAAAAATAATACTGTAGGTACAAAGGCGGACTTAATGCGTGAGGCATTTTCTACCAGTCAACCTTAGGGTGATGCAGAGATATACCATGGCAGGTGCAACATACGGGATAGATAGCTCGGAAATGACTATAAAATACAAGAATAAATACTAATATATAGATAGTAATAATAGTAATATATAGTAGTGTTCAATTTAATTTTTGTTGTTATGTTTTTTGTGGTGTACAATTAAGAATATATAAATAAATATAAATAAATAAATACATAGATACATACATATAAACAAAATAAACCTTTGTCAGGAGAAATAACGATCGGTAGAGGAGAAAACGAATCCAGCAACTCAGCGCTGGGATTTTTCAGCCAACTTCTGACGGATATGTTCACGTGCCTTCACTTTAAAAGATAACAGACTGGTTGCTGTCCTGATTTTCAGAGGGAGCGCATTCCAAAGAAAAACCGCCTGGACAATGAAAGAAGAATGAATGAAACCAGAACGGTGAGAAGGACATCGTAGAAGACGGTTGTTGGTGGAACGAAGATTTTTACTATGGGCAGTGCATAAATATTGAATTTGGGAAGTCAGGTAAGAAGGGGAAGTGGGTTTGTCCAGAATAGAGAACAACGTAGACAGAGCCCTCAACTCTCTGCGCTGACGAATGGGTAACCATTTTAAAAGCAGTCGGTGTGCAGATACATGGTCATACTTACGAAGATTGAAAACGAATCGAATGCAGTTATTGAGAAGGCGGTCAAGTTTACTATTCGTCAATGGTTAGACGCCAATTTTTCTGAGCGATGGATTGGATTGGCAGAGGAGGCCAGCAAGATGCTCAGACCTAACCCCAATAGATTACTATGTCTGGGGACACATGGAGAGCTTAGTGTACGTTGTCTCACCAGTGCCTATGTAGCAGCTCATACTTACGTATAAACAATATAGACATACAAACAGAGGAGCGCATACAGCCGGTCGCCACCGGGCGTCCGCGCGCACTAAGGTGAAAGGAATAGAACCGTTTTTCCCCCGAAGGGAATAAAAACGGATATTTTGGGTCTAGCCAAGGCTTGACCCTCTGAGATTACACTTTGTATTTTTGTCAATGAACGGCACGTTTTACTAGCTCATTTTCCAGTAAAATCACCCTTATAGCGCGTGCCGCCTGTAGCAACGAGGGTGGGCGCGCTCGGGAGGGGCGCGGTTCGCTTGGCCGGCGAGCGCGTTGCGCGCGATCTTCAGTACCGTCTCAATGTAAAGGGCCGGCTGGGCCTTTTAAACCTGGGTCAAGCCTTGGCTAGACCCAAAATATCCGTTTTTATTCCCTTCGGGGGAAAAACGGTTCTATTTTAGGTCTGAGCCTGCGGCTTGACCCTCTGAGACTTGTTTGGTTTCTGCCGGCCATAAAAGCGTACTGTGAAAATGAACATTAATTGAGTTATACCTACTTTTCTAGGATGGTTACGATATCTTTTAAATAAAAGGATTATTTAAAGAGAAACATCAGACTTCTTTATTTTCTTTGGTAACAAAATCTGGAAACTAGAACTACTTAAGGTAACTTTATATCAATAACATTATGACTCATGAAACAAATAAAACTTATTTTCTAATATAACTTTTTTGATACAATATCAATCGACATTAATACTTCACTTAATAGACTATTCCTATCTATTATTCTTTCTATCCTATCTAATTAGGTTTCATAAAATAATCAGTCTCATACAATCACAACAAAGGTTCAAAGGAACTATTTAAATTATTTGGTCCATTATTAGAATAAAAATCAACACGACTTATATCTTTAAAATAATGCTTAAAGAAAGTGGCTTCACTTCGCCAGTTTCATTTATTCAAGACCTCATCCAGCGGCAATGAATTGAAATTTTTTGAAGCTACCGCTGAACGTACACTGCCCGGTGGCGCATTAATGCCTACGCTCTCGAAAGCTTTTTTTACCCATCCAGCAATAACGCTACGAGAAGCAGCTTTCACTACACCTCTAGTTGTTATAAATAAAGTTAGTTCGGAACGGGCTGCTCTACGCTTTTCGGATAAAGAAATAAGCTTGGACGTCCTAAAAGGAATATCCAAATTCTTTATCTGACCAGACCTAAGTTCCCAACCTGATTGCCTGAAGCGTGTACAATCTGTCTTGGACCCAAACTTGGGCCAAAATATTAAAGAGTCTTTCCCCCATACAGGGCCATGGATCGCACGATCCCCACGTAGAGCCGCCTACAGGCGGCGCTCGGGCCCCCCAGATTGGGAAGCAGAGTTGCGAGTGCGCCAGCCGCGCCCAGCAACTTGGGCGCCAGCCGTCGGAAGTGGGGCCCGAAGTCCCATCGGCTGTCGAGCACCAATCCTAGGTACTTCATGGTGGACTCGACAGCGATCCGAGCCCCCCCCGACCACGATGTGTGAGCCGGGTGGTGGCGCCCGCCGGGGGCCATGAAACATTTTTTTTTTTTTTTTTTTTACGGGGGGAAATCCGCATGGACTCCCTCCGCCTGGGGAAAAGGCGGAGGGGCGTGCCGGACTCTTACCGGCTAAAACCACCCCGGTGTCTCCTCGCACGTGCGCGCGGGGCCGCAGGAATCGAAATTCTTCCGCAGCCCCACACTAGTGCTGGCCCGGTCTGTCCGGGCCTCGTCTCCTGCACGGGGTAGTGAGGTGATTAACTACCCCGTGCATCGCCTCAGAGGCGCACGCCGACACCCGCGCGCGCCTTCGCCTCGGGTCCATCAAATAGGGGGCGAGGACTTCCCCAAGTCCCACGCCCCTGGACCCATTCATGGGGGCCGGAAAAGGGCGTTGTCCGCCCTTCTCCTGCGCCCGGTGCGCCTTCTGCGGCCGGGGAAGGGAGTCGAGATCTCCCTCCCCCGTTCCGCAGTTTCCTTCTGCGACATCACGTCCTCGCAGAAGGACACCACCGCGTCCCACGACTCTGCGCTACCGACCATCCTCCGCACTACGGCCGGCAGCGACAGATCGCCTCCTACTTCATTTGTGAGGACACAGCGTTGCTCCTCCCAAGCTACACACTCGGCGAGCGTGTGTTGCGCCGTGTCCTCCCCGCAATGGACGCAATGGTGGCACCGAGCGTCCGGCTCCCTGCCTATGCGACACAGGTACTTGCCGAAGCAGCCGTGCCCCGACAGCACCTGCGTCACCCTAAACGACAGGGAGCCGTGCCTTCTCCCGAGCCAGTCGTCGAGTACTGGCCGGATCGCCTCGACGGTAGCGAGGCCGGCGGTAGGGCGCAGAAGCCTTAGCCGCCATTCCGCCACCAAGACCTGATGGAGCTCCTCTCGGCGCAGCGCGATCTGCCGCTGCACCGGCCTCGAGCCCCGTGCCCGCTCTTCCTCGCGCCATCGATATAATGACGCGAGTACTTTCGCCTCTAGGTCCCAGGGCGGGGATCCGGCCAGGACGCAAGCCGCCTCGTAGGAAATCGTGCGGTACCCGCGGACGACTCTGACGGCCATCGCCCTCTGCGGTTTACGCAGAATGGCGAGAGTGCCGGCCGTCATGTCCATCGCCCACACAGGGGCCCCATACAGGGCCATGGACCGCACGATTCCCACGTACAACCGCCTACAGGCAAAGGATGTGAGCCTAGATTAAGTGGAAGGTAGGTAGTAAGAAGAAGGTACAAACAACCGACTTATGGACTTTAATAGTTCTGGGAGCTAGTTTCAGATCCGTATGCAAATAGCACAGAAAAAGAGCCAAATTTATAGCCGATGGGTTAGAATGGTGCACTGAATTCGAAGAACACCAGCGCAGCCAACGATTCCAGGCCGACTTATCCATGAGCTTTCTAATAAGGCTATATTAACTGACGTCCAACCTTTTACTAGACTGCTCCACCCCGAATTTTCCAAGCCTTCAACTTTAATTTCTTTGCCTCGGGGGGAGGAGCCGCTGTCGTCAAGTCTGATGTTGAAGGTTGCGAATTTGGTACGGAGAGGCAGTCGCTCTCCGCCGAAGGTCTACTCTCCAAAACGACTTCTCCCACTTGGGCGCTAAGATTATGTACGTTCCTACTGCACTGTTTAAATGCTGCAGCACTTGCGGCATCAATGCTGGTGGAGGGAACGCTCAAGCTAGATTGAAGTTCCAATCCCGACTGAAAGCGTTCGTAAAGACTGCTTTCTTGTCTTTCGAATCTTGACTGACATATAGTGGAACCACAGCCGATGCTTCGGTCGCGAACAAGTCTATTTCTGGAGTGCCCCATCGCTGGAATATTTTTGTGGTGACAGATGGAGACAGACTCCACTCTGCGATTTTCTTTTTGCGGGAGAGGCTGTCGGCCGTCAAGTTGTAGCGCCCCGGGATGAATTGTGGTTGAATAACTATATGCGCCTGATGACACAAGATTAATAGGCGTTTGGATAGTTTTAATAGATTTGCTGACTTTTTGCCGCCTTGTCTTCTTATATGGGAGATGACAGTTCGGTTGTCGGACTGGACTACAATGGTCTGACTTTTCAGCATTTCGATATGCGTCTTTATGGACTTGTAGACTGCATAAAGCTCCTTGATGTTTATATGCCATGATCTTTGTGTTGTCTCCCAGGGAATTGAAATGGTTATTCCGTTGAGATCCGATCTCCACCCCCAGTCGGATGCGTCGGTTGACAGGAAGGCAGTCGGATTTTGCGTGAAGATTGGAGAGTGTTTGCGCACGTTCGCTAGCCACCAATCTACGTCGCGAAGAGCTGCCTTGGGGACAATGTGGGATCGATCTGGCTGAAGTAAGTTTAGCCTGTTCACAGCCCTCTGTATTAATCGGCAATTCAAAAGCCTCAGGTGCACCACAAAAGCCGCGAACACTAGTAGACCCAGTAATGACTTTGCTTTTCTCCAACTCCAGTAACCAGTTTTCTTTGTCCGTAGTAGTGCATCTATTACTTTTTTCACCTTTTTTGTACTGATGCACTTGACATTCTTTTCGGTGTCCCATATAATTCCCAGGAACTCTAACTTGTGTGTTGGAACCCAGCTTGATTTTTGCCAATTTATTATCCAGCCTAACTCGGTCAAGATTTCTAAGGTTAGTTGAATCTGATTTTTTAATACGGTCAAATCCTGACATGCCAATAAGCAATCGTCCAAGTAAACGATTATTCGAACTCCTTTTGATCTCAACAGACCGGCCACCCAGTTCGTTAGACGAGCAAATATGACCGGGGCAACAGACAGACCGAATGGCAGTGCTGTCATCTGGTAGCACTGATTGTTGTACGATAGAGCAAGGAACCTTCTGTGATATGGTTTTATGGGGACGTGTAGGTATGCACTTGATAAATCTACACACATCAAAAGTGTCTAGGGATCAAGCATTTTTATGCGGATTTCTTGAGATTAAGATGTGGCTTTGTAATAAATTTATGATTTTATAAATTTATATGGATCCTTTTTGGTGCATTTCATAATTTGAATCAGGAACTGTGAATCAAATTCGAGTAAAAGATGAAAATCAGCTGTCAATATTTTCCCTATAAAAACATACAACGCATTGAAGACATTATTAGTGCTACTGTTTCCCTACTACTGATTAAAACCAACGTTATTATGGAGCGGCGACGTCATTTAAGCAGGGAAGAAATGCTCAGAGCCGTGGGAATGATAGAAGCTGGTTCCCGGCAACGTACTGTGGCTTTAGCTCTGAATACAAGTCAGAGTGTTATCAGTCGACTTTGGACACGTTACCGAAGCACTGGTACCGTGGCTGAGCGCCATGGAGGACGGTATCGCTGCACCACACGGAGACAAGACCGATACATTCAAATCTTAACTCGAAGAGTTCCAACAATAACCGCCATGATGTTAGCCGTGAGGCTTCATCACTCTTCAGGGAACTTAATTAGCGACCAAACAGTCAGAAACCGCTTGCATGAAGTGAACCTTCATTCCCGAAGACCGCTACGGGTACCACCTATAGCAATGCACAATCGTAGGATTCGATATCAATGGGCTCTTGAACACAGAAATTGGGCAGAAGAACAATGGCGTTTCGTGTGCTTTTCTGATGAGTCTCGTTTTGGTATGAGACCGGATACAAGACGTATACGACACTGGAGAACCCCTGGACGCCAACAGCGATTAAAATCCTGCCAGGAAGTCCATCCTTATAGTGGTGGAACCATCATGGTATGGGCGGGTATTTGGATCGGCGGAAGAACTGAGTTGATTTGGATCAGAGGCAACCTCAACGCTCAAATTTATGCTGAGACGATTGTATCAGACGTCATCGTTCCTCTACAAGTGCAAATCGGTCCCTTATTTCAGTTAATGCATGATAATGCACGACCGCACACCGCAAGAGTTGTAAGACAGACTCTCGCCGCAGCTAACATCAATGTCCTGCCCTGGCCTGCTCAGTCGCCAGACTTGAACCCGATTGAGCATGCATGGGATGTGCTACAGAGAAGAGCTCTGCCGAATATGGAGGGTATCCAGTCGCAAGAAGACCTTTTTTTGTTGTTGCAACGAACATGGGCGGCCATTCCACAGCGTGATTTGGATGAACTCATTTTGAGTAGGTATGCCAAACCGATGTTCTTGTGTTGTTAGTGTTCGCGGTAGAAACACGGATTATTAATTGTTTAAGTTACCCAATAAAATTTTAAAGAAAACTGTTATTTCAGTCTTTTTTTCGAACTTTTGTGTTAGTGGTTCAAATGTCAAAAATCCCTTTATTAGGAAAATGGCAAATTTCTTTATTAATGCAAAGGTGACTTGGTTTATCGTTACTGTGACAAACGAAAACACTTTATTTTATGAATCCTTAAAGAAAATTTTAATTAATATCAATCAGGAGAAAAGTTATTGCAAAAATATATGTTGATCCCTAGACACTTTTGATGTGTGTATTTTTGCTAGGAAATCGTTGCGCTGGAGAAATTTTGGTACTCTCTGATGATTTACGAGGCGAAAAGCTTTCGGATTCATGAAACGGTTCAGAGGCTTCAAGTTGAGTACCGGCCTTTGACTGCCGTCCGACTTCGGAACTAGAAAGAGACGCGAGAGGAAAACTGATTTGTGGTTGCATTTTTCCAACGCCCCCATTTGGAGTAGTTCCGTTATTTTCTGCTGCATAGCCTGGGATTTTTCGGTTTTTAGTCGTGTTAAATTTTTCTTTGATGCGGACATAAGTGGAGGCTTTCGTTTGAAAGGAATTGACAAGCCCTTTAAAATATTTTTGATGTAATTTGGAGCGCCGTGATTCTCCCATTTTCCGATAAAATATTTCAGACGCCCCGCTAGACGATTTTTCCCGGCATAGTCAATAGGGTTTTGTCGTTGGCCTTCTAGGTGAGGCAGAGGGTTTCCCATGCCCCCCCCCCCCCTGTTTTCCTATTGTTTGGTTTCGCCTCTTGCCATCTTATTACAAAACACGATCTAACTTTAGCCGGAGCCTAAACCTTCGAGCCAGTTTTTGTATTTCGAACTTTATGCCGACTTTAGTAAAGTTCTTAATTCAAAATTGACAACCTCAGACCGGCCTAAGTTGTCAGTTTTGTAAAAGGAACTGTAGTTCGATTTCTGTTAGGTTCTTATTTCAAAAACAGGCTCGAGGGTTTAAACTATGTCTAAAGAAAAACCTTGTTTTGTAATAAGACCGATAGGGTTTTCTGAAACCTCTGTTGGCTGACGACGATGCAGATGAGGTTGACTGAGGTTTATTTTTCTTAAATTGCTGATAACGGTTATTCTGACTGGTTGAAGGTTCTCTGTAGCCTTGACGCTTGATACTAGAGTCGGTTGAGCCCTTGGTAGCGGGAAAAAAATTGTAAAAACCGCCATTCTGCTTGAATGTCTCGGATAAAGCATTCTCTTCAAAGAGATGGGTGGAAGAGGGAGGAACAGCATGCAGCATGGTCTGCATGAACTTCGAAGGCGCCTTGTATACAGAACGTCTGAACTCTATAAGTTCAGCACGACGCCCACATACATATTGAAGAATGTCGTCGCTGGACTTTTTAAAATCAGTGTCTGCCCCAGTGATGTGTCTTGCAATAGCTTCGTTCAGAGCTTTGGATTTCACTTCGTTAGCTATTTTCGAAAGAGCTTCCCTTAATTGCTTCCAGTGCAACCGAAGTCCATGTGTTACGGCACCCAAGGTTTGATCAAACTTAACAACCTGTTCGTATGGGACCCAGTTTGGAGTCTTTCCGGCCAACTGGGGGTTCACCGATAATGAAGTAAAAGCCGGAGTTGCCTGAAGTTTTTTATTGACCTCGTTATATCGGAGGTTTGCCCAACTCTGCTTGCCAAACCTTTGACAAGACATGGCCTGCTCCAAGAAATCGGCAGGAGCAGGCAAGACTTTTGGTTCAGCTTCTTTGACGCAGGGGGAGAAATCAAATAAGTCTCCATTACCTCCTGGTAAGTCAAGGACCATATCAGGGGCACGGAACGCAGAGAATGGCCTATCCTCATTTTCTTTTTCTTCTTCGGTTTCGCTCAATGACAAGACTTCTTCCAAATCCGAGTTACCGTCTTTGTATCTTTTATAAGGTTTTACAGTAGTGTTGCAAGACGATTTGTTACCAAGTAACTGATTGACCATATTTTGTAGGGATTTCGTCTGCTCTTTAAGAATATTAATTTCTTTAGCTGAATTTGTCCTCCTTGGTTTTTTGTGATAATTATACTGCAAGGGCTGAGACGACGGTATTTTCCTTTTATATCCACCGGACATCAAATTTTCTTCCCTAGACACAAAACTGTCTTTTAAGTCCTGAATGGCGGCCATGAAAATTTCTAAATTAGCAGCTGATCCATGTATTTTAAGGGCCAATGGTTTCGGACCTATTATCAGAGCCCTGCAGAAAGCCCAGCCCAGAAGAGACAGCTTCAAATTCTTAAAAGCCTTTTCCGATATTGAGGTTGCTTCTAAATCAAAAGCTTTTAAGATGGATATTGTTGGAATAGCAAACCTCAGCTTATTAAATACTTGTGGGTCTATTTTTGATCCAAACAGCTCTTTCTTGCTATAGTTAACGACATTTCAGTCGCGCCATGTGTCCGGATAAACTTGGATCAACAACCTCGATGAGACGATCCAAAATGTCCCTGTCCTCTGGCGAGGTTAGCGAGTTCTCCCAAGGTTGTGAAAACTTTAGCTAGCGCCATTTTTCATCCTGCAATAGGAAATATCACATAAATAATGTGAAAGAGTGCCTGACTGGACAGCTCATAAATTAGGTATCAACTCTTATATGATTTTTATCCGACGGATTTTCAAACTTGACCGACGGCTCACTATACCGAGTCGACGGCTCAGCATATTGAGCCGACGACTCATTTTATTGAGCCGACATTTGATTCGGTCATTAACCTGAGCCGACGGGCTGCATGGTAATAATGATTCCACATCATGGGATCAAAACTAAGTGGTAAAAACCACATAGGACTACCAGGGGTGAGTCCAAAGAGAGAGAAAAAATATAGTTCACAACTGAAGCGACGATAACCTCACTTCAACATGCAAACACTGAAGAATATCTATTTACGCTACAAAAAAAAAAAAAAAAAATTAAACACAATCTCTGTAACCATCTTAGAATAAAAATAGGTGACTCACCTTAAAATCGATATATTACATACACAAATGAAGATAATCTCTCGAACAGTCTCACTGTTTAATATCAACGGCACACTCGGCACTCGGCAAAAATACAGCGTACTGAAAATCGCGCGCAACGCGCTCGCTTGCCAAGCGAACCGCGCCCCTCCCGCGCGCGCCCACCCTCGTTGCACTACAGGCGGCGCGCGCTATAAGGGTGATTTTACTGGAAAATGAGCTAGTAAAACGTGCCGTTCATTGACAAAAATACAAAGTGTAATCTCAGAGGGTCAAGCCGCAGGCTCAGACCTAAAATATTGACTCGCGCGCTGTATCATCGCGCTACTCTGAAGGGAGCTCGGCACATTCTACCGACATTAACAAATCGTGTTAGTTATAAGTTTATGTAGTGTACCCTATTTATTTTGATTTGTACGAAGTCGTACTGTATATAAGCAACGTCTTTTAATAAAATACACAGATCATTATTCGCCTTTTTACTCGCAACTAATACCTACCTAAAGTCTCTAAACCAACATTCGAAGAATTGAGAAGTATATTAATAAATGCAGCTAATTTATTAAGAACCAAATTGACATCTAGTGTAGTAAAATCTCAGTTACGAAAAAGAATGCGCCTGTGCATAAGAAACAGCGAATCACATTTTGAAAATGCAACTTTAAAACTTTTATTTCTTAGGGTAACTTAATTATGTAAAACTTTCTGATCATTATTGTAATTTTGATTGATTTTGTCGTTTTCCCAATAATTGCATTTTGTTCACCCAGTATGGTATCTCGTTGGATAGCTGAGCAGTTGTACAGTCGCCAGCACATCAAGCTACCCCACATTGACCTTGAACGCGTTATGAGCAGAAACAGCGAGAATCGTGCGAAAGAGATAAATATATTTTTGTCTGTTTTTGCTTGTAATGTTTCGTGCTGCAGTGCGTGCGTGAGGGTGTGTGCGTATGCGCGTCGTGGTGTAGAATAACTGTTCTATGCAAAAAAACTAGTTTAGCAGGTTGAATACCTACTTGAATCGAACCGAAAGAATGGCATGGTAATAAAAATAAGTTGGCCGTCACGGGACGCCCGGCAAATTTGAAACATCTATGTAATAGTAGAAAAGGGATGATTCCTGAGTAAAAAAAATATGGTTCAGTTAGATTATTAACGAAAAATATTGGACACGTATTTTTATTTTATCAAATCAATAAAAATATACGAAGATATAAAACGTATTAAAGATCATGATGAGTGGGGGCTTTTCACGTCACTTTCCCGTAAAAAGTGTACCGAAATGTGACGTCACACGAGTTTTCGACGCGCTGTATCGTCTTCATTTTTTGTTTACCTACGTGAAAAAAGAAAAAATACGTGTCCAATATTTTGCACTTTCATGTGTATTCAGTAAAAAGCTGTATTTTGAAATTAAAAACAAACACTCAATTTTATTTATTTGAAGGTAAATAGAATATAAAATATGTTAGTATTTTTAATAGAGACTGTTTTTACAGTGGAACTACGGGATATTATTTGACGTATCTTCTGGTTTCTGTAATAGTGGCTGTGGTGTTAGTAAGTAGCAAGGTGTATTGGACTGTATTAAAGATTGACCAATGATAACTGAACTAGGATGTAAAATTGTAATCACCTTAACATTGTATCAACTGCAGCAGGAACGTTGATTATTTGTCCATCTAATTATATTCCAAATTGCATATGAACATGCCTCAATCTACTTATTTGCTTGAAAGGAATACGATCAAAATGCACTTCAAATAAAAAAATCGTTTAATTGGTCGTTTTAATTTTAGTCACAACTAGCATAAGTCACAGATTCTACATTTTATTTTGCTAAAGGACAGAAAAAAATACGAAGTTTGACTTGTAAATGACTTGCTAGCCAATGACTTGCTAGAAAATGACTTGCTAGCCAATGCAACCTCTCAAACATTATTAAAATTATAAGAATTATGTAAAACAATTATTCCATATTGGCTACAGGCAACTCTTAAAATAAATTTAGTGTATGAATGTTACGATCTTTGTATTGTAATGTTAAAAATTAAATGTATTCTTTTATCGATATCTATCGATCAAATCTGCATCCGACCTAACTAGTTGAGTGGGGTCGTGGCGTGGTATTATTCAAAAATGAAATATTTAGATCAACAATCGGTCCAAAACAAACTTCATTTTAATGGTAAAAGGTTGATTTGACTTAGCATAGAGGGGGCATCACGCCATGACAGCGTCATGCCATTTCCCGTCGGTTTTACTGCCTAGGTGCGCATGTAGATGTTTCACATCAAAAACAGGCAGCCCGCGTAATGGCTAACCTATAAAAACTTACAATCGATTTAATATAGGTATCAGAAAAGGACATAGGATAAGTTCCTACGAGAACACGTGTGAAATCGCGGGAAAAATCTATACCATTATTATAAAGCTGAAGAAATTGTTTGGTTGAACGCGCTAATGCCAGGAACTGCTGGTTCGGATTGAATAATTATTTTAGTGTTGGATAGCCCATTTATCGAGGAAGGCTATAGGCTATAATATAACATCACGCTACGACCAGAAGGAGCGGAGCATCAATGACAAATGTTCTAAAAACGGGGAAAATTTATTCCTTTTGAGAGCTTTCTTTGCGTAAACGGTTAAAGTTAAGCAACAATCATTTTGACGGATATGTTTCTTTCATTAAGTATTAAAAAAAACTCCGCGATAGCATGTCTATCTTTTAAGGTGGACTCACTACTTATAACCTTTTCTATGGTAATCTAATTTCTTCTAAAATAATGCATTTTAAACAACAAGCGCGTGTCCTTTACGCCAAACGACACAAATATGTGACAAAATGGAAGGTGAAATAGTGTGGCTTGCCGTGGAGGGCACGCGTGTGCGTTTATACTCTGGCAGCCAAAAGGTAAAAAAATGGTATTACCTAATCCTTATACAAATAAATACGTTTTTCATCACAAGTACTTAATTTTGAACAAAATCTCGCTTATATCATTTGATTTTAATGATTATCTTAAGAGATGTCACAGAAGCGGTTCGTGGATAAAACAAAGAAAGTTCAGTTACCTTTAGAATTGTATTATAAGTAAGTGCCTAAGAGCCTCTGTCTCTTATGTAAGTGACGCAACGAAGTTGCGCGGGTCAGCTAGTATCAAAATAAAATGCGGAACAACAATCTTTATCTTTTTATTTTTTAACATTAAAATTATTATAATAAGAAACTTAAAACAAATACAATACTCTAAATTAAAATACACAAACTAAACTACACAAACAATAGAAAATATGAAACTTAACTATACCATACATTAAAAACAACAAGATTATATTATTTTTACAAACTTTTTTTTATTTATATTTGTAATAGATACCTACAGTTAAATGGGCGCCAAGCAGAGTTAAATGCTGCCGCCAAGCAAAAGTAAGCTTTTACCTAGATTAGTATAACTTGACTGGGCCGTCTACGGCCGCGCGCCCACTGGAGGCACGGCACGACAAGGCATTTTTATAATAAGTACCTACTTACAGATGATTTCGAATCTTATTTTATCATGCTTAGCGGTCACTATTATTTACTATTGCCATCGGAGTTCGTCATCTGAAGTTAAATTCAGGCTACGACACTATACGCCGTGCAGTCAGTGTCCGACACCGAGTGTCTTTGTGTGTGAATGAATACACGTTGTCAGACATTGACTGTACGGCCTATAGTATTGTAGACTAAACTTAAGACTAAGTTCACTCGGGTGTTATTAGCGATAAAGAATATGCCATGACCTAAAAGAGCCCTAACTTGACCTCAGAAATACGCAACAAGATCGGCCTTTTAGTTGGTAATAAATGTAAACTACAAAGGAGCGTAAAGCGTTGCCAAGACAATATATTAAAATGTCGCTTACATAAATAAAACTCTAATAGCTATAGATAGCTACTGTAAAATTTTAATGACAGACAAATAGAAGCCAATTTGTATTTTTTTAAAAATATTATTATAAAAAGATTGATATTAATTGAAATAATTTGAAATAAAAAAGTATATTCTAAACAATATAATTATGTGTTACAGATTGTCCGACAATGGACTTGCCCGAATATTTAATATTTGGTCGGACCACCTTGCGCATCTAGAACAGCGTCCAGCCTGTCTTTCATGCTGGCCACCATGTCCCAGCAGGTGTCCGTGCCTCGGAAATGCTCCCATGTAGTAGGTATGGGCTTCTCGCCGCAAGTTTTCGTTGTTGCGGATTTCTGAGGCATCCTAATCGAGAACCATGAGACCCCATAGATTCTCGATTGGATTTAGGTCAGGGCTCTTTGCAGGCCATGGCAGGCAGATGACGTCATCCTGTGCCGCGAACCACTCCTGCACCACCCTGCAGGTGTGCACGCGGCAGTTATCTTGGCACAAGTAAATAATGCCCTCTGGATAGTGCAAGCGCACGGTGGGGATCATCACGTCACGTTAAATTTCGACGTACTGATCCCCAGTCATGCGCCCGCTAACCTCCACCAGTTCACCCGGTCCCATTGAGCTCATCCACCCCCAAAAATTGAGAGATATTCTTCCACTTGCTCGATTTGGTAAAGTATTCACCTCCACATAGCGCTCATTGCTGTTGCGCCATAATATTTTTCTTGCGTCCGTATCCGACCGGAAGCTTTTCTCGTCCACAAAAATGACGATATTGTTTGCCCAGTCAAAATGATAATATTCCAGGCAAAAACTTACTCTTGCCTCCTTATGCGCCTGGTTCATTAGAATCTTCTTAGCAGGGCGGCAGTATTTCTTTCCGGCGTCCCTTAGGCGCTTTCTAACGGTGCGTGTCCATTGAAATCTAAAACAAACAAAAAAATACTTACATAAGATTCTTAACTAGGACAAAATAATGGTACGGGCCAACTTAACTATATGAGTAGGTATGGGTCAGTTAAAAATTATTCCTCAAAATATAAACATATAAATAATCCGCCGAATTGAAAATTCCACCTTTGTTAAGATAGGTGCTAAAGAACTAAATATTTATCTATTATCTAGTAATACTAACAATAATAACATTCACTGAGTCCAATACGGACGTATTGCTGCTATAGCTGGAGGAATTATTAGGTATCGCTAGAACGTCCTAGCTAGGCCGCGCGGTGCGCTTGACGCGACTATGACTAAGTATAAAAATTTATGAATAAGATAAAGAGTGATATAACAAGGTATACATGGACTCACACTGTATGAAGTTGAGGTCACTCTTGTGCTCAAAAACGGGTCGGCAGAGTGTGCAGCGACCATAGCCGCATCGTCTGCCGCCGTCGTGGCTCTCGCGTAGAGTTGGCGGTGGTGAGCTTCGAGAGTTCCGCTTTCATGCCACCGCCGAAGCCAGAAGTAAACTGGTTTTGGAACGAAACAAATAGCTATAGTTTATTTGCACATAATTACTCAATAGGCTACTTATATGATTCCTTACAATAATTGCTAGCTTATTAATTTTAAATTACTTATTATTTACACACAAACATCACTAAAAAGGCCTTATCTCTACATTGTTTCAATTTCAACAGACAAAAAGAACTGCGCAGTTGCGTATTTACTTTAAAATCCAACAAGCAGTACCGACTTAAAAAAAATAACAAAGGCGCTTGGAATAGCGCGCAGCGTTAAAAACTTGCAATACCGGGAACTCATTAGGAAAGAACCAAAGAACACATGAAAGAAACCTACCGATAGGTTGTTATGGCGAGACAGACATTTATGGGTGTTTCTCGTATTTCGTGCATATTCCATGATATTTTTAAGTTTGAAATTGATTGCCGAATAACGTTGTTTTTTTCTAATATCTATACTTCTATACTAATACTAATATTATAAAGAGGTAAAGTTTGTGACGTTGTGAGGTTGTAGGGGGTAATCTCTTGAGCTACTGAACGGATTTTGAAAATTATTTTACCAATAGAAAGCCACGTTATTTGTGAATGTCATAGGCTATATATTAACCCGAATAATGAAAAGATTTTTTGTGGTAGTCGGATTTGCAAAGTAAGTCTGAGAAAAAACGGTCGAATTTCTTTACCGCCCAACGAAGTGGGCACGGGTCAGCTAGTCATTAATATATAGATAATCTTACAACATTTTGTAAATTTTACCTTCCTTCTCCAAATAACAAAGAAATTATTATCATATAAAAATCGGAATACGACGGTAATGAGAACGGTAGGGATTTAGCAATCAAGATGAATAAAACAATCTTAAAATACACTCACAAGCTTGTTTTAATAATAAAAAAAGGATTTCACGGGCCGACCTACGTGGGCAGTATGGAGTGTGGATTTATATACACATAACTTCCTCTTGAATTACTCTGTCTATTGCTGAAAACTGCATTAAAATCCGTTGCGAAGTTTAAAAGATCTAAGCGTATAGACAGCGGGAGTGGCTTGTTTTATACTATGCAGCTATGTAAAGAAAAAGATAATTAGCGACTTTCCTCGGCTTCGCACGTGTGCTATGTAGATAGTTATGTGGGGCATTGTGAAGTAATTTATATACATATAAACCTTCCTCTTGAATCGCTCTATCTATTGCTGAAAACTCCATTAAAATCCGTTGCGAAGTTTTAAAGATCTTAGCGTACAGACAGCGGGAGCGACTTTGTTTTTTTTTTTATAAAAAGGTTTTTGATCTGGACGTGTAATATGCACGAAAATTGAGAAACATCCTTATTCGTAGGATACGGTAGGCACAAAGTTAATAAAATATTATGGTTCAGACCATACCCGCCGCTAGAAGCAGCATATGAATATTCAATAAAATTGGTTACAGTTTTATCACCAAAAACGGTAACACTTTAATTTAATATCACTCAAATAATATAAATCGTTTACTTATTTAGAAAGTTCTCTAGAAAAACATCAATGACACATTTTTTCTGGATTAGCTATTGTTTATTTAAATTTATAAATTATAATTATAAAAAAATTTTACTCACCGTTATGCCCGTCTGCCGACAAATATCGATTATCCGGCATCCACTCAATCGGAGAGCTATGATGCGCTCCCTTTCTATTTGCGTCAATTGAGGCGCCATAATAAAGTTAATAAAATGTGTCACACGTCACACTTGGACTAACTACCGGCCGAACCACGAATTTTGTAACACGGGCGTAATGGAGCATGAATAAGCAAACACCAAAGACTACTATAGTATACTGGCAAGCAAACACTGACGTTCGGGGTAGTTGACTAGTTGCGCAGGGGCATGGGGGTGTGGCCTATTCCTAGTAAGGCATGAATTATTGGCTGGTAATTATTAGTATGCGCAACCATTGGTCAATTTTGGAAACGTTGAAAATTCCACCAATCATGCCAAGGATACTTTCTTTCTAACATGCCATGCCGCGTCGTAGCTATACTTATGTTGAGGGTGTATCTTGACGTGCTGGCGACTGTACATGTTTTTGGAATGTTCAGCCGATAAAGTACTTTCGTGTTTTTTTTTGAGGATTTCGACCATTCCAGCTCAAAATTATGAAAATTGTAGGTATCTGTATTGAAGTGTTAGCAAGCAGGTAATAATAATAAAAAAATGCATTGTTTTTTTCATAAATGTACAAAGTTGTATCGCGTCTTAAAAAAAAAAAAAGGCCGAATTACTGGAAAATAGTTGACATTTACATAGGGGTCATCAGGGGTCATTCGGTTGCAAATCACCTCTCCTACATCCTTTTAACGGATTGCCGACATATAACCAATAACTCTATACATTATAGACAATTGCCCTCCATGTTAATTAGCCAAGTTTAGATTTTTATGTCCTTCCCCAAGATGCCGTCTATCTCGTTGCCAAATTGTATCGAAATCCGTTCAGTAGTTTAGCCGTGAAAAGGTAACGTACAGACAGTTACTTTCGAATTTATAATATTAGTATGAAGGGATTGTAATAATAACATGTAAATCTGGTAAATATTTCTTCCGCAAATTTCTAAGAAACTCAATAACGGAACGAATGCTGTTTTCAATTTCAACATTGACATTCGTTTTGGGATTGTCAGCAGTTTAGGATTAGGAGACTTGGGTGAATAAATACTCTTGCTTTGTAATCAACAACGTTTATTATTCTTTCGAGTGTCACGAATAGGTAGAAGGATAATAATAACATCCGTTAATATTATTAGGTCGGGGAAAAAGTTATTTCATATGTTATATACAAATCCAAGACTAAGAGCTCGTGTGGCACCCAAATATCGAGCTTTTTTGTATATCCAGACTTCTTCAAATTAATCAAAGCTGTTTTGTGGTCTCCCCTAACTCTTCAGCTATGTCGTAACTACTAATATATATTAGCCGGCCGATATTGCTCCACTTTTTCAAAAATGGCATCGACTTTATCCTTATGAGGGCGACCAAAGCGAGCTGCATCTTTGACTTCAAAATTCCCGAACTGAAAACGCCTGAAACTACTTCGTTCTACTCTTACTGACACTGTGTTAAGTCCACAAACGTCACATATTTGTTTCGCGGCTCGTATCGCATTTTTTCCTTTTTAGTAATTCAACTTCAAAATGTACCTATAGAATTTCTTCTTTAGATTCACTCATTTTGGCGGACAGAAAAACAATTGAAAAATGGCGGGATATCGTTTTTACGTTTTATTTTTTAAATGTCATCTATTTAATGGTATCAAAACCAGCCAGGTACAAACAGAATCGCCAAAGACATTTTACTACAACTTTTTATACCTATGAAATAGGAAAAAACTTTTTCTCCGACCTATTATAAAATTGCAAATACAGTCTAAGTATATATTTCCACATGCGTCTTAATTAAAAAATGAACGTAGCAACAGAACGTAAGCAAGTGAAACATCGATGGAATCATACGGCTTTAAATTACACTTAATAAACAATAATGAACAAATCACATGTTACAAATCAAATGTTAAGTTATGATAACTTTTAAATAATAGGTACAATTTATAAACCTAACTTAGGGCCGATTTTTCAATCACCAGATTACTTTATCTGAAGAATAAATATGGCTGGTTTGACAGCTTTTGTATAGAAAATAATTATGTCAAACCATGGTCAAATCGCTATTTTATTTTATATAACAATGCTGAAAAAAACGTTATCTGTCGATTGATAAATCAGCCAAGTCTACGTAGGTACCTATTTCATTATTTATGGAACAATAATAATAATAATACATTAATTGCATATAGGGTATTTGTGGTATGTAGGTACATGTTAGCGTTAACTAATTAAGTAAGCGTGGAACTTATACAACAAATATTTGTAGGGGTGAACTACTGTTCTCCTAGCTAGGTAGCTGAGCAACCTGTATAAAGGAGAAACAGTTTGCCTCCCTAGAAATGGATCATAAAATATAAATTGAGCATAGTGCTATATGTTGTCTCCTAAATCAAGTCGTTAATTAACTTTAGGTATATTATTATCAACGTTGTTCAATTGAATACGTCTATATACAATCAAAACTTTAGATCGTTACAGATTCGGAGGGAAAAAAGTTTTTTTTTTTTACAAAATAACGGTAAAAATGAGTTTGTTTTGTGAGGGACGTGATTGAGTATGAGTGTTTGATTTTTGTGTACTGCGTGTGAGTGAGTGTTTGCTGTTCGTGAATGTGGGTATTTATGTGCATGTGAATGTGTGAGCATGTGTGTGAGGGTTGTGAAATTACTATTGGATTATTACGCGGTTATGCTGTGCTAAAAACGAGAAGTTATGAGAGTGTTTTTATAAGATCGTCAGTCTCGTCATAATAACAACAAGAGTGGTACGATTAGGATTTCGTCATAGAAAAACATTGTTGAAAAGGAAGACCAAAGTAATAAATCTGATAAGATTTATGTAAAAACTTATTTCCACCAAAATGTTCGTTTTTAATTATATAATTTGTTCATTATACACTTATGCTATAAAATTGTGAGTCTAAGATCATCCATCCCCTGATAGTCTCCTTCTGCTCCTTTTGCAAGTGAATACGATTTGTTGTATATAATTTGTTATTTTTTGATGCCCTTTGATTTCTTACCTTCCTTTTTTTTACGTATACATGCACAGCTTACTATTATTTTAAGATGGTTAGCATAAGATTTATGTAAATATCTTGTTTGAAATATAATTTATATTTTATTGAAAGATTAATTTCATATGGGTTGTCAGGCAGGTTTCCATATGGCTTAGCTAGGTATACTCGACATGGTTGGACACGGCCGTGTTTAGCATATTTTTTGTAGCAATGTATGAGGTAAGGGCTTCGCGGGACACTAATGTGCAGGACGCTTTTTTAACGCGATGTTATTTTACCGCGCACTCGATTTACAACTCTCAGCGTCGTTGGGCCGAGCGTTGAGAATCCGAGTGCGCTGTTTAACGCGCATCGATGCGCTCTGTTTGATT
Organism: Brachylomia viminalis; assembly: GCA_937001585.2. Lineage (NCBI taxonomy): Eukaryota > Metazoa > Arthropoda > Insecta > Lepidoptera > Noctuidae > Brachylomia > Brachylomia viminalis. Next base: position 1,477,928 of record OW443298.2, read on the forward strand.
CTCAACGCTCGGCTGGCGTTAAAAAAGCGCGAGTACCTACGAACTAAAGGCAAATTAAGATGTATTGATATTACTTGAGTTAACAATATTCAATCATTATACAATTCGTTTGACGATTGTGTACAATACCTCAACTTCACATGAAAGGCTTTTAGAAGTGTTTCCACAAAACACCTCTTTTTTTGGGACAAGCAACTAAGAATAGGGTATATGCATGTATTTATTTAATATTTTTAATTAGTTGTTTACACCGTTAGAACATAGTAAAAAATATAAATTATTTTTAAAAATGCTGTAATAAAATTTAAATAAATATTTGAAATAGAGAGTACTTTTAAGCTGTTTAAACGCCGCCATTTTCGCGCGCTCTGTTGATGACGTCAAATACTATGTCCAGTGACAGCCCAGTCCATTGTTTACTACAGGTGTTTTCATTCTTCGCTTATTTTCACCATGAAAAAAGCCCGAAAGCCAGTTTATAAGTATTGCATTGTGCCCGAGTACAGAATCACTATCAGAAGTGCACCTGATAGCGGGCGGTGAGTAATGGGTAGCTCACCGTCCGATCAGGACCAGGCCCGTGCTGGACGGCGCGTACGTGTTCCACGCGCGCCTCAAAGAGATGTCAGCATCGGAGAGGGGGCCCACTAGGGCCCAAGCCTGCCGGGAAAGCGGGATCATCGGAAAGGGGTACCGCTGACCCGGAACATAAAGGGCCAAGGAAGGAACACGGGTGGGTTTTAGTCAGTAAGAGTCTGACACTCCCTTCCGCTCCACCCAGAGCAGGAGGGGTCATTTAATGATTTCCCATCCTCAAAAAAAAAAAAAGTGCACCTGATAAAGTATTATTTCCAGTTGCGGAAATAGGCGATTCATAGGCGCATAAATACGTAAAGAATAGTGTAAAGTAAAAGAGATGAAGTATCGCAATAACTTGTTTACATTGTTGTGAATCATTTCTCATCATATTTAGGAGGGTATTTATGGCTAAAATAACGTACAAATGTGTTATTATAGATTAATTACCTTGCAGCTTTCACTCCTTTTACTTCAGCGGACGTCAAATTTGGGTTTGAAAGAAAATAAGACGACATCAAGAATCCATTCATGATGTCGTCTTATTTTTCGGATTCTCGGCAGTTTGTGCTTTTACCAAACCACTTCAGTCATGGTCTTAACCCTGGAGTGGTCGCCTGGACTACATGTGTAATCCACCTATACAAAATCGATAATTTCCAACAATCGATTTGCGTTAACTTGTGGCGCCTCCAGGTACTTTCAAATGAATGATTGAGCGACGCACTCAGTGCAGCGCAAGCGTCGGGACTCGCGCGGTTGTGTCACAGGAGCTCAGTAAAGTGCGTGGACTACAATTGTAATCCGCGCGACCAATTACGTGAGTATTTTTTTTACATTGAATTATTGTGTTTTCGTTTATTTTAGATAAATAATACTTTATTCTGTTCTGTTTTGTTAGATTATTGTAATATGATGTTTGTTTTTAGACAAAAAATGGACAATGCACGTGATTCACTAATTGAGTCGTGGCTGGCTGAAGTTGATGTCGGAAATGATGTTTATGAAGCTGAATCGAGCTCCGACGAAGAAGTTGATAATTTAGAAGAGGAAGACCATCAATCGGAATCTGAGCAAGAGCAAGATATACCAGGTGAGGGATCTGACGAAAGTTCTGAAGAAGATAATCCACCTCAGCAACGTCGCCGACGCACGGAGTTTTACAGGGGAGTAGATGATACATTATGGTCGAAAACAGTTCCCCTAAACAGAGGTAGAATACGAAGCCATAATATAGTGTTTGTACCCCCAGGGCCGAAAGGAACAGCTCGCCAAAAAACAACCCTAGAAGACTGCATGTCACTGTTTTTTGATGATCATATCATCCACCTCATTACCAAATATACTAATAACAAAATTGATTATATCAAGGAGAAATATAGTAGAGAACGAGATGCTAAACAAACCAATGAAACTGAAATCAGAGGTTATATAGGGATATTACTAATGGCTGGAGTAGTTGGGAAAAGGAAAAGTACTGCTATTATATTTGAACATGTAAAACACACAGGGATCGACGCCATATATTTGACAATGTCGGAGAAAAGGTTTAAATTTATAACAAGGGTATTACGCTTTGATGATATTGAAGACCGCCAAGACCGTGCCAGAATTGATAAGTTAGCCCCGGTAAGAGAGATTTTTGAATTGTTCCTTGCAAATTTTCAAAAATATTTTATTCCTAGTGCCGAAATGACTTTGGATGAACAGCTGGTAGCTTTTCGAGGCCGCTGTCCTTTCAGGCAATATATTCCAAATAAACCGGCAAAATACGGGGTGAAAATTTTTACGCTAGTTGATGTCCACTACCCTTACACATAATTATAATTTAGAAATATATGCTGGCCAACAACCAGATGGTACTTTTCGCCTGAGCAATGAAAGACATGACATTGTTATGAGAATGGCACAGCCTGTCCTTGGCAAAAATATGAATATCACCATGGATAACTGGTTCTCTTCACTTCGAACTGCAAAACAACTTTTCGAAAACGGTACAACTATGGTCGGGACGGTACGGAAAGATAAACGAGAAGTCCCTCGGGAATTTCGTGTCGCAAGAGGAAACCCACTACATTCTTCCAAATTTGGGTTTCACCCACCATGTACACTGTTGTCTTATGTGGCAAAACCCAATAAAGTTGTTATTATGATTTCGACGATGCACAACGCTGCTACAATTGATGAAGACTCTGGAGATAGTCGAAAGCCAGAAGTTATAACTTACTACAATAGGACTAAGAATGGAGTCGACCTGGTGGATAAAATGTGTTCCATGTATGATGTAGCGAGAAACTCAAGAAGATGGCCTCTTACAATTTTCTTCCGCTTGCTGAATTTGAGTGCACTCAATGCATTGTGCATTTACACGGCAAACAGAAATTATGAGCATGTCAGCCGACGTGAGTCCCTTATTGACTTGTCTCTGGCATGGATGAAACCACTAGCGCAGAAGAGACTGGAAAAAAAAACGTTGCCAAGAACACTCACAATCAAAATCAAAGATTTTCTTGGTATTACGTATGCAGAAACTCAACCCACTACCTCACAAGGTGCATCGAGCAATGTTGTGCGCCGTTGCCATGACTGTGGAAGAGCGCGCAACAAAAGTACTAGAAAGATGTGCACCAAGTGCAGTAAGTTTGTATGTGGAGATCATTTAAAGATTATGTGTCTGTCCTGTGCAGAAAACAACATTTAGATATAAATATAACTATTTTTATAAATTGTGATGTTAATTAGAACAATCCATGTGATTTTTGTGCCATTTTAGAGAAGATTTTTTATTATGTTGATTATTTGTAACACAGAGGTTGTGATTTAATTGTGATAATTATGTTTAAAAAGAGAAAACTGTACTGATTCTATTTTTATTTAATTAATAAAAGTTTATGAATAAATCTTTTGTTTTTTTTTCAATTTGTATATGGATTACGTATGTAGTCCACGCGACCACTCATGAAACTTTTAGGGGCGCGACCACTGCAGGGTTAAATGATTTCTAATCTCAATAGTATGCTAAAATTACACTTAAACGATAAATGAATGCACAACACACACGTTATTACTATGTTTTCTAGTCAAAAGCCTACAATGCCATACAATGTCAAACCAAATGGTCCTGGGTTCGAATCCCGGTAGGGGCAAATGTTTGTATGATGAATATGGACATTTGTACCCGAGTCATGGATGTATATTTATAATTTGTATGTATTTACGAAAAAAAAAAAAAAAAAAAAATGTATTTAAGTAGTGTATCAACCATCTGGTATCCATAACACAAGCCTTAATTAAGTGCTTAACTTGGAACTAGATGGTGCTGTGTGCAATGTCAGACGATATTTATTTATTTATTATTATTTAATGTAAGCAATACGAACTTGTTGACATAGTATTTGACGTCACGTTTCGTTTTAACCAATGGTGTTGCGTTTTACAAATTTGAAATTCCCTCGCTTAATTTGCACATTTATTTATTAATTAGAAGTAATTAAAAATATATTAATTACTAAAATAATGATTTAGTTCAAATGTCCGGCCAATAAAGATTCGGAATAAAAATATTTGAACCTTAAATAACATGCATATTCCCTATTCTCGACTGTGTCGATTTCAAACGCAACGTTTATACAGATGTTAGTTTGGTTGGTGTTGGTTGTCGGTTATTGGATTTACTATTAAGTGGATTAAAATATGTATATGATCTCATCAAAATCATCACTACTAAAATATGCTTGGTTATTTTTTTTATAAGTCCGTATGGTCCTAGAGAAAAAAGCTGAACCGCCATTTTTAAGAAAATTAAAATAATATCAATACCTACTGAAAAAAAAACAGCAAAATTAATATGTAATTTTCTTTACGTAACACGCTGACAAGACAAATGATAAATTATGTCATGTCTTACATTATTTGTCTTAAATGCTAGACTAGAAACTTAAAATTAATATAAAACCCATCAATTTATTACATGTCACAATTTATACACATTTTTACATTACATTACATTTATTTATACATATATTTTAGGTAAATCTCGCGACAAGCCTTTATATCATATAAATTGTATAATGTAATAAATTGATGGGTTTCATTTAATTTAAAGTTTTTGAGGTCAATTAAGGAAGGAAAAAGTAGTATGTATCACCACTTAGTATTGTAGGTATACCTTTTGAGAAAGCTCTGCGGTATATACGACGCTATTGACGATTTCATAGTCTTGTCAATTTACTTATAAAATCGTTTACATCCATTTTATTGCCATTTGACGCAGTAATTAGCAGGAAAATATTATTATTATCGATTTTAAAATCTTATCACCACCTCCAAACGAACGTGATAAGATTTTCATGATCATCTGTCAAAATGTGACATTTGTGACAAAATGCAATTATATTAGCAAATAAGACATATGAGTCCCATCTAAACATCAAGAAGTTATGCTGCTGTGCTAGCATTTAAGACAAAACGGTTTTATCGCCCAAACGGTGATAATATTTGTGACTCAAGCGAGGTCACAGTAAGCCGTGCTTGCCCTGCAGAACATGAAATGGAGGGCACTTCGAACAGTTTATACGATCATGGTCAAGGTAAATTAATATTTTGGACAGTGGTTGTTACATTGTTTAGTTTGTAATGTAAAGACCCAGAATATTTAAAAAGGTTTTTTTTATATTTAAATACCTCCGAATACACTTATTTTATTTTATTTGAACGTCACTTTTTTTTTTTAAATTGAGCTAATAGTTCCTTTCAGCGTTTTTCTCTGTGGCCTGTACTCAAGAATTTACCGACAATGGCTAGAAAAAAAAACTGTATATTCTTTTAACCAAAATACCTACTTACCTACATATATAAACATTATATATAATGTTTATATATAATGTTACATTACACACACATTAAACATTTTATTATGTAACATTATACAACGTGGCGCTACAACGGTGACTTTAATTTAACACACATATGCGTTTTCACATTTTCGTTTCATGAAGAAATTATATTTCCATTAAATGTTATTATTTACGGACTTATTTAAAATTTTAGAAAATAGCATTTTAGAGCAACCTGTACATAAAGAACTGTCGCGCAGCGGTCATTTGCCGGGGTCACGGATCATAACATCGCATCAATGAAACTAAAACGAATAAGCAATACTATTAGGATGAAACAAATGCATAGAGTAGGCGAATTTAAGGAAATTTCCTTTGTTGGCGAGCAGCGCAGGCGACGCGCGCTCTCCCTTCCACCCACCCGCCGCACCGAACACGAATTCTTTTTTTGCTTTTCTAGTGCTAGTCGAACCCGTGTCCTTGACGCACTTATTTACTCTAGTGCGCATAATTACGTCGCGAAAAAGACTCTTAGCTATTGTTTTATTTATTTCTTTTTGTGTAATTAGGATAGTAATTAGATCATGGTACTGCGATAAAGACACTTTGATTGGTTTTCGTTTTCTTATCTAGTAGGTACGTTTACACCTCTTGCGATACGGACGCATTTATTTGTGCTATTAGTGCTTGTGTAAACTTATGATCGTGATGGCAGTGATTAGTGATGACAGTTATTACTAATAGTAACAAGAGAGGGTGATGTGATAAGTGTTTGTACCACTTGCGCCGCTCGGTTTCTTTGATAATATGCCGTCAAAGAATCGGACCGATCACGAGTAGGTACAAGACGCGACGCGCGGTTGCCAGCCCGCGAACCGACACATTGCCGCTCCGAGTTAACGTAAGCGAGCTAGGTAAGTAATTTCATGAATGAATTTTTGCAAGGGTGATCCCAATTTTAATGACTTTTTTATTATTTAGTTTGTTTGAAAAATTTTTTTTTTTCAGTTTACGTATTATTTTAACCTATCAATATTTATATGGTTAATGGGCACTAGCCCTACCCGTGTATTAAATTAAAGTCACCGTTGTAGCGCCACGTTGTATATAATGTTTATATATGTAGGTAAGTAGATATTTTTTTTAACAATACAACGTGGCGCTACTATGGTGACTTTAATTTAATACACGGGTAGGGCTAGTGCCCATTAACCATATAAATATTGATAGGTTAAAATAATACGTAAACTGAAAAAAAAAATTTTTCAAACAAACTAAATAATAAAAAAGTCATTAAAATTGGGATCACCCTTGCAAAAATTCATTCATGAAATTACTTACCTAGCTCGCTTACGTTAACTCGGAGCGGCAATGTGTCGGTTCGCGGGCTGGCAACCGCGCATCGCGTCTTGTACCTACTCGTGATCGGTCCGATTCTTTGACGGCATATTATCAAAGAAACCGAGCGGCGCAAGTGGTACAAACACTTATCACATCACCCTCTCTTGTTACTATTAGTAATAACTGTCATCACTAATCACTGCCATCACGATCATAAGTTTACACAAGCACTAATAGCACAAATAAATGCGTCCGTATCGCAAGAGGTGTAAACGTACCTACTAGATAAGAAAACGAAAACCAATCAAAGTGTCTTTATCGCAGTACCATGATCTAATTACTATCCTAATTACACAAAAAGAAATAAATAAAACAATAGCTAAGAGTCTTTTTCGCGACGTAATTATGCGCACTAGTGTAAATAAGTGCGTCAAGGACACGGGTTCGACTAGCACTAGAAAAGCAAAAAAAGAATTCGTGTTCGGTGCGGCGGGTGGGTGGAAGGGAGAGCGCGCGTCGCCTGCGCTGCTCGCCAACAAAGGAAATTTCCTTAAATTCGCCTACTCTATGCATTTGTTTCATCCTAATAGTATTGCTTATTCGTTTTAATTTCATTGATGCGAAGTTATGATCCGTGACCGAGGGAAATGACCGCTGCGCGACAGTTCTTTAAGTACAGGTTGCTCTAAGATGCTATTTCCTAAATTCTTTAATAAATCTGTAAATAATAACGTTTAATGGAAATAAAAAATTGTCATGAAACGAAAATGTGAAAACGTATATATGTGTGTTAAATTAAGGTCACCATTGCAGCGCCACGCTGTATATTGTTAAAAATATCACATAATGCAATTCAATTAAAGTAGGCAGAAGCTTAAATAGTGTATTTAATACATACTAATCTAACAAATGCATCAATGTGTTAGTACATAGATGTTGCACACCGGATAATAGAGCGACTATTTTATTTTATTAAATTTTGCCCCACACTATGAATTTCTCCTGTATTGTGGATCCGTTTACAAACATTTAAACTCACATACACAAACAGCCAGGCCCGGAACAACTACTTGCAGGTCATACAAATATTTGTTCCGTGCGGGAATTGAACCCGCGACACGCAGCGCAGCACAACCTTGCGTGCGTGCCTATGCAAGTATAAGGCAACCGTGCCTCAATAAGCCGCACAAATCGAAATCGAATCATCGATATTAGGTAGAGATCGTTAACTTTGAAACTGCACGACCCGCCACAAAAATTATACAAACATTTGAAAAGTGTACGTAACAAGCAGCGGAGAGGCGTGCCATTTTAAAGTAAACGATATCTATACAAAATGGAAAAAAACAACAAAGTATAACATGCTGTACCCATTTTGAATTACCAATCGATAGAGCCGTTCAGTCATTAGGATCAAAGGAGCTGGAGCTGGACAGTTTGTTGCGCTACTTCTTGTTCCCAGCTAAAGCACTAGGAAGTGGTGAAGGGCCGGCGTGCCGGGGGACTGTCCTATACTGTAATTTTGACGTTCGAAAAGTGCTGATTGAATAAATGACTTATGATTTAATAAATGCTCTTTTGATGCTAACTGTAGTGTACAAGCTATTGGAGGAAACCTATGTACAGTTTGTGGTTAGAAACAACCTCTGGTTTATTTAAAACATTACCCACTAGTATATACTAGTGGGTAATGTTGTGAGAACGGATTGTTCTCTTTGTGTTCAGAACATTAAAACATACCTGTAATAGTGCTTAAAAAATGAGTGAGCAGTTGAGCACACGAACTAACTTGTGCACACTAGCATATGGATCTGGCCACCACTGTCCCGGTCAGACTCACAGCACGGAGGCACCTCGGCGGGCGCTGCTAGAGGCGGCGCTGTCAACACTGTTCATACTAACCAAGCGTGTCACCGTTTACTCACACTACGTCACAAATGACCAACTTTGAATGGTGAAGATGACAGAAGATGTGCGCTTAAAGCCCTTTCGGCGCTGCAAACGTTATTAGGCGATTGACTGCTCTGTGGCCGCGATAGGTTCCCTTTATCTGGCTGAATCTTGATGCTCCGAAATTTATTTGGCATAACGGAATACTTTTAAGATGGCAGTTTAGGAATTTCATTTGGAATAATTTTATTAGGCATAATGCCATTTCTATAAAATAGGTTGCAGGCATTTTTAACCTTAATTAAAATTAAAATGTTGTCTCAAAACCGACTCCACGTAGTCTTGTCTGCCCTATCCCTTGAGTGTAATTTAAAAATAAATATTATGGATATGAAATTTATAACTAAAGATGATTCTGACTTACAAAATTATGACTTATGAATATATTATGCTTGAGTGTGTGCCAAACGATTTTCTGCGAAATGAAGTTTATGCTATTCGGTGTTATGCAAAATAATATTATGACATAAAACGTTCTGCTATAAAGGGTAGACCCGGCCGCGATAGATAGGCTGGACCAAGAGGTTCATACCTACTATTAAATAAAGTTGGAAAGTACATCTTGACACGCCACTTTTAATGAAGAGGCTGAGGAGGAGGGGGGGGGGGGGGGGAGCTCTATCCACCAGCAGCTTTAATGCTAGCGGTAGACGCGGTAGTCATGATTTACATAAATGTGTGCTTTTATTTTATCAGAAATATGTGAATTTGTTTACCACAAACAATAAATTAATTATTAGTTCAAAGAAAACATGAGAAAGTTAAATATTGTATGTGGCATAAACAATAATATTTAAACTTGAAAACCAGGAGCCGTTCACAACTTGCACGAACGCATTTAGAACAAAAGACAAGAGGTGCATTTGGGTAGGTACTCCCTTTCTGCTCCTAAAACTGTTTGTCCGAAAATCATTATCCATAACACGTTTGCTATTTTATTTAGAGTATTATTGTATTTAGGGATTTCAATTTTATGGCATGTGATATTATGTGACATTAAGTTCGGGCAAGTTATCATTCGGACAAATGATGATTAGAAGAAAAAACACTTTAGAGATGGATAAACAAAATAGGGAACACAATAGAGAACCATGCATTTGAATATATTAAAAAACATTTATACTTATGTTTGAGAACAAGCAGACAAAGCCTCTGTAGACATCGACAATCACGTAAGTCTAGTTTTGGGTGAATAATTAACTAATAATTAACACTAATTAAGAAGTAATATTATAGTTATTTATGCAACTGTTTTAATACCGAATGATGTACAGTTGCATGCAACACTTATCTACACCCATGATATGAATCCTCTATAAAAGATTCTGAAACCATAGGGGGTTGTACACTGTCGTAAGAACCCTATGTAAATTCATGGTAAGTTTAATTGCTGAGTATCTGTTACAAACAAACTAAGAAATATCTGGTGGTGTGTTATCAAAGCTTGTATCACTCATTTTTGTAAACAACAGAGTAGGTAATAATTTTTCGCAATACCTACTAATATCGAACAAAAATGGCTGGATACGTCGTGAATTCGAACAATCTATATAATGTTTTTATTTTTATTTATTAGCTGTTGTAGTGTAACGCGCGTGCATGACAAAAAAAACGCGCGAATTCGAGTTGCATAATGAAATTTAGTACCTACAACATTATAACACTCTTTTGGATGATACTCAGAACAATAACTAAAGCAAAGAAGGAAGCTAAATTTAACTAATATAGTCGTCTCTGTTTTCTTACACACTCATAACAGCATTAGAAAGAGACAGATGTAGGTTGCTCAAAATGCAAATCGTCACAAAGCAAACGTCAATTTGGCCACCTTTATGATACTAAGTTTAAAAGCTACTTAACGTCTCAGGTTTTTGTCTATGACTTTGTTCATCGCATTTTTTCGTATAATGCTTATGGGCGTTGGGCGCATGGGAGTTGAAGTGCTTCGTTGATTTTACGTGTTTTTGTAAAAATAGTACAAAATTAATAGTGATTTAGTGTAAATCGCAAAGCTTAAAGATTAAATAATGTCCTGCATTATAGTGGGATGTAAATCACATTCATCCCGCAAAGAAAATGATGCGGAAATCATAAGCTTCCATCGGTAAGTAATCAAATATGGTCATTTTATCGGTTTTGTAAGCACACTGTAGGTTATTTTGGCATTTTTTCAAATTATTTGAGCTTAGTGTACACGGTAGTGTTTTGAAATCAATATTTTATGCAATTAAATAATTCGATTCTAGGGAAAATATAAATTTTAAATCGGCATATAAATATTTTGCAATAGTGCTTGCAAAAATAAACTATCGATAGAACTAGCGTCATCTAAATTATTACATTATTTTTCTTTACACGTAGTTTTGGGAAGGATTAAATATTTAAGAGTATAATAAATACCTAAATACCTACGGTCTTGCCAGCAAATCGTACGTATAAGTAATGAAATGACAGTGGTCATTAATCCGTGTGGCTCATGGTATAATAATTTCAACTCACGTGTGGCTATGATTTTTTTTGTCATTTTCAGATGTCCCTCTGATATTGATATGAGGCAAAAATGGATCAACTCTATTGCACGTAACTACTGGGAATGGAAAAAACAACATCGTTGTTCCAAACATTTCAGCGATGACTGCTTTATTAAAATATTGCTACCAACGTCAATTTTTGATGATTTACTCGAACATTCATTTGATAATGATGTATTGGATGATCATAGAAATTTGTTGATTAAATTGATAAGCAATGAATATTTAACAATTAGAATTCATTATATCGCAAAATAATTATCTTCTCCTGTAGAAAAAGTAAGGACATTTCTAACAAAAACTATATTTTTTAAAGGACAGTGATTTAAATTTTTTGTAACTTGTTCCGTGGCCTATCGCTCTTTAAAAAATATTTAAGCGTTTTCTTGGTAATTTCAATTTGTTATAATTTATCCTGTGTTTAGAAATAAATAAGTGGATCAGACAGAAGTGAGTTATTTATTTCACCTTAGCATATTTTAGTTTTAATGCCAAGGAGCGATACCATAAACTAAGAAGTCGATATCTGTATTTATTTTATGCATAGTCACATCACTAGCTAATACTCTTTTGTCTATGACAGCGTACACTTCAAATGTCCTAAAGCGCCTTCTATGCTTTAGTTATTGTTCTGAGGGATGATATAATGGTTACTAAGACACTGGTTGTTTTAATGTTGCCAATAAGCTAACTATTTCAGAAACATATATAGAGGATTTATAGCATGGGTGTAGATAAAACAATAAAAGTGCCGCTGACGGCGCTGGAACTTAAGATAAAATGCAACTGGGAACAGCGCGCGGCGGTAAGTAACAGGGCCGGCAGCAGAGGTTCAAGACAACGGCTGCTGGGCGCGCCATCGTAGGCTTGGAACGAGCTATCTAGTGGGGCGCAGTCACTGTAATGAGGCACCCCGAACAGAGCGATTAGCTTTGCACTACGATAAACTATACAACAAGTTGGTCTGACTTCATTTGTTTTGCTATAAAATTAAAGCGCCAGCGACCAAAGCACATGACACGCTCTTAAATAAACAAGCAATTGCTATGGTAGACGGACACTTGCGCGATGGCCATTCGATTTCGCAGACAGTATGTGCGGCTGGGGTGGCAAAACTCTATTATATTGAAGTGATACAAGTCTTTTCATACATTACCCTAACGCGCAACTCGTCTAACAAATAAATGTCTTTCGCTCAAGTGTACCGTACCCAACTGCAAGCATAAAAATCGCTTTTACGTTTCGAGATTTCGTTATTACAAATTAAATTTTTAATTATTAACTAGCATGTTTTATTTATTTTAGAATTTAAGGCGAGATAATACTAGGTACAAAAAGTAAAGTCATAATGATGTTATGCTCAAGATTATATCTTGATAATATCATATTTAGCTTTCATAGAACTATCACACATTATAATGACTAATGTAAACGGTTTAATACTAAGAAGGGCAAAAAGTCAAATTCACACAATGCTTGATAACAAGAGCTTATCACAGTAGCCCGTACACATTCATTGGCGAGAGTAGACTTCCATACAGATTGTTGCCAACATTAAAATCGTTAGTGACTAGTGTTTGTGTTGACGCGCGATAGCAGTGGCCCCTCTTTACCTCGTTAGCTTGCACGTGCTGCGCCGCTATAACTGGACCCCGACGAGTGTGAACAGGCGGTTGTTCTTGACGTGCGTGGTGACGTAGGGCAGCGTGCTGAGCCCGTCGTTGCCGCCGTGCAGCCGGTTCTCCCTCATGATACGTCTGCGCGCGCTGTTCTTAGGCTCTTGTGGGTGCGCCAGCATCGTGTAGCGGGACATTTCACGAGGAAATCTATAACATTTATAGATGACATGTATTAACATTTAATACAGGGAATAACTGGCTAAGAGTGGGCTTGGGGATCACTTATTTAAAAAATAATTATTTTATTTAGTCCCTTCGAAAGGCTGACTGAACGATGAGCATTCTATAATTTATTAAATTTCAAACCTAAACTATTATTTTAAAGACATAACATTATTTATTTGTTAGAGGTAATGTCTAGAAGCACTGATCCAATCACAAACATGTTGTCACTGATAGAAAGCTAAATTGATTCCCAGTGCCATAGGATAATGTTGGTGCACAACATGGTTGCAGTCAATTTATCAGTTTATTTAATTACCTGATTAAATCAAAATGATGCGCGCTGAGTCTGAAGGATAAATCATCATCTTCGCCGCCCCACCCTTCGAATCTATTAGATAGTCCGTCGACCGCTACAAATTGTTTAGATTTGACGGCAAGCACTCCGCCCGCTATGTAGTCATAGGGGAGTACGAATCGGAACTTGTCGATGCTGGCGCTCATGTGGCGGGGGTAGTGCGTGCAGGCGTACAGGTTGCTTTCGTCCAACGGCAGCAGGTCCACGTCGTGCAAGATGAGGCACGGAAACTTGTCTTTGATAGCTGTCTTCGCTCCAACATTCAATAGAATACCTTTGTTAAAGATCTTCTCGTCTTCTTGTTCTATTACGTATATCCTAAAAGAGTATTTATGTCATTTGGTAATCTGATATACTAATTACAGATATAATGCCTTATTTCAATAGATGTAGTACTTATGTAACTCAGATTTAATTATTGTGTGATATATTGACAGACAAACTAATAGAAAAGAATGGATGAAAAACACATGTTGCACCGCACAAATAAGTTGAGATAAGGGCAAGAGAATAATGATATTTAGACCAAAAAATAATTGTGCTCCTTGCTTGGTCAATATTTATCAACAGTTTCTAAAAATGCTCACCTGTAGTGTATGTTTTGTTTCCTTAGAAAATTATGGATATACGGCAGGAATATATCTAGTTGACTCTGTCTATTCCTGTAAGCTACTATTAAAGCTACACTGAACAGGGGATTGCAGTGTTCCGGCACGTAGCTACCATTCACTAAGCCCTTTGCTGAGAACTCATCATATTTACTTGGCACTTCCCAATTAAGCAGAGAACTAGTACTTTTAAGTATTTCGTCATATTTACAATCAGGCTTAGACTTGTGGAGCACTAGGTTTGGGGCGACCTGCTTGTACAGTTGTGTTTGTAAGGCCCCCGCAGGGATGTGCGGGTAGTTGTACACTCCATAAGTTACAAAGAAGTGAATTATTGCTTTGAGACTTAGTATACAGAATATACAAGTTATCACACAAAGTTGAAGTATCCTGGAAACAGTTTAAGATTCAATACACATAGGTTCCTCTTATGTATTAAAATGTTCATCTGTATGAAAACCTTATATGAGAAATTTAATGTCTTTTTAAGTAATAACAATTGTATATCATAGCAATGCAGGCTGAAGGCTACAGGCGACTGGCAGAGCTAGAGCCTCTCCTCAAAACAACAAAATTACACACATGGTTGTTATTGTAGATAAGCAGTTTATTCACAAATAAAAGCAAATGCTCTGCTTCAGAGATTGTTTAAAAAAACCATTGAATAATTACCTACCTGGTTTTCAGTGAGCGTTTAGGCATTTTGTTTTATTGCTTATAGTCTGTGACTAAATGAAAACATTCCAACCTCAGTGTGTCCTTTCTAAAATAAATACATATATGTATAGTAGCAGTAATAATTTATATTTACAGAACAAACTTTACCTACAGCAGTTCATTATTATTTCCTTGTAAAATTTTATCTCAAATAACACCAAGTTGGTATTTAGTCTGGAGGTTACAATTGCCTGCAAAACAAAGCTATAATTTTATTCAGCTAGAAAACTGGGAAAACACTTATCAAGGTGATGGTCAGGAATTCAAGCAACAATTCGTGATCGCGAATAGATATGCATGTTACCAATTGCTTTTTCATTACGTTACCTTCAATATTGTAGTAGAGAGTGGCTGAAGTGGCACTCGCTTCGCTTTCTTTCGATCTACGAACAGCTGTACTCTGGCCGTAATAAGAACTCTTCTTTCCAGGCAGTTGACTGTTGAGGCAGTTCTCAGCGTGAATTGAACTGCCTTGCAATTCGCATGAACACAGTTGCACAGTTGATAACTACAAGTACTCTGTGGACCGGTGATCACAGAGTACTTTTAACGCCGGTGATGACTGACTTCAGTGCTGTGACTTCAAAATTACCAAATCTACTTGAAGACGACTTGAAGCATACTTGAACGCTGATCGGCTGATTTGATTTGACATTTTAGTTTTAGTTCATTTTACCATAAACAGTGATTTTTTAAGTAGGTACTTACTAAATCCATGAATTCTAAATGGTCTTAATGGTCTTAATGGTCGTCATGGTCGCTAAACTCCACAGACTAATATAGAGAACTCTAAACTCTGGGTTAATTTTCTCTGTCTACGGGGTTAATCAAGGGTTAATGTTAGTAATGTCAAAATTAATTGACGTTATGATGTACCGTTGATAACTATGATGGAGGGTAGAGACAAGGAGAACTATCTCTGTGTATGAAAAAGTGTCCGTCAAAATGTGCTACACATAAGGGTGACGCACGGTGGCACACACGGTGGGCTGAAAATCAGCTTTCATAGACTTAGGGATTTCAATCTGCAAGTGCCTGATTTTTTGCCGGATATCGCTTCTATTAGTTGTTACTATATTCAAAAATGACACCCGAGGTAATTCTGCACAAAAACGAAGGAATTATAATTTTTTTACGAAAAATTTGTATGAAGCTAGTATGAAAAAGTTAATTATCTCGCAAACAGCAAGGAAAACCGTAATATCCTTACAGGTGGTTATAGTACTAATTATTTATGATTTTTTGACATATGTCATATAACGGTTATCGCCGCTACTTTTTTTTTTAAATCGTCAAAATATTTTTATTTATTTTTACACATGAAACGGTTTTTTTTAGTGACTAAATTAGGAACATTGTAAATTATGAAGAATTTTAATGACCCAAATATTAAGACTACATAAAAATAGAAAAATATTTAAAAAAATAGAAAAAATGAAATCAATCCAATTTTGAGTCAGAATCCAGATTGGATATATCTTATAGGCTCTGCTTTCTTTTGGCATCTAACTTAGGCCTTTGTGCACTTAGGAAAGGATCCGAAGAAACAGTAAGCATATTTAAGATATCTTGATTAGAATCTTGCCTGCTTCTTTTCGCGAATGATGTTCCCGGAACCTCCTAAAATCTTTGTTTCGAGACTCTGAGGCTTCTTCCGAGAGAGTCCCAATCGGCACAATATCATTTTTCTCGATTAAGTCAGCCCCGTGTATTAATAATTTATGTACGGTTGACATGTAGTAGCAGTCGTACAATTCCACGTACTTTTCTGCTGTTTTGCGGGCAAAATCTTTAAATTTTATTAAGTCGATCTTCTCGCCAGATGTATCGCTTGCAAAATCACAGCAAATCTTTTAATAAGATCTTCGTCCAACCCGGTAATAGCTGCAGTTTTATTGGGAAACTCGAAAAACTTTCTTGCGGTATTCCCGTCATTGGTAGTTCCCGAGCCTTGTTTCACAATATCAATAAACAGATTGAGCTGATCTTTGAATTTATTTTGAATAGTTTGTTTTTGTGTTCTGCAACATTTCTTTGTCCTCATTACTTCTCGCTGCCCACCGTTTGTAGTCGAGCCTGTACGCAATATGTAACAGACATTCGATACAGTTAATACGTGCGTGTAGAGATGACAAGCCAAATTCGTATAGGTCAGCACACAGTCTTTGATGTTACAACATCTAAGTGGTTCATTTCCGTAGGTTTTGCTAAGCACAGGTAGCACGATGCACTTGATCTGGCCTCAGAAAGGTACGTGCAGACTTTGGCGTCGATCATTGTCATCATTAGTTGATGAGTCACCATGTTATTATTAATGCACTCTGTGGGGTTAAGGGCCTCAATTTCATCATCCATTTGTCTTTTGAAACCAATGACAACTGCTTCGCTCTCCTTTACAAAAGTAAACTGAACTGGACGACAATACAAAGTTGAGCATGGTTTTGGGTTCGTCCATACAGTATTATCTCCATCTGTCAGTTTTAGTGGCACCAAGGAGGTCATGAAATGCTTGCATCATCTTGCTCACCCTCCATTTTCTGCTTGTATCGGCTTTGGTTGGAAGCACCATCAAATCCCCACTTGGATATCAGCTTTAGCTGCTTATTTTGCACATCCGCGTAGTCAGAAAGACTTTGAAGGATCCTCGTCACCGTGATGTCAAGTAAAGATTGAAGTGTAATCCTAGCCGAGGAATCCGTAACTGACACTGATTGCTTCGGAGGGTAGCAATCAAGCTTAGTTTGTTGCACTTTATAGTAGGATGGATAAATATCCTTAGCACCTTCCCGAATGGCAGCCTCTCGCAAAGTAATATATTGCCACTTTGACAGTTTTAGTGAAAGAAGCAATCGCGCTGCAGCAATCGCTGCAGCTGCATATTTTTTTTTTTTTTTTTTTTTTTTTTTTTATTTTAAAAACGTTGCCCCACACTAGGAATTTCTCCTGTATCGTGGGTGCGTTTACAAACATTTAAACTCACATACACAAACGGCCAGACCCGGAACAACTACTTGCAGGTCATACAAATATTTGTTCCGTGCGGGGATCGAACCCGCGACACGTTACGCAGCAGTCAATTGCTTAACCACTGCGCCAACCGTGTCGTCAACAATATGCCAATTCACTGGAGTCTTCGCCTGTATGATCATCAGATCTTCTCTTTTTCTGTTTACTTCCCAAATCATCGAATGGTTTTCGGGACCTTTTTGTCATTGTTCCAACGCGAACGGACAATGATGGCGACAACGACGGTTCTTGAGAGTCTGATTGTGCTCTTAGTATCTCATCAACAGTTGGTTCTTGAATAACTAAAGTTTGCACACAACTTGGCCAATCAATATTTGCTTGCAGCCAATTCCCGTACAGTCTTCTGAAGTGATCAAGGAATCGGTTGGATTCTGATGGATCTGACTCAGAATTGGAGACCAACAACGACAGTGATAAGGAAAATGTTTAATATTTGATTTCATTTTTTAAATTATTTTTCTTGTTTTATATAGTCTTAATATTTGGGTCAATAAAATTCTTCATAATTAACAATGTTCATAATTTAGTCACTAAAAGGAACCGTCTCATGTGTAAAAATAAATAAAAATATTTTGACGATTTAAAAAAAAAATTAGCAGCGATATCCGACCAAAAATCAGGTACTTGCAGATTGAAATCCCTAAGTCTATGAAAGCTGATTTTCAGCCCACCGTGTGGCGCCACAGTAGCCACTGGGTAAATTTTATAAGCAATATTTTAGGTTATGATTAGGTACCTACAAACAAAATAATGTTGGACTCGTAAATTGTTGAGGTATGGTATACTGGACTGTCACTAACTACTCTAGTCACTAAAATTATTCAATTTTCTGACTCGGCATACTTCAATCCGTTAATTTACGTAAAACGAAAAAATATTTTTTTTGACGAAAAATCTGAAACGACGAAAAAGCTGTTGTATCCAAGTTGTAAACAATGTCGATATTAAGTATGTGTGTTTGATACCGCTGATTATTATCAATAATATTATAATTAAAATAACTTTGTTTATTATCACCAATTATTGTTTATTGTGCGTTATTTATTTAGCTTCTGAGTATATTTTCGTCTAAAATTTGGTTTGAGGTTAGCCTTTTATAATGAAAACATACATTACCATACCGTTACCGTCACCAAACGCTTTCCATGAGCTATATGTATACTATGTATATATGTGTACTTTTTGGGTGAACAAAAAGCGTGAAACTCGCGTCATTGTCACCGCACGCTTCCCATGAGCTATATGTAACTGTGTATACATACATGACATATGTACATAGATATAATATATCCGTGCGTTATTAGTATACATTATATATATATATATATATATATAGATACTTTAATATAGTTTTCACAGCCTTATTTTACAAAAGTTTCTGATTTGCAATTTTAAACTCCTGGATCGTAATTTCTAATAGCTCTTGTTTAGACCGGACACTAGCGATATTCCGGTGAAGTATTTTAAAATTATACATTTTAGTAACTTTGGACACGAAAAAATTAGTTTTGCTCGTTTAACGCGTCGCTCTTTTTTAAAGCAGAGAAGTAAAAGGGTATAGTCCCTCTATGACCTGCCTTGAGTTGCGTAGGGGTGCTACATTCTTGGGGCTCTACTATTTCACGACGTTTAAAATAGTACGTAATTGTTACTTTTATAGGTTCCCTTGAACTCTTATTTTAAAACTTGATTTGCAACTCGCTATTCTTTTTCTAATTTCATTAGGGTTCAAGTATTTATCACTGTAATCACTACAATCTATAATGTAATTTTAGAACATAAATTAAAAATTTATGACTTACAAATATTTACTAATTTAGTATGTGCTTGATTTACAAAGTGAAATTTTTATACTTATTACATACACATATTTTTTTACGAATAATTTAATTTGCTGAAGTTAGTTAAGTAAGTCATTTAATACAATTATAGTGTTATTTTTAAATGTATCCAATATAACTTGCAACTAAGACAAGACTAAGTTTAAGTTCTGGTCATTCTCTCATAAGCATATTACAAGTTTGTCGTCAGTTGTCAATCTAATATTTCTACATTTCGCTACTTCTTCGTTGCACGGTGCATTTGGCATTGTTTCGGGTACACCTCTGTATTTTTCATACGGTGTATTTGTTCTCGAATGTGAGATTGCTGCAGCAAGTCCGACGCAACGCTGAGTGCCAAAAAGATATATTTTCTTCTCGTGAGTGGTATTTTGCACTTTTTTGACAGCACAGCCTGATTATATAGACCTGTAGCGGTATTATGCACTCCAACAAAAGTGTTTGAGTCGACCGTTCACGGTAGCCTGTATCCACAAATTAGCACTCTGTTATCAGACGTGCACCATGGTTTCCGGAGTAGGGGCAGGAGTCAGTCAGGCAGTAATTTACCTGTTCTGCTCTTCAATTTAACTGTTAACGACCTGCCGAGAGTAGTCAATAAATCCATACTATAGAGGCACGAGGAACGGGGTGTAAAGTTCACTCATACCTCCATAGAAAAGGGAGGATCCTCCGACCAGAGGGGTGTCGTGTCTGGTGGTCAACTGCCCGAAGATGGATGCCGGGACGTTGTATATGCTAGTCGCGCAGTAAACTCTGCTTGCGCGATGCAGGATTTTCGTGACGTCAGTGTGATGTCCAACAAAGGATACACAGATACAATAGAAATTACAATAATAATATATCGATCGAAAGGGCTGTGGTAGAAAACCCCAGGTAGCACTTCGATCCTGACACACATTCACAAACAGCAGAAGACTGGATTCGTAAGGTGAACGAGACACCAAGATTATATGGATGGAACGAGAGGCAAATTATCTATATGCTATACCGAAACTTTCTGGCCATGCAAAGAAATGGTACCAAGGCAGAAGTACCATTGATTTGAGCTGGAAACAGTGGCAAAGAAAGATTATAAAAACTCTCCGAGACGATCGCAACTGCGCCGACCGTCTGACGGAAATGCTTAGCAGAAGAAGTAAGAGAGAGGAATCGCTGGAGGAATATTTCCATGAGAAGGCTAGGTTGGTGAAAATGTGCGACATTAAAGGTAGAAACGCCGTTGATTGCATAATTAGTGGAATGTTTGATAATGCCGTAAGACTAAACGTCCAAGGAGCTAGTTTTAAGAGGACATCGGATTTGCTAAAATATTTACGCCGAATATCAGAACGAAATCTTATCTCAAAGAGAGACTCATATTTACTTTAACAGGAATCGCAATATTTAAAGAATTCGGACACTAATCGCAGCTACATTTCAAATAAATCTATACTCACATCTACCCGGACAAGGTCTAGGTCCTTTCAATGTTATAATTGTGGTGACAATGGGCATACGGCTCGTAATTGCAATATACCATTAAAAATATGTGTTATGTGTTCATGGCCAGGAAATTGACACAAAATTGTGAGCTGATAGGTTCTCGACCAGCGTATGGACGAGAACCAAAAACTGATCAAGCACAAGATAATAAAGAAAGAAAGAAATAAAATTGCGTTTATTGGCATTACAGCAAAATAAATACACCTTAAAACTATAAAACAACAATAATATTAAAATGCCAAAAGGGCCTCGACACGAAACCTTAATACGAATCATAATACTACACAAAACGTTCTACAAATAACAACAAACGAAAAGTCAAATGGTAAATATTTCAAAACAATTTCTGTTATTGGCATATCGGCTTCAGCGTATGTAGACTTTGGAAGTCAATGTACTTTAGTTCGAGAATCGGTTGTTACGGCCCCGCCGCGCGCCGCCTCCAGATGGCACACGGCAGTACATACTAATGCCGTGCCTGCGGAGCCATACCGCGCCCGCGCCTCCACTTCGCGCCGCCAGGGGGCGACTGGTCATTCCGTTTCCGCCCTCGGCGATGACATCGGGACATCGCGGACGACCGGACATTCACTCATCATTTTAATCTTATAAAATCAGCATCAGCCTTTCAATAACTAACTTGTGTAATAATACTTAACCGCTCGACAGCCGTCATGTTGACAGATTTATGACCCGTCAAGTACCGCCCCCCCGCGGCGCGCGGACAAGTGGCTCGGGTTGCGCACAAAAACAGGTCCCCTCGTATTACCAAGGCCCTTTGTTATCGTATTCTAAAGTGTTTTGGGTCCATGAATATACAAAGCATGCCATAAAATGTAAACAATGCTCGTCTATCGAGATTTGTTATTGTTAACAAATGATAAATAAACAGTACTAGCTGAAAGTGTGTTTGTTCCTGTGTTATGTCGATTTCTGATAAAACTACTGTATCAATATGCCTGAAATTTTGCATTTTACATTATGAATAGACAAGTTATCTAACAGCAGCGTTTTTTTGAGAGTCCTACCTTACTTTTTTTATAATATTGAAACTCAAACTTGATACGGCGCGCAGCTGTTTTTCTGATTTCCGTATTGTTTATCGCACGACTTTGTACACGCTCATCCTAGTTATATTGAGTAGTTTCAATAAAAACTTGTTACTGGGATACTAGTTAGACCTTTATTGACTGATAACTACCTATATGTAATAAAAATATGCCACTTTGAATTGTAAAATGATAACAATATCTTGAAGAGGGAACAAATCGGTAATTTTTTTGTGACTGCTATTTTCACTTTTTATTTTTGGTTTTAGAATTTGAATATTAGTCAAAACTACACAAGAACGAACTATATTTTCGTATTACTTTATATACTTACTCATGTTTATGAAAAAAAACAAAGATATCAACCTCTCAATTACGTAAAATAGTTTAGGTATTTTGTATACTATGTAAATCGTTGAAATATGAATAGTAAAGTACGAAACGCCTCGAATGACCAAAATACATTGTTATTATTAGTTTTAGAACCTCACAAATCGTATAGATACACTCAATTCATTGTAAAACACAAAATTCGTCATCATAATTACGACATTGGCATAACGGTTTTTTCACGTAACATTTCTTCACTCAAAAAAGTATTTACGATGTTATTTCGTGCAAATATTATCTACAACGATGTAATAACCACTTATAAATGAATATTCGCCCACTTTCCTTCAACTAGTCACAAAAAAACCTGCAAAATCAATTAAAAACATATGCGCACGTAAGCACGACCACACAGGGATTTGACAATTTTGACATTTGCGACGCGTCTGTTCTAAACATTTTTTATAATGTTGTCAGGTCGTATTTTTATTTTTAAAATGGATGTATGGCACACGATAATACTACAGCCCATAGACTAAAATGCCCACAAACAATATTAGCTTTTATTTTAAGGTTAAATTAGATTTAAAACCGCGCGGAGCCACTGGAACCGATCGGTTCCAATATGGCTTGACGGTATGGGGAAAGTACTGGAACCATTTGGTTCCAATATGGCCGGACCGGAATGAAATACAGATTTTTACCAGTACCTACCTATGGTCCATTATTAATCGAAGCTAACACAGCGGCAGCAGCCGGAACACGGTTGTTAAAGACCTTAAAGTAGTTCGAAATAAGATGGCACTTCCTATTATTAGGGGATTCTGTTTTGGAAGTGTCGTGCCAATTGCTAGGATATTTGTGACTGTTGTCGTAGTTGCGGTTCGAGCAGATATAGAAGCATTTATTGTACCGGATCATTTACATAAGACAGATGTTCTTATTGGGCAGTCTTTAACAGAGCTTCCCACCGTTACCGTTCATAAGACTAGCACTAAACTAATCCTTTATTGTGATGATTCCGATATAGAGAGGATGGACGTTTATAATACTAATGACATCTCAGTCAGAGGGTCACAGGATATAGATGTACATACACAAGATAAGTTTTTAGGGCCATTATTTGTCCCAGGCAGTGCATGCATGAAACCTGGTAATGAATACATTGTATTGCAAGGTGTCTACCAATTTTATAATGGGAGGAGTCGATGTATAGTTATGAATTTGTCGGATAATCCAATTACTCTCAGCAGTTCCAAATTATTATCACGAGCAATAAAATTAAACAATCTGGAGCCATTTACATCAAAGCCTCAAGCCCTTGGATGTGAATTCTATTCATCTTAATACCCGGTCATCTGATACATGTCATAAATCTGATACCATATAGAGGAACCTATTACTTTAGATTTGTTATATATTGACCCCAAAGTAACTGCGACTGAAAATAATCAGTTATTACACCTCCTGAACAAGATTAGGGACTGTTTTGCATTCAATATGCAGGAGCTTGGACTGACTCATATAACCGAAATGACACTACGTCTCAACTATAATACGCCTGTGATGTATATGCCTTATAGACTCCCTTTTAGTGAGCGTGCAAAGCCACGGGAAATGATAGGTGACATGTTGCATCTATTCCTTATTTAGATGATTTACTATCAACAGGTAATTCATTTGACGAGGAATGGTAAGCTGGAAGCTATCTTGCAACTTTTACGTAATGTCAATCTGACCCTTAATCTGAAAAAGTGTTTCTTTTTCCAATCGGAAATAGACTATCTTGGGTATGAAATTTCCGTAGTTGGTCTTAAACCTGGCAGTAAGAAAATAAGGTCGGTTTCCGAGTTCCCAAAACCTACAAATGTACTTACACCAAGTTCGTCAATTTATTGGCTTGGCCAGTTACTTTCGGCTTTTTGTGTTTAATTTTGCTTCCATTGCAAGGCCACTTACTCAACTGACCAAAGCAGATGTTCACCGGTATTGGGGGCACGAACAAAACAGTGCATTTGAAGAAATAAATCCAATTTGGTAGTTAGACCTGTACTAGCCTTGTACAACCCAAATCATATCACAGAGGTCCATTGCGATGCCAGTAAATTAGGAATTGGGGGTATCTTACTTCAAAGACTTAATGAAGTATACCCTTTCAGGCCAGTTGCTTATTATAGTCACCAAACAACGCGCGAAGAAGCATTTTGGCACTCCTATGAACTGGCAACGATGGCAGTGGTACTCACTTAATAAAGAAATTTAGAGTTTATTTGATTGGTCTAGAATTTAAAGTTGTAACTGACTGTAATACATACGCACCACCTTGGTAAAGTGAGATTTGCTACAGGAATATAACTTTACTATCGAGTATAGGCCAGGTCATAATATGCAACATGTTGATGCCCTGAGAATTGGATGTCTTCAATATCACAATCGAAGACGGGCTCCACAAGGTACAGATGACAGTTCCGCGTATAAAATATATTAAAACTATTTTAGAAACTAGCGAGGAATATATAAAAGATGTATCTAATAATTGCGAAATGATAATATTGTTAGAAATAAACGGTCAGGAGGCGGGGCCTAGTGGCACGTCATGATGACGTAGCATCGCCTGACGGTGGCGAGGCCGGCTGGAGGGGCGCCTGCGGCGTTCCGAGCGGCGAGACTCACTTTTCTTGGGGCATTTGAGCGTGCTGGACGTATTAGGCGTTAATATTTTTGTTGATTAGTTATTTATTTATTTATTTATTTATTTATTTATTATATAAGGCACATCAACAACATAAACACAAACATTTACAAAAAACAGTGGACAGAGACATGGGCTAGTGTATACGTCAATTACAGACGTGCACAACATTCACAACAAATAGAAGAAGAAGAAATACAGTAATAATAATAGTATAGTAGTTATAATTGTAATTTCATTTTAATTGTCATTTAACTAAAGATTGTTTGCGTTTAACGTTATAAGTAGTTTCCTTTTTAAAAAATCGCCGCCACTTGTGGTTTATATTATCAGAAGTGGGATAGACCACGACATTTATCCGCTAACGGCTATTTTAAAAGTTTTCGTAACTTCTAAATTTAAATTCATTCTGTAACGGTATATTTGTGTTTGTGATTTAAGTGCTAGTTTTGTTTCGATAAATCGTAAATAGTTTGATTTGAATATGTCTGGACGTCATTCTCGATCGAAGAAAAGAGACAGCAATCCACGTAAACGTTCTAGTGGCTCGCGAAAAGGTCGTGATAGTTCTCGTAAGCGGCGTCGCGACCGTTCACATAACCGTCGCGATAGCTCTCGCAGTCAGGCACTAGATACGATTCTCGGTAGGTTACATGCAATCGAGGATAGGTTGTCCACCACCTCGGGTTCAGTTTTGACATTGCAACGTCCAGCACGTGATTGCCTAACCCCACCGCCTGTGGCTACAGGTAATTCCAGCGCGCCCGGTGAGTCAGATTCTAACTCTAATAAGAATACGACGGACAAAATTGTGAGCGCGTTATCATCCTTGCTACAAGCAAAGTCAATCCACTATTATATCTCCAATTTTGACCCTAATATTCATGATTTTGATGTTTGGTGTGCGGAGGTTGATCGAGGTCGCGAATTGAATCGTTGGGACGACCGCGAGTGCCTGTCGCGCATTGGTTCTTGCCTAAAGGGCGATGCGCGCACATGGCTGAACGATTGGGTATCCAGCGATCGATCATGGTCAAATTTTAAATTGGAATTCCGATCACTCTGCCCACGGAACGTTGATATCGCTAACATTTTGTTTGATGTGATGAATAAGGACTCCAAAAGTTTTGCTACATATGCCGAATATGCGCGCAAGTCATTACTGCGCTTAAATATTGTAAAGGGCCTTTCCAATGATTTAAAAACCGCCATTATCATTCGCGGCATAACAGACCCGCAGGTAAAGGCTGCCGCATCTAATGCTAAGTTACAACTTAACGAATTAGTAGAATTTTTATCCGTATACGTGAAACAAAAAACGGAATTTAGATCTACCCACAATTTTGTTCGTTCGTCAAACGAACGTCATTCCGAATCGCGAAAACGTAACGCTTCGAAGCCGGATATGAAGTGCTTTAACTGCAATGCTGTCGGTCATTTGAAGTCTCATTGTCCGAAACAAAAGAAAACCGAACCAATAAAATCTAATACCATATCTACCGCCCCAAATAAACCGTCTCTAACCTGCACGTATTGCAGCAAGGTAGGACATTCAGCCGAAAGGTGTTTTGCTAAACAACGTGCTGAGGCGGATGGAAAAAAGGTATCCAACGTAAATTTTTGTCAAAGTTTGTCCAAAACAGTAATAATATGATCGCTATCATTAAGGAAATGCCTGTCGATGTTTTAATTGATAGTGGTTCCGATATATCCCTAATTTCTGATTTATTTGTTAAACACCTCAATTGCAATAGGATTCCTACGTATCGTTTAATGCGTGGAGTAGGCAGTCAGGAAATAGAATCTACTTG
The DNA here is from genome assembly GCA_937001585.2 of Brachylomia viminalis. Classification (NCBI taxonomy): domain Eukaryota; kingdom Metazoa; phylum Arthropoda; class Insecta; order Lepidoptera; family Noctuidae; genus Brachylomia; species Brachylomia viminalis. The sequence goes on from OW443298.2 coordinate 1,504,920, forward strand.
TTATGTGACTACAGTTATCGAATTCCCTGAGATATCTTTAGAAGTAGATCTATTCGTGGTACCTTCTGACACTATCAGTGCCCCTGTTCTGTTAGGAACAGATGTTTTAAATCGACACGGGGTCACTTACATACGGACCGGTGATGAACAACGGCTCACTAGGGTCAGTAGTGCTCAGGTACATCATTTACGTGCTTTAGATATTGAGAAAATAAATACGCACTTGATAGGCGAGGATAAGATGAAGTTAATTTCACTGATAGAAGAGTTTTCTGATGCTTTTGTTACTGGCACAGCGACAAGTACTGTCAATACTGGCAGTATGGAAATCAAACTAAATAGCGATGTTCCTGTGCACTATCGCCCTTATAACCTTTCGGCTGACGAGAAGATGCGAGTTCGCGACATAATTAAGGATTTAATGAGTAAGGGGATCATCCGAGAATCTCAATCGGAGTACGCAAGTCCTATCATACTTGTCAAAAAGAAAGACGGATCTGATAGGATGTGCGTTGATTACCGCCCATTGAACGCCGTCACTGTGAAAGATAGGTTTCCCTTACCCTTAATAGATGACCATATCGATAAATTGGGTAACAGTAAATTCTTTACAAGTCTTGATATGGCTACAGGCTTCCATCAGGTGCCTTTGAAGGATGACGAATCTATTGCCAGGACAGCGTTCGTCACGCCCGAGGGTCATTTTGAATATTTAAAAATGCCTTACGGTTTGACGAATGCTCCTGTGGTGTATCAGAGGATCATATCGAGGACACTAAAACCCTTGATAGATACTGGGAAGGTGCTTAATTACATCGATGATGTCTTGATTCTGTCGGATTCAATTGATGAAGGATTTGATTTGTTGCGCCAGGTTCTTGTGATTCTCAAAACCGCCGGTTTTTCCATAAATTTAAAGAAGTGCACTTTCCTAGAGACCGAAGTAGAATATTTAGGCAGACTTATTAGTCAAGGTCAGGTACGGCCGAGTCCTAGGAAGGTGGACGCTTTGGTTAATTCCCCGAAACCTACGAACGTTAAGCAAGTACGGCAATTTTTGGGTCTAGCCGGTTATTTTAGGCGATACATATCCAATTACGCAGCTAAAACGGCTTGCATAACTAAACTTATGAAAAAGGGGGAACCTTTTATCTGGGGTGACGACCAAAACGCGGCGCGTGATTACATTATTAGCTGTTTGACCGAAGAACCTGTGCTCGCGATATTTGACCCAAACTTGCCTACTGAGCTGCATACCGATGCTAGCGCGATCGGTTATGGTGCTGTTCTGCTTCAAGAGCATGGTGGTAAACGCAAACGTGTTATCGGCTATTTTAGCAGAGCAACACATGGAGCAGAGTCTCGATATCATAGTTATGAGCTCGAGACCTTGGCAATAGTAAAGGCATTGCAACATTTCCGCCACTATCTGATCGGCATCACCTTTAAGATAGTGACGGATTGTAATTCGTTAAAACTAACCGAACGAAAGAAAGATCTTGTCCCACGAGTAGCTCGTTGGTGGGTTTATTTGCAAGACTTTCGTTTCACCATTGAATATCGAAAGGGTACTCTGATGCAGCACGCTGACTATTTGAGTCGGAACCCGGCAATTGTGTCGCATATTCGCCGACCCAATAACTGGGCTCAAATTGCTCAAACTGCTGACTCTGAAACACAAGAATTGATGGAGAAATTGAGGGACGGACAGTTGGATTCCTCTCGATATGTTGTTAAAAATAACCTTTTGTACTACAAGTACTGTCCTACGGGTGACGAATCTCGACTTCTCTGTTTTATCCCAAAAGGTCACAGACTTAGCCTCTTACGTGTATTTCACGATGATCACGAACATATCGGGATGGACAAAACTGCTGACCTGATTCTCCGTCACTTCTGGTTCCCCAGCCTTAGGCAATTTGTAAAGAAATATATTTCCCACTGTGTGGTTTGTCTCTCACATAAACGAGTTCCCCGAGCCCCGCATCAGCCCATAGAATCCTGGACTAAACCCGATAGCCCTTTTTCTACCGTTCATATGGACATTTTGGGTCCGCTACCAGAATCAAAGGGGTTTAAATATGTGTTGGTACTTGTAGATGCCTTTTCCAAATTTTCTCTCCTGTACTCTCTGTACAGGCAGGACACGGAGGATTTAAAACGCGTATTTACAAACGCAATTTCTTTGTTTGGTACACCATCCTTAATCGTGACTGATCGAGGTAGGATGTTTGAAAGCTCTAATTTTCAAAATTGGGTATCTGGGTTGGGGTGCGCCACTCATTTAATTACGCCTGAAATGCACCAAGAAAATGGTCAAGCAGAACGATACTGCCGCTCTGTTTTAAATATGCTACGCGTCGAGGTTAACAACAAGGGGAGCAGTTGGTCTGATACGCTGTGGAAGATTCAGTTAACACTGAACATAACCCGGCAGGCCACGACACAGACGTCACCTCTCCAGCTTTTAATTGGGGTCGAAGCTACCACCCCGGTTTTGCGAGCGTTAGTCAGAGATGTAGCCCTAGAAGACTCGCATGCAAATCGCGAAGCAATGGTCACTCTAAGGCGACAACGTGCATCCGAATTACTTAAGGCGAACCAGAGGCGACAAGATCAACATATTAATGAGACGCGGAAGGAACCACGTGTGTACGCGCTTGGTGACTTCGTATTTGTTGGCAAGAGTTCGCAGAGTTCTGGCAAGCTGGATTCCGGTATGCGTGGTCCATACAAGGTCGTGCAGCAGCTTCCCCACCACCGCTATAAGCTGGAACTTCTGGCGGGGTCCTACGGCAAAAGGACTCAGGCTGCAGCGGAACACATGGTTCCATGGCGCGGTGAATGGACGCCGGATGCGTGTGCAGCGTTCTTCGCCACGAGTGATGATGGTGAGTTCTCGAGATGCCACGTGCGCTTGCCCGAGGGGCAGCTACCTATGGCGTGTGCAGTATGTCTCGAGGGAGGCTCGTCCTCAGTAACACATGCTTGCTGTTGGCAGCTGTAAGGCATGTTTCTCGAGAAGGAGGACTATCCTCATCAGTGACGCGCGCTTGCCCGATGGGCAGCTACCTATGGCGTACTCGCAGAGCCTCTTATAGGCTTAGGCGTTGCATGGGGGTTGTAATTTCCATTTTATTTTTCCTTAAATTTAACAAATGTTGAGATCTCATGACCATTTTAATATTAAAATGAACTGACAGACTTTAAATTGTATTAAGTTCATGTAGCGGTTTTTAGAGTCGGTCGCAGCTGTTTGAGTGCACGCTTACGGCTGTGATGCGGATCTATTAATAATTATAAGGTTTCTTTCTATCTTTAGGTCTCTGAAACTTTTGCTAGTTGAAAAAAAAAAAAAATTGTGTTGCAGATAACGATATCGAGGTTCTTGGCAACTCTAATAACGAGGAGCTGCCCATCCAAAATCAGGCGGTCGAGGACGCCGCGCTGTCAGGAGAGGCCGTGTTAGAAATAAACGGTCAGGAGGCGGGGCCTAGTGGCACGTCATGATGACGTAGCATCGCCTGACGGTGGCGAGGCCGGCTGGAGGGGCGCCTGCGGCGTTCCGAGCGGCGAGACTCACTTTTCTTGGGGCATTTGAGTGTGCTGGACGTATTAGGCGTTTATATTTTTGTTGATTAGTTATAATTGTAATTTCATTTTAATTGTCATTTAACTAAAGATTGTTTGCGTTTAACGTTATAAGTAGTTTCCTTTTTAAAAAATCGCCGCCACTTGTGGTTTATATTAATATTTTATCATTTACAGGCGTGTAGGATCCAAGTTAAAATGGGTGGTACCCAATTCGGCGCTGTGGAGAATTTGTCAGCTTAATCATGACGACGCGGGTCACTTCTCAACTGAGAAAACGATTGAGAAGATAGGAGCCGATTATTGGTTCCCAAAAATGAACCGTTTTTTCAAGAAGTATGTTAATGCTTGCATCAACTGTGCTTACGAGTATAACAAAGAAATGTAGAGAAAAAAGTCGAGGTACTTAAACTCAATTCCCAGGGTAAAGGCAATATTTCACACAATACACCTGGATCATTTGGGTCCATTTATATAAAGTAAAAGAGGAAATGCATATAGTCTCGGAGTCATTGACGGGTTCAGAGTTTAGGTTTCAGCATACAAACCCCCAGGCTGTTATAAAAGCCTTTAAAGATCTATAAATTAAATCCACTGAAGATCTCTGGGGAATGTCTGTAAAAGTCTGTAGACCTATCATTGAAACCATAGCGCCCTATTAAGCATTCATATTTAACACCAGTGTAGACCAAGTAGTCTTTCCGGATCTCATGAAACATAGTAAAATAGTTCCTTTGTTCAAATCCGGTGATAGTAAAGAACCCAACAATTATAGGCCTGTGTCAATTCTGCCCGTTCTCAGTAAGGTGTTTGTAAAAGTTGATGCTCAATCAAATGTTACGTCACTTTAATAAAAATTCCATCTTTCATGAACAACAGTACGGTTTCACCAAAGGGTGTTGTACCACTGACGCTGGTGTCACCCTAATAAAGAACATTTTTAACGCCTGGGAAGAAGCACAAGATGCCATTGGAATCTTTTGCGACTTCTCTAATGCGTTCGATTGCGTAAACCATCAGACACTTCTGCTGAAACTAGAGCACTATGGGATTAGAAATACAGCTCTTGATTTACTCAGATCATACCTGAAAGATAGAAAAGTTACAGTTCAAGTAAACGGCGTAAACTCATTAGGGTCTGAAATGGCAATGGGCGTTCCTCAAGGTTCGATATTGGGTCCATTCCTCTTTTTAGTTTATATAAATGGTTTACCCCAATTACTTCAAAATCAACCGAAGATGGTGTTATTTGCAGATGACACATCATTGATATTTAAGATAGACCGACGGTCACAAAATCTTGACGACGTGAATAGCTCTATTCTTCAGGTCCATGATTGGTTTACAGTAAATAATTTAGTACTAAATGGTAAAAAAACCAAATGCATTAAATTTAAATTACCGAATGTAAGAAGTAGCGAGTGTGACATCATGTTGAATGGAGAAAAACTGGAATTAATTAATCACACAGTTTTCCTGGGAATCACGCTAGACGAGAAATTACAATGGGGACCTCATATAACATCTCTTGCGGGGCGGCTAAGCTCGGCCGCTTATGCTGTTAGAAAGATAAGACAGTTAACAGATGTAGAAACCGCGCGTTTGGTCTATTTTAGCTACTTCCACAGCATTATGTCGTATGGGATTTTACTGTGGGGTCGGGCTGCTGACATTGAATCCATCTTTATTTTGCAAAAGAGAGCTGTCAGAGCCATTTATAATCTACGTCAACGCGAATCTCTCAGGGAACTATTTAAAAGGATTAATATTATGACGGTACCTTGCCAATTCATCTATGAAAATATTATGTACGTAAGAAAAAATCTACATCTTTTTAATAAAATAAGTGATAGACATAATTTTAATACAAGAAATAAAGATAAAATAGATCAACCATTTTTCAGATTAGCTAAAGTACATACATCTTTTATGGGGTACTGTGTTAAATGCTACAACAAAATACCTTGTAATATATTGCAATTAAATGAAAGAAAATTTAAAACTCATATAAAAAGTTCACTGTGTAAACAAGCATATTACAAATTAGAGGATTATATCCAAGATAAGAATGCTTGGAAACATGCTGGTCCAGCTCCACAGGACAATCTAGGGTCTTGACAAAATTAAAACTTGTTGCTATTTAATTGTATGGTTTGTTATTTTTATGACATTGGTTTACATTCTGTGACTACTTTAACTCACACACTGACATAATAATTGGTTACATAATTTGGGAAATCGTATACTTTTACAATGTTTGTAAATATGTGAACACCATGTATCTATCACTTAATTAACTTATTTATCATTGCTACGTTTATTAAATTCTTTTTACCTATTTGGTAGGGTAATTTTTATTACAGGTGCATCGTCTTCACATATAATTATATAATTAATGTATACAAAGTAAAGAGTTTCTTGCCCATTCTTCTCCATACGAAACTACCTTTTGGAAGGGGCGACTAGAATCAATTCTATTTAAGTGTAAATGTTGACGTTCAAAAGTGCCTTTTATGTGCCTATTTGAAATAAATGCTTTGACTTTGACTTAGAAAATTCATATTTGTCAGACCTGTAAAGAATACTAGGTCTAAGACTACAATTAAAACACTCGAAGATATTTACGCCACATTTGGATTCCCAAAAATTATTATATCAGACCAAGGCACAAGTTTAACGTCTGGTGAATTTAAAAGTTTTGTCATGTCGATTGGAGTCAAACATGTCCTAGCAAATTGAACGCTACAATCGAACAATTCTAAATTCGCTAGCCGCTATGAACCATGGTTTGGACGAGAGAGACTGGGACACAAATGTTGCAAAATTACAATGGAGTCAATAACACAATTATAAATAAAAGTAGGTACAGGAAAATCGCCAGCTGAAGTGGTATTTGGCCAAAGAAGCACATGTCAGGCGGAAGGAATTCTTAAAGGAGCCCTAGAGACAGACGAACATATTTCAAATTCCGATAGAGATGAATTGAGGAATACGGTAGAAGAAAAAAAAATGAGAAGGTCAGAAAAAGATGAAATAACAATTTGATAAAACAAGGGCCCCAACTAAGACGTTTCAAGAAGGTGATTTCGTCATGAACACAACAATACAGACCGGGGCAAGAGCAAAAAGTTAGCTACAAAGTTCAAAGGTCCATTTAAAATAATAGGAGTGCTAGAGAAAGACCAGTACGAAGTATCTAGCACTAAGGGACTTCCTCAAAGACAGTATAAGAATATTGTTCCGGCTGATCAGTTGAAACCGTGGATTCATTTTAGTTTATCACCTTTAGTTAGCGATAAAAGTGACAATAGCAATTCGGATTTGCAAGAAGAATAAAAATAAAGGCGAGATGTATTTATGTTTTCGGTATATGTATGTATATAATTGTATATAGTGGTAATGGCCAATTTCCACGTCATTTACAGCTTAGATCGGACGTGTCGACAACGGATAGTCGGCATTATCCGGTTATTAATACTGAGCGTCGGATGAGAAAACGCTGATGAGGACAAATTGTTGGCAGACCGGGGCTCTCATGTGGCTAAACGACAGATCATTGATTAAATGTTTTCCAAATTGCAAGTTAATGGCTCTAGGGTGGCCTGATAAATGTGATGACCGAAGAACATGAGCAGACCGTGGCTTTCGGATGGCTAAATGGGACCTTCCTGCAAAAAAGGATACGATTATATTGTTACGTGTTACGACTTTACGAGCCTTCAGATGACCTCATTTCAGAACATAACCACTTATTGTTGGAAAATTAGCTTAAGCCCTCATAGTGTGAATTATTTTGTTTAATGTACCTACACGATAATATTTTGTGCATCATATTTTATTTTACTTTTTTAGGTTTTGCCCTGTTGAAAGGATGTCATTGATTGGTGCAAGTGTAGAAAGATGGCTCTGCAGTATTATTGAAATATGTGGTAGGTATACTTAATTAATAATGTTAAAAATGTATATTATTACTGTAATAATTACATTGTGTAATATTACTGTAATGTGTGTAATTTAACCTTAGTTTACTAAATGTAATTATGGGCAATGCTATTACACTTATTTTATTTTATTACTATGAATCCTTGTTTTTTTTTGTCGTACCTACTATATATATTTTTGTTTTGGGTATGAGGCCATACCCTGTACGATAGAATGGCCGAGTTGAATTTAGGAATGGGGACATTCCTATTGCAGAATGGCCGTCTGTTAGCAATCCCCACATTAAAAAAAAACCTAATTGAAGGTAGAACTAAGATGTTGATTTGGCAGATTAGTCGGAGGGGAACAGCTCCGACGGCCATTATCAATTGGAACGTTAGGTCTAACGCTAGTATATTTTTAGCAAAAGAACAAGTTGAATATAGTATTTCAGGAAATTGGAGACTATAATTTTACCTGACACCTCTCACACTAGGAAGTGGTGAAGGGCGGGCGTTTTGGGGGGACTGTCTTATGTGATTTTTACGTTCAAAAAGTGCTGATTCTCAGCCTAGTTTGAATAAATGACTTTTGATTTTGATTTTGAGTGCGCAGCTAGGTATTAATAATCAATCAAGGAAATGACACATAATTTAATTAAATAGAACAAAATAGAACAAGCGTTCGTTATCAACTGTGTCCTGAATTCAAGTTTGCTTATCATATTTAGGGCATAATAGTCACACAGAAATGTCATAAAAAACTAATAATTAGTTAATTATTTTAGGAACAGCTGCCGCTGAATTGTTATTTTAAATATCTATTTCCTTTAAAATAATTACATCATCATCATCAGATCAGCCTGGAGCAGTCCACTGTTGGACAAAGGACTCTCCAATTGCATGCCATTCAGCTAATTCAAATAATTACATATTTTCGTCAATTCTTCGCTGGGATTATTTTTGCTCAGTAGGTACAGTTGCTCATAATTAAATGTATGTTTGATATTTATTTCTGAAAATTAATCAGACCATGCAGATTAGTGTCTGAGATGATCTTTTGAGGAGTGAACCACACCCAGCCAGTGCAGCATTTGTCAGTAATCGCGTAGCTCAACTCAAAACTTAAGGAACTCAACGGCTCGACGAACAATACCAAAGAAAGAACCATTTTATTGGGTATCTAAGCTATGTCGCATCCGTCCGGACAAATCCGGCTTGATGCCATCAGTCCGGACTTTGTCCGCCCTTCTCATTTATGTCCGGAGTTTTCGACTAAAAGGGACGTTTTTTATAGAAAATAAGAAATGTATACCTACTTAGTGATTCTGAAAAAGAAAGATAAAAACGAAAATATCCATTTTATATTAATACTGGCTTCTGCCCGCGACTTCGTTCGCGTGGAAGTCGTTCGATACACCATAATACTATAATAAAAAAAAATTAAAAAACCCGACTGCGGTAAAAAAACTCAAGTTACATAAAAAAAACTCAAAAGCTAAAAACAAGCCCATTTTAAATTAAATAAAAGTTGGAAGCAGGCGGGACCCATTTGAGTTTGAAAATATAAAAATGGAATGGGTCCCGCCTGCTTTCAACATTTATTTAATTTAAAATGGGCTTGTTTTTAGTTTTTCAGTTGTTTTTTTAACTTAAGTTTTTTCAAAATCAAATCAAAATCAAAAGTCATTTATTCAAATTAGGCTGAGAATCAGCACTTTCAAAATCACATAAGACAGTCCCCCCAAAACGCCCACCCTTCACCACTTCCTAGTGCTTTAGCTGGGAAGAAGAAGTGGCGGAACAAACTCCCCAGCAGCACTGCTGTCTGTTCAGTTAGAAGAACTGGATTCTATATAGTAATAAATAAGTAATTAACATTACGAAACACAAAAATATTAAAATTATTTGCCATATGTCAGCTAGCACACGCCAATATTTAAAACTATACTCAAGCAGAAATAAATAATAAAAACAAAAACGCAAACAGAACTTAATACATAATAAAAAGCCTTTTACCGCAGGCAGTGGGTTTTTTTTAGTTTTTTTCATTCCTTTTTTTATTTCCAGCTTTTTAGTTTAGATAATTTCATACATGTTTTTTAAATTAATTGGATTTACGTGTTTTTTACGATTTGTGATCTTTCTGACATTTTTTATTGTAACTAAAGCTCAACGTAACTTTTTCTTTGTCATTCGTTCATAAGCGATTTGCATTTTGGTTTTCATATAAACTCAAACTCAAAGCATTTATTTCAAATAAACCAATTACAGGCACTTTTGAATTGTCAAGGGGTCGGTCAGTCAGAAAGATGAAGCTAGTTGCCCATTCCAAAGCGTAGTAGGTACCTATGGAGAAGAACGGGCAAGAAACTCCATGGACACTCTTTTAAATCAAAATATTGTTACAATAGAGTGGTTACATCATTCATGTTGTAATTATACATGTGAGAACGATGTAGAAAGACGTGCACGTTAAAAGCGTCCGTAATAAAAAGATAAAAACAATTATGGAATTAAAATAAGCCGTGGCAGCTAAGAAATGACCAGTGCCTACTGACGGCGCCCGTTCACGAACATGACGTATGGATCAGCACCATTCAGCTCAACCATTTTGAAGGGAACTCAATGATCCAATACTAGATAGGTACTGTAAGCGTATATAATATTTTAAATAGCGAAGCAGAGGTGCAGCGGGGCGAGCATGGCCGTACCCAAGACGTTTGTGAGTATGTCATGTCTTACAATTTGTCTTAAATGCTAGCACGGGTCAACCATGTAATATAATCTAGAGGCGCGACATGCCTTTCATGTTGCTGACTTCAAAGTGTGAAACAGTAAATTAAAAAAATTAAAATGTTTATGACCATCTGAATATGCGACCAAATAAAATAATACCTCTAAAAGAGTGCAGTTGTAAGAAACATAACGATATTCGTAGATACAAGTTGGCAACACTGCTGTGACGTCACATCCGGTCTACGAAAGACAACTGCCTGTCATGTTGACAGAGAGAACATAACCCATCTGAAATATTGTAAATGGCTAATACATTTTAATTAAACAATTAGTCAAGATGAATTTGTAAATAATAAATGATTTTATTTCTGTAAGTAGGTTTGTTACAAACACTTTTACACGTCAATCATATTTTAAAAACTAGATGAGGTCGGCGTTTCCTATCTGACTACTCTGAGAAGAAAGGCCGAAACAAACTCAGAGGTCACAGTCTCTTTTAAAGTCCAGACATAATCTTGGTCAGATCATGTGAAGACCGTGTAGATTGGTGTCTGAAACGGTCTTTTGAGGAAAAACCATACAGATTGAGCGGACCTGTCCAGTCAGTGCACGCATTTGTCAGTAATCTTGCCGCTCAACTGAGAACTTAAGGAGCACAACGATTCGACGAACAATACCAAAGAAAGGACATTTGGGTAGGCCGCATAAATTACTCAAGCTGCCAGATCGTGAAACTAACTAAGAAATAAAATAAAATAAAGTAATAAACCACATAATCTTCACATTCACAATAATTTAAATAATATAATACTTTACAAAGTAAATACTCATGTCATTGTATGTATAAAATTCTATGTATAAAATTAGAAATTGTATATTTCTAATTTCATTTGAATTATCAAGCTGACGTCGTTAACATTGTGGTGACCCTGAAGTCATATGTATTGGCTGCGTGTGTCAGTAATTAATTAGTTCCTGAAGCCACAGCCCCACTGCAGTGCACTGAGAGGCTACTCTCGTCTGTCTAGCTTCGCTTTGCAAGAAAATGTATGTGATAACGTCCACTGCAACCGACGAATACGCTACGCACGATTACAAGATTAATGACAAATATGGCGCCCATGCAGCTCAACGCTGTCCACGCTATGCACGCGGTATACGGAAGCGTGCGTAGCTTCACTGCGGGAGGTGAGGCGGGTGTATGTTCCGCAAAGCGTATCATTCAAAATTGTGCTGCGCTACAGTTGTACACACGGCTACACATCAAGCTATAAAAAAACAGTTTACGCTGGTCTCGCATCGTACGGAAATCCTATACAATGTGAGATTAGCTTATACTGGAAATGTATAGCTTGATGTGTAGCCGTGTGTACACAGTCGTGTATGATTCGTAGGTCGTGGGTTAATATTCGTATATAGTGTGTGCTGCCGTGGAAACTGTTAACTTTACTGTTAGTGTTTCAAATAAAATCAGGATAACTAAATTCAATCAACTGTTTATTATATCGTTTTAAAATTAGAGTAAATTATAATAAAGCAATAATAAGGTGTGCGCTTTTCAAAATCTAAACACAAAAAGGGGCCGCTCCGCTTGCGTACAGCAGTTTTATAACATCCGACTAGTTGTTGCGTGCTGCGCGAGCTGCAAGCAGCTCACGTGCTAGTGGTGGTAGCTCTTACACTACATTTAACCCCTAAATGTAGTAAACATTTTAGCAAAGCCATAAAGAACCCTAAAAGTGTCTATTTAATCAAGCCCCTAAGTGTAGTGAAACGCCAATCAAAACCCTCGAGGAACCCTAAAATCGACTACATGTTTAAACCCCTCAATGTAGTAAAATACCTGAAAAACCCTTAGAGCACCCTAAAATTCATGACAAGTAAAAATCCTCTTTCGGTCGAAACCGTTTCAAGGAACCCAATCGGAAACTATTGGTTTGCGTGCTGCGCGAGCTGCAAGCAGCTCGCGTGCTAGTGGTGGTAGCTCTTACACTACATTTAACCCCTAAATGTAGTAAACATTTTAGCAAAGCCATAAAGAACCCTAAAAGTGTCTATTTAATCAAACCCCTCAATGTAGTAAAATTCCTGAAAAACCCTAATATTCATGACAAGTAAAAATCCTCTTTCTGTCGAAACCGTTTGAAACAACCCAATCGGAGACTACTGGTTTGCGTGCTGCGCGAGCTGCAAGCAGCTCGCGTGCTAGTCGTGGTGGCTCTTACACTTGTAAATGTCGTAAAAATTGTATATTTAATCAAGCCCCTAAGTGTAGTGTAACGCCAATCAAAACCCCTGAGGAACCTTAAAATCGACCACATGTTTAAACCCCTCAATGTAGTAACATTCCTGATAAACCCTTAGAGACCCCTAAAATTCATGACAACAAAAATTCTAACCCAAATGATTCACAAACAATAGAAGGGGATCTGACGCTTGGCGGCCGCTGCCGCGGCACGCTCGCTACGCTCGCTCACCTTCGCGCGCTATTGGTCACTGTTCTAACCTAACGCAACCCTAATGATTCACCAACAATAGAGGGGATCTGGCGCTTGGCGGCCGCTACCGCGGCACGCTCGCTACGCTCGCTCACCTTCGCGCGCTAATGGTCACTGTTCTAACATAACCTAACCTAAATGATTCACCAACAATAGAGGGGATCTGGCGCTTGGCGGCCGCTGCCGCGGCACGCTCGCTACGCTCGCTCGCCTTCGCGCGTTAGTGGTCACTGTTCTAACATAACCTAACCTAAATGATTCACCAACAATAGAGGGGATCTGGCGCTTGGCGGCCGCTGCCGCGGCACGCTCGCTACACTCGCTCGCCTTCGCGCGTTAATGGTCACTGTTCTAACATAACCTAACCTAAATGATTCACCAACAATAGAGGGGATCTGGCGCTTGGCGGCCGCTGCCGCGGCACGCTCGCTACGCTCGCTCGCCTTCGCGCGTTAATGGTCACTGTTCTAACATAACCTAACCTAAATGATTCACCAACAATAGAGGAGATCTGGCGCTTGGCGGCCGCTACCGCGGCACGCTCGCTACGCTCGCTCGCCTTCGCGCGTTAATGGTCACTGTTCTAACATAACCTAACCTAAATAATTCACCAACAATAGAGGGGATCTGGCTGGCGCTTGGCGGCCGCTGCCGCGGCACGCTCGCTACACTCGCTCGCCTTCGCGCGTTAATGGTCTCTGTTCTAACATTACCTAACCTAAATGATTCACCAACAATAGAGGGGATCTGGCGCTTGGCGGCCACTGCCGCGGCACGCTCGCTACACTCGCTCGCCTTCGCGCGCTTATGGTCACTGTTCTAACATAACCTAATCCACATGATTCAACAACCATAGAGAGGTTCTGTTAGATGAGGAGAATAAGAAAACACAAAAAAAAAACATATTAACGTTACTATTGAATTTAAATATTATACTAATTTAATACTAACTAACTGAATATTAGTTCAAATGTGCATTACCTATAGGAAATGTTCATTAAAATCATAAGAAATTAGGTAAAAAAACGGTGGCTGTAAGTTGACTTTGGTAGAACAAAGATGACATTTGGGGCAGCCCATTCTTGCCGGTTACGCAGAGTCCCCATTAAAAATGTTGCTATTTCTACTTTTCACGTTTTCTGGGAAAATCAGGGAAATTACCCTAAAAATGGGGAAATTCTTTGCACCGGAAAACACTCCTCGGTTCACACGTCATGCACATCAGTCGGATGAACCGTTTGAACGACCTCAATCGGACAATTTTTGCAAAACCGGAAATGGTACGGCCGCCATCTTGAATTTCTGAAATATCATAGATTTCCTGAAGAAACCAGGATATAAGCTACCTGTCATTAAAAAACCGGTGGCTGTACGTTGACGTTAGTAGAACAAAGTAATTCGCCAAAGTCGGGCCTGACCCAAAAATGCAAACCACAATGGCTCTTGGGGTTGCCAGCTGAAAGAGATGAAAATGGTCAAATGTCATTTAGGACACCCCATTCTTGCCGATTACGCAAAGTCTCCATTAAAAATGTCGCTATTTCAACTTTTCACGTTTTCGGGGAAAATCTGGAAAACTGCCCCAAAAGTGGGAAAATTTCCTACACCAGGCCACACTCCTCAACCAAGTATACAACCGGTAAACAAACTCATGCACCTCAGTCGGATAAACCGTTTGAACGACCTCAATCGGACAACTCTTGCAAAACCGGAAATGGCACGGCCGCCATCTTGAATATCTGAAATGTCAGAATTTTCCTGAAGAGACCAGGATACAAGCCACCTGTCAGACGGTGGCTGTACGTTGACTTTAGTAGAACAAAGTAATTCGCCAGTCGGGTCTGACCCAAAAATTCAAACCCTATTTGCTCTCTGGGTTGCCAGCTGAAAGTGATGAAAATGGTCAAATGTCATTTAGGGCACCCCTTTCTTGCCGGTTACGCAAAGTTCCCATTGAAAATGTCGCTATTTCTACTTTGGATGCCAACTGTCCCATTTAGTGTGTCGAAAATCACGATTTTCAAAACCGGAAATGGTACGGCCGCCATCTTGAATTTCTGAAATGTCAGAATTTTCCTAAAGAGACCTATATACAAACATACATACTTCTAAAATAAATAACACTAGAATATATAAAATATACACAACTATGACGAAGTGGAAAGATAGTGTTCTTTCACCCTTCTTTTAAAAATTGCAACAGTTTGGCAGTCCCTAATGTCAGGCGGAAGTGAATTCCACAACCGCACCGCGTGCACAGTGAAGGAGTAGGAGCAAAAGTCGGTGGAGTGGGGAGGGGACTTAAGGAGGTTTCTAAGATGCGACCTGCAAGGCGCATCTGAAGGTCGGGCGTAGGAAAAACGCTCCCGCAGATAGGATGGCGTTTTAGGATTGTGAAGGAAGTTGAATAGCAGACACAATATCCGAGAGTTCCTGCGAAGTCGAATGGGGAGCCACTTGAGTATCTTGCGAAAGTTGGAAACGTGATCATACTTTTTAAGGTTAAAAACAAAACGAATACCTACATTTATATTCTGCAAACGCTCAAGTTTATTTAAAAGCTCCTCGGTGGCATCCAAATATCAGGCCTCGGCATAATATAGGATGGGCTGAATGAGAGTTTGAGCAAGAGACAAGACAAGTTTAAAATTGTCGTTAAATATATTTCAGTCGCTTGTAGATATAAATTACGACACCAAGTAGTGGTGTAGGAAATGGTGAGAATGACGATTTATGTGATGTTTTGTTAATTTTTTTTGTTTCGAGAGATAAAGGTATGCATTGAATGAATAATGCGACTCCAAGTTCATCGTATGAGAACTTTTTAGCAAAACAGTTTTAGTGATCAATTGTTTTCAGCAACAATATATGCCACCGTGCACCCGAAAGAGATTTATGACCAAAACGGAGAAACACCTAGGTACTCAGCGTGTCTTTTATGACTTGAATCTTACGCCATTTTTAGTAGGTAAAATGGTATAGGTAAGCTTTAAAATGATGCACGTAAGATTTGTGATACTTATATAAATTGAGAATAGTAGGAGACTCGCATTGTCCTTGGCACATGTTCTAGTTTTAAGCAGTGATAAGAGCGCATTATTTATATAGAATAAAAATTATAAATTAGGTTGATGTTAGATCTTGTGCTTATTGCCCACTATTGTACCGCCTTGTGCAGCAGACTGTCGAATTGTCGATTTGATTTGACAGTTGTCAAGTTGACGGCTGCCGTAGGGGACGTAAACAAATAACTTTGAATTAGTATTTTCTGTATTTTTTATTTATTCATAGCAACTACGTGCATATTATTCAGTGTTCTTGTGATTAGTGAGCCAAGTGATTTAGAAATGCCAACACAGAAAAAAATGTCGGATCTACAGCAATTAAAATCGAAGACTGATTCACGTTTCATCTGCAAACCTCTGGATTCCTTCAGTGAAATAATGTTGTTTTTAGAAAATCCACCACCTTGGAGAACTTTATGTAAAGAATTGACGCCGCATAGTGATTTTCTAATCCGAAATATAGAGATTAATACACATTCTGTTTACCATTCGCTTGATAAACCCGAAACTTTCTGTCATTTCGACCCGGACTCGGATGAAGTTAAACGATATGAATCCAAAAGTTTACCCAAGACATTGGTATGCCATGATATGGCCAATGGATATCACGATGACTGGTAAAGATAATTGAACATTATTATAGCATAAATTCTTTCTTTCTCTCTTATTTTTTTTTTTGTAAGTTGGTAATCCAATGTTGTGTCCCACTGCTGGGCAAAAGCCCTCTGGCCATGTTGGCCCCGCAAATATGATTAGATCGTCACCCCATGCCACAGTCTACCTCTACGGCAATGTCCTCCATCAGACGACCCTTGCCCTCTCATCTCTTACCATAGTAAAAAAAACAAATAAACATAGTGATGCAATTAACTATTGACATAATAATTATACATTGTGATTTTGGTGTGTAGACATGTAGTACAATCACCAAAAAAAAAATACCTACATTTATTTTTTTAAATTTCAGTATTATTGATGGGACTAGTAATTCAGATGCATACACATTCTACAACTGGGCTGGAATAGATATATTTTGTTACTTTAGTCACCACTTGGTTACAATACCTCCTGTTGGCTGGATCAATATTGGACATGCACATGGCGTTAAAGTTATTGGTATGGCATCTAAGTGTTTTGAATATTTGGTGAGAGCTTTGAAACTAGTGCACAATAAGAAAACTTTATTACTTTTATATCTCAGTAAGGAAAGTATAGCTGTCAAAAGTGTTGTGGTGTGGCTATGATTGAAGTTTATCCCATATTGTGCACATGAGTGAAGCAGTGTTGGATCATTCAATAAACCTGCTTTTATTTTAATAATTATTACCCATGTGGACATTCATCCCTAAATACTGGAGGTTTTTTTTTCAAGCCAGTGTGGGAGGTTCTGAACTGTAGGTCCTAGAGAAAGATGCTGTCAGGAACCATTGGAAAAAATTTAAAACAACATCCAAATTGGTACAAAGAGGCAGCACTGCCTCAGTCGTATTTATACGACTGAGAACCTTCATATGTATGTTATTTATGTACACAGTAAAATACATAGGGATAAGTACATAATGTTCGTATTTTATTTTTTAGTTCATTGCACAACCCTTTTGGTCATAGATATTTATTTGTCGATTTATAAGCTGGGCGGTGTGTGGGGGCAGGCAATTGATATAAAAC
Source organism: Brachylomia viminalis (assembly GCA_937001585.2). Taxonomy (NCBI): domain Eukaryota; kingdom Metazoa; phylum Arthropoda; class Insecta; order Lepidoptera; family Noctuidae; genus Brachylomia; species Brachylomia viminalis. Next base: position 1,522,401 of record OW443298.2, read on the forward strand.
CAAGCGGTCAATAGGTTAAAGATGGTAAAACAAAACATGGTAGTTACTGAAATAATTTAATAAACCATAACTGTGGACCATTTGGCAATTATCAGCAGATCTATTTAAGAAGGCAGATTAGATATAAAAAGGTATAACTGTTTAAAGGAAGCGTATACACTTTATTAGAATATCAATTGAAATCACAAACATCAATTTAGATTATTAGCACCGTGTAATAAAAAATCAGAATGGGTATTTTCTGCTGATCAACTTATGAAAGTTTACATAGTTTAAAAAAAAAACTTAGAATAAAAAAAATAGAACCAATAAAAAAGGTCCTCATCGTTTGTAGTTCAAAAGTATGCATTGAAATATTTTCTGTTAAGAAATTACCCATACCTACCTACTGGCTAGAAAAAATACATTCTAAAAAAAACTTAGAATAAAAAAAATAGAACCAATAAAAAAGGTCCTCATCGTTTGTAGTTCAAAAGTATGCATTGAAATATTTTCTGTTAAGAAATTACCCATACCTACCTACTGGCTAGAAAAAATACATTCTGCATAATAAGTCAATGACTGTAGACATCTGCTATACTTACTTTATGAAAATATTGACTAGGGCTGATGTTGGCACTGTGGTAGTGCTGATATAAATATTAATGATAATAAGATGCAATATTTACTAGAGGTATTTGATCCTTACAATTGGTTCATCGATCATAGAAGTGTACAGTAAATGAATAAAAATATTATTATAACAGGGACTATAATAACGGAGTGGTCAGACGGGGCGGAGTTTTGGGATGGGGTGTTATCTTCGGAGTTACAATATCAGAACGTGGCCAGCGCACTGGTTGCTATCGCAAAAACTCTCAAGTTCGACGGCTATCTTCTTAATGTTGAGAACAAGGTTTTTTGTATTTGTTTTTTAATCATACTTTCAATTTTATTATCATAAATTATGACTAATTATAATCAATCATTAGCTTCATCAAATGTTTCTCAATCATCTTTCATATTTAATTTTTGTTTTGTATGGCATAAAAAATGAAAATGCGTTAAAGGGACGTTGCGGGGGGGGGGGGGGGGGGGGTATCGAAGTCGCGGCCTATAACTGGTTCTGTCCGCTATGTTAGGCAGACATCCGCGACGGACGGCAAAGCCAAAGAGCACCGCAGCGTGGTGCGGCCCAACCTTCGTCCGCGGACGTTCGCCTAACGTAGCGGACGGCCTAAACATCTGCGTTATCCGTTACTGTTCTCAGATAGCAGTGCCGGAGATGCTGCTCAATTTTGTTCGCTACTTCTACCGGCTGCTGCACGAGGAGCTGCCGCACGCCACGCTGCTGTGGTACGACAGCGTCACCATCGACGGCAACCTCAGCTGGCAGAACAAACTCAACGAGAAAAATTTGTTAGTCTCTTGTTTCAGAATACAATTTGTGTTCATTCGTCGTTGCGTTGTTGTTTACTCAGCTATTTAGATTACGACAAGAGTATATAAGTAGTGTAGTGATTGGTTCTTGTAGGGCGTTCTTTGAAGCTTGCGACGGCCTGTTCACGAACTATTCCTGGTCTCCCGAAGACGTGCAGACCAGCGTCGTGCAGGCGCAGGCGGCCGGCCGCCTCACCGACCTCTACATCGGCATCGACGTCTGGGGACGGAACTTCTTCGGCGGCGGACAGTTCAACACACAGCAGGTGAGGACAATTGTTACAACTAAGGGCGAATGTCACCAATGAAACCGAACGCAATCAGCATATCTAAACCGCGTTCAGCACTTGTCAGAGTCATCATTGATATGGAATATTGACACTGACAGCCGACAGACTTCTTGAACGCGGTTAACCTGTGCTGATCGCGTTCAGTTTCATCGGTGAGATTCACCCTAAGTACCTTCTAATTCAATGGAACTCTGATATCGTACTAGCGACCCGCTCCTGCTTCGCACCTACTCAATCAAATATTTTATTGGGAGTTGCTGTTGTTTATGTTCAGTTTTGTGTGTACGGGAAACTTGTTAGAAAATCACAATGCGTCTGTCTTAAATGTTGTTTATTGGCGACTAACTTAATGAAACTTACGCAGCTACTTAAATATACGAAATAAAGCTAACGACGCGACGCAACAGCGGGACTAGCAGATTTTTTCCGTAACCTGCCGCCATTTCATTCATCTAGTGTTAAATAAATGTGCTTATGTACCCAAACTGGTTCGAGGTAGTCTCACTCTCCTTTCGCAGTCTGTTCTCTATTACTTTCTCCCATACCTTCATACTATGCGACATGAGCTTTATCCCTCGTAGTTGTTGGCAGTCCTGTACATCACCTTTATTCTTGAAGATGGCCGCTAGCGAACTATTGCACCATTCTTGTGGGATCCCTTCTTCCTGCAACAACTTATGGTTTAAAACTATATTGTATAATAGCTTTTTTAAATATATTCTAGTTCCCTTCCTCTTCCAGTTATCGTCCCTAGATTCCAGCTCGCACACCTCAATCTAACTTCTCTCACACTCCGAGCTTGCGTTTTACGTCGCACTCGCCCGTTCTGGTGCGACAACCCTTGTCCATTTCTCACAGAAGCCGGGTGCTGTCTCTGCGCGTCGCCTGTGGGGTACGCCCTGCCCCTAGCCCTATCGCGCATTATTTAATTTTCACTCATGTTGCTTAAAGTTGCAAAGTTTAAGTATATAGTAAGTTTAAGTATATACACTATAGTTCGCGTAGAACAAGCTAGCTGGACACAACTATTTGTTTAGATTTTTATTCATAAATGAGGTTATTAAGCATAGATATAAGAGTCTTAATACTTTTTTGTGGACCATTGGTCGTTTGAGCAGATATTTAGTCAAATAAAAACATATTTTAGTTTTTAAACAATTTTTTTAAATATTTTATTTATAAATGTAACTATAACATCTAATTACAGATACATTAAATACTAAATAACTAAATCTATCACTCAGTATCATCACTATCATCAGATGAATCATCCATTGAATAGTCATGATCATGAGTGGCAGTACTATGGAAGCTAGAAACTATATTAACATTTGGTTCCATAGAGGCTAGGTTGAACTATTAAATCTAATTTTGGCGAATATTCTGATGACCTTGACATCTCTCAGGGACTGCTCTGTAACACCATCAAAATCATGTCTCAAAGATATAAACCGAAACAGCTCCTCATTCCGCGTATCCTTTGGGTGTTTTAGCCATTCTTCGAAAAAAAAAATACTTTTTTGAGACGATGAAAACTGTTTATTGAAAAAAAAAAAAATAATTCGTTGTGCAAATAATTCACAATATTTGTTTTTACTAATTACTACTAGATACTTATGAGAATCATATAAAATACATTCTACAGAGTGGACATGAGTGGACATGTAATTTTTTGACCATTGAATTAAAAAATATGGGTGAAAAAGTCCACTTTTATCTAAACAATTAATTTAATAAAGTTATAGGATGAAGTTCCTGTGATAAAAAAGAATTAAAACAAAAATACTTACCCACAATCCATCACAAAAACACTATCACAAATTTCTTTTAGTTACTTAAATAATGGTATCAATGATGGTGTAAAAGTGCAAATGAATACACTTTGAATTATCAATTCTTTAAATACTTACCTTAATGACGCTAATTATGAAAATTAATAGATGTATTCCTTAATGTAAAAGGCTAATAAGTTCTTATTAGTAATTAACTACTAGGAATTGAAGAGTGGTTTTTGTCCAGCTAGTTTGTTTTACATGAACCAGAGTGCGCCAGCCTGGCACCAACACTCCTTGGGAATGCTTTTTTTGATGGATATCCCGTCATTTGTCGGTCCTCAGAGCCTCGTTGGTAAGCAACAGGGTGCACCGGGTGCAGGTGAGGTTGACGTTTTTGGGAGTCTGGTTAATTTTAATTAAATAGTTGATATATCTACTTTTATTAATCTGAATATTATACTATAATAATGAATCCCGCTGTTGCGTCGTTAACTTCTTTTCGTATATTTAAGTAGCTGCGTAAGTATCATTAATTTAGTCGCTAATAAACACCATTGAAGACAGACGCATTGTCATTTTCTAACAAGTTTCCCGTACACACAAAAGTGAACTTAAACAACAGCAACTCCCGCATTCCCCTAGGGGAAGATATATAAAACAATGGTTAGACCTGCTGTCTTTTATGGATCAGGATGTTGGGACACAAAAGAGATGAATGAAAGACAATGACATGCAGTTGTGGTGAGAACGCTAAGAGGGATGTGTTGTTTTAAACAAATGGATAGAATAAGAAATGAGTACATAAGAAGAAGTCTTTATGTAACACCGTTAACTGAAAAGTTGTGTGGAGATCGGTTGTCATGGTATGGGCATGTGATGCAGAGGAATGAGGAAAATGCCGTGAGGAAAGTTTTGAGTGTGAATGTGGATGGCTATGCGAGTAGGGGAAGATCAAAGAAACTATGGATGGACTGTGTGAAAGATGATAAAGTTAGAAAGGGGGGGACTGGCGAGATGACGACTGATAGAGAAGTATGCAAGAAGCAGACATACTGCGCCGACCACAAGCAGACACGAAAAGCAAAGCAAAAATGCATCTTCTATAATAATAATTTAAAATAAAGTTTTTAAATTATTATCATAGAAGATGCATTTTAAAAGATCAATATACTTAATATAAATGTTTCATGTCATAATTCTTGAAATAATCGATAGCCGGGTAAGACTGACTCATTCTAGTGTAGTGTAGTCGGCAGTCGATAAAACTCACTGCCTATTATTAATACACCATGTAAAGAGAGGGGGTGTTCTATTATCGTTCTCGTGTCGGGAGCATAATGATTAAGTAGTAATGCTGTGGCAGGCAATCAAAGTGGTGCACGCCGCGGGCTGCTCCATAGCTCTGTTCGCGCCGGCGTGGACGCACGAGGCGCTATCGAACGACAGCAGCGACCACAACAAGGTGGCCATGGCCGACAACCTCCACCCCTACGACATGTTCCTGCTGCGCGACCGCGCCCTCTGGGGCAGCATCTGGCCCTTCCTCAACACCCGTTTGCCCTGCCACATCCCCTTCAAGACATCTTTCTGCAGGGGGCAGGGCAGGAAGCGCTGGCTCTACGGAGAGGTATGTTTACCCTCTCTATGAATGCTTTGTGATCGAGTCGCAATTATGTGTGACGTACGAGTGTGCCGGCAGGTGATGTGCCCGTCGCCGTGGTTCAACCTGCGCCACCAGCAGTACCAGCCCAACGCGGCGCACGGCCCCCACGGCTACCTCCTCACTGCCATCGAGAACCTTGCCAAGGTGAAGGACGAGGTGCAGTACAAAGACAAGAAGGGCATCATCCGCATCCGCGCCTCCTTTCTGCAGGCGCGCTCCGAGCTGTTGGGCGTCAACAAGGACGCGCAGCTCGTCACTAGCACCGAGAGCGTCAAGTCGGTCAGGTCGGAGTTCAGCAGCGAGAGCCGGGACCGCACCGACCCGCCCGGGAAGTCGAAAGTGAATGCGCTAAAAAACTTGTTCAAACAAAAGTCACTAAAGATATCAGAACCGCAAGAGGAAAGCAGGCCCGCGACAGAAGAGCCCTCGGCGTCGACCATGGACCTCGACTCCACGATGTATGAGCCGTCCGTGAACCTGCGCCTGAGCCGAAAGGACGCGGCGCGCTATGGGCTAGCGTATGTGGCCGACGAGCGCCCGTGCCTGGAGCTGCACCTCGGCGACGGCTTCTCGGGCGGCGCCAGCCTCAAGGTGCACCCGTCCGACAGCATGTGCCGCGAGCACCGCTACACGCGCCTCATGCACTGCGACTTGCCGTGTGACGAGGGGCTGATCTTCTGCGTGGTCACGAAGAACTTGCCCGAGCACCCCGAGCAGACGTTGAACGTCAAGCTGAACATGCGCAACGCGGCGGACCAGTACCTGACGGTAGTGCTAACGGGCCGCTCGCTGGCGCAGCGCTGTCTGCTGGACGGGCACTCGTCCGGCATCACGCACGTGTACCCGTTGCGCACGGCAGACGAGGTCGTGCTACGCGAGCTGCGCACCTACCTGCTGCTCACGCAGCCCGACTTCTACGTGCCCATCGACAATCAGTTCGGATGGACAGTCAGGTCAGGCTCGTTACTAATAGCTGTTGTACTGTGACTGACTCTCTCTGTTCTTGTTATCGTTGCATTATACTCCAAGTAATGAAATTGATTCTTTTGGACAGGTGTCACAATGACCAACCAGTTGCAACAAAGCGGCAACCATGGCACCGCAATGACACAAAATTGTAACATTGGTAGAAAAATGCGAACGCAGGATTATTTGTGTTGAACTGTGTCTATATTCAAAATCAAATAAAATCTGGGGTCCTTATTATGTCACTCCTTGTTTGTTATAGTGTGTCAATACATAACAATTATCAGGCATTTCATGTGACTCAGTTTTAGATTTCGTGTGTTGACGTTCTAATACAGTTATGCGTCATGCCATCGTCACGTGATTGTCATGCCATCGTGATGCCATTGTCAAATGATTGTTATGAAAATCGGAAACGTCTAGAACAACCTATTCAATATATAACAATTAGTTATAATATAACAATTATTTGGAGAGTAAGCAAGCTTTAGATTAGACTATACAAAAACGAATATTGTATAGAACCCAAAGGTTGACTCTTAGAGAACGCCTCGTGGCCTTGTGTCCGCCTGTGTAGTGTGTACCACTACTGTACATCATCTGCCTAGCTTTGTCCCAACTATATTGGGTCGATGGTTCCCAACGACTCACACTGTAACATGTCACAGTGTGCTGTGTGACTCGTTGGGAACAATCGTATTGGGTCGGCTTCCAGGCAACCCGGATGCAGCTGAATACCCACCTCAGTTACTGGGTAACACGATACCCCGTGACAAAACTCCACTACCTACTGTACGTGTAGTTTGAATAAATAAATAGACAATAACTGACGAGGTATGAGTGCGGCAGGTACTACGAGTTCCACGTGCCGGGCTCGCGCATCATGTCCGTGAACCTGCGCACCGGCGTGCCCGTCGGGCCCATCCTGCTTGGACAACTCTGCATCTGGAACAAAACGTGAGCTACCATCTTACACAATGATATTATAATTAAAAGGAGGTAGGTAGAATATACGCGCTCCGCAGGTGGCGTGTTGAAACAGGGCTAGGTAGCACACCTGAACTCAGTGTGACACCAGAACATTTATTATGGCTTGTCTCTTTCGCTCCCTATAATAAGGACAGCCGTCCTACTTCCACTTGTCATCTATAGTAGGACATTACAATATACGTTATTTATGTGTGTGACAGTGTGCCGTTTCTGTACTTTGCCTAAAATATAATAGAATATACTTAATGTGTTTATTTACAAAGAATGTAGGTAAGTATGTGAATATTAAAAAAAAAAAGTTTGATTCAGGGACCGATTCTCTCTAACAAAAAACTGTGTCACTCAAGTCGGTCAGCTTGCTGTAGGTACGTACAGGCCGCTGTGCGCACACATTCTTTTTTTTTGTGTATTTCATCTCGCAGTTGCCGAGACCGTGACTGCTTAACCGGTCAATCCTGTGGTGCCTTCGAGCTAACTCAAAGCCTCCAGCTAGGGGCATAATATGAATTATATACTAAGCAAACATCACCTAAGGGCACCCCCTGTGGGGTACGAACCTCGGCTTAGGGCGTCGCTGGGGAGGACAGCAAGTTGGGGACAGGCTGGATCAAAATGGGTTCATTATTATTAATGGGTAAAACTACTGGCTCAGCTACGCCACCCGCTGGCTCTGTGGATCCGATCAAGGGAGAGGAAGGGGAATTTATCGGGGAGGAACGCGGACGCGAAGGACCTCGGCGGCGAGGTCGGAACTTCCATTTGTGTCTGTGTCTGCTGTATACTGTACTGGTGGCCCTACTGCTTTCCTGGAGGAGTGTGATGGGGTCGTCAGGGTCAGTCAGTGCGTGTCTTGGACGGCGGATTCTACTGATTCTAGAGGGGACATAACTGGCGGCCTTCACAACCAGAGGGTTGCGATGGCTGCCAGCGGTATCAAAGAAACGCTTGCAAGCGCGTTTCATGAATTGCTGAATGGTGGGGATTTTCAAGTCTAAGTGTAAGTTAATATTACGAACGAACCAGGGGAAACCCGTGATTTTACGTAGAAAATGGTTCTGTAGGGTCTGCATCCTATGGACGTGCTGGGGGTGGGCCTGTGCGAAAACAGCACAGGCGTATGTCATTATAGGTCGGATGCATGCCGTATAAATGCGCAGTTTGCACCTGATTTACTGCGTGCATTTAAGACGGAATGTAGTCTACCCAGAGCAAAGGCGGCTCGCGAACGAACCACCTTTATGTGCTCTGAGAAGGAGAGACGTCTGTTCAAAGTCACACCCAGATATTTGCCCAAGGGATCGGCTTGCCAAACATTTTGATCGGGCGGGGGTCGTCATGTCTGCGTTTGACACGCGGTTTCAAAAAGAGAACCGCTTGACTCTTGTCGAGGTTGACTTCGATTCTCCACTTTCCATGCGCCAAGCTTGTTGCCTGCGGTTTGGAGGGTACGAGATATCGAGTCGGGGAGGAGCCCAGTGTAATAAATGGCCGTATCGTCTGCGAACAGAGCCAACTGCGCATTTTTACATTTGGGGATATCACTGGTGAATAGGGTGAACATGAGGGGTAGCACCCCTCTGTGTGTTCACCCTATCCTCTACCCTCATGTTCACAGAGCCCTGAGGGACGCCTGCGCGGATAGGGTGGTGGGAGGACAGCGCCCCTTCGATACGATAGCGAAAGGTTCGGTTAGCCAAAAAGTCTCGTAGGTGGAGTACGAGACGGTCTGGCTCACCGAGTTGGTAAAGCTTATAATTATAATAAGCCGTTGTACCAGACTTTGTCGAACTCTTTCGCTATGTCGAAGAACACAGCACCCGTCATCAAACCACGTTGGAAACCAACGCTTACGTGTTCGATGATACTCGAACCTGTTGAACTTGAACCTGTTGGACGCTCGAATGTTGGGTTCTAAAACCGAACTGTTCGTCGCCCTTGGTCTCGGCATAATCTCTGAGTCGCTTGTATATAAGCCTCTCATAGATTTTGCCCAGAACATTGAGCAGACTAATGGGGCGGTAACTAGAGGGGTCGGTTTTGGGCTTGCCCGGCTTTGGAATACCGATGACAGTGGCCCTTTTCCAAGCTTGGGAAAAGATGTTGTTGCTCAGAGCGCCATTAAAGATGATGGTCATGAGCATTATGAGGTTAGCGGGGAACAATTGGATCACCCTATTCGTGATTCCGTCTGGGCCGCGGGCTTTACGGCGTTTCAGACCCTTGATGATATCGTGCACCTCGTCTGGGGTGACGGGGTGCAGAGGATTATCTGGGTCTTTAACGGGGGGAAAGGAGGCTCTGCGTTCGACTTCCGCGTCAACCTCAGAGAGGTGTGCTTGGTCTACTGGTTGAGAGCTGGGTGTGCATTGGGCCTCAAGACTGTCGGCAAGGCATTCGGCCTTGTCGATGTCATCGAAGGCGATGGTCTTGTCGGGACGCACCAATGGGGGCGTGGAGGCTACTTTTGGGGACTGGAGTTTCCTCTGCAGTTCCCAAAAGGCCTGATGGGTGCGCACACATTTACACATTAGTCGGCTGACAAACGCGACGTAACCCCGACTCTGGGGATTTTATTCGTTTCGATTCGGTAATGGAGGATTCACTCAATAACTTTGCTCTTGCTTAAACTTTGTTCGCACCGCAACATAATCGCGCACTCACTATACACAATCTCCACTAACATTTTTAAAACATCTACTACAACGTTAATCGGTTATTTTATTTACTTATTATTGTATTTTTTCTGTAAGTGATTCTGATTAATGTAATCTTTTGAGAAATAAATTTCTTAAACCGCAAGTTAAAACCAAGTAATAAAAGTATAATTTTATGTGGTGATTTTAATATTAATATTTGAGATGTTGCCATTAATTATTAGACTTCTCAATCTGTTAAGGTCTTTGAATTAAATTAACTTGTTTTTTGAACCTACTAGGATCACGGCATCTTCGTCGAATTGTATTGATAATACACGGTGACATTTGATCACAGTTTTGCTAGAACAAACGTTGTTTTGACCATGGTCTACTACCATTCTACAGCATCAAATATGTTATTAAAACAAATTAATCTATACATTCTCAAATTAGTCTTATGTTGCTCAAATGTTTGAAACATTAACCGTAACATCAATGTAAGCGATACAATTAAAACTTCCAATAACAAAGTAAAAATCACTTGGAAAATTATTAACAATGAAACGGGTAAGTCGATTAAACAGGAAAAACAATTAGAGATAATGGCCGACAACAAATTAGTTAATAAAGCAGCTGACGTAGATGAAGCATTTAATGAGTTTTTAGCCAAAACACCTATAACTACGATTCGCCCCGTCTAAAGCTGAAAACCTTTTGCATAGTAGTGCGCCTAAATGTAGTCACTTATTTAGCTTCGAACATGTAACACCGCGTGATGTGCTTAGTATTTTTAACACACAAGTCTAAAAACACTGGTGATTACTGGGGCATCTCCATTAAAGCATCTAGCAATTACTTTTAATAAATGCGTTGATTTAGGAACTTTTCCTGACCTCATGAAAGTAGTAAAGTCATACCATTATTTAAATCTGGTAATAAAAATAACGTTGGAAATTTTAGGCCTATTTCTATCTTACCTGCATTTAGTAAGATATTAGAAACGGTAATACTCAAGCAGTTGCCAAGACATTTTAATTTAAATAGCCTCCTTGATGAACAATATGGTTTTACAAAAGTTCGTTCGACTACAGATGCGGGTGTTGATCTGTTGAAACACATGTCTAACGCATGGGAGAACTCGCAAACTGCTATTGGAGTTTTCTGTGATCTCTCCAAAGCCTTTGATTGCGTGCACCATGAAACGCTTTTGCGTAAACTACTTCGTTACGGCGTTCATAACGAAGCTCTCAACGTAATAAATTCTTGGTATTCTCACGGTAGCATCACAATTCATCTTCGCTAACATCTTATATATTAGGGAAAATATACACTTAGACACAAAGTTACTTCAAGTTACAGCTATATAAACATCATCATCATCATCATTGCAAATGTAAGCGGGCACGCCCTTTATGCCTGGAGGCTTTTATTTGGGTATTAAGTTCTGTTTACGTTTTCTGTTTCTGTTGGTAGGTATATGGGCGTGTGCTAGCTGACATATGGCAAATAATTTAATTTAATGTTATGTGTTCCGTAATGTTAATTACTTACTACTGTATAGAATCTAGTTCTTCTAACTGAACAGACATCTGTGCTGCTGGGGAGTTTGTTGCGCCACTTCTTCTTCCCATCGAAAGCACTAGGAAGTGGTGAAGGGCGGCCGTTTTTGGGGACTGTCTTATGTTATTTTGACGTTCTAAAACTGCTGATTCTCAGCCTAGTTTGAATAAATGATTTTGGATTTTTGTTTTTTTGTTTTTACGCTCGCAAACGGCAACACTAACACATAAATATATTCACACAGAAACGGGACTCAGTTTTGTCTCAGCGGAGTTCCGTTCGACATTTTTTGTTTGTCAATTGTTCCAGTTACATTCTATAATTTGGCATGCAATCGTTTGTACTTAATAACCTAAACATTTCTAATTGGTGATTCTAATTCTATATTAAAATAAAATAACATGTCTAAAATGCATTACGCATGCATGTACTTCATTTATCATAGCCATCCATTTATCGTTCATGTTATATGTATATGTTCAATCTTCATGCGTGACGAACCTATCTGCATCTGTGTGCTAATGTGAGGAAAAATACAACATAATAACACGACACAAACGTGTAAGGTACCTACACCCACATATCGCCAGTAATGACGAGGCCCCGCGTAATATGAATTATAATTATTTTATAGGTACCTAGTCGTGCCTCCGTGTCTGAGAAAGGTTAGGCAAAATTTAAACGAGTGTTCAAATAAATTGTAGTTTTCTAGCAGTTTTTTATCACCTACTTCTACAACTTAGTATTCATGAATTTCGAGTTGTGTCTGACGGTTTCATGTAGATATAGATATCAGCGTAGTGACATCATAGTTAACCTAAAGTTTAAGAACAAACAGGGTGTGGCGTAAGTAGTGGTCCACCATTCAGCATTCGGTGTACCAGATAACTAACTATAACAATTAAAAATTTTAACCGTTTTTAGTAGTAAGTTTTTTTTTACAAAAATCGCTCTTGAACTTGATGGTGTGTTAAAAATTAGGGTTCAAATTAGAGAAGAACCAACTTTTTCTTCAAAAGAGCTGAATTTACATAAAAAAATCATAATTTATCATGATAGCTCTAGTATTCAGCAGTAATTAACAGACATCAAAATGAAAAAATAATGGTTTTCGTTGTAACTACCAACAAATTTGTAATAAAAGGTAGAAATTTCGTAAATAAAAGACAAAAAGGAAATATTTTCGGAACCGTTGGGTAAAAATGGTTAAAAATATTAATTGTTATAGTTAATTATCTGGTTTATCGAATCCTGAACGGTGGACCACTACTTACGCCACACCCTGTATAGATACATAGAATGTATAATAATAATGCGAAACTAAACTGTTTAAACAGAAATGACCAGAGTTGGATGCGGTTCCTTGAACGACCTGTTGAAAAAGATGTAAAAAGTACAATAAGTACGGCGTCCGCGGGACCTAGCAGCACCAGGAGTTACAAGGACCAGTGCGTTGCCCTGTGACGCTGCGTCCACAGCGATTCAGTAGTCCATCCAATCTGTACAAAATACCGTTGCTATTGAAACTTTTATAGTCTTACTATTGTGCAATTATCTACATAATTATCATTAATCTTAATTGTATTATTTATTTTGAATTTTTCCTGAGTTTTATTTTACACAAGCTTTGATCAAGAGGACATTTTGAAGTCGTAAGGTATGTCCACATTGCCCACATATGTACTAAAGTATCTAGGTATTCTATTTTATGATCATAAACCAGTAATCCGTCTATGAAAATATAAATATCTGGATGGTACTGATGGTGTCAAAATATAGTATTTTGTCTGTATCTGCGCCGCCCGTGCAGGTATTTTTATTTTTAATTCTTCTTTTCTTTTTATCCTTTTATTTTTTTTATAGTGTTTATATACCTTTTCTGTAATATAGATACATGCTACATCTATATTATGACAAAATGGGTAAATGCTGTGTACCTATTGTGTTTAGTTGGTAAGCTAATAAATAAATAAACCGCGTTCTGTTCTATCTACACTACCTATTTATTTGTTGTGTCATCTTCTGGTACCAGTCAACCAGCACTCTCAAGGTTTGCTCTTAGTTGTGTAATTGGGTTCCGTACTTTGAAAAGATTTGATTTAGTAACGGTCAATGACAGCGAAACGTAGTATAGTGTAGTCCTTACGGCCAAATAAATGTCAACCTTGTGTCAGTTGAAAATAAATAAACTTGTAATAGTCCAAGAGATCATCAACGGACAATGGAACGCGGTTTTCAACTATTGTAAACGACGCAACGTTGACGTGCGCCGGCCCTGGATCATTGACTAGCTAAATAGTTGCTAGTTTGCTATTGATGCTGAAGAACAGTTATTTAGCGTGTAGCGCGAGGTGCGGCGATTTGATAATAGTTGATGATAATCTACTTCTACTTATGTACTTACATGGATTTTGATTTTGTGACATTTTTCTTTTACAGCTACAATACATAAGGCCTGAAGTTCCCCTCGCGTTTCAATTCTCAGCTCTATCGAGGACCCACGAAGTTTATGTATTATTATAATCTTGGTACCACTTAGGTATAAAATTTATCCATATCATACCCAAGTACATAATTGTAAACATTATAATAAAATTATGCCATTTAATGTGATACGGAGTATGTATACCTACTTCATATGTACAAATTAACAATAAACATGTTATACACGTATCGTTCCCTAGTTTGGTTTTTCCCCGCAGTCCCTTAGTCCATCAGGACGTAGGTTTTAACCTTCTAGCTCAACTAAAGAGCATATATGCGCTTTATTACTTTGAAAAAAAGTCAAAATGGCGGAAGTTAGTCCGGCCAAAAAGTTCAAATAGGTATGATGTATAGATGATAGATAGATTATATGAATGATGTATTATATAATAGAGTATGATAGTATTTACCAGTTATAAATTATTTTGTGATAAAAAATACGATTACAAAAACCGATGGTTCATGTCTCATTTTATTTATAGACTTTTTATTAAAAACATACTGTTGGTTAAAAAATAAATAGTTAGGTAGTACTTTATCGATATAATTTCGAACTCACTACTATTTTGTAGGTATTAAAGGATGAATTCATAACTTGGCGCTGGGGGCACGCTTTTTCTTTTTTGACGTGGCGGTCAAAAGGTTAATCATCAGCTTATCAGCTACAGCAGCGCAGCCGAGGACAGTGTGCACATTGATAACAACATCCGTTGTGCAACTTTGTAGCTACGTGCAGCAATGTGCATATATTTATCTCTCCTACTTGTGAGGTACTCTCTCATCGGTGCAACATAATGTTATCTACTGATAAGGAATATGTTCATTTTTAGTGTGTATCAGAATGGCGGGTGTAATTTCCAGATTTGCCTAAATTTATTACAGTTATTTGGTACCTTCTGTGTACCTTTACGTACCTCTCTTGAAAATCTGTGTACCTACACCCGTATGATGATATTTTAAAAATTAGGTACACCCGCCATCCTGATGTCAGAACCGCGGGTGTACTGCTAACCAATATATGTAGCCAAGCGTACTGTTTATGTAAATTTGGTACCTCTTGTGTACCTGCAGATAAAAGTATTAAATAAACGAAATACTGCAAGTTTGCTGCAAAAATAAAAAAAATATTTTCTTTCTTCGACGTATCTTCGTTTTAAAATAACAATCTACGTATTGATAACTTATCTTAAATATTAAAAAAAACTATATGTATACATAATTACAAAAACAACATATTGCCCATTTTAGAATTGTGAAGGATTTATAGAATTAGGATGTTTGTCTATCAGTGTTTCCAGAATCAAAATGAAACAAGAGACAGTTTTAAAGGATATATTAATTAATTTTCACGATAACGAAATAAGTAAGGATTAATATATGAATAACGCACTGATTCCATGTGCATTTAACTCGGCCTTATAATTTGTTACAAAACTATAATCAATGTAATAAAAATTAGACTAGTATACAGGGTGGAAAGATAAGTCGGGCGTTGAAGGCAAAGTACCTTAAATCCTTAAGTTAGCTTATTTTACTTAAAGGAAACATTCCTTTATTTTTAAAAATAAACATAACCGCATTCAAAGATTTTCTAAAAGTTGCTTGCCCAGCCCGGGACTCGAACCAACTAAAATTTAAAAAATTTTAAAATTTAGAGGGTTGGTGTAATATATTAATACTTACGTCTACCTTCATTCGAAACGATAAACCAAGTATGTCTCAACAAGAAAATTATATGCATACATTATCTAGCTTGATATATGTTATGAATCTATTTCGATCCTGGAACTGAATGGAAATAATTTCATATTTTATTACTGTTGATATCAGAATCATTAGGAAACAGGCAACAAGGAAATATAATGACCGCGTCCTTGCATCAGAGTAATACAAATGCATCAAATAAAAATAGTTTAATTGTAGAGTGGTCCAGTGGTCGTAGTATGCGACTGCTGAACACGAAGTTGTGGGTTTGATCTCCACATAAAACAACAATTTGCGGATCACATTTAAAGTGTTGTCCTGAGTCTGTGTGTAAATTGTGTCCGTTAATTTCATTTCCGATTCCCGGTATAGTCACGCACGCAACAGTGACTAAATGATACACGGAGGTTTGGGATTACTATTAAAGATATTACACATTAAACGTATCTTGGCAATATGTTTAATATGGAGGTTCTAGGTTCAATTACCGAAGATTGTTATTATCCTTTGACGTCGTTACTATTGTTAGTTAGTATTATAAAATACAAAGTAACGTCGTGTAATAAAAAAATATTTTTTTATTTTTCGCAGCAACCTTATTATATACAGTATTTCGTTTATTTAATACTTTTATCTGCAGGTACACAAGAGGTACCAAATTTACATAAACAGTACGCTTGGCTACATATATTGGTTAGCAGTACACCCGCGGTTCTGACATCAGGATGGCGGGTGTACCTAATTTTTAAAATATCATCATACGGGTGTAGGTACACAGATTTTCAAGAGAGGTACGTAAAGGTACACAGAAGGTACCAAATAACTGTAATAAATTTAGGCAAATCTGGAAATTACACCCGCCATTCTGATACACACCATTTTTATAATCAAGCGAGAATGCTAACCGCATTGACCGTGAGTCAGACTCTAAATATTAAGGATAGCAGAACTATAATAGTAGAAGGTGTGAGGCATTTTTAAACTATGGTCATCAGAAGATCAGAAGGACCTTGCCACCCCCCGCCCCCCCCCCCCCCCCTCAACATATTAACGGGTCTGTTCCTTGGTCAGTCATGGAAGGAAGGTGAAAGTGACTTTCATGCCATTGCTGGGCAACAAACCAATATGCCCAAAGGAGTAGGCAGAGTATCTACCTACGAAAGTATACGCTCACTATCTGCCAGTTCTGTTTTAAATTCCATGAGTGAGGGTGCGGGCCTGTTGCCACTCACCGGCAGAAAAGCAGACACCGGATGACAGAAATAGAAATACAGGATGCTTCTGAGATTTTTTTTTATCTGTTTACCCGAGGTAAAGTACGTATCATCCCAGTGGACCCCGCGTTCAGCAGTCGCTTTTGCCAGCGCTAGATCAACAAGCCAGTTTACAAACGAACTAACAAAGGATATCAATCTTCTTTCTAAACTCCGTGGGGGCGAGCTTATTGCCATCAACCGTGTACAAAACCAGATTCCGGAATACACCCAATAACACTGCCTGGCCCGGGAATCAAACCCAGGACTCCATGCTTAGCAATGGCGCTTGCGACCACTAGACCTTGTTCCTTGCGTTTATAAACTTGACACAAATACCTAGGTAGGTAGGTACCTACTTATAACCGAAACATACCAAACGGTTTTTTCAAAAATATATCCCTGTCGGGGTGAAAGAAAATGGGTACCTACCTACAGTTTGTACGTAATGATGATCATAACGTACCCACCCAACTTGAGACTTACCTATACCATTAGAGAGGTCTTTGAATATGTTTTTTTTTTTTGTATAGCGGTATCTTTGTAGCTTACGAAAGAAAAATGATTATTTAGCATTACAATATGCCGAAAGCCTTTGTGAATTCGCCCCTCGCGCCATCGACGCGCTTCACAGTCAGTGAGTGAGTAGGTTAAAAGTTAAATGTTTAATGATTTAAAATAGGGAACACAGCTATCAATTGTCTTACGACCGCACGTTGACCTAATGCATCGCTTCTGCAGTCTAAATAGCAGCTCCCTATCAGTGGACTGCCATACCACAAAACAGAGGCAACCAATCCATGGTACTCTGTTAAAAGAGCCTGATACTGAAGATTTTTTTTACTACGATGGGTAATTAATTACTTAATTTGTGCCATTTTATTTTTTCTATAATTGACGCCGTTGGAAAATTATGCATTTTTTTCAAAAACCCTAAAGTCGATCCTTGTGCTTCAATTAGAAATCCTAGAAACTTACTAATTATGGTGTTTTGTAGCTTTTATGAACTCTATGCATCATGTGAAATTAGATGTTTCTATTCCAACTCCTAAGAGAGTTATTCCATTTTTCTTAAAATCTGGCTACGTTAAAAAATACATAGTTGTATGTCATGCCGTTTAAGAGATAGGTACCATTTTGCTAAACGTTACCCCAGCGGCATCTTGAATAATTCTGAAACCTCAAGACGCACAAATTTTATTTTTTGGGCACATTTATGCACAAATTATATCTATCTAAGTAGCTAGTTTGTATTTAGCTACGACGACCAGGAAAAAAACATGCCGTTGGGGTAACGTTACTCCAGCGGCATTTGTTTTTCGTGAATACCTTCGGATCGGCTGAACGCACAAATTATAAATTTCGGCCACATTTACACGACATGAGGTAGGTACTACTTATCTGTCAAGTCGAAATCCTGTAAAGCGACAACAGTCCTCAGTGCCAAGTGTTTGTGTACTGCTATAACTAGTTTCTCAATCAATACTTTAAAATTGCTGATTTGAGAATTCATGTGCTATATAAAACTGCTCGCTATGCAAGCAGCGCAGTCAACCTACAAAAATTGTACACGAATAAAATTTTTTCCGACTATTGTAATTTTGATTTGAAAAGTACAAATAAATTAAGTGTAGCAGAAGCAAAGTGTTTTTATTGAAAAGGACCCACGGAGCACCATCATATCAATACAAAGAGCTAAATAACAATTGGAAGCACGAAATAAAAGCAATCAGGTTAGTCGCAAACAATGATAACTAGTTCATTTAATTTTTTATAAAACGTTGCCTCACACTAGGAATTTCTCCTGTATCGTGGGTGCGTTTACAAACATTTAAACTCACATACACAAACAGCCAGACCCGGAACAACTACTTGGAGGTCTACAAATATTTGTTCCGTGCGGGGATCGAACCCGCGACACGTAACGCAGCAGTCAATCGTTTAAGCGTGCCGTCACCAGTTCCAACTAGCTTATAATATTCTAAGGCCCTAAGCTACATCATCCATACTGTGTCTGAGATTGGTATGGTGCTGCCTCAGTGCAGCATTGTAGTCGGGGATCCCTTGTTTAACTGGATCACGATGCCAAACAAAATAGAAACGTAGGTACCCACCTAAAATATTTACAATGCGCACAAACTATTGGACTCAAGGTCAGTTTCTGACGATACGTTGAGAAGGCAAATAAAACAATAACTGGCAGTCATCCTTCAGAAGAGCCGCGTACTTATCGTTTTCAGTTTTCAAGAAGATACTTTTAAAATGTTTAATTAACGCTTAGTGCTATCGTTCAAGGTGTGGGGTATCGACCGACGACGTTATCTTGCGAAATTGGGTGAGTATGTCCTATCTACTGTCAAATATAACTAACATTTTACAAACAACACTTATATATATTCATTGGTATTCACTTAGTCATGTATTCTGGGTACCTATAGGTACATCACACATGAGTGAGTGAACACCTGTGTTTATGGGACAAAGTAACTAACTACTTGAAATCTACACTGGGCCGCAAAGAAAGCGGCTCGGTAACAAAAACCTCAATAACATCCAAAATATTGGAGCTAGCTTTGCACTATATACCTATATGCAATATATAATATTTTTAGTACAGTATTTAATACTGTAGGTATTAGGGTAAACTTGCCTAATTCGTACCCCTTAAGAAAAAACCATCATATTTTGAAAATTAGGAAAGATAAATTAGTTTTAATTAAAAGTAATTTTTGTTTGCTAAATGCTTTATTGTTTCTATAATCAAATTTAACATAAAACTTATAAACTTCTAAAAAATTAACAATTTAAAAAAAAACTAAAAAAGTACGATTTAAGACCAATCATCCCAAATCGTACTGCTATATCCTTAATTCGTACTTTGAGATCTATTCATTGGTATACAGTATTGAGAATCAGCATCATAATCAACAATGTGTTATTAAAACAAGTAGTAATTCTTAACAAATTCGACGGATGGTCTTCGCCAATTCTCGGCAATCATCGCAGTTATATTCGTTGGTTTTTTTATTGGTTCGTTGTACGTGTTCGTGGTACGTTTTAAGAATTTAACTCGAGTACGAAATAGGAGCAAGAGCCAAACAAATTTTAAATTTACCGCCAAATAAATTGACAACAGTTACGAGTCACGTTACACGTCAGATGAAATCGCGAAGATACACATGAATACGTGTCAAATCGTAAAATAGGTTATACACGACCTTATTTGAATAAAACTCTTACGAAATGTGTAAAAATATTACAACAATAGTTGAAAAAAACTTACTTTTGCAATATTTTTGTCGAGAGCAGCGTCACAGGTGTTATCTCTCAGATGGTGAAATGGCCGACTGTTATTTCTATTTTTTGACACTAGAGGCGCTGATAGTTGTTACCAAAGCCGAGTTTTAAGTGGAGTACGAATTTGGCGTAAGTACGAATTAGGCAAGTTTCCCCTAAAGACAATTTTATAGTGCTTAAATCAATGTCATAAAAGTTCAAGATTATGAAGTTTATTTTGAATAAGTTAAATTTTACCAAAATTACTTTTATTCAGAATAAACTTAGTCAAACACTATCCCAGCTGTATGGGGACGAGCGTTATCTTGCATAAAGATGGCGTTCTCGCCCGTGTTTACTAAAAATGGGCCAACATACTCATTTAAGATTTCATTCAAATATATTTCATATCACCACTAGCACGGTGCGGCTTTCGGAAGAAATTCCAGCCTACACGTGTATGGAGCCTCCGCCGTTTGGCACTTTCTCTTCGATGGAAGTTTGGTTATAGCGCTCTCTTGGTCTTCTTTAGACTCTTTGCCTCCCATCGTGTGTGTATAGCATGAACCTCGACTCGTCCGAAAACATTACTCTAGAGCAGTCACCTAGAGTCCAATTCATGTGCTCTCTAGCGTAACTTAGCCTTAAATTTCGATGCTGCCTTTCGAATTTTAGACCATTTGTAGGTCTAAATGGCTTCAAGTTTGCTGCAGCGGGTCGCGCCCGTCTGGCAACTATCCCGTTTGGCAACGCTACATACATATACCTACTTACCTATAGCAGTGTATCGCGTGCATCAGTATGCTAAGACATTTTTTTAAGGAATGCTAATATTTGTTTGAAATTAAATAAGTACCGATTTAAGATTTTTTTAGTGTTCCCTTTTTAATGTATTATCTCAGTCTCCACTATCTTTGGAACCGAACCATAGTCATCGCAGACACTTTTTTTTGTAGTTTTCAACAAATTTAGATTTTTTATATGACTCAAAATCTGGTATACCTACAACATGACGAGTGCTTAGTTTCATTCAAAATTGTATTGTTCACTGTTGTACAGACGCCAGCACATCAAGCTACTACAATCTGTCAAATTTCTTTAATAGATTTTCAACTTTATCGCTAAAGCATTAAGGTTCAAGGTTGATTGGGAAAATTTGACAGTTTCGGGTAGCTTGACCTGCTGGCGTCTGTACTTAAACTAGCACTGTACTTTAGTTTTTTTATTATGACACCTCCAACGAATAGAGTCCTTGTTTTTTCTTATATATTATAATAACTATGCCCCGCATGAAACCAAAGTTCTCCACACCTTATACTTTTTTTAAATAGGGTTGGGCCTCTACTGCCTCCTGCTTCCGCCAGGGTAGCCAAGCGAGTAATGAAAATAGTACATTATAGTAAACGACGCATTTTGAACTAGGTAGTTACATACTTAATCTTTTCTTTCAAAAAGCTTCTTTTTCGTTTCGCAAAGTATTGTATTGAAACACGTTTTCGTTTACAGCTCATATAACAATTACTAACGATAAAGGAGTACTCAGATCCTTTTTGCACCTGCTCTTCTTTTGTTAGAAATGTTTACCTATGATTCTTAAAAATATTGTCACTTAGATGTTATTTGTATTCTATGCAGTAGGTACTTAGTCATTAATATGGTAGTTTTAAAATATAGAAAATGAAACGAATATTATATAAATTCGGCACACTAGAACTTTTTCTCTGACTGTACTTTAACGTGTGCTCAGGTACGTAATATCTACAAACATATTATCCAATGTATATAATAATAATAATAATAATAACCCTACCTCCCGGGAGAAGTCTTGTTTATCATCTCTGGCTTGACTTTATTGGCCGGCTGGAGTGAACAATGACGAGGAACAGAGCTCCCACCTCTTTCTTGCCTTTATTGGCTGGCTTGAGTGGAGGTTCGCAAGAGCAAACGTGCTCGGAGGAAGGTAGTATTCCAGTAAGGTGCTGGTAGGGATCTTGACCGTACTTCCGGGATTGTCCTGATAGCCGTGGAATACCTCTCCACTCCTCAAGCACCTCAGGAAGTGTTGCCTCCTTGTTGCTACGTCACTATGTGCTAGCGACCGTTTTCAGGGGCCCATTATTGAGTGTGCAAGTCACCCCCTGCCATTTTATCCGTGTATTACACCACATTGATCAGGCAGGGGACATAGTCCTTCCATAGTCCTAGGTAATCAATCCACTATAGCCACCCAAACCCACAGCCCAATATGTTTTGTTCCTATATTTTGCAATAGTCCTGCACCAACCGGGGGTTGTCCTTGGGTACACTTGCATAGTGCATACAGGGATAATCGTCGGTTAGTGCCTCAACACTTAAAATTGTCTAAGGGGCCTCTGCAAGTTGGCTTCGGCCCCTCGTACGCCTTCCAAAGGTCCGGGACCCCAGGGTCCCGAGAAATGTCAAGCATAATAATAATAGTTATCAAACTATTTTGATACCTGCGAAGACCTCACCGATATTCATTCGATTCTGTACTGCGCGGCAGTAGCAGCATGTCGTGTAGCTCACGTCAAATTTGCAAATGACACTAGAGCTACACGACCGAAACCAAACGTACCAGCTTGGCAGTGCAGAATTGAACGCCGTATTGGTGGGGCCAGGACGCTCATCGGCAAACTAATCTGCTTCAAGGAGGGCAATACTCGCCCTAGAGTGATGCGCTTTGTAAGACGGGCATTCTCAGGGACTGATATCAGTCCCCATGACTATATGTCTTGTGTCACAGAGCGCATCGACTTCCTGAAGCAGAAAGTGTATGCTTGGGCAAACCGTATTCGTCGGTATAGGCGGCGAGTAGAGCGATACACTCAGAATCGCACCTTCCAGAGCGATGAAAGGTGGGTTTATAGGAGTTGGGAGCGACCGGACCATGGTGTGACTGAGACGTGTCTACTGGATGATGATGCCATGTGTTCCTTCTGGCGCAGCATCTGGTCGGTACCTGTCAGTCACACCGAAGGTGATTGGACTCGGGAAGTCGAGCGAGCCTGCGATCCGATACCAGAAATGGGGGCTATTACCATCTGCCCCCAAGATGTAGCTCGTGCAGTCCGTCCACTACCCAACTGGAAGTCTCCAGGGCCGGATGGACTGCACAACTTTTGGATTAAATGGTTCACAAGATCGCACGCTCGCTTGGCATCTCAGTTTCAGACTACTTTGGAATCTGGTTCGCTACCCCAATTCCTAACGACAGGAATTACCCACCTGCTCCATAAATCAGATAGCACCGCGGAACCCAAGAATTATAGGCCGATCACGTGTTTACCGACGGTCTATAAAGTTCTTACATCCATTTTGAGAGCTAAAATTAACAAACATATAGACACCAACTCCATCATGTCTGCCTCTCAAAATGGATGTAGGAATAGGTCCCGCGGTACTAAGGAGCTACTTCTCATTGATATGACCATTAGCCAACAGGTTCGTCGTTCCCGAAAGGATCTGTCGACATGTTGGATAGATTATAAGAAGGCCTATGACTCGGTGCCGCATACATGGCTCGTGAGGGTGTTAGAGTTGTATAAAGTAGATACAACTCTTCGCACCTTCCTAATGTCATGTATGCGGCAATGGAGGACGGTCCCTCACTATCCAGGATGTCGAAATATTCATGGGAATAGCGAACCGATAAGGATCGAGCGAGGCATATTTCAGGGCGATAGTTTGAGTCCGCTTTGGTTCTGCTTAGCCTTGAATCCTCTAAGCACACTGCTGGACGATTCAGGTCTAGGCTATCGGTTGAGGAGAGGTGGTCAGGTTATATCGCACCTCCTCTACATGGATGACCTAAAACTCTTTGCCCCCAACAATTTGCAACTGATGGAGCTACTGAAAGTAATTCAAACTTTCAGTAGCGCCATCAGGATGGAATTTGGTGTGGACAAATGTGCGGTCATGCATGTAAAGCGAGGGGAGATTGTTGAATCCGTGGGAACCCAACTCTCGGATTCCACAAACCTTAGAGCCCTCTCCGCATCCGAAACCTATAAGTATTTGGGTATGTCGGAAACGTTAGGCATCAATGTTACTGACATGAAGCAATCGTTGAAGGAACGCTTCTTTGGCCGCCTGAAAAAAGTACTTAATAGTCTTCTATCAGGCGGAAACAAGGTGCGTGCCTTCAACGGTTGGGTCATGCCGGTTTTGATGTACTCTTTCGGCATACTCAAATGGACTCAGACCGAACTCGACGCCCTGGATAGGAGGGTCCGTACGCTGCTGACTGCAAATCGAATGCATCACCCACGATCATCGGTAATGAGGCTGTATATCCCGCGAAAGTGTGGAGGTCGAGGCTTTTTAAACGCTAAGACCCTCCACAATCGCGAGATATGCAGTCTCAGGGAATATTTCCTAGAAACCGACGTGGGTATGCATCGAGATGTAGTCACGGTGGACAAGGGCCTCACCCCGCTCTCCTTGGCTAAAGAGAACTGGCGCAAACCTGTAGTGCTTGACACTAATGATCGCATGGAGGTATGGCAGAGTAAGGAGCTCCACGGACGCTTTTTCCGGGCCCTACATGGACCGGATGTAGATCTACTAGCGTCCGTTGCCTGGCTGCGTTTCGGTGACCTCTTTGGAGAAACCGAAGGTTTTGTCTGTGCAATTTTGGACGAAGTTATGATGACGAACAATTACCGGAGATTTATTGTGAAAGACGGCACGGTTGACATCTGTCGGGCATGCCACCGGCCGGGAGAATCAATCAGGCATATCATCTCCGGGTGTTCTCGTCTAGCTAACGGAGAGTACTTGCATAGACACAACCTTGTAGCCAGGATAATCCATCAGCAGCTTGCTCTGAAATACAACCTTGTGGAATCGGAGGTACCGTACTACAGGTATGTGCCCGACCCAGTTCTCGAAAATGGTAATATCACATTGTACTGGGATCGATCCATCATCACTGACAGGACTATTGTTGCCAATAAGCCTGATATAGTGGTGGTGGATCGATTGGAGCGACGCGCAATGATTGTTGACATAACCATCCCGCATGATGAGAACCTCGTGAAAGCCGAGAAAGATAAACAAATCAAGTATCTTGACTTGGCTCACGAGGTTGTCGACATTTGGGATGTGGACTCAGCGGTCATTGTGCCCATAGTCGTGACAGCCAATGGGCTAATACCCAAGAGCCTCGACCAACACCTAAGGAGGCTTTCGTTAGGCAGCTGGATCAAGGGCTTGATTCAGAAAGCGGTACTTCTGGACACGGCCTGCATTGTTAGGAAGTTTCTCTCTCTGGAGCCCTGACCGCCGGTAGCTTGGACCCTGTTCCCGATACCGGTGGGCTACAATTTTTTTATATTTTTAAATGTTTTTGGTATCATTTTGTTTATAAAAATATTTAAAAATGTAATTGATATGTATGTAAATGAAATAAAGGATAATAATAATAATCTATAATATAATAATAATAATATAATCTATAATAATCTATAATATCGGCCAATGGCCTGATGGCCGAAAGCCTCGATCAACATCTTTCGAGGCTCTCGTTAGGCGGTTGGATCAAGGGCCTGATTCAGAAGGCAGTACTCCTTGATACGGCTCGTATCGTGAGAAGGTTCCTGTCTCTGGAGCCCTAACCACCGGTAGCTTGGACCCTGCTCCTGATACCGGCGGACCACTATTTTTATATTTTTTATAAAAATATTTAAAAATGTATTTATATGTATGAAAATAAATAAACGGAATAATAATCTTTATTTTTTCTCTTCACAAATTTTCACAATATATATGTATATATATGTATGTGTATAGTATATGTTGAGTTGCCAAACAGGAGCGTTGCCAAACGGGCGCGACCCAGAAAATTGAATGACAGATGAAATAAAATAATAATCTTTTAAATTGAAATTAGTATTTCCTGCAAAGTTTTACAAAGGAACGAAAGTTTCAGTGGGATTTTAAATCTAAAAAGTTATTTTTATTAATAAAATTAACTCTTTGTCTATGCTGGGGCGATCTTCATCCATGCCCTTTCGTTTAATTTAGTTAAAATAATTGGGGAGGTATTTTATTGTAACCTTTTAAACAGTACCCCATGAAAGATGAGTCTACTTTAGCCAGTCTGAAACCTGGTTGAACTAATTGGTCCCTATTACTAGTGATATAATTGTGACTTTTACTATAAATATGTAGATTTTTCCTTACGGACATGATGTTTTCATAGATATACAAGTAGGTAAGTTTATGTATTGACAAGGTACCGTCATCATTTTAATATCTTTTCACACCACCTGCTCGAAAATGTCAAATTATATGTCAAGCAACCTTAACCCAAAGTGAGTCATTAGTGGCCGGGGGCACAGCCGGTCAATAATGTTGTACTGGATTTCATTATGACCCGCTGGTCAATAATGTGATTTGAATTTGGAATCTCACATGCTTAGCTAAATTGGCAGTATAGTACTAACAAACACCCTTTGGTGCCAGAAAGAGGTAAGCTATTCTCGAAACCCTTACTACGCGTGGATGATATTCTCGATTTCCTACAAAATCATAACGACTACTTCTTCAATTTCTTCATATCATTGCCACGTTTTCGAAGACATATTTATCTTTGCACAACTGGATTAATGTCTCAAATGTTACCATTAACTTCAATTAATATGTAAGTGCATATAACTAACTAGTTCTAAGTTTTTCTTACTGTTTGTTTATTTAATAAATACTTTGTTTTTCGTACTATGGCTATTATTTTCTCACAGTAGGTGTAAAAAGTAGAGTATCCTCCTCTGGGCTAAAGGTGTCTTTGCCTTGGGCTAGCTTGAATCTCGAGCGCAATGAAGGATTCTTGTATTAACTCCCTCGCTTCGCTCGTGAGTTAAACTCTTAACTCCCTCGCTGCGCTCGGGAGTTAAATCCCGAAACCTTCATTGCGCTCGAGATTCAATATGACGCCCGTGACATAAGACACAACTTTAGCCCCTCGGTGCATAATCTACTATTAATCAGTTCCCTTAGAGTGTCGCGCCAGCGGAGGCCATATATGGCTCTGGTGGCTCTTTAGTTCTCAAAGTAAAATAAAAGTCTCAGAGACAGTTAAAGCCTCCTGTCTTTAACTGTCTCAGTGACTGGATGTTTTTTCATTAGGTAAGTACAACGACCATATAATTGTCGTTGGGTAAGTAGGACAGGCAAGCAGTTGAAAGAAAAGGGATTGCGTGAAAGATAATAATTATAGTAACTAGTAGCTATAATAATGAAGAGATTTTTGAGAGGCTTAGGTATAATTATGAAGAAGAGAAACACGTGATGTGCTGCCTACCTCTTTGGATAAGAGCAGGAGGAAGATGATGGTCTAGTCTAGTAGGATTTGGTACTTATGGCGAACCAACCATAAAGAAGCTAACTTGGAAAATACTATAAATACTACAATTCAATTAAATCGTTTTCTAGTATCTAAATGCTATCAATGTATAAATGTCAAAATTTAAATGACATGTTTTATAAATTGAATAATGTGTTGACAATATAAGTACATATAAGTACAACTAATTAGTCAAATTAAAGCCCTCTTCCTCTCTCCTACTTTGTGTCCGACAGAGTCCACAGTAATAATGTCTTTGTACACTTACCATCTAAGTTTACATCGTGGAACGCAATAAATATAATGAGTATTGAGTAACAATCGCTCGTGGAGACCATGCCTGTATTGGACTTGTTTGCTGATGAATGGATAATAAATAATAATAATAATATCGTTTATTTATAAAAATGGTGCAGATTTATAATAATATAAATTAAAAATTATAGAGGACTCAGTTGCTTATTTGCCTGAACAATTCTCTGTCTCACTGTATGCTAAGTAAAAATGTAAAAATGTAAGCTAAGTAAAAATTGCAGAATAATCTTTTTACAGTCGTAGTTATTTAATTTATAGATACTTAATTTCCTATTTAATTTATTGTATAGAAATGGGCCTAAAAATTTTTTAAATCTGTTTACAAACACATATTTAGAGGGTGCATTTGACTCGCATACAATATCATTCCGTCTCTTATTAGTACTTTCAATGTTATATGAGAGCATGGTGTGCTGTTTTAATACTAAGTGCATTATGAAAAGCTGGCGAACGGTCAGCACGTTACAGGATTTGTATAGCAGATCTGTAGGATAGAGAAAGGGATGGTAGTTTGCTACTTTTAAAATGGCTCTCTGTGCTCTTTCAAGAGGCAGTAAGTAGGTTTTTGGTACTCCACCCCATGAAGTAATACAGTACTGTATTACAGATTGACCTAGGGCCAAGTAAACTTGTGCCACTAATTTTTTATTTGCAATTGCTCGCAATTTTTTAAAAACAAAAATTAGCCTGCGCACTCTTGTAACCAAACTGTCAATATGTGGTCTAAAAGAGAGCGACTCGTCTATTAGAACCCCAAGATATTTTATGTTACATGTTTTGAGGATAAAAGGACACTTACATATTATGCTGACTGAGCGGAGTCCGCAATGATGGGCATACAGATGAGAGTTAGTAATATTAAAATGCGGTTTGCGGATGAAGAAGTGAATATATTTTGTCTTGTCGGCTTTTAATGTTAGTAAGTTGCTTTGAAGCCAGTTAGACACAGTATTGAAACCTATTTGAGCATACAATTCACTGTTTGTTTTAGCGGTGAATATTAACGCAGTGTCATCTGCATACGATATAATTTTGCCTTGATTAATATTTAAACTACACAAATCGTAAATATAAATCAGGAAAAGGGTGGGGCCCAAAATACTTCCCTGGGGAACACCAAAACCTGTGTTTTTTTGCTCGTCGCTAATAATATTGTCAATTTTAACACATTGATAACGATCGTCTAAGTAGTCGGCAAAAAGTTTCAGCGGCGTTCCCCTTATTCCTAAGAACTCTAATTTGTACAAAAGCGTAGAAACGGAGACCGTATCAAAAGCCTTCGCCAGATCAAGGAAGATTCCCAGGGTCTGGTTTCCTTTACCAAGTTCTTCTGAGACATAATCTGTTAGACTGTGCACTGCATCGGCTGTGGATA
Organism: Brachylomia viminalis; assembly: GCA_937001585.2. Taxonomy (NCBI): domain Eukaryota; kingdom Metazoa; phylum Arthropoda; class Insecta; order Lepidoptera; family Noctuidae; genus Brachylomia; species Brachylomia viminalis. The sequence goes on from OW443298.2 coordinate 1,551,470, forward strand.
ATTTGGCTCTAAAACCAAATTGCGCAGATGATAAAAATTCATTTTTCTCTAGATAGTTAACTAGTCTACTGTTAATGATTTTTCTAGTATTTTAGATATTGAGGGGAGTAATGATATTGGCCGATAATTGTTAACTAGGTCTTTGTTTCCGGATTTGAAGATAGGGATTACAATTGCTTTTTTTAGACATTTAGGGAAAATGCCTTCAGAAAAACACATACGAAAAATATGTGTTAAGGGAGGTACAAGGATATGCTAAAAAGTTTAAGGGTCTTATTGCTAATGTTATCCCATCCAACAGCACAGTCATCTTTTAGTCCACAGATTATTCGGGTAATTTCGTCTTCGTCTGTGTCTAGCAAGGCAAACGATTTTAAGGTACGTCTATTTTCACACTTTTGGGAAGAAGGTTGAAAACAGTCAGGTTTTGGAATCTGCTCAGCAAGAGTTTTCCCAACATTTACGAAAAAACTATTCACTTCGTTGGCTGACGGGATAGGTGAAGGGTAAGAAAGCAGTAAACTCGAATTTGATTCGCTCTGTTTTGACATGTAGGTGACGTTTTTGATATGTTTCCAAAGTTGCTTGCTATTGTTTCCAGCTCTATTTAATTCATTTTTATCGTAATTTCTCTTTAAATTCTTTAGGAGTTTGTTACAAAAATTCCTGTATCTGGTATAGGTGACTTTAGTGACGAATTATCTGGGTCCCTCCTACATCTTTGATGGAGTTTATCTCTGTGTCTTATGCACCGAATTAAGCCAGGAGTAATCCAAGGTTTAATATTATAATTTTTCTTGTTTACTGTAATAACGGTCGTGTTGTGTAATATAGCTGATTGAACATGTTTTATTAAGTACGATAAAGCAAAATTAGGGTCAGGTGTATTGAAAACTGGGCTAAAATCAATGTTGCATAAATCATATTCAAGTTTGATTGTGTTTACTTGCGTTTTGGTCAGTGGGCGATTTTGCTTAGGCAGTAAAACTGCGTGATGGTCGGTAATTGTAGAGTTAGTAACAAGTGTAATAAACGAAAAACTCGATTTGATTATCATATGATCGAGGCAGGAACCGCTTTGATGAGTAGACAGTGTATGTGCGGGCAGGGGCGGCTGGCGGGATGACGACAATGTGAGAAAATTTGAGATTCTGTAAGACGGCGCGCGGAGTGAAAGAATTAACCTAATTAAGTATTAGTGGATAACTTGGTGTATTAAATATATAAATAAATAATTTGGGTTTTTATTTCCAACAAGGATGTGCTACACGGTGGGAGGGTGCGCGGGCGCAGGCCCGGCGGGTGCGGCGGTAGCGGCCGCGCTGCAGTTCTTCGCAGCCTCGCAGTGTCTGCTGCAGGAGCCCTACCCCAGACAGGCAGATGTCACCAGTATGTATTGTTATACAGGGTGTTTTTGACAGCCCTCCACAAAAACACAGGATTGATACAGCTCCTTATTCTGAATCATATCCCACTGGAAATTTTCCCATAAAAAAAAAAAAATTATGCCGTAACGTAATAAAAGACGCGGCCCAGGTGCGCCGGGGAGCGCGCGGGGGGCGGGGGCAGCCTCGCTCAAGCTCGCTGCGCTGCCGTCCGCTACGTGCGTTTTGCCACGGTAACGATACAAGTGATCACGATGTCCCCCCATAAAACAAATCTGGTCTTTTGGATTCCCTTAATGTTCCTGAAAGAATTTCATGTACCGGTCATCTTAATATGATGTACTGAAGCCACCCTATCAGTTTGCGGAGGGCTGTCAAAAACACCCTGTATATACTTTTTTTTTATTTGCCCCACACTAGGAATTTCTCCTGTATTGTGGGTGCGTTTACAAACATTTAAAATCACAAACACAAACAGCTAGCCGGAACAACTACTTGTAGGTCATACAAATATTTGTTCCGTGCGGGAAACGAACCCGCGACACGTCAAAATTATAGAAGACCACTGTTACCAAGGGTCGCTAGACCCTTGGTAACAGTGGTGGCTCAGTGGTAACGGCCGCGACTTGTGAGTTTTAGATTGCAGGTTCGAACCCAGATAGGCGCTTCACTTTGTGTAAATAATAATAGGTGTTAAAGTATGAAATTGCCGTTTTATTGTATTAGGTACTTCGAATTGACATGGAACCTTCATGGTTTGAAATTTTTGAGTGAAACTTTTTTCACATGGTACCTATGAAGTTCTTCTTTTAAAAGTGTGCAACATTGGATTATCGACGTTCAGTTGTTTTTTTTATTTAGCTTAGACAAGAAAGATGGATACTTCGAAAATTCGAATTATTTTTTAATACGAGTTCCGACGCGGAACTAACGCGGCAGAAACAGCTCGCAATATCAATGTTGCGTTTGGAGAGGGGACTGCTAATGAACGCACCGTGCGATTTTGGTTTTAACGCTTTCGTGATGGAAACTTTGATTTGAAGAACGAACCACGTGGAAGACCGCCCACAGAGGTGAATAACAATGAATTGAAAGAGATGGTGGAAACCGATCCGAGCCAAACTACCCAGGAATTAGTAGCATGGTTTAACGTTACCTTACCAACAATATTGACTCATTTGCGTCAAACACAGAACAGATAAAACTATCTGTTCCGTGGCGTCAAATCAATAAAATAAAAAAATATGAGTAATAGGTGCCTCGTGATTTGACTGATCTGCAGAAAGAAACGCGTGTTGAAACTTGTGTTGCCTTGTTGAATCGATACAGAAATTAAGGAATATTGGATCGAATTGTGACATGTGATGAAAAGTGGATTCTTTTCGATAACCGTAAGCGAAAAATGCAATGGCTGACCCCAGGTCAAACACCGCAACAGTGTCCTAAAGCAAAGCTTACTAATAAAAAGGTAATGGTAACTGTCTGGTGGTCTCAGCATGGTGTTATTCACTATAGCTTTCTCCGATCTGGTCAAGCAATAACGGCAGATGTCTAATGTGCCGAACTCCGACCAATGATAGCAAAACTAGCAGTGAAACAGCCCCGACTCATGAATCCATCTTCACCATTATTGCTCCATGATAACGCGAGACCTCATACAGCACGAGAAACCGTGTTAACTCTACAGGAACTGCAATTAGAAACCATTCGTCACCCTCCGCATTCGCCAGACCTTGCTCCAACGGACTACCATTTTTTTCGTGATTTGGACAATTTTCTACGTGTTAAAAAGTTTTCTTCTCAGGAGGCAGTACAAAATGCTTTCCCACAGTTTGTCGAATCTAGATCACGAGAGTTCTATCGCAAAGGCATAAATGACCTTCCTATTAGATGGCAGCAATGTACAGATAATAATGGTAATTATTTTGATTAAATAAATAAATTAAATGAAAAAAAAAACGAATTTAATTTTTTCAGTACAAATCGGCAATTTCATACTTTAACCCCTAATATCACCGCGGTTTTCAAAACGGGCGGTGCCGGTGTAGGAAAACATTGTAAGGAAACCGGCATGTTCTAGAGCCCAAAAATTCGAAGAAATGTGGTAAATGTCTAGCAACCCGCACTGGGCCCGCGTGGTGGAGCACGGCCCACTCCCTCTCACAGAGAGTAGGCCTGTGTCCCAGCAGTAGGAACATTACAGGCTGATTATGCAAGCGACCCACCCCTGCTTCGCACGGCTTTTACGAAATAACAAAACACCAAGTTTTCCTTATTGCATGTAGGTAAGTTTAATATTAATAATTTCCTATCTCCCACCCACAGGTAAAGTCCCATGTTCATCTATGGTTGGATTCAAATTCAAAATCTTGCCTTTGGAGTGCACTTTTCCGTGTTTGATTATAGAAACTAGGTCGTTCTATACAAATTCTGCCCGCTGAACGTTTTTGATTATCAGCTGTTTAGCGCGACGAAGCTCTTGTAATTTGAGGTAGGGTCGGGGAACTTGTTGTAACCACGCAAAAATACGTATGATTTTTGTAATGGAGCTATATTTGTTTATCAAATGTTTGATAATTTCGGTACCCTGTGATTCTCTTGGTTATCCAATGATTACCGCGTTGGAAGGTTTTAAAACAGACGGCATTCCTTCTAAATTCGTCTCATAAATGGTTTGGAGGTTTTCTTGGTGTGTATATGATGGTAGCCATGAGGGCCCTTGCCACCATAACTTGAGAGTCAAACCACGACTTGCACAGTCAGCTGATTATCTGCCGTCTTTACATATTGCCAATGTTTTGATGGTATGGTTTTGGTGATTGTTGTTACCCGATGTGCTACGAATGGTTTCCATCGGGCTGGATCTCCTTGTATCCACCTTAGTACTGCAGTTGAATCAGTCTAACAGTAGACATCCGTAGGGTAATCTGATAAGCAACTTTGGACATTTTGCATTAGTTGAGCCAACATATGAGCGCCCATTAACTCTAGTCTCGGTATAGATAAGACTTTGCTTATGGGTGCCAACCTGACCTTCCCCGCAACTAATGTAACGATTGTCCCTTCTTTCTTTACTACCTTGCAGTATCACATACGCGTATGCCTTATTTGGGGCGTCGCAGAATCCGTACAATTTTAAATTTTGGTTTTCTCCCATTGCTAGCTATCTGTTGACTTCTATACTGATAATTCTTGTTTCAATTTAGTCCATTCGGAGTTCGTTGCCTCTGGTAGGCGGTTATCCCAATTTAAGTTAGAAAAACAGACATTTTGAAACAGTAGTAGTTAGAACTCTTTTGGTAATCATTGCAGGTGATTCGGGTTCTATTTTCGAGTTGAAGGTAAAATTATATTTCTGTTGGTTCCAACAGAGACCCAATGTTTTCCACGTTCTGCTTGAACTCGTATGTTGACTTGACATTGCTCACTCTTTAAATCCATTAAGAGCTCTGGTTTGTTCGAGGTCCATTTTCTAAGGTTAAATCCTCCCAATCGGCATAGTTTTATGAGATCGGATTTCAGTTTATTTGCTGTTTCAATTGAATGATGCGCTCCACAAAACCACCATCCATATAGAAACTGTGTTCCAATTCTTTTGCTGCGTCTAGAAATTTTTGCCGTTTATCAGACGCCAATTGTTTCAAGCACATCATCGCTAAGAATCCTGCTGGTTTCGGTTCCGTATTTAATAATAATAATACTTTTATTTCAGACCATGGTGTCCATTTTGTTAGTAATACTCGTACTTAAAACTACCCACCACAAAACTTACAACTAAAACTCAACAATCATTACTGCGCCATTCCATGAGAAATGGCGCAGCAATGATTGATGTAACAACAGTCCAGCCGACTAGAGTTCATGCTAAGGATGCTGTTGGGCTGCCACGTACTCTAAGCACCAGGGATGCGCATCTTTTACGCATCGTAGCGTAAAAACAGTCTCGATGTTCAGCAAACATCCCTGATGCACTACAGAATCGCCGCAGCCCCATCAGCACCCTGAACGCATTATTAAGTTGGACGCGGAGGGCACTGTAAGACTTTTGAGTATAGTCGGCCCACAGGCTGCACGTGTAGAAGTGATATCTTATAAGTATAGAAGTGTATAAGTAGAAGTGTTATAAGACCTAAAAAGTGTAATTTTGACTTCTGTCGAACAACGTGCAAACCTGCGAGCTATCATGTTCGCCCGCACTGCCAGCGCTCTCCGTTCCCTCTTGATGTCATCATTGTCCTTGAGGTCAGAGGTCAGCATATGTCCCAAGTACTTGAACTTAGCCACCCTACGCAAAGCTGTACCATTAAGCGTAATATTGGGAAACACGTTACCTGTACTGTTTCCTCTGGCCTCAAAGACCATGACTTCACTTTTGAGTGGATTATATTTTAATCCGTGTCGCTCAGCATATGCTTCACAGATGGTAAGCAGTTTCTTAATACCACACACCGAAGCACTCAGTAGCGCCATGTCATCAGCATAGCTTATGTTATTAACATTAATTCCGTCTATGTGACAACCTACCCGGGTGCTACTGAGTGCCACAATCAGCTCGTTCATATACAGGTTAAATAGGGTTGGCGAGGACAATCCCCCGTGCCTCACCCCGCACTCCAACCTGTACGATTGTGACATGGTTCCCGACCATCGCACGCCATTGACCTGATTTCCGTACCAGTACTTATAGATGTTGATGAGTTCTATTGGTAGATTAGTGTTTTCTAACTTTGGCCATAGTATATCATAGGAAACCAGGTCAAAGGCTTTCGAAAGATCAAGAAAGCATGCGTGAACTGCCGTTTGACGTCTTGTGTAGTACTTGACAGCATGTTTAACACACAAAACTGCACTTTCAGTGGATAGTCCGGCCCGGAAGCCGAACTGATTGTCATGAAGCTCAATGTGTTTGGTCAGCTGCGAGTTCAACATGCTGTCAAATACGAGTACCTTCGATACCACTGTGGCAAGAGAGATAGGTCTGTAGTTATTTCTATCTGATAGATCAGCTGTCTTATTTTTAACAATAGGCATCACAATGGTTTTAATCATCTCTTCAGGCAGATATGAATGACTTAGACAAAAGTTAAACAGCATAGCCAACAATCTCGGTAAGTGGGGTCCAGCATGCTGTAGATGTTCAATGCTCAACCCGTCATGGCCGGGAGATTTACCTCTAGTCATTGATTTGATTATCAACTTCACTTCTCTAGTTGTACATCTAAAACCTATATTTTCACCGTTCTCAACATTGATCACCGACTGCGAAGACCCCAATGGCGATTTGACAGTAAAATGTTGTCGAAAGATCTGCTATTTCACCGGCATCGCTTACGCCGTCGATACACACAGGAGTAACCGGTTTGTTATTCATTTTATTTGTAGCTTTCCAAAAAGATCGAAAATCGTTTTTTGAGTGATGAGAGGCCAAAATTCCATTTTTACCTGATCTTTATGATTCTGACACCATCTCAATCGGTTCTTAAAGATTTTCCTGGCCTCACACATCTCGTTAAAATTACACCTGAATTTTTTTGCCGTACTAACACCACAAATAAAATGTCTGCTTAGCTTCCCTGTGTGCCTCGCCAACATGTAAGTTCCACCCCGCAACAGGTTTCTTTTTCTTAAGTATATTATGTTTACTATGTTTGCTACACAATGCTGCCTCGCGTAATATTTTTACAATATTGTTATACAAACTGCCAATGACTTGTCTATGCTGCAAAATATTACAAGTGTAATTTGCATTTTGGAAACTCCTCTGGAAAGTCAAGAAGTCTCAAGAGTCTATGATGCTTGCATGATGCTTGCTATAAGATGATTGCATGATTTAAGCGTTACGAGTTGAAAAGATTGCATAGTTCGGTTATTTGATTCTCGCCATAGTACCTTTTGGTAAGCTTGATCTTCTTGGTGTACTCGGATCATTATGTACATCTTCTCGATGTCGGAAGTATAATTAATGTGGTTTAATGTAAAATATTCGTCCATGATTTTTTTATAAATCTGTTTTCAATTCGCTTTTCTTCTCAATGTTTTCTCTACGTTTCTAATTTGAGTTAATGCTTGTTTGTGGTTTGGTTGCACCCATCTTGTCTTTGTGTTCCGGCTTAAGTGGTAGTCGGACTTCGTACCTTCCGTCCTCAAGTCTCTTAGTGGTTTCTAAAAAAAAACCACTCATGGTCTTCGTTGGACCTCTCTATCTTCTGGTTTATGTCTACGTTCTCCCAATATTTCAGTAGTTCTTCTGTGTTGTTGAGAACTACGTTGCATTGGTAGTGTCGTTTCATGAATCCACCGAGTAGCCATCCTAGTTGCGTCTGTTGAGCGATTGGTTGCTTGTCCTTGGCTCCTCTCAAGATTCCCCCTAACATTATTTTGCTGTAAATATCTGCACCTAGAAACATGTCTACGGGACAGCTTATATGAAACTCTGGATCGGTCAGTTGTAGCCCTTGGATATGGTTCCACGTTGTTGGTTTGGTAAACGTGTTATTTGGCTGTCGTTTGATCAAATTATTCATAACAAGAACGTTCGTGTCACAACAAGTAAATTCACTATTTGCAAACTGTAGTGTTCCCTGTAACATTCCTTTCGTATTATTTTCTTTTTCACCGCCACCGAAAATTTGACCTTTGAAATGAGCCCTCTTCAATCCCAAGACCTGGGCTGCGTTTTCATTGATTAATGACAGTTCAGAACCCTGGTCAACTAAAGCTCTCATATTATGCCGAGTTCCATCAGCTCCCTTTACTTTTATGATAGCGGTGGCTAAAAGTATTTCAGACATGTCATCCCAAGACACGTGAGATGACCTAGCTGTACTCTTTTTGGTTGCAACATTGTTGGTAGTTTCTTTTGCCGAAGTAAAGTTTTATGTGTAGCTAACCATTTACGACATCGTTTGTTCGCTTGACATGGTTTATTGTTTTGACTGCATACACAGTTTTTACAGTAGTTTAATTGCTCAATTAGTCTCCCAGCATAACAATCTTCTCATTTGACCTACATCCATTCACTGAATCCCTTATACCGCCCCAAAATTCGTCCCTCTCCGAAGGTGAGCTTCCCATATCGGGTGCATCGCACAAAATAAAGATAGTGTTTAGGCCCACCTTTGTTGTTACCGATAGAATCGTGGGACTCACGCAATATAATGTTTCACACATTTCATCAACTGCACGGATGTAACAACCCCTACACCTCGACAGGTATTATGTGTTTCTTGAACAAGGGACCAGATAGCGGTTAGATATGTCCACTCTCTTTCTTTTCGTCTCATTCACACATGCACATCTATCATTTTATCAATCACCATCTCACACACCTCATCAATCTTAACTTTTATACTTCCCTGCACCTTCAGCGTAGCTCAGCGACATTCCGCCGCTTTTCAATGCTTTGCAATGTACCATAATTAAAATGACGAGCGATTTAAGAATAATATCTTACCAATTTACCAATATTATCATTTTACGCTTCAAAAATGTCACTATGACATTAATCGTACAAATAACTAAAACAACTTTTATTATCATTTTGTTGAATTAAGTACTTTTAATTATGTTCGTAGCTTAATTGAAGTGCCAGCTACAATATATTTTTGAATAGTACCTATTCATTAGGTAGTATTTATTTTATTTGAGTAAATATCGAAAAACCCTTAAACTTCAAATATCTCGAAAAACTATCATTTCGGCCATACATTTGGGGGATATAGGTGTCTTCGTCTTAGGCAATCCTTCGTTGCATTCGGGATTTAAAAAAACGCCCGAAACTTAGTCACTGCTTTAAGTGAATAATAATCCACTGTAATTGTTGCTGCAGGTGGCTAACAAATACAATCGATCAAAATGAAAAAAATATTATAAAGTTATTTAGTAGTTAGTTATATCGTTTTAATTTTGTTTTTCGTGTCGTCAGTGTGAGCGCGTTGTTCTTCTAAGCTACGCAACGGATTTTGATGCGGTTTTGACCGTCGCGTTATTTTAGAATTTTTCCGGAAGGTTTATGTGTTTACTAAATAGGTAAATATTAAATATAATAAATAATAAAGATAACCCGATGTTTTGTCAAGTCGTAAAAACCGTGCGAAGCAGGGCGGGTCGGCAGTAAAACATAACTGGTGAAATGTGATTTTATGTCATGTTCAAGAAAGTAAAATAATAAAAATGATTTGCAGACGGGTCTTGCTTCGACTTCATCATCGTGGGCGGCGGCACGGCGGGGTCTGTGCTGGCGGCACGGCTGGCGCAGGAGCCGCGCTTCACCGTGCTGCTGGTCGAGGCGGGCCCCGACCCGCCCCAGGAAAGCATTGTGAGTTCGCTCACGTTATCACAGTGACAAAGGGGAATCTTATGTTTTCAAAAGACTGTCAACATCCTCCTGCCTTTAGGTATCCCACTTTTTCACATATATGTGAATGAGCTGTGTCAGTTATCCTTACCCAACTGCAAAATTATAGCGTATGCCGACGACACAACTCATAGGCCTCGTTTACGGAGACGCGAGGCGTCGCGCGTCGCGTGTGGCGTGACGTCTCGCGTCTCTCTCGCTCTCGACCACGCTGTATGAGCCCGAGAGAGACGCGAGACGCCACGCCGCACTCGACGCGCGACGCCCCGCGTCTCCGTAAACGAGGCCTAATTGTTCATGACAGGGACTGGCATGAAACTCGCCTCAATTCGGAGTTTGCCTCGAGCACCGTCACGAGAGGTGGCTGACCACAAATCTACTCACTCTAAATGTCAATAAGACAAAATTTGTCACATTCTCTACTACGAAGTCAAGTCAGCCCCTACACCGATTGAAATTCGTGCGCACACCTGCCCAAACTTACACGCAAACCGTGGCTGTCAACAATTAGAAAATATCCCTATTATTAAATAACTTGGAGTCACTCTTGACAGCAACCTGAAGTGGAAGCAACATATTGCTTCTACTGTAGTTCGTGTAAGAAAATTAATACACATTGTTAAAAAGCTCAGAGGCGCGGCCGATTTTAGCTGTTTATTGACCGTCTACTTTGCGCTCGCTCAGCTTGTTCTAGGAGATTGCCTAACGGTCTGGGGCGGTGCCGGTAAAACAGTGATGCTACGGGTCGAACGAGCGCAGAGAGCTGTCCTGAAGGTGCTGGCAAGGAAACCGATCCGATATTCGATATCCTCTCTATATACCCTATGTCAGGTCCTCACCGTCAGACAGCTATTTATCCTCCAAACTATCCTTCGCAAACACATCCAACTTCCTGTTTTTATGACATTGATTTACATTCTGTGATTACTTTAACTCACACACTGACATATTACTTGTTTACATAATTTGGGAAATCGTATACTTTTACAATGTTTGTAAATATGTGAACACCATGTATCTATCACTTAATTAACTTATTTATCATTGCTACATTTATTAAATTCTATTTACCTATTGTGGTAGGGTAATTTTTATTACAGGTGCATCGTCTTCACATATAATTATATAATTAATGTATAAAAAATATTGTAACACATTTTAAAAGAGTAACTGTGGAGTTTCTTGCGCATTCTTCTCCATACGAAACTACCTTTTGGAAGGGGCGACTAGAATCAATTCTATTTAAATGTAAATGTTGACGTTCAAAAGTGCCTTTTATGTGCCTATTTGAAATAAATGCTTTGACTTTGATCCTAAATGCTGCTGTACACGCCGCTTGAATAGGGTTTGTAACACAGAATCTCGTAGAACCGTAGCTGCAAGTCGTCATTACAAACACATAAGTTGAAAAATCTACAACAAATTAAACAAAAGCTTACACATCTACCCATTAACCAAGAGCGAATGCAAAAAGAAACTTGACTCCTGGTTAAGATTATGATGAAACAGAAAAACTCGTGGAAGTGTAAAATACTCATCACTCCCTCGCACACCCAAACAAAACGACATACAACACACATGCCACAAACACCCCTCGCACACCACATTAACTCAACGTCAATAATGCATCCCACATCATTGTCCTTAATACAGGCTACTAAGTAACCTAGCTAGGACATCAGCCGAGCTATTCGGTAACAATCTCACCGTGATAACTTAGGTGAAGTGAGCTTGAAGTGAGTTGTCGATAGTGTCAATCCCTATCATCAGGTGGAGTGATAGCTCACTTCACCTAAGTTATCACGGTGAGATTGTTACAGAATCGAGCGGCTGATCGTTAAATTGTATTGTTACCTACTCATCTCAGATGTAAACTATTCCTAAGTTGTCATCCTACTGTGTAATCTGTTACACAGTAGGATGACAACTCAATCAAATTTATTTCATAAAAAAGAGGTACCTACAGTCTGCTGTAGGTACCTCTTTTTTATGAAATAAATTTGATTTGATTTAATCACTGTCCCGTACTTACCTTCTTTTTTCTTCTAATTACTAAATTTTATTAACTTAATTACATAGTAAGCACTTGTAGCATGGAACATCATTCCATTTTGTATCCGGAGAAGGGCGTTGTTAGCTGCGCTACAGTTTTTACTTTTGTAGCTATCATCGTTTTATTTGTTGTATTAGTCTTGTGTTATTGTTCCGAAATAAACTTTTTATAATTATTAATATTATCCTGATAGATATAAGAGTTTATTTTTTAAATGTTATTATTTAAAGCCTCTTGAAATGTATACCTACTACATAGAAGGTTGTAAAAAAATGGCCATACATGTAATATATTACTCGTAAAACTAGAGATTTACCTTATTCAAGCATTATTAGCATGTGCGTCAAAAACATAAATGATCTAATTTCTTAAAATCATTTACCAGATACCAGGCTTCCGATCAACTCTCAAGGACTCCCCTTACGACTGGAACTTCACGACGGTGGACGACGGCTACACGAGCCAGTCTTTGGCGGGCGGCCGGGAGAAGCAGCCACGCGGCAAGATGCTGGGTGGCAGCGGCAGCCTCAACGACATGGTGTACGCGCGCGGACACCCCGTTGACTACTACGAGTGGGCGGACATCGTGGGACATGCCTGGAACTGGACCGACGTACTCTCCTACTTCATGAAGACCGAACAGATGACCGACCACAGGATCGTCAACAATAGCGAGCTCGTGCAGTACCACGGAATACATGGAGAAATTGAAGTATCAGGCGCCGATGTACCGGATGGCCCTAACGCAAAGCTCCTCAAGGCCTTTGAAGAATTAGGTTTTGACATAGTTGACGACATGACGTACCCTTACAAGATAGGAGCCGGTATGTTCTCGCACACCATCAGAGATGGACGAAGAGACAGCTCTTTGACTGCTTTGCTTAATAAAGTTCAGAGCAACAATCTCCATGTATTAAAAGACACATTAGTGACGAAGATCTTGATAGAGAACAACTTAGCTGTCGGTGTCAAGGCTCTCTCGAATGGAGAAGAATTGTCCTTCTTCGCTAACAAAGAGGTCATTGTATCAGCCGGAACTTTCAACACTCCGAAGCTGTTGATGCTGTCCGGCATCGGGCCGAAGGCATGCCTCGACGATTTTCGAATAGATGTCGTTCAAGATCTGCCGGTAGGCGAGGGACTGAACGACCACGTTATGGTGCTGTTCTACATCGCTGCAGAGAACGGTACTTGTCCGCAAAATAAACGAGATCTCGCCTTCGAAGTGATAAAATACCTATATGATGGCTCGGGGATGTTGTCTTATTCCGACAGTATAGGTATATATCTGCCTCAGAAGGACAGAGACCCGAACGTACCATACTTTGGAATTTACCCTTCATGCATCCCTCAAGGACAGTTATCTTATGACGCGTGCATGCGAGGCATCGGCTACACGAACGAAACTTGTATGAAGCTAATGAAGGAGAGTGAGCCGAACGAAATCATATCACTCGCCGTGGTACTGCTGAAGCCACAGTCACGCGGCCAGGTGACACTGGCCTCCACGGACCCGATGGACGATCCTCTGATATACTCGGGTGCTTTTAACAATGTTGCCGATATGGAGGAGTATCCTGAAGCTGTCAAGGTGGCTCTGTCGTTGGTTAACACGACGTATTTCAAGGAGAAAGGTGCTCACGTGGTGGACTTGACTCCAGAGAGTTGTAAGGGTTTGGAAGAGGATGAAGTGATCAGATGCCAGGTGCGGGAGCTGGCGATGACGGCGTGGCACGCGGTGGGCACGTGCGCGTTAGGCGGCGTGTTGGACGCGGCGCTGCGCGTGCACGGCGTGCGCGGCCTCCGCGTGGCCGATGCCAGTGCCATGCCGGCAGTCATCCGCGGGAACACCAACGCGCCCGTCGTCATGATAGCGGAGAAGGCCGCGGACTTCATCAAAAAGGCTTACGGAGTCGACAATTGATAAGTAACGGTACAAGTTTTATTATTTGTGACAATTATAAAATTAAATACACAAATAAACAACAAAAAAAAATTACGTAAGTCCTAGAGAAGCAGGTATTGTTTAATATACTTACATGACTTTAGATACTGCGAGTACTTGTAATAATATTAAGTAAATTGTGAAGCTTCGATGAACAGTTAACAAATGTGAATTGAACAAGTGAAAATAACATTTGTATAGAAAAAATATATTTTGTAAACCAATTAGATGTACTATGTTGTACTATGTCTTTATTATAATGTTAAAATTGTATTTGACCAAAGAAACAAACAAAAAAATTCTATACAATACATACGCACATCGCTACGAAATGGTACTTGACCAATATTGTAATACCTACATGATGTCTACGACGAGACACCGGAGCTTGGTGTTCAATAAAATGAAAGAGTTTTACTTTAAACTATGGATTTAATTTACATAACAGTAGAAAACGTTACACTTCGTTTAAATTTTAAATACAAATCAAGAGAGCAATGTGCGGACAGATGTTCGTCCTTACTAAAGATTTTTTCGTAATTATTTAATCGTAAAGTCAGGTAGACATTTTTCCATAACTGATTTATTTTGTTCGTGAACTATCGTCACTAGTGCGCCTGATGATTCTATACAATTAGCTACAACTTGACATGGATACTAAAGTCACTAAAGCATCAGGCGCAAACATATATCCCGCTGTTAAAGGCCTCCGGCCTTTAACTCTCACTCGATAAGATGCTCCATCGAAGGTAGAGGGCAGAGTCGCTTCTTTAACTTACTTGTGTTATTTGAACATCTGCGATCCGACATAATCAGGACCCGGAACGAGTTTGCTGATCCGGCCCATACGCCAGCACAATGGTGGTAAGTTGTCTTCCTGAAGCATTACTAGGTCGCCAACGTTCAATGGAGTACAAAGAAAAGCATGTTTGTTACCTTAATAAATATAGAATTGTGTCTCTTGTTGCATTCACTACAACGGCCTAAACGACATCTAACTGTAGGGTGATCCGACCTTAAAACAATTAAGACACAATTTCAATTTAGTCGCCTCGGATATACGCTCACTTATGCTCTTTGCCTTGAACGATGGACCATCAAATATTGTATGATTAGTGTTACACCATGGACAGAGGTATGCCGAGGATGATTGTGTTTGTGGTTGGTTACTACTACTAATGTATGCACGTGCTTTAGTACAACGTATGTAAACCTTTATTTAAAAAACATCACATTTTACCATTACGCTGCATGTATATCAAGGAACTATATGCGCTCGTAAAACAATATCCGGACTATTTTCGCATGCAATCAGAAGTGAGCCACAAAAATGCATCTGCTAGAAATAAGTATAAATACGAATGAAATGTACCTCAATGTAGATTGCAATTATTTAGGAAAATGTGTATATTAATGCCATTCAGGTGTATAACCAGTTGCCTAACTCATTCAAAGAACTTCCGATCCCCATGTTCAAGACAAAGCTGACGAGTTGGTTATGACGTTGCCGAATATATGGAATATTGTAAAAATCCAAAATGACATGTAATTTTGACTAACGATTATCTAATTATAATAATGTTGATTCATGTTGGACTTATATTGTAAATCGCAAATCTTTAAATGTATTGTGTTGTACTTAAATAGTACACCATATGTTGTGGTAGAATGTATAGAACGTAATAGTTATTTGTTATACAAGAGTGCAAAGTTGCTTTTTAACCGCGTGTTCAATTTTGATGACCGAGCAAGCGAAGGATTCTAAAATTGAATCACGAGCGCAGCGAGTGATTCAAAATTAGAATCCTGAGCGTTAGCGAGGGAATCAAAAGAGCACGAGGTGAAAAATCTTTGCACTCGAGTGCAACACGTAACTTTTCATTCCACCTCAGCGAGGAAATGACTAAATGCAAAAAAAAAACGTTTACAATCACAAGATAGGTACACTTTTATTTCAGTTTAGGTATTAATTACTACATTATGACAGGTAAGTATTACAGAATAATCTTTAAATTATAACAAAATAATACTAAGGTATAATTAAGAAAATTTTAAAGTAACGTTGCTACAGTTATTTAAATTGAGTGTAATATTTTTGTTTGGTACTGTAATATTGGTGTTAGTCACTTGTGTACTGTTTTTCGGTAAACTATCTGTCATACTTAATAGTTGTACCGATTCATCGGATTCCCTTGGCGTGAATGTTGGAGAGAGAGGGAGATGGTTAGGTGTTTCATAACGGCTTATTTTTGATGTAGAAGGGCCAGTCCAAGGATCCGATTGAGGCTCTTTCAGTGTAATGGCTCCTACGATGCCTTCACATATTTTAGACTTATTTTGGATGGAATCCTCTATGTATCCCTCTACAACTGCATTGGACTTCCAGCCTCCGTGGCGCTTAAGGGACAGGAGATCAGCTCCGGAATCAGCCAAAAGTGTGGCTGAAGTTCGTCGGAAACAATGACCCGTGTACAACAGGGGTTCTGGAAGTTCAAGAAATGTTGCTATTTCTCGTGGGATACTGCCAATTTTATTAGTACCCATAGGCTGTCTAACACACTTTCCATTGCGATACTGTAGAAAAAATCGATTGATTGGAGTGTTAGGCGGGCGTAAGGCTTGATATTTCTCAACAATCGTTACGTATTCCTTGCGAATGACGAAGTTGCGGTCTCTTTTTGTCTTTGTATTAGGTAAATTAATTAATAGTAAGTCATCTGAATGTTTCTCAATGTTTTTGACATTAAGTTGTGTTAGTTCATTAGTTCGACATGCTCCGTTTATTCCAATAATAAGAACAACCTGTAACGTAAAGAGTATTGTAGTAGATAAATGAATAAAATTGATATGAACGCATAATTATGCCTATCAACATCTACTAAGTATACTATTTAATTGAGATTAATATACTTAAGTAGATACTGAATGTGCAACTGACTTACTTTTGCCGCCAAATATACGGAATCGGGTGCTTCGTTAAGAAACTTTTCAATATCAGATACTGTGAAAACCTTCGATTTTTTTGGTTGATGACCAGATGAGGCTCTTTTTAAAAATGCCACTAATTTAGGATAGGTATCGATATGTTTGTCTTTTTTCATCTTTATTGTTGCTTTTAGCATCGAATACGTACTCCATAGAGTGCTTGCTTTCTTGTTCTCGGATAATTCTATAAAATATGCCAGCAAAACGTTTTCTGAGAAAGTTTTGGCTCCTTTTGCTAGTCGCCACGTGTTGAACATATCGTACTGTTTTAAATACTTCTCGCGTGATTGTTGAGGGAGAAAGCTCATTTGCGCATTATTAACAGTTTCAGTCAATTCTGTTGGCGTCAAGCAAACTTCCTCGTCGCTAGAATCACTCATTTTAGTTTTTTCACTTGTTTTCAAGTTTCTTGTTTTTAATATAAGGTTTAACAATGACGTGAAAAAATGCCGCGTAAAGAACCGCGTACAAAGCAAATTGAAAAAAGAACACCAAGAAGGTTCCGAGTCTGAGTTTTTAACAAATTAAAAAAAAGTTGTATGATATATTCGGCACCATAGAGGTAGCAGTAAATAGGTTTAATGTTTTTTTTAATTCACAAACTTAGTGCACACGATGTTCTAAATTCAATTTACTTTATCCTCTAGAGAATAAAAACGGCTTTTCCACTCAGATATTGAAGATTAAAAATACTCTTTCCGAGATGGTGGGATGAAAAAAATATTAACACCATAAGTAGGTACTATGTCAAACTACATTCTTACAAATATATACATTCTAATTCTAATTCACCGGTTTGCGGACAGCCTAGGCTGCAAAGACGTTGCGCTCAGCGGTGCACGGGAAACTTAGGAAAATCTGAAATGTTCGGCGGAATAATCACTAAACGGAACTAAATAATAACAGCAGCCTGTGGAAATAATTTCCTAAAAACAATTGAACAAAACAAAAGTTTCTAATAACTTCAGGTAGCGTGTAGGTACCTACTTTGAGATATGAAATGTATAAAATCCGCTTATAAATCCACCCAAATGGGTACAAAAATTGAAATATCCAGGCGTAGATATTCTTAAGAATTGTCACTGATACTAAATAATAGCAAACTTAAGGAAATGTATAGAAAAACATAATTTAAAAAAGTATGACGCTATACTTTATCCTTGACAAAGGTGAACCTATAAAAATACGAAATTGCACAATTGAAAAACCATACAGAAATTTGATGAGGACGTAGGCTTCGTGGTTTGAACGGAAGTTTAGGAATTAAGGAAAGGCACTTAGCTGCAGTAATGCTGCTGCGTTGCGGTGTGACCACAGAACACATATACCCTGACGGGGGTGTGACGCCGTAATTGGTTAGCATCAATGTCCGGCGGTGCTAAGTACTGCTTATGTTCTTCCGATGTACGTGCTTCTCCCAAGGGCTGAATGCGGCGACTGACCAACTGACCAACTGAACTGAAGGAGTTTTACTTTGAACTGTGGATTTAATTTATATAACAGTAGAAAACGTTACACATCGTTCTATTTATTTATTTAACCATTTATGTACACACTTATATAAACAGACAAGAAGAAAATAACAGAAAAATAGGTACAAAGGTGATGCTTATTTCTAATGAAATCTCTTCCAGCATACCTGCGATAGGATAGTAGATTATCTATTATGATTTTAAACAAATTTTAAATACAAAACAAGAAAAAATGTGCGGACCGCTGTTCGTCCTTAATAGAGAATTTTTTGTAAAATATATCTAATCGAAAAATTCAGGTAGAAAATTTTCCTTAGCTGATTTATTTTGTGCGTGAACTATCGTCACTTATGTGCGCCTCATCCGATACAGTTGGGAGCAACTTGACATGGACACTGAAGTCACATCAGGCGCAAACACATAATATTAATGTAGTAACGGTCGTCAGTGTAGTATGTGACTGCAGTGTACAATAAATGTACTCGTATCCACAGAACAGATAAACTGTTCTGTGCTCGTATCTACTAGTGATTGGTGTTCTAATTGATACGTTCGACTTGATCATTGCGTAATGTTCGCTCTCTCTGTGTATGTACCCTGTAGAGTGTACATACTCGTATGTATCAGGATGTGGCATGAGTACATAAAGGTCAATGCCTTGTTACATAATGATCATGTTTATTTTGATTCAATCTCTGGGAAAACAGGCCGTTACCGGTATACTTATTGGATTACTATCTAGAAGTATTTACAATGCAACTTATTTATATCATCTTGGGTTTGAGTGACTTTGAGTCTTCTAATTAGGCTTATTATGACCGTGAGCCATCACTGGCAATTCACACTGGACGCTTCGTTGTGGCGATGTTTGGGGGAGGCCTAAGTCTAGCAGAGGATGTTTTTCGGCTAATACTATGATTATGATCTTGTAATTTAATAGAATAATAATCACTAAGGGGATAAAGCAATGTCTTAATTCACCGGTGCTATTTTGAATCCCGAACGCAACGAAGCATTATAGGAGCTCTGAGTTAACTCCTGAGCGAAGCGAGTGAGGTAAGATCAGAATCCTTTATCCAAATCCTTAATACTTTAACATAAAGATGCATCGGCGTTTAATCGAGGAATAATTAATACAAGAAGGCTTTAAGCTGTTTGCAAAACATATCAAAGTAAAACTAGATTTGCACAAAAATTCTATTACTTTAATGGACCTAAATTATACAATCATAATAATAAATTTAAAAATATGTTTAATGATAGCACCTTGGAACGTAAAAGGAAGGTAAGTTCATGGCTATTGGGATTAGACTATCAAAAAACTGACGAACTCCTGGAAATAATTAAATAAAATAATAACTAAAATTGAACAAAAAATTTGTAGTAATTATAACATCTGAAACAAAACACTAACTCCAACAAACATTCACCACACACACACACACACACATCACACATCACACATAATACTCATCACACAACACACATACACTGTCACAATGTTCACTCACTCTTTCACTCTTCATATTTACTTGATACTGAAAACTTTCTTGTCGGGGTCCTGGTGTTCTGAAATACAGGATTCGGCTTAGTTTATTCACCAGTCGTCCACAAATAAATATTTATATAATATTTTGAAGTATCTTTAAGTATTAAGTTTGAGTCTGAAATCTGAAACGTTTTGCCAACAGTCGATTGGTCCATGAACTGTTTGTCAACATAATATTTAAACCATTAACTTTTCATCCATAGGATTTTTCACCCACGAACGTTTCGCCAGTGAATGCTTAACCAACGGAATGTTTGATCATTAACTTTTCATCCAAATCACATTTGGCCCACGCACTGTTCCCCAGCAGAACGGTGCGTCAGTGATTGTTCCCCAGCAGAACGGTGCGTCAGTGACTGTTTAGCCAACAGAATCTCTTTCTGCCCCCATGAACTTATTGGAAAAGTTATATTTCAACTATTGCATTCCTTCCCGAATACAATATCCACTGATTTATTTTATAATGCTGCTTAGTTTATGTTTCATTATATTATTGTTGTTCTTAGGTACTTACTATATCTATTGATTACTTAAAAATGAAAATTTTACTTAGGTACTAAAGGCTTATTAAGGCTTAGGTAGGTTGTAAGGGCTATTTCTATTTAAAGTCTCAGTAATGTCACCAAGGGAAAAACGTCACTAAGCTTGTGAACGGAGATCGTAATTTAAGGCGCCATCGCCAGTGCATTGCAACGCAACCATAATATTTTTGATAGGTTGATGAGGTGTAGGTACTGTCAAAAATTAAAACCACAATTTCAAAAGAAATTAATATTCATTTTACTAAAGAAAATAATACTGAAATAAAAACATTAATGTAATCATAACTTTTTAGACACATGAACAGTTGTTACTTTTGTAAATGGCAAGTGTGCAAAGCCGCTTCAATAGGTTTTCATGTCCATAAGCTCTTTCTTTGACAGGAGCTAAGAGATGCGTTCTCGATATTTAAGTCCTCGTTTCCTTTTCGGCATGGGCTCCGAAGCGTTAATGCGCTCGATTATGCAATCGGTATTCTTCTACTCTTTAATAATTTCAGATAGAGTAGTACCTAAATAAATTATATATAAAAATATTCAAAATATTCCACCTGTTATGCCAGGAGTCGAGAGCATTTTGAGATACCCCCATTTGTGATCGGTAACTGCCAACTACTGACCAATTTGGGTGTACTTGGGTTTTTGGTGTAATTGTGGGAATTTGGGTGTACAAGTTGATGTTGATGTATGTACAAGTTGATCTTCGAGCTAACTTGTTTTGAAATCTTCGTTTTCCCTCTTACATAATATCGTTCAAACCATGATAGTACTACTTCTGTTTCTTCTGGTACCTAAAACTTCATTCCTTATTATGTCGAAGTCATCGAGGATCTCAGTTGGCTCTAAAAATGCCGCAATGTGTCGCATTTTATGTGCAAAAGTTGGGTCTTGACTATAACGTTTAGCTAAGCTGGATGCCTGAATGTGCCGCCATATCCTTTGGTTGAGGTGGAAAAAGCACAATTTGTTTATGCAGCCTGGGAAAGAATGTCTGATAGCATTAATTGCAGCAGTTTCAAAATTCGTAAGGATAAGCTTTGGAACCAAATGTTTAATTTAAAAACAAATCTTTTTAGTATTTCAAAAATATCGTATAACATTTTTCTGTTTTGTGGGACAGAAGTCCATATACCAGTGGCACAACCTTTTGTGTTCCTTCTATTGCGCCGACTACTGCATGAATCGAATAGATTTGAATAAATGGGACGGGGCAGGATTTAAATGTCCCATCCATAAGCCAGTAAAGTGCCTCGATCAATAATTGGCAATTATTTTGTTTGTAAAAACAATCACGCTAATATTATTTTCAATAAATTGTCCGATCAAAAACTGTTCGTTATCTATTTGGCGGCTGAGAGTATGTCATGCTCACTCAAATGTGTCGCTGGTGGTCGCGTGTGTATTGGATCATTGAGTTCCCTTCAAAATGGTTGAGCTGAATGGTGCTGATCCATACGTCATGTTCGTGAACGGGCGCCGTCAGTAGGCACTGGTCATTTCTTAGCTGCCACGGCTTATTTTAATTCCATAATTGTTTTTATCTTTTTATTACGGACGCTTTTAACGTGCACGTCTTTCTACATCGTTCTCACGTGTATAATTTAAACATGACTGATGTAACCACCTTTTTGTAACAATATTTGGATTTAAAAGAGTGTCCATGGAGTTTCTTGCCCGTTCTTCTCCATAGGTACCTACTACGCTTTGGAATGGGCCACTCGCTTCATATTTCTGACTGACCGACCCCTTGACAATTCAAAAGTGCATGTACTTAATTGGTTTATTTGAAATAAATGCTTTGAGTTTGAGTTGACTTTTGAATTTTTTTAATATTCCTCGGGGACCTCTTGTACATTTTCGGGTAACGTGGGTAAGTTTTTGTTTCTCTCTCGATGCACTATCATCAGCATAGCGTCCTTGTTAGGTATGCAAGGGGCGGTAGCTGTAGGTATTTGTTGAATACACCTTTGTGCAAACTGTGATGGAGTTCCAATTTCAAATCGCATTACGCACCAGCCAGCGGGTCATAATGAAATCCAGTACAATATTAATGATCGGCTAAAGCCTAGGACTTTCATGACTTGCTTTAGGTTAGGTTTGCATGCCATATAATTTGACATTAGCGAGCGTGTGAAATAGTAGTTTATGAAACTGTTGCATAATCATCAACATCATCAGCCTATATTCGTCCACTGCTGGACGTATGCGTCTCCTTGTGAACGCCATTGAGCCAGATCTTCGGCTCTCCTCATCCAGTCTCTGCCAGCCGCGTCTGTCTCTGTGGTATAATGAGGGCTATTAAAATACCTTGTTTGGTGCAGTTTCATACACTACTTTATCTACTCTCATACATTGGGGTTAACCTACTAAATAAAAGATCAAAGTTTCCCACGAAATTCAGTACAACAAAAAGTCAGCACATTCCCGCGCATGAGCTGAATCGGGTGCTGCCACAGACAAGTAAAAATAGGAATCAAAACTTTTTTGTAATGCTACAAAAATGGCGCGCCCCGCCAATAAATTTGTCTACATCAATATAGAACGGCACATGCGAAATAGTAGATTATGCACCGAGGCCGAGGGGCTAAAGTTGTGTCTTATGTCACGGGCGTCATATTGAATCTCGAGCGCAATGAATTGGAGGATTCTTGTATTAACTCCCTCGCTTCGCTCGTGAGTTAAACTCTTAACTCCCTCACTGCGCTCGGGAGTTAAATCCCGAATCCTTCATTGCGCTCGAGATTCAAGCTAGCCCAAGGCAAAGACACCTTTAGCCCAGAGGAGGATACTCTACTTTTTACACCTACTGTGAGAAAATAATAGCCATAGTACGAAAAACAAAGTATTTATTAAATAAACAAACAGTAAGAATAACATATTTAGAACTAGTTAGTTATATGCACTTACATATTAATTGAAGTTAATGGTAACATTTGAGACATTAGTCCAGTTGTGCAAAGATAAAGTTAAGTTTTTATTTTGTACGTTTATAGATGTTGATGTGGAATTTATTTGAGAATAGCTTTCCTCTTTCTGGCACCAAAGGGTGTTTGTTAGTACCTACTATACTGCCAATTTAGCTGAGCATGTGAGATTCCAAATTCAAATCACATTATTGACCAGCTTGTCATAATGAAATCCAGTACAACATTATTGACCGGCTGTGCCCCCGGCCACTAATGACTCACTTTGGGTTAAGGTTGCTTGACATATAATTTGACATTTTCGAGCAGGTGGTGTGAAAAAGTATCTTTTGCATGGTTCCAATTTTTTGAATAAACTACCTAAAAACTGGAAGCAGTAAAGTGATGTAGTGTTCAAATATAAATAAATTTTCTAGCAGTTACAAGCCATAAAGCCAGCTTGTCATAATTTGAATGAGGTTTCCGATGAGAGATTTTGATTATGTTTTACGAATTTATTCTTTTTAATGTTTCAAGACATTTTTAAATAATTTGACTCGGAGCGACATTATTAATTAATTTATTAATATTTGCATGCCATTGTTTATAAGGCAAACGTGATGATCTGTTTTCATCTTTACTAACATCTCTTGCATGCTGACAATTTGTGTTGAATGTATTGTACTCATGTTTGAGCAAATAAATGATTATCATAACTTATCTTAATATCCCGCTTACTCGTTCCATTAGAAACAAATAATTGATGGAAACTTCTTGTGGATATTAACTTTTTGGATTTGCCCTATATCTTATTGGTAAAAATTGTTTTTAACATTATTTTGTTATTTATTTTATTTTAAATATATGTCAATATAAACTCGTCTTAAAGTTTATAATTCGAATTTATCGTTAAGAGAGTAGATACATTAATAAACAAATTACTCGACACTTCTCCAAATTATTATTGACCTGCCTGGATATTCTAAACTTTAGACTCTAAAGCATTTCACGAGACAAACCTGCGGCATCTAATATGACTCTCAGGGAAGTTTGGTATTGTGTCATAATCATAAGTGTCACATACTCTTCCCTCTTTCACACCACAATTAATATTCTAACTGCATATAATTAATGAAGAATATTCAAATACGATTACGTTACCAGCACCTAATTGTTACAGACTAGTAAGGATATCGTTTCTCCCCATCACAGGCGAGGGAATGCAACGCGATGTAACGCTAACGTAACGTGACACGTTACCATGTGACTTAAATAAGCGATGAGATTGTGTCATACAAAATATGATTGCGTTAATACCTAGGTGTTGTACATATATCCCATAGTAACTTCTTAATATTCAAAGTTATAAGTATTACTACAATGAAATCATATTATTATTATAGGTACACAAAAAAAACTAATGCTATTAGTTCGAAGTTATGCATAACCGGGAACGCAACTGTGGTACTGTGTACTGGTGCAAGCGAGATATAGTATTTTATTATTGTCATTGAATTGAACAGAATTGGGCAACGGTCATTTTCAAAGACTACTATAGTATACTGGCTAGTCGTTATTGAAACAAACGTCGTAGAAGACGTACTTATCGTCGTCTTTGATTGTTAATAACCTTAAAAAATGGAAGCTAATGAAGACGTGAGTATTAAATGATTGAATAACATTTCTATTTATAGTCATTAGTTTTATCGAAAGACGACAAATTTAACAAGTAATTGTTATTTAATTTTACAGATTTTGTCATTAGAACAGTTGTTGGCTAAAAAACGGCGATTAATGGATATAAAAAAAAAATTATCTATCAAGGACAAATGGTTGATTTTGCAGACTCAAGAGGTATGTTAGAATTTTGTTATAATTGCGTAATATTTTTAGAAATCTTAGGGCGTGTTAACTTTTTATATTATCTTAATTTGATAGGTTTATTCCAATGCATCTTATCCATGCGAGCGGTCGACGAGTCAAGATTGAAAATGCTCCGCGAAGGAATGAATCGCGTCTCGTGTCAGAGATCAGTTTGGATTACATATTGCAATATGAATCATACAATATTCTGCATGTGTGAATGTTTTGTGGGTGCTTTGCTTTGTTAACGAGCATGATTCTAGTTTTCGGCGGGGCTATCACAAATATTAAAAACAATTTTATTAATTCCAATGAATACACGACTTACTCATGCCTGCTCGATTTATTAATGGTTATAATGTGATATGAAAAATTATCGAAATATTGCAATTAATAGCGGAAACCGCATGTCAGTTTGTATACATTGTTTTTTTTTCAGCTGACTCCAATCCAGGTACGCCATATTCTAACACGCAGCCTTCAGTTTCTCCACCACCATATTCTCCCCTAACTCCACTAAATATGAATAAAAAAAGTAATGATAAAAAATTATCAGGTGAGATGATTCTATCTATATACATAGGTATAATAAAAATGGAATAGATCGATTTCTGTACAGACGCCAGCACATCAACCTACTACAATCTGTCAAATTTCTTTAATAGATTTTCAACTTTATCACATAATCATAAGGTTCAAAGTTGATTGGGAAAATCTGACAGTTTCGGGTAGGTTGATGTGCTGGCGTCTGTACATTATAGATATTGAAAAAAAACTTATATGGGGGGTCTTTATAAGAGCAACAGAAACCAAAACAACAGTTTCTAGATTATTTGTCTATTTTTCTGTTTATCTGTATGTCTTATGTCTGTATATATTTGTGCGTGCATCACGTAAAACTACTGCATGGAATTAAATGCAGTTTTCACCGATGTATTGCTACAGGTCTTACTTAAAACATAGGCTCCATTTTTTTCTTTTTGTACACGGGGGCGAAGACGCGGGCGGCAGCTAGTATAAATATTATAACCGTAATTTTTTTTAAATCCACACAACATGTCCATCCAGTCGCTGAGTGTGTGTGTGATTGTACGTTTGTTACTTCTTCACGCTTAAATGGCTAATCCAAGATTATGTATTGTATTTGTATAGATGTTGCCAAGTAATGTAAAGTAGTTCAAGTTATGGATAGGCAACTAAAGTAAATAAATGTGCATTGTTTTAGATATTTGTGATCCTGTCATTTTGCAAGAAATACAAGATGATTTTTCTCGTACACTATGCTCACCGTCTCGATTGTTAACAACGATGAACAACGTTTCGCCATTATCATCACCTGTTCCAGAAATGTCACCAGAAACACGCGAACTATTTAATGTATTAACTGAGCATGAAGCAATCTACGAAAATAATGATGTTTCAATACATGTAGAGGGACTTGATTATTGCGATAGTGATGACAGCGTTAAGGATCCGAATTACATCTCACATAGCAACGGAATACATATACAATGTGGCGCTACAATGGTGACTTTAATTTAATACACGGGTAGGGCTAGTGCCCATTAACCATATAAATATTGATAGGTTAAAATAATACGTAAACTGAAAAAAAAAAATTTTCAAACAAACTAAATAATAAAAAAGTCATTAAAATTGGGATCACCCTTGCAAAAATTCATTCATGAAATTACTTACCTAGCTCGCTTACGTTAACTCGGAGCGGCAATGTGTCGGTTCGCGGGCTGGCAACCGCGCGCGTCGCGTCTTGTACCTACTCGTGATCGGTCCGATTCTTTGACGGCATATTATCAAAGAAACCGAGCGGCGCAAGTGGTACAAACACTTATCACATCACCCTCTCTTGTTACTATTAGTAATAACTGTCATCACTAATCACTGCCATCACGATCATAAGTTTACACAAGCACTAATAGCACAAATAAATGCGTCCGTATCGCAAGAGGTGTAAACGTACCTACTAGATAAGAAAACGAAAACCAATCAAAGTGTCTTTATCGCAGTACCATGATCTAATTACTATCCTAATTACACAAAAAGAAATAAATAAAACAATAGCTAAGAGTCTTTTTCGCGACGTAATTATGCGCACTAGTATAAATAAGTGCGTCAAGGACACGGGTTCGACTAGCACTAGAAAAGCAAAAAAAGAATTCGTGTTCGGTGCGGCGGGTGGGTGGAAGGGAGAGCGCGCGTCGCCTGCGCTGCTCGCCAACAAAGGAAATTTCCTTAAATTCGCCTACTCTATGCATTTGTTTCATCCTAATAGTATTGCTTATTCGTTTTAATTTCATTGATGCGAAGTTATGATCCGTGACCGAGGGAAATGACCGCTGCGCGACAGTTCTTTAAGTACAGGTTGCTCTAAGATGCTATTTCCTAAATTCTTTAATAAATCTGTAAATAATAACGTTTAATGGAAATAAAAAATTGTCATGAAACGAAAATGTGAAAACGTATATGTGTGTTAAATTAAGGTCACCATAGCAGCGCCACGCTGTAGACGAGTCCACAACGTCTTGTTCATCTTTTAATGATAACGAAAATCATGAAATATCAACGGAACTTATTCTACCTACGGAAGACGAAGATTTACGATCTACTTTGGAAACCGGCAGACCTAACAAGGACCATAAGCGTATTAAAGCTACACAACAATTTAAAGTTTCCTCGAAACTACTAGAGAGGCGATGCTCAGAAAATGACTTGCAACAGAAGCAACCACCTGCAAAAATATTAGGAAGGCGTGCTTCTATATCCGGTGCTATATTATCAAAAATTAAGCCAAAGTCTAGCTCTCCGAAGAAAAAACATGTTTCTGATCCTAATAACTGGAAAAGACGTATTGAAAGGTCCAAACGTTTGAAAGGTGAAGTTTATAAAACGATCAAAGGAAAAATTGTTGCGGCTGCGCCTTTGAAGCAACCTAAGTGTCTGTCAAAAGGCAAACATAAATGCAACGCTAATATACCTGAAGATGCGAGGAAAAAAATTTATGACTCATTTCGAGCTATGGAATCATTACAAGAGCAGCGTCAATTTATAATTCAACACGTTACAAAAGAAGGTAAAAAACGATCTACAACAAGTGGTCCATCGCGGAAAGTAAGTACGCATCAATATTGTTTCACAATAAACAATGAAAAGCTTACTGTATGCAGAGAATTCTTTTTAGACACCTTAAACATCAAGGAAGGAATAGTAAGGGGTGCTCTAAAAAAGATTTCTGAAGAAGGAGTTCTTTTAGCTGATAGAAGAGGCAAAAAACCTCCATCTAATAAACTTTCTATTGAGAGACTTGATCGAATTAAAAAACATATTTTTTCGTTTCCTGCGATGGAGTCGCATTATTGCAGAAAGAATTCCGAGTTCAGGTATCTAGATTCTGGACTGAATGTGACCATAATGTATTCATTATACAAGAAAAAATGTGAAGACGAAGGCGCAATACCAGCAGGAATAGAGTCTTACCGGAAAGTCTTCAGGTCCTATAAATTAAGATTCCATGTGCCGAAAAAGGATCTCTGCAAAAAGTGCGTCGCTTACAAGGAATTAAAAACACATGACCCGAGCAGCCCTGAAGAGGAACATCATTCGAACCATCTTAAGCGACGCGACGATGCTTACCTGCGTCGAGACGCTGACAAAGCAGCAGCAAAGATTGATCCGAAGACTTTGGCATTTAATTTTGACCTAGAAGCCGTCCTCCAAACTCCTAAAGCTACATCTGGACCATTCTTTTACGTTCGAAAATTAGCTGTATACAATTTGACCTTTTATAAATTTGGCGATCAAGACGTAGACTGTTTTACATGGGACGAAACGGAAGGTAAACGGGGAAGTGCTGAAATTGCAACCTGTGTTTACAAATATATTTGTAGTCACAAACAAGGCATAACACATGTGAGAATGATGTCAGACAATTGTGGCGGCCAGCAAAAAAATTTTAGTTTTTGCTGTATGTTGCTGCACTTGGTGACAAATCATTCCACAGTAAACATAATTGATCATGTTTTCTATGAGTCTGGACATAGTCACATGGAATGTGACTCTATTCACTCCAAAATAGAACAGAAATGTAAAAATACAGCAATTTACACTCCGGACGGTTGGATTCAAGTTATGAGAATAGCCAGAACAAATCCTCGTCCATTTAATGTGAATGTCTTAGTTCATGACGATTTTTTAGATTTTAATCCCAATCATTGTCAGTTTGCGGAAGAAATTTCGAAAAAACAAGGTTCGAAAAAGAAAAGAACAAAAGAACAAGAAGACAATGGAGAACTAGACGAGACAAGACCAAAAGTGAAGATAAATTTCCAAGATGCTGTGTGGATTCAATACCGTAAAGACAACCCTAAATCAATCTTTATTAAAACTGACTACAATGACGAGACCTTTAAAGAATTTAAAATAAAATCAAAAAGAGGAAAGAGTACAGCAATAGTACCAAGTAATATGTATGCTGAAAGAATACCGATTTCCAAAGCAAAAAAAAAGAGATTTATTAAAACTATGTAGAGATAATCAGATACCAAAATATTACCATTCTTTTTATGAAAACCTACCCGATTCGGAAGCAATTCAAGATCGCTTGCCTGAACCAGATGCTGAAGACGAAGAGGAACTGTAGGTAATTGAAAATTACAATTTTCAAGTACTTCCATTTACTCTTACTTTTATTGTAAGACTGTATTAGTTTGTAAGTTTTGATTTTATGTCGTCTATCGTAAGCAAATGTTTTCATACAACATAAAACGTTTGCTTACGGTTCTATTCGCGTCATTACTTCGGGTTTGTCCGACTAGTGTCCATCTCATACGGAGATCTTAGTCATGAGCTCTTGTGTGAAAGTCGCAACTCCACAAATGACGTGAGTAAAACCGTAAGGAAATATTTATTTGGAAAATTGTTGTTACTTATTATCTTTTATTTTGTTGTTTTACTCGTAAAAGCAGATTAGTTGATTTTTTTCTTAAATAAATACATTCATTTGAATACGTATTTTATTATTTTATTTTGTGTTCCTACTCCAAACATAATTTTGTGATTTCACTTGAATTATTTCTAAAACATTTTGATTTAGGAACTTATTTTCCTTGAAAAGACGTGATATATCTCATGGTAAACTAACGAAAGTGGCACTTTCGTTAATTTACCAAAGTATATATTTGATACTTTTCATAAGTAACTTACGAAATTGCCACTTCCGTAAGTTTGCTACGGTGTAATATAATACCTATGAACTCTCATGTATGAAGGTGAAAAGTAACGAATATGCATTTATTTGTTATTTTTGTAATATAAAAATAATACATTCATGGTATATAAAAGCAGAGGAATTTTGAAAATCAAATGTATCGCAGAGTTTATTACATCTGTCTCTTAAAAAAAGTTATTGGCAATTTAATGTTTCAAAACGTTCCCCTGTAAAATGTGTTTTTTTCAGTTTCGTAAGTTTACCATAAAGGTGACGTCGTCACCTCCACGGCAAACGAACGAATCTGCAGTTTTTGTAAATTTGACATTTCTATAAAAAACTACACCTTATGTTGTACTACATAAGGTGTAAAATTTTCAAATTTCTGTCTCTAACGGTTATAGAAATCCAATAGTACGAATCTCCATTTTTTGTTGATACGCCCAAATTAAACTTACGAAATTGATATCAGTTGTTTTGGCGTAGTCGAATATATGAAGTCCAAGAAAAATGCACCACGGTCAACCTACGAATCTGTCATATTCGTGAATTTACATCGTAGCACACTTTAGTAAATCGATTTAGCAACTCACGGCAAACATACGAATATGGGAGATTCGTAAGTTCACATTGGTAGAATACATTCTTCATGGGACTCAAGTAACCCATAGCAAACTTACGAATCGGGCATTTTCGTTAATTTACGTTGGTAGCTTGTTTGACAAAGAGGCTTAAATATCCCATAGCAAACTTCTGAATCGGGCATTTTCGTAAATTCGCATTGGGAGCTTTTTACAAAGAGGGTCTAATATCCCATAGCAAACTTACGAATCGGGCATTTTCGTAATTTTACATTGGTAGCTTGTTTAACAAAGAGGGTCAAAATTATGTGCTAGCTGTTATGTACCG
Source organism: Brachylomia viminalis (assembly GCA_937001585.2). NCBI lineage: Eukaryota > Metazoa > Arthropoda > Insecta > Lepidoptera > Noctuidae > Brachylomia > Brachylomia viminalis. Next base: position 1,582,650 of record OW443298.2, read on the forward strand.
CGAGTATAAAGATGTTCAAATAGACTTTGACCGATAGGTTCTTTACTTCAGTGCATATTTCAGAAACGCCCGATTACTTTCGGACTTGAATAAAGCCGTTATCCATGAGCAACACATACTTGATAATATAAGCACCGGGCCACTATAGACAACACACGGTAAGATCTGGACATGACAAAGAAGTCCACATTCAAAGCTGGACATGCACCTGCATTTCACTCAACCGATTCACAAGCAACCTCAAATGGTAGGTGAAAATGACGGCGCGTGAGGAAATGAATGCAAACCGAATAACAGGCGGAAAGTTTTCCGTATGTAGCACTCATCGTCCCGCCACGTGACCCACGATGATAATCGAAGCGAGCACTCGTGGCGATGGCGCTCGCTTCGCTACACTATCAGATCGTGAATGATGCACAGAATGTATGTAATACTGAGGTTTGCCTGGAGCTTGTTAGACTGGGACATGGCCGGGGTGATCTTACAAGAATCAATATTGTGGGTTTGCTAATGAACCCGTAAAAAAGTTATTTAGTAAACACGCAAAATGCTTTAGAAACCAAGCAGTACTGTTCCTCAGTATTCCTTGACGTACAACAGGCCTTCGACAGAGTATGGCATAGGGGACTATTATGTAAAATAAAATCACACTTACCACACTGCTACTACAACATCCTGGAATCTTATCTATCTGATAGAATATTTCAGGTCAAGGAAGAAGACAGCACCTCTAGTTTCTATAATATACTAGCTGGAGTACCTCAGGGCTCTGTTCTTGGACCAGTTTTGTACACCATTTTCACGGCAGACCTACCGCAAAATCCTGGAGTGACAATTGCTACCTACGCAGATGACACCGCAGTCCTGGCATGTAGCAATTGCCCCAATAGAGCGTCGGAAAAACTACAGGAAAGTCTAGACGAAATTCACAACTGGCTTGCCAAATGGAGGATACGCGCCAAAATCGGTCCAGGTCAACTTTACACTTAGACACCAGCAATGTCCACCGGTGAAACTTGGTCATAATCAACTCCCACAAAGCGACTGCGTAAAATACCTTGGTATGCATCTGGACCAGCGACTGACATGGAGGAAACATATAGAAACGAAACGAAAAGAGCTCGACATTAGGTACAAAGGCATGTACTGGCTCCTGGGTAGGAATTCCAAGCTGTCCGTAGACAATAAGATCTTGATCTATAAGACCATACTAAAACCCATCTGGACTTACGGCATTCAACTGTGGGGCTCCGCGTGTAACTCCAATATAAGCATGATTCAGAGAACTCAGAATAACATCTTAAAACAGATATCAGATTCACCTTGGTTTATAAGGAACACTGAAGTTCACGAACACCTGAATATGAAAACAGTGAAGGAAGAAATAAGTTCATGTTCGCAAAAATACAAGTCCAGACTGGAGAGACACCCCAACCAATTGGCCGCTCAACTCACAATACCAGATTATATCAGCAGACTCAAAAGACGCAACATTCTACAATTGGATAACCTGTAGAGAGCTGCATGACTAATATGAGAGTTACTCCTAATGAGGACTAACTCTTCCCTGCCAAATCATCATTCACCTCATCTGCTCATAGTTGTGGAAACTGATTGCAAGATTATGAAAAAAAAAAAAAGTAAACACGCCCGAAATTATTGAAAAAGAACTCCCAAAACAGCTAACCTCTAAAAAACCACAAACATCTGATCCGACATGTTCCTTTACTTTTTAACGCACCTGTGTTTGACTTACGCACGCGCCCCTCTAACATTACAACTTCCGACGCGGATCGGTGGCGTCCGGAAGTGCTGGCAGAGACAAGGAGGCAAAAGACAGCTGATGGTAGGGAACGGTTAATAAGAGGCTGTCTCCGGTTGATAGGTACTAGGTTTGTGTTATTTTTGTACGACAGGAAAGGAAGTCAGTCAGTGGGTTGTTAAGACAGTCTAGTGGCCTGCTACCTGTGCCTACTACTGTGTATAATATCGTAGGTAATTGCACTAATATAGGTACTCACGTAATTGTTGAATGAATCGTCGTGTTGAATGAATGAGGAATCCAATCTAAACGCTACACGTCGTCAGATCACTTTTCCAGGGGTCTATGTGGTCTATTAGATATTGACAATGATCACCACTGTGATTCTATCATAGATAGATCTATGTATGTGGTCATCAATTCATTACCGGACATTCTACGGTTATGAATGCATGGCTGTCAGGTGCGGATGTTAGCGTCATGAGTTATGAAGACAAATTAAGTGTCTAGCTAGCGTATTGTCTAAATCGTGCTCCATCCATTAAGCATATTGTTATTCGTAGTGTGTTGGTGATCTTTCTAGATATGGTGATGACACTATAATAAATTATACCTACCTACCTCCATAAAGAATCTTTCAGAGTTTCAGCAACAACTTCAACGTACCGTTCCTACTCTGAGATCAAGATCACCCCTTAATTTGTCAGTTTAGGACACTTCATCGATTTCTCCTTTTGTTTCCAGATTTAACTAGTTTTGCTAAGTTACCGTTTATTGAGGTTTTATATGAGTAAATGTTGTAACAGTAAACGACCGGTCAGTGAGCTAACTAGACTGAGTCACGGTAACGTGCAGGCTAATACAATTTCTATATGAAAGTTAGATGGCTAAAGTAAATATTTTACTTTCCTATTGTAGCGACAAACGTTGAGGTACACCTAAGGTGATACTCGCTTGCTAGTCTAGTCGGGCTACAGGCTGTAACTAGTAGATGGCAGACGCAGCCTTGCATCCAATTAAATTGAGTCTGAAACACTAAATACTTCGCCGCCACCTAGGGATAGAATAATTTAAATGTCGGGACAGGAGGCCGATTGCAGCTGGATTCTTCACTGTTGAACATTATTAATGGTCGTATATATGTGTTGCGGGCGAGAAGAAAATCTCTGAGAATGATTATTTATTTTTAGGTTATATTTAGACTTCACAAAATTTATAAAACCAAACGTTGCGCGTTGGACAGTTTCTAAGCACTTGTTGTCCGTACGATATCCGACGGTCAAGACTTCAAGAGAGCTCAGAGTTGCGCCACGCCACTGTAGCGCTCTCATTGACTAGCACGAACACAGAACATATATACCCTGACGGGAGCACCTCAGAAAAAAAGCCTGAGGGGAGCACGAACGTCTAGACTAGACTCACAGAGTACTTTTTTTAGGTAGACTAGACTGTCGAAGCGCGCCAACTTCACACTTGCATTTCGTTGTCAATTGACATCCCGTACTCATGACTCTTCCGAGTTCCGATATATACAAATAATAATATATAATGTATTTAGGTACATAAAAGTTTCGTAGTACATAAGGGACTTACACAGTATGCATTTTAATTATATGGTGTATTATATTTATTTATTATTATTATATTTTAATTATTAGGTACTTACGTGACATTGTTGGGTGAATCGCTGCCTACCTACTAATACATAACTCACGACGATTGTCATCAGGGAAGCAACGCTTACCTACCGTATAACACATGCATACACTTCAAGCGGTAAGCATTAAGCCATAAAACATGGGATATCACCATGATTCTGGATACCGATGACTATTACGCGGAAGCTGATGATTCCCAGAAATGGAAAAAGAGAAGTCGACCTCAGCAGCAGCACATTATATCCCTGGGCAGGTACCTATAGCTCTAAGACAAATTGACGGATTTGCTCGAGTTAAACGTAATGCAGACCGCCATATAGAAGTACATTGCTTGCCATGCGCCATGCGCACTCTTTCAGCTATTGCCAGGATTCAGGTATACAAAAGACGGAAATTCAGCTGCTCTCCCACTTTCTTTTGCTTCCCTTTTTTTTTTACTTTATAATATTTATTTATACTAACCATTACAAAATATTTTCAAATCAACTACAAATATACATAAACTATCAAACTATGAAAATTAAAATTTAATAACCTAAACTAACTAAAACTATTAACAAATTAAAATGTGGCGTCGAAAAATCCCTCCGCATCGCTGTCGACTGGTAAAGTACCCAAGAGACTGGCGGCATTGCCACGTTGTATGGCAATGCTAAGCCTCTGGCCAAGGTAAAGGCCAGCCCTTGGATCACGGGGTCTTGGGTCAAGCCGTTTGGAGGTTTCGTTGAACAAACCGTGAGCACTCGGACCCCACGGCCCGAGGGTTTCAACCCCAAACGGCTCGAAAATATAATAACCGCTAAGGTTATTATACTTTCGCCGTTTGAGGTTTTCCGCAGCCGCAGCAGCAGCGCCAGCACAGCACGCCGATTCAGGAAGATGGGATGGCGCAAGAGTATCGACACACGTTGCGTCCCACACTAAAGGCCTACCCACCTTCCAAGGAAATAAAGACATGCCGCCCGGTCTCTTGCCATCGTCGCGTGCCAAGCCACTAGGGTCTAATACAGCTGGAACGCCGACGGTGACAAGAGCTCGTCGGATGATGTCATTTATGTTCGCGTGCCGAGCTAAGCGGCTCGCACTTCGGCTGCAAGACAGGCCATGGTGTCTATTGTCTATTGCTTCCCATTGTCTACCATGTTACTATGTAGGAAATGCAGACAATTAAAGTAAAGAAAATATCCCAACATTTTCTCTAAAGTTGACCTGATCCGTCCACTAGTCTGATCTTCAGTTTCCAGGCAGATCCTCGCACTAATCTGGTGTCTACATGCATCAGACGTAAACACTGCATCTAATTGGTGCAGCCGCCGCCCGGTCTATTCTCGCACCGGTAATGTCCAGCACTTCCGTGAGAGCTGCTTTCTCTGCGCGTGAGTCGCTCATCTGCTAAATACTACTGTGAGCTATCCTGCATCATTGGTAGTACTAGGTACCTGATTATTGTAAACTGGTTGAACGGGGGATCTCCATAAGTCGGAGTATTCTGTTGGTAGCTTGAAGGTTTGTTTATCGCCGTCCTTATCCAATTCATCAATCATGACAATTTTTTTTTACAAAAGTCCTCTTAAAAATTATCTTAAATATCGGATCCGAAACCAGAACCAATGGCAATATAATAAAACCAACTTGGTTTCAATTTCAGTTTCTACGAGTACCATTTGAAGCGAGATTTTGGAGATCTTCACGAGTCCACGTACAATTAAACCTATGCATATCTAAACTGTGGGAACGATACATAATCACGCGACGCCGAATCTGTTATCAATGAACAGTGGACAACAACAACATAACAGACAGGTGCGCGACTTTCACCGGCGCATGCAGGCGCATGCGCGTCAGTCGCTGCCGAGAGCCGAGCGCCGCGCACGCGCACACCGTTATGCGCCGACAACATGGCAGACGCCGAGCGAGCCGATACATACGACGCGAGGGTCACCACGGCTACCGTCTCCAGCCTCAAGTCTGAGGACTCCACTGAGCAGCTCATATGCAAGACGCCTCAGAAGAAAGTAAAGAAAGTGACCAAAGACAAGAGTGTGAGTTCTAAGAGTGTCGAAGCGGGCAGTGATGAACCTACTCGGAAGCGACTGGTGGTGTTTCTGGGGCTGGGGCAGGTGGTGCTCGGCGCCCTGCTGGTGGGCGCCGGGGCGCTGGCCGTGGTGAAGGGCGCTGCCCTGTCGAGGGTGGGCGCGGGCCTGTGGGCGGGCTGTGTCGCCGTAGTGGCCGGAGTGGTCGGCGTGCTCGCCGGCATCAATGACTGCTATGGATTGAATGGAGGAAGCAACGGGTGAGTGTCAGCTGGTGGAGAGATCTCTGTGATGCATCATGCACGTCAGTTATGTGCAATAAACTGGGAGAGAGTTCGTTTGAGTGAATTAATTCCGAGTTCTAAGTTTCTTCCAAAGCGATGTGTTTGACGCAACAGAGCATGAATTGGCGACTGTGAAATTATTTTTTCAATAAAGATAATATTATAATGACACAATAATGATAAATAAAACATAAAATTGCATGCTTTACTAAATTTATTAAAACGACATGGAAGCGTTTGTAAAAAGAGAAACTGCTACTCATTAGTTCATTACATTCTTGTAAAATAGAAGTTAATTAAAGAGAAAGTTATCTTTTGCGAAATAAATAAACAATCAGGACTTAGCTATACCGCGAGAGGCTAGACCAAATGCTTAATATTTCAGACTTTTACGACACAAAAATTGATGTCAACTATATTATAATGTTCGATAGAATATTTGGGGTCATCTCGCGGTAGTTTTTGCATAACTAGTGTTTTTTTAGCGCGAAGAACTACTTTTACTGGAACTGCGAACTAGTTTATAAGAATCACGAGCGATATAGGTACATATAAAAAGTTTGTAGGTTGTAACACAAAAATCTATTAAGTGTGTCATCTCGTGAACCATTTATATCCAGTTAGCTGTTACAAGATATACATAATGGGGACTTTATCAAACAATATGAAATCAATCCCATAAAGATTCCATATTGTTGACACGACCACCAGTTTATACTTTTTCACAGGTGTCTTTGATATACTTACCTACCTTTGGCCCAAATACCGACATAAATATACACAACACGTAAAGTTAAAAATGTAATTTCATGATAATTATATTATTATCATGAATTGACATTTTTAACTTTACTTGTTCATGAATTTGCCTCGGACCCCCTCGTTTGAATATATTGGAAAAGCCATTTCTTAGGCGGTCATAGTTAACTGCATAGGTGGCTTTTAGAGAATCCGCTGATAGAAATAACTTTAGAACGTTCTACTCTTCAACATCATGGCGAAATAATGTTCGTTCTGGACTCTCTATCAATATTAGAATAGAATGCTCTTTATTATGTACACCATAAAAATTACAGATGTAAATGTATACATTTTACATTGGATGACATAATGGGCGGTCTTATCGCTAAAAGCGATATTTTACAGAAAACCTTTAGATGGATTAGAGGGAGAAGGAGAGACAATACTGCAGGTAGTTAGTGGTTTACCATTTACATATACTATAAATACATACATACATAAAACATATGCTTATCATAATATAAATTAAGTCTTCATAATGTCATTTTAAAGTTTTAATTCAATACCAATTGCCATCCAATTAGTGACGTAAGAGAGCTTCCTCGCGAGTTAGCACACGCGCATCATTAGCTGATCGGTCGCGTGGCGCAACACAAATACAAATACCTAATTTATATGCAAACATTGTGATCCATGGCTTATGCAATTGACCAAATAAATTGTTGAGACATGGAATTTATAAAAACAATTTAAGTTGGATAAGCGTTAATCAACTCGGCTAATTAAAAGAAAATGAAAATGTTTGGTCATCATGAGGAATCATGATTGTATCTAAACTGTCATGTTCATAAACATTTTCTAGTTTATGAACATGATGGTTTTATTCAGTTAATTTTAGACTGAATTACTGATTGGAAGTCGTTTCGTCCCAGTTATAATAACAAAATGTTCTTAAATTCAATCATACATAGTAACGTATCAAAAATGTAAGCGTTAGAATCTACGCTGAACTTCAAATGCCCAAGATTCCATTCCAAAACATGACACTAATAATGAGATGAAAGATGTTTCCAAAGCGATAGCTAATGTGTATCGAAGACCACCATGAGGAGAGCATAATGAACTGGCATCTATCAGTTGAGACAGCGGTGAGCCAGTGACGCAATGTCGGTGTATTTTCATAACAAATAACAACAGTTCAACAGGCTTTGAACTCGTGACCTTTCACTCGAGACAGACTTTAGATCAAATTTAATTACAAAGCGGTAAAGTAGGTACCTACCACGTTGTCAACGTTGTCAAAATAATATGTAGAAGGCCTCTGTGAGAATGCATACATTTTTCAAAAATATTTTTTTGGAAGGGTGGCTTCTTATCGAATTCATTATAACCGATGGATTCAAAACCGATGTTTTATATTGTAATGCAAATAAATGATTTTGAATTTATACCAACACAACAAGCTGAAAATATACACAATCAGAAACTGCAAAGCATGATGTTAACTACAAATCATAATTATGAAGAAAACAACTTACTACCCTGCCATTAAAAACTTTCTAAGTTCAAAGAATCTTCTGGAATCATGTAGAAAACATCTTAAAGGTTTAAGGTACCAGCAAATTACCTTTTAATCACAAAGTTAATAGTATTGCGACGTTTATAGCATCAATCTCGTTGACAATAGTTGAACATGTCGTTTATTACAAGAAAGCGTCTGTACCTCGACTTCTATGCTAACCATAAATCCTTTTCAGTCAGGAAATAGGAAATCAATCGACAGCATTCCGCAAACTTGTTGCTATGGCAACCAGGTTGTTTGATGAAAGTCCAACGCTTTCTCTCGGCTGTTCAGTAGCATCTTGTATGTTATGTACTTTTGTTATGTAAAGGGGCCGATGTGGGCTCGGGTTTGGGTGACAAGCTGAGGAATATTTGGGCGTCATAGAATGAATACCTACTTATTGTGTTTTCGAGTTGTTTCACTCTAAAATTACGAGGAATAACTGCACAGTTTAAATAAAAATCATTCGATATGTGTGTGTTATTGAAACCATATATACTGCAAGCATGTTTTGGCCGATTTGCAACTATAGGATCATTAAAGGAATTTATAAATAAAAATATACCAGTTAAAAAAAATACAAAAAAACAACCATTTAATTCTCACAAAAAATAATTAAATTGACTTGTATTAGTTACGATATAAGTACCTATGCCGCTTTTTACTTATTTTATATCCAAAGAATGATTCAATAAGCGCATAGCGCATTAAAAGTACACACAACTAAAACGCACTCTACGCTTTTTGAATTAGTCATTGGATATAAAAAAGGGACAAGCTGTATAGGTACTTATGTCGTAATTAATACAAGTCAATTTAAGTTTCTTTTAAACTATTTTTTTTTATTTATTTTACTTTTAAATCTAGTATATTAATTATTTAGTTTATAAGTAAGAAGTTGTAAGCGGTTTACTCGTTACCAAGCCCAATCTATTGGACCCGTCAAAACGATTCATATGAGCCCTAACTCGAGGGGTTTTACTAGTAGCCACTGAAGAGTTCCATTAACCACCTCCTAGCTCCATCATCAGATCAGCATCAAGATACCAAATTATAGTATTGTTATCCGAACTACATATACCTACATGCAAAGTTTCATCAAAACTAATAATATGACCTCAAACTCAAACGGTTTACTGGCAGCTGCTGAATTATTCCACTATCCCCCTCCTGGCTCCATCATCAGACCCTCGTTGCTCGAGCCCAATCTATTGGACTGGTTAAAACGAATCATATGAGCCCAAACTGGGGGGGATTACTAGTAGGCACTGAAGAGTTCCACTATCCACCTCCTGACTCCATCATCAGATCACCTCCAAGATAACAAATTATTGTTTTGTCATTGGTCGTCGATACACCGTGTGCAAATCAAGTTAATCAGACGTCTTGAAGTTGGTGAAAATTACGTTGAAAGATTCCGTTACATAGATAGATAGATCGATACAGGTCAAGCTAATAAAAGTGTGTTAATAAAAAGATTGGACCCATTATAGAACTCTGAGGAACACCCTTAAAAATAATCTTAAAATAATTTGCAACACAAATAAAATGGTAAAAGTGGGAACTAAACGCGAACTAAATGCTTTTCTGCGGGTAGAAAACACGCGTACTCTGCTTTAATTTCTATATACAATAACCTTATAGTTGGGAGTAGTGTTTTACCTTCACGATAAATATGTGCATTGCACACCATTGCATACCATTCTTCTTATTATTTCCTTTAATTAACTTTTTGCCGTTATTATGGAAGCAGACAATAAACTTGATACATTTCCTCCGTCCGAACAGGTATTATACTTAGGTACATAAACATATTAAAAAAAACGCATTATAACCGAAGTGATTGAGATCTCAGTGAGAATGCGTTAGACTGTATCTACAGAGGAAAGAGATTAAAAAAGCATTAATTTATGAGAGAAACATGAAAGTGTTAATAGCAACATGTGTTATATAAATTGGTGCGAAATATCCGGAGTTGTGTAGTGAGTCTTCTTTAACTTCTCAATTTGATTCTCCTCGACTCCAGTTCGATTCGCTTTGATTGTAGTCTGTGCGTTCTCAGTCAGTGAATTTCAGATTTTAATGAAGTAGAAGATTACTGAAGTGATGAACCCGTGACTGACCGCCGTTTGTAGTATTGTCGGTTCTTTTGCTATATTTATATTATAATTGCGAAAGTAACTCTGTCTGTCTGTTTATGGTCTTTTCACGTCTTAAGGGCTGAACGGATTTCAAAGGGCACACGTGTAGACCATGACCTTTCCAGGGACATATTTAGAATACTTTTTTTACTATAATTACCAACCTTCACGCGGACGAAGCCGTGAGCAAAAGCTAGTTTCCTCATAAAAAGCGTAATACGTCCACATCTCTCACTTGATGTGTAATACGTCCACATCTCTCACTTGATGTGTAATACGTCCACATCTCTCACTTGATATGTATTTAATTCCATAAGTCCATACGTTTCCTTGCAAGAAGTGCCCATATCTAGACGTGTGCGCGGGAGTGTTGCGCAGCGGCGCGTGGCGTGGCGTGTTCCGCTGCGCGCACGCAGATGTTGGCGCATACGACACCATGTACTAGGTGTAGTGTACTACCGAAGATGGTCGTATAAATGTATAGGATGTAGTGGGTTGAAATACTGAGAGTCTATCCAACTGGACCTGTAGCAAATTCTCATATGTCAACTTGTACTTTATACTATTTTCATTTAAATATACCAATCAAACCTAACATGAGATTAAGATAGCTCGTTTGTTTTCTTTCAGTACGAGTATACATCTTTACCGTCTTTAATGGGTGGTATATTGACCAAGGGACTTATCTGTATCAAGAAGCTTCCATGTAGCTTCCATCGTCTTTCAGGATCCAATTGCCAAAATGAACCCTCTTCATGAATCGTATTGTCAGCGCCTTCATAGTAGTAGAGTCCATATAAATCTATCTTATCGCCCACTTCACCATACTGTCCTGCGCAATCAACTCCAAATCTTTGTTTCAACTCTCAGACTGTACACTGTGTCTAGCTGGAACACGGCACGCGCAATGATGCGTCTCGTGTACCGTTGCGCCCGCACCGCTTCCTCGTCGCTGTGTGTTGATCCGTGCCGAGACACGTGTCTGGTACTGTTAGCACTATTGTGTCGTCTGCCAGCTGGGAACCACTTCTGGAAGCTGTGAGATATGCTTACCGATTTTCATTTGTACGCTTTTTGTTGCTATTTCCTTATTGAATGTGGTGACTCTGTATGGAAATATAACAGTGAAATATTTCTCAGTGGAAATGTACGAAGTTGTATGAGATGGACGGGCAGAATATAATTTATTGAATCATTTTCACACTGTATTTTCGATAAATTAAGCAGAAGTAACAAAGATCTACAGAAAGACTGGCTAATTTTACTAAATCCATCAAAGTAGTAATTCAACGTGTAAGACAGTAGTTTCTCAAACACTGAAGTCATCCAGAATGTCAAGTCTAGTCCGAGGGGCAAACGTGATTCATATTTAAACGTATGGTCGTGAATTTTGTTTAACTTGATTACATCTATAGTGTTTCAGCTGTATGTGTGTTGCGTCATACTTTTACCGAAACTGCATTTGCGCAACCAAACGTCGCGTCGCCGCGTCGTGAGATTCACACACTCACGCGAATTAATTTAGCGAGCTCCTAATATTAATTAAGATGTCGAGTGTCTATTTATACACAGACTGCTAACGATATGGCGAAATCTTGTCATTTCTACATTCAGTTATCTCGGGAACAAGTTACATTGAAGCAAGTCTGTTGTCAACTGAATGTCGGAAACGGTTACGTTAAATACGTCAAGTTGTCGCGGAAAATAAGCTGTTTTTGCTTAGATTTGGACAAGTCAATGTCTATCTATGGGCAATTGACACTTGAATAGCTAAAATGTTTTAAGATTTAGCAAGTCAATCTGTTTTGCGTATTTGTGTACCAAAAATCTTTAACTTGCAACACAATCGAGCAATGGATAATGGGTGGTTAGTGTTCACTTAAATTTTATCAATAATCAGTTATTTACAGATTCATGACGTCACTTTTTGTAGATACGAGAGCTTAAATATAACTTATAAGGCTTAGGTACCTACTGAACATGTTTATATTTTAACATCTTTATTGCTGTTATATTGTTCGCTACTGAAAAGATGTCTATAGATGTCCGAAGCTTACCTTTATAAATGTCAAGATTCTAGGAACACCATATTATATTTGTATCGGCCGATACCTACTTATTGTGATTTAGTACCCACTTACCTGTGTTTACGACCAATGTAGCCAACACAACGTCGCATGTTCAGGAAAGGTATTGATGGCTGCTAAAGCTTTCAAAGTTACCATTATGTTGAGGTAACTTAATAATTGGCAGTTTACAAAATCACGATTAATAAACTCGCACTCATTAATAGACCCGCACTCATTAATAAACCCCCACTAATTAATAAACCCCCACTCATTCCTATTTCAAAAGTTACGTTAAAAATTGTTATAAAAGCAGGGTGATGATGACGTACCAAATTTTCTTCGATACCGCTGGCAGCCATCGCAACCCTCTGGTTGTGAAGGCCGCCAGTTATGTCCCCTCTAGAGTCAGTAAAATCCGCCGTCCAAGGCACGCACTGACCGACCCCGACGACCCCACCACCCTCCTCCAGGAAAGCAGTAGGGCCACCAGTACAGTATACAAACACAGACACAAAACGAAGTTCCGACCTCGCCGCCGAGGTCCTTCGCGTCCGCGTCCGCGTTCCTCCCCGATAAATTCCTCTTCCCCTCCCTTGATCGGATCCACAGAGCCAGCTGGTGGCGTAGCTGAGCCAGTAGTTTTAAACCCCCCATAATAATAATGAATCCATTCAGATCCAGCCTGTCCCCAACTTGCTGTACCTCCCCAGCGACGCCCTAAGCCGAGGTTCGTACCCCACAGGGGGTGCCCTTAGGTGATGGTCGCTTAGTTTATAATTAATATTATGCCCCTGGCTGGAGGCTTTGAGTTAGCTCGAAGGCACCACAGGAATGACCGGTTAAGCAGTCACGGCCTCTCAAGGCCAACTGCGAGATGCCATTTAGATTTAGAAAAAAAAAAAAGACGTACCAAATTAAAACAACAATATTTATTTATTTTATGTGAAACATTGTGTTATACATAAATTGGGGCAGGCCTAGTATTTTAACTCGCTAGGGCTACCCCAATTTAGCCCCAGTAAGCCCCCCACTTTAGCCCCAGTAAGCCCCCACTTTAGCCCCAGGAAGCCCCCACTTTAGCCCCAGTAAGCCCCCCACTTTAGCCCCAGTAAGCCACCCACTTTAGCACCAGTAAATTAAAATGGTACTTGTGTCAGAGCTGTCTCGTGGTAAATCCTAAAAATCCAAATCACCAAAACTAAAATCACTAAATGAAATGCCTACCTTCCATAACCTAAATGCCTTTTATTAAATGTATAAAGTCACATTACACCTAAGTACCTATAGATGGGTCACACTGAAAGTTTACAGGAAATAAAAAATGGAATGATGTAGAAGCCTGTTAATATCTTTATTGCTTTTCGAAGTAGTCTCCGTTCCTTGCTAAGCATCGACGCATGCGATAGAACCATTGACCTTCTTTAGGGATTTCTTCCACGACTTTATCGAAATTTTTATTTTTGGATAAAAATATAATTCACAAGGTGCCAGGTCAGGACTGTAAGGAGGATGACTTACTAACTCCACACTTTCGATAGACAAATATTCGATAGTCCGTCTGGCGGAGTGAGCTGGAGCGTTGTCGTGGTGGAGGAGGATCCTGCTTCTTGGGCACTGCTGTCTAACATTTTCCAATACAACTGGTAAACAATGACTGACATACCAATCTGCAGTAACAGTCTTTTTATTTTCTAGGACAATTGTTGCAAAATGACCCGACCGTCCAAATAATGAGGCAATCATCTTTTTCTCTTGGCTTCTGCCGTTCTTTACTTATGTCGGCAAATCTTCGAATGGAAACATCCATTGCGCAGATTGTCTTTTGGTTTCGGGTTCGTAACAATATATCCAGCTTTTATCACCTGTGACGATGTTATATTCGAGTCATCTCCGTCATACACTTCAAGCATTAAACGGCAACAATCCAAACGATGGCGCTTTTGATCTTCCGTCAAATTATAAGGTATCCATCTAATACAAAGCTTTCTGACGCCTAAATGTTCATGTAAGACTTTTTGTACTTAACTCATACCAATGCCTAAAGCTGCCCGAATCTGTTGATATGTCACCGAAGGGTGCTAATGATAGAAGCTGATAGAAGTATCAGCTTCTATCATTAGCCGCACAGCATTCAGTAATCGCCGTAGAAGGACGTCCTTCTCGCGAATTACCAGTGAGTTTACTTCGACCACGTTTAAACACATTAAACCAGTTGTAAACAGTGGCAGGAGATGGGGCTTTGTCATGAAATGCTTATCGAAGTCTATCGTAACGTTCCTGTTGGGTAAGACCGCAACGAAAGTCGTAATGAATCATTGAACGAATCCATTTCGACGATTTCGACTCACGACAGACAATTTTTAAATTGCCGCCAATTTGTAAAAACAAATGACATATTATGATTAATTGCAGCTGCAGCTTCCCAAAAGAGTTCCTAATTCGAAATGTAAATATTTTTTTTATTGGCTGCTTTTCTTACTGGCCTATTCCAAAAACGTTCAGTGTGACCATCGTAATTACGAGTGCAGTATTAAGATGTGACACTTTTTTTTTTTCCTAACTATGGCATCTCGTAGTTGACCTAGAGAGGTCGTTACTACTTAACCGGACTATCCTGTGGTTGCCTTAAGTGAAACTCAAAGCCTCCAGCCAGGGGCGTATTATTACATACTAAGCGACTATCACCTAAGGGCACCCCCTGTGGGGTACGAACCTCGGCTTAGGGCGTCACTGGGGGGGGGGGGGGGGGGGGGACAGCAAGGTGGGACAGGCTGGATCAGATTTTTCTTATTATTAAGCTTGATGAGGTCGGCGTTTCCTAATTGACTACTCTCTGAGAAGAAACGCCGAAATAAACTCAGAGGTCACAGTCGGGGGTTTATATTTACGGGAGGATGTGACACAGGAAGAGCCTGTATCTTATATTCCCACGTACTACTGAAGCCGACGACATGCCGTCATGTCGCGAAGGGAGGGAAACAAGTTATTATCGTGTTCATACGATGACAAGTTGTCAACTCTTACCCACTGTAGTTGTACTGTTTATAATCTCAGTACGCATTGGTGGCGAAAATATATTACAACTGTGTCATTTTGATTGAGGATAAATTAGTAATGAAGAATGTTGTTGTTGTACAAAGGACGCCATTGGCGATTTTTGCTAGGGTAATAAGCATATTCCCCAATAGCTCAATGCAAATGGACTTGCTAATGAGGACCTTTGAATGATCGAGATAGACAGGACTTTAAAGTCTGAATTTCTGAATACTTACGGTTTCCGAAAATTACTAAAATGTTAATAATCTCCAAGCCTCTAGTATTCACTTTATTGAGGTTTTTGTGATTTAATCTTTAAGCCTAAATATAAAAACACTCGACGACCCTTATGCACGCCTGGCATACTCTAGGCATTTCATTCCAACCTGAAATTGCTGCCAGGATCATGTTTTCTCAACCTCCCTTTTTGCTATAACTTCTATTGTTGAAGAGACAACATAACTCTAGTATCAACATGAAACTCGATAGGATGCCTCAAGACAAGTGTATGTAGCGCATCTTATGCTTTCACTTGCCCGCGACACGTTGCATCACACGGACGAATATGTGTCATAACGTCATCGCATCACGGTCCATTTTCAGGTGACACTCATGAGAGAAAATAATTAGTTTGTAAAGTGCCGAAAGGGAGATAGTGGCGATCGATGATTGATGCTGAATGAGCGTCGATTTAGTTAAGATAAACTGCTAAATGATTGGTGCGGCGATCACGGAGGCGGTAATGGAATCTCGTAATAGCTGGTCTTGAGTCAGGATTTCTATTTATCTGTAACGAGTTTCTTGACGAGGTGAGATGTGTTGTGCTGTGTTGGATGCTGGGGCCGAGTGCGTTATTAAGACGTTGCTGACGGTTCTTACGTCACGAGTTCACGTCTGATCAATTATAAGCAGGTATCACAAACAAACCTCGCTATTGATGTCGATTAAATACTGTTCATGTTTTTTCACTACGCCATACGCTTCGCGGTTGATATAGTGTTTTATTGACAAAGATAAGACCTAGCTATTCTTTATTTATATTTAGATCCACCAATTTCTAATTTAATATTCCACTTCGATATTCGCGATACCCAATTGAGGCCAGAGCTATTGCTATCAATCTCAACGATATCAAACTAATAGGTACTCGTAATTAACAGCTGTGCGATAGAGAAAGTATCGGCGGCTCGATATTGTTTAATTAGAATGACAATGAGCGGCAGATGACCCGGTGAGGACCCTGAGGGCATTGAGGAGGTACGCTCGTTATTTTATGCCATAGTATACCGCCAAAAAAATGCACATGCTAAGGCATTCATCGCAGCCTCACTGAGGGCGAATTTCACCGATTAAACTGATCGCGATCATCACAGTCATGCTATATTCATGAGCTGTGAGTGTCATTATTGTAGTTGATGATGGACACTGCCAGCTCTTGAACGCGGTTTAGATGTGCTGATCGCGATCAGTTTCATAGGTGAAATTCGCCCTTATTAGTGCTGGAAATGGTCATAATCAAAATCACAACGCCGGGCTCAAACCGAATATCCTTCAGTAACTTTCTAGTCTAGTTAGACGGATGACACCTAATTAAAGACCTATGCTGTTCCATGAAAGTGATCAAAATGGCATGTTTGCACTAAACATTTCATCGACGTTTATTGGTTAGTTAAATCTAATTGAATAGATGGACTACAGACGTACAAACTTTCACTGCTAAATTACCAAGAGGTCACAGAGGTCGGGTCGAAGTCACGACTTCTAATGAGACTAAATATCAACATGCACGTGGGTTGAAGGCGACAGGACAGGATGATGTTTATAACGAGTATTGGAGCTGAAGACTATAATGTCACACATTCCGAAAATGTTAGATTTCAGAAAGCATTTCCCATAACGTGTGCTACGACTATGTGTATTAATTTATTTCGCAACGACATCTGCATTCTTCGAAAAGTTAACTAAAGTTCCATTCTATCCACATTTGGCCTAACCTAAACCTATCCGATTTTAAGAACAACATGTCAAATGCCTCCCACTTTGCGCCACTAATAATTGTTCTTTCTTTCCTTGGAGCGCTTTACTAACATATGGTCTTTTCCAGAAGTCCACTGCTGACTGCGTTCCTGGCTCTGTCTCTGCTGTGCCTGGCTTGTGGCAACAGCGCAGCTGTGCTGGCTGCCACCGGCCTGCAGCGCGACTCGCTGAGGCAGCCCACCGCGCACGCCAGCTTCGAGGTGAGTACATGATGGAGAGCATAGCACTTGCCCTGTTCTAGCTGTTGATGATGCGATGATGGCAAATATGATAAATGAACATCAAATATCAGTACTTGTCTCCGACAGCGTTAGGTACCTACTGTGTATGACAGCCATTAAGTCACAGGACCTAGTGTGACACCCTTTCAATGGGGCTTAGGGTATTCTAAATAGTGCATGAATTTGATTCATTTGAATGGAACATCTAATTACTATATGAAGAACGGCAGCTATGCTTAATAGATAGGTATCAACGAGTCTATGACAAAAACAACACACGCATTTGAAGAACACAGTCCAACACCAACGGAACACAGTCAGCAGTTTGCATGATACACTAAACCTATACTTAATCAAGATCTGTTCTATACAGCTCAAGAACAGTGAAACTTTTAACTGAAGCAGATAACATATTTTCCAGTTGGCGTACTCCAATAATTGATTCAATTAAACGTTATCAATATTAGCATACAATCTGACATTACATCGGTGGCAAGCTATTTATTGCCCGGCGGTTGGGCAAGCTACTGGCGACCAGTGCCCGCTACACTTGCCTGCATAAATAACTTGCTACCAGTCGCGCCTATTTGTACTTCCAAGATGTTTGGATCAAACAAGAAAGTGCACAAGATTTAGACACGTCTTGTACACGTACATTGTTTGTTCAATATTGTAAAGCTAGATGGCGCTGGCATGTCCTAGCTCACTGATCCTTGAGAAGAAATGCCGAAACAAACTCAGAGAAAATATATTAGAATAGAAATATATTAGAAGATATAATATAGAATAAATTGATAGTGTCAAGAGGATGGGCAGCATTATTTTATGTGATAATGGACACATAGCGATCATCAAGTCTTGCTTACAGTACAGTTTCGTTCAAGCTGTTTGTGGTGGGCAAGGTTTAGCATTCTACTTACAGGTGCACATAATAAGATATCGACGTTGAGGCTTGGTCCTTTGTCTTTTGTCTAAAAGCAGAACTTCTGTATTGTTGCTTTCATGTGACAACCTCTCAATTTGTGAAGTAAGATAGATATTCTAATAGAATTACATGGCTCTCCATCACAATTCACAATTGAGTATATTCTTGACAATGATTATGTAAGTTTACGATACCTACTTTTCTTCGAATGACTGAGGAAGTTTGCAATCCTGAATTATATTAGCAGCATGTTCAATTCATGCCTGTGTTTTCCGCAATAACTTAATAATAAATATGGTACAATACATTAATCACCTAAAGAACGGCTATTTTTCACCGGAACTCCATGGCGGCGGCCGACGGCGGCACGCGGCGGCGCAACTAGTCGCCGCCACCAAAAAACTGTATGGTTGGTAGCGCAACCAACCCACCATAAAGGTGTGTTTTGCCATGGTGGCCTAGTGAGATATGGGCTTCAAGCTTCCTAATAATAAAATATGTGAAGAGGACGTACCTGTACCTCCTCCATGTTCCAACACATTGCAGCACATGTAAGTAATCAACACATCTCACATATTACCTAACCATGCACTTACTGCTAACTCATTCTAGGAACCACTAGCTAAACGAATTACTCAACTTTTAGTGCTTACGTTTTAAGTATTTCCTTACTTTCTTTATTTATTTACGTACAGTTAGGTAAATACCTACTCGACGACTAAGTATTTGTGTAGGGCGTCGGTTTCTTATTCATTATGGATCATTTCTCCTCTTGGGAAGGCCATCAAGTGTGGCAGAAGCCCTCGCGGTTCTTACGAGAACAATAGCTCGTACCGCACCAAGTGCAAAGCGTGGTTTGTGGAATGAAAAACTAATTAACGTCGGTATTTCATGTTCAAGAAGACCATTAAGACCTACGAGGCTGTGAAGGAATCTATCTAACTGATTAAATGATAGCAATATATTTTCAGGTAACTCTAAATCCTAACTTTGCTTTCTGCAAATTGTATCGGTTTTCATTCAATTTTGAAACACACACGTGCAACTTCAGTTTTGTCAAGCACCTACTACAGTGCACTGAGACAAGAGCATACAATTCGTAAATACACCGTTGCGTTGTCAACATCTGTACCATCGGCGCGGATGTTAGAAGGTCGGCGGGTGACATGCGGCTAATGTTTAGTATCTGAGAGTACTGCGAGTACTTGCGATACGGATTGTACTGGAACCATGTACTATGCAGCCTTGTTCCACATAGCGAGATACGTGACATCTTATGTATTAGTTAGTTAGAAGTAAATAAACGTTAAACATATAACCGAGTAAACATGTAAGCAGTTTATAGACTTTAAACACTTTTAATGACAGCATCGTCTAGGCAGTGATGCCCCCTATTATGTCTAGAGTGATTATATACCTATTTGTTTACGACTTAAGTTAGCGCATACAAAACTTTATTTTAGAAATACGTAGAAAAAACCCTGTTTTGTATTAAAATTAGGTCAGAAACGTACCTATAATTAGTTGATGCCTTACCTGATATATTTAAATTTAAGCCCCCAAAATGCAGTAACTAAAAAAAAAGTTTATGTAAAGTTTTCCTCGTGATAAAGTCACACGCTATCCTCTGAAAATCATCACAATCATTTTCAAAATAACAACAAACTTTACTCTCAAACCCACAATTTCTGTGATTCACAACTTATAAGGTTAACAGCGCGAACGAGCGGATGTAGTAGATCCCCGGTCAAGGCTGGCATTACCCGGTGATGCACATTCGCCGGCTATTACGCGTAATGACACGGCGCACGAATGTTACGTCAATTATCGAGCGGTCACTCATTAGTCGCTCGATGTAACGATAGTAAAGCACGCTTGATACGACGCGAGGAATAGAAAACTTTTCACAAAAAAACCACCGTCTTCCAAAACAAAACACTACAAAGTGAATAATTTCTTTAATTTTGGAAGTCGGTAGCAAACTTCCAAATTTTTATTGTTATTTTTCACTATGTAGTGTTTTTTTTTAAAGACGGTGGTTTTTGTTTTGTGACAAACTTATTATTTTTCACTATTTTGTTGTGGTACCTACCCCAAACAAAATCGTATACCACTACTTGCAATGTAAATAACAGTGACAGGAAGTTATTACAACATCATCAACATACACTAAGTGGAAATAAAATACGTATTATTGAAGCTCAAAAACAACTCGTCAGAAATTTACTAAATGTATATGGTACCAATCTGAAAGTATATTCTTTCAAATAAAAATATTAAAAAAAAACAAATCAGTTTATAAATAACAAACTACTGAGGTAACAACATAAAAAAATACAAAACCATACTACCGAATTGAGAACCTTCTTTTTTTTTCAAGTCTGTTCAAAAGAGATATTTTGCAGCATGTGTGTGTATTTATGTTATATACAGTAGTGGATTATGTAAATGTTTCTTTTCAAGGGTAGTATGTATTGAAACGTGCTGTATTGTGACCAAATTACATAATGTATTTACAAATAACAACCTTCATGTCCATTGCCCAGTGGCTAAAATATTCAGTAAAATGTCTAGAAGCGTTCTTGGTAGAATCTGACGGTAAATCTACGTACCTGTACATTTTCTCGTAAAATAAGTGCAGCTGAGTTCAATGCACTGTTGTAGCTTCATTAAAATTACGACTTACTACAAAACGTAACGGTAAGGAGAAAATAAAGTAAAAAGAACCATTTACAGAATACAGTAGGATCCACTTCAAATAGGTAGCTTTAGTTTTGTGCACCGACCACAAGGTGACCAGTCTGTTCTGTACAAGTGACGAGTGGCAGGGCTACTACGTCATAAGCAATGGCTGTTAGGGTCGGTTCACATCTGACGGAAGATGCGTCGGGCGAAACTTCGTTAACATCCAATTAGTACGCTCGACGCACCAACGCATCATCGGTTAAGTGTGAAAGGTTGAATGTTTTCTCATATAATTGTCTGTTCTGGCGTTACGCGACCGATAATATGCAACGCATCTTCCGTTAGATGTGAACCGACCCGTAAAATGATGTTTTTTTTTAATACAGCCTGTATCTTCTTCCGCTCTTCAGAAGCGTTGCTTTAATAATGTTAGGTCAATAGTTTTCTGTTTCAATACCAACTTCCCAAGTTCAGTATGACATAGTATTTTACCACTTCTCCCAGATGAGTCCACGTAACGGAGAACAGTGAATCTATGGGGCTGATTATCTTGTCGCGGGAGTATTAAAAGTCTAACGATATTTATTAGCAATATTGTTGTCGAAGGAGCATTTTTCCACGCTCCTATGTGAATGAACTGAAGATAACATTGCCGGTTCACAGTTTCATATTAACTGAAAGAATGTTATTGTTCTGAACAAGCTAATCAACATAAATAATTTTCTCCGTTAATTTTGTAACATGAAACTGTTATTCATTTGTGTTCTGTGATTAGTATTTCACTTATTTTAAATTATTGTTCATATTGTCTTTCGGTTAAACATCGACCATATTTTATTTATTTCCGTACATAGGAGAGGCCCACATATATGGTAGTTATGTTCGACATGAAACGGTACATGAACACATAAAGCCGCGTTTTCACTTAGTGTTCTGAACAGTTATGAGCGAGCAAGCGTTTGTTCGCGCGGTACTTAAAAATACTTGAGCGAGCGAACATGTTCGTACAGTGATGATCGGTTGGGCTCGGCAAGCGATTGTTCGATCGTTCATTCATTCAGTGAATACGACATCACCCGGCGGCGCGGCGAGCGAGTAGTTGCTCTGTACATTCGCTCGACGTTGGATTTGCTCAGTTGGTGTCCGATCTTTTTATATTCTACGCGAACATGGAGTGGAATCAAGAATAGAATAGCAACTAATTCAAAATTATAGAGCCCATCCATGCTATGGGACCCGCAAACCAAATATTACAAAAATTACGCAATAAAAAACGATGCGTTAAAATACATATGTAGTCGATCTTGTGTCCTTTTTCTCGTTGTAGTGAAAACAGAGGGGCAATTCCCGTATTTTTTAGAACGTTCGCATTCTAATCTCAGTGTCAATCTGTCAAAAATTGTATAGCGTTTACCTACATTTTTGACATTAGACTGTCGCTGAGATGAGATTGCGACTTGAATTTGAACGTTTTTAATTACGGAAATTGGCCTTCTGATGTCTTCTGTTTTGAGCGAACATTGGCAGAACAGCAAACCATTGCTCAAAACAAGATGTTTCCTCGGCAGGGTAGTGAACACGCGGCTTAACACGTCAATTTGTCAGTCAAACACAGATGCTGATTAATTTGACTTGTCTTACATGTACCGAAATACGAGTATTAATAACGATACTTTAATAGCAGCTTCATTCGTAGATATTAAATACAACTCGACACGTGCTGATGGCTAAACAATGCTGACAAATGAATTGATGGGCTGGTTTTAGTTTGTAAAGATGGTGGTCGCGAGGTCTAAAGGTCGAGGCTGGTGTTGTAGGCTCTAGTAAACTGTTATTATGTACCTATACAAATATATTATTATATAAAGCTGTTTTAAGGCTATCTGTTTCACTGTATGCTGTATTTTTTTAATTACTTCTCGACTATTTTGTGTGCCTACATTTATTTATGCGAATTTTCCAAACATTATTTATATGTAAAAGAAGTATTTTTCTCAGAGTTTAAAATAAGTTAGGTACTTACTTTATCATTGACAGCGTACACATTATACACGACCAAATATCTGTTGATAAAACGTATAATTTTCACCCATTACTCCAACAGGATGAAATGGAAGCCTGGACACCTGTCCTCACCAACATCGCCCTGCTCATCATCGCATCCGTGCACTGCCTGGTCTGCATCATCAGCATCTACCACCTGTCCAAGAGGATATGCCCCTGTTTCCGCGCCAAGCAAGCGTACGACCACAACCAGTTCGACCCGACCTTCAGGCCCGTGCAGCAGTTCGTGGTCAGCGTGGACGAGGTGAAGAAGGGGCAGGATGTGGAGCGCGTGAGGAATCATGAGCTGTGTAAGGAGCTGGAGGTCAAGCTGCAAGGGGAGACCATGAAGAAGAAAAAGGTAAGATGGTTGAAGGTTGAATGGTGTAGTATACTTCTGATTGTTTTGAGGATATCCATGGAAGATATCAATTAAATACAGTAGTGTATGCTTTGGAGAACGAGAATATGATGAGGAAAAGATAATTTTAAGGACGTGGGGCATAAGACAACAAAAGAAACTAAAAAAAGTCTGATCATCAAATGTCAAAACTTATATCAGCTGTTATTATAAAATTCTAGTTCGCTGATAGTTGATAGTATTACTTGACCGAGAAACAAAATCAAAAATCAAATAGATTTCCATGAGATGAACAGGAGATCAAATTCAGTCCATTACATAAATTCAATTAGAACCGGGAATTTTTATAGGTAGGAACCTTAATATGAACCATGTGCCATCCACTATCCATCTATCCATGTGTTTGTCAGCCATCTTTTAGCTACTGGTATCCATTTTAACCAAACCCTCATTCACCAGGAGGAGCCAGAGTTCGGTAGCGCCAACAGCAAAGAGAAGCTGGTGACGCGCTGGCTAGGGCGGCATCAGGGGCCGCCGGGCGCGGGCGGGGGCGCGGGCGGGGGCGCGGGCGGGGGGGTGGTGGCTACTGCCCGCCGCCGGGGGGTGCGCAAGCAGAGGAAGCCGCCCCCACTTGTGCTGTTGCCTGCACATCCTGCTAGCACGGTTAGTGACATACTTTTTGGATTGTTTGTGTTCTCAACAATTTGTCTCTATTTAGGTGTTATCAGATCTGGATATTAGGTGTAAACAGGAGAAACGACTGGAGAAATTCCAGTATTTATCGTAATTTACAGGGTTTGAAAAATCGATCTTGATACATGAGTTTATTTCCAGACCGATTTACTAAGTCAACAATCATTGGACAGCGCGACAATAAGAATGTTTAGCAATAAACATAATTTGTAACGTTTAATTAAATTACCGACTAACTACACTATAAATGAAATTAGTTTTCCGGTTGACTTCTTGACTTATTGCCTCAAACGTAAAACGTTAAACATACCGTGAAAACCTCGTAACTCGTAGTGTAAATATTTTTAGCTGATAAGCCCGCCAATGAATTATTCAAATGAGTGAATATTGTTTAGGTACAGCCGTTTAGTTTCCATACAACTGGTAACGGCTAGTGATGCGTAACTGATATGATATCGCATTTTTTAAATTAAAATAACTTAATTATGCACAGATATTACACAAACCGAAATCTTTGAACAGAAATGATGTTTTAAATATTCCGCCTATTACTTACTTTACTTTTATAGTTGCACTTTCTGCAGAGTTATATAACTATTAGGTATATAACTATATAGTTATTATGTTACGATCGTAAAGGGCCAATAAAATAAACGTACGTACGTAAACTTCAACAAATAGAAAAAAAATATGCATCATCAATTTCCCACATTTTCATCATAATCAAAGCTAGGCACCGCTACGAGCCAACCGCGCATACAAAAGACATCAACGCGTGCGTTAGCACATTTACTCATTGGCTATGGGAACACTCACAGAGTACCTTCACCATGCTACATTGAAGGACATTTTATTTTTGTTGATTACCTGTAGCTAGCTACATTAGTTGCATGTAGTAACCACATTAACTAGTTTCGTCCCAGTTGTAGTTAAGTTACTCTCAATTACTGATAGTGAAATTATCCTATAGTTTTCATAGATCAAGAGAAAAATATATGAAGATTGAAAAAAATTACCTTTTCTGGAAGTGCATTACCATTCATATTATTTTATAAGAATTAAGTAATAAAGAATTCCTTTTTGCAAGGATTTGTATAACATCGCGCCTATTTTCCGGATGCGTTAGGCAGAAGTGGTGTAATCATTAAATACCGTTCTGTATATTGATTACCAATAACAAAAAATCACTACAGTACATAATTAACACAACTAAATAATGACAATAGACTCCTCTATCAATTACGTGCGTACCCGCCGCGTGGGCGCGTCTGTGCGGACGTGCCCAGCACTAGGGTCAGGTTGCCCAACAACCAGCAACAGTCACGACGCTGATGTAACGTTATTAATAATGAACGCACGTTAACGTCACAGTTATTATTATTATAAATGATTGAACATCGTGAGGTTAAGGTGTAATTATCTAATGCGCACGAGTTAATTAAATTAAATATGTAGATTATTTCTTAATAATTTATAGTCCCTGAACGTGATGATTTACAGTGATTTACTATCTGTACACTACAACCTTACGACACAGTTGTAAACATTTAAAAAAAATCTTATATCGTCGATAAACTAACTAACTAACTAACTTATTGTTAACAAAACATTGTTTTGTATAATATCAGTCACATTAAAGGTTACTTGTAATATTTAATTCATGTCACGCCCAGTTTTTTCTAGATAATTCGATCTTTGATTCCCAAAATAATACTGCGATCTAAACAAGTCACGCATTACATGACATACATAATTAAGATATATCTCAGTATCGAACCTGTTAGTATACCTGGTCATATATCTAGATAGGTTACAAAAACTAAGTTATTCAACAGGAAAAACCCCGCCTAGTGCGTACAGCCGTCAGTTACGAGTATGTTCCGCATTGCGCGGGCGCAGGTCTTCCTGAACTGATTGATATGCTGACACACCCATGTACTCGCAATTTTTTTGTAAACATAGTGCTGGTTCATTTAGTTGTTCATTGTTTTTTTCATTTTTCATTTCTGTTTTACTTAAAATTTCAAAAATGCGATTGTTGCGTTTTAAGTTTCCGTAGCCTACAAGGAAACCTTATAGTATCGCCATATCCGACCGTATGTCTGTCTGTCCGTGGTTTGGTTCAGAGACTCTTAGCACTAGGAAGCTGTAATTTGGCATGGGTATTAATACTACATATTAATCACGCCGACAAAGTGGTAAAATAAAATCTTGAAAAATATTTTATTTAAGGTGTCCTGCCCGTACAGTGCGGATGTTTTTTAAACTCGTTTATCTCGAAGTGTGTCGTGTCGTTGGAAAGGTCGTTCAAACATATTGCGAGTATATGAAAGCCATTTTTCGATTCATGGATCCCTGAATCCCAAAATGGATTTCATACAGCCGCAATATTTTGCGAAATATTAAGTTTTATATTGCTAATTTTTGTTAGAGTCAAGTGTGCGTATTCCTACCAGCTAAATGGTTGTTTTCGGATATATGAAAAAAAATATGGCAGTAGTATTTTTATTTTAATAGGCACACAATATAAAGACTATTAATATAAGTAACAAATACACTACTCGAGACGTAATCCACAGATTACTATACCGAATAGCTAGCTGTTAGCAGAACAAATCAAAAAGAGCTTATTAATTAATTAACAGGGTTATGATCTCTTAAAATAGTCGTAATTTCACGC
This sequence comes from Brachylomia viminalis, assembly GCA_937001585.2. Lineage (NCBI taxonomy): Eukaryota > Metazoa > Arthropoda > Insecta > Lepidoptera > Noctuidae > Brachylomia > Brachylomia viminalis. The sequence continues at coordinate 1,609,583 of OW443298.2, forward strand.
TTAAATACAGCTTTGCTAAGAAACATAATGTCCGAAGAGCAAAACTGTTTATTATAGGTGTTAACCAAGCGATGTAACGGCGCGGCGGCGGCGAGCGCCTGAGTTGGTTCGACAAAAATAAGTATCAAATATGCATCTCGAATGAACTTCTCGACCGAACACAGAACACATAATGAAATTAAAAGGAAATCTATCACAGCTAAGTACGTTTTACAAGTTAACGAGTAAAAGTCGACCAACTTACATTTGCAGTTGGAATGTATGGGAGAACATGTTTTTCGACGAATAGAATGTTAAGTTTGTCCTTGCGATAGATTTATTCCAACTACGGACCCCTTCAATGCGCGTGCTCCGACACGCACTTGGCCGGTTTTCATTAATACTGTAGCTATTTATTCGATTGTGTCGCTATTTTCCCAAGAAAAATACACTGTTTACAATTATATTGTATCAGAGCAGAGGGCGTTTAAATCTCATTCAACAACTCGGCCAATTTTAGTCCAATGCTGAACAAAACAACACCCGCTGTTTGCGGGTTCGCTGTTGTTAACACTTTTTATTGTAAAAGTTGAGTCACTTTTATGTATTAAATTATCATAAATCTGCAGCTTGTTTCTCTTTTCACTTCTTGAGTTTTCGCTGAGAAACGGTAATTCTGGTAGAAACCGAAATAAACAAGAACAAACGCCCGCTAATATTTAGATCACGTCGTACGCGCAACACATATAGTAAGAACATACAGAAGACTCATGCGGTTTGCTTACAACACGCTATAAAATTACAAAACAAAAATAACTATGAACAAAAATCAACGCTGATATAATCAAATATTTTAGTTACGCTATTAAAGGTAGTCACTACAAACATAACTAACTGAAGCTAAAGTTTTTTTTTTGAGTGAACCTTCTGTATCTATTTTGTATTCAGAATAACACGCTCATTGAATAATATAATAACGCGTATCTTTGATTCTCATTGAGAAAAAATTACATCTCGTTGTAATTGAAAAAGAAATGCTTGGCAGTAAGTAGTAATTTTGTAGTTTAAAAACAATTTGGAAATTGTTTTGACGAATCAAATTTTTTTGTCAGATTGCTAGACTAGCAGCTAGGTACTTGAGCTGTTTGCTACGTGACATCAAAATGTATCAGTAAAATAACAGCATTTTCTAGAAAAAGTGACACTGCGTGACGGCGCGCGGCGTGAGGTTCTCTTAACGCTATTTAATAAATTATAACACTGACACGTGTTGTAATTGTACATAGGTATTTCCGTATGCAAATTATCATTACAAAAACTGTAGCTTCGAATTTTGTGAACGTAGATTTGATTAAATGTTGTTTTGACCCTGTTTATCTCGTTTCCCGTATAAACCTGCCAAACAAGATACATTAAATATAAAATAATTAGATAGGCATTAAATAATATAAGCAAGCGTGGCGGCATCTACATCGTCACATACGAACTACGCATCACACTGACGTCACGCACAATAATATAAGCAAGCGTGGCGGCATCTACATCGCCACATACGAACTACGCATCACACTGACGTCACGCAAAATCCTGCATCGCGCAAGCAAAGTTTAGTGCGCAACTAGCATATTATATACAACGTCCCAGACACAACACCCGTCTGGTTGAAGGATGCTCCCTTTTCCATTGAGGATGAGTGAACTTTACACCTCCATACAACAATAAAAGCTATCCGCTCCATGGTTTTTATTAAAGCAATAAATTTAGGAGACGATATAAAAAGAGATATGAAATTAATTCGCGCCACTCTCAGCGCGTACGCACAATAACTGCTTACTTTCGACAAACGCCCATTGAGCACGGATAGGGTTGTCTGCCTTCTTGACATAATCAAACATGCAGAGCGAATTTTTGGATAAGTTTGTGTTAGGGCAATAATGCTTCAAAACTATTTGGGAGACCAAATTTAACATTTAGGCACGACCACACATCGGCAGTAACACTTGACCAAGCTGCGAGCGAATTTCCAATAGGTTAAGAGGCCAGTTTATACTGGTTTGTTACCACGGATATGCAGTTGACCGTACATGAAAACAAAACAACGAATATTTAAAATTGATACTTCCGATGCCGCCGGTTAACCAGACCCACCTTGCTTGCTAAGTGATCACATATTTATTTTTACCACGGCATGAAAAATAATCAATACAAAATGAATCAATTATATTGACAACCCTAGTAGATAGGCGACAGAGCATGGCGGCCGCGCAGCACCCTGAGACAGAAACCGACCATTGAGTGAGCACCCGAACCGCTTTGAGAAATAAACGATTTGATCTCACACCGAGATTGTTACAATTTTTTTCTGTTATATTTCGACTACTTTATTAGAAGATTAGACGTGAAATATCGGGGTTTCTATCGGGACTCTTTCACAACAAAGAATCATGGGTCATTTGGTGTAGATCACGTTTATAGTGAAAAGTGCTAATTTATTTAATAGATTATTATATAGATTGAATAGGTACAGTAGCTTGGTTTTCCTGTAAACTGACATTGAAGTTGGTGATGAAAGCCTGCTAGTGGAACTGTCTTACTCGTAGGAATCACTAATGAATTACCATTCTTTAGATATTTGTAGGGTGTAGGGGCGTGGTATGCAGACCCAAAAGAAACGTCTGAACTCCCAGATCTTTCGGAATAGGTACGATAAACTCCAGAGTTCAAATAGAAACGTCAATACTCAAGCCTTGCCTTGCCTTTGGAAAAGAAGTAGTGTCTAATCAATCACAAATGATGGTCAGTCAGATATGTGAGAAGCCGACAGCTTTATGAGTTATCGGAAGTCGTGAAAATAAATATCACAATTAGCTTTGTATAGCATTGTTATCTGCAAACTCCACGTACTGGTCAGTGAGATATCCCCGCTCTGTGAAGAACGTGAAGCGCGTGTGTCTATGAGAGCGGAACGGAGCAAAAAGCGCGCCGCTATGCATCCGCGCCACCGCCGGACGCTAGCGGCGCACGAGGCTTGATTACCGACTTCATTGGTTGTAACCGATCGAGGCATTAGTGCTACTGATGGCTCACCAGAGCTTAACTCACTTTATTATAAACATGCATTTTTCATAAACACACGTCGCCCATTAGTCAGCAATATTTTATAGCCTAGTGCTAAACATGCATGCTCTTTGTGCTCATATTTCTGATTCTTTTCTTTCCTAGCGAAGTCACGAGAAATGAAAAGGGCAATAATCAGTAATTCAGATACGTCAGCAAAATTGGCAGATAGGTTTTATCGTTCTGCTTTAGCAGGTGGAGATAGCTCTCATTCAAGCTTTAAAGAAGATCAATACAACTTACACAGAGAACCACAGCTCGCCATCTCGTAGGGCGATGCAGATTGAAATCTAAATCTGGTTTTCATTACGACACGCTGTTATCGTACATTAACGAGTAGGTAGATAAGCCTTGATAATGTCACCGTTTAGCTGAAAAAGATCGCGATACACAGCTCTGGCCACCAGTCATTTGCCATGCATCAGATAACTAGTACAAATGCCCCTAATTATTAACGTCCATGATGATTTATTGATTGATTCCGACTATTAATTAACTTTATCAATCACACATCAGCGGTATATCGCCATTTACATAACTCGTACCCGTCGTCTGGGACTCAATTTGAATATAAATTAGCAGAAATAATTCGCGATGCTGGCAACACACTTAAGAAGTTAAGAAATATTACTTTACGCTAAATGTCAAACATGGTATTTTCGCACAATAATCTACATGGAGGTCATTGAACATAATCTAGTCTGACTTGAAGTGGGTCATAAACGACAATACTGATTATATACTTGATTTATAATTTAAATATGTTAATTCGCTTATTTTATTGCTTTTTGCAGTTATTTCTGGGGGCTGGCTTTGGATTAGAAGTCGAAATCCATGTTCGAAGTAGACCATGATATGTTATTTTATACTGGACGTGTGACTGTTCTCATGAACATAAGATTGCATTAAAACAAACTGAGTAAGTGGATCCTTGTGCCCAATACCGGGCGTTACCCGCGAGGTGTGCTGCGACCTTACTAACGAGCACTATTGAATCTAACTGCCCAGTATCGATTCTGGCAGAAATGTATTAAATATTGCACCTCTTAATACTACCAGAGTTGTGATGGAGAATGAGTATGAATGTATGATCATTCTTTTTATTCGGTACTGCTATATCTAACTCTGTCTCTTGCAAACATTTTCTAGTGATGGATTTAAACAAGTAACTTATTTGTGAGGCTATATCTGCGTGTCAGCTACAAGATCACCTGACAAAAATGAGGATCATTTCAAAGTTGCGTAATTATCACAATAGTGTCAAAAACAGAGCTGATGATGACCTACTCCAGTTCCAGTTGCCATTAGTCTAGTTTCATGTATTTCTTCATCTCATGAAGTTGTATAGCTAACAGTGCTATCAGTAACTTGAGGGAATCCTTTATCCAACAGTGGAGTTCTATAGCGTGAATCAGTTTTGACTAAAGTAACAGCTATAAAACTTATCGTGTGACTGTCAAAAACTTCTCGAACGACCATCCTTGTGCCACATTCCGCGCCCGCCCTGCGAGGTGTGGCGCGGCCTTAATAACAAGTGCCAAAATATGCCTACTTTGCACAGCTGTTCACGGTACGAGAAGGTATGATGTTTGCCAAGCAGTGCTGACAGACTTTCATATATTGGCCGTTTGATTCTGAAACAAAAAAAAATCTTCGGTAGGTAGCATAGTGTACCTACATAATTAGTCATATGGTCGCTCTACCAATGCAGACGTGTGGAAACTAAAAACCCTATGAACTTAGCGAGTAAACTCTCAAGAGCTTGTTTACAACTGACTGCCAGCGTCCCGGTAGGAACTTTTGCCATGATCAATCTCCTGTCCTTGTCCCACTTTATTAGCGGTCGGCGCAAATGTCTTTTTCGTCCATACTTCTCTATCGTCATTTCGGTATTCGGTAGATAGTCTACTTCTAACCCTATCATCCCTGACACGAGCCAGCCATCGGTTCTTTTTTTTTTTTTTTCGTTGCCTCACACTAGGAATTTCTCCTGTATCGTGGGTGCGTTTACAAACATTTAAACTCACATACACAAACCGCCAGCCTTTGGTCTTCCAGTGTTTATTTACAAACAAAAAGTGATCATGTTGTATCTTTGATTCCGATTTTAGCTTCCCAGATTAAATTAACAATACTGACAGCTGTAATCCGTGCCTAGGCTTACGGTGTTCTGAGTTCCATCTCGTACAATCATTCGAATGCCTGAGGTGTTCGCACAATTAAAACAATAATTATAATCGCATCCGCTGCTCCGAATTAGAGCGCAGTGCGTGCATGCACTCTTTGACAATTATTTGTTGACAAACTCACCCGAAATCAAACCCTATTTTTACTGTAATAAAACACAGTTTCAGTTCTCATCATCCATTTATTGGTTAGCTGCGCATTTCATGCTCATTCAAAATTATACTCTGTCTATGACAGTTATGGTCTATATTTGTTTGTTTCCAACTTGTATACGCGCCTGCGTACCCATTGCGTTGGTAACTGGAGCGAAGATGCTGAATTTATGAAGTTAAGTGATTTATAGTACGCTACAGAGATTGGTTTAATGTTATGATGAATAATAAGTACGTGTCATGTTTCATTCATCAGATCGTCGCCGGTTATTTAGTCTAAGCACGAACGTCCAAATGTCGGAAACACAATCCTATAGGAAATTGTTCTACTTTATCACTAGTCAGTAAATCATCAGGTCCATTAATAAAACAGACCTCAGAGAAATTTCCTTCTAAAAATTTTCATGTATGCGTTCATGAATGTGTTCTTAAAAGCTGCTACATATTTTTATAATGAAAAAGCTATAAATATTTATTTCAGGGGCTTTTTCTTCTGGAAAAAGACTCAACTGTCCTTTTTCATTGCCAAATAATGAACATGTTCGTTGCGATACTTGCAGAACATAAAATTTGATCAAATGAATAAAATTGAATCATATAATAAACCTTTTATCAGCTCAACAAAGATGTATCTAACTTTCATTCCAAAAAGAATATAATACTTACTACGGGACAAAATAAATCAAGCAAGAACCGCGCACACCCCGCGAGTGCCAATAACAGCCCTATACGGTCTGATGGGCAGTATTACCCGCTTAGATTCCTCATATTAACGCGATAATCGCCCGCTTCCTGCGGGAAAGCGCGCAATTAGCCGTGCATCAAAGGAACCGGCCATTCTTAGAAAGAGACACGGCTATATAAACGACAAAGAGGGAGATACATCAGTGTTTTGTTTTGCTCCCGTGGTTTGTTCGAGCATGTTTTTCAGTTCGTGCGGAATGGTCGTGGTTAATATTAAATTATGGACTCCCAGACGTGCATTTCCGCGATTTGTGGAAAGGATTTTATTTTATCGATCAATGCTGTTTAGTCGTGTGTTTGTGTTTTGTGGTGTTGCTTTATTGAACGTTGCGAGTCCGTGAGAGAAATCCACTGCCTGGAACATGAATTGTATGTTGTATGTTTGGTGGGACGCACCAACTTTTATTTCATCGTGTTTAAAGTAAACCATGACGTAGTATTAGTTCGGCGAGTATAAGCCCTAAAATTCTGTCATGTCATTGGGAGACAAACCTATATTGAATACTAGTCCTCTAATATATAATACCTATTAGGAATTTAGATTAAAACATACAAAAGCGGCACCCATAATTAGAAATAAGAATAAGAATAAGCCTTCGTCGCCACTATAAAGTACACAAACCAACCTAACAACATCATCCATATAACTCCGCTCCCCCTGTATAATCAGTATAAGTACAAACACACATGATTACCATAATCTGTACAGCGACGTACAGCCTCCGTGAGTCCTGCCGACCGCCGGCTGACTGTCCCTCCACATCACCGACGTCGGCCATCAGCCGCATACATACATACAGATCAGTTATTATATGTAAACATAAGGGCTTTGCTTTCACCGACATTAGCAATTCTAATGGAAACATCTTAATTTCGCGGCCTGCGGCCTGGGAGGTAAGAATGCTTTCTAAACGGTAGCCCGCTTTGGAACACAATGGAGCAGGCTGTACTGGCCTGCTGTGGATTTAAGTAGCGTATTTGCTTTTGACAATGATACATTGCTAGATTTAGCTGACCGGGGTTTGGTAAAGAATATATCAGACAATTCGTAAGCAGATCAAGCTAGTCGTCACTCTTTCATGAGCACAATGAAAGGTGTCGCCAGGTCTCACGAATGAAAAGTCTAACAATTCTTCTAGCACGCGTGATATTGATATCAACCGACCGGTCCTGATCTATCTCTAATTTGCCGGATTGCTTAGTTTTTAATAAATGGCATAATATAGGTTGGTAGGTTATTAGATACGGGCAGGTGTGTCCACTGTACATCAAATACTACATAGAGATTTGTTAAGCATGCATTCAAATATTTTAATTATGGCTACAAAGTTAGAAGAACAGTCGATCTGCCTTCCCAGTGAAATATCATAAGGCTGACTTCCCGGTAGGCTGAAACCGCAATGTTTCTAAATACCTCAAGTTGACACCATTCGTTTGCTTCCACCTAGATTCGACATCTATGAGTTTAGTCGTTTTATTATAATTTAAATTAATGTTAATTAATTATTCTAGTTGAGAATAGAACAAGTATTTACATACATAATTATGCAAGTGATACTGACTTCCTTTTTGAAACTAGTTTTCACTTAAAACGGATATATTAATGTCCGCAAATTAATTCTATTAGTTTATGTAAAACATTATTACTTGTCAACAGCCTCGTACCCTTGAAAAATACTTGTGGAAGAAAATACATAAATATCTGTGAGCTTCTAACGTTCTCTCGACGGGTGAAGTAGGTAGGTAAGTATTATATGGCCGTTTATGTAAGTTAAATAGCTGATGTTGGTTACATATACTTTAAAGCCATCAATAAGTCGCACAAGATCGAAGCGTACTTATCAGAAAACCAAAATGCAACTGCACAAGTTCGTACCGGGGCTCAAAACGTTACTGCAGGTAGCATCACTCACGGCGGCTCTTTTATTCCATCTCTGAATAATAGGATATATGTCCATATTATTAATGATGTATCCATAATCAGCCTATAACATTCCCACTGCTGGGACACAGGGCTCCTCTCGGTGAGAGGGAGTGGGCCGTTATCCACCACGCGGGCCCAGTGCGGATTAGTGAATGTATTTTAATTTTTTTAATTTTCATCTCAAGATGTTTTCCTTCACCGCTTTAAGAGCAGTGGTGTTGATATAAATTACATAAAGTTATAACCCGTAAGACGGGGCTGTTACCACAGGGCCACCCTCTGTGATGCAAACTTAGGTTTAATACTTAGTAAATTAATTGTCATTGTTTAGGAGCTTTAATAGAATTGTTTTACCAAATCAATACAACAAGTATTGATTTGGCAAATACAGCAGTTTTTTTTTTAATACTTGAAACCCCATTCCTCCAGTTCCAATACAACGCTCTATATATATCGCCTATCTCCGTGAATTAATGGAAAAAAGTGGTATCGGCGACAGCGCGGGCGCGGCCGGGGGCGCGGGGGCGGGGCCGGGGGCGCGGGGGCGGCTAGAAACGCACCGATTACAGCACTTTCTCCCAATGGCGGAGAAACCACACAATTACACACGCCGGCCGACCTGGCCACTCGACTGTGACCCCCGGTCAGCCTGGCGCGTGGACTAGTACCTTTGCAAAGGGCAAGTGCGGCGAGATGAAAGTTGCAGGTGATCACTTCGAGGTCAGTTTTTGACTTTCAACTGTTAAGTTTGCCACTAAACATTCTAGTTCTGCAATTACTGACTCATATACTCCATGTTTAATAACTTAAGTAAACACTGTCCAGGGAGCTTTTGAGTCTATGTCTGATATCTTTTTTGTATAGTTCACCTCAATAAAGCTCAACTCAACATCATCTTAAACGAATTAAACATTGCTAAAGGGGAAAACTAGTTGGCATCCCATTGAGACCAACTTATCTATTTGACCCCATCAACCTCAAAAATCTATAAACAACATACCTCACTCTAAATTCTTTCACCAAACTAACGCAGAACGAAAACAAAACAGCATTGGATAATCATAAAAAGAACTACAAACGATCGCAAAACAAGAGAACCTATCGCAAGAACACAAATGATCATTGATCATAATCTTTTGTTTCATAATTTCAGTTACGTCATGACAACAGTGTCAATTCGTCAGCGGCATACCGATTAGATAGTGATAGTTAGGTGCTGCTATTAATAGACAGGACAATCAATTACGTGTTGGTAGTTACATAATGTATGATACCTTTCTTGAAAGCTGGTGATTCTGTGGTTGTTCAATGTGCTGTTAACAAACATTTTGAAGCCATTAAGGTAGGAACAGCTCGTAAGGTTTCACACGGTGACTAAAATAATGTTAGATTTTTCCAATTTACAAATATTGCTAAGAAATCTGAAAGTAAATGTATAATAGAAGTCTTGTAGAGCAACCTTCAACTCAACATGGGAAAAATAAGGATTGAGAATATAGAGGAAGAAAAATAATTGTGTCTCGACTCCTGACGCTAGTACGTACAGTTTTATGAGAATAATATAGATAGTTAATTGAGTCTGCGGTCTACTGCGGTCTACGGCGGTCAAAATAGATTCTCCTAAAAGAAGCGATGATATAAATTATGTTCGCAACTTTGTACAAGCGGGTAAATGACCTGTGATGTAACTAATTAGCAATCAAATCAGTGATTAATCACTAAAGATACAAAAAGTTTAATAAAAATAAACAGGCATTCGTCTGCGATCGATAGAAAGGCTTAAATAATCACGTGTTCAGAGTTACGCAATGTATGGGACCTTCCTGAAGATTGAGTGGTTATAATAAGTTGTAGCTTGGGGCTATATGCTCATAATTGCGTACAATGTTACTACTTGAAGAGTCATCGTCGTTGCATCATAGTAATGCATTTCTCTTTACTTTGTAATGTAACAGTTTATAAGAACTCTTTAACATCGTATTTAAATCCTCCTTCATCGCTGTATTACTTTCTTAACTTTTATATTCCATCATAGCTTGTTCATTTAACTTTCACAGTCTTTTATGAGGTTGTCAAAGAATTTCTTCACAGATTCCTTGATTTATTTATAAATGTTTAATATATTATGAGAGAAAAAGTCATCTGATTTCTGTATAGGTATAAGGCAATAATTTTCAGTATTCTAGTTTTGATAAAGTATCTACCTCTACACTTCGTTTCATACTGTTCACTTGATGAAACATGAAAATCACGACGTAAATAGAGCTAGTTCTTATCTTAATTAAAATCGCGGCTTCATTGTGCACCACTAAGTCAATTAAAGCGCCTTACAACACTGTGTAAACAGCACTTCTACTCGTAAACTCCTCAATGTCTAGTTTGCATCATGTGAATTATGAAAATGCAGCGTCGCGCAATAACGGAGCAAAATGTACCGAAACTGATGGAGCTATTGTGCAGTAGGTGCAGGCTGTCATCATCGCCAGGCAGTAAATAATCACTATGGGCAGTAAAAGTATCAGTCTCCCTCGTAAACTGATCGTAATAACTATATTTATTATACACGGTAGGTATGTTAACTATATTCTCGGCTACATTCCTATATATTGTAGCCATGTTTGCCAAACTTAGGAAGGTGATCTTGCTGCAGCATGTACCTGAGTATACGCTGCGGTTATTGTAGTAACCTTCTCTTGATAAATTTTGATATGTCATTGGTATATATTACAAGTAACGTTGATCTCATTGGTCTCATTTATTTCGCTATAATGTTCTCGAACTATGCTGCTCTTCTTGGTCTATTTACAATTTTGCACACTTAGGTGCATCCACGAGATCACTGCTCTATCTATTAGTACTTATGCGGTTTTTGTGCATTGTGCCAATCAGAGTGTGTTCGTGCATCGAGCCAACAAATCAATGAGTATGAACAATGGGTGGCGATGGCCGCGCGGCGGGAAAGTCTCCGGACGCCATGATCGATTGCTTATCTCTCTTAATAATTCAACACTTCTGTATGATTTGTTTCGATTTTCAAAGATTTGCTCTTATCTACCTTTGAAGATGTACCTAATCTTTTTTTCCGAAATATGCCTATTGAAACATAAATTTAAAGTCGTACTAAGCCTCCGCTGTCCGTCCGTCCGCCAGCGCTTCAGCGTCTATCAGTATCTCATGAAACGTAATTATACATAGTGTGTATTTCAATTGCCGCTATAACTAAAAAATAATAAAAATAAAAGAAAGTTAAAAATTAAAGGGGGTCTCCATACAAGAAACATGTTTGTTTCGGTGTTTTTGCCTTGTGGTACGGAACCCTTAGTGTGCGAGTCCGACTCGCACTTGGCCGGTTCATGTAGTAAACTGAACCTCCGGCCGCGACCTTGTGAATGCTATCATCACAGCCGCTTTGTCGCTTCGAGCGCTGCAGAGTAATATGGCGCCGCGCTAAACAGCACGATTGTGCGTAACGTAAGTGGTGGGTAATGCGTTGCCGTCCACTATTAGATAGGAACAGCTGCTTGTTATACACAAACTGAGGGAAACAGGTTACTAGAGTGTTCCACAGCTCGCAGGAAATGTAGTTCCGTCTTCGTCTAAGTAATTTCACATAGGTAGGTAAATCTAGTCACGTCTGCAATAGGAGGTGCACTTTTAAAACAGTTTTTGGCACCAAGTTGTCAGTGCCTCATAGTTGGGCAGTGCCAGTCGGGTGTCTTTCAACTTGTCTAAATTAGCGAAAAGATAGAGCAGTTAAGGCAAGCTGATAATTTTTACAAAGAACATTAATCTTCCCTAATACAATAACAATAATAACGTTTATTGTGTCCAAAAGTTATACACAAACAATTTGGATTTGGAGTCTTCATTTAAGCGTATAATGCCTGTATTAAAGCACTCCGCTCCTTCACGACAGTAGGTACAATAAAAAAATTTAAATACAATAAAAACAGTACATGGGTGAAGTAAAACAAAATATAATTATGTGAATGTGTGTGAGCGTGTGCATGAGTGTTCTGGATGTGTGGTTACATGAGTGTGTGTGTGTGTGTGTGTGTGTGTGAATGTACGTGTAAGTACGGGAGAGTCTCTGTGTGTATGAGCGGGTCGTGTACTTGTATTAAGTTACGTTTTGTAGGAGAGCTTCAGCATTTTCTTTTATCCAGTCAATCAACATTTCTCTACATACAGAGTTGATACGACAGAGGGGCTTTCCTTCAAACTGCCTCTACTAGGTACCATTTTCAAGATGTGTACCAAAAATCAATTAAATAGGAACAGTAGTTTAGTCGCAAATTATTTTTTTATTTTTTGTCCCGTTTGTACACGGTGTATCTTTCCTAACAGCTGATTATGTCTATAGGTCATGCACCTTAAAACGATAAATATGAGTATAACCTACGATGCGTTGTTGCCGCTCTGACGCAAGTCACAAGTACAACCAAATATTTTCGCTAAAAATATGGCAATAAAGACACACACACTTGCACTTTTATTACAAAGGTTGGTTGCGTTTAACTCTGATTTGTAAGCTATTTAGTTTGTTTGAAAAAAAAATACTAATTTTTGGTGCTTTTTATTTTTATACCGTATCGAATTAATACTAAACACGTATAGTATACGTAGTGTAATTTAATGCCCCTCTGTCATATCAACTCTGTATATGATAAGATTTTGCATATACGAAAATTTATTTATTTATTTTGTTATACAATTGAGCTGATCGTTTACTAAATTGCATAGATCCGAATTTGGTCTTGGTCTGGTGGATATTTGAACTATATTGTGTTTTCTTCTCCTACATTGTATATCCGAATTATAAGGTACTGTTTCGTGCTTTTTTAAAATAATTTGAGTAATGTATAGTTTCCTAACTGACAATACATCACTAAGTTTGTAGAGGTTCTCTGTAGAATATCTCCTTTTTTTTAATGCATTATTCTGAGCAGGGCTCGTTGTGCTCGCTTCAATTGGATGAATTTAGATTTTGTTGCCCCACCCCAAACAGGAATACAGTATATCAATATTGATTGCGCAAGAGAAATATATATTTGAGTGAGCACATTTCCAACAGGCTTACCGCTACTCTGTAAAGACCTAGGCAGCACGTGACGCAGTCTTAAAAATCCAATTTAGCTTGCGGACTCTATCTGCAACATGCTCAAGATGGGGATACCAGCACAATCTCTGATCCAGCATTACCCCTAAATATTTTGTGCTAGAAACTTTGCCAATAGTAGAACAGTTACAATTATCAACATTATTACCATCACAAGTGTGTATAATGATTCGAAAATCATCGGTTGGCTGAGTACGATTGCAGATGCTGAAACTTATAAAGTTTGTTTTGGAGGTATTTAATGTGAGAACATTAGCATTGAGCTAATTCGCCACCTGGGACCTTCCTGTTTCAGCACTTAGCTGCACATTATGCCATGTCCTACCACAGAAGAGGACAGCTATATCATCGGCGTACGACAGGACTTTGGCATTAGGAATTTTCATGTTACACAGGTCTTTTATGTATATCAAGAAGAGCGTTGGACCTAATACACTTCCTTGGGGGACTTAATACACTTCCCTATTACAAACCCGTGGTCGCGCTGCAGATAATTTATCGACTTTTTCTCGCCTATTCATCGATCGTAGCAAAACCCGCGCAGGCGCACAAAAGGACATGTGTGACCATCATTTTGCCGCTAATTACCTATCACTAATTACCTCACAAAAGGCCAACAAAAACATGTGTGAAGTAATGTGTGGATACTGGCTACCCATGGTCCATACACAGCCAATGTGTGACGGCCTCGAGGGCTTTGACACTTGAAAGGTTTGACACACTTAGCGCAGTTAATAGTTTTTCAATACAGGAGTTAAGGACATGTCCGTTCACTATATTGATGTCGAGGTCCCTTATTGGTACAGGCAATAATGAAAAATTTATAGACTACGATTTTGAAAACCTTTGTTTGAAGATGTTTTGAGAGCTTTCTAATATGCGCTGCTGAACCGGCATTAAATTCGACCTGCGAATAATTTAAATGGAAATGCTCATATTTATGACACTTTAAATCAAATGACTTCAGACTCTGGCCATTTCGAATATAAAATGTTGCCAAAATTCTCATTCACACATACTATGCGTATAGTTCATCATACGCGTGTCTAACTGTCCGTGACCAATGTGTCCATACTCATAAACTCGCTGCGTAACGTATGTCGATAAACCTCTCCAAATCCCACAGTCGCTTACATAAACCGTATTTATTGTCTTAGTGACCGTCCATTTTGCCGGCAAATCACCGCAGCGCGGCGGCCCCGCAACTAAACTTATTAATTTTGCGTAACAACTAATTATTATCAAACACGGAACACCACCGCCGCCATCTTGATATTTTGACATAACCATAGTGTTGCCGGCCATCTCTATAATTTTGACATAACTCTACGTTTAATTCGAACAATAAAATGCTTTTTCTATTGTTTTAAACGTTAGATTATGATAATATTGTGTGCTTGGTCTAGTTCCCGTTCGTTTTGTCATCAAATACAATGTTTTGAATGTTGACTAATTCATTTTATATCTCGAATCTTAGTAGCTATTGTGACAGATTTTTATTTGTTTTATTAGGTTTATAATTCTGTTTCTTGTAATGCACTAGCCTGTGTAAAGATTTCTCAGATATGGGGGTTCTTGTCTATCTAGCCAGCACTTAATTAAAAATCTACCTGGTCTGAAAATCGTAGTTTATCAGATTTTTCTTAATTTCTATTCACAATGTCACTCCGCAGAATAGCCTCAAGTATGAAGGCACACGTGTATGAAATACTCGTCTAGTGGAAACGTTTCTGTAAGTGGAAGCAAGTGGACTCATTGCAAAGTGAAGAGACTCGGGGGACCGGTATTTATTTCTTGGAAGTCCGCTCATTCAGTTCGGGAAAGCGATACGTGTTGATATGAAAGTCACAACACATCAGAAAATATTCGTAGCTTTGATTTATACAAAGATTACTGCAGAATTTAAGAATATAAGTAGCTAATTATCTGCCAACTATCTTATATGTATAATAAACACTGAATAAAATAAAATAAATATTGGATCGGGACGTAGAAATTTTGCATTATGCAATTGCATATGTAAGCAGGCACGCCCTTTATGCCAGGAGGCTTTTTATTATGTATTAAGTTATGTTTGCGTTTTTGTTTTTATTATTTATTTCTGCTTGAGTATAGTTTTAAATATTGGCGTGTGCTAGCTGACATATGGCAAATATTTTTAATATTTTTGTGTTTCGTAATGTTAATTACTTATCACTATATAGAATCCATTTCTTCTAACTGAACAGACAGCAGTGCTGCTGGGGAGTTTGTTCCGCCACTTCTTCTTCCCAGCTAAAGCACTAGGAAGTGGTGAAGGTTGGGCGTTTTGGAGGGACTGTCTTATGTGATTTTGACGTTCAAAAAGTGCTGATTCTCAGCCTAGTTTGAATAAATGTCTTTTGATTTTGATTTTGAAACGGTGGGTAGTTCTGCAGAGGGATGCTGAACCAAGAACTTCGTCTGGTAGGTTAATCCATATTTCGACTCCATCATCGACAACAAGATAGTTCATCAGAACTACAAGAGTGTAATACATCTAGTTTAGTCTCTGTTATCTTTCTAGTACCTATAATATAGTTCATCAACATCTGTCTAGCCATTTCCCTACTATGTTGTGGTTGGCTTCCAGTCTAACCGGATGCACCTGAGTACCAATATTCTATATGGAGCTACTGCCTATCTGACCTCCACAACCCAGTTACTGGGTAATACCCCTTGGTAAGACTGGTTGTCAGACTTTCGAGCTTCTGACTAGGTACCCGAAACGACTGTCAAAGATTCACGAATGACAGCCGGGACCGACTGCTTAACGTGCTTTCCGAGGCACGGAGAGGTTTTGGTAAGTAAAGACGGTCACCCATCCACGAACCAACCACGGCAAGCGAAACTTAACCCGATCGATCGACCCGTACGGCTGTTATTACTTAGCCACGAGCCCCTCAAGCCGCACCTATGTTAGAGTGTTGGGCCTGAATTGATATTAGTTATGTGAAAAGGATAATTTTTTTCCAAATATTATATTTCGCTTACGTTTCTGAATACTGTTGGCTTTATATGTTACCCAGGTCGGTCGGTACCTTATGTAGCACTGGTTTTGACGTGATTAACTTGTCTGGGCCCGAGCAGGTGTGAGGGCGCGGGTGCGCTTGCGCCGCCGCCGCCGCCGCTACGCGGTCCGCGGCACGTCACCCGACCGCTTTCGGTTTCTACAGTGAGAGTGTACCTACAGCTACCAGTGAATTACGACCACCAAGTGAGCTACACAGAGACTGTGGGTAGCTGTCATTAACTGTCAGAAAACGATTATGGGAATGATGGAGCTAGGCAAGCTTGGCAGTAGAACTAGTGAACAATGATGTATCCTAGCAATAGGTAGAGCCAGAGCTAGAAAGACGGTTCTAGTATTTAAATATTTTATTTCTCTTTCTTATTCAAAATGGCATAGAAAGAACAATATGGTTGGGGAACTATATTTTCTATCACCAAAATTTATATTTGTCATCAAGTTGTATCACCTAATAAATAGATCTATCGCCACGAAATATTTTCGTTCTCAGATAAACAAAAATTGTTCCCAGGTTGATATCTCAGGATTTTAGGTGATTTATTGTGGAACTGATTTTGCATTGTTTGGTGACTACATTTTGGTGACAGATCTACTATTTGGAGGACAAACCCTATTATTTAAGAAACACAAAACTAATTAAATTGGTAATAGCTTAAATGATACCCGAGACAAATTACCAGGAGAAACTGGATGCAATCTGGACTTTAGGGCACCCCGACTCGGACAGGTTAGGTTAGAAGGGGATGGCGGGGTCGAGAGACCCCGCCATCCCCTTCGTGGTTATTTTTTTATAAACCACCCAGAAGTAGGAGCCCCGCGAAGCGGGGCTCCGTCGACCAAGCCCTACCGTCGACATATTATGTATATCAATCGATCCGTGGTGAATAAGAAAACTACTACTATTGGTGATCTCTTTAAATTAGTTTGCTTAAATACTTATTAGGACACACCTATTATAATACATACAAAAACATTTATTTGGTACTAGACCTTATATCTCAGGATTTTAGGTGATTTATTGTGGAACTGATTTTGCATTGTTTGGTGACTACATTTTGGTGACAGATCTACTATTTGGAGGACAAACCCTATTATTTAAGAAACACAAAACTAATTAAATTGGTAATAGCTTAAATGATACCCATATGGTTGCAACCACCTTTCTCACAAAATACTGAATCCTACCTTTACATTTCTATTAATGACCATCTTCGGTACCTACTTATATTATGAGTACTACAGTTGTTTTTTCTTTGTTACAGGTAAGTGATTGATTGCTGAGTTATTGATCAACTGTGTTTAAATCAACACACGTAAGCACGATAGAACTCTTCGCCAATACACGCCCACTTAGCTTTCTTCACATAATTTATATAGTATTGCACCGTGTTACAAACAGTAAGGCAACCCACAGGAAAGGTACAATTATGTCCTAGAACCGTGCGGTTTGTACCGGTGCGCGGTGTGCGGTGTGCGTTGAGCAAGCGTTGCGAATGCGATAAAAAACTGCAGGGAACCGCGTCAGTGGAACACGAAGTCCCACACTGCGCACGCGTCGAATGTTTCGACATTACGTAGAAAATCATGTTTTGTAGCGAGAGCTATGTTGTTGACGAAATGTTTGATTACTTCGGTGTATACGATGGTGCAAGGAGATACTACGTGGTTGTCTCATTATAAAATTGTTAGGTCTTGACGTAGACGTTGAAGAATGCTGAAAAGGAAGAGAAAAATACATTCAATCGCAGTGAAGATATGTGTACATGCTACTACAATTTGAAATCGTATAAGGAATGTTTTGGCTCGTCGCATCGCCTCGGGCACTCCTCGACAAAGCAATGGCGCTGGCCAACTACCTGCGTGTGCCAATCGTACCACCTCAGCCAAAAAACGTTAGCCAATCAAACGTGCTGCTACGTTATAGGCAGTTCATCATATTGACAGCCGTACGTTGTCCTCGAAGTGTTCTCAAACGTATCTAAGTCCGGGCATTCTCACTTGATCATTCTTGGTTATTAACTTGTTATAGGATCAAGGACGAGAGTTCACCATTTCTTGCATAAAAAATTCGTAGATTTAAGAAAATTATTGCCTACCCTACTCTTACTTGCCTATAATGTCTGTTTATATGGAATTTTGGCAGCGTAAACTTCAATGGCTTCCTTGTTATTGATCAAAACTGTATAAAAATACAATATTAGCCCTTACAAATGATTTTACGGTCATAAAACGCTGAAACAGATAGGTACCGACAGTGGCGACGCCATAAATAAAATATCTATTCACTGACCTAAATATAACGACAAACAACAAACTAATTTCGCGAGAACCTTGCTTTTGTATCATAAATCACTAAAATTAAATATCATAAAAACGTGATACAACTCCAACGAATACGCTAACGGTACGAAACTATTACACTAATGATAGATTTGCTGTAAAGTTTATAATCATTCCAACTTGCCGAAAAGCTGTGGCCAACTACCTCCAAATAAATGATTATACACCTTATACTTCGAAAGTAAGGTTGATAATGCAATGAAAGAGTTTCGGTTACGTATGGCCCGGTCAGTGTTATTTGATGGATATTAACAAAATGTCAATGATTTGAATGGTATTATTATTGTAACTGTAGTCGGACCGTGTGTTAAATTTTACAAGTTTTTTTAGAATGAGGACGTTGTGTCGGTGCCAAGAGACTGACACAGTGTGATGCTGTGGAGACGGCCTACAGATTTACGACTGTTTCTGTGTTTAAGCATGGATTTGACCTGCGATTTCTGCGTGCCTAATACATAAAGGCGCAAATCAGCAGACAATTCCGAATAAATAGGATTAGATCATGCCTATCTTAGCATGGAGCAATTTAACGGAACACTGAACATAGAAAAGAATACATTGCAGTCATGTAATAAAAAAGTAGTTTATGAAACTGTTGCATAATGAGGGGTGTTAAAACACGAGTGTGTGTTTTAAAACCGAGCCATAGGCGAGGTTTTTAATAGTATCACACGAGTGTTTTGATACCTAGTTATGTGCAGTTTCATACACTAGTTTATCTACTGATACAATGGAATTGAACCTACTAAATAAAAGATCAAAGTTTCCCACGAAATTCAGTACAACAAAACGTATGAATGGCCCTAAAACCCAGCACCTCACCGCGCTTGCGCTGAAGCGGGCACTGCCACAAACAAATAAAAATTGGAATCAAAAAGTTTTGCAAAGCTATAAAAATAGCTCGCCCCTCATACGCATACCATTTTAAAAAAATTGATGGAAACTCCTTGGAATTGTCCTGTATCATATTTTGTAAGAGAAAAAGTGTTATAACTGTGTTTATAAAGTATGTCATTATAAACTCGTCTTGAAGCTTATTGATGTGATACGATAAGAGAGTAGATCTAATATTTTACGCCATCACTAAAAAGCATAGGTACCCAATGGGCAAACTTTAAAAATTTAGAAATATCATAAATCCTAATATTTCATGGACGTTTTCAAAGTGACCACAATAACTATTCATCTTCATCTATCCATCGTTGAAATGTTACGAAACATTCGGCACATCACAAAGAAGTCCGCGGTACAGAACAACAGCAGTATGACCATTATTATAGATGACTTACGAACTTTGGTTGTGCAAGATTTGGTTTCACACGTGATGACCTGTCATCAAAAGGTACCTAAAGGAAAACCATAATATAATATTTTCCGATCAAAGACGCCCCAAGAAACGGGGCTTTACGTCCTAAATAGCTACAAATCTTTCCCACACTGAAGTAAGATTAAAATAACACTGATGTATTAGGTGGTTGTACGCCTCCTGAACGTCATACTAACATAATTATCCTTCAAGCAAGATATTAAAATGTTCGTTACGCAACAACCATTTTCCTAAAATTCATCTGCTCTAATGGTGATATCTCTAGAAAGCCAGTTTTCCATCACTTCAGCTTGTATGATGCAAGCCATAAGATAGCTCATGAAACTTTGGTAAATAAGATATGAATAAGATAGTCAACATGATTATAGAGGTTTGAATAATGTATGATCGTAGTCAGACCCTCAATACAAGATGTGAAGTCATCGCGACGTATGGCATACAGCGCTAGAAATGTTTTAGTGTACAGTTTCTAGAATTTGCAAATTGTTAGGATTGGCTCGTAAAACAATGTTATGGCAAACTGCGTGTCTATTTAGTGACGAGAAGTGACAATGACAAAAATGTTTCGCCAACACTTCGTTTGGTACGGGATTTTATTTTTCCGCTTATTGTCATTCCCATGCCGTACACCTAAACACATAGTTACAACGGATGACCAAAGACTTTCACCGATAAAATTAGATGAAAGTCTATCTTAACTTAACAAAACAAAATTCGGATTCCTGTCTGATGATGTCACCCAACTTACGTATTCATTAGCTTCCTAAACGTATGTCGTCAGAGTCAGTGACATTAGCACAGAATAATTATTGCAAGACTGCAGATGATTGCCACATCTATAACAGAGGTCCTTGTCTGTAACAAATCGCAAATCTGCCGAATCTGCAACTTGATAACAATATAATGTATGTCCCAAGTACCCCAACTTGCTCTAAATTGCACGAAATTCAGAGCGAAACCCGCCTGATCGATGTCGTTTAAAAGGTTAACGGTGTGGTAGTTGAAATCGCGATCAAAGCTTTCGTAATTTACAAATGCTACACCGGAGTTCAAACAATATACAGATCTTTCTTGATCAGTGACCAACGTGCTATCAGGGCCTTGTCTTAAATGCTATCAATTAGAATAATGGTATTCAACAAACCAGTTGAAATTATGGAACTTCCAGTTGACTGACACTACAAAGTGACAAATAAAAGAAGAACAACTCTTGAGTATTGATCATTTTTCGAAGTCTCATATAAAGACCTGGCCTACTCCCTGACCTTCTTTAATAGGATCAACTACATAATATTTAAAACAAAACGTTCCATACAGCCAGAGTCGGATACTGTTTGTGAAACGTTCGAAGCAGTGTGCGGCACCGGCTGAGGCCGTCACGACCTTAGTAATGGCGATCACATAACGTTTTATAGTCATTAACTCTGATCACTTTCTTCTATTTTCTGATTGAAGTCAAACAATGGATGTTGTTAAATGATTTACTCGGGCACTCCAAAATAGGACTGACCTAGTAATTTATAGTTATAGAACTTCTTAAAGGAAGAGCTCATCTTGAATTGCTTCAGGTGCATGTCACCCTAGAAAACTAGTTTACCCTAGTTGGCGGTAAAATATAAGGGAAACTGAGTCAATCTGTGTCGGAAAGCGAAAGAAAGATAAGGATGCTGGTGAAATGAGACGTTGTTCATCAGCTGTTAAACGATCACTCTGCGTGTCAGCATACGAGTTAGGTTATCACCGCTTTTGCTACGGTTTTGGATTCTTACCTGCGGCGTGCGGGTAAGAAGACAATTACTGCTCTTGAGTAACATACCTCCTACCACAATCCAAAGAATTTTGAAGGTTTTTTTTATCCATAGACGACGAAAACAACGCAATTAAAATTGTAGAATAGTAAAAATTAATAAACCTGAAACCCTTGTCCCTTTTTTCTAATTCCCCCGCTATTTTGACGAACCTTTTAATATCTCCAAAAAGTCTTCGCTTTACCACGGGTCTGTACTCGCTACATGTCCAATCTAGGCTCTGCGCGGGCGCAACTCGTAGGGCCGTCCCTTTCACCTGCACACGCCTGCAACATTCTAGAACACTAAGCGCTGCGGTTGCCCGTACCATACACCACTAGTATGTAAATAGGCTTCTTAGATTTTTAGATGTTATGGACTGTAGGCTTCTTTATTATGTTTTGGGCAAAGAACATCCTCTATAATACTTCGGTATCTTGTTAAATTCCAACTGCCGTTTTCTGTGTAAGCGACAGAATTGATCTATGATCAATTAGCAATGATGATCAATTGTGTTGTTATTAGCTATGGCTAATATACCTAATTATTTCTGCGAACATTTTAGGTACTCGTAGCTACTGACAAGGAAAGGTTTAAGGCAAAGGAAAACATCACGAGGAAAGGTTGTTGACGGAAACCAGAAACAAAGGAAAGGTCTGCAGTTGAGTAACAAAACCTGTTAATGCTGATGAAGAACAGAAAGTACCTAGGTAGTTGATGATCCTGACATTTTAAATTCTATAAATTATTTAGAGTGTCCCAATGTCAACATGTTCTAATTATTAATGAAATTGCTGTGTAGTCAAAGTTACATTACGAAAATCAATTAAGATCTCAACTTGATCACTTGAATGTGAATTTAATTTTGAGATAAACGTTTTACTGACATGTTTTAATGTCGTATCAACATAATTATAGTGCTGGACATGAGTTAGGACATGACATTCAAGGTACAGCATGAAGCAATGTGAATGTTCTAACATAACTTGTAAATAATTACAGACTTGAAGTATCCAAAACCTAGGAAAATGCATCACGTAGAGACCTACATACTTTACTACTGCAAGTTGCGCCATCAGGCCTTTAGGCCAGGCTTTTCCGCGACGGTTTCCTCTACATCTATAGAAAAATAAATCTTTCGATATCCGGTCGTCCGAAATGCGCGCGAAAATTTTCTTTCAGGCTGAGTTTTTTTCTTGCTGCTTGCGCAACTTGCATTTTGCAACTTGAGATAAGCTAATAAAAGCTTCGATTTTTCTTCTATCGACTGCATATAAAAACATATTGACGCTTTTGTTAACTTTGTGGTGATTAGAATTAAAAAGAACTCTTTTCCAATATTGTTCAGCTTCTTCAATTTCACGCACCATTAAAGTTTCAGAAACGTACATTTACGAGCATTTTGTCTCGCAAACACGTCCGATCGTCGCACAATATAGTAACAATAGTAAACAGTAAGGAGCAATAAACGAACAATAATGAGATATATTGTACCACGCTGCGCGGGCGCACCTGTGAGGGGGGGCTGGGAGGGGTTCCTACAATTATTTCTCACGCGCCGTAACGTACAGACTGACAAAAAGTTACGTCGACACACGTTTTACGAAAGTTTTTCTTTTTTAACACATTGTAGATTGATAGTAGAAATAGATGCATTCATATTTGAAGCACTATTGTAGCAACAGCAACATTGCCTCATTCTCCATCTACCGTTTATGAGTCTCCTGTCTGTTTATGCTTTTTGTTTTTTTAACCCTCGAAGGACAAAGAGGGTGTTATAAGTTTAACGTCTGTGTGTCTGTCTGCGACATCGTAGCTCCCAAACGGCTGAACAGGTTTCGTTTTTTTTTTGTTTTGTTTGAAAGGTGACTTGATCGAGTGTGTTCAGCTAAAAAAAAAGAAAGAAAAAAAATTCTGATCAGCCGCTTTTAGAGGTGTTTGTTTGTGTCGGGGGTTTTTTAATTTTAAATTTAACTTTTGTAACTTATCAACTGATGTCAAGTGGAGGTGCTTACCTATTTGTAGGCTCAGTTTGTTTGTATCGCCATGTATTTGACGCCGCTATGGGCGCTATGTAAAAACATAGTAACAATTACAACGCTTATCGTACGTTTTCCGATTGCGTGAATCGTGGAAACGCTTCGTTTCAATCACGCGACACAAGTGGGAAAATAGCATTCTTAAATTGTCAAATGTTTTTATTGATACCTACTAAATAGTCGCAGTCCTACTCACGGGTGGAATGTCAATTTATGTCATTCAAGCTAGCATTTGGAGACTATACAGAACTTGATTGGAATTGAGCTTGACGGAGTCTGGATTTGTTCCGGTTGATGACAATAGGCTCGTCCGCTATTACATGACACCTAAGTATAACTCGCGAAATGTGGGTGTACTATGGGTACACCTCTGTCCGTCCCTTCGCGGAAACAAGCCGTGATGGTATGTTATGTGTTCATTGGACTTAATAACGGGCAAAATCTTAGTACATTCACATCACATAGGCATCATTTTCATAGTTATCATCATGATAGGTTTAGAGAGATAAAATCAAGACTGTTTCGGAAAACTAGGTGCATAAACGTTCGAAATTAAATTCTTAAACATATTTTGAGGAGTTTCAGTGAGTGAGAACAAAAACTATGCGATGATGTCACTCTAAAACAGCACCTAAGGTGTAAAGGAAAGTTGTTGAAGAATAATGGCAACGGAGTTAATGCCCAAGTCGATGATTTTTAATCAGTTTATATTTACATAAGAATGAGAATAATATCGGGATTGACTTACTTTTTATACAATCGAATAAATTAAGTTTCGTCAACACACTCAACACACATGATCAGAATTGCAAGAATTTTTATTGGCACAACAACTTGTTTGGCACTAACTAAATCATTATATTATTTTCTTAGCTTCTACAAATACCATTACACCACTCAAGACTTATTTAGCATTTTCTAGGCAAGGCTTACTCAAAATATCTTTAATTTGGATAAGTAGAACTCTTATGCTTTATTTGTCTTATTTTTTAAACCTAAAATCCTACAGTCTCCTTTGAAAAATCATAAATTCTTATGATAGCTGTGCTGACCGTACCTCTACTACAACTATTTGAGCAACCTGTTTATTTGGCAACACAGTACCGACAGCAAATAGCAAAGGTCGCATAACTGGTGGAACCAATCGCCAACATTGACCATTATTAGCCCATGGTGTAACATGGGAGATGATGGGGCCATTATTGCCTTCGTGAGGTTGGGGAGGTCACTCATGGGGGATTAAGTTTTAAAATATAATTATTGTTGGTATTCAATGGATTGGATGAAGCTATTAAAATATTGTATTGTTTTTGTGATTTTGGGATATGGAGAATCTGAGTTTTTTTTTATGAGAAATCTCCAGCGGGGCGAGCACGGCCTCTGTGATAGGCTTGAATCACACATTTCTATCACAGCTTGGGAGAAAAAACGTGATAAAACGCGTGCCTCAAGCCTATCACAGAGGCCGTGCTCGCCCCGCTGCTTTCAAATGGTGCTCTATCGTAGATTAAGTACTAAATTAGATTAATAATTGAATTCTTGGCATAATAAAGTTATTACTAGTAAATAAACTGGCTCTTTCAGTTCGATAATATTCTAGGTAGGTACTGCTACAGTTTTTGCTTGGTTCATCAGCAGCGCCTAATCTTTTTCTAATTATATCGGAATAGATTTTCAGTCAAGTACTCCGCTCCACTTAACGCAATATGGATTATTAATTACGTACTTATTGGCTTTTGAATGATCTTCAGCTGCTCAGGTTTAAATTTTTCTTTGCTTTCCAGTGTCCACACTATTTACCTACTCGTACATAATTTTCACAGTTCTCATTAGAACACGATATTCTAAGGCCAGACAGGTTCATAGAATACCCGAACATCAGTTTCAGGAAAGCTTTATAGTCTCTTTTGTCTTTTGAAGACCATCGATGTCAACATAATAACATAGGTAATTAGATCTAGCGGCGCGGGCGGCGTTCGATAGTCTCGTTTCGATCGATACGGCGTGTCGTGTCACTTTCACACAAACTTGTGTCCGCTGGAGAAAGTTATGGATTTGATTGTGTTTTATTGTACCTAATATAAATTGTTTGCCTTTTATAGACATTCGATAGTTTTGTTCTGTCTTGTGTTGTTCTAACAAGCCCATACAATACCACACGATGACATAAGTTGCCAAATTATTAAGTGGTTTTGTGAACTTTGGAAATTCTGTTCCTGAAACCATCTTACGACCCCGACTTGGATAGAAATGAGAATAGCCTAAAGTTCTAGAGCTCCTGTTTGCACAGTGCACTGCCAAATGATTTTAAACTCAGCCGTATAGCTATCTCAGTTGTTCGACAACGACAAACTTATTCCTTGATGCCTAATCAGACGTAGATATGTAGTACCTATTTATTATGTATTCCAGTTTAAATACAACAAGCTTTAATATGCTACCCTCGAGCACATTTTGTGTCTTTACGATTTTCGCTAAATCTTTGCAGCGGAATACTTAGTAGGTAATGTACTAAATAATAGGACATTCATCAGCAGAGACTAAATTGGGCTAAGTTAAAGATAATCTCAATGCACAAACTTATGTATATTGAAGACAAACAATCTTACAATGTCACGCTATGTTTACAGCGCAAACTGAAACGCAACATCACACTCACTGAAAGTGACTTTCATCTCAAACTGGTTGCTAACAGTGTAGCAGTAGGTAGTAACAACCATCGGTTGCGCAACCCACGGCTCACGGTTACATGCTGCATGTCACCGGTAATCAGCCGGTGCGGTTATGTTACACAACCCGGTTCCTGTTTCCGGTTGGTCGGTAGTTGTACGTTTAGCTGTCAAAGTACCTACATTATAATTAGTTTATAGTTAGAGGTTATATTAGGTGATTAATCGATACCTATGAAAAGGTAGAAACAGTGAGAAAAAGTTTATTTTGGTCAAACAGTTTTCCTTCTACCTATAGACTAACGACACGTTTCGTTTTTTAAGAAGGGGGTCGTTTAGCACCCTTACAAAGGAATAAGTATACGACGTGGCATAACTATTTGTAAACTACAGTTGCATTCTCCCATTACACAAATACACAAACAGCCTTTTTTTTGTGTATGGGAAATCATCAAATAACTTCCGATCTGATCCGATCTGGGTGGAGCGGGAGGACGTGTCAGACTCTTACTGACTAAAACCCACCCGTGTTCCTTCAGTTGCCTGGGCCAGGGGCCATGGTAACCCTTTCGGACTTTCCCGCAACCCTGGCAGGCATCGGCCCTAGCGGACCTCGTCATTGGTGCTGACATCTCTTTGAGGCGCGCGTGAAACACAACGCGCCGTCAACCGGGGCCTGGTCCTTATCGGACGGCGAGCTACCCATTGCTCGCCGTCCGCAAGCCCACGCCTACGGTGGCCGGGAATCGGCTTGGGATTCCCGAAGCCCGACACCCGGGCGTTTCCTTCCGCCCTATCCGGACCAGGAACCTCCCGAAACAACCGTGCCCGGTGTGGACCTGCGTCAGGCGGAAGGTGTGGACGCCGCCGTGGCGCCTCTCTAGCCACTCCTCAAAGACGGGACTTATCGCCGCAATTGTGGCGTGCCCAGTCCACACACAGCCTAAACACCACTTCACTACGGGAAACTATAAAACACACATTATGCATTAAAACAACATTTCACCACAAAAAAAGAAACTTGTGACTAAACAACACTCATAAGCAAACCTAATCCTTAATGCAAAATATTAATATACAAACAACTCGGTTCACGGCCATTAACTTCTAGTAAATCACTCAAATAACACTCAATTCAACTCAGTTTACTCAAAACACAGCCATCTTCGAGAGCGAAAGTGTAAAATATAGTTCTATAAGCATTAATAGACATTTTATGGTCTTATGCTAATGTATGCGACGCAACGGCTCTAAATATCCGCATTCACGGGTTAACAATGTATTATTTAACGGTTAGAGATAACCTTCGTATTAACCTTTTAAATGTGGAAATAAATAAACGAGATCATGCCTAAGTTTACTAAGCAAATATTGTTCAAAGATACATATATGGTTACGAAATCTGGATTGGTATGTGAGTGAGCTCTGAGATTAGATCAACTGTGCTAACATTTGCAGTAGACAAACCTATTCACGCTCAACTTAAAATTGCAGTAAATATTTAAATACTTCTTACCCCATGTATTTAATAGGCTTAGCAATACTTTGTCAACGAACCAACGCATAATCTAGCGATGTACAATTTCTAAGAACATTTGCGCAGCGCTCGTCAACCAATACAATCTAAAGTGTGCTACAAGTGATTGACCTGTCTAAATAAGTGCATTCATCTCGCGTACGCACTGCATCACTGCATCTATAGAACAACATCACGTAAATCTGTGCAATGTTCAGATGCGTTAATGCGAGCACTAAACGTGAAGTAATTTTTTACATCTGGGGAGCGTAACGTCAACTATGGCGTACCGCAAGGAAGCGTATTAGGTCCACCGCTATTTACCCTTTATATCAACGATTTTCCTAAATGTATAGAACACATTAAGACACTTTTTGCAGATGACAGCACGATAACCATTCCTTGTGATAATAAGCATATGTATGAAATTGATATAAATAATACATTAAACAAAGCGATTTTACGGTTGGAAAATAATAACCTCAATGGCAACTTAAATAAAACAGTAACAAGGCATTTTAGCCAGAGGCACTTTAAATTTCCCATTTCTAAAATATAATAATAATTTAATTGACACAGTAAATTCCAGTAAGTTTTTAGGATTAACCATAGATCTTAATATAAATTGGAAGGCTCATATAGAGGTAATTTGCAAAAAAAACTAACTGCATTTGCATTATATAAACGATCGCGGATACTAAAGACTGGTGCCCTATTAACCACCTATTACGGCATTGCAGAGTCCATTATCAGATACGGCATTATTTTTTGGGGACTCTACGGATATAGATATCGCATTTAAAGCCCAAAAAAGTGCCTTAGAGCCATATTTAAATTTAAAATGACTGATAGCTGCAAGTCGTTTTTCATAAGCCACAACATCTTGACTTTACCATCAATTTATATTTTGGAAATCGCGACATTTGTAAAATCAAATCCTAAGCTATTTCCCCGCATGGCAGACCGGTTTCCTAGAATAATCTTCCCAATGGCTGGAAAGAGCTAAGCGTAGACGCATTTAAAAGGAAAGTCAAATCTTTTTTAGCTAGTACATATTATGGTTTGAACGAATTTTTAAGGGAATCATTTTAAATTGACATGCTCTTGTATATATTAATTTAATCTGAAATGCATCTAATGTAGTATTGAATATTTTGGACTTACGTTACCATTATTTTATTTTAATAGATTGTGTTTTTATTTTTGATAATTGAATATTTGTCAATTTTGTATGTAACTCCTATCTATTTCTATATGAATTATGTAATCATTCAATTTAAGTTACATAAGTCAGTATTGTCAATGTTATTTTTTTTTTCATTCTAAACCTGTATTAATAATTGCACAGCATGTCAATATGGTAAACATGTTAGCACAACTACATGCACTTAGGTATAACGCCCTGCAAGCATTGTATTGTATGTACACACATGTTTGAGCAAAACAAGTATCTGAATCTGAAATCTGCGTACGATGTGCGACAGGCGTTGCGCAAACGCAGCCAACCGGCCGACCTTCCGCGCAGGTGCACTGCGCAACTTCATTCAACACAACTTAGATAGAAACACAGTAGGCCTATTTTCATAATAAAGCACACACTTACACCTCGTGCAAGCTTTCAGGACATAATAGACGTGATTGAGGGGTTCCAAGTATCTGGAATCGGGGTAACAATATGCCATGGTTGCAGTTCAATTATCTTCCTCGTGTGCGTCAAAAACTCGCGTCCGAGTCTGTTCATCGTCATCGTATTCCACTTCCAGCATCTACCTGCTGGCCTCCTCTTCAGCATGCCATCCACCAACACCGAGTTGCTAGTCGCCCACGTGTTAGTCGCGAATTTACAAGTCTAGATGCTCCATTTTCACCCTCGAGCTAAATAAATACTACACATTGAACCAGTCTTTATCCTTCAAAGCTAAGTGCGTAACTGGGCAGACTTCACCTGCAGTTTATGTGATTTGACACTGTTCCGTTTCACCTTCGGATACCATAGCAATCGTCAATTTTTGATGTGTAGTTTCCCATCAAGCCTTGGCATGGCCAAGTGTACCAGTGAACCTTCTTAAAATCCTTTTAGTTTGTGTTAACTCTCGATGAAGCTCAAGCATTACGTTTTCTATATTTGGGCAACCAGTTCAGGCATTTTAATAATATATTAAATTATTAATGGTTAATATAGACGTAGTTATTGGAAATTATCTCGGAAATATTTCGCGATTAACTGTGTAATATGCTGCTGTCATGGGCAACCTGCCGACAGCTTCAAAGAATTGCTGTATATTATTTTAACTTCAAAATAATAATTTTGTGTTGACTTTGGCCCTTTACTAATTTACTAAGGGTTTATGGCTCATCTTGCAGCCGTCATCAGGATTTTTCAACACAAAAAACACAGCTTTACACAGTGTTGTTTCACTTAGTAAATTACTTAGGTTGCATCTATACACGACTTTACCTACGCATAATTTTCATATGTTAAATTGCAGTACCTACTCGTACCGAAAGGAGGAAAAAGGGAAGGAAGGCTTTTGCCCAGCTGTGGGATATTACGGGCTAAACAGATAGAAGTTTCAGTAGTTCGACGTATCAGGTAGCATTCATTATACCTACATCGTTCCCTCGGAAAAATATTGAAGTAGGTACCTTGCATTTGTAAGGACGTATTAGTATTAAACTCGGTTTCAAACAGTACATTTATATAATTAACAATGTAACAGTCTCTGGTTCGTAAAACTAGCCATAACATTGTTCCGAGTCCCGTGGGTGTAACATAAAGTGTCCCGTTACAGTTATGCGAGGCTCGCTCTACTCCTACCTCCGCTAGGGGGCGGGCATGATTAATGTCCCCACTTGCAGGCAAGAAGTCATACCAAGTCTCAAAGATCACTATCAGTCCTTATTACAAAAACTGCAGCTGCGGGCAAATTGCAACATTCCTAACGAAATTGACTAAATTATTACGTGAATTAGGAATTTTAATAGAATGTTGTTTTGATTACAATCGTGTGGGATGATTATTTATTGTTTGGGAGGCACTTTAACATTCAGTCCTGATGTTTATTGAACTTGCCTTGGCTGATGGATTTAAACTTAAATTAACTCAATAAATATTTCTGTTCCGCCCCGGTCAGAACTGAAGTGAACCATGTTAGACCCACTAAAACACATTAAAACCGTGTTTTACTTATGGTTTTGCCTACAAATTGCCTAGCCAATGTCGGTTCAGGTCGGACGCATACGTGCAGTACCTTGCAAAACACTGGAAATCGCAATGTTTCGATAGGCACAAAGTAGTTACTTTGTACTCGCATGAACCTACATTGTAGTTGAATCCGATCTTTACACGTGGTAGGTATTGTTTAGACACGACACGGTTGACTGATGACGGTTGACGACGATGTATGCAGCATAGGTTAAGACTTCCTACAGTCGAACGGCTGTCTTTTATGGCCATCGTCGTCTTATTTACCAAATGGATTGGAAATTATTTTTAGGCTATCAACAATCCGTCGTTTGTTATCAGTAATCGTCAAAGTATAGAATAGGTACCGCTGCATGCCTTTTTCATACTAATTTTCCTTAGCTTCAATTTACAAGACCTCCTAACGACAAGGTGTGGTAAATCCATGTAAAGAAACCACATTGCACGAGCCACACTTTTCTCAGAGCTTTCGTTTATTAACAAAAGTAAGCCACACGTTTCCAAAACACACAAATTCTTCACAAAACAATGTCACAAACGCATCGCTAATTACAACGCTGTGAACGTGGGACAGTGACCCGGTAACCATCATATTATATTCACGAGAGCATCGTTCTTTGACCTTGGCGTTCACTTTTCACTTGGAAGCCGGTTGCCGCCAAAGTTTAGCTATCTCACGTTAAAAGTGAAAAGAAAGTCGGAGACAAGTAATTTATGTGTTCGTAGAATATTTATGAGACTCGTTTATTGTTTTACCAGGTTTTACCTTTTAAAATGTTTGTTTTGATGTTTTTTTTTTATTTTCAAAACGATCATAAACCAAACCATTTTTAGCGCGGCATAAGCTTTCTCATATAGCTCGTTCCGGTACGATAGATGAAGGCGGGGATCTAATAACTATGAAAATATTTAGAATAATGAAAGAGATGAACTTAACTCAAGATTTTACGAATTAACTGATATGTGATCCTAAAAATTACGCAGCTTAGTCCACTGTGTAGGTGTGACGCCTAAGGATATCTACTAGAAAAACAATCTTCGATCATCGAAGGAAACAATATAT
Organism: Brachylomia viminalis; assembly: GCA_937001585.2. Lineage (NCBI taxonomy): Eukaryota > Metazoa > Arthropoda > Insecta > Lepidoptera > Noctuidae > Brachylomia > Brachylomia viminalis. The sequence goes on from OW443298.2 coordinate 1,641,800, forward strand.
AACCATATACACCGAATATAATATGAAGTGAGGCTTCTACAACATTCCTTCTAATCCCATAAGATCATTGGGTGTAAACAAATACAACAATAGCCACCCGCGCAGATTACGATCACACTTCTCAATGGACCGGTCGAGCGACTAGCAGCGCGTACGCACTTGTCGCAAGGTCTCTCAATGAGAGCGAAGAGCTTTCCATAGTGATCTAGAAATTAGAAGGTGCAGGTGTCAACCAACTGGTAATAAAGTAAGGATTCATAAGGGATGGACCTTGGAAATCGCTCCGGCTGGCAGTTCCAACCGTGGCCCCAAAAGAGAAATACTCAGAAGTATTGTAGGAACACCACACTGCTGATGCTACTCGTATAAGAGCTATTCTGTGACTCCTTCTGTTGGTGACGAATGAATTTAACTCTGTCAAAAGGCTGAAGGAAGGTGGAAAATGAATCAGAGATACCTAAACCATAGATATAGACAAAAATCGATTGCAGTTCATTGAATGCAGGTAATTCACCTGCATTCAATGAACTGCAATCGATTTGATTTGTTATTATGAAGGAATGTCGATCTTTGAATCGAGTTCAGGAAATGTGAACTAGTCATAAATCCATTGACTGCTTTGTTAATTCTAACCAGATACTTAGATCTTATGCATTGTCACGAAACATTTATGTAAATCAATTATAATGATCTGGTCTCATTGGCATGTCTGTAAATGTATCAAGGAGGATTGGTTTTGCTTCGTAGGAGCCCATGCCATGCAGCTCTATAATCGGTATCTAGGTACTACTTAGTTAAATGTAGTTATCCTTATTTACTACCTAAGTATAATAGGTAAATGTCTATATGAAAAACATGTTATTGATTTCCTTGAAATCGTAAAAGAGATATAAACATGATGGGCGGCACACCACACCGACCTTCTACCTACATCTATGTGAGAGAAAATGCCATTACAAAACATAGCTACGTATGTTATGTATGTTCTCTTAATCGTTCTATGCGGGAGGCATATGTTGACCGGTGGAAATTTACGAGCTGTTTTAACAAATTGCACTTAATATTTATGCCAAAGGCCATCAATAAATGGTGCCGATTTATCAAATAACCGCCATTACCCTCTCAAATCTACGAGTAGTAATATTTCTCAATCGCAATTTGCTCGAACAGTCTTTATTATCAAAGGACAAGTTAATCTTTGATATAAACATGGCAGTTTAAAAAGTATTTCACAATTCGCGAAGATAGTTGAAGATACTGCGGCAGATGAAAATGTGAAGGTTGAGGCAATTATATCGGAGGTACCGAATAAATGAGTTGCTGTGATATTATGCTTGATCAACAGTGTGACGGTCCTCATTCAATACTTCTTTATCATAAAGATATATTTTGTGATTATATTATAGTCCTCTTCACCGTATCCGGTGTGAGGGACCCAGACTACTTTTCTTTTCTTTTGTGAGTTCTCTGATGACTAGCAAAACCAAATTTGGTCTTGAAAACCCGGTCACACCATGTACAGAAGAGCTGATCAGCATCGTTGTATGTGTAGGTATATATCAAGGCTTTGGGCAACTTTTGCGTATTTGGCGCTTCTTGTCTAGGTCTTTAAGACAAGTTGTTTCAAAGAATTCAATTGCTTTGTGGATAGAAGTGCGCCACCTTTCTCGGTTCCGAGCAAGCTCCTGCCACCGATCAACGGGTATGCTACAAGTCGCAAGGTGCCGTTTGACGATGTTTTTGTAGCCCAGGTATTGCCCGTCCTGTGCACGTTTAACTTGGGCGAGCTCTGAGAAGAAAGCGGTTTTAGGTAGTGTACTGATATCCATGCGCTGGTAACCGACCGGTATACGACCGCACCAACTCAGTTGGATCTTTATCAAAATCGCCTCCATGTCCATCATTCCAGTGCGCATTAGCACCTCTGTGTTGGAAACACGATCGGGAGTACATGAAAAGGGCCAAGCCTTTTAATATAACCTTTATAGAAACATCAGGTTTCTGCGGTGTAGGCGGATATTGGCATTTATTAAGTTTACCAAAAGTGGCGGCTGCTTTAGCAATCCGTGCTGGAATTACAGACGCCAGACTATTGTCGTTCGACTTGACTTTCGAGATATTTAAAGTGTGATACCTCTTCATAGACAATCAGTTTCCCCGAATTCTGGGAAAGTAGTAGACAATCAGTGCCTGGTGTTTCGGCATTCTTTAATCTTTTAACGGCTGACATGAACTCATCAAAGGTTGGTGGATCAGCTAGGTCTTCCTTAACGGGATGGCATTCAAGATTTTCAACGTATTGTAAATGAGTTGTCTGTGAGTAGGGATTCAGGACGTCATTGAAGTGTTCCGCCAACCTATTTAGAATTAGTTGCTTTCTAGCCCTCGAAAAATCTGCCCAACTGGTTTATGTCAGCCAAAAGTTGCAAATCTTTTGCTATATCTAGCCACCATTGATTGTTGAGGTCATGGATTTTGATTTTCAGCTCGCGTTGAATGGATCTTCGGCTATCGGTGTTTGATATAGATGTCAGTTCTCGTCTGCGGCCTCAGATCATATATCTGAGGCTCTCAAGTAATGCTCGGATTTCCTCGTCTGTGTTATCGAACCGATCCTGGTTTTTCTGCCGCGCCTTTGGTATAGTGTGCATGAGACGCTATCATGTTGGTGCTTAGCATATGAATGCCACGCTTCATAAACATTGTCTGTAACGTCCTCCATGTTGGCGCTGAAGTGATTATCCAGGTCCCACCTGAGCTTTCGGAGTGAACCAGTGAAGCAAGACATACATTCACTAGTTTTTTAGGTCCGTCGAGGAGGTTTTCATTTCAGACGCGTCTTAGAGCGAAAAAGTCGATGGTCTGATCAGCAATCTGCACCCCGTATAGCTCTTGTTATCAAGAGGTCGTTTAGGTCTTTTTTGGGGTACTATAATATATTCAATATTATAATATTATAATGTATTCAAGAAGGTGCCAGTGCTTGGATCTAGGATGCATTCATGAGGTTTTATATTTTCCTGGTAGACTAAAGAAGGTATTAGTCAGGCACACGTTAAACTGCACTCAGAGTGAGAAGCTGAGTTATTAGAGTTCTCAACTCCATTTCGACCAAGGACACTCAGGCCGCATGCTTCGTAGTCAGTACCAACGCGTGCATTAAAGACACCCAGAAGGACAATTTTGTCTTGTGGTGGAATTCCCGTAAGAACGCAGGATAGGTCCCGATAGAATGTTGCTTTATTTTCATCATTAGCTGTTAAGGCAGGTGCGTAGATACTGATCAGGTGGACATACATAGTATCATTAATGGGCAAGCGTAACGTGATTATGCGATTTTGATCCTTGATTGATTGATTCCTTTTGGAAGTTGTATTAAGGATGCTGCAATTTTATTACGCATTGCGAAGCTAACACCACTAGCCGCTCGCTCTCCTGCTGGTTTTCCAATCCAGTAATAACTTTATCCACCCAACAGTTCGCAAAGGTTTCCGCTATCACTAAGATGGGTTTCACTTGTATCTTGAGAGTTACCTTGCCACGATTGCTGTCTTCCTCTCGGGACACAGGTTAGAGTCATCATCTAAGAGGGTACGTAATTCCATGCTCCCATTATAAAGTTTTTCGTCGTATTCTTTTTATGTCTTTTGCGACCGCAAAAAAGATTGGTTATCAGATGACTACGGTTTGCCATCCGATTTGGAGGAGAGACGGACTATGTTTGGGCCTCCTTCTCTAGTCCCCTCCCCGAATTGGGGAAAGCAGAGCATAAATAGTACTGCTTTGTAGCCAGTCGTCCTGCTGAACCTGTCTTCCCGCCTCAGTCAAGTCCAGGAGCGACCACTCGTGCCTACGTGCTGAGTTCCAGCTAAGGCCGATGACCTACAAAGACCTCGACCCCATTGCCTATCAATATTGTCCGCACGCTGTACCGATGAAGTCGATCAGATGTCTATTACAGAGCCGTGTTGAAACATTCTTCCTCCGCCCCGAAAAAGACGTGCGTCTTCCGCCTTAAATTGCCGTATCGATAATTTTCATTTCCACCAACGAAGCCGTTGAGGTCTTCATCCATAACGTAAATGAATCACGGCAAAGTTCAGATGGGGACCCAGTGCTGCGGGGTATCTGCAGCACTGGGTCCCCATCTGAACTTCGCCACCAGCCTGGCCTGGCCTACTGGGACAAGTGGCGCCCGCCCCCGCGACTAGTACGCGTCGGACAGGAACTACTCTGATGGCACTTAGAGAAGGAGACTGTAGATACCTCGGAGCCAGGTTAATTAATCTCGTTTGGACCAGATATCAAGGACAATAAGCAAGTTATGTTATAAAAATGAAAAATTCGTTCTGTTAATGTTAATATTTCGCAGAAATATTCATATTTTGAGGTAACTAAACCACAAGGAACATTACTTATTGTTTTCTCAAAATCTGTCAACTAGCCTTTTTATGTTGCTATTACCAGACTGAAGACAAAAGTTCATACATAGATCTTCCAATACAATCAAAGAACTTATTGTTATTGAATTAGAATCAAAACCTACATACTTACCGAATGATTTCCTTCAGATTACACAACTTGAGACCACCAATCTTAACATCACCGCCTCGCTGAATCAAAGTCTGTTCAATGAATTGGTGCCTATTGCCCCGTCAATGGTTTCTGCCATAAACCCCTTATACACTATTGATTTGACAAGTGATGATGAATCAAGAAAATGTAACTCAGTAAGAGTAGTCACCAGTAAAAACAAACTGAAAAAATACATTAAAATTAATAAATACATTGTTAAAACACAAAAAATGGTTAAAAGACAAAGGTTCTTTATCAAAAATGTTAAACTTAATCGAGAAAGGTTAAATTTGCTTAAACAATTAGATATGTATTCTTTTAATTTGGATCAAAGTACTAGGAAGTACAACATTGACACACAGGCCCTGCAATCTCAACTTGACCATCTGCAAGAGAAACTAAGTTCAATGACTAACAAATATAATACCTCTGAAGATCTAATGAGGGAATATGTGTTGGCAATGAATGAGCTGGTAAACTCACAAACGAACAGCTGTGAGATTTGTCAATCACCATCCAATGTACCTACAATTTGCCTGCCTGCCCATTCATTGTCAACATGCAATACCACCTTACCGCATCCTTGTGTTGATTTGACAATTCCTTCTGTAAATAGGTCCATTAAACAATGTCAACAAATTGTAAATAATGATATTGTATTATTTTGCGATGAAATTGGAAAGGACTTAGGCCACTTGTTGACAGATGAATATCCAGGACACTCAATAATAAATTACTGTATGCCTGGTTGTTCATTAATTGATATTATGAACCAAATTGTTAGATATAACTTTAAGCAGGACACAACATTGTTGATTTTTATGGGAAATAGGGGAAATGTGAACAAAGGAGAATTGCTCCAATATCATAGAACATTGTGCAACCTTAGTTTAAGGAAAATTGTGTTGTTTACATTCCCTTATAGTAACAGTTTGCCACAGGAAGAAAATAATTTAAGATTTGACATTAACATGACATTGCACAATTTGACATATAATGATAATTTATTCCATTTAGTTGACACTAACAATTATGTTAGTAATAATTTGTATTTGACAAAAGATAGATACAATATTGTTATGTACTATCTTTCTAACTATCACAAAAGACAGATAGCTGTGTCGCTATCATATTATTTTTCTATTTCAGCCAAAAATTTGGCTAAACAACTTGCTTCTTTTGAGCAATGCAATGACTTTTTAAATTATTCTGCCAATAATTTGGTCAAAATTAATGACAATGGTCATCATTTAAATTAGAAATCAGGACAAAGGAGTTAGCCTCTTGCAAAAATGTAACTAAGGCAAAGAATAAAGCATATGAAAGTGTAAAAAAAATAAATAGTATCAACCTGGTGCATCAAAACATTCAAGGGTTTTTGAACAAAGATTTAGAAGTAGAGTTATTCCTGAATTGCAGCAATATAGATATTCTTTGTATAACAGAACATTGGCTTAAAAGCCATCAGTTCATGTTCAATTTTAGTCATCACCAGGTTGGTAGTTCGTTCAACAGAGTACATGCTGTACATGGTGGCTCATTAATTCTGGTAAATAACCAGCTTAAATTTAAAGATCGCAAGGATATTGTGAGCCTCTCTGTTGAGCGGACAATTGAAATAGCCTGTGTAGAATTGGAGCAGCTCATTATATTAAGTGTGTACAGACCTCCTTCAGGATTGTATGATTGTTTTGAAAAGGTTATGGATGAAGTGTTGCACAAAATCTGTAATTCAAATAAGTCTATCATCATTTGTGGTGATTTTAATGTTAATTTGTTAGAAAATTCTGGTTTAAGTATTAAAATTATAAGTCTGTTTCAGTCATACAATCTTGCTAACCAATTTCTGGAGCCAACTAGAATAACTCCCACTAGTGCCACATGCCTAGATAACATTTATACAGATGTTATACCAACTCACAAAGAAATTATTAATTTAATAGACTCAGATCATTGCGGACAATTAATAACTATTTCAAATATAAACAAAAAAGTTACTAAAAAAGATATCACTGTTAACCCGAAAACGACTTATCGCTTGGATACATTTAAATCTAAACTTTTAAGTAAATTACCATTTTTGGTGACTAATGATGACCCTAGTCAACATTATAATGATTTTTTTAATATGTATTGCACACTATTCAATACCACGTTCATTCCAAAGACGTTCTCGGTTAATAGTAACGCTTCCTTTAGTGACTGGGCCACCATTGGTATACATACAAGTAGAAAACGACTTTATGAATTGTATGATGAACGAACTTGTAAAAACACTGCTGAATTTAATTTATATGTTAAGAATTATTCTAAATTATTTAAAAAAGTTTGTAGTATGGCCAAATCACGTTATTTGAGTTCAAAAATTAAAAATAGTAGTAATGTAATAAAAATGACATGGAGTATCATTAATAGCGAAACGGGAAGGTCATGCAACCGATGTAGTGACTACAGCCTTGCTATTGATGACAATATAATTAAATCTGATTCTCAAGTCGCCGCGGCCTTTGAAAATTTCTTTGCAGAGATTCCCGTATCGACTACTAAATCTCTAAACTCTTCACCCACTGCTGCAGAGTCTTTACTTAAAGAAAACATTCCAGTTTGTGATTCTGAATTTCATTTCGAATATGTCACTTTTAAAGATATAATTAAAACCTTTCACACGTTAAATGTCAAAAAGACTGCAGATTTATGGGGTAATTCTGTGGACGTTGCTAAGTCAATTATAAATATTGTAGCACCTACTTTAGCTGTTATTTTTAATAATTGTATTGACCGTGGTGAGTTTCCTGATCTTATGAAAAACAGTAAAATAATACCGTTGTTTAAATCGGGTAGTACATCAGACCCTACTAATTATAGACCTATTTCAGTGCTACCTACATTTAGTAAAATTTTTGAAAAACTTATTTTAAATCAAATGCAAAGATTTTTTAATGTACATAAATTACTGCATAACAAACAGTTCGGTTTTACAAGGGGTCGTTCAACTACTGATGCCGGAGTTGAACTTCTAGGGCATGTATATAATGCATGGGAGGACAAATGCGATGCGTTGGGCATCTTTTGCGATTTGTCCAAGGCATTCGATTGTGTTCTTCATGCAACATTAATCAGGAAACTGCACCACTACGGAATCCGGAACGCCTCTCTGGATCTTCTTACTTCTTATTTAAGTGATAGGATTCAGAGAGTTGATGTTAACGGGAAAAGATCTCCCGGATCGGTAGTAAGAATGGGGGTCCCTCAAGGCTCAATTCTAGGTCCATTTTTATTTCTTATTTATATAAATGACTTGCCTTACCTCATAAAGGATGAACATGATATAGTGCTGTTTGCAGACGACACTTCACTTTTATTTAAACTCAAACGTCAGCAGCTGGTTACTGACAATGTAAATAGTGCCCTCGCAAAAGTAGTTAACTGGTTTAATGTTAATAACCTTCTTCTTAACGAGAAAAAAACGAAATGTATTAAGTTTACGATACCTCATGTTAGACAAGTAGAAACAAGTATTCTCATAAAGGGTGAAGAGTTGAAACCCGAAAATACCACAGTATTCTTGGGCATAACTTTGGATGCCAAGCTTCAATGGGGCCCCCATATAGATAAATTGTCAAAGAAGCTTAGCTCTGCAGCATACGCCGTTAGGAAAATTCGTGGTTTAACTGATTTAGAGACAGCCCGTTTAGTATACTTTAGTTATTTTCATAGTGTAATGTCGTACGGTATTCTGTTGTGGGGAAATGCCGCCGCTAATCAGACGATTTTTGTTTTACAAAAAAGGGCAATTCGTTCAATTTATAAATTAAGTCCCAGACACTCCCTCAGAGACAAATTTAAAGGGATTAATATAATGACTGTGCCTTCTCAGTATATTTATGAAAATCTTTTGTATGCACATAAAAATATTAATCTGTTTAAAAAGTACAGTGATATCCATAATTTAAATACTAGGAACAAGCACAAATTTGTTGTTCCTACTACCAGGCTCAAGAAAATAGGTGGCTCGTTTAGATGCCAATGTATACGTTTTTATAATAAACTTCCTAGCCACATTCAAGCACTAAGCCTTAATAAATTCAAATCGTTTATAAAAAGGAAATTATGCCAGAATGCCTATTATACTGTCAAAGACTATATTGAGGACAAAAAGGCTTGGGATTGAGTTGCTCCAATAAAGCACAGGCAATGTTAATTTATTTTATTTCGCTAACTATTTTTACTTATAATCTTTGCTATAAGTATCTATACTTATTTACATATACAATGACATTAATATTTACTATTTAAAGTATTATATTATTTTAAATTATTGTGAATGTGAGGACTATGTGTGTTTTTGTTGCAGTTTTAATCATGTTCTGGCAGTTTGAGTACCTGATGCGGCCTACCCAAATGTCCTTTCTTTGGTATTGTTCGTCGAATCGTTGAGCTCCTTAAGTTCTGAGTTGAGCTGCACGGTTACTGACAAATGCGTGCACTGACTGGACAGGTCCACTCAATCTGTGTGGTCCTTTCCTCAAAAGACCATTTCAGACACAAATCTACATGGTCCTCAAAGATTATTATAATATTATTCTAATTATTGTGAATGTGAGAACTATGTCGGTCATTGATTTATTTATATTTATTTTGTATTTTTCTCAACGTAATCATGATCTGGCAGTTTGAGTAATTTATGCGGCCTACTCAAATGTCCTTTCTTTGGTATTGTTCGTCGAATCGTTGAGCTCCTTGAGTCTAAGTTGAGCTGCACGATTACTGACAATTGCGTGCACTGACTGGACAGGTCCACTCAATCTGTATGGTTCTTTCCTCAAAAGACCATTGCAGACACCGATCTACATAGCTTTCACATGACCTGACCAAGATTTTGTCTGGACTTTAAAAGAGACTGTGACCTCTGAGTTTGTTTCGGCCTTTCTTCTCAGAGTAGTCAGATAGGAAACGCCGACCCCATCTAGTTTAAAAAAAATATGATTGACGTGTAAACGTGTTTGTTCAAACCTACTTACAGAAATAAAATCATTTATCATTTATCATTTATCATTTATTTATCAATGGCAGGAAAATAGAGTAGTCCAACATACTCGTAAAACACAAAACTGCGGGTAAAAGCCATCCATATTTTTAAGACGCCAACATTTGAGGCCGCCCGCATTCCACTGCGGTTGAAGTTGTTAGAAAAAACATTATCTCAGCGATAACTATCTGTTCAACGAGGAATTAATGCTGCAACACCCGTAATGGCTACTTGCGAGGCTTACTAGGTTCTTGTCTTGTATGGAAAAGTAGATATTTCTGCTTTATCTTAAGTTTTATGACTACATTCACATCAACAATATGGCATTAATGTATGTGAAACGACGCGTACCTATACAACACATAACACAACCGGCTGGTTTTTGGAAAAGCTGTATGTCAAGCTTGTGGACAGTAATAGAATAGCATATAATTTCATTAGTTATGGACCGAAAGATATTTTTCTCTCCTGTAAAACTCTGCTCCAAATTAATGTATTTAGGTAAGTAATAGACACATTTTAACACTTTATAGTTTTCCTATAAATTGCTTATTCGTTATCCGTTCAGGTCAAACGCGAGGTTTTTGCAAAACACTGCATAATGCAATCTTTTCGTAGCTAGCCAAAGGACGTGTTCCACTAAGCCAAATTAAACAGACAGACAGTACCAGTAGTACAGACCACAAAATAATATGTAAGGTCCATTTAAGGGGCTTACAACAGCTAAATTGCGGTCACTGTCGGACTGCATAGAAAAGAAAGAGACGCGCGATGACACGTAATTTATTGCAAAATATGAAGCAATTCTCTATTTACAAAAAAAATTATGATTAGACAAAAAAATTAAAACACTATCACGTTAATATGTTGCATAGGGAACAATCTGAAAAAAGAAACAGAATGATTGGATGTATATTATAATGGTTTTTAATCGTTAAAAGAAATTTTAAGAGGTAGTTTCGTGACTTTTTTCTATCGTACCGAATTATAATTTCAATTACCTACCAAAGTATTACATTTTCAACACACTATCTAGATAGTGTGTTGAAAATGTAATACTAGCATTTATCCTGAAGAATATCATATATATTTCTGATTTTGTTTACTGCAGTGGATCATATACTTTTAGGCATTATAAAACTTACGTTTAGGTCATGTAGTCCCCTAGCTTCTAATTTGGCGCCAGTACAACCTGCCAATTTGGTAGACTCGATGACGAAATCGAAAACCCGATTTCCCATCGTGAAATTGTGCTAAATGAGCAATTGAGTTTAGATAGGGTCTCATTGGCTTAATTGTATGATTTGTATGAAAGTAGACCACATTGTTTTCCTCCAAAAGTGTGAGGATCTCACGTAAGAAGAGAATGTGGAACAATAGGACACGCCCGCTTCCACCAGACGCTCATGGTGTGAATTATTCAGAGCCCCTAGTGTGTCACTGGGGAAGGAAGCGCGCTGGCACACATAGTATTGTCCATTGTTTTAGATGCAAGCCGCAAATGTAGGGTCGATGTACTTGGGATTACATGGAGTTCACTAAGAGTTGACTGATTTGCGATGAATAGAGAAAATGGAACCTACATTGAAGGATTTAACTTTTCGACCATTGAACACATAGAACAGATTGACCCTTTGGTCTCTTCATAACTCCTCGTTCAAAGGGTTTTTCTCCAACTGAGTGACGAACAACTTGCCTATACAGGGTAGCAGAGTCATCGACTCGCTACCTGTTAGCGTAGTCAGTATATGATTCTGAACCCTCTGGGGTCGCTAGGGGGTCTACCATTATGTGCTGAATGCATGGTTTCAATTTGCGCGTCGACGTGCCTGCCACCTGCATCTATTTAAATAAAAATCAACTGCCATGCGTTAGTCTCGCAAAAACTCGAAAATGGCTCGACCGATTGTGATGAAACTTTGGTAACTTGTTGTCTGCGCGCCGGAGAAGGTTCCTAACAAAAGTAATAACTTCGAACATTTGACAAACTGCTGCATCATGCTGGCTTGTGCTCTTGTACGTTTTGGGTCGGCCATGTCATCAACGTCAACCTAACAAACGCTACTCAACACAACATTCAACCCAATTTAGTGGTGAATCAATCACCGTGTGACGTCATCAACGTAATTAACCTATGTAACTAACCTACATACTTGTGTTACTTACTTGTGTTTAACCTAAGGGAACATAAATAACTAAATATGACAATAAATCCAATACGAATGTGGCTAATGTCTTTTTAATACCTACACAATTAGTATACGTTCACACACAATTGACGTCTAAATTGTTGTCTTATTGAATTGACCTACAATTCAATAAGACAACAATTTAACGTCAAGTGTAATCTTTTCCGTCAGCCCTACTGTCCACCATGTTTGTATGGACGCGTACAATCGCAAGCATTTCTCTTTAACTTGAGAGTGTATTGTGTGCTCTGCGATTGTTTTGTGCTGACTGGTGTGTTGGTGACCTACCCGTGCGTACTGCCTATAGAGTTCAATACTTATTATTTTGTTCCTTATTTGTAAGCAACCGTTGCTGTACGGTTAGAAGTGGGTCGTGTACTTCTGATTGTTATATTCTGATGTACTCATACAAGCCTCGAAGATTATCGTTATGACATCTCGTGTTCAAGAACAGCATCAGTTGCTGCGCCATCGTGACCTTTTAATAATAGTTCCTTAGATGTCAATTTACTCCAATTATCGACTTGATTCGGATCTCTCCCTGACTGCCTTTATTTATTCGTCTATTCACTTGTTACAGCTGGGCCGTGTCCCTGCCGCCTGCATGGTGATGCCGCCGCGGTACGCGACGCTGCCGCTACCGCCTGCGACATACGCACCCGGACCTGTGTACTACCCCGTGCATGACGCTGTAAGTACACTGCTTTCTTTTTAACTCCCGCGGTTTTAATAAGCGCCTCTTCTTCACAACGGATGTCGTAGAATTATAAACCATCACACATTCTTTGAGAACTAGACAAAAGATAGTAGGGAGGCTTACACCTATCTACAGTCTATGCAAACAACCTTTAGATGAAGACCATAAAGTATTACCTACTACCACATCTTGTTGCTTTTGGCCATCATACCCACTATAAGCGGAGCAAGGCGAAATAGAAAAGCTCAGAGTTTTTCTAATCTCGCTGTACAGTCACGAGCAATAATATATATACATTGTCACATTTTCTAAAATATCTTAACTTCTACCATTCAAAAAATATGTGTACGATATTTTCATCTAAATTACCTAACCATCAAACTGTGTCAAAACTGGGTATACATTGGTTTCACAGTAATGTAAACGAAACAAAATCAATAAAAGTTTACACTTCCAATGTCATTTTTAACTATCCATGACAATTTCTATAACATATATACACGTAATACAAACTGTATACGTGTTATAGGAATTGTCATGTATACATTAAAATGATATTGAAAGTGTATACCTAGGTACTTTATCCTGTTTTTTTAAAATTTATTTAAACTTCATGCACAAGAGTGGTACATAGGCGGACTTAATGCCACAAGGCATTCTCAGGGCATTTTTTTGTATTTGGGGTTTTTGTTAAGTTTATTACAGTAATAATTACAGTTTTATAAATAAACAGGGGTTGGTTACTGCAATAAAACAAGGGCTTACGAAATCAGTGTTGTAATTCGTTACCAAACGTAATGATTAATACCCAAAATATAAATAAAATATTAAATATAATAGCGTAGTTATAATCATTTATTTTAAATCACAATTTAATCAAGTAAGTCACTATCGCTACACATAACTATTGTTCATTTTAAATACGAGGTATCGGTACTTCCCGTCGGGACTGCGGGTCCCGTCGGGGCTGCGGGTTGTTCGAAAGAGATACCGCGGCCTCGGCACAAGGGCTAAGAAGGAACATGGGTGGTTTTTAGTCAGTAGAAGTCTGACACTCTCACACGCGCTTATCCCTTCTGTTTGATTTGCAATGTTGCCGTAGGAATCTAATAGCACAATAGTTTTAGGACGGTACACGGAAATAAAAACAGTCGACGGGCGAGTCGATGCCACTCGATAATTGGCTACTTTTACCTTACTATGACACAATATGTAGGTATAAGGCAAATTAATGATAAAACATCGAAAAATAAATAATCCAATAAGATCTATAACTATTCATGTACAGACGCCAGCACATCAAGCTACTACAATCTGACAAATTTCTTTAATAGATTTTCAACTTTACCGCTAAAGCATTAAGGTTCAAGGTTGATTGGGAAAATTTGACAGTTTCGGGTAGCTTGACCTGCTGGCGTCTGTACACTGATTTTGTCAATTAGGTCTTATTTCCGAGCTCAAGCTGCTCGAAACTGCTGCTTTGTAATTGTTTACATAATTTCGAAACTGTACTGTAAACATGTTTTTGAAATTTCCTTGGGTTCATCATTACGGAACTAAAAGTTAATATTATTTTTTGGAAATCTATTGTTTGCGAAAATTTGACAAAAATGTGTAGTTAATTTTGACACAATTTAACGTTTACATAATTTTTGGACACAGTTAGCATACTTATTTTTTGCGATTTAATGTTGCTACATGAATTAGAATTTTAAGGGCGTTTCTATGTTATTGCTCATGACTGTACAGTCTGTCCGATCTGCCAGTCGCGATCGGCAAAGTCCTTTTCAACCAGAAGAGAACCACAAACTGTTGATTTGCTTTGACATAACAAATCTGTAACTACGCAGCGCGTGCGCCGTCGTCGATCGCCGCGCGCGACCACGGAGCGGCGACGTCGCGAGGGTCGCGAGCGAGACTCGCAGCTGGCGAGGTCTCTCGAGAGGATCCACCGCAAGAGGCGCGCAGACCGCGACCACATCACCGACGCAGACCTGAAGAGGACCTACACCGGTCTTGACAGGTAACTAATATCACTCATAGAAACCCTACAATTCACTGTGATAATATTATAACATCTAAGAATTGGTACAGTCGGAAACAGAATCTTAACTAAAGGTAGCTGAAGCAAAGACAAGCAGTTCCTTATCTGGAGTTGGGTTATAAACACAATACAATCCTGAACATGAAATTAACCTGTTTAAAATACTTAGTATTGTTAATGTTCCAGGGCATATGCGGAGCAATTCATAGCGGTATGCGACGAGAGCCGTCATGCTGCGGAGCAACACGACTCTCTGGCGAGCACGTCTGCCACCAGTGACACCAGCCACTCGCATCAGGAGCTATCCTAACACCCACTGTGGCGCTTTAATACATTTTACATACTCGAAAAATGTATGACACATTTTAAGTCAAAATTAAATTATCATCCTACATCGATTTAAGAATCGAGATCTAAGTATACTGTAAAAAATGGTTAAGCGATTCATAAAATAGCGTCAAGTAATTTATACGAACATTCAAATGAATACGAATGTTTAGTAACTTTAGTTTGTAAGAGATTTTTAAATACTCTTTGTTTAAGTAAACTAACTGTCTGCATAAATCATACCAAACTTAACAATGTAGCTATATAAGGTCGCAATACGTTATGATAAATTGTAAATATTTTCACTAAGTTTAAGTAAAACATTAATCAAAACACGAATTATGAATTAATTATGTTAAACTGATAGATTATCATTTATCGTGTTCATTTCATGTGCTTCAACGAACGTTAGCATCAAGTACCGATTGATGGCCTACCTAAAGATGGGACCAAAGGATTTTTCAAATGATTAGCATGGTATTACTATAAATGTTTTCAGTATTTCTTTACTGAAAAACATGGTAGATGTAATTGCCTTAGTTATTGCAATATCTAGTTTCGTTCATGTATGTTCGGGTACTCGAATGGCCTATAGGTGAGACATCTTTGTCATACGTCTAATTATTTAGTACGATCATATTTCTCATTCGTGTTTTGTCATTCATTTATAACATACGTCTAATTATTTAGTACGATCATATTTCTCATTCGTGTTTTGTCATTCATTTATAACATTCACGTTTTGCATTTCATTTATCATTTTGAATTATGGTTACCTGCGGCAAGAAATCGGCCAGTCTTAAATCGAAATCGTAATTGATGTTTCATTCTTATTACTTCGTTAGTACTAATAAAAAATTGTAAACTTGTACGTATCGTCAAATATCTGTGTTATACTCTATTTTAAGTCTTATTTATCTAGTTTTATCTCGTCTTTATTTGTGAAGATATTTAATTTTATTTTATATATGTATTTATAATAATGGGGAACATTAGATATAAAGATAACATGAAAAATACCTTCACAAATACAGTTTAGTTAATATTGTCAGATATAATGTCAAGTATACTTATACGTTTGTATATATAAAATGAAAGTCATATGTACCTAAACGGTGCCAAATTGTGAACCTACGATTGGTGTAAATATTAACATCTAAATTGTTGCTCAAATTTTTTCATTTAATTGTTTTAAAAATTAGAACTATTATGCTTTTAATTTTGTAATCATTATAGTTTATTTTTATTTTCAGCTAAGCTAAGCTACTTAATATATTATTGTAGTGTTTATTTTTGTTTATTAGAATCTTTAAACGACGTTTATATCTTTGGGTACTTTCCGGGGTCTGAATGTTCTTTGTACCTAACCAATACTTTTCATAAATCTTTATACTAGTTTCTTTAAAAATGGCTGACACAGCTTGGTTGAGGAACGTTAAGAATATACAACATGTGTCAAGCCTTTCGTCAAAAAATAAAAAATAAATAAGATCCCAAGATCTACCGTGTGTCAGTCTTTCCGGTATCCAAACCATACGTAAATTAGCTGTAAGACTCCCCTAGAGATTATTACAAATTTATACCTACTTTTCTAGGTAAGAATTTATATGTTTTCTACATTTAATTATTCTACGTAAAGAAATACTTAGAGACTGTAAAATATAATTGTAAATAAACCTATACTCCTTAGATCGATGTATAAACTTTAAGCTAGAGTTTACGGTGGACAGATGTATTGTGGCTGCTTGTCTATGGTCTACGGCTTCAGAAAGTTATTTATTGTGGACAGATACTGCTTGGATGACGAGACGAATAAATATTACTTTTTATATAATAATGCTGTTTTATTTCAACCATTGCAATGCAATAAAAACATTGACGAGACAAATATCCTCGGAAGAAGTTACGAAGAATCTATTTTGGCAGTTGTGTCGGCAGGAAGCTTATGAACAGATTTCGTACCAAAGAGTGAAAAGTCTGCAAGGTAGACAGCTCCGGGTGAGTGTGCCAGATATAGATAGGACATATTTTGAAGTAAAAACTCTTAGAATCTGAAAGATCTTCAACTAATAAAAAAAAACCACTAGCAATTTCCACGTATTTATTACGTAAGATTTATACGCCTAACAAAAGTACAAAGTGCTACAAATAAAACTGCACCTTACTCGTCAGCGATAAGGTTCAGAACTCGTTGTCGCTGAGCGCGGAGACGCGGCCGGGCGCGGCGCTGGGCCGGGCGCTGGTGACGCGCAGCTCACTCTCTGAGGAGCTTCCCAAAGAGTCACCCGCTTCGCCACTTTCCACTCCTAAATGAAAAGCATGACTTAAAACTTTTGGCATTTCAAATGTAACGTGACTAATCAGGCGTCTACTCGTCAGGCAAAATGTGAATTACGAATTCAGTACCATGACATAAACATGCACTGGCCTATTGTAGTATAGTAGGTAATGTTATTCCAGGCACATCGTCTTCACATAATTATAATAATATACTTAATGTATACAAAACATTGTAAAAAATTTAAAAATAGTAACGGCGCAGTCTTGCCCATTCTTCTCCATACAAAACTACCTTTTGGAAGGCGCAACTGTAAGTAATGAATTCTATTTTCATGTAAATTATGACATCCAAAAGTGCCTTTGATATAATTGAAATAAATGATTGAGACTCGCAGTGACACTGCATTCCCAAATTCTAACTAAGCTTGGCAGCTCGAATCAAAACCACCACGCAAACAACAACAATAAGTTCTTGTAACAATGTGGACTACTAACCTTCAATAAGATCGGCGAACTCATCATCACCAGCCGTAGCCAGCGTGCGGGTAGTTGGACGTGGACGAGCTCGCGACCAGCGCGACGGCACGTCACCACCACCTACATTGAAATCAACACTTAACAGGGACATCAAACTTCTCCATTCTAACAATAAATGCCTAGGGAAAGTTGGTCTATAGTCATCAGCGAAGGCAAAGTGAGACAACATAGGTACAACCTCATCGAATCGTCTACCTTCCCCTTATCATCACAATTCAATAGTGCTTTGTTCAAATACAAATATTTTTATTTGTTGAACTTGGGTAGGTTAGGTAAAGATGTTGTAATTATTAAAGAACGCTCTGTCTAGTCGTCATCGGCGTATAAATATTATCTTGGTACAAGCATGCTGATTATAATAAATTATCAAACAGATATAAATCACCCATTATTAAACTATTTTAATTCATATTGTTGTTGTTTGTTGTTATGCTGTTCATGTTGTATTGTTTCTTCGCATAATTTCCGTCTTCTTGTATAGGTACCCATCATTCTCATCCTTAAAATATTTCTGGCAAATTCTTCGCATCCGTACGTGAAAACATTCATGTCACTGTATTTTTGTCAAATGTCACACAGTGTAATTCAATGTCATCATTGTCATAGCTAAAATAATCTACAAGAATGACTTTACAATTTATGAATGAGATAGCAATATAAGCAATGCATGACGAACCAAATGAAGTAGCGGCAGACATCGTCCTGCCGTCCGAGCTGGTGGCTGGTCCCTTCCCTGCGTTACAAACAGTTTAATGACAACAGATGCTCATGCTGAAGCTGACGATGTTAAATGAACTGGGCTCATGCTTCTTTACCCTGGCTCCAGACAGTGGCCATTACCTATTAAGACACCGGTGAATGTTGGCCTAGTATTCCGGCCCAAAATTCCACCATTTTGGAAGACGCACCTGATTCTTAAAATTATGTGAGTTTGTTTAATATTCTGTTTGGGCTCCGACTTTGCCAGTTACGGTTGAGTTTAAGGTTATTAGTTAACGAAAACCATAGACTTTAGGATACTGAGTGTATTCGTATATTTTTGGTTATGGCCAAAGCCTGGAGCCAGGGTCCATCAGTAACAGTGAATACTTACTGGAGATAGACAGGTCACCGAAGCCCTGCTTGTCAGAGAAGTCCGAGTCCGACTGCGAGTCGTCCTCGTCACGGATCTCGTCCAGCGAGTCGCGCACCGCCATGCTGCCGAATGCACGACGAGCCTCCGCCGCCGCTGTGCCTACAGAGAGATATGGATATATCTAAAGATTATTTTTTCAACTTTTAACGAAAAGGAAGTTTCTTCAATCAGAGGGAAGATATAGTGCGCGGCGGCTCGCGGCCTACTAATACATCGTTTGCCAGATTTCAATTGTGGTAGGAAATCAACCGTTTCTTCTGAAGATAAGCTGGTTATACATGAACCGCCACGATAAAACTTGAAGATATATCATAAACCCCTGTACTGCCAGCGTGCATTATTTATTACCTGCTGTTTTAATCCTCAGTCGTGTCTTAGGTCTGGTTGCCGGTCTCGGCTGTTTCACTTCACTCAGGTCCTTGCCGTCATCACT
The DNA here is from genome assembly GCA_937001585.2 of Brachylomia viminalis. Taxonomy (NCBI): domain Eukaryota; kingdom Metazoa; phylum Arthropoda; class Insecta; order Lepidoptera; family Noctuidae; genus Brachylomia; species Brachylomia viminalis. Next base: position 1,661,046 of record OW443298.2, read on the forward strand.
TGAGTCCATGTCATCTACAAATTATATTGTATCAACATAAAATTATTTTCCAATTGCCTATAAGTAAAATCAACAACTGTAGCAGTTTATACCAGAATCGCTGAGTTTCCCTAGAACATCTTCAGCTTCATACTTGTGAATCAGCTGCATTATTGCAGCTTGTTGTTCTTCAGCTGCCTGCAAACAAACAATCGCCACAATCTTAGAACCAATAACAGATCAAGCTAAACCAAGAACCCTCCTTTTAGTCGAGATCGGTATGAAGGTAAAATTACATTGTACAAGTTGCTCACCTCAGCCTGTGCGCTCTCAAGCACGCTAAGTTGATGCTTCAGCGCCTCGACGCAGCGATACCGCAACACGTACTGGTCCCACAGCTGTTCTATCTCAATCTCCAGAGCTGTCAGCTCTCCCTGGTAGGCTGGTCTGGAGATATCAAGAAACATAAATTTATTCATATTTCGTTTTATATTTGCATGGACCGTAATCGCTTAGCGTCGAAAATTTCGAGAGGATGTAGGTATAACGGACCTTTTTTATGAGAAGCTGAAGAATGATTTCCACCGACTAAAAACACATTGTGGCCCATAGCCATCATAAGCAAGGACAAAAGGATTATCAGCGAAACACGCCCTAGAAATTTACGGACGTCTTGCCAGCAGGTTTTAACTGACAAATTGGTATCAGACATCTCTACGAGCTTACTTGATCTTCTGCACAGTATGCAGCCTCTTCTCCGCCCTCATGAGTTCAGCCCTCTTCCTCTCCAACTTGGCGTCAAGTGCAGCCTCGCTTACCGCCACGTTGTCGATCTGCTCCCGACCGGAGGACACCTTGTCAGCGACAGCATCCAGGGCCCGGCGGAGACTTGCTTCCATTGCAGACATTTCCAACGGACGGGAAAGCGCTTGCTCACGTTGTTCCTGGGATATTTGACAGGGTAAAACCTCTTTAGATAGATGGAGTAGGTATACTTTATTTTCATTGTACATCAAGATTGTTACACAGCTCTTTTACAATATTACTAATTCTATGGATACAATGGCGGTCTTATCGCTGATAGCGATATCTTCAAGACACCCTTCGGATGGACTGAATGAGTTTATAATAAACTAGAAGGGGGTAGTTATTAGTGTAGGTACTGCTAATTATATACTTCACACAATACATCAAATTAATACCTTTAAAATTATATTATTATACATAAATATAAAGGTATTCACACAATACATCAAATTAATACCTTTAAAATTATATTATTATACATAAATATAAAGGTACATACTTTTAGCTAGTTGGGAAAAGGCTATTTCCATTGAGTTTGGCCAGGTATATGTAGAACTCACCTTGTTCTCTGCCTCTTTAGCCAATAAGTCGTACAGGAAGGCGCCCTGTGCTGTGATATCAGTAGCCAGTGCTCGCGCTTGCTTGATCTCACTCAACTGTAAGAGGCAAATGACTTAACATGTTGCGAGACACAAAACGGCCCCAAACGTAGAAATAACATTAAAACTCCTATTGTGTCTCGTTCAGTGTCCTTCAATTACGGAACTGTATTTATTTTTGAAAAACTGAGACGAAAAGATCCTAAGTTAGCTTAATAATCATAGGTACTAAGTAGGTATCGCACGGTCAATACGTTATTATTATTACTTATAGGGTTTAGCGTAAGCGTAACTTTTATTTTATGAAAGTGTGATTGTTGACCCGCACTGGGCCGGTATTTTTTTTATCGCTCCTAGTTTTGTTCCTTACCCGGCTGCTAAAGTCATAGCTCATAGGCGTGGTCTCGCGCTGGTGGTCATCAGTAGAAGGTGCCTCCAGTGCTGACCGCAGCAGGGAGGCCACCTTCATCATCTCGCGCACCGCATAGCCATCTGCGCCGTACACACGCTTGCCGTTCAGCTTTATGTTGGCGCGAGTGTGCTGGAAGGCGTAGTTAAGTTACGAGTAAAGCCTACAGAGTAAAATTTACATGAGGAGTATTGTATTAAGTATGAGAAACTAGCTATTGCCCGCAACTTTGTCTGTGTGTATTTTGTTTAATACAAATATCCAGGATAAAAAGTAGCTTATTTCCTTCTCCAGGTTCCAGGCTATCTTTCTATAAATTTAATTTCAATGGGTTAGGCATGCAAAGATAACAACCAGACAGACAGAGTTTCGTCATTGTTTCGTAGAGTTCGTTCATTGAGAGGCCATGGTAGAGGGTGCTGATTGGACCTTAAGCCATGTCTCCCAGTGGTGTGATGACAATCTAGTCTCTTTTAACGCCACCAAAAACAGGCGTGTCTTTTTTACCGCTAAAAGGAGTCGTTTCGACCAAACTCCTTCTTTTCGGGGTACATCTGTTCCTGTAACTGATCGGCTCGAGCTCCTAGGCATGGAGTTGACATCAGAGGGGCAATTCTCGTATTTTTAAGACCGTTCGCATTCTAATCTCAGTCTCAATCTGTCAAAATTACAATCAATTTTCATACATTTTTGACAGGTTTTTGACATTGATTGTCGCTGAGATGAGATTGCGACTTGAATTTGAACGTTTTTTAAGTACGAGAATTGGCCTACTGGTCTCAACTTCGGCGCCACCATCGAGTACAAGGCTCAATCAGCGGCCAAGAAACTGGGCATCCTAAATAGAGCGAAGCGACAGGAGGACTGGACAGCTTCTAACCAGCTTCTAACAAAGCGCTAGTCCGATCCTGCATGGAGTATTGCAGCCACCTTTCGGATGGCTCAGCAAAGTACCAACATGCCGCACTGGACTCAGTGGAAAGCAGAGCTAAGAGGCTTATTGGCGACGTAAAACTAGTGGATGCCAAGCTTCACAGCTTGGCATCCACTAGTTTCGCCGCAAGGTTGCCTGCTTGTCGGTCTTCTACAGATTGTAGGTACTTCGGTGAGTGTGCCCAAGAACTCCACGACCTCATTCCACCGGCCCTCTTCTTCCATCGATCATCTAGACGCACTGCAAGTTACCATCCTTATCTTGTTGCCATTCCACCAATTCGCACTAAGCGTTTCCAAATGTCTTTTGTAATGCTCACAGCAAAAGAATGGAACTCTCTACCTGCGTCTGTGTTTCCGAACGCATACAACCCTAATCTCTTCAAAGTGAGAGTGAACAGGCTTCTTCTGGGTAAGCTCTCTCCACCGTCGACTCTGTCTCTGTCACCACTGACTTAAACTAGAGTCAAGAGCAAAACCATCATAAATAAAAATAAAAAACTAAGAATACTTACTAATTTATTATCGGCGCACAGCAACTAAGTAGTTTTGAGGCCTGCGGTACCTATTGCATGCTTCAGCGGAAAGTGCATGAATGTGGATATACTTAGCTTTTGAAGACTCTCGAGTCCCACTATCTACTGTTATGCTATATAAAGATGCGGTTTTCACCAGCATTTAGGGAACTTATTCCGTTTATTGATATACATTATTATTAAATTTACACACAAGGCGGCAGGGACACCGACGCGCAACCTGGTATCATGGATTCGGTAGGTACATGATTTTAAATCCCCCTGCGTTGAAAATGTTAGTCAGTTATAAAAAAATAAATGCTGTTCCATACATATTGAGCGTGTAGGTATTGCACTATTTTAGGAATCTGCCGTTTTTTTTGGTAACCGACCAAACGTTTCTACGCTAGGGATTCTAGAATCATGTGCTCAATTCATGCGACCCTGTATAGGAAAGAAATCTTCATGTTTTATCCGAAGCGGGAAACGTAAAAACCGTCCAAAGCAGGGTCCAATAGCTAGAGGAGTCACACTTACAAACAGCGCGATGGCGTGCGTGACCAGCGCCACGCGCTGCTCCATGGAGTGTCTGCCGCCCCCAAGCTCTGCATCAGGCTCGACCCTAGCTGCCAACCAACGAAGACACTCCTCCAACAGCTCCCAATTCGGAGTCCTGAAGCTCTCCAAAGATATCGGCTTTGGAAAACCGAGGACCCGCATAGCTTCGCTAAAATCTTCATAAACGGAAACATTTTTAGTCCCATAAAAACGTCTCGTGTTATTGTTTATTGTTTAAGCATGAAAAAATACTTACTCCTCAAATCTCTGTAAGACATATTGAAAATAAATTTTGCTCAATATAAAATTATTTAGTGTTGCGACTTGACAAGTCACTGTTTATTTGTCTTTAGGGTTGCTATGACAACGGCGTTATGACCAGAGACCAAACCAGAGACTATTCCATAACCTTTTTTTATTATAGTTTGAAATGTAGCGGCCAGTTTTAAAAGGTACAACAAAGCATTAAATGTGATTTTGTTATGTTGACAATGAAATCTAAATAATATTCCCACCGGACAACAAGAGAAGGATATCCGAAAAAATATTGAAAACAATATTGGAGTTTAGAGTGCATACTATTTATTTATTAATTACTATTTAACTGTATCGACATTAATAATCTAAAGAGCTTACGTGACAAATATCTAAGATCTACGCTAAGAATATAATCATATATTAGGGCACCTACACGCGCCTACATAGGTTCATATTTCATAGCTACCTTATTCTAAAATACAATTGGAATATCATTATTCCAATATTAAATTGGGCACACGAAACATTTATACGTTCATTAATTTCGTATAAATGTTGTTTGACTGTTACAATAATTATCCATTCCACACTATAATAATGTTCCTACACAATCCTAGTTCGATACAAAAACCATTAATAAAAGTTTGCTCAAACACTTTTATCAGGCGCTTGTGAAGCGTCGCCGCGGAGGTTTACTTCACCACATGTGTATAATGGTAACTTTATACAAATAAAGTATGGCAACATGTAATTGCTTGTAGGCAAAACATTATTCATTAATTTCTCAGATTCAGTGTTCCAACTCTGCTGAAGGATGCAGTGACACAAAAGCTTTAATCCTACGTAAATAAAGACTCAGATTGCTAAACAACTATATTATATTAATTACACATAACTCTATGAACAGTCAAACTTTACGGCTGAGCTGAACTTCTGAGGAAACTGTGTCCATGAACCTCACTTTATTTATTTGTATTTAATGTACAAGTAACAGAGACTTCTACCATCTTTTCAAGTTTTAACTCAAACCTTTAAAAATGCTCCAAACTTATGCATTACTAAATACTGGTATTCAACTGCAACCGGTTAGACTAGAAGCCGACCCCAACATATTTCGGAAAAGACTACGCTAATTGATTTATTGACATAAATGCACTGCACAATGCACAGCTAATGAGATTTAATTCTTTTCACCACAATACTGCTGGCATTACACAATGAGGTCCACAAACAACCGTAAACATAACAATTTTACTTTATTAGTGTTTCCTCAGAGTCCAGCACAAATCAAGCCGTGCATGCCCAATTTAATAGAAAAATCATAAGTCTATAGTGGGCGACTGCCTCATCGCGCGCTTCAGGGAGTCCTCGCGTTTGACTGCCACGCGCATGCGCGCTGCTTTCAGGTGCCTGGAAAATAATAAAGATAATTTTGTTACAAAGAATTTAAACTAGGACTGCGCCCAAAAACATACAGAAAATTTGTGTCTTCCTGTGGTCAAAAAGGTGTTATTTATTTATTTAACCATTTATGTACACACTTATATAAACAGACATCATATCATTATGGATTGTTTTTTTTTTTTTTATATACTGTTGGCATTGCCTGTGCGTGTCTCGAATAAAATATTTTTCTTTCTTTCTTTTCTTTTATATCTGCCTAGCCGTTTCCTAACTATGTTGAGGTTGGCTTCCAGTCTAACTGGATGCATCAGAATACTAATATTTTACATGGAGCAACTGCCTATCTGACGTCCACAATCCAGTAACTGGGTAATATGATACCCCTTGGTATGACTGATAGATATATACATATTATTATAAAGCAAAACTGCAAATTTCAATATCAGGCCGCTGACTGATAGATAACGTATTAAAGAGGCCCTAAATATTTCATGTTTTCAGTTGCGTTTGTGTGATCAAAGCAATTTACCATTTGAGCCTCAATAAATTTAAATCATTTATTAAACACAAACTCAGTTGAAAAGGCTTCTATAACATTAAAGATTACTTATGCTACTCCAATGCAACCCAACAAACCATTTTGTACTATTAAGTGTTTTGGAATTAATAATGTCATTATTATTGATTTACGTGACATAACTTATAATATTTTTGATGATATTTAAAGAGAAATTGACTGTGAATGTGAGTACCATGCAGGCTAGATAGAATATATGACTTTATAGCTGTCTGACGGTTTTGAGTATTTTATATACGGCCTACGCAAATGTCCTGCAGATCTGGTAGCGTCGTGTGACGGGTCGTTGAGCTCCCTAAAATAAGGTTGAGCTACACGATGACTGATGCATGCATGCCGTCTGTTAGGACAGGTCAACACAAAGCTGCAATGGCTCTTTCTTCAAAAGGCCCTTCCAGACATGGCCCTGCATTGTTAGACTCACATAAAAACGTAATAATACAATGTTTGGACTTTAAAAGAGACCAGTAGGCCAATTCTCGTACATAAAAACGTTCAAATTCAAGTCGCAATCTCATTTCAGCGACAATCTATGTCAAAAACATGTAAATTAATTGTAATTTTGACAGATTGAGACTGAGATTAGAATGCGAACGGTCTTAAAAATACGGGAATTGCCCCACAGGACCTCTGAGTTTGTTTCGGCATTTCTTCTCAGGGATCAGTCAGCTAGGAAATGCCGGCGCCATCTAGTTTTAAAATATTGACGTGTTAAAGTGTTACAGAAACAACATTTAATTTTATTTCATTACCAGGATAAAAACTACCCTATGCCCTAAACCCGGTCTGGATTTTTTGATTACATCCAAATCCGTTCAGACAGACGTCTTAACAGATTTGGATGTGTTAGTTTCACATTTATAATGTTGGTGTGGATATGGATGAACATTACCTCTGTCTAATCCTCTCAACAGTTTCAGGTGCAGGTTCCCTCTTGGTAGTGGAAGCATCACGGATCATGTTTCGGAGCTTCTGCAGGCAGTCGGCTAAGTTCAACTGCTGAGACCTGGTGGTGTCCGACCTGATGATCAAGTAGCCTTCTTTTGTTAGTTTGTTGCCATACTGAAATGGAGAACAGAAAAACATTAATTTTCTCTGTGGAAAATCTAGTGGGTAGTATATTTTTATTAGTTTCCAACCTAAACCGAAACCATTTTTGAATCTTCGGCTCCTCTTCTTGTTTCGGCCGAAATCGAATCCAAAACTTATGAAGGTAAAAGTTAGTTAAATTGTCATTATTTTCAGAGACCATTGTTTTTCGTTGATTTGTTACAAATAATTTGAATAAGGGCTAATTTTGCAATTATCAGATTTCTTTTATCCAAAGAAAAAATTTACTTTATCCAGATGTTATGTGAAAAACTGTCAAAAAGACGATTGAAACTGAGCCCTAACCTAAATAAGGGCCTTATCCAATATTCTACTGTTAGCTTTTGCAATTAGCAACATAATATTTTTTCAGATGCTTGATTCATCTCTAAACATCACACAATTTTAATCGAAGCTCGATATACCTAGCGACAATGCTTTAAATATCTCCGCTAAACTATTCAGCATCTTTAGAAAGCCCGATTTTTAAACCATACTCAAATGGAACGAGACGCCAAAACAAGAAGCAGCATCAAAGTAATCGCTGAAACATGTGATTTTGCTATTATGACCGAATGCAGAGTCGCTAAGATAGATCTGCTGTTGCCGATAGAGCTAGTATTAAATTTTCCAGAAAGCAAATAAATATTTACTCACCAATATTAAAACCAACATGTCTGCTAAGAACTTAAATTACTTCTATATATAAGTTTACAGTATTTTTATGGGATTTGTATAATAAGAGTGAAAACGAGACTCCATTACTAAGTCTACGGTGTCGTCGTTCGTATTCTATCAAAAGCGATTCAGCCACCTTTTTGCCGAACCTGAAACTGAGGCCGAAATCGGATTTTTTGACCGAAACCGAACCTTAGATCAGACACCAATTTTGGTTTTTTGCTTATGAAACAAATCAAAAATATAATTAATTTTTGTACCATACCAGTTCAACCATTTTAGTCTTGATGTCATGATGTAGCCAGTCTGCCTCACTGGGTTTGAACCTCAGGTCAACTTTGGTATGAACCTGCAAATTATTTAACTAAATTGTTATTTCTGTGCTTCTTTCACTCAGCCTATTGGTTGGGCATAAGAATCCCACTAGTTGTGGCACAATACCTAGCCCCAAGATGTCTCTCTGCCCCAATCCTGGGCTATTTTAGCCACTTCCAATAAATTTTAAGTATTACATATTTTTTCTGTTTTGCGGGTGTATAATTATTATTAGGGCTCGGATAAATATGTGCTTATAATCCCGAAATATGTACATATAATATTGGTCTAAAAAACGAAAATATGGAAAAATATGGACTAAATAAAAAAGACAACTATTACCAAACATAAAACACTTTATTGTACTTAACATAATTGTTTGAAAAATATATAAAAGTCAACGTAATTAAATTGTTTAGCTAAAATTTAGTCTGCCTCGTTATTCCAGTTGTTGCAGTATACAACGATATGTTTCTTCAAATTTTCAAAATTGAAGCTCCTGTTTGAACGGAAAAACGCTTTATATTGACTGAATGACCTTTCTACGTCACAGGAAGTAACTGGCGCAAACTTAAATTTGCACAAATCTGTAGGCGAATATGCCTCCTCTGGATTGCCGTTTGGTGTTCCACTGAGGATATTGTTAATTTTTTGTAGCGTCGTAAATCCTTTATTTTTTTCGAGTACAGACCTTATTTTCAATTTTACCACTTCAGCAACAAGGCCTTCTACCTCCATTATTTTCTCTTCAATGGTTGAAATTTTTTAATATTGTCTTTTAATGGTGTTGTCGGATTTTCCAGCGCTTTGATGTGGTGGGTTAAAAAACAATAATTGCGTTTTAGATAGATTAAATCATTTCACAGAGTATGGTTTTGGAAGATTTCTTTTGCATTATTTCTTTGTGCGACAAGCCAATAACTCGGATGTGTAGGTAAATGCGTATATTACGAAGACGCAACACAATGACATTCAGCGCTCGCGAGTTATGCGACACAAACACATGCACGTACGACGGCTTACAAGTTGTGACTGGCCGGCCAGGCAACTGCGCAACGCGACGGCGCCAGAGGTGTCTGGCGGGTGGCGGGCGGCGTATCGATAGAAAAATGGCGCACGAGTCCCGCACGACTACCTACATTCGTGTATGCCACGCAACGACAATTTATTCCCGCGGCGCGGCGTTATGAAAGCAAAAATTATGCAGTTTACTTATTAAAGATAAGAAATATGGACTAATGTAATTAAATTCTAAAAATATGGTCTTAACCTTGAAATATGGAAAAATATGGATTCTAAAACCCTCGTTTCCCAGCTCGATTCATCATAATTTATGGAGAAAACCAAATAATGAATGAAAATGATTCAAATTAAAAATATGTGTTTACATATTTATCCGAGCCCTAATTATTATAGAATAAATAAATATACTGATAACTTACCTTATTTACATTCTGTCCTCCAGGTCCAGAGCTAGCACTATATGTTACATCTAGTTTATCAATCGGTATGAATCCAGAGAATTTTTCATTTGGGTCAGCTGGTTGCTACAAAAAAATTTAATACGTTATCATTAAGCTCTTCTATTATTATAAGAATTATAAAATAAATGTAAAAGTACGTACAAAAACTGGCGTTGTAAGTTTCAAGGAACTATTCGGATACAAAGTTTCTAAGGAAATCGCACTCTTATATGCCATGGGCCTCTTCAGCAAAGTTGTGTAGGAAGCCGACTGCACTACTTTGCGCAGAGCATTAAAACGCAGCGATGCAAAAGCCATGATTGCTCTTTATAATCACTGAAAAACTAACATCAAATTACACAGTTATTAGTTCATCATTTGCTCGGAATATCTCGAAGGTTCAACACAACATAACCTCAAATTTATAATGTTTCAAAACGGTACGTCAGTGTTGCTTTTTTTTTATTTTTTATTAGTTCCTGACGGAACAGGCTAAGGTCTGAGACCATGCTGCCTAGTCATCAGTTAGCATTTTTCTTGAGTTGGGTAGACCCTCAGAACAATAACTTATTGTTCTGAGGGTAGATCACTGACCTCTATTAAAATTTAATAGAGGTCAGTGGGGTAGATCCAGTTCAATTCATCAGTGTGTGTCACTATTGCACAGACAGAACACTATGGCTGCATTCCGAATTAGACTGTGAGCGCTCACAGCGATCACATCGATATTTTGCGTTCCGATCATGATTATGACAGTTTAGAACTGTCATCAATTCGGAACGCTCGTGAACGCGCTCACAGTGGTCGCTCAACGTCAACCTCAAACCTTGCACAAAAAAGACCGATTGGATATTGTGGTGAACCTTTTTACCACTTTATTCTTCTGTGACCATAGATACTTCTATTTTGTCATAATCCGATTGTCACATGAATGTATTGTCATTTTTCAACAATTATGTTACGTTTTGCTAATTAAAACCTACAGTATAGGTTTTGGCTATTATTACAATTTAATTAGCAAACGAAACGACTAAGATCCCATGGACAAATATTTACGACCGGAGCGATTCAATGGGGACCCGTCCCTAAACTCGGCGGCTGCGGAATGGGCACACTGGAAGAAAACTTTCGTTAACTTCCTTGCGGTGCAGGACTCGGAAACTACTACTAATAAGGTCAAGCTTACCATACTAATTAATCACGTGTCTCCGAACGTGTATACCCACATAAGCGAGTGTGAAACATACGAACAGGCATTGAACCTCTTAGACAAACTTTATGTAAAACCAAATAACATCCTGTATGCACGCCACGCTCTCGCCACCCGGAGACAAAGTAGCCACGAGACTATCCACATATACATCCAAGCCTTGAAGCAGCTGTCCAAAGATTGTAACTTCACGGCTGTCGATAGTAAGACCAACCGGGATGACAACATTCGTGACGCTTTCATAGCTGGCATCTCCTCGACAAAAATAAGAGAGAGACTCCTCGAAAACCTTTGCTTAACTTTGGACGAAGCACATAACCAGGCGCGTTCCTTGGAGATGGCTGAAGTTAATACACTGCATTATAACAACATACCTATGAACGCGGCTACAGAAAACATCTCTGATAACACTAATGTACGGAATACTCTTATGCTCAAAGGAAATGCAAGTGCCTCTGCAGCCACGCCGCCGGCCTTCCAGAATTGGTCGAATCGCAAATGTTTCTTCTGTGGAGGACAGGTGCATCCGCGCAAGACATGCCCCGCCTTCAATGTGACATGTCAACTTTGTAACAAGAAAGGGCATCTCGCAAAAGTCTGTCGCAGTAAGAACCTAACTAGTGCTGCCACATCTGACCAGGAAAATGTTACCGCCTGCATCATTGCTGCATCACCGTCGTCCTTACGCAAAGCCATTGTCCCTGCATATATCAAAGGCATTAGAGCTGAAGCACTATTAGATACAGGCAGTTCTAAAAGTTTCATTAATTTCGAATTTTCTAAACTGGTTTCTCTGAAGATAAAACCAAGCCAGCAGACAATATCTATGGCCTCTCTTAATCATACATCATCAGTCAAAGGAGAAACTTGCCTCACGCTTACCTTGGGTAAACACACTTATGAGAACGTTCAACTGCTTGTGATCGACAATTTATGTTCAGATATGATTATAGGACACGACGTATTAGAGAAGCATTCCTCACTAGAATTCGCATTTGGTGGTCCGAAAGAGCCTCTCGTCGTGTGCAACGTAGCCGAAGCATCTGTCCCTGCTGTGCCTTTATTCGCCAACCTATCTCCCGAATGCAAACCGATTGCTATTAAGTCTCGAAGATACAGTGATGACGACCGACGTTTTATTGAAGAGGAAGTGAGGAATCTCTTAAAAGAAGGTGTCATTGAAGAGAGCCGGTCACCATGGCGAGCGCAGGTACTGATCACTAAGAATGCGAATCACCGGAAACGCCTTGTAATCGACTACTCCAGGACTATAAATCGATTCACAGAACTGGACGCCTATCCACTTCCCAGAATAGAGGAACTGATATCAAAAGTGGCAAAATATTCTGTATTTAGCGCCATAGATTTAAAAAGCGCCTATCACCAAGTCCCTATTTTGCCAGAGGAGAGACAATACACTGCGTTTGAAGCAGCTGGAAACCTATACCAGTTCCGACGTATACCTTTTGGAGTAACCAATGGAGTTTCCAGCTTCCAGAGAACTATAGATTGGCTTATTCGAACGGAAAAATTGAAAGGCACATTCGCATATCTTGATGATATCACAATTTGCGGCAAAACACCAGAAGAGCACGACTATAATCTGAAAACTTTTCTTGCAGCAGCTAAAAAGTACAGTCTAACCCTAAATGAAGCAAAATCCATATTTAAACAAACTTCTATCAACATACTTGGTTATACAATCGCCAATAATATCATTAAACCTGACAATGATAGATTAGAACCTCTTCTAAACTTACCTCCACCTCAAGACTTGCCCAGCTTGCGAAGAGCCCTGGGTATGTTCGCTCATTACTCTAAGTGGATACCAAACTTCTCCGAAAAGGTACATGAATTATCAAAGACCAAGACATTTCCGCTGAGTGACAATATGATTAAAGATTTTCAAGAACTTAAGAACGCCATAATCAAGTCTTGTGTTCACGCCATTGACAATAATATGCCATTTACTGTTGAAACTGATGCCTCGGAACACTCAATTGCGGCAACCCTTTCGCAGGCGGGCAGGCCTGTAGCGTTCTATTCGAGAACACTTAATCGAAGTGAACAGAATCATTCAGCTATTGAAAAAGAAGCTTATGCAATCGTAGAGTCCTTGAAGAAGTGGCGGCATTTTCTTATAGGGAAATCATTTCTGCTCGTCACTGACCAGCGATCCGTCTCTTTCATGTTTAATGCTAAGCACACCAGTAAAATAAAAAACGAGAAGATACAGCGCTGGCGATTGGAACTATCTCCGTACAAATACGACATCGTATACAGACCTGGCACGCAGAACCATGTAGCGGACGCCCTCTCCCGTGTTTGCGCCATCGTCGAAACACCTGTAAAGTTACGATCACTTCACGAAGCCCTTTGTCACCCGGGTGTAACCAGAATGGCAAATTGGGTGCGTTCCAAGAACTTAGCCTATTCGATTGAAGAGATAAAGGGTATGACGAAAGACTGTCGCATCTGTTCTGAGGTTAAGCCTAGATTTATTAAAGCTGATCCGCAAATTAAACTTATTAAAGCGATAGCGCCGTTTGAACGACTAAGCATAGATTTTAAGGGACCAGTACCATCTAAATCGAGTAACAGATTCATTTTAACAGTAATCGATGAGTACTCCCGCTTTCCGTTCGCCTTTCCGTGCTCTGATATAAGCGCAAAGACTGTAATCAAGCATTTAGACAGCATTTTTAACATGTTCGGCATGCCGGCCTACGTGCACTCGGACCGAGGGACATCATTTTTATCGGCTGATGTAAAAGATTTTCTACACTCCAGGCAAATAGCGACGAGTCGTACAACACCATACAACCCTCAAGGCAATGGCCAAGTTGAAAGGCTCAATTCTACGCTCTGGAAAACAGTACAGTTAGCATTGAAAACTAAGAACCTGCCAATAGAGAGTTGGGAGGATGTCCTACCGCAAGCATTACACTCCATACGCTCGCTTCTTTGTACTAGTACAAATTGTACGCCGCATGAAAGGATGTTCCTCCACTCTCGGAGATCGCCGAATGGAGGTTCTATTCCCACATGGCTATCTGGCTCAAACAGAGTACTTATGCGACGCTTTGACCGGAAAACAAAATATCAACCACTAGCTGAGGAGGTGGAGGTACTAGAGACTAACCCCACTTATTCGTACGTTCGAACGATGGATGGTCGCGAAACTACTGTATCCAACCGCCATTTAGCACCTTTGGGAGGCAACCGAGAAGATATCCTCACAATTAACGAATTTATGGACGCCGAACCCCAAAGATCGCAGTCACCATCACCATCTTCTTCACCACCAACAACTTTGCCTTCTTCACCGACAACATACTCAACACCAGTCTCGCTGCCACCAACAACTCCGCCTTCTTCACCAACAGCCCACTCAACACCAGTCTCGCTGCCAGCTACTCCCTTGTCGCCGCCACCATCGGAGGATTTGCAAGGGGCACTGGAACCGGAACAAATGAGCTCAGACGGGATCGAGCTCCCAGTTCTCCGGAGGTCAGCCAGATCACGGAACCCGCCGAAGTTTTTACTTGATTACTTCTGGCCGGGGTGAATGTGGTGAACCTTTTTACCACTTTATTCTTCTGTGACCATAGATACTTCTATTTTGTCATAATCCGATTGTCACATGAATGTATTGTCATTTTTCAACAATTATGTTACGTTTTGCTAATTAAAACCTACAGTATAGGTTTTGGCTATTATTACAGATATTCTTCTGCAAATGCAAGTTCAACGCATTGGCACTTCTATTTTGTTGGATTACTCTATCGACTCGGATAACTCAAGATTTTGAGTTGGAGAACGAGAATTCGTCCAGGGATGAAACGGACATCGAAGTACTTATATTAGCGTATTTACATGCTCCCGGCAAAGATTTACCCCGAAGTAAAATACCATGTTCATATTCATTTATTTATTGTTTGTCACAGGTGAAAAGACAGTTCTTAAGGTCTCTGCACACAGCGGGCGCGGCGCGGCGGGACGGGACGGCGACGCGACACTGAGCAGTTGTAATGTACTAGATATTACGGACGACGCCACACAGAGCCGTCCCGCTCGGCGCGACGGTAACCGTCGCGCCACGCCGCCGCCGCGCCGAGCGGGAATACAAGATTATACGTACATTTAGTAGAAATGTATACAAAATATAGGTGTTTTGGACGTGATCGCGCCCGCAGTGTGACCGATGCCGCCGCGCCAGCGCCGCGTCGCCGCCCCGCCACGCCGCGCCCCGCCGCGCCGCGCCCGCTGTGTGCAGCGACCTTTACAGTTTACATTATTGTATCACTTTAAAACATACCCATGATTCACAATATTTATTACGTGTGTCAATATTATTGGCTATGTTAAAAAGAATTAATAAAACTACAATTACACTTGAATTGTTACCAAGAATTAAAAATAACATAGATGCAACAATAATGAAAAATAAAGCGCTTAAGTTTATAACTCATTTCAGGTATTCTGTTACGTCTTGGATTTTACAGCATAATTTCGAAAATGCCGCTTTAGTTTACCATCATTTTTGACAGCGCTCACGGTGATATTAATTTAGGGCATGGTCGGCGTTATCGCAAGATGGCGCATGTCATGACGTCATTTATGACGATTCAAGGGACATCATTATCGCGCTCACGCTAATTCGGTACGGGTGTAGCGCGCTCAAATCGATGACAGCGCAACTCGGAACGCTGCCTATTACTCCTAGCGGAGCTAGCAGAGCTTGCACTATTGGCTGCCAATGCCAATTTATCATATTCCCCAATAATCTAAGTCTAATTCCCAATTTGGGGAGAAAATCTCCTAATTCCACACAAATTCCTCTCAAATTTATTTTTGGAGAGTTGAAACAAGTTTCAAGTACTTAACTGTTAACTATTAAATAATATTTGTTATCAATACTCATTAGTTCATTGCATTTTCATATAATAATATAATGTACTCTGTGTCTGTGATTGCATTTGATCACAGACTACAATATAGTATAGGATACATTTGACGGGAACAGCATAAGAATTCAGTAGGTTGAGATGGACTTATCGATTAAAATATCTTATAATCTAACCTAGTCTAAAAAACATTTTTTATGTATTTTATAATAGGAGACTAGGAATTGATAATTTCCATATTCGTTTACACTGTAATAACATTTACTTATTATTAACTTTTATTCGTGATTAAATGGGGTTTTTTTTTCTTTTCCTATTGATTCGGGTAACTTATATATTCTTATTGACACATACAGAGGGCTTGTTGAATGTATTTTTTGCGGGATTTTGGTAAGTTTAGTCGTGTTTTGTATCGGAGTATGTTTGTATGTAGGTACCTATCTTGTTTGTACTTAATGTCTTCTCGTTTAGTGTAAAAGTTTTGGTGTTTATGTGTGAATTTGCATATTTTTTGTTGGTTGAACTTGACAGTGTCACCCAGTTTTTTAATCCATTCTCTTTTTGCCATTAAAGATACTACAGTATCTGTATTTAGACGATTGCGGTTTTCTTTTTTGAAAATTTTTAGGTCACAAAATGTTCGCTCGACCGATACGTTCGAAAACGGCAGTGTCAGCAATAAAGACATCACAATTTTGTTGTTTGGGATTTCATTTAATTTGCTATGAAACTATCGAAGTATGAACTATAGATATTATGTAACAGTGAGATGTCAATATTCCCGCATTTTCCCCGCATCATGCCAATCCCCAATCAACTTGAGATTCCCCGCAGTTTGGGGAATTCCCCACTAATTGGCAGCGCTGGTGTACTACTTACTGTCACTAGTGTCACTAAGAATAAATGTCACTGTCACTCTTCAGGGTATATTATGTTCTGTGCTCTTCGCAAAGACTACGCAACAATGACTTTATGACTATGGAGGGTAGGCAAAGACGCATGTCGTATAGCCAACAAAAAAAAAATGTTAAGACGTTGAGTATGCGTTTAGTGCCTTTATATTTTCTTAGCTTAAAGGATTGCTAATTGGATTACAGACGTGACTGAAATTTTGTGATTCATACTAACGTTATGCTCAAAACTGAAGTATTTATAAAAAAATAGCAGCATAACTTTATACGACTTTCTATGACTCTATATATATATATCTACGAAATATTATGTTTAGTCAATGAATTTACTTACTTTTGCTCCTCAAGGGACGATGACCAAGTCGGGCAATTTTTTCACCACAATCACAATACACGATTAGAATCAGATTGTATAACTATACCGTGACTATACGTAAATATCATTGAACTTTTGAAAATACAATCCATTAGAGATTTTATTTCCTTCAAGAATATTTAATAGGTTGTTTAGGTAACCTACCTTTATTATTTTTCGTAGCAAACCAAAAAACTGCTATTTTTAGTTATCGTCTAGAAAAACATGAGATATAAAATGCGCGCGCATGTCACACTCCAGATAATTTAATTAGGACCCCGTTCCGCTCAGCAGCGCCCTCTCACGTTTCTAAAATAATATTTAGAAGCAACAGTCAGAGTCACAAAACACTACTTTTAAGTAGATAAACCGTTTATATTTTAATAATTTAAACTAAACAACCATTACATTTGAAAGTTCCACTCGTATCAAGTTATTTTATTCTCTTAATTTTAATTTAATCATTTTACCCTTTTTCAAAATTGCATATTTATATGATATAAATAAATTATTTGAATGTGCAGAGCAGAAAGCGCATCTTTATTGTCGTAACTAATTGTTGTACTTAATCGTGTTTAGATATCGTTAACCATCACATCTGCTGAGTTTCGCTAGCTAATCTAATTTGACCCTGTATTAAAAAAACATACGGGTTGAATTGGAAGCCTCTTTCTTTTTTGAAGTCGGTTAAAAAGACATAATACAATACTCGTTCGCTTTGCTGTTACGGCCAACCGTGTCTATTCTTCATTATCTGTGGTCGATGTGGATTATTATAAGCAATTAGCTATCGACTAATGAATGCGTGAGTCGGCAATTAGCTATCGACTAAATTTAATGAATGCGTGAGGCGTCAAAGATTTTTTTACTAAGGAGATAAGAATATAATCATCTTACTAATTGATTTACATTATTTGAAGCATCGATACAATTAAAGGCATTTAAATATTAAATCTCCTTTTAAAAATAAGTATTTTCACACACTTTACTATTATAGCCTAGTCACTAGATTTAGCCGAAGATAAAGTTTAGTGAAGCATTGAAGAAAATACCTACTCAGAAAGTGCACTCAATTCCGTAATGACCTGACCTCCCAAGATAACAGACAACTACACTAGCCTTCAAAACGTAACTACCACATTTTCTATACAAATCTCGAGTTTTGAAATAAAACACTTCTTAAGTATAGCCATATTTCATTCAAATTATAGTTTATTACATTAGTAACGTTTTTAACTTGATCAAAACCAAAAAATAGCTATTTTTAACATCCTGGCAAAAAAAAAGTATGTTTTACGCCTTTTTACTGGTACCGCCTCCTCGGGCTCTGATTACAGCTTCGAGCCAGTATGGCATATTGAAATCGAGGTTTCGGAGGCGTGTGAAATATTCTGCCATTCTTCCATGAGGGCCTGTTTTAGGGCCCTGAGGTTGATATGAGGTGGTCTGCGGTTCTGACCAGCCTCTCGAGCTCATCCCAGGCATGCTAGATCGGGTTGAGGTCAAAATTTCTAGATGTCCAAGCCACCAAGTTGGTACCAACCTACTGAATGTAGGTACTCTTGTACGACCCGAGCAGTGTTTGGGGCGGGGCGTTATCCTGCATCAGTATCGATCCATCACCCATATTTACTAAAAAATGGCCCTGCATACTCATTATGGATCCCTTGAGCATATCTTTCCCCAGCCAGGGTGCCATTTTCTATGGCCACTAGCTCTGTGCGACCTTCTGAAGAGATGTCAGCCCATACGTGTACAGGTCTCCACCTTAGTGGACTCTTTCTGCGAAGCAGACTTGAATGTATCGCTCACTAGGTCGCCTGTACACTCTTCGTCTTCCATCGGAAGTGAATAGTGAGAATCGAGGCTCATCAGTGAACAAAACTCTTGCCCATTCTTCTTCACTCCACTGTATGAGGTCCCGGGCGTAGCGCAGTCTTACTACTCGATACCCTTTCTTGAGTTTTGGGCCACTTGCTGGCCTTTGGGGCATCAGGGTTGCTTCAGCAAGTCTTCTTTTCACTGTACTGCCACCCACTAATGTAGTCTCTTCGGGTTTGAAGAAGCTGTTACTGGACTTCTACTGCACTGAGGTGACGATTTCTGAACACAGTGGAGACAACATAGCGGTTTTCTCGGGTACCAGTGCACCTGGGTCTCCCATTACAAGATCCCCTCAAATGCATTCCAGTGTCTTCGTACCTTCGCTTCACCTGCCGGCTGTTATTAACGTTAAACCCACCATTCTTGGATACCTAGTTCCAGAAAAACCATGATTCTTGCACTTTTATCAGGTGAAAGAGGCATGATAAGTAAAGTTTACGTAGGTACTTGGCTTTTGAATCAAAATTCATCGATCAAAAAATAAACGTGAAAACAAAAACAGAAACAAAGTAAGACAGGAATATTTGAAAAGAAGTGTTTTTGTTTATAAAGTTTATTGCAGCCATTCCTTATATGAAGGTTATCGACTATAGATTTTATAAATTATTTTTCTAATCCTTTTTATTATGAAAATGTACCTTGTGTACTTTAAAAGATAATGCAATTTTGAAAGTTTACAGTGAGCACTACTGGAGTCTTCAATGTAGCTGTCGGCTTGCACCAAGGGTCGGCCGTGCCCTTACTATATAAGGTGCTATAAAAATATCTGCCACGGCTTTAATGGGAGGTAGTATTGTGTTTATAGATTACAATAGTGAAGAAATTTCGTACCCCGGAACAGTTAATTCAATTTGAGAAAATAAAGTAGTTAAAATAACATTGACTCTACTCTGCATAATGTGGTTCACAAATTACGCGCGATGGGTCGCTTCGTCAATGAAAACAACTGCTATCTCTTTCCATCTGTTCTTTGAATGAAAACTGATATCAGCTGACTAGTTCGTCACTACCTAATCTACTAGGTACGCAATAATACGCCAAGTGTTTTAAAAGTGCAATTACTTACCAGCTACCGCATTCTTCCAAAAAACTGACGTAACTATGATGATAAACTTCCCATCACACTTAAAACAGGCTTTGGACTGTCAAGTTAGTGTAAGAATCGCAATTTTTTTCTTATTATTTTTAAACAATAGGTTGTTGTTGTTGTTGTGGTCCTAAGGCACCCCGCTGGTGCTGAGGGCCCCAACAATAGGTACTTAGATTAATATCAAATAACGATAAATTACAGTAACTTGGCGTGTTTAAAAGTTAATCATCTTATTTACAACAATTGCACTGTATTTACAGTTATTTACACACTCCCTACCTACTTATCTACAAAACTGTTGCACAAATCCGCCTTCGCGTTGCACATAAATATAGGCACGCTTACGTACATGTCTCTTCACTTTATCTAATGTGTCCGTTTCACTTTTAACTTGCCTAAATGCGCGTTTGATGCGCCTTTTTAGTTCTTCCACACTTCTAATGTCATGTCCGGTTTGGCCGTACACAAGGTCCTTTACACGACCCCACAAAAAAAAGTCTAGAGGGGTTAAACCCGTGAGCGAGGAGGCCACGGCAATGGCCCTCCTCGGCCTATCCACCTTTCACCGCCGTACCACACACCGTTTAAAAAGTCCCGTACGCTGATGGCGACTGGCGACTGGCGCGTGCGACGAACGGGGTAGTGCGGGTGAGCGTGGGGGCGCGCGGGGGCCGACGGGCGAGCGGGCGGTCGCGTCGGCTGGCGCTTGCGACGAACGGGGTAGTGCGGGTGGGGGTAGGGGCGCGCGGGGCCGATCAGAATGGCAACAGTTTATGCATGTCGTCGCCGGCGTTTTTGAATGAATTCGGTGCGGTGCGGCAACAGCTTATAAGTCTACGGGATGGTTTTATGCTAAAAAATCAATTCAATTTTATACGTAATTATTTTTGTATGAAAAAAAATGTGACAAATAATCAATAATTTATCTTTACTTTTGTAATCTATAAACACAATACTGTCTCCCATTGCAGCCGTGGCAGATATTTTTATAGCACCTTATATATTACTTTCCTCTATGCCTTACCTCTGGCGTTATTGGACGCTGTCATGTCGAACATCCGGAAAGAGACAGGTGGCGATGAAGGGTCTGGTAGCTGAGACTGGAGAATGTTGGCATGAAATTGAGTAGAACCAAAACTAGGTTTATGTTTTGTGATTTCGGCGGTCTCATGCAGTCCTGTCATACGCCCCTAACTCTCGCTGGAATGTCCTTGCCTAATATGTGATGCGTCTTCAGGTACCTACCTCGGCGCACTTGTCTTAGGGGATGACGGAGAAGACATTAGGCACCGGATCAACTCAGGTTTTATGTAATAGCGACAGGTCACAGAAACAACTGCGACCCACGGATGTCTATCAAGTTACAGGAGTCGGAAACCTTAACGGAGTCCAAAAATCTGAAGTTTATTGCTCATAAAGTCATAAGTCATAACGCCACTAATTAATGGGATATTTCATCTCAAGCGTTGTGTATGCGCAAAAAACTCGCGTTACAATAGCTACGCTACTGCTTTCATCAATTATGATAATGCCGCGCTGAGGAGCGCAGGCGCACGAGACAGCGCGCCTGCGCCATCGGCTTTCCTAATTCCGAGGTTTAACGATGCTTGTCATCGTAAATTCGATGTTTATATCAATTATAATTGCAAAAGATTTGTCGTCAAGGTGTTAATAGGCGAGAAATAAGGAGCGGTGTGCAAGTCACGAATAACTACATTGGCTTTACCGTTTCTAGATTTCTAAATTATTGGCATCGAGAAAAAGTGTGTTCTTTTTTGATGACGAGTGTGAAATGTAAGTTCAATACTTAGTCATGATCGATTTTGGTATTGAGTATCGAGAAAACTGATTGTCATTTTAGCTTTTACTGATGGGACTTTTACTTAAATCATTGATTTATTTTCTATATGACTAGCATTTACTAGTCCTAGTAAAGGTATAATATCTAACTTTTACTACCTAACGCTGTTGAAAACTGGGGTTAGCCAAATACATTACTGATTACTGAAATTGTTGATTTTCGTTTGCATTTGCGTCTGTAAGCATATTTCAAATTACGACTGAAGCTGTAATGGGCGATAAAATTTCAATACACAATCTAAAATTTATTTTATGGAACCGTGCAGAAGCGCAAGCGCGGTAACAGTAAATTTGAATAAATAAACGAGTTACAAGAAATGTAATTCATATAAACGTTATATTTGTAAGCCATCTCTCTGCTTTCCAAGCATAGAAACATTTCTATGAATCGTGTAAGGCAAAATGAAAGCGCGTAATGAAATTAAAATTGTGAACATTAAACATTCTTAATTTAATCGCTCACATACCGAAATTGCGGCGTCTTCACGCTCTTGTTAGTTGGCCTACAAATTGTAGGCCACAATTGTAGGCTACAATAAACAGGCAAATAACTTGACCCCTAGGAATATATCTACCACCCCTGTCTCTTCCACATACAGTGTGTTCTCTCGAGGTGAGGAAGACCAAGCTATGCTGGTGTTGTAATTACTGAGAAACGAGAACATTTTACAAGTTTAACGGGAGAAGTAGCAAGTAGCAGTGATAATTGGTGTCTTATGAAGACGTTTTATATGTCCCGCTACGCTTTCGGTAGTATTTATTACTTATTTTGTTACTCGCAAATGAGATCGGGTGCATTGTTCGGTAATGAACTGCATTTTTACATGGAGTTTCTATTTAATACAAGACTTACATCTGTTATCTGGGCTGATATGGGGACGCATGTGGTTAAACTGGAATCGGAGACCAAAGTCGAACTGTTGAAGAAGCCCAAAGGAAGTAACATTCATTTCTTTTATTATTATATTTTTTTATTAATAAAATTCATTCAGCACAGAGTACTGCGCTCTTTAGGCTTGATGTGACTCAGCTCAGTGTTAGCTCAGCTTAAACGGCATCTGATCTGAGCCTTAGGTCATGAACTCATGACATGAAGTCTACAGAAGCAATTACGTATGATCTAATTAACTAGTTCAATAAATTACTAAATTAATAAAACAAGTCGTCGTCGGCTTCAAGTAGTGTCCATTTTTCACAGATTCCCGTTGTTGGGTTAGTGGTCGTTATAATGTGTCGGGTTTCATAACAAGTTCCGATTTTCCCAGGCTTCGGGTGAAACAATATGTAATTAAACTTCTAACATAGGTCAGCAATTTACGTGTCGGTAACACTTTTCAACAATCGACAAATTAATAAATGCTGTAGGTATTTTCATTACCTATTTGGGTAACTTTCTTTTGCGCTCTGGTGATTTTGGGCTTTGGAAGTATAACCATATGATTTGGACAGTTATGGCTGGGCTTTTTTTATTTTGAGATTGAGAAATCATCAAATAACTTCTCCCGCTCTGGGCGGAGCTGGAGGGCGTGCCAGACTCTTACTAACTAAAACCCACCCGTGTTCCTTCAGTTGCCTTTGCCAGGGGCCACGGTAACTAACCCCTTCGGACTTTCCCGCAACCCCGGCAGGCATCGGCCCTAGCGGACCCCGTCATTATTGTTGACATCTCTTTGAGGCGCGCGTGGAACACAATGCGCCGTCGCCCCGGGCCTGGTCCTTATCGACTTGGGGTTCCCGACGCCCAGCTGTGGATGGCTAGGGTCATAATCATAGTCATAGCCATCCTGCGGTGGCTAGGGGCGTGAGGGCGCGAATTTTGCCTCTCCCTCACGCGTTCTGCCTCCTCCTTCGCGAGCATTACTGCTTTGTAGAAGGAGGTGACGGCTTCCCAAGCCCTCTCACTCCGTACCATGGCCTGGACCAGGGCCGGACGCGAGAGATCGCCGCCGCTAATCGCCTGCACGAGGACACCGCGGTGCTCCGCCCAAGCAGGGCTGACCTCCACCGTATGCTCCACAGTGTCCTCCAGGCGATCCACACAATGGTGACACACGGGAGTTATGGCCGGGCTGGGGTCTTAAAAAATAAATTGGCTTCTAAGTGACATTATTTAAAACCAGGGACTGAAAAGGTGGTATAAAGGAATTTCAAATACTTATATGAAACTAAAATACCTGCACGAAGAATGCATGGTATTGTATGGTATTTGGTTGTGGACTTGTGGAAGATCGAACGGTTGGTATTGATAGACAAACTAGTAGTTGTGTTCTGAAATCTTTTGTCTTCGTTGAATCAACGTATTTATGAGCTAAGTCTCAGCCAATCATAAGTAGCATCAACTAGCATGGGACTGACAAAAATGATATATTTCAAACGTACAGTAAGGTTAACCTTTCATAAAAGATCCCACAGGAAAATATACCCGTACTTATTCAAAAACATCCTCATTGTTTCACGCCAAACAAGTCGGAAAACAGCTATGACAAACATCAAGCATCTGCCAGCAGGCTACAGAATGATAGACGCCAATTACAGACAGCCGCTGACACACAAATGATATCCCTCGCGCCATTCTCGATGGAAACAATAACAGATTGCGAAATTAGCGCCTTTCTCTGACTACAAGTACTTATTGTTCTGCATCAAGACCTGTAGCGTGTAATTGTTGACATTTGCATGATCATGGCGTGAGGTATGGCTTTGGGATGATATTTAGTGGCTTTAAAACGAACTGCTGAGATCGAGCATGCAATTAAAACCTAACTGATTTTAGAGGTAGGCGAATTATTGAAAAAATGTGGGGAAATCAAATGTCAGACGGTTACGGCAATTCCTTGGCTTGTAACCTTTCGCCATTATCATCATTCAGCCGAAATGCGTCCTTTGCTGGACATGGGCCTCAATACCACCCCACAGAACTAATATTATGTTCTGTGGGCCTCTGATCCTAAACATCGCCACAATACCTAACTACTGTCCCTGCTGTGCTTCACGAATTCAGCGGATTTCCGCGGCTTTCAACAGGTCGTCGTACACCTTGTAAAAACTGCTGAGCGAATATCCCAAGATTTGCGTTCAAAATGTGAACGACATTGTATCAAAAGGTTGCGTTTCTCATTAAGATTATTATATAGCAAGCGGCTGACCATAAATACTCACTTACCAGCAACACATTGTCGCCTCCTCATTGCTAGGGTTGGCATCTTTTTTATTTTAAATAGAGTATTTTCGAAGCCTTTCATGCCTGTAAAAATATAGTAAACAGCTAAAAAATTAAAATAATAGGTACTTATGTTTAAAAAAAATGCATGGTTCTTACTACTTTGAGCCTTGAAAATAATATATGCGCGCAGTAAAAGCTGAAGTAGCTGTTAAAGGACGAATAAATTATACTATTTTGAAAATATAAGAAAAGTCAGAATCACTCAGCAACACTAGTTGCCATTTTTCAACAGCAGATTTAGCAACACATTTTTGATCAGAAAGAGCAATAGGTAGCCAGCCCAGAGTTTTATTAAACTGGTTTATTTCTGAATACTCAAATTCATTTTACACATTTTTAAAATAGAGAATGTTTTAAAATTTTCATCGAAATTATAGTAGCTTCTCCGACTATATTATTTTTTTAGAAATATAATATTTAGGCCTCTAATATAGTAGGTTTCTATATTATATCGTACAGTTGGCAACCCTACTCATTCCGTCCACGCCGAGTATTCCTGCGTATCACCAGCATCTAAGCTGCGCCTGCGCGCTATCCGGCGATCTTTCCGCTCAGCCACGTGGTGATACTATCACACACGCTGAATTAACGCACTGCACTAGAAATCGCCGGATCAGGCGGAGATTTGTATAATTTGTTCGTAAAATTAATTTATTGTTAAATTTTATCTTTACGGAGTTGGGATATGTGGGTTAGCAGTGTGCAGGGTGTACTAGACGGCTGCAGATCGTTTGGCTTCAAATCCTAATATTCAATCAACAGGAATAGTAGAAATAAGTCAGTCGGTGCGTTTTCTGTTTAGAAATTCAGTATTGATGGGGATTAGCTTGGAAAACACAAAGGGTTTGATGCCATCATTGGCTAACGGTGTTATGAATGGACAAAGGTTCAATGACTCGAATGATATACTTATACAACCTCATTTGCTAATTCTAACATATAAATATCTATCACATACGAGTACTATAAGTACAAATAAGTTTAATTAATTATTTCCTGGTTTTTGATTATCATTCATTTCGATTTAGAAAAAAGTGCGATGTTTGATATTCGAAGACGGTCGGTGACGCGAGCATAGAGCATGAAGGCGACGATTGATGGCCGATCGTCTCTGATTTATATCGCGACGCGTGAGGATGAGGAATTCGCAGTAATGGTCTAAGTTACCGAGCATCCCAGGAATCTGTGCGGACGTGGAGAGATTTTTTGAATCATTACGTTATTTTTTATTTCCGGCCCCTGCTGTATCAAGAGCTGGATAAGCCGTAGAAATTGGCAGTAACTTGTGGTTCGACTTTTATAAACACTTTTGAGACTGCAAGGAAGAAAGCAGCAACGGCGCGGATATTAGCAGGGCTCTTAGATTTCGGAGGCTAACAGCGGCTATGCTTAGGCTAACGCTCACAGAAATTGTCAAGTGTATGAAAATTCGAAGTTTTTGTGATTCGACCTCTATTCTAGCTCTCATAAATATACCCTTCATCCACACTTCAAATGCTCTTAGCCCATGCACAGTATTGAAATTCAATCCACATCAAACCCGTGAAGCCACCCACAGCCTGCCGCTCGCAACGTCCTCCCATATGTTTCCCCATAACATAGTAGTCACATTGCATCAGGGTCGACTGACACTGGCCGTAACTCAGCACGCTTCATCGAGCCCATGTCCGCAGTGATGCCAGATGTGCTTCAATGGACTTCTAATGGCTTGTTACGAAGAAATATGGAGTTTTTGCAAGACTTGTTACAAGTTATAGTTCCTTGTGCTCGGTAGTTAGTACCTACTTACTTGGTTAAGTTCTCACCTGTTTGGGCATGCAAATTTTTCCGAGGAAACCAAGTGTATCCTTCGTTAGGTCGTCAGTAAGTGTATTATATTGAACCCTACTCATCTAAAGGCCAGTTTCTCGAACGAAAACTACTTATAATTCAAACAATCACACCAGTTGACGTGTGACAATTTGTCACTTAATTCTGCGATAATTTACATTCGAGAAACTAGCCCTATGCTTCACACATTCTCTGAGCTCCTAAGGTATTATGTCTATCCTGCAGCTCGTTTTTATATCTTCTACGATTGCCTTCACTTAGATTAGATCTAAAGATCGCAATCTATGGATCTTCAAGCATTTATGCACACACTTTTTCTCAATTAGCTCTAACAGTTAACGATAAACACGTATAATTATCTCGTAGACCACAGCCGACGCTGCGGAAGCAGTTTCCCATAATAAAGGTACATAAGTTAGTGTGTAGCCTGCAGATATTTGCGGTCATTCCCGCTAGCTAGCCGCTACGGCTCGCAGCTGTTAACAGGACCACCGTTTAGCTCTAGACACCGTTCTGCTTGGCCGGCCTTAAGTTAGGCCATTACGAAGTAAATAAATATTAAGTTCCTGGCAAGCTGTGGCAGGGCAAACGTTAACGGCCGGCTTAAGGTAGGTTGCCTCACAAAGTTTGATTGTTAAGGTAAATTAATCATGCACAAAACTACTATAATTCAAATCAGTTGTTTGTACTAAACTTGGATTGGTAGAGCAGCTTCATACTTAGTTAAGTATAGTAATCCAGAATAAGTGTGCCTTGAAATTATCCCTTTTCGGAAGTGTGCGCCCAAGAGGACACTGACGTCCATTAATTATTTTATGTATTGGTTACTCACTCAGTGCGTGGTTCGACTGCGGTAGGATGACGTCCTCCGATAGCTTATGTGCGAGGGGGTTCAAATTTAGTACACCATTAAACCACCATTAGATACTTTCAACCATGAATACTTTTAATTATTTTTCCTCAGTAGGTTTATATAAATGGTCATTTAAAGTAATACGTTTGTCCTACTTAGTTGTCATGAAGAACAAGGAAAACGCGATAATCAAATTATTTAAACAGCAGGAATGTAACTTTAAAATCCATCTATTTCCCATGAATAGTAATGGATTACCTAAACTGCGGTTACATGGAGGTGTGGAGTGGGTTAGGCACTGATTCCTCTACTGTGACCTGAGTCTAGCGGGTAGACCTAGGAGTGCCAGCGGTAAGCAAGGTGTGACCCGCGACAGTGCTTGTCACGTCACAGTCTACTGCAAAGTATGTAACCAGGCACTGTTTGAAACGTTCCTGCTGGAATTCTTAATCTACCTATACAACTGCTTTGTTACAAATTGAAGTCGTCTTGATCCCAGAATTCAGTTAAGAGAAAAAGAAGCATAACTTTATTGTTTCCTAAAATTCTAAGCTTTCTACCTTTCGCTATCTAAATCTCTAAACAACGCGGCAACGCCATACAAAAAAGAGGACAAAATATCTCAAATGATGACTGACAACCGAATGTTTACTTTCCTTCAGTTTTCAGTTGCCCAGAAAACAAAAGCAAAGTCTTATACATCTTGCTTGATGCCCTCAACTTGGGAGGTCTGCCTCAAGTAGGTACTCGTACGATACTTACCCGAGAGAGTAGGTATATAACCGTAAGAGAGATTGCTCCCACAAAGTCTGTGACCACCACTTACTTACCAGTAAACAAATGCAAATAGGTACTTGTTCACTACTTTCCAAAGCTGCGTTTCGTGAAACCACCATTTTGCAACGACCGAAATTTACAGTAATGAATTTACTTGTAATTGTAATCTGAATGTATTGTCATGCTCCCAAAACATGAATTGACATTTCAGGTTGCGACGGTTCCAACAAAAGATGCCGTGTAATCGATTAAGAACTTTGAATAATTTACTTCTTGGCTTTAGACACGCACGTTTCCTTTGCCAAATAAAAAAAAAACTAAATACTGCCTGGATTGGCAATGGTGACGTGACTAAATCAAATTCATTTTAGTTTATGGATAGTCGAGGCCTGTCGAGGGGACCCTATGGTACTCTAACAAGAACGTGAGACTGAGTAGGTATTCAAGCAAAGTAGCTGTTACTAGTACCTACCTACTACAGAAAAGTTCACAAAACTTCACAGACTATCACCCAGTTTCTAAAATCTAACCAATACAGATTACCTAACACATGTTAACTGCAGCTGTGGTTGACTAACTAAAATATCAACATTCAATCAAATCACTTGACAATCGTAATGAGTTAGGTGATTTGTCAACTAACTTTTGTCTTCAAAACTTGCCAGGATCTCTGTCTATTCCAGCAGCGCGTATAGATAGATCTAAGCTGCAGGCAATGGTATTTGTACGTAATTACAGGTAACTGGTAGGCAGCTTTGGTTTTTCAAGAGGTTGCAAACAAGGGGAGCTGTATTTAATGGTATTTTTATTGATGTGCTTTGTAATTTTACCGAAATAAGTGCCTTCAGCCAGCACTGAAGTCTAACCTTACCCTAAATCGTACGCAAGTAATAGAATAGAACCTAAGTAGCTGTGTAAATTACATCTTTTATTATTCTATGGACTGTCTAATTGTTCTATAAATATGTCTTTATCTGCTATGTCTAATTTTATAGTTTTATATGCGTTTTTATACCGTTAATAACATAATTAGTGTACGCGAGTACTCTTTCCATTTTATGATAATTAATGATGTCATTAAAACTAGAATAATAAGAGCCTTTTTGAACTTTCACGGGCAAAATCTAAGTGATAAAGCTCGGTAACTATTGGTTGATAATAGTCGGTTGGATTCATACTGGATTCTTATTGGAGCAATTTGTAACGGTGCTTCCGCAGCTGCATTCACTCGCGTCCCTGCCGCCGCACGCAGAGCGCCATCTTCAAGCCGGTCAGTCCGCCGCGAACTACCGTGGGGGTAACGTTGTTGTTGCAACGATTCATGTAATTTATCTACACCGGACCAAACCGTACCGGTATACACTAATATACATATAAATTAGCTATTATAATTAAAAATCTGTGTCAAGTTAATTGATGAAGTGCTAGACTGAACTGCCGTTCGCGAATATAGTGCAACCTGTGATTTGATCTCGCGATCTCCGTGGCTGCATTTCTTTGGTGGTGTGAGTTTGCTGAAGTGTAAAAAGGTAAGTTTTTATGTTATTATCGGTAGAATGTGACGGTCGGGTGGACGGGCCGGGCCGGCCGGGCGCGCCGCTGGGGGAGCGAGCGACTCCCGCGAATCGATTGTCCCGCCATGGGATGGGTAGGTATAGCTACGTACAGGGACCGGGAGCTCTAGGGCTGCGCACTCACACCCTCGCTCTCTCGTGTCCGCAGCTCGCTGTATTGTCGTTTCACGTGGTGATCTTGAACTAGTATAGGCTGCTAGACACGACGCGCCGGTTCTGTTAGTGTATGAATTATTTATAAACGTTCTTCTGTACATCGCTTTTGTTTTTTCAGCTGCACTCAGGTGAGTAAAGTTATCTACGTGGATAAACTCCAGAACGTGAGTGATGATCTGATGATTCATGCTACCCACATTTTTATTATTAACATCTAGAAAAGTATCTCAGGTAGGTATTCAATTCAAGTTCTTACCAGATTTACTATTTTATGAATCATACAACAATGTCCGTAGAAAGCTTTTATCATAAAGTATGATGATAAAAGTTACTGATTCACTAGGAGAAATGAGAGCACGTCGCAGGTTGAACTCGTACAAATCGAATTTTAAAGATCTGCCAGGACTTGCAGTCCTGGCAGATAATGAGAGACAACGACACAACAAAAAAAACCGAATACAATAGATATAGGACTTACAACCAGACGATTTAGAAATAATCTGCCAAGTGCGAGTCGGACTCGCGCATTGGTTCCCGTTCCGTAGGTACCTTGATCAGGAAAAAAAGGAGATGTTCATTTCCTAAAATATTGATGTCACCCTGAAGTGACTGAACTGAGTTAGTAGCACAAGAACAGTATTATAACATATTATTTTCCTTCCTGGTTTATTGAGGGGATTTACAGGAAAATCATGTGTATTTATTAAATTAAATAAGTATTTTAATGAATACACATCATTTTCATATATTTTTTTTGTATTAACTAATATAACCGCAGACTATTTTGGGCCACCTGGGCCACCATCACACGCCTAATTTAATGATTTATCGAAATAACATACGTACTCAAAGATATAAAAAACCAGGATTCCTTACCACCGTACAATATTTAACACTAGATTTTTTTTAAACACGTTTCTTCTTTGTTGACCCCCCTTGAATTTTTTACTTTATTTTATTTTTATTATTTGTTGATTTAACAGCTACAGAAAAACACACTGTGAAAATATCAACTGTCTACTTATTACGGATCATGAGATACAGTCCGCTGACATACAGACGGACGGACAGCGGCTTAGTAATAGGGTTCCGTTTCCGTTGGCACCTTTGGGTACAGAATCATAAAAAGTACTGAAAAAAATGAATTCCGATAACTAGGAAGGACAGACATAATTAAGGACATATTTCAACCCCTGCGACTACAATGTCAATAATAACCGAATGACTAGACTTTAAGAGAAGATACCTACTACAAATCGTTGGTAACAGACAAAAACGAATGCCTTCTGAAATAAGCAGGAGAATAACGAAATAATGGTGGCTAATAAAAATTTAAACCAAAGTATTAGAAGAAAAAAAAATTACTTAAACTATTTAAAGTACAAAAAATCTCTCAAGAAAACTTCACATGATACACAACACCATTCGACACACGGTTCTGCATGTTGGAAACTAAGCAAAAACTTCACATGATACACAACACCATTCGACACACGGTTCTGCATGTTGGAAACTAAGCAAAAACTTCACATGATACACAACACCATTCGACACACGGTTCTGCATGTTGGAAACTAAGCAAAAACTTCACATGATACACAACACCATTCGACACACGGTTCTGCATGTTGGAAACTAAGCAAAAACTTCACATGATACACAACACCATTCGACACACGGTTCTGCATGTTGGAAACTAAGCAAAAACTTCACATGATATACAACACCATTCGACACACGGTTCTGCATGTTGGAAACTAAGCAAAAAAAACGAGAATTCTCAGTTCTGAAAAAAGAACAATGAAGAACTCTGTACAACCATGAGCTCTACTAGATGTACGATGACCCTAGGGCCAGTAAGACCATAAAAATAGCGGCTTCGATGGGCAAGGCATATCTTATGGATAGACTCGACCAGGCTAAGCTAACCCACGGTTACCCACGGCTGTAGACCTTAGATGATGATGATGAGTTCAAATTTTATTCCATTTGTACCTTTAATAAAATCATAATGAGTGAGTGAGTGCTCTGAAAAGTCTCAAAAACAGTTTCGAACCCAGCAGTTTTCCAACGAAATCAACATAAATTATAAAACATTATGAGTTTCATACAAGAAGCAGTAAGAAATAACATTCTCAAATTAAAATAATTATGCTATTGACGTGAAAGTATATGAATTACCTACAGTGAATAATGAGTTTAATAACCGCTCGCAAGTATTAATCATAATATAGACATCGATGAATTATTAATAGAACGTTCTACATGTCTGTGCTTTGTTATTTCCATACTTTCGTTTGTAAATTATTCCGACATTACGTCTTGTTTGTTGTATTCATTAGGTCCAGCCTCTGTCCAGTTTGATTAGGTAATTTTCAACCATTTACATATCTGGTCCTTATCTCCGCACTCTGTACTATCTAGTCAAATAGGCTGCCAAGATTGGAATGTTACTCGTTGTCGTAAAAGAAAGTAAGCGTAAACAATATTCGTCAATGTCACTTAATGTTTTCTAATGCATTAAACAATGCACAAACGTTTGATAATATAATTTGATTGATGAGTAACCAAGTCAATGAATAGAATGACATGGGTTGGAGAGGATAATTAAAATAAATACATGCATTGTGAACAATTGTTTTTTTTTGTGCAGTAAAATAATTGTATCGGGGAGAAAATCTCCGTCTTGCTCTTCCGTGTTAAAATACACAAGAAGAGCAAAAGATAAAACACGGTAAATATTAATTTAGGCTCGGTTCGTTTTCCCTACAGTTCCAAACACACCCTTGTTACGCCATGGCGCGCGGGCGTGGCGCCAGCGTCTCGCTCCCAAGCCGTTCGCAGGTTCCGTTCGCTTTATATTCGAGCATCACCTACACATGAATCATCAACCAAGAAGGACCATGAAATCTTACTCGTAGTACCGACCAATCCTATCCAAATTCTGAATACCCACAGCTATCAAACTTGCCATCTCCAAGAATTCTAATGATCTATTACAGAAACGCTACATTTCCGCTGACGTGACTACAAGTCAGTAATAAAGATGCCACATTTTTATTAAATTACCGTTGCGTGTACACAAATTATTTGAACAGACACGAAATGGTTGAGGAGACTAAGAAATGTTCAGAGAAATTGAGCTCGGATTTAGCCTGTGTGATTTACGGGCGTCGAGCGCTTGCGCAGAATCAGACCGCGGCGCGTGAGCATGTCCTCCTGCGTTGTATCAAGTGTCCATCTGACTTGTTCACACCTCATTACCGTCGCGTGTCGTCTTACATTCGATGCGACTATTGACAATAGTTTTCATGTTTACATCGAAACAATTAGTGATGACAAAACGTGTGTTGACAGTTCCAATTAATCTGAAACAGTAATTACTGGTAAATTCAATTTGTTGGTGCTAGTAACGATTAGATTTGATGACAAATTGAGTAATTAGATTGAGGAAAGCGTGATGTATGGACCTGATCGTGACTATCTCGTATTTGTATAATAGCTGGTAACTAATACCTCAATTAATAGCTGACTTTTAAAACATATTAACTGTAGACTGTCCCGGATAATGAGCTTTCTCTGTCAAAGATACACACGTGTTGTAAGTAAATATTGAATCAATTTCAAAGCAATTTGCTCTTAACTTTGAACATGGAGTCGCGCTGCGCTTGTGAACTCGCTGCTCCACGTCTGGCTTGAATCAATAGCGAATACGAACTTAATGTCTAGACGCCATATATTTAATACAAGTTTCGTTTGCAAAAGCTTTCTCTTTGTTAATATCATATACATGTAAAACTATGTATTGTAAAAACAATTTGAAAAATTACTGTTCAAATCTACAAACATTGAAGGAACATTTACTTTTTAAATCTTCTTATATGTTAAGGCCTAAATTAACGAACGCGCTAATATCAATTATTTATGCGAAACTAAATTGCAAAATCACATAGTGTAGTGAAATCAGAAATAAGTTCGACTGGAAAGAATCTTCTCGCGATCGATGCTTGTGCTCATTAAAATTGTGCTTTGTAAGCGTACGAGTCATCACTTTAACTATATTATTTGCAAAGAGAAAGTCACGTAACAATTTAAAATAAATGTTTAATATTAAAGAATGCGTTCGAACATCATTGCTATACTTTCCCAAATCCGTGATAGACACGGCATCGCGCCGACTTTCCAACAGACGTCGATGTTATCTGTTTCATAAAAATGAGGCTCATTTAGCTCGAGCAACAGATATGTGGCCATTTCAGTAATTAAGTGCGCTTTGGTTTTAATTATTCTGTAACGCGCACACCGGAACGTGTATCCGAACGTAGCCGCTATGCTTCGCGTTCTTAATTCCAAATTCAGAATATTTAAAACGGCGCGGGCTTTCTGTGATTCTTGTGGTTATGTGAATGGCCTGTGTTACACAGGAAAATAAGTTTGAGTTAAAGTAACAAATTAGCTTGTAATATTATTTGTTTGTGATTTATCTCTCTCACATTCATCTCTAGTGAGATTGGCTGAAGGCGAAGTGTGAACCAATCAAGCTCAGCTGGCATGCATATTGCATGCTATGGAAACAATTCCGTCAACAGCACAAGACGTACATTCTCGAATCAGTTTGTTTGGCCGATAAGGTTCCGATATCCAAATTATTTGTTTAGTGTTTTTCATCTCGAATTTTTCCCACCGCGTCTGACATATGGATATCTACTGATATCCTATCGGCACTATCAGTGTTCATCTATTACGTCGGTTATTAGCATTTTCGAGAGGCTTTCATATCGATACAGTCGGATATTTTATCAACCGATGGATAGTGTCGACAATGAGGTTAGCTTATCTTACTTTTGGGAATTTCGCGGGGTGATTAATGGTGTGGCGCACAGTGGGCTGAAAATAGACATTCATAGACTTTTTTCCCAAATATCCACTTTTATTGACTCGAAATAAAAAAAAAAAGTACTGCTTGGCTTCCTTTAATAAAAGTAAACTGCACCGGACGACAAAACAATGCCGAGCAAGATTTTGGGTTCTCCCAAACTGTATTTTCTTGACACGTCAGTTTTAATGGCACCAATGATGTCATAAAAATACTGGAGTCATCTTGATTAGAATCCATTTTTATTTACATTTGTTTTGGCTAGATGCTCCATCAAAACCCCATTTAGAAATTAAAATAAATAATTTTTTCTTTAAATCCTGTGGTAAAGATTTAAATATTCTATTCACTGGAGCCTACAGATAAATTTTGGCTGAGCTATCTGTAACTGTGATGGGATTTTCGGGTTCAGATGGATAACACTCTTTTTTTTTTCTTTCTGCGCTCTTAATAGGAAGGATATGTCACTAATAGGTACCTTTTCGAATTATTTTATTCTGTCAAAGTTATATACATATTGCCATTTTGATAAGTTAAGAGATAGCAGTAATCCAAGCGACTTTTGGGGTGTAACTGTAAAGGTTTCCTTGCCAGCCGATTTTTTTAGAAGTCTTGGAATCTATTGAGTGTTTCAGAATTTTTCATCATATTTTCAATCACAGGACCTCTGCCATCTTCTAAATGAATTAATTTAATTTTGAGTTCTCCTATTTATTGCAACATTGCAACGATGTCAATTTAGTGTGATCATTAAACTTATTTACTTACTACCCTCATTAGCTAATTAATAGAATAGATATGAATATCAATATTACTTAAAATCATCAAATAAAATGACGATAAATTAAGATAAAGGGGTTGTTAGATAATTAGGCGTTTGGAACTTATTAATTTTTATCATGTGGCGTGTTTAAACAAAGTAGTGTTCGTGTTCATCGTTTAAGTAGACCGTGTAGAGGTTAAGCTTAGAAGATGTTATGCTTAAAATAAGGTAAACATTTGATAAAATGTTTTTTTTTTTTATATTAAATACTTATTAACGATTTTTTTTTAAAAGGATCGAGCTGCTGGCCGTTTCGGGGTATATGTGAATTCTTTTCAAATAATTAAAGGATTCATCACCTGCAAAAGAATTAGGGCCAGTCATTCCACACCGGAGATATTATAAGACTTTTTGAATGCCAGCTCCAATGTAATTTTTAGAGAAAAAAATGATGTGTGCGTTGTTTGCAAATTTCAATGTTATTCTCTAATGTTGATGTTTTTAGGCATGTTTTTTTTTTCGCTGTATGTAGATCTTTTACACGTCAATATTTTAAAACTAGATGGTGCCGGGCTAGGAAATGCCGGCCCGGCATTTCCTAGCTGACTGATCCCTGAGAAGAAATGCTGAAACAAACTCAGAGATCATGGTCTCTTTTAGTCTTCCAAAACATTTTCAAGTCATAAAAATTGACTTTTGGAGAAAAGTATTTATGACTATGAAAGTCGATTTTCAGCCCACTGTGATGGCGTTTAATAGGATTATTTATTTTCTAGATAACATTGATGCTATTGGTTGACTTTGAATATATGAATTAGCTGGCCTTAAACCATAGGTGAAGCTCAAGCTCAGTGGAAAACATTCTGAGCTTCCACTTCTCTATAACCAATCCCATTGTTTACATGTTGTCATAATTTAATAACGTCATTGTTGTCACATTATATTTTAATGAAGTCACATTTGGGCGCCGAATTTCCTCTGCTCATCAATAAGCGAATGTTAACCATGTCATGGCATGGTCGTAGTACTGCCAGGCGACAATGGCCCGTGATTACAGCCAGACATCCGTCCATTGTTGTCACGTCACTTGCGTATGCGAGCCTGTATTCGTGCTGACACGCTCTGTACGGGGACCATGTGAAAATTGTGGGCAGAATGTAAAAATACATTTCGTATCTAAATATTACCTGCCCAAACGTATTGCCCACCGTAAAACGCCCAGTTTTTTGTCACACAGTTAGGCGTATTAGTACCTACCTACATTATTGTTATTACAAGCCATACAAATATTGAGTGTATTGTCAAATGTGCAAGTCTCATGTACTATTTTATTTCTATGAACTATTTAATATACATAAAATAGTATCATGCATGATAAAACAGTAAAATAAAATAATTTAATCGTAAAACGGAGTAATTTTTTTTTTCATCGCATAATTCTCAAATTTTAGAGCGTACTAAACTAAAAGGGAATTCAATCAACTAAAGAAATACCTAAAACTTATTTTACTGAGCCGTGCATTATTTTTTTATTTCATTAAAACTGTAAGTACACATTTTTTTTGGTTTTCATTGGATTCAACTAACATCAAACGCATCGCAGTTTTGAACCTTATTTGTTGCCGCGATGTACTAATATATTGACGACTACAAAAAATTTTGCTTCTTACCGCGCCTTAACTTGAAAGTCATTTACTCTGCTCGATTCTCTTATTTCCTGTTCATGAGTGGTGGCCTACAATATCTACAGCTTCAGCTCATGCTATTACTCCGTAATGATGTCTTAACTATTTTGGTTAGCTCGTGCTTATCATCACTTGAAAACTTATCAGTATCAACTGAATTCCTTCTATTTTTAAATACAAAAATACCAAATTAAGCCGGCGCCGACGACGGATTTGACTACTTAAGCAAATCAAGATTATGATAATATCCTGAAATCCTCATGAAACGTTTAATAACGATTAATGTATCAAGATAACATCGCTCCGTAGTAATTCCGAATGCATACGTGCATTAGTATTAGTATACGTTCTTCATGTATTATGTCGTCTATCATGATTTCAAGCTTAATTTTGGCAAGATTAGCAGCTTAATTATGTGTTGCGTAAGAAAGTTGATCCATTCATAATTAAATCATTCTATCCATTTAGGTAGTTAACATTCTATGGTATGGTATATAGAATTGCTTTTAAAGACCAGTGTTTAAAAGGATTATTTCTAAAAAAAGGACCTCATCAGTTCTTGCCCTTAAAGGATGTTAAATTTAATATGAGTCAATATCTATCCGAATCATTCTTGGAATAGGTATATTACGCGTCCGTTTATCTGTCTTAGTTACATTCGAAAATGGAAGATGGCCTTCGTGTTTTATTCAAATATCCATCATAAAATTGAAAAGCAGACATTCAAAGAGAATGCTAAACGCTAGAATGAATACTTTTAAGCAAATCAACTACACAGTAAGATCCATTTCAGCAAAGATCGTGTCTGCCAATGCAGATACCGGAGATACACTTACTGCTTTGGAAATACAGGCTATTTTTGTGTGGCAAGTGTGTGCTGTATGCTTAGTTGTTTACTCAAGTGAGACGCGTCGCCAAGTCGCCACCACATTCGTGTTGTGCATACACTTCGGTATCTATCTTCCCGTTTAGTCACTAATGAAGTGTTGGAAATGGTCATTAATTAATGCATGAGGAATATACCGATTTGTAATATTAGAACAATTGGAATTTGTAGCAGACAGTTTTATAGCTGGCTTTTGTGTTGCCGATTTAAGTTTCTCCTGATATTTTTAGACAGGTCGGTTCTTTGTTCAAAAACAGTTGTTAGTCGACAATGTTCAAGATTTAATTAACTTTGTAATATGTTTGATAATTTAGTCTTGTAGTTGGATTTTGGAATAAACTCGGGGCAACCATTGTGGATTCTGTAGTCAAAAGGTTTTTTTACTTTATCTGTATTTTTTATCATAGCTCAATTAAATACAAGATACTGGCACTCTGGGCGAGAATCGTGACGAATCCTCCGTTAGCGGAGTTTAAAATCGATCCAGCAGAGATATCTCATAACAATACTTTGTCTGTATAATCGCAATAGAATGTCTTAAAAAGTAAAACAAAGCGTTACTGCTGGCAACACTGATTGGTGCAATGAAGTTTAATTTTAGCACAGACGATGGCCCTGGGTTGTGTGGTTTTCCTTTTACGGATGCCATGTTGCATGCTCCTGTATGTTTATTTAATGCCTGATGCAGTTCTGCAGAGTTCAGACAAAATTGGTCCTTCCATTTGATAAGAATTTGCTAACATTACAATGTATGTATTGGTAATGGATATTATTATCTTTTATGTTCAAAATTCAGTCTCTGTATTCATTATTGATGTTTATTTCTAGAACATTTCGCAGTGTTTCTTTCCAAGGGAGAAGAACACGGCCATTGATTAAAATATGAATGCACTTATCAGAAAATATGAAAGCTTATCAAATTGTTTCGACAAACTATACATTGTTTTTATTAAAACAATCCATTGTCAATTTGCAGAACAAGCCACCTAATTTACTTGTCATTTAAATGTTCCGTGCCGTACCATATGGCCGTGTAAAAGAAAAACAAACACATAACACTTGTGTCGCCCTAATCTCCCATCTTCGTGCGTCCACAATGCTGCGTTTAGTATGAATGCCTTCATTGTAATGCACAGCTTGCCTGTGGGACGGGGACGGGATGGGACAGGACAAGCTTTTAAATGTTGAGGCGCAGAAAAAAAAAATTTCTTGTGCACTTTTATGGCTAAAGAAGAGCGTATCCGAAATTCCGAATTGATTCGACATTTGAAAGATGTTCGTGGTATTTTGGTTCTTCGGTACCAATATAATTAGTGATAGGTACCGAAGGACCAAAAATACCAAACCAACCCAATTTTCGGTTTCGGTACCGTAGTAATTGTGATACGGGAAAACACGATTTCGGATAACTTAACATATTTTCTTCTTTACCAATAACAATGGTGTTTTAATATTATAATAAATTCCTTGAGACGAGAACGATTTTACAAAGTTTGGAGTTACTACTTTTGTCAAGCAAACTTATCGTGGCGCTGATTCGCTGCCTGACACCGATTAACGTTCAAACCGTTTGTAAAAGCAAGGCTGCAGGCTAAGTGGAAGAACCGAAATTCATGATACAAATCTAAACTAAACAAATAATCTTACTAGCGCAACAAACGGCTAATGAACTATTGTGTGGTGGTCCTCTAGCTAGACCATAAATTTCCTTATTTATGTGGCATAGACACAGTTTACGACCTTCGTGATGGTCGCTTTATGATGATAATCGACACGGAACATGACCGACATGTCAAACCGCTCTCGTTTCGTTCGAAAACTTCCACATTTTTGTCGTAACAAGCGAAAGTTTGTCATAAAATCGTCTCCGCAGTTTCACTTACGACGCGACGACGTTTGAATCTAGTATTTATATTTCTGTAATCTCTTTTTCGAATGGATTGGGTGTAATTTAGAAATTGGATTGAATTTCTATATTTAGTGCCCGAGTTTAATGAATCTTTGCGGTAACGTTTGATCGCATTTTAATATTTTTAATGGATTAGGGCGCTACTGTAGCAAAGTTTGTCCAAATCAGTCGGCTATGTTGATGAAGCAAGGTACTTTCTCTAGATACCGATTCTTACGCTTTTCAAGTCTCACAGAATAAAATTATTAACATGATTCTTTTATGGTAAGTAAGTACCTATAATCATAATTAACTATGTCATGTAAGGAAGTGCAACAATAGAAAAATACTTTCTGTTTTGGGAAAAAATCCTTGTCCAAATGCAGCTGGAATATAATACAGAAACGCGTGTCGATTCGGTTTCAGTCGCGTCGCGCCGCCATCCGATGTCAAGGTCACGGGCGCATGCGTGCTGCGCCGCGCGCCGGGTCGCCGCGCCCGCTGCAGTATCGAACATTTTAATTTTACAAGTTCGAACTCCGAACGCAGCTGCACAGTGCGCATGAGTGTTTATATTATTAATAAGGTGGTAGTTAGATTTATTTTGAGTTAGTCATCTGCAGTTTTGGGCTTGAAATTCTGGTCCTTTAAAATTGCTTGTGAGCGCATGTCAATGACTCCGAGACTGTTCAGTTAGTGGTAAGAAACCGATTGAATACGCGCCAACGTGAAAATATTGTACTTATTTTGTTTAGTGCTTCAGTCATAGTGTTTCAGCTTTAGAGTAGGTAAGTACATCTAGGTGTCCACTTAAAAATGCGGAATGTCAGAAAACCTCGCGTCACTAAACACACTACAAACGTTATTATATTTCTGTTATTCTTATTACTTCCCCAGTGTTATCGATGGATATTTCAAACGACAAGCCGTAAAAGTCACAAAGTTTAGTGCCAGCCGATAAATAACGGTCATAATGGTGAAACAAGCCATCAATCTATTTTATAACTCGGACCTATCCTAACTAGATGGGCGTTTCGACCCGGAAGGGCGGAATAGAATGCACCGAAAGAATGTGCACACAACATTATTTGACATAAATCTGAGAAGTTATTAAAACCGGTTGGAAAGCGGATT
This sequence comes from Brachylomia viminalis, assembly GCA_937001585.2. Taxonomy (NCBI): domain Eukaryota; kingdom Metazoa; phylum Arthropoda; class Insecta; order Lepidoptera; family Noctuidae; genus Brachylomia; species Brachylomia viminalis. Next base: position 1,702,492 of record OW443298.2, read on the forward strand.
AGCGGAAACAGCTGTTTTACTGTAATCAAGTGATCGGATGATGGGAAAATCGAAGTGTAATGAATATTAAGATTATGGATCAAAATAGAGTCATGAATCGTTTATCAATTTGCCTAAACGGACATCAATTGCTTCCGTTCATTCACTGATTTCGTTCATTACTCTTTGGACCTCGTCCTCAATTCCTCATCCCATACCTGATCATGCTGATTTTAGATCTTAGGTACATACTTTCAAAATTTCTCTATCATTGTAGCACTACAAATATTTCATTAAAAATCCCAACGTCCCCTAAATCTTTGGTCCTATTAAATCACGTAGAGTCAAAAAGGACCAAAACAACATGGCGCTTGTCATCAGCGGCCATAGTTAAGATAATTTAATTTGTCGACACACGCCCGGAACAGTTACGTTTAACGTTAATTAGACAAGCCGCTCGTCTGTTTATATTCCTTTTATTTTAGTCAGTATGTATTTGTTTTTGGGTTGGATAGCTCGGTTAGTTGTGATTAGTTTTCGGTTCTATTTGTAGATTGAAACATTTTGGGGATAAGGTGCTTGTAAAATGTTCAATTGTTTAGTTTAAAACTGTAGAAAATAATCACATTTGTGTGTCTTTGAATGGATCAATGAAAGTTTCTGTCTGAAGTCTGATCACTAACGGTTCCGAACCAATAAGATTCAACGGTACTCTCCTTCATTTTATCTCATTTCTATTCACAAGTAAAAGGCAAAGACCAGCAACCTTACGAAGTCTAGTAATTAATCCAGAAATATGTTTTGCTAGATTACCACGTTGTTTTTTTGTTTCTGTGTGTAACAAGCGCGACGGCATCTGCTGTCACGCGCCGCTTGCTCGAGGTTCTGCGCCCGCGCTGGTCACTTGTCCGGATTTTGGTCTTTTCTTTGTTGCAAATAGTCAAACATTAGTCATGTTCTGCTAACTTATCAATATTTAAAAAAAATCCTTCGTCTAGAAATATACACTTCCTTTTAAGTAAGAAACACATTAAGTTGTTTCTTGCTGGCGATCAAGATGAAATACGGCATACCACCATTTGTTAGCGATGGTTGCTTACTTTCTTTAATCGTTGCCTCCATTATTTAGCAATTAGGTAGTTCATGTTTCCGCTCACACTTCGCAGAGCCCACCCAAGTTAGTAAAACAGTAGACCAATGACTACGAGTATGCAGCGCGTATTTAACCTCAAATTGTTATTACTTATTAAATATCTATGTTGGAAATGCATCTTTTCCCCGTTCATCCGTTATGACTTTATGAGTGAACCGAACCGGGTCGTCGAACCGTGCTAACGGCGCTTCACATTCGCGTGATCGCCTTCACACTACACGCGAAGGGACAACACGTTGCTAACACGTCATTTAACATGTTAAGTTTTATGTTTTGCGTGGATGATGAAATGGAACCAATTTAAAGCAGTTTTCCTTGCTCTCCAAAAAAGCAGGTTGATGACCGCAGAGCATGCCTTCTCGCACTGGTGAACCTGCTCTGTTGAGCGTCAACAGCCCAGTCTGTAACTTCACGCATGCTGTTAAAATAGAAACCCTGGAAGCAAAACTTCCACCAGGGTTTCTATTTCTGTTTGACCGATGTAAAAAGTATTATTTCTTAGGTAATTATCGGTACTAAAAACCCGGTTTTATAAATTAAACAATAAAATGAAGTAGAACGGAAACGAACGAAATAAATAAATTTTTATTTCTTAGAATGTCGTTTTCCTTGCATTTTAAAGATCGACCATCGAAAAACCAATGGCACATACTTTTTCTATTTCTTTACCGAAGAGACCTAGTTTTGAAAGGCGATTAAAATAGATCGCAAGTAGGTTAGAGATGCAAACATGGTTCACATAACAGTTAGGGCCGACTTTCACTGTTACTCTTCGAGAAAAATTGGGTTCATCATTAATGTGAACATGTTCTTTAGAACATTTAAATATTAATGATGAACTTAGGATATAATACATACTTTAAAAATACCTTTGTCAAACAGACCACTTCCTTATTAAGATAAGCTTATTAGTTAGCTTATTTATTAATCTTGTTTTATTTTTGACTAAAACTTTATCCAAAAATAAAATATATAAGTACAGAATAGTTACTAATAAATAAGAATGACATCGTCTTCTTTGAACCGTAGATTATTTTTATATAACAACAAATATAAAATAACACTGTTTGCCACTCCATCACTTCCATCTGCGAAACTTTCCCGACGTCTGGCTGAAGTCTTCTATTCAGCAACAGTTTATGATTGTGTCAGATCTACACTTCCCACAGGGGGGCTTTTGTACATACAATGACGTTATCTTGACGTGGTATTCCGTTACGCGTCGTGGTCCTTAGGGCCGTTCTATTATTTTCAAGGGATAGCCACTGTGATGTGGGTCCTGACAGTGTATCAAACCGACAAAAGCTGTCAACAAAATGCTTATAGGTAGTGTGTGGTGTGTACTTTTATAGTGTTAAAAAAAAAGTGTTGTTATTTTGCAGCCACTCCTTTGCATTTCACTAATTAGTGTTAGTCCATACTACATGAACAGTTCCGTACACTAATTGATTGAAGCACGTACCTGTTTATTCAATTATTTAAAACTTACATCGATTAGTCATTATTTGGCATAGTAAAAACTAAATTCACTGTAGAGCGCTCTTATTTGGGCCAAGCTTCAAAGCAAAAGGTATATTCTTCTTTAAACCGGGCCGAGATAACGAAGATATTTTGCATTAAATCAGTGCACTTGACATAACGTAAGTAGCTCAATCAAACAGGTTTTTTTTTAAACAACAAGTTATATTTCCGTAAACGACGTGAATAACTGAAGCTTAGTGCAGTGTAATAGTTTTTTTCAGTTGTAAACAAGAATTACGTTCCCAGAAAGCCATTCATGTTATCATTTATCATGTAACCTACGTTTTATTATTCAGAATTTTTATTTGTTTTCTCAGAAAATATACATTCTAATTAGGTGAACAAGCTATGTTTATGTTAAAAAGTTAACTTACAATCTCACATACTTACTTAGCTCAATGTATAATTTTATGCGTTAGAAAATAACTGAAAGCGACTGAACAGAAATACTATTAAAATAAACTTTATTGTTTCTTATTGAACGTGATTGTGTTTATATTTTAATCAAGTGTTAGCTTATTGGCTAGTATTTCAGTATATCAATAATGATTCAATAATGACTGAACGAAAAGCTCAGCCGTTCAGCGGATAAGTAGTTGCCCGCTGAACGGCAGAGCTTTTTGTCCACAGATAATAAATGAACGGCATCTGCAAATACCGTATTTTCGGTACCGATAACACTCCGGTTCGACTGGCATGGCTGACTCAGTTTGCTGATACGGGTAGCTTCGAGTAAACTCCGTTTGGAATTTGTATTTGATATACATGGCTACTTACTCTTCAAATATGGAGAAATATTATAACAACGGATACTGTTCTATGGGTGGGAAGGGCATCAGAGATTTAGGCACTAACCTCTTACTTATTGCACTTTCTCAGCAGCAACAGTTACTGTGCTTGAGAAGGATTATAACGTTCGTGTTAATTTATTACTACTATTATCCGTTACATTAGAATCTTTAAAGTAATCAAGACAAGCTTTCGAATTTACCACTTCATTAAAATATTCATGAACTACAGTTGAAATAGTAAACATAAGTTTTGCATAGCTAGTAAAACATTTCACTAAACAGGTTTGGTCTTAAGTTCCGGTTACATTGCATGTCGCAAACTATGTGTCTATGGTCTACACTCTATGGTGCGATGAGTATAGTGAACTTGCAAGAAAGTGAAGTTGAACTGGTCTTGGCAGGCAGAGGCAAGGCGCCCACACAGCCTTGCACTTTGTTTATTTATTTTTATGCAAATTTATGTACTGGCTGCAAGTTTACGCGGCCGAAGACCTTTGAACTGAGCTTCCCGCTTGATTGATAAGCTTATTTATAAATCATGAATCATTTATTGACAAGCTTTCAGGTCAACAACATTAATTTTGTACCCAGTTAATTTTGCCGGCTTCTGAACGGAATGCTCGTTGTGCGAAATCTGAAAGTATTTATACATATAGTCGGTCGCGACGTCGCATTTATCTTGTAACGATGGCACAGACGTTTCGTTTTTGTTTCAATAAAATTTTATGGTCCTGTATTAATAGATGAATAATTAATTAATTAGATAGGAAAGTTTCTAAGTGCACTTTTATCACACGAGTAAAGAAACGGATTTATGTTGTTAAATGATTCAATCAGGTTTTTTCTAGTTTGCTGCTGGTAATGATTTATGAGTTAAAATAAACGGGTATATATTTTCTCCACTTAATATATAAGAGTTGTTACTTAACATATTAACAATCCGAAGATGTGGTAAACATTGGGGTTCGGGTTTGGTCTTTATTGCAAATTCAATTAGGTATCAAGCTATAAATAAATAAGTAGGTAGTAATTTTATTATCTACTTGCATATTACTATTTATGTGATAATAATCAAATGTGCCTCTAATTCACGCAAGTGCCGCCATATTTGCAAAAGCGCGGGAGCCGGTCATTGAACCGACCGCGGTGATCAGCCCCCTGCAGAGGAATGCTACTTTATTTACATAAATATTTTTATTAGGTCATCCATATGGTAGATTGTTTACAGAACAATTAATCTAATGATTGCTGTATTTTAGATTTTTACCTAAACAAAAATACCCCCAGTCTCGATTTGACAGGAAAACAAACCAGTTATTTTGCCAATTAGGTATTAACTTTAAATAGGTAGCCCGTTGTGTTTACCTTCCGTGACTCTAGAATTCAGTCATCCCTAACGATAACCGTTTTTTTATACCTACTTATGGAAAAGGATTGTCAGCGTGTGTTATGTTGAAATATTTATCTAAATTCCCAAAAACCTTGACCAGCCAATCATTAGTGATACTCGTAAATAATAAAAATAAGGCTGGATGAGCTAGACTCTTTTTTATAGGATTGTCCCAAAGTCGCATTAGAGACCGGGAGAAGTGGAAAGGGAAGGGAGACCTTTGCCCTGCAGTGCATGGGATTACACGGGCTTATCATTTTAAAATTGTTTATGAGGCCTCTGCAAGTTGGCTTCAGCCCCTCGTACGCCTGCCAAATGGCCGCCGAGATATTTCAAAGACTTTTGCATAAATATCATCATCATTTATCATTATCATTTAATGGTACGGAAAGACTATGTGTAACGGAACGTTACATGGAAATACATCTTGTGATTGTGTTTGTTATATGGCAATAGATTGTGTATCAATGCTTTGTTCTTTGTTTGTGTACGACTTGGAACGCGCCGTGACGCCGCACGCGCGGTGTGGGGCGAGTGTTCGCATAGAACGAATGAGGTGAACGGGATTACGCCCGCACCGCTGACGCGAGTCCACAGCAGTCACTTCTAGGCTGATGTGAGAGTGTACGTATCGCCTTGAGTCCTGTCGAGCGCCCTAGCAGACACGACTAATTATAAAAAATAAATAACTAACAATAAAGCAAAGTGGTAATCCCGATTTAGGGTTCGCATTTTGCACTGCAAGCTTCCATCGGCAACAGTTCCTGCGTCCATGTCAACGGCTCGCCTCCAACAGCTGAACAAGTCTGCCAGCCGCGCCGATTTTATCTACCCGTGACGCCATCGTACAGCACGACACTGAACTTCGGCCAACTTCCATCTCCGGCAGCAGCGGAATACCGCGTGCAACTACAGGGGAGTACCTATCCCTGCAGAAGTGACAACAGACGTCCGTAACCCACGACCTACAAATCCTTGTGTGCCTCCGGCTTATTTAGCTGGGTTTTTCTTTAATAAACACTTGCAAAGGTACACACCCGTTTTCTTATTCGGTCGCCAATTGTTAGGTGGGAATCGAACGGGTGGAGGCTACATATGGCATGATCAAGACTGGGATGATAAATAAATATATTTTGGTAAACCTTTAATTATCATGTTTTTTACGCTTGAGTGAATCGATTCTGGGATGGATAGTGGTAGTACAGCTGTTTGGTGACGTCACGACTAAGTAATCAGGATTCGACGTTATCAGAGTGGTTCGCGGGCGTCTGTCATATTTCTTAGCTTTACCGTTTCTTGTTGTGACGACTACTAAACTGTGTTATGGCTTGGAGACAGAAATGTGCTAAAAGAAACAAAAACAATATAATTGTCCATTCATACACTTCTGTTAACCCCTATTTTAATATTTATTTGGAAAAAGGTTTTTATGCTGAGCGATGGCCGTTTTGCGTGGATGTGATGCATATAATTTGTTCTTTTTTGTGTATGTGTTCGTTCTCTGCGTTATGTTTACCGTAAATAAACGTATTTTCTTTCTTTCTTTGTTGGCCTTGTACTGTTACTTGAAAAGAAATAGAAAGTAGGTAATAACTAAGATCCTAACTTAATTAATTTAACAATCAAGTAATATATTTTAATAACTAAGTTGGATGTACGAGTAGGTCTAGACAATATCAGATGACGCATACCAACGTCCCTTAAACTAAGTCTAGCTTCTGATCCCAACGCTCTATGTTCTACTCCTTCGGTGAATAAAGACAGGCGGTGATTAATTTTAATGAATGAAAAAGAGAAACTTAGACCCACATTATATCCAATCCCCTTACGCACGCTTACACAGTCGCACGCCCACGCACAAACATGCACAGAACCGTCCAAAATCACGGGTTCCCCCTGGTTCGTTCGTAACATCAACTTACATTTGTTTTGAAAATCCCCACCATTCAACAATTCATAAAACGCGCTTGCAAGCGTTTCTTCGATACCGCTGGCAGCCGTCGCAACCCTCTGGTTGTGAAGGCCGCCAGTTATGTCCCCTCTAGAATCAGTAGAATCCGCCGTCCAAGGCACGCACTGACCGACCCCGACGACCCCACCACCCTCCTCCAGGAAAGCAGTAGGGCCACCAGTACAGTATACAAACACAGACACAAATCGAAGTTCCAACCTCGCCGCCAAGGTCCTTCGCGTCCGCGTCCGCGTTCCTTCCCGATAAAATCCTCTTCGCCTCCCTTGATCGGATCCACAGAGCCAGCTGGTGGCGTAGCTGAGCCAGTAGTTTTAAACCCCCTTAATAATAACGAATCCATTCAGATCCAACCTGTCCCCAACTTGCTGTCCCCCCCAGCGACGCCCTAAGCCGAGGTTCGTACCCCACAGGGGGTGCCCTTAGGTGATGGTTGCTTAGTTTATAATTAATATTATGCCCCTGGCTGGAGGCTTTGAGTTAGCTCGAAGGCACCACAGGATTGACCGGTTAAGCAGTCACGGCCTCTCAAGGCCAAAACTGCGAGATGTCATAGGCACATAAAAAAAAAATGTACAAACATGCACTCACAGTCACAGACCCATCCATACACACTACACACACATACAGAACACACGCACGCACACGCAGGCACACACACAAATACGCTCGCGCACTATTAACATCTGTATTCAAAAATGTTAACTTGTAAAAATTAAATTGTAGTCATACAATTGTAGAGGGGATCGGCACTGTTACTCCTTAATACAGGCTATTTCATAGCCTAGCAAGGAGAACAGCACGTCACTCACTAGATTGCCAGAGATTTAATACTACCTACTTTGTGAAAACTGTTACATTACGTCTGTTTTTAGTTAATAAAGATTATATCATATTACTTAATAAAATTAATTTAGAATCGATGAAATAGATGACTAACCGAAAGCCAGTCACGATTCACGAAAACAACTTGCGGAAACCAGAGGTTTTGGTGTTTGCTTATCATAATATATCACCATCCGTCAAAAACCTGTCACAAAATTACCATACTATTGAAACGTTTGAATTTGAAACAAAAGCTTGATGAACTTTGGAACCACTAGTGGCGGTGGCGGCAGATGAACGATAATACTACCTGGTCCTGAGGAGTGGTGCGCGGTGGTGCGGAAACTCGAAGTTATTCTTCATCAATAGCATTATTATAACGGTGCTAGTCTAGACATCGGAAAAAACTGTAACAAGTAGTTTTTGTAAAGATTTATAATCGATTCGGCGGTAATCGGCGCGTTTACACTGACTGTGGGTTTTCCTAAAGTATTTTAGTGAGTCTATAATGTATACCTACCTAAGTTTGTCACTGCCGAAGTTATTCTTGACTTGAGATGAACATTCGTCAGCGCCTAAACAGGCCGGATACTGTTGCCCATACGTTGCCCATCCTGATCCTGCACCTCCTCTTACATCACCCTATGGAAGAGGAGTGTCTTCCTTGGCTTGATCTTACAGGAGGGCCACAATGAATATTAGGTCCTAGTTGAGACAGATAATACCAAAGTGCCGTTTGGGTTAGCTCAAAAAAACCCGTTCTGTGTTTGGCTAATTAGTTTCTGCACAAAACAACGTGACTTTGTGAACACTGTTTTTTCTTTAAACATAAAGGCGCGCAACAAACAGGCGCGACACGCGACACATAGGCACCGCTCGTCGCACGACAGGTGGAGCCTTTGTATTGCGTGCGATTTTCGTCGCGTGTCAGGCCTGTTTGAAGGAGCCTTAAATCTCTCAATGACTAATGCAGTCCCAAGAGTCGTTGTAACATCTCGTAAAGCTACGCTACACGAGTTACACGACCTCTTACTTGCGGCATGGCTACCTCACAACGTTTCTGTATACCTACAGCTAGTACTCGATACACGTAGTAGATGTATGTGCTAGGTTGTCATGTCAGTGGATAGTGTTACAGCACGCGGCTGCGGTCATGTCTTGTCTTTAGATTGTTTAATTCGCTTAGTGCAGAAACCATGTTCGTCGGAGAATGAAAGGAGATATCATTCTGCTTGGAGAGCACGTACATTTTGTGGATCACTGTGAGTGTGTGCTTATTGTTTTGTATGGCAGACTAATTAATTAAGAAGAATTTCCATATCTTTGAATATTTATTGGAGATGATTGCTTTCTAGTTAAGTCAAGTGTCCATAACAAATCTTATCTAATGTCAGTCAAGTACAGTTAATTCGAGCGAAAATATGATTGAAGTTCCCGGAACGTGCGACGGAAGATGACTTCTTCCACGATCTACGAATGTCGTAAGTGCTAAAAGCTTGTAGTCGTAATAAAACCAAAAATAAAAGGAATTTCAAAAAATGTCTGCACAGTTTTCACCGGTGTTAATACAAATAATCATCGAATTTGTATCATATTAGTCATTAGCATACTTACCATGAAGTACAAATCGAAAATACGTGAAAATTATGAGGTAACTTGGTGATGTTTTTTTTTTTTGTGTTTCTGTTCCAAAACAAAATTGGAAATATCATGTACCTAGTTAAGGCTCCATAAAACAGGCACGACACGCGACGCGACATAAAGGCGTCGCGCGACACGCGGTGTCTTTATGTCGCGTGCGATTCGTATCGCTGGCTGCGCCTGTTTGAAGAAGCCTTTATTAATTTTATACCGAAGTCTTATCATTTCGTAAAAAATCTAAATGATGCTTGGCTATTTTGCATAATACAACTAATAATACTCATATACTTACAACACTTTATAGTTTGTCGACAAAGTCGGCTGAATGGAAAGGTGTGCCTAAATATATTATATTACATTACAACGTTATGTGAATTGTAATAGTAGATTGTATCTTATGGGAGCAAAATAACATTTTTCACTCCTCTTGCTCAAAAAGACCGTCATTGTGGCGTACCAGAGCGAAGAAAAAATAGCAATTCTTCCTCTAGGGGAAAAAGTTTTTTTTTTTAATTTTTGTGCATCAAATGACAATGAGCCTACAAAAACGAAAAAGTCTTTAGTCATAAGTAGAATAATCATGAATATAGACTCGACTTATTACTGTTTCATAAAAAAAGAACTTCATTTTATTTTTGAAAATGGAACTAAAATCGGCGATCTCTTTGGTAGAATGCATGCTAGGTATGCGTTGCGGCTGCAGAAGAAAAAACAAAAAAAAAGACGTTGGCGCGAAATCTTTATGAAATTATGTTACCGGGAAAAAACATCTCGTTAAATATCCAGAATTGTACAAATTGTACATTTCATTTTTAATAAAATAAACTACATATTTCATATTGTATTGGATTGTATTATTTTCTCGCAATCGTAGTGAAAAGTAGAGTGTAACACACGGCGCTAAAAACCCATTAAAACTCGGTTTCTATTTACTCCCTCGCTAAAGCTCGGGAGTAAAACTACCTCGTATATAATGGGTCATTTTAGCTCCTTGTATAACAATCTACTATTTACGGCGGGGGCGCTTTTTTGAATCCAGGGCGAAGTGAGGGATTCTAGAGTAGAATCCTGAACGTAGCGAGGGATTCAAAGTACGTCGCCCGAGCTAAAAATATATTTAGTTTAATAAAACATAGAGTAACAACTAAATTGAAATTAAATAGTATCTAATAATAAAACAAGTAAAAACTTATATTTACATTTTAGACATTTTCGCAATTATGAAAGTTATTACAGTTTTATTTTTTTAAGTTGTTACAGTTTTATTAGGAATAGAATAGAGATCGTTGTAGATTTTTTATTCTGCGTGTTTGAAATAATGTCCGAATCTGGCTCATTTTGAGGAAAACGTGACGGTGAAGCTCGTTGTTTGGATGTAGATGGGCGCGGCGACAGTGGCATGGATGGATTAACTGAAGGTTGCAATTTAATGTTTTCCACGATGTGTTCACATGTTTTGGCCTTGTTCTCAATGGAACCCCTCTGCTACAGCACTCGACTGCCATCCTCCATGTCGCTTGAGAACAGTTAAGTCCACTCCAGAATCTGCCAAAAGAGTAGCAGAAGTACGACAAATAATTCTATACTTACACTGTCACTTGAAGAACGATTTTTTTCAAAACAAAACCATGAATTTCTAACAATCCGTGAAAATTTACGAAAACGCGAGTTGTAGTTCGCGCGTTTTTAAATTGATTCCTTTTTTTTATTCAGCCGGCGGCGCGGCGCGACCCGCGCGACTATGGCCGTCGTACCAGCCAGTCTTTAGTTAAACAATATTTGCGTTCGATTTCTTTGGCGCTGAACACTAAGATGTTCCAAACTCAAAAAGTGCGCTGCAAAGATAATTGCAGCGCACTTATAAAGAGAATTAAAACTCATTACTGCCCGCTAAAAGTTTCTTATAGAAAACACCACCTTTGGGTGCACTTAAAGGCGAACAGTCCTTTTCGTATAGATGGGATGAAAAAACAATTAATAATACGCGTGATTTTCATTGAATCACTGATACTCTAGCATCCTAATATTCTTGATGTTGCCTATCTGTTGTAGAATGTACTACTTACTAGCATTAATTATTATGTGGAGTACTACCTAACAGATTCAATCTGCCTAGCCTTTTCCTAACTATGTTGAGGTTGGCTTCCAGTCTAACCGGATGCCAGTATTTTACATGTAGTGAGCTTTCCACAACCCAGTTACTGGGTAACAAGCCCCTTGGTAAGACTGGTTGTCGGACTTTTGGACCCTTAACGACTGTCAAAGATCTACGAATGACAAGCCGGGACCAACGTTCCGAGGCAAGGAGGGGTCTACGGGATATGTAATGGATGGTCCATCCACGAACCGACCACGGCAAGCGCGCGTTATTTAGCCACGAGCCCCCCTCACTATAATATAATTTGAGTAATTTATGCGGCCAACTCAAATGTCCTTTCTTTGGTATTGTTCGTCGAATCGTTGAGCTCCTTAAGTCTAAGTTGAGCTGCACGATTGCTGACAATTGCGTGCACTGACTGGACAGATCCACTCAATCTGTGTGGTTCTTTCCTCAAAAGACCATTTCAGATACCGATCTACATAGCTTTCACATGATCTGCCCAAGATTTTGTCTGGACTTTAAAAGAGACTGTGACCTCTGAGTTTGTTTCGGCCTTTCTTCTCAGAGTAGTCAGATAGGAAATGCCGACCTTATCTAGTTTTTAAAATACGATTGACGTGTAAAAGTGTTTGTTCAAACCTACTTACAGAAATAAAATCATTTATCATTTATATACCAGAATATACATATAACGAAATTGTAGGCACATGAGATAATAACAGAGATATTCAATTAGAACTCGCAGCATGTACATATTGTACATTCGATATATACTCGGGAAGTCTTCATTTTTAATTTCATCACCACCCACAGCCCGACTTCCCCCAATGCTGAGCACAGCCCTCTCATCTCTTTAATCAATCCCCACGCTCGTGTGCCTGCTGCATCCAGGTTTTACACTTCTGCCCAGGTTCTAAATTCTCATAGAATGGCTTTATTTTCCCAACCTCAAAAACAACAGTTAGTAGTTTAAAACACAAAAACACGACTAAAACGTGTTCTCGGTATTACGTGACCTAGTACCTATTTGTATTTGTAACGCCAATATCTGTCATCTCGATCAAGATACCGTCCGTTCTCTCAGGAAGCTCTTTGTGTACAAAACCGTTTACTTTCTAAAACAAACAATGCTGTTATTGTTTATAGACTGATGTCGATGTCGGGCAGTCACAATATTGAGACAAACACTGGAATACTGGAATCACATAAATACAAAGTCACATTACTGACCAGCGCGAAATAGCCCAGTCTTTCTTTATTTAGAAAATATTCCCTTGGAAGCAGACATTGAATCTAGTCTAATTAAAAGTATTATTTCCCTTAAGACTGAGTGACAGGCCCTTGATGGCTAATCAGAAACAGCAAGGACTAGGTCACTCTCTATAAATTGACATGCAGCCGCTTCATTTACGTTAATCAGTATTCATATAACCGAATAAGGGACAAGTAGACAGGATATATCTCTTGACACAAATGTCCCACTGGCGTGAACATACATCATAGCTTCTCTAAAAGGCTTATTACCTTACGGAGCCTATTCTGCATTAGAATGAGGGTAGTCATGGCCCCTCCTGGGCACACCTTGACATGGCCAGCCTATTACCTCAGATGATGATAGATGTCATGTCACAGTAATTACGCTCGGATGGATGCCGCCAAAACAATCGCAAGTATGTAAATGATGCTCCAACCGGAGATAAGTGGCTATTGTTTATTTGACGGCAGTTTACGGATTCTTTATGAGTTTGTTTTAAGTCTAGAATTCGTCGAAATCTTGCTTTAGTTTCAGATCATTGGCAGTAAATCCTTATTATCCAGCCTTATTTAGACGGGGCAGTTAATTTTGTGATTCATAATATTTCGGAGATGACACGGTTATGTTCGATTTTCATGTTATTGAACGAAGCAATAAAAATTTCAAGCACGACTAATGATGTCCTACTCAATGACCATGACCAACCTATCCACAACATCATTACAATTAATAATGAAGCAACTAACATGTCACTCCGCAATCACAACAATCGTATCTTCATTCACTACGCCGCGCCTGCGTGTGCACAAGTAACATTATACGGACGAGGCGCGGTGGCTTTGACCTACTGGGACCTTGGGCACCACCGTGACGGTGCATCCTGCCAGCCTACAGCCATTTATAAACCGAGCTAATTCGTATTTTAGTTGTACCTATTATTGAAGGATTTAATTACCCCTGTGAGAGCACAAAGCCACCATTTGGATTAAAATGACCAACTGCTGCTCCTGTGGCAATTTTTTTTCTAGCTTGCGCTGTCCTTCTCCTAGGCAAGGGTCTCCCTCGATTCCTTCCCTCTTTCGCGAGCTCGCGCGTCCTTGCAATCATTCGTTGCAATAATATCTAGAATAAATTAGTGTCTGCTGTTGCTGTTGACTTACTTGAAACAGAAACCTGATGGTTATTGCCTCTTAACCTCGTATCACACGAGTTAGTTCAAGTTACATCTACTTTGATTCGTTCGTACCCGAGCTTGAGCGTTATTTTCTCGAAATCTTGTGACGGCGCATATTTTAAGATTCCTACAAGCTATCAGACGAAAAGTTCTTTATTGCTTTGTGTAGCCGACTTAGTAGTCCAACTATACAATATAAGGACTGATGATATAGCTTGCTTTAGCTTTTTAGCAAATTCCGAATATGAATCTACGCTCTTATTTGCCCGTGGAATTGTGAAATTTAACAGTACTACGTCGTACGTACTAATCGCCCTATACGGAATTCTATATAAAACAAAAGTAATACGGTAGCGAACCGGTCAGATAAACAGCCGGACGCTATTAATGTCGGCAAATAGTCGGTAAAATAGTAGTAAAATGGGCCAACTGCCCGTCTAGACTGTCCTGATGACCCTACCGGTAGGAACTATGAATCAGATCCGTAAGGCAGATAGGAAAGTAATGGGACAGCTTGGCAGATGTCAGGGGGTAAAGCTGCCTGGCCAACGGCAGGACATGACAACCTGTCTTGGAGCTGTGTGGCATAATCTACCTGGGAATTTTCAATCTAAAGTTCTCGTGTCCATCTAGTCACTGACACTGATATTGTCAGATGAATAGGAGGCTCAATCTAGCGATCAATTAGGCATGCACAATTGTTGCACACACTACGATTATTTAAGGCTTCCAAATACTTTCATCAAATCAACTTTGTCCTTAATCCATATTTTGTTGATATTTCTCTTACAAAATTGTAATAATCCCAGTTAATCAGATACTTTCTCAGTTAATTAGATTCTCTAGCAGTTTTCTTAATTTTTCCGTTCTTACTTGTCCTAAAACGAATTGAATCCTAACGTACAAGGCACTTCCAAATCTCCGTCCATTGTCTCTGCTATTGTCTCCAAAACAAATGAGCTACCAGACAGCTGTGAGATGAACGATTCTTGCTTTATTTGCGTCCTGCGAGCTGCGAGGCGAATGAATTGTTTCCTCACGGATTTCGCGCCCGTCATCTTTCATATCAACTGACACAAGATTGCTCTCAAACTGCTCTTATTATGTGATAAACGTACTTTTGTGATGGTCTGCTTTTTTATATTTTTGGTTTTGTTATGTCAGTTTAGTAGACAGCTAAAATATTGTCGTATGAGACTTTCTCTTGTAACAGAATATGATGTGTTCTGCCTTGGACCCTGAGGAAAGCTCAATCTCTAATTTCAGTATCGACTGAAACGTGATTTTTATAGTTATGTGAATTAGTAACTACCACCCATGAGGGCCTAGTTCTATGTACTGTAAAACTGTTTGTTTAGACTCCCGATTCTCACCAGCACCATTTCTCCACAGACTATAAAAAATGAACGGCCACAGCAACGGCGACATGAACAGCGCAGGGGACATCATCACGCAGAACCAGCAGCGCGGCTGGTGGACCATCGGGCTCATCAACTCGCGCTACCGCTACCTCACGGCCGAGACCTTCGGCTTCAAAATCAACGCCAACGGCACCAGCCTCAAGAAGAAGCAGATATGGACATTGGAGCCGGCTTCAGGGAACGCTAATGATAGTGAGTAGCATTGTTACCATCATTTATTTTTTCATTTATTGTTTCTAAGGTCCTAATAATTATAAACTCTCAATTAATTCGGCAAAGTTACCCAAAAGTTAAATACTATTTCGAAGGGCATCAAACCGAAGAAACTGGGCATTCGCGGCCTATGCAGAGGCTATGTTCAGCAGTGTACACTCCGTTTCTCATTACTATGCATTACTATCACAAATTCACAATGCAGAGAAATCTAAATCGACCATGAGATGAGATACTTTTATTCAGGAAATACTTATCCAAATTGCGGCGTAACATTTTTAGGACCGAGTACAGCGGAAATATGAATTTCGTAAAAGCCCAACAAACTGTAATCATTTTTTCCCGAAAGCCGAAGCCGCAACCTTGGGCCCACAAAAGAAACAGGCTCTAGATAAGCACCAACTTTTGTTGTTATTGTTTTCCGGAAAAGATTATCCAATATTCGTGGAATCTTTCCACTTAACGTTCTACGAAGTACGAACAGGTGGGCAAATCCGATCTATCGATTCTCTATTAAGCTCTGAGCAATTTGTAATCTTGCTCGTGAAATTATAATTCGCTACGTGTTTCGGTTAACGAGACGTCTTCCAAGGAAGGCAGATTGTAACATTTTACGGCTTATTAAAGGTAGCAATTTGATGGTTTACTGAATCAATTATGGGTGATTTGTGTTTGGCTGTTGATGTTACCATAAGATGAATGGTATGTTAACTTATTTTATTGTGTTACACAACATTATCTTCTTCTGTTTTGCTGCCACTATTAAGCCATAATTTGGGGGGGTTTTATTCCTAGATTACATTTACAAACCATGATGTTAAAAGTTCTCATCATGTTATATAGTTGATATTAAAACGAATTAGAACATATACCTAAACCTAGATAGTGAATCAAGTTCCCGCTTCCGTTCACAAATGCTACGCATTTCATTTATCATTATCATTATTGCGATGTTCATTTGTACACAGTACAAAGCTGCTCTTTAAGTTTTCATATGCAATCAGTGACTTACAATAAAACTGTAAATATTTGTTTCTATCGTGATAGCTTCCTACCTAATATAAAGAGTCGTTCATTTGCTTAACATTTCCTAAATACCCTATTTACCTTTCTACTGTAACATCTTGTATGAACTGATCGTCCTCTCCGGCATAACAATCTTTATTGTTCCTTTTTTCACTGGCGCCAGAGCATTGAACTTAGTCGTTAACAATCCTATTAGTAATCCTACAGCAATCCATGACTCACTTCAGGTGCTATTCTTTTCAAAACCTCCGACTTCCGGCCTGCCTATATGGCCTAGGATCGCTAACAACTATTATTATGGCCAGGAAGGTAACGCTAGACCCTGGAAACTTAATTCTTGTATAAGTTTTTACCCTATAAAGCCTATATTCCTATTTCTTATTTCTATGACTATATTTTTTAGATCCAATTATAGCCATTAAGGTAAATCCAAGTGATTAATCTAATTGGAATACATTTGAGCTCTTACCTTTTTGATCAAAACGAACGTGCTTTGAATATTTCCCTGAATTAGATCACATTCTTCATGCATCACAATTATATCGGCTGCATATTAGGCATGATACTTGAATATAATTCGTGTGACAAAAACGTCGGTATGTCGCCATAGCGACAGTTTTGTCGCGCTCCCCTCCACCACTAATTGTCGCAAAAAGTCCCCTGCACGGAGCCCTTAATTACATCGGTGTGCATGGGGCATGCCGCGGGAGATACGGACGGTAGAAAAGAGGGTTCAAAACAATTGTTCTAAAATTAAACTGTATCGCAAAAAATTTGAAAATGAAGTTATCAAATGAGCAGTAGGTACGATTTATATTTGCACCATAAATGCTCCGTAGCTAGCCACCTCCACAGATTTTATTAACCTCTTTACAATCTTTACTCAAAACTGATAATAGTTTTTCATTCAGAATCCACAACCAATTATTGATAAACCACTGCTTTACGACAAAGTGTTTGTGATTCAGTCACAAGCACCCATACGATGCATGTTTCAGTAATCGTCCGATTTCTTCCAAATTTGTACAATCGCTTCCCAATTTCTGTTCAAAGCTCACTTAAATTCCGTACAGAACAACAAGGTAGTATGCCTTCCCCCGCCCCACGGATTGCCAAATTACGATCCAATCAGAGGGTCGCCCCCTCACCCCCTGCTGTCAAGTTTCAAGGTGTAACAGCTGTGAACTTGCCCTCACCTGATCGATGTCACATCCCTCAGGTGTGCTTTCGACAACATTATTTACTTTGCCCTATTAAGTATCAACTTCAGCTGTTTAACTTTACACAACATTTTACATATTTTCTTGTGGTCTTGTGCTGACTCCAAAATTTCTCTCAAGATTACTATTTATTAGGTACCTACTTCTTTCATATAATATCTCGTGGAGTTTGTATTCCTACGATGTACCTCTACGTAGTGCCAATTATCGAGGTGCTGGTGATAAAAACTGTGAATAGGATGGAGGATTATTATTATGAGCCACGGTACTTAAACTTTATAGTATCGTAAATTATCGAATTTTACGAGTCTTTGACGGTACTCCTAATAAGCAAATCATCAATATCATCGTAGTCTTTTCAAAGCAGCTATTAGCTGGTACATCTCAATAAATACTCCGCACATCACAAACCGTTCGTGTACGGTACCGACAACCGGGGCAGATGCAGTGTTCCGACCGACTCCGATCGCTGACGGAGCGGGCGGCACGATTAATCTCTGTTATCTAGCCCCGGCCCAGATGAAAGCTTTCTACTTCAACAGTTGAATGCCTGAACAAAGTAGTGCTTCAGTTATTTGGGTTGGGGCTAGCTAATCGGGTTTTGAGGAAAAGCACTGTGTTTATAGCATCGAATGGGATATGTATTGTCCTCTTTTACTGCAGTGTTTAAGCACAGTATAAATTAATCTTGGTCTCGTATTGTATAACGGACTGGTGGCCACAAATCAATTATCCAAGAGCGTATTTTGCGTGCGGTAATTTTGGTATTACGCTCACCAACACCGACCTATCTCAGGTTTCACAAGTACATTTTCTTAAAATCGTTGCGATTATGCCCCATTTATCCATCCATTGTAACATTTTGACAAATACTACCGAATACCGGAACTAATATTACTAATACATCTCATATTCAACGAACCATAACAGTATAAAGTTCTACGTATACATCGTGAGCTACCGTGTTAAACGTCAATGTTCATGAAATCAACTGCATCCATCCCTCCCAAAATCAGTACTACTTTCTCGTCTTAATTAGATTGTCTCTAATGAATTTGGTTGTGTTTTGTCCAGGCATGATCTACCTGCGCTCCCACCTGGACAAGTACTTGGCTGTGGACTCGTTCGGGAACGTCACCTGCGAGTCTGAGGAGAAGGAGCCTGGAAGCAAGTTCCATATCAGGTATGATGTAACTTCTTTACTTTCATTGTTGGCATACTGAAGACATTATCGCCAAAAACAAATATTTTTCTAAAATTTGTTATCGACTATGGTAGTAGACAATTTTTTTGATGGAAAATACTTGTATTTTGGATTTGGTGACCGTCCTTTCGTTTCTGGGGGCCTACTCTCTAAGTCCGTCAACGAAGAAACGGGCCCGTCCGAAAGTAGTTCGATTCTTCGATATTAACAATTTAACTTTTTCGGACTAGCAAAAAACACATCGAAAGTAAGGAAAACTGTCAAATCGTTTTGTCATTAATATTTAGTCCGGGCCCCGGACTAATCTTATGTCCGTAAGTGTTGCAGTGTAGAAAATTCGGCCGACACTACGGTCTTCGTGCTTAGGGAGTTGGAGGCGCTCTGGATAGAACCAAAGCCATATTTTGAGACACAAGTTATACTCGTATCATAATGTAGCACTTTCATTAGACGAAGGATCTGTCACGTCAAAAGCAAATTGCAGGTTGAATAACATTTCTATATTTAACCTTTATGAGATCAAAGGACGTATCCTCATTTAACAAAACACTCATGTTTAAAATTCACAAACAGAATGTAATTTAACAAGTTCCCGACATTTCTCACAGAGCTTTATTTATATTCATCAGGTTCTGTCGTTGGTTTGCGATGTTGCTTTGATGAGAACCGGCATGAAATACCAGGTTTTTGTTTAACATGAGTTCGAATAAGAATTCTTATTCTTATTTTGGAAATTAGAATAAGTTTATATAACTCTTATTCAAACTACAAAGAGATAACTAATGACCCTTTCCGAGACATACGGATCTTAGGGACGCTAATGAGTTGAGTGACAAAGACTTTTGAAAGTATCTTGACCGAAAATAGAATCCATTTTTCATTATGAATAAGTCTTATCAAGAAAATGTCATTGATATAACATCTGACACAAAAAAAAAACAATCTGAACACAAATATATCCAGGTCAAACAACCTTATCGCCTTGTTCTGTCTAAGACGCCATACAAAGGCGGAGTCCCCTCGCATACTAATGCTAATCCCCCTGACTCACCGGAACCGGGGACCTTCAGCCGGCGATATTATACCTTTTTTATAGTCTACGATATTTGCTGTATTGCCAAACGATTTATGACAAAACCTTCGCGGTGTCTTGAACACTCGTAGTGCATTTGCTGAATGATAAATTACTTGACACTTTTTAGTTTTCCCAAAGAGTGAAGGGCTTGAAGTTAGTTGGTATTGTTTGATCCACGTATCAGTGATGAGATAAAATGATTATGGCTGTTTATAATTTTACTCACGTTTTCGGGATTGCCCGCTGTTTGATAAGAAGTTGTAAGAGAAAATGTTTTGTTGTTATGGCAATCAATTTGGTCTGTTCCTTGTCTATGGTATTTAGTAGTTTTACTTACAAATGAACTAAGAGAGCTTGTTCAAGCAAAATGCTTCTTTTGTCGCTCTGCACAATTTACAAGCTAATACTGTTCTTAATAAATCAAGGCACTGTCAAATTATAATAGTTGATGTTTCGGGAGTATAAATATGTATTGACGCCATTTTGGCGCAGGCAATTTGGTCAGAGTACTTTCAGGAGAAAACAAATCCTGACTCACATTGCTCGCAGCTTTCCAAATAAAAGGGATGAAATATGACTCAAACCCATGACTCAACCTTCACAAATAACTTAGGAATGGTTGGTTGGCGAACTTTCAGGTCCTGGCAAGATATCCCATGTCTTGTGCGCCTGTGTTTACTGCGTTTGAGCAAGTTTTAAAGAGAATTCAATATTGCTGTTTACTTTAACTTCGAGTTCTGGCTCGGCTTCCTCTTACTTTGATGTCTTTAACCTGAACTCGTTCAATGCAGCGAAAAGCTGAGGCTGAATGTTATTCATATTATTAATATTCTCGTCAATGTTTAATGGCACTTATGTAAGTAGTCAAAAATCTTGTAATAACAAAGCTCTCACTCATCGGAACACTTGTAAAGCTTTACAAAACATTTTAATGGACTTCTGAAGCACGTTAGCCAGCGGAGCTACCAGAGGTAACCCCAAAATTATTGATCTTTCAATACAACACACACCGAGCGCTTAGAGGGGAGTGACTGAGTGAACGAGGGTGCAGACGAGACGACCCCAAACCACATTCAACCTTAAATTACAGCAATAAAGTTTATATCAGCCTGTAAAACTAAAGGTTACGTGAAGGTTGTAAGGCTGGTAACAGCGCGTGCCAAAATAACGTCTTTAAATTGCTTTGAAGGGTGTTCTCAATTGTTATGGACATTATTATTATGTTAGCACTGTTTTTGTTGACTCAGGATGGCCTGTAGCTCTTAGCGATACGGAGGAGATATGCAAACGAATGTGGGATATTTACTTAACTCCAGATAGATACAAACTCTGTTTGTTGGAATAAGATCCGTAATTTATGCTGAGGGTTCTCTGCTAATAATAGATACTCCATCTCTTTGGAAGGATGAAAAAAATAACTCCTTAAGACATGGTATGATTAGCAGAATACAAAGTTCGTATAATATACAACCTCTCTCAAGTTTGCATCACAGAATTATTGTTTGTCTATAATTTCAATGAACACTAAGCTCATTGTTGTGCTTGCTCATTGCTCCGTCTAGAACCAATTATCTGGGCGTCTAATCTCTTAGCAGGAAATCCCTAGTTTCGGCCGAAGATACAGGCGACTGTATCACCTACGGATATAAGATTATTTCGGGGCCCGAACTAAGATATAATGACAACATGATTTGACACTTGTGTTTACTCCCGATGTGCTTTTACCCGTCCGAAAAAGTTAATTAATCGGGAGTAGGGAACATTTCGAAATGTCGAACTACATACTTTCGGACGGGCCCGTATCTTCGTTGACGGACTTGGGGAGCAGGCCCCCTGCATTTGTGCTACGGACTGGTAAAATGTCACATGTCATTAATTCAAGTCTGCTCTCTTCTTTTGTTCTATAACGCAGTAAGCTATCTCTATCCCATTTGCGAGTAATTTCACCGTTATTTTACCTCGTTCGCTCTTCAACGTGCAAAACTGCAAGTCCCCTGTGCTTTCAAACCGCCTGGCATTTAAATTGATCGTCGCTTTCAACTGTTTGTGTTCCGATGCAAATGTTAAATGTTACAAGCTGAAGTGTTTGTAAAGTTAACATGTTTCTTTACCTATTGACATTTTAAGTCTGCACACATTTTAGTAGCCATTCGAGCGCTTTGTGGTCGTGAAAGGAAAAGTTTCTCACTGTCTACTACTACTAGCTTATTTTCAGTCTTTAGAATTGCTATTGTGAGCACAAACTTCACAGATGAAATAACTTTTCTATATTTCAGTTTCGTATTTTGTTTAACACTAGGTTCTTGCCGAGACTTCGTCCGCGTGAAATTTCTTGTCCCCCCCCGTCGCATCACCTGTCCGCGCTGTTACTTCGTTTTCGCTTGGCGTTCTTTCTGCTCGTCTCCTAAGGGCCATAGTGTGATGTTAAATAGCCTATAGCCTTCCTCATGGATTGGGATCTCAAATGCAAAAATATTTTTTCAAATCCGATCGGTAGGTACTTCCAGAGATTACCATCTACATTCAAACATACAAACAAACAAATTGTACCTCTTTATAATATTAGTATAGATAAACCATTGGTATTTAAATCCTCATTGTTTAATGTAGGGCAAGCAAAAGGTAACCAGGCCAGATCTAGACTAAAGAATTTAGAACCCATAAAACTGAAGCTAGTCAGGCTGGCTCCACTGCGTTCTGGTATGTGACTGCGTTATGCAGTTAATGTTATAAATATGTCATGTGCTAATGATCTTAGTACATGAAATAAACATACTAAAATGTTATTCAGAGACCCCTAAAAACTACTGAAATATCGTAAATTCATGACTGTTGCAATTAGAACAGGATCTTAATTCTAGCCACCGTTTTTAACTAGTAGTTCTTCTCTGTTAACTCGATGACACAAAACGTAGTCACTATTTCAGTTGTAATCGTACAAAGCGCAAAATGTGCATCTCTTCGCCGTTAAGCAAATAGGAAACCTGCAAGAGGTATGGGCTGTTAAAACCAAAGTTGGTCGTCGTTCACCCCTTGTCTTAAAGTGTAGTGGTTAATTAAAATGCACCAGTGTGAAGGGCGGCTCCACCCCCGTACGTGATGTTGTGGGTGCGTCTTCTATAATAATGTATGTTTTGCTTGTGCTCGACTTTATGGCAGATGTCTTCATTGCTATTCTTAGATTGCATTGCGGAAGCGCTCTGGTGATATTTAAGTCTGTCTAACGTAGGTACCCTGGCTAGTCAGACCAGCTACGAACTTTGCTTACTGATTCGCCACAGTATGAGCTTTCAGCTTTGCCATGTTCATGCCGATACAAGAGAAGTAGACAAGCGGCATCTGCCCATAAATCTCTCATCCAACTACAGACTTTGGTTTCCATAGTAAAATCTCTTCCATACCAGACCAATGTCTCATCCTGAAATTGAACAGTTTCTTTGTCGTCAGCAATCTTAAGCACTCGGCTCTCATCGCTCAATAAGTCCTTATTTATACCACTAATGAAATAATTGCACGGCATTCCCGTCTCGGTTCGCGCGCTTTTTCCGCGAAGCCATCCCAGGCACCCATTATTGGAAAGAAAATTATTCTTTAACAGTAACGAAATATCGTGTTTATTGCCTAGAAAATAAGGTCGGGATTTATTTGAAGGTATTTCATAATTTGTGATGGAAAGTGTTCATAAAAGTGTATGGATCGCTTTCATACTCATTTCGTGAATTAATAAGGTGGCATAAAAATGTAAATGGGTGCCTTTGAATGGATGGTCACGCCGAATAAAAATATGCTTGCGGTCTTTTCTCTCAGATACAGCAACTCCCGCATTGCGAAATTGCAACGCCTAATTCTCGATCATTGTAATTAAAAATCCCCATATTGGATGCTGCACCACAAATTCCCTTGCTATCATAGATTGTTCATCACGTAACATCATCTCGGCCCCGAAATCACTCAATGCTGAGGATAGGCCGGCCTCCTTTTCTTTATCACGTATGCTAATAATTGTATTATCTCTTTGTCCAGCGTATCAGATGACAACAGCGGTCGCTGGGCGCTGCGCAACGTGGAGCGCGGCTACTTCCTGGGTTCCAGCTCGGACAAGCTCACCTGCACCGCCAAGGTGCCCGGCGACGCCGAGCTGTGGCACGTGCACCTGGCTGCCAGGCCTCAGGTTATTACTCACCATCATCATCATCGTTTGTCCAGAAGACGTCCACTGCTCGACATAGATACAGAAACTGTGCCACAAAGACCAGTTTTATACCGCATTCAGAATTTTACTATACTCAGCAGATTCCTGCGAACATGATCAGGTGGCGGTCCACCTTCTACGGGCTACTTACTATTCTATTCAGAAGTGCAACTAGAAAAAAATTGCCATTTCATAATTCAAAATCTCAATAAGGCTCCGTTCACGCAGCGATCATTATTAGTACGTTATTATTATATTCTACTTTGGATTTTGGTCTCGTGGTCGCAAGCGTTACTGCTGAGTGCTGACCATGGGGTCCTGTTTTGGATTCCCAGCTCGGGCAAAGTGTTATTGGGTTTTTCCAATACGAATTTCTTAGTAATCGCCCGGAGTTTGGAAGTTGGCACACGTTAAGCCGTTGGTCCTGAGAGAGATCAGGCTCTCTCCGCGATTGTTTGATTGCCGTCCCATCAGACTATGAGAGTGAGTGTACCTGTGCCAGCGCACACACTTGTGCACTTTAATATATCCCACGCCGAAAGCTGGTCTCCGCTGAGATTGGTCGCCATGGCCGACATTCGGTCTGGAGGACTCACACCCCACTGTTCATACGGTTAAAAACCAATGCAGTATGAAACTGCCATGTGATCCCAAAATAATACAGTAAAGTATTGTACTAATCATGTATACATTTACCTCCGAATTCTAAGGGAAACGAAACTCCCCAGACTGTTTCTAGCCAAAATTGTCGGACGTCGCGTCGTCTAGGTCGATGACTTGCCAAACACAGGATTTCAAGACTATTAAGTTTTCTCAACGGGTTTTGTAGTGGTTTACTTTGCAAGGGGGTTGGATTGGATAGAAAAGGATTTTAAGGGGAATAGAATGTTGTTCAATATATTCGCATTTATTTTATTCAGTTTCAGATCCTAAAGAACTTTGCTTCGGTTCCCATCTTTAAATTAGAGACATTTATACAAATATGTTAGGTTATAATTAAGCAAAAAGGTTAGCAATGACAAACAGTAATTTTGTGGGCTATAATGATTAACAAATGCATGTCATGTAGGTTATTCGCTATAGCATTCCAATAAAGATATATTTAACCAAGAAAACCATTACATGCGTTGTTTATATGAAAACTGTACGTATACTGTTATATCCCGCCCCAGTTTCTCAGAGTTATAATCAGTGTAATATCATCTGAATGACATATCACAAGATAATGTGCGCCGGATTGATTCCGTGCCGTATCGACGATCGCGCCGGCGCGGCGGCTCTCGACTGCTACACGAGGGAAGGCACTGGTATGACTGAAAGAAGGTTGATACAAGAATAACAGATCCCTCAGTGTATAATTTATGCAAGGGTTCTAATGGAATGATGATGAGAATGATGGATGATATAATGTTAGTCGTGCTTGCGATGGTATTGATATTTACGAATTGTAGGAACAACATCTTGGATATAGGTAAAATTTATTTTTGTCATGTTATTGCCGGGCCTTCCCTAATAGTTTGCATCTCTCCGGCTAGTTCTGATTATTCTTTACACCACCGTAACTTATATTATTATTGAAAGAATGTGTAAATCACGAGCTACTCGAATAGTACTTTATAAAACTGTTGCATGA
This sequence comes from Brachylomia viminalis, assembly GCA_937001585.2. Taxonomy (NCBI): domain Eukaryota; kingdom Metazoa; phylum Arthropoda; class Insecta; order Lepidoptera; family Noctuidae; genus Brachylomia; species Brachylomia viminalis. The sequence continues at coordinate 1,728,275 of OW443298.2, forward strand.
CGAGGGGTATTAAAACACAAGGCTCAGTTTCAATAGTATCACACGAGTGTTTTAATACCTAGTTATGTGCAGTTTCATACACTACCTTATCTACTCATACCTACCTAATTGAACCTACTAAATAAAATATCAGATTCCCATGAAATTCAGTAAGGGACGAGGGGCTTGTTGTAACAGGGGTAAGTAGTAACAGGCCCTTTTCACTAGGATCTTAAACGCTATTAACGTATTTCTTTGACTCGATTTAACCTATAAACCGCGCCGCATCATGTTGCCATAGCCAATGTCCCGCCGGCCGGCGCAGTGAGCGGAAGTGTGCACGTGCTTCATTTCTGCCAGGTAATATAAAATTGTACTGTCGTAAAATTTCGGTTTGCGTATTTAATATCGACTAATTTCAAATTTTCTATATCTTATTTCCATTCAAATCTATCTATCTCTGATAGTGTGTAACAGTTTTTATGATTGCTAAATTGTTTAAATAGTTATCTTGATAAATGTTGAAAATCATACCATAGGGTTAGTTGTAACAAAATCCCGGGGCTTGTTGTAACGTGTTACAACAAGTGCATACCTTAAATAATTAAATTACTTACTGTGATTTAAAAGTGCCATGATGAATATAAGTAGTGTTTAACTAAATAAAACTGTTAATTACTTAATTTTTAAGTGTTGATTACTAAAAAAATGTATTTGAGTTGATTTTTGATAAGAATTACGTAATACTTACTTTAGAAAGATGTCAATTTAAAAAAAAAAAAACAAAGAATAAATGATTAGAGGTATTATTGTCGTTTTTTTTTTGTCGTTACTACTTGCCCCGGTAGATGTTACAACTTGCCCCAAGCACGAGGTAAGTTGTAACACCGCACTTCTTCTAGAAAATAATTGATTGTAAAATAATGACCAATAGTTATGGTATTATTGTTACTTGATTTGGTAGAGGAAGAGTTACAGTATTCATCCATCTTTATTTAGTAGAAATTTAATCAATAGATTTCAAGATATATTAGTTTTAATGAAAACTGTTACAACAAGCCCCTCGCTCCCCTACAACAAAACGTATGAATGGCGCCAAAACCCAGCACACCACCACGCATACGCTAAAGCGGGCGCTGCCACAGACAAGTAAAAATTGGAATCCTATCTAAAAAAAGTACTCTGTGATTGGAATTAAAAGATTTTTGTAAAGCTTTAAAAATGGCGCGCCGCGCATATGCTTTACATTAGAAGAAAATAATTGATGGAAACTCCTTGGTAATAACTGCTTGGATTTGTTCTGCGTCGTATTGCTAAAAAAATCTTCAACATTATTTTGTTAGAGAAAAAGTGTGAAGTACTTAAATAATAATATAAGCTTTATTTCAGGCATAAATGAAGATTCTATTTTTTTTTCGGTATTGTTTTTATAAAGTATGTCAATATAAATTCGTTTGGAAGTTTAATTTTACGTTATGAGAGTAGATAAAATAATTAGAGGCATTATCATGACCTTGACACACGCTAAACACAGTGCGAACTTAGAACCTCAACATATTCCAGGCAGCTTTAGAAAGTCACTTGATTTTTTTACACGACTACCCAATAAAGGAGTGTTTTAATTTCCGGGTGTTTATAATATGTGTGTAAGTTTATTTATTCCACCAGAACTTCTAAATGCTAAATGTATGTCAATGTTCCAACTTTTTGGCTGCGACATCAATGTGCTGGATGCAGGAGCCAACAACAAAAACCCGTACTAATCTAACCTCCCTTCCAGGTGAATCTCCGCTCGATCGGGCGCAAGCGTTTCGCGCACCTGTCGGAATCCCTGGAAGAGATCCACGTGGACGCAAACGTGCCGTGGGGCGAAGACACGCTGTTCACGCTGGAGTTCAGAGCCGACGAGGGCGGCAAGTACGCGCTGCACACCTGCAATAACAAGTACTTGAGCGCATGTGGGAAGGTGAGTTCAAGGAATTCGATATAAGAGACTGTGACGTTGTGCTTTGTGTCAAACGGTGCAGCACAAAAGGGCATTCTTCCCGCTTACGCCTCGTCGAAGGACTATCAAAGGATATATTGTATTTAGTTCATTAAACTTTTTGCCTAATCAAAAATATGGCCGAATATTTGGCAAACATTGATCTCATCCTAAATAATTCTACGAATTCAAAGACTTATTATATTAAAACGTTAAATTACTTGACATCACTTTGATTTTCTTCGGATAAAAAACCTCCTAATCGGGAGCTAGGCTCTAATCCATAAAAAGATTACATCAGCACAGATTAGGTGTAGTCTGATTTAATGCTTGTTAAGTGACGAAGCAGATCAGAAACGTTTTGCAGATTACCATTTCACGCCACGTCTCTGAACCCTAATTACCGCGAGATGACAATCTACCACTTCTTTACCGCCTTTCATTCCCAACACGATTAATTAATTTATGCTATAAAGAAGAGAATAGTAATTAAGACATGCGTCCTTAGGTGTTAATATTAAGATACAACTCGCTGACAAGGCACTCGGCAGTCGCAGAACAACGCTGGGGCGCTCAACACTTGTACAATTAGTTATTTGTAGCCGCAAGTTGCGCACGCGCATCTAAGTAATATAGGGTTCCCACGTAAATCATTATCTATCTATATATGATAATGAAATAATAAATTGATGGTTTCCTGAAATACCGGAAACAATCAGGATAACTAATATTTTAAAATCAGTATTTGAAATGGTTCAAAAATAGGCTTATGATAAGTTAAAGGTACCTCGTGAAACACTAGGGTCATGGGGTCAGGTGCCCACATAGTTTTTAGAGACATCGCTAAGCGGTCGATCGATTCATCACGTGGCCAGAGGGCTGGCCTGCCTATTTTTTGGCCAATTAGCATTGCCAATATTGCCATACAACGTGGCAACGCTGCCCACCTTTTGGGCAGCTTTTCTGTTGACAGTGTTTAAATTTTTGATGCCCTATGATTCCTTACCCTGCTTTATAAATGTTCTTTAAAAAAATTGTCCAAAGTTAGTAAAAATTCGATTCAGTAAAACTAGGCATTTGTTCATGTTCAGGCTTTGAGACTTGATCAAGTTTATAGGAACCAGGTAAAAACGTTGATAGTAGCCGCGTCTGGTTACAATTATAGGCGTATGTATAAGTAATCTAGATGAATGTATCAAGTGAACATCCCTAATCACATCCCAGTTAGCTCATTTTGCAAACAATGGCGCTGCGGCCGTCGCTTCCCATGCCAGCACACGTGGGAACCTTCGATACTGACTTACGACGCATGCGTGAGACCCCCGCAACATTGTAGCTCTTTACGGACAAATAGCGAAGGAAATCAAACTGTTTAGTACGTGAACTGCCGAACGACTGCCCGTGTATGTACGTCACTTAATGAGGCGGATGTTGCTTTGTATGTTATAAAAACAATATGGACTTGTGACCAAACTAGACTTCAATGAATTGCCATTACCAAGCTTGGTAAGGAGATTACATGACGCAAAATAGGATTGTTGCGATAGTCCTTTTGCAAACAGTGTTTTTGAATGTCTTTATCTTCCTAGAAGGCCATTGACCGTATCATTTTTTATGTGGAACTAATTCAAATAGACTTCTGCACCACAGTAGTGCGTTCTATCGGCTCGTTAGTTGATAGCATGGACTGTTCTGGACCACTGCTGCCAGAATACATTTTTAAACTAGTCGTCGTTGTTCCATGAATGCACCAGCTTCCAATTTCATACCATACAAGACCCCCTTATGTTCCACTACCCAATCTGAACCTCATCTCTCTCCCCAGCTGCAAGAACAATGCACATCAACGTGTCTGTTCAGCGCGGAGTACCACGCGGGAGCCCTGGCGCTCCGCGACGGCGCGGGCGCTTACCTGGCCCCGATTGGATCCAAGGCCGTGCTGAAGACGCGCTCCACTGCCGTCACCCGGGACGAGCTGTTCTCGCTCGAGGACAGTCTGCCGCAGGCGGCCTTCGTTGCGGCGCTCAACGAGAAATACGTCTCGGTTAAACAAGGTGAGTTTTTACTATTATTAAATCAGCAATTGTCTTAACTTATATCAGTTTACTGAACCGGAGGTAAGTGCTACGTACTTCAAAGCAAGTTCAAGATGTTCATGCTTGAAAGTGACTTGACTCGTTGTAAAACTGATTACTACAAGATTAAAATCAACCTGTCGTAAAACATGCAAGTATATTGTAGGAAGCCAAACTCAAATCGCTTTTTAATCAAATACGGAATGGACAATATCGCTGCATATCGCTCATAAACACACATAATGGGCACTTCCTTTGTCTGCAGTGTTACGTCCTAGTTCCTACCTTTTAGTGCTCGAGTGAAAGTTAACAGCTCGCTACTCGGGACCCTCATTTCACCAGCTTCCTGCTGTCATTAAAATTTGATGCTGCAGTCAATATCTGTGTGGTCTTTATTCAGTGGAGTTTAAATTAACTTCTCTGTTGGTCTGATTTCACGTCCAGATGACAAGATTGTGTTTTTAATTTGTTAATAATCTAAACTTGCAAAAAAGGGAAAAATCATCTCTGAATATATAAGGCAGTATTTTCTCCATTTAGGTACTATTGGTCACCACACCGGACACTTTGTAGCTTTCCTAAACGATGAGGGTGCCATGATTTGGTAAGCCCTTTTAGACGAACGTCATCCGTGAGAAATTCCACAAAATAAACACCGCCAATATATCGCACGCTTAATCCAATACTGTCACTATCCAAAATTTTGCCAAATCGACTTTTTAATGCCATCTGTTGGGAAACGTGGAACTACGCGTAATCGCACTTACACTAGTCTAAAAGTAACAAAAATAACCGCTAGATGGCAGTGGTCCGCTTCGTCACTAAACAAAATATTCCCCTGTCCTCAGAGGAACACTGACCTTAAACGGAAAAGTACGTGTCGCCAAGAACAAAATTTACGATTTTTGAGTGCAAAAGTGTCATTTTAGTGATTACACCGGTTTACTAGTCATAATTTTGGTAAGTAGTGCATTATTTTAATTGAAATATTGACATTTTGCGTTTAAGTTCACATTTGCACTAAGTTTTTCTGTTATTTAGATCATTGGTTGGACGCCATATTGTCATTTTTCGTTTAGTGTCAGTTTTGCATACAGATACCACATTATTTCACATCACCAATTTATGTTCCTGAGCAGTATATCACTTTAATAAAATCAGCTAAAAAACGAGGCAATAATTATAATGTTATAGGAATGCAGTATTCCGACTTTTTTGATTTAAAAAAATTTGCTTATGAATGTGGCACCCATTTTAATAAAAATATACATGGGGGGAGGGGGGGGGGACAGTTAGACTTTCCGACATTAAAGTCATAAAATTTGTTAAGGAAAACCATGGAGAAATAAGAATATTTTACAAAATCTCCTATACTTAAAACCAGTTTAATGAAATAGCCTTAAATCGACAATCTCGCTCTAGACGCAATGCAAACCGTCTGGGTTTTCCGTTAAAACAACTTAATAATACAAAATTAGAGTTAACTACCAGAAAAAAGAATGACCTAAAATCCTTAATAGACAGCAATTTAATCCCACGGTATTATGCAGAATTGTTTTACAATGGTATTTTGTTTTTTTTTTCACTAAAATTTTCTATCCCAACAATGTTATTTGTTGGATTTTGATTTTTTATATAATTTCGTACGTTACTTAATAAAGAATCTAAGATTCATCTATGTGATTTACTTATAAGTGGTTTATATTATTGATTGATTATTACAATTCTAGTCGACAGACTTAGGTCTGACTAGAAGATTTTAATTATTTTAAGGCTTGTTTTTTAGATGATGGATATAGGATGTATACGACTGACATTTTACAGTACATAGACTAAGGAGAAGATGTTGATTTTTGAATACTTTTTGTTTGCGTTAGTGAATGTAAGCTAACAGATATTTTTTTTAATTTTTTTATTGTAGAAGAAATAAATACCTACTGGAGTTAAGTCTGATTATTTTATAGTAATAATGTACAATTTTTTGTTTGCGTTTAAATAAATTTGTATCTGAACAAAATGTTTCTTTTTTTACCTTGTGATAATAAGTATAACTAGCTTATCACTGTAAAAGTAAATAAAACCATTTTGGTAATTAAAAAATAATTTTAAAGCTTTTTTTATTTATTTATTTTTATTGAAAAGTAAGTCCACAGTGTCACTAAGACGAAATAAAGTAAAATAATGAAAGCCAAAGTGACACTTTAAAATAAATAACGAAAAAATATAAATTATATACAACCAAATCAATTATTTTTTGTTTTCATATTTGAGATACAATATTTACCCATATTTTCTGTATCAAAGAATAACTAAATTGTGCATGGATTCTAACGTATCATTCATATTCACACCACAAAAAACGTTTTTTGGCTCTACTGAAAAGTTAAGTTTTTTGGATAGTGACACTATTGGTTTAAGCGTGCGATATGTATGTGTCTCAGAGGAATCGCATCTTCTCGCAACCTCAGCCTCACGATGACGCGCGCGGATTGTTCCTTCATTCTCAGAAGCGCTCTGCTGTGGGAGGTGTGCCAATACTCGAGAAGTCGAGACTGTTGACCCGTATTGTTTAGAGTCGCTGGGTTTGCATACGCACTGACTTGTCGTCATGGCGTCATCTAGAACACCAGGCTCACAAGGAGTTCAAGATGCCTTTAAGAGAATATTGTGTTGTAACATAAAATATGTTGTCTCAGGAAGTCAGTAGGTAGTCGATGAATAATATGAATACTTTTATGTACCTAAGTTCGTTTGTGGCACACGCGAAACTCCCAAACATGTTGTAAATATTAGGGATATTTACTTTAAATATTAGGGAATCTAGAATCAACTTTAAGAGGACCAATTTATAGAACTAAATTATCTCGGGATAAAAAGCTTTTTTTTATATTCACAAACATTTCCTTCCATCACGTTATAGCTACTTTCGTTGAAAGGCCGGGCTATAAGGAAGCCATATTTCTCAGTTCTCGTCAGCGAGTACCAGGCGTTTAGGATCGTTGAGGACGTTGAGAACGGTGTGTCGACCCGCCCTCACCTCACGTACATTATACGATCCAGCGTTCGCTTAGATTGTCTATCTGTGTGTGCAGCTACAATATACCTACCTTTACCTGTATAGTTGGGGTTAGGTAAGATAATAATAGGTTAACAAGTATTTTTTTTCTTTTTCCTCACACTTGGAATTTCTCATGTGTTGTGGGTGTGTTTACAAATATTTAAAACTCACATACACAAACAGCCAGACCCGGAACAACTACTTCATACTCAGACAATTATGTCTATATCGGAGGTTACACAAGAATCAATGTCTCAGACAAAATGTTAGTTCTAAGCACTGCCTTTTCAGAGATAAGTCAGTGACTGGGACTATAGACTGCATAGCAAGATCGATGATAAGAATGACTTTTAGTTTATCCAACAGCACGTATACATAAAGTATCACGACCTCTCACATGAACTTAAATCTCAAAGGAAGGCAGCTCAACCCGTTAATAAAGACGGCCCACTATGCAGAGTCACGCTAACTGTGCACTTTATTATGAACGACAGTGTGCGGAAGGTACACTGGAAGGCATAGCTGTATTTGTGTAATAGTAAGAGACCTAGCGTGGTGTTAATGAAGAGCTCGGCGTATGCAGAGTCACGGAAACCTCGGGGTCTTGGTTAGATCGTGAGGGGCGTGTTTTCGAAACGATACTGAGTTTGTAATTCCAAAAACTTGTTGAATACTACTAGTCGTTCTGAACTGTATTCAGAAAATATACCGTAATCACAGCAAATAGTAAATACCCTAATCACGCAAGTGGTATTTAAAATAGGGTCATAGAAGCGGAGTTTACTGATGAAATTCTATAATCTAGGCTCGTTGCAGACTTAAGTAGGTACTACCGGACAGTGTTTATTTTTAGTGTGAGTTGGACAACTCAATCTTCAAAACCAGGGCATTCGAATCAAAGTTACTTTTATTGTAAAATAACTGCTATTTTCAGTAAATAACGGTTTAGTAATTGTGAACAGATTCATTCACGTAAGTGGCACAGTAAAGTTGTTATGGCGAGCTGAATCACGCTCTTCACAATATCGATCTCGAAGATAGAAGATATTTAATTATCTAGGAAAAAAATACGAGTCGCCAACAATACGTGCTTGCTAGTAAACAGTTATCAGTGAACTTATATTATGCGCCCCTCAAAATAATTGAAGATACCTCGGATGAGTATTTTTATCGTTAGCGTTTTGCATGATCATAACTTGGTTGTCTAAATAGCGCAACTAAGAAGACGAATTTTTCTTCTTCGTGTCACTACTTAGCTAGCTGTGGGTATTAAAAGTATTAAAACTTTCTTTCGTTCATAACGATAATCTTGTGAAGAGATTATCCAGCCAGCGACCTTGATAATAGGGCAGACTGACAAACATGTTCAATTATTGTTCACGTAGATTTTTTTACATACAAATCAACTACTTTACTGCTTACTTTGTAGTCAATTCCTGCATTCTTAACTGACTATGTGTACGGCACGATCTAGACCTCGCAATCGGCGTTCGTATTTTTTGGTCACGAGCTACGTCTATCGAGTTACCGACAGCAGTAGACATATTTACTCGTTCAGTAGCTTGTGTTAGTACAGTTATATCATCTTGCTGGGTATTGTGATAAAATAGGCTTTCTTTTGTAAGCGCAACATGTTCAAAGTTATTGTTCTCCTTTCCTTGAGTGTCGTCAGACAAAACTGAACATGTATTGACACAGGTAGGCTGAATGTTTAAAAAATACTTCCACGTGAAACGTTTATTATTGCCATAAAACAAGCCTCGCACGAATTTCTTCAGTAAAATTAAAGTATCAGATTATGATCTGTATTTAGGTATAATTAAGTTTTGTTTAACTTTTACCTGAATAAACAGAAATTACCGTTTTCAAATCTAAAGTTATTATGCGTAACGGTAACGTACAGTGACAGGTGGCCTGTGAGCCAGGCCGCGTTACTAATTACACAGCTAATATCATTTACATTTCAGATCGCCTCCTCGAAGGTGCAAAGACCGCGTAATTCGTTCTTAAGATGTTAAATTATAATAATTTACTCGTTAACCGTCGCGTGCTATACTGAGCGTAGCATGTTCTCTATTTTATTGTTGAGAATTAAAAATATATGCTCAGGTGCACGCATGCAGATAACATATTACATCTACATATAATGTAGCACTAGATAGGTATTATCCTGCTCAAAACTTACCACGAATCTTTTCTTGTATCGCAAATCTTCGCTATTATTTAAATTTCAAACGAATTATCTCGAAACGTAACGTGAAGCAGACATACGAGTAGGTCTATGTCGTTGTTATTGATCGCACGTCTGTCGGCTTAGCCATCCATAGCGAGATCTATTACACGAAGAAAAACTCATATTATAATCGTATATGCATGATAAGATAACTTCTATTCAATAGCATAGCAGACCAATTAAGAGGTATTCAGCAACGTCAAATTGTCAACGGAAATGGCTGATGTTGCGCGCGCGCAGCTATGCCGCGCAAAAAACGCGCGCTATGCTTTCTAACGTTTCTACTGCACGGATGCCTGCACAGTGTCGTGTGATCTCGCCACATCACTAAACTTTATAGTTTTAATTAAATTTATGCTCCAAGTCGCTCGCTGTAACGGGTTTCGACGTAAAATGGATATTTTTTTATTTAATTTGAAAATAATTGGTCGGTAGTTCGGCTACTCCGTTTAATTTTGTGATGATTACTTAGCTTTGTAAGTACCAGTAGCTTGTGGTAAAGTCAGAATATTGTAAAATAACCTTAATTTGGCTATAAAAGCCAGTTTCGTTGCTATTTCAAAACTAAAAGCAATTATTTCGAGTTATTATATTTGTCTTGTAACTGCCGTAAAAATATGAATATAAAAATAATTAGATACAAGAATTTGTGAGCCATAAGCAGTGCTACTGTGGTACATAATTATACTGTTGTTTACCATCTCCGGAACTGTCTGCAAGTATATCTAGCTAGTAACATCCTTAACATTCCCAGTCCATAACCCTCGCACCTAGCGTCTATTTAAGTCTAGCCACCTCGTGTGGCATGCAGCTCTCACACATCGTTAATTACACACTAGCACTACTACTGGTACAGTGTACAAAGGAGTTGGTGTGTAGCCATGGAAAGTGTGTAATAAATACACAGGCTATTAATTGTTATAACTATAATTGAAGAACTTTTTAAACATAAGGCACACTTAGAGGAGCTATGTCAAAGAATTGACTACTCAGACTCAGACGACGATGCCAAAGACATGAATCAACATGGGCAAAATAGTTGTCCAGTTTTCCCCAAAGTTTACGGCTGCTCTGAGCTATGCAAGTCCGTGTGTGTAAACACAATACGTTACTGATGGGTTACTGTACAAAAAATAACCCAAGTTCTGCCAGAAATGACAGTTGTCTAGGTTTCTTGGGGGAGGATTAGTTTTGTCGGGTACAATTGTGCATGACACGATCGTGTTCGCGATCATGTGTCGCCACAGCCACTCCCGTCACCGCCAGTCAGGCAGCGGAGCGGCGCGCGGCGCGGGCGCCGCGGATAACATCTGTAATTATGCGCCCGCGCAGGTAATGGGTGGCTGTGGCGCGAGCGCGACTGTGTTACACGCTCCGCCACCTCGCCTGTCGATAGCTTTGATGGAGACGGATTGTAGATGTTTTAGAGTCATGTTCTTTAAAGAAAAGGCTTTTCCTGTGGGTAAATAACAGCTTCTTCCGTTTGATTCCTGGTACAATGGCTCTCGGTGCTGGCGAATGAGGCTCACTTCTTCCGTTCGTATCTCTTCTGCGTTAGTTAGCGAGGTTGGTAGTGCGACTGCAAAGTGTGCGTAATGTCTTCTTATGTAGGAAAACAGTCAGGAATGTGAGAGATGATGATGTCGTATATTGTCAGGTTGTGCTTGGCAGTGGCCTCCACCTGACCACCCTATACCTTACACCCTATACCCTATACCTTCCACACGGACTCCCAAAACTGAAGCCTGTGTGTGTGAAGTAGTGTGATAATGTGAAGTAAGGGATTGGATTTGTCAATATAATGGGCAGCAACAAACTCCCTCCTATGCGCTGACTTGCGATTACAGATACCTTTCCAACTATGATATTTTTCTATACAATACTTCCATCAGATAAATCGAATTTAGTAGAATATTGCCTGAGCCTGTCCGTTACACAACAAATAATGGCTGGCAATGCATCTGCGCAGAGCAGCTAGCGGTATAGTGCGCGCGCGCCGGTCATAGCCCGATGATAGCGCACGATGCTAGCAGGGCTGCCAATCGAACTGCATTTATTGAAATTGTATTCTGTTTCAAGAGTACCCAGTTTTTTCAAAACATAGTTTTCTGCCATTTTCCTCAGCGATTCTTATAATTTTGAATACCTAGTAAGTAACAGCTTTTTTGTTAAATATAATCAAATCAAAAATTTGGTTTTGGTTGTAATTGGACTGAATTTCCTTGACAGTAGTATAACTTGCCTATAGTATTGGATTAGTTTGTCGTAATTAACAGAACACTTGAGGACTTGGGGGTTAGTATAATATTTTGCAATGCTTTGCCGTTTTGTCAGTTCGACTCATAGCGGTCGTACGTTTGTTACGCCTTCTAAACGAACCCGGAATGAAAACGAATGATTGTACTGTTAACATTACGACTGTGATTACGACTGTTAATTAGCTTGTTATGGCCCAATTAGGATATGAAAATATCTAGTTGGGATAAGAAAAACTTTTAACGATAATTATGGAAGTTATAAAGTCTTATTACAATAGATAATAAACACAAATTCCTGCTAATTATAGCATTTAATTGTTGTTTACTAAAAATAACGGCTCAAAAACAACGGTTACTAGTTGTGGTTCATTGATTCGCTTGTCGAGATGCAATTGTACAATAAATGCTTCAATTCCCATTGTACTATTCCCGTAACTAATGTCAATACATGGGTATTGATCAGTTGATCTACATACATAACATATGACTCAATCGATCACCTACCGTTATGTCTCTGTAATAATGCTTTTGTTTGCTTGTGTCAATGATTTCAAAAGGAAGGATACGCCCATCAGAACATTTTACATAAACCTTCTTCATACAAGAAAAAACTAACGCCATCTATGATAACTCATACGAACTACGTGAGTTCCGCGTTGCATAGGCCGACGACGTAACCTTGTACACACGGCTACATTTATTTATTTCTATACAATGCGAATCTGGAAATTGTAGCTTGATTATGTAGCCGTGATTTTTTAATCACATTTTATCGGAAACAATTTAAGGCGAAAGCGTCAGAGTAGCCCGCGAAATTCAATTTTCTTACGTTTTTTGCAATTTGCAGGTCAGTAACAGGTTGTATGTTGATCTAAATATGATTCGCGACTGTAACAAATATGACTACCTTAGCGCTTCCCCCTTAAATTCCATTGGGACATAGCGAGCGCTTGCGAATTACATACCTAGAAATTACACTGGAAACGATGTCCTTTTTGGGATGATATTTTATAGTTCACAAAGAAAACGTGAGTAAAACAAATTGATCTCAATCAGCTTTATTTGAATTGTAAACAATTTAATAAGGTGTCCCTTTGTTTCGCAGACAGAAATTTCATAGAATTTCGTTTCGCAACAAATGTTTCATATAATATTTAGTCCTTATATTTTTATTTCGAATGATATTGTATCAACGACTATTTACTTGGCTATACCGCGAATAGAAATATCAACATATGAAGGCTAAAAAAATTCAAAATTACTTACACTAAGTTCCTAAGACAAAAATAAAACACAAATAAAAAATGACGTCCGTACAAGGTTACTTCACGCGCTGCCGACAGCGCGCGACATGGCCGCCATTGTGGATTTCGGTGGTAAAATTATCACTTTAAAAATATGTTTATTTGATAATTTAATTGCAACAAAAATAATGTAAGATTACTTATTGATGATACGATATCCCATGTTCCTTTTTAACTTTTGTGTCATAATTTTTGCAGCCTTTTACCACGCAACTAGGCATTTTAATGACAGTACTACGCATCCGCGCGCGGACCGCGTTCGACTGAGTCGCGCTGGCCCTAAAACTGATATTTTAGGGCCAGCGCGTTGGTGCCATTTCGCCGCGCGGTTAGCCTGGTCCTTACTATATATGTCTATGGCTTGTGTTCATTATTTTTAGGCAAACAGGGATTCTTTCCATTGATTTCATACTATACAATTGTGAATTTTTGTTATGAATCCTTCCCTTTTTTACGCGTGCCCACCGATCTAAGGGGCCTGCCAGCTGCCAGTGTCTTACAGACTTCAGTCTCACTGTGTAGGTACTTCCAATTATTTATTATTTATTTATTTATTAAAACTTTATGCACAAGTAAAAACTGTACAAAGGCGGACTTAATGCCTTGGGCATTTTCTACCAGTCTACCTTAGGGTAGATGCAGAGACAATACTTAGTAGGTGCAAAAATAACTTTGAAAATATTTATAACTAAAAAATAATAAGAATAAATACATATATACATACATACAACAAAAAAATAAAATTAAAAACATTATGAGAGTTAACAAGAAAACCAACAACAGCTTAATTCTGAGACGAATCTGCCAACTATTCCAACCTCTTTCCTCAAAATACCATTTCAGACATTAATCGACATGTTATTGTGTTATATTCTCCAAGTCCTCGCGTTTATATACCATCACGCCTGTGTGTGTGTTCCCTGATGTTATGGGCAGAGGTGTACCTATAGTACACCCACATTATAGATATAGACTCGGTTATGTTTGAATCTCATGTAACAGGGGGCGAGCCTATTGCCAAAAACCGGGCACAGATTCTGACTCCGGGCTGCTCCTACCCAAAACACTTTACCCGACCCCGGAATCGAACTCAGGATCTCATGCTCGGCAGTTGCGCTCGTGACCACTAGACCAACGAGGTAGTGTTACCTATGTCTGAACTTTAGACGAGACTGTGACCTCTTAATTTGTTTCGGTGTTTCTTCTCAGAGTAGTCAGATAAGAAACACCGACTCCATCTAGATTATTAAATGTGATTGCAGTATAAAAGTGTTTGGATAAACCTACTTGCAAAAATTAAAATGTCATTTCATCATCACCTTTGGCCGGGGGTCGCGCATCACGCATTCAATAAATAGAAAGGTTAGATCAGTCGCTTTGCTATCTAAAACTACACCTGTGTCTGTTACCTATTATTATAAAGTTATGCAGTATATTTTTATAGAAATATTTTAAAATACAACTTGCAATTCTGCCAGCCCTGTTCTCAGTCGTCGTTGCGCACGATCGCCTGTCAGCCGCGCGGCTAATCTTTAACTCACAGCGGCGCACAGTGGGCTGAAAATACTTATACATTATAATATAATACTTTTTTCCCAAATGTATGTCAACTTTTATGACATGAAAATGTTTAGGAAGACTAAATACATGCCTAAAAATATCAACATTAGGGAATAGCATTGCAAACAACGCACACAGAATATTTTCTCAAAAATTTACTATGGAGCTGGCATGAAAGCATCTTATATCGGCCCTAAATCTTTTGCAGGTGATGAATCCTGGAATTATTTACAATTTGTTGACAAACTCTCTCTTATAAATACCTATTTACTTATATTTTATACTGTTCATTTTTCTTAGAAAGTACCTACCTACTATTTTATAATTATAAATTAAAAGTGCTTCCTCTCTCCTAACTCACTTATTTTGCTGTGCCCGACAGGGTCCATGTGATCTAATTTTAAGTTTACCACCTAAGTTTACATGTGGAATGCAATAAAGTATTGAGTATTGAGATACTAATTTAAAAAAAAGTAAATTAAAGGGACGATTTTCAATAACAAAAATAGAACTTTATGAAAGTAGTGTTTTAAAGAACGAAGTGAACCTAATACGTAATATAGATATTAACAAAAATACAAGAAAAAAGAACAAAAGAAGTACAGAAAAAAGGAAATTAAAGAAAAAAATAACAAAATAAACCTATTCTGAATCACTATCATCTGAGTTATTAATCACCTGCAAAAGAATTAGGGCCAATAATTCCATAGCATAGATATTATCTTATATTATCTTAATCATAGACTTCAATCCAGCTCCATTGTATTTTTTTAAGAAAAAAATATGACTGTGTAAGTTGTTTGCAATACTAATAATGTTGATGTTTTAGGCATGTATTTAGTCTTCCAAAACATTTTCTAGTCATAAAAGCTGACATTTGGGAAAAACGTATTATCATGTTAATTTATTGTCGATTTTCAGCCCACTGTGCGGCGGACTGATGCGCTTGCGCCGCTTCCTGGCTTAAACTTGTGCATTACTTTGAACTTTATGTTCTAACGCTAAGCTTCCGGGTGATAGAGGATTCAGAAATTGCTGGTTTTATCGTATATCGGTGTTAATATCACAGGGTATCTTGGAATTTACCGTAGGTAATGGCAAAACTAACTATAACAAAGCTAATATGAGCATAATTTCTTGAATACCTATGCTGAAGCCGAAATACAAAGGACCTTAATTTAAAAAAATTGTGTTGATGATTATCTAAACAGAAACATCACACAAATCTAGATTGAAACTCAACTATCGTTATATTCTGATTCAGCTAAACTAATCTAATTTTCCAACCGTCTACCGTTACATAACAAGTCGCCAACCAATTCATTATTATGCACCGCTCAATTACGATCTCTACTCACCCCCTCGGGGCTCATGTAAAGCGTGATTATACTTACATGAGGCCTGTGTCACATGGGACTGAAGTTAAACGATACTTTACTTAGGTTATATCCCAGGAGACTGTCGGGTGGCCGGTGTGTTTACTGATGAGTCTGTTCGATATGAAAACATTAAACTATATCTGACCTGCCGAAAATATTTAACCACGGGCAGAATTATAACAAAATCTCAAATACGTTTACCATCGTATGACCGTCTCATTTGTGTTAAAACTTAAGCAAACTATAAAGTCCCATATTTGTACCCAATACTTATAACAAAATCTCAAATACGTTTACCATCGTATGACCGTCTCATTTGTGTTAAAACTTAAGCAAACTATAAAGTCCCATATTTGTACCCAATACTTATAACAAAATCTCAAATACGTTTACCATCGTATGACCGTCTCATTTGTGTTAAAACTTAAGCAAACTATAAAGTCCCATATTTGTACCCAATACTTATAACAAAATCTCAAATACGTTTACCATCGTATGACCGTCTCATTTGTGTTAAAACTTAAGCAAACTATAAAGTCCCATATTTGTACCCAATACTTATAACAAAATCTCAAATACGTTTACCATCGTATGACCGTCTCATTTGTGTTAAAACTTAAGCAAACTATAAAGTCCCATATTTGTACCCAATACTTATAACAAAATCTCAAATACGTTTACCATCGTATGACCGTCTCATTTGTGTTAAAACTTAAGCAAACTATAAAGTCCCATATTTGTACCCAATACTTATAACAAAATCTCAAATACGTTTACCATCGTATGACCGTCTCATTTGTGTTAAAACTTAAGCAAACTATAAAGTCCCATATTTGTACCCAATACTTATAACAAAATCTCAAATACGTTTACCATCGTATGACCGTCTCATTTGTGTTAAAACTTAAGCAAACTATAAAGTCCCATATTTGTACCCAATACTTATAACAAAATCTCAAATACGTTTACCATCGTATGACCGTCTCATTTGTGTTAAAACTTAAGCAAACTATAAAGTCCCATATTTGTACCCAATACTTATAACAACATCTCAAATACGTTTACCATCGTATGACCGTCTCATTTGTGTTAAAACTTAAGCAAACTATAAAGTCCCATATTTGTACCCAATACTTATAACAACATCTCAAATACGTTTACCATCGTATGACCGTCTCATTTGTGTTAAAACTTAAGCAAACTATAAAGTCCCATATTTGTACCCAATACTTATAACTACATCTCAAATACGTTTACCATCGTATGACCGTCTCATTTGTGTTAAAACTTAAGCAAACTATAAAGTCCCATATTTGTACCCAATACTTATAACAACATCTCAAATACGTTTACCATCGTATGACCGTCTCATTTGTGTTAAAACTTAAGCAAACTATAAAGTCCCATATTTGTACCCAATACTTATAACAACATCTCAAATACGTTTACCATCGTATGACCGTCTCATTTGTGTTAAAACTTAAGCAAACTATAAAGTCCCATATTTGTACCCAATACTTATAACTACATCTCAAATACGTTTACCATCGTATGACCGTCTCATTTGTGTTAAAACTTAAGCAAACTATAAAGTCCCATATTTGTACCCAATACTTATAACAACATCTCAAATACGTTTACCATCGTATGACCGTCTCATTTGTGTTCAAACTTAAGCAAACTATAAAGTCCCATATTTGTACCCAATACTTATAACAACATCTCAAATACGTTTACCATCGTATGACCGTCTCATTTGTGTTAAAACTTAAGCAAACTATAAAGTCCCATATTTGTACCCAATACTTATAACAACATCTCAAATACGTTTACCATCGTATGACCGTCTCATTTGTGTTCAAACTTAAGCAAACTATAAAGTCCCATATTTGTACCCAATAAGGTTGCAGTTAAGTATTTTCCTAGCAAGGAGTTACTTTAACAAACATAATTGAGGGATTTAGAAGGTAGATGCTAGCTGTGGCTATCTTTGTCTTTTCACAACAGAAGTGTAATATAAAAATCTATTTAATAAAACATCTGACACAAGACAGACAGACCAGGCACAGTCTAAGCCGCTAGGTCGGTAGGTAAATGCACAATAAATACACTCGAGAGCAATGAATCCGGGTCACTTAAAGAATGTTAAAAATCTCGGAAACTAAAAATGATAGGTTAATGCAATAAATTGTATTTAATAGACAATGTAATACTCCTTAAATGAAAGTAAAAAAAAATACATTTTATTAACACAAAATTACATAAAGAAAAAAACTGCTGATCTCTCCTTAAAACAAAAATAGGAAACATGAAATTTTTGAACTTTATTACGATTTTCTTGAATTTTAATACTTCGTATTGCCTCCTCGTGCTTCCATTACTGCGTTTACGCGGTTTGGCATGCTGTACACCAAGTTCCTTATACGATTTTGGGGAATATTCTCCCATTCCTCTGTGAGAGCAATTTTGAGCTCACGAAGCGTGATTGGGGGAGGGTTTCGTTGTTTTACGCATCTGCCTAGCTCGTCCCAAGCATGCTCGATCGGGTTGATATCCGGGCTGCGCGCTGGCCACTCCATACGAGTAATGTTCATCTCTTGAAGGTAGTCATTCACAATCCTACCTGTATGAGGTCGGGCATTGTCATGCATAAATATAGCATCCTCACCTAAATTGACCATAAATGGACCAACGTGATCATTGAGGATTTCTTCCACATATCTTACGCTAGTTAAAGAGCCGTTTTCTATGATCACCAGCTCTGTGCGACTTTCAGAAGAAATTCCGGCCCACACAAGTACAGACCCACCACCGTAGGCTACTTTTTCTTCGATGCATGCTTGCTTGAATCTTTCCCCTGGTCTTCGATACACTCTGTGTCTTCCATCGTGCTTGTAGAGCATAAATTTTGATTCGTCGGAGAACATAACTTTTGACCAATCTTCAATACTCCAATTTACGTGGCTCTGGGCATATCTTAGTCTTGAAATACGATGCCCACGCTCCAGTTTAGGGCCGTTTGCAGGTCTAAGGGGTTTTAAGTTAGATTCAGCAAGCCGACGTCTTACTGTCCATGCACTTGGGTTACTTCCTCCGAGGCGTCGAAACTGATTGGTGAGTTCAGTTCCTGTGAGAAAGCGATTTCGAAGCATGGTGTTCACCAAGTATCGGTCTTCTCGTGCTGTGGTACACCTGGTTCTGCCCGTTCCTGGTCTGCGTAGGTTAGAACCAGTTTCTTCGTAACGTCGGAGAACTCTTTGTACTGTTGACAGCGACACACCGACAGTCCTGGCTGTATCGCGCTGACTCCGGCCGGTTTCCAGCATTGTAAGTATTCTGGTGCATTCTTCAGGCGTAAGCGACATAATTTCAGCTTGAATAATGAATATAGAGCACTATCAACATGGTTTATGTACCCACATAAATGACAGATTACAAACAAAAGCAAAACCAAATGCTGTAATTTCGTAGTTCCATCTTCGAAAGTGGCCCTTTTTCAAATTTGATTTTTTTATGATATAACTTTACAATAACTAAGAAGTTTTAATACCTTCATTTAAGGAGTATTACATTGTCTATTAAATACAATTTATTGCATTAACCTAGCATTTTCAGTTTCCGAGATTTTTAGGATTCTTTAAGTGACCCGGATTCATTGCTCTCGAGTGTAGTTCCTTTTGTAACTAAGATGAACCCTAAGGGTAGATTTGTGAAAATTCGTGTCTTAATGCGGTTAAATAGCAAAAGAGTGGAACTCTCTACCTGCCTCTGTGTTTCCGAACGCTTACAACCCTAATCTCTTCAAAGTGAGAGTGAACAGACTTCTTCTGGGTAAGCTCACTCCATCGTCGACTCTGTCTCTGTCACCACTGTCCTAGACTAGAGTCGAGAGCAAACCCATCTTAAATAAATAAATAAGTAGTGGATGAATGTTTGTATGGAAGTTCTATCGGAAATCCCACTCGATATGATTCCTAAGTCCTATCCCACTTGTGCCTTATATCTTGAGCTACTGTAGTGTGTACTGACGTACTCTGGCCCATACCGTCTCGAGTGCATGACAAACAGGCCAACAGGCGTCAGCTGTCCACTTGGACCACTTGAATGTAGAGAGAGGCCCAGAAAGGTCGAGTCAATTTGTGTGGTTAAAAACGAAGAGGTGTTTTCCTGACTGAGTAGGGTTTTATTTGTATTGATCGATATAAGAATATGTTGTGAGTCTGGTAACAATAGGCAAGAGTGCGTAGCGGTACGACTTCATAAAAAAAAACCACTAATATACTATGAGACAACATCCGCACAAGGTCTTCAGGTCCCGAACTAGGTAGAACCTGTACTACGGTAACCTGATGACTGATATACATATACGCGCCCAGACACAGGTCAAACAGACATGTTTATGCACACAAATGTTGGACTTGTCCGGGGATCGAACCCGGGACCTGCAGCTCAGAAGGCAGGGTCGCTACCAACTGCACATCTATTGTAATAAAATACACACAAGAAACTTTATACTCAATTTATAATTTTGTCATATCTCTTGTATTTTATTGTGTGTACATAAATAATAAATAAATATTACTTGCTAGTACCAGAAAACCAACACGAACTATTTATTACTACGCCACACAGCGTACACACAGCAGTAGATCAAATTATTACACACTGTCAAATTTTCTCATTCGAGTGTGAACAACATTAATCATTTGGAGAAATTTGAAAGTTTCGTATAACCTGTGTCGACTGTACGTAGTCGTATCCAAAGTGTGTGTACTGGAACTAGTAAGTAGTATTTTAGAACGGATGTTACAGATTTTGACAAAATATCATTGGTAAACTTGAAAGTTTACAAAAACGCTAGCACATTTAAAGAAAAACTCTGATATCCCAAACAAAATCTTAACTAGAACGTAACGTTATTTTTTTTCCAATGTTTCCAGGTGTTGACGTGACAGCAAACCAGGACGAGATTTCCTCCCACGAAACGTTCCAGCTGGAGTTCGACTGGGCCACGAAACGCTGGTATATCCGCACCATGCAGGACCGCTACTGGACGCTTGAGACCGGCGGCGGCATACAGGCCTCCGGTGACAACAAGTATGTTCCATCACAAATCTGAAGTTTTAAAAATAATGAGGACTTTTGTCTCTCAAATTCCACCATAAGACTTGCTAAGCAACAAACAACAAAAGGAAAATCCTGATTCTTCATCATTGCATTGCTCTGACTATGCAGGCCATCGTCATTGCCCCCAAAATTAAGAAAATAATATTTTAATTCCTTCAAAACAAGGAGCTTCGCCGCTGAGGTCACCAACCACTCTGTCCGCTTTTTAATTCATAGCATCTTTGCTTCCATTCTAGTTTAGGATACTGTGATGCCCCTGAAACTACAAACCTATATTCTAACATATTTTTATAATGTAAATATTTTCTGACATACCACTTTTCGTTCCCAGGTCATCAAATGCTCTGTTCGAGCTGGAGTGGCACGGCGACGGCGCCGTGGCCTTCCGCGCCAACAACGGCAAGTACCTCATGACCAAGCGCTCCGGACACCTGTACGCCAACGCAGACGCCATCGAGGAGAACTGCAAATATTACTTTTATCTCATCAACAGGTGGGTTATGCTGTGTTATAATGGCTAAAGTACAAGAACTATGTACTTAAACTCAATATTATTGATGTAACTAATATTTTGTAACAATATAATTTAAAAGAGTGTCCATAGAGTTTCTTGCCCATTCTTCTCCATATGAACCTATTACGCTTTGGAATAGGCACCTGACTTCATCTTTCTGACTGACTGGCTCCTTTAACAATTCAAAAATGGTTTAATTGAAATAAATGCTTTGAGTTAAAGTTTCAGCAAACTGATATTTAATTTTTGCCGTTGCTTAAAACCAATTATTTACATAAAAGACTACCTAACACAATTTCTGTTGTTCTCACATTACTTAAAACAAAACATTGAGCTTAAATATGATTCATAATAATATCTATCATAATACACTGCTTGGTGTTCACAAAAAAAAGTAAGGCCCTCTGTGTCCAATGTTTCCACGAAGGAATGTAAATTGTTTGTACAAACATTCGAAACGTGAGGAAGTGGTTATTTATATCACATGTTATATTATGTACAAAATAATACATAACGAGGAAATACATATTAATCAATAAATCAATAGCATGGAAATGACATACAATACCTACAGTTAAGTAAAACTGAGAAGTGCAGTGTTACGTCGCGAAGATGTTCTGTCGCTGATTGACACTGCCAGGGGGCCGCAGTAGGTATATATTTGCAATAACGTTGAAAAAAACCGGCCAAGTGTGTGTCGGACTCACACGAAGGGTTCCCGGCCACAAGGCGAAAAACGCCAAAGAAACACGTTTCTTGTATGGAGTGGAGACCCCTTTAATATTTAACTTTGTTTTAGTTTTATTATTTTTATAGCGGCAATAACACTTTGTGAAAATTTCAACTGTCCCCCTATTACGGTGCATGAGATACAGCCCACTGACAGACAGACAGACGGAGAGCGGAGACTTAGTAATTGGGTTCCGTTGGCACCCTTCGGGTACGGAACCCTAAAAACAAGATGGCGGCGTTAGTTCTGACTTTGGCCACGCGCCAAAAGATCCTTGTACAACTGCGGTTGTATGTTTTGTTCAGTTGCTAAGTAAAGTATTGTGTTGCAGGCCTATCCTGGTGCTGAAGTGCGAGCAGGGCTTCGTGGGGCCCAAGGGCGTGCGGCTGGAGTGCAATAAGGCCAACTACGAGACCATACAGGTCATCCGCGGCCCCAAGGGCGCTGTCTACTTCAAGGGTAAGCTTACATCATAAGACCTAATAATATCCTCGTTTTACTCCTTGTGTTGGCTGAACTAACATGTCCCCAGATATTTTTTTGTATCCTAACGAGGTTCCTGGCGGGAACAGATATTGCTTTTTATCAAGGAATTGCAGTACACTAAGTGGCTCCTTAATTTTGATACCTTATCGCTCGTTAAACTATGACCGAGCCTGCCAGACGACCTTTGATGACCTTCGGCCTAGTCGGTCGGGACGAGTTTAAAAACCAACGAGAACCACGACCTACATTCTAAACTCCTCTAATTCCAGGACAAAACGGCAAATACTGGCACGCAGACAGCGAGTCGGTGCAGTGCGACGCGGACTCGCCGCAAGGCTTCCACCTGGAGCTGCGCGAGCCCACACGCCTCGCCATCCGCGCGGCGCAGGGCGGCCACTACCTCGCCGCCGCCAAGAACGGGAACTTCCGCCTCGCCGGGCCCGACCTGCAGGCGGCCACGCACTGGGAGTACTAGGCGCGGGCGCGACCAGCCACGGGGGATCCTTTTGACACAAATCATCGTCACACTGCTAACTAAACTCGGCAGGGTCTGAAATGTTAGGTTTTGTAATATTGCATATTCGTCCTAAACCGTTGAAGTTATGGTTCTGTGACTACAGATGGGACTAATTTGGTTCATTCACAAGCCTTTAGTTTGAGGCAGTCATTCATCATCATCATCTCACCGATTCATCCAAACGTCATGTTCAAAAGGGTCTCTCATACAAATCCTATTCGCAATACTCTTCCATTATCATGCACGTCTTGTTCACGACGCAGCGCTCGCTGCAGGGTGGCATGGGATTTAACTTCATATCGAGAATGTCAACGAGGGCGCGCGCTTTTACTGACGCCATTTTAGTTTACCTTTAGCCGCCATCTTGTTGAAGCGTGGCGGCGACGAACGACCCAATCAGCCAATTCTGAGACAGAATCCGCTGCCAATGGTTTATATTAAATTTATTATAAAATGGGAATGTTAGTCAATGCCCCTGCATTGATGATACACATTTCGTACTAAAAAAATATATAATTTAAAATGAGTCACTCACAAGGCGCGGCCCGTTTTGCATTTAGTACGATTAAGATGATAGTGTCGCGCGATGTAGCGCGAATGTGATCGTAATGAAAATATCGCTTCACTTTATTATTGTAATCATAGATTATTTTCTTATAACTGGTAGATCTGCCGTCACGTTGCTTAAGTCGAATTATTTTTATATTAAACTATTTGTGACCGTCACTCGTATCGCTTGAATTATTTATTCTAGATTGTATGGTATATAAATTAGTATGGAAGACATTATTCTGAAATTTTTCGAAAAATATTTATTGGATATTGTAGTGTCTAGTCGATGGTTTTTTATACAATTTTTTATCAGCCTCCAATACCTTACTACCGTCGTTTCCTGTAGGTTAGTGAAATGTTAACAACGTGAGACTGATGCCTACTAACAGGACACAGCTGATGCCTACTGACAGCACACAGCTGATGCCTACTGACAGCACACAACTGCAGTAACACTGTTCCGTAATTAATTTAAGTTAAAACAGGGATTGCCGCAATACCAGACGTGTGCTCGCGGCGCTGCCCTCGCCTCGCCAATGTACCGCCACAATGCTCAATGTAATAGTCTGACAACATTAGCTCTGCATGACAACACAATCACTCCAAGTAAATTAATTGTCATGATTTCTCGTGCTCCAATACATGAGTGTAATTCACTAATTAAGTAGTAATCATAATAAACTCACAAATAAGTTGATTATCTCATCCGTAAAAAGTTGTGCATAGTTAATTTGACAGACTCAAATATTTTATACACAAAGACGATCATACCGCAAACCAACTCAAATGATCGTATTAAACTTGCGACTTTTAGTCGTGAGCTGTCGCCCGTGAGAGTGTGTAGGAGGTGCACTTCGCACTGAGTCTGGCTTCTAATTAATGAACATGTAAGGTAGTTAAGATATTGTAAGTTATCACGTTAGGGTAAGCTTGATCCGCTCCCAACTATATAATCGTCCATTCCATGCTTTTAGAATTACGACATGGGATTAAAAACCATTTTATTAATTAGTTTTTACATGAAAAACGGAGATTTTTGTAACTGGTGCATAGTCTTGTATATAAACGATTTCCAATTGAGTATAAGTCTGTACTCACGAAAACGTTTGGGAAGCGTTGACTCCTTTTATAGTGAACAAAACGAGAAATATGATTTTTTTAATGAGGGTATTTTGTATTCAATGCTGATTCTGAAATATTTGTACGATAACGTCTTTGTAAACTAATAATGAATAAATTATAATCATATTGTAAGACTGTGTTTTATTTACGTTTCGTTGCGCACAATACATGGTTTATTCCTCTTAAATTCAACTGCTCAATAAAACACTAGGTATGGGGTGAAGGAGGGTGAAAAAAGAATCTAAGTTATAAACGTGCTCGTTGGTCAAAAGAATCATTAGAGATATTTGAAGGATTGAGGAATGCGTTTTTCCCTTTTCGTGTTCAATAACAGCGGTAGCGTGAAATTACCACGCTTTTGAAGCGCGGTCAATGCCCACCAGTACCTTGTTCACATTGCGTCAATCAAACACGTGTATCAAACAATATACCTAATTTAAAAGAGTGTCCATGGAGTTTCTTGCCCGTTCTTCTCTATAAGTACCTACTATGCTTTGGAATGGGCAACTGGCTTCATATTTCTGACTGACCGACTCCTTGACGATTCAAAAGTGCCTGTGATTGGTTTATTTGGAATAAATGCTTTGAGTTTGAGACTTTAGTAATCGACTAACCTAGTTTTGTTTTAACAAAACAGTGTACTGCGGGCGCCAAAAGCGCGGAGTAAATGTTACATAATTTCGAAAGATTATAAAAAATGTATTCTGACCATCCCTTCGGGGACATAGGCGTGATGTTATATGTTATGAATTCCGACAATCGTAACCGTAAGTTGCATCCGAAAATGCACAACTTTGAATCTCCTTTTGAGTTAGGTATTCGCAAAAACTGGACGTCCTAGGTAAAAAATAATGTTACAATAATTAATGACAATGTAATGTGTAATCTTTACTTCCTTCGATCAATAATAGTACTAGATTCCCGATGAGCGCTCCAAAAACGGCCCGAAAAATAAGAGCACAAATACTTTTGTGCTTGTGGTCTTATTTCAGTCTGGTCCAATCATAGCCAGCGTTAAGACGTCAAAATGCTGCAGTACGCGTTCTAATATTGTGTAAATAACCACCGTAACACCAAGATTTTGGAAGGAATGTCTTTTTCTCGTTAAGTTTATATCAATTAGTATTTGTCATAAATTAATAGTAGATTGTTATACAAGGAGCTAAAATGACCCATTATATACGAGGTAGTTTTACCAACCGTTTTAGAAACCGAGTTTTAATGGGTTTTTAGCGCCGTGTGTTACACTCTACTTTTCACTACGATTGCGAGAAAATAAAACAATCCAATACAATATGAAATATGTAGATTATTTTATTAAAAATTAAATGTACAATTTGTACAATTCTGGATATTTAACGAGATGTTTTTTCCCCTTTTTCCCGGTAACTTAATTTCATAAAGATTTCGCGCCAGTCTTTTGTTTGTTTTTTCTTCTGCAGCCGCAACGCATTGCATGCATTCTACCAAAGAGATCGCCGATTTTAGTTCCATTTTCAAAAATAAAATGAAGTTCTTTTTTTATGAAACAGTAATAAGTCGAGTCTATATTCATGATTATTCTACTTATGACTAAAGACTTTTTCGTTTTTGTAGGCTCATTGTCATTTGACACACAAATAATAAAAAAAAAACTTTTTCCCCTAGAGGAAGATAATTGCTATTTTTTCTTCGCTCTGGTACGCCACAATGACGGTCTTTTTGAGCAAGAGGAGTGAAAAAACATTTAAGTAGTAAATATAAATCAATTTGCAAATATTATGATTGATTGACCAATGTTTGCGACAGCGCGCCAACGACAAACAAACATCGACTATTCTGGAACAGGGAATGCATGGAGTAGTATTGTTATTTTGTATGTTATTTTTGTTTGTAATTTCCTAGCGACCCATTTCGGTGAGCAGAATAGGTATCTATTGTCGTGAAAGAAAGAGAAGAAATAAACCAGCCTTATAAAAATTCGACGATTTATTATGATATTTTAGACATAACTGGAAACACGCAAAGGCGTAGATGACAAAAACAGCGGTTCTCAAATTACAGGTATATTGCAATTATCATAAAGTATGTTGTACTAAGTTGATTATGTTTTTTGAAGATTCACCGACCATTAAAATGTAACCAGCTTTATGTTCAAAATTGACGAATGATTTATCAAACCTGGTAACTTTTAAAAAACCTTTATATGAAGTAAACTATTCCTGTGGTTATTTTCATGAAATACTGAGCATTGAAATGTAATGCCAAGAATACGTCTAGTTCCAAAATAGAGTAAGCACGAAATTGTCAACATAATGCTTTTAACCTTATTGCTTGGATTTTAAGTTTAAATTTAGAATAAATATTTTTGCACTTATATAAAAATTACTTTTTATATTCAAGCGACATTTAAATTTATTGCTTTTAACCTTTCTCTTATGACAGAAGGAATTAAATTAAGGACCTTAACAAAAATATAATGGACAGTTCGACTCCACTCAGTTCTTGTCCAAGCGGCGAAACACAGTCGTAAAATTGAATTGCTTTTTTTGGCACTTTGTAATTCTGACTTTAAATCATGCGTGTAAGGTTGAATTTGTTTTGATGTATATTGACCAGCGGGCTTCGGTCGTAAAAATGTATACTCGTAATAGCTTTGTGAATACTACTTTAATCGTTGCATTTAAGGTTGATTTTACTTTATTATAATTATATTTATTTCAACTAGACACACGTAAACACAATTGGTGACAGTTTTAAAGTGAAATTTTGTATGGGATTGTGTATCTAGTCATTGAGCTAGGAAAAACAATCTAGTACTACTATTGATAGAAGTTTACCTCCCTCTAGACACCCTGGGATGTAGGTCTACAGATACATTATATGACCTAAATTAAGAAAATTTCATTATTTTTGACATGACGTCTATTTTTGAATTATATGCGAAAAAATTGAGTCAAGATTAGGGTTTTGTCCATCTGCGGCAACGCTGTGTGAACGCACGTGCTAGTTTTGGTCAAAAAACAGTGTCGTTAAATAATACACAGGTGTATAGAAAAACTTATATATTTTAATTAAATAGTTACATTAATCTTTACAGTTTCTCCCTAGCTAGTGACACGTTGAACTACCATCGATGCATTTAATGGTCAGGAAATAATATTAAAAATAATAATTTATCTAGTTAACGGAAAAACAACAACCACATAAACCTGATAGTTAAAAGCGAAAAAAAACGCTAAATATGTTGCCAGCGCGATAAACCGTTGGAAAAACTGCAGTATTATCAAATGGATATTATCGTAATTATTATTTAATATATAAATGCGATTACTTATCTGGCAAGGGGTCGTTTTTGCGTCGCGCATGGCAACACAGTTACGGTGTAAACTAATCGTACATAATTTATCTAATTTACGTTGAATTCAGGATAGCAAATTATAACATACATATTGATAGTTCAGCTCACTGTAAACTGGATTAATTTGTATGTTACAAACGCATTCTGATTGGACGCAGCGTAGTTCATATGAACATAATACGAATTGAAACTCAAATCAGAATGTAAACAAGCTGTAAACACATCTAATTGAATTTATCGAAGTAACATCGAACATTAGGCCGCATTCACAACAAACGAGCACTCACTAGTCAGTCGGCGGCTGACGTCGTTTTTCGTACATTTTCATTGTCGTCGGCCGCATACGTTTGGTGTGAACGGTGCCTTAGGTCAGTTTTTAGCTCCCATATGTCTAAACATATATAAAAACTTGTAAATTTTGTAAAATTAGTAGTCAACCTGTTTTGTATGACAAAATAACCTTTGTATTTCCATTTGAAATCGTATAAGTAACGCTTGATCCCCTTTCGAAGTAAGCAGAGCTCAAGAGTTAACTCTTGAAGCTAACGTTGTGACTTTAGATCATCTAAATTAAAGGTATGGACAGATATCATTGATTATGGGTGTAACTAGGAAAGAGCTTTTCATCTAGAGGCTCAGGGATCGTTAATAATTGTTAGTATCTATGTTGGACAAAGTTATAACACTGAGGATGACTGATGTAGTAGGTGTCCAGATTTCCTCACCCAGCTTCTCAATACTATCCCGAATAACACCCACCCGGTCCCTTATTTTAATGACTACGAGAAGCCAGCAAGTTGGGTCCATGACTGTGAAAATAAGAGTTATGGGGAGAAGAGAAGTGGAGGGCGACGTACAATACAGTTACTGTAATACAAAACTTTACTAAGGCACGAATAACAACTTGTCACCTTAGTCGTCGCGACAATGTCTCGCCCGAGTTTCACAGAATTCTATTTCTAACATTTTGCTTCATAACTAGGAAGAAAGATTTTAAGCCCAAAAATAAATCTTCAATGTGTGATCGCGAGGGAATGTGACCAAAACCATTTCATGATAACACCACAATGTGTGATAATGATAACGTAATGATTGTATCAATTTAAATGTCTGTTTCATGTTCAGTATGATTCAGTGCCATCACTCTGTGAAACTCATCGAGAACCTTACCAAATCCTTAACACCCGAATTCGTTTGGGGCCCGAGCGGCGAGCAGTGACGATGTACATAGCTAACAATTTATTTAAATTTCCCATATTTTTATTATTATATGTATATTCTATTTATTGCTATCGCCTTATTGTAGGTTAGTATTAACTTCATAAATTAAGTATTTTATTTATATTTATTTACAATCTTGTTACTTAAATACTTTCGAGATTTTGTATTTGATTTTTATGTCAGGCACACGATGTGACGAGAATTTTTAGCTACGAACATCATCACAGTTCACGTCAAACTGAGATTCACCGGTACACAAGTATTCGAGAATATTGTATAGTGATCGCGAATACGGGCAGTTTCCGAAGCCGGCCCCAAACTCTCTAGAGTACTCTAGACTATTGGCTCTACTTCTCTAGCCTACGGTCTATTCGTCCGTATGTTTGTGTGTGCACTCTATTCATACAGCCTAGTCCACGACTCTGATCTAACCAGAATCGCCAGAAGATTCTTAAGATGTAGATAGTTATGTGTATATTATAATTAATTTGTATTGCTTGTTTATTTGCAAGATAAAGACGTTTTTACTTTACGAACTCTTAAACTTGGTCTTAAAAGACAGATTTTTGACACTCAGTCCTTACAATAATACATGAAAGCACAAAAACACTATCATTTTATTAAATTATATTTTTATTCAATTGGAATCTGTACAATATCGAAATAGGAATTAATCGGACATTTGTACAATATAAAATTACGAATAATTTCCTATAGTTTACATCTATTTACGATATTTGCACGCACAAACATACAGACTCAGCTAAATATAAACACGACAGCTCACAGCATTATCCAGTCTATTAATAAAAACATTTCATTTTACATTATGTATACTGCGTCATACCTAGTTACTGGGTATCGACACATCGACACTAACAAAACATTTCTTTTGCATAAAAAGCAAAAATATCGTGACGTATTATTTTTCTAATACATTTTATATTCATTATATTATTTTATTTTATTAAATATCGTCATTCATTTTATACATTTCTTTTTTAACAAAATCATTTTGTAACTTTTTGTCAGTAAAAGTACGTCAAGTGCGTCGACACCCGAGCCTTCTACCTACCACCGTATTGAGTCCGAATTATATTAAAACATAGTTCACATTAATATACCACACACCGTTTGTGTAAATTAGTTATTACAACGAATACAATTAATATACATACATTTTATTGGTAATCAAAATTGGTGATTGTAAGGTCATATAAAAGAAACAAAAATACTAATTCCGTACAAACAAGCGCAGACTGAGGAATAAACTATCGTTCGTTACAACTAGACGACACACAACACTGGCGATGACGTCACGGGATCACACGACACGAGCGGGACGTCGTGTGTGCACGCGAGCTCACACGCAAGCGTACAGTTTATGATTTGGTCAAGTACACGTAGTCGTGAAAGTAGAACAGTTTGTGTGGGCGGGCGGGTGCGCGTGCGGCCTGCGGCCCGGCGGCCTGGGGCCCAGCGGCCCGGGGCCCAGCGGCCTGGGGCCCGGGCCCCTCGGGCCGCTCGTACGGAGTGGGCCGGACGCCGCGCTCCCGCCATGCTCCGCGTTACCTTGTACCCTGTGAGCAAAACAACTGCTATTACAATCAAGAACGTATGCATTCATACTGATCAAATGGACCAGGGTGATTCGACAATCCAACTCGCACAAAATATTGGCACTGAATGTCTTTGTGAGTATTTTTTACAGGCAACGTGTGCGTCGAACAAAACATCGAAAGCGTCTCCAACAGAAAGAACTTCTGAATATTGCTCTGATGGTGCGATCTGCAAAAAAGTACGTGGGTTCTTTTTTACATACAGCTTGTTTTGGCATCCACAATTTCAACCATACAGTTTTTCGCTTCACTAGGGTGAACAGTAGCTAGGTTAATTTGCTCTTCTATCCCCTGTCTGGTTGGTGCACATTGGTGCTTTTAACAATTCTATATTCATTTCTACTCGGTCAAAGTAATTTCTTTTTACTTGGTCGTAGTTTACCGCCATTTTGCGAAAGGTACGTGTAAGCAGTTATGCACAGTGCGGAGTCGGGAATAATAATAATAGCGGCGCGGCAAGCGTGTTCAGCGGTCGCGAGGGCACTGGTAAATTGTTTAATTGAAATAAATGTTTGTAGTTTGAGTAAAAATAACTGAAGGTAGCGTACCTGTGTGGTGAGCGGCTAGGAGAGGAAGGGGTTTGGTGTTTGTCGCATGTGCGGTGGAGACCACGGCGATGAGGCGCGCGGGGCCGCCACCGGGGCCACCGGGGCCCACGGGTCCACGCCATTGCCCAGCCCGGCCGGGGCCGCGCCGGGCGGGGCCGCGCCGGGCGGGGCCGCGCCGGTCGGGGGCAGGCCCGGCGCGTAAGCCGGCGTGCCAAACGAAGGCGATGCCGTACCGAAGTTGAGGCCTGTTAGACCCATCTGTTGTTGTTTCAGCTCGTTCATTGTTAGCCGTGCCTGATAAATAAATATTATCATTATTATTCAATTGGAAAACTCGTTTGCGTTATAAAAACGTACGAGCACGTACGCGCATTTTACTGTTCTACAAAAACTTGATTAAATAATTATTAATTAAGTTATTTTTATTTTTTTTTTATTTTTACATCTTCCATTCTTAGGGAGACTTGTATGAATAATTATGTATGTAGATTTACTTAAGATGTAATGGACATTGATTAATCAATATTAGAATAGTTTAATATAGTAGTCTGAAATCGTCAACCCGGTCTTGAGCAAGCGTGGTGATCAACGCTCGTGCGCTCTCGCTGTAAGAGGCCTTCGCTGTGCAGCGGGACAGTGACGAGCGGGGTTATAGTTACGGCAGTACGCTCACGGGCGGGCTGATGGACGACTTGCGCCCCTCCCACAAAATTGCAACCCAGCAGCCGAATGCCACTGATGGCACAATTCCGTTTCGTCTAGGCTAATATCAATCACTCTGCCAGAGCTTAGGATCTATTGCTCCAGAGCATGGCGGAGTGGTTGATCCACGTGGCTGTAGTCGCCGAGCCGTATTTCGTCCCCCCCGCGATAACTGGGCAGGGGACCTGGACGGTTTGGTGGCAATCATCGGCAGGGCTCTTGTCAGTCCGTCCCGAGGACACAGATGGGTGACCGCCCTCACGGACGGAATTGTCGCAATTGGGGGCTATTTCTCTCCCAACAAGAGTCTCGTTGACTTCGAGGGAATCTGGCGAGTTGACCAATTTTATCACGAAGACTTTAACGTATATGAGCTCAAAACAGAATGTTTTCATTTAAGCCAATATTTAAAAAAAACAGCTAAGTAATCGGCAGATTTAAATATATCAACCTTACGTACCCTAATAAAGTCAGGTAAATTAGAAGATACTTTTCCAAACGTTAAAGTTGCTACGACAATATTCCTTTGCCTAATGGTTACCAATTGTAGTGGAGAGCGTTCATTTTCGCAGCTTAATTAAGAGAATAAAAAATGAATTGCGAACAACAATGTTACAAGAGCGACTAAGTAATTTTCAGTTATGTGCATAGAAAGTGACCTCTTTCAAAAAATTTACTTTGAGGATATAATAGAAGATTTTGCTAAACAAAAATCCCGAAAGAAACCAGTATCGTAAACGTAACGAAAAAACCAGCACCAAACTAAGATCATTAATGACATATTATATTATATATTTGATTACCCATCATAAATAAAAGATCATAGTAGAAAAATGTTAGTGTAATTCTGATATATATGAAGCAAGCGCTGCGCGGGCGCGGAGTAATGAACTAGTGTTCAAGCAATACGGTCGTTTCCTTTCTCTCCCCGCTCTGCATACGTATCATCGTTCCGGTGCGCGGTGTGCCCAAGGGCCCCAGCATAGTTTAACTGTTCGGTGGTCCGCTGACATCGCGCAGTGGCGTGAGACGTGCGTGGAGGTTAGGCGTCAGTATACTCGATACCGGAGGAGACGTCGTCGGGTTCCGGAAGAGCAGGCCGCGCTGTATGACGTGTACCGCGCGGCGAAGGAGACTGCGGCTGGCCGTCGGCGAGTCGAAGACTCGAGCCAGGGAAGAGATGTTGGCGACCCTAGACGGAGATCCACTCGGAACACTCGAAACTTCGGGCCTGGGCGCCCCCACTCACTGAGAGTATGCAGCCCCAGCAGCTGGACGAAGTAGTCGCAACCCGCTTCCCTGCTACAGAAGAACATGTACCGCCGCCGATGGCTATGCCCACAGCCGCGGAGTCGGACGATGAGGGGTCGTTAGCGTCTCTGAGGTGACAGCCGGAGGCGGTGACACGGACGGCCGTAACAAGGCTCGGGCCCGATGGAGATCCTGGCCGCGCGCTCGTCCTCGCTTTGGAAGAGTTAGAGCGCCAGCCGAGAGGACTCTACTCAGTTTGCCTTGAGCAGGGCCGGTTTCCTACCCAGTGGAAAACGGGCTGATTCTGCTCAGGAAGGTGGGGCGCCCGGTGGACTCGCCGTCCGCATACCGGCCCATAGTGCTGCTAGACGAGGTGGGTGAGCTTTCTGAGCGGATTATTGCAGGTCGCTACGTCGGCTACTTGTACAGAGAGGGGCCGGATCTGGATGACGGTCTGTTCGACTTTCGCCATAGACGCTCCACTGTGGACGCCATAATGCGGGTTAGAGTCCTGGCGGTGGAAGCGGTGTCCAGGGGCGGAGTGATGCTGGCGATGTCCTTGGACATCTCCAACACATTCAACTCTCTGCCTTGGAGCTGTATTCGGGAGGCACTGTGCTACCATAGGGTGCCCCCGTACCTCCGCCATATCGTTGGGGCTTATGTAGCTGACGTGTGTCATCTACGGAGGGTGCGACGGCAGAGGCCGGCGCGACATGTCGTGTGGTGTTCTAAAGGGCTCGGTCCTAGGCCCGCTCCAACCGGGAATTGACCTAACGTGTTACGCGGACGACACGTCGGTCACGGCCCGGAGGAGTTCGCACAGGGAGGCAAGCGTTGCCGGCGACAGCTGCGGTACCACAGGTGGTGGGTCACATACGGCTCCTGGGCCTGGAGGTGGTCCTCAATAAGTCAGAGGCTGTGGTGTTTCACGGCCCTCGACAGGCGCGGACGCCGGGATCACACATCGAGGTCGGGGAGGCCCGAATTGTTGTCGAGTGTACTATTAAGTACCTAGGACTGTTGCTCGACAGCCGATGGGACTTCGAGCCCCACTTCCGACGGCTGGCGCCCAAGTTGCTGGGCGCGGCTGGCGCGCTCGCGACGCTGCTTCCCAATCTGCGGCCCGAGCGACGTCTGTAGGCGGCTCTACGTGCGGGTCGTGCGATCCATGGCCCTGTATGGGGCTTCAGTGTGAGCTTCTGACCTGACGGCCGGCAGCTTCGCTGTTTTGTGAAAGCTGCATAGGGCGATGGTCGTCAGAGTCATCAGGGGGTATCGCACGATATCCTACGAGGTGTCTTGCCTACTGGCCAGATCCCCGCCCTGGGACCTCGAGGCGAAAGTACTCGCGTCATTGTATCGGTGGCGCAAGGAAGCGAGGGCGCGGGGCGAGGGACCGATGCAACGACACATGGAGCTGCGTCGGTCTCAGCCCGGCCTGGTCACTCGGTCCTGGTGGCGGAATGGCGGGACAGGTTTTCTCGGCCTACCGCCGGCCTCGTCACCGTCGAGGCGGTCCGGCCGGTGCTCAAGCGCTGGCTCGGGAGGAGGCACGGCTCCCTGTCGTTTCGGGTGACGCAGGTGCTCTCGGGGCATGGCTGCTTCGGGAAGTACCTGTGTCGCATAAACAGGGAGCCGGACGCCCGGTGTCACCACTGCGTCGACTGCCGGGAGGACACGGCGCGGCATACGCTGGCAGAGTGTGCCGCTTGGGAGGAGCCGCGCCGTGCCCTCATCTCAGAAGTAGGCAGTGACTTGTCGCTGCCGGCCGTAGTCGAGTCGATGGTCGGCAGCGACGAGTCCTGGGACGCGGTGGTTTCCTTCTGTGAGACAGTCGTCTCGCAGAAGGAGGCTGCGGAAAGGGAGAGGGAGATCTCGTCCTCTCACCCGGCCCGCAGAAGGCGCACCGGGCGTCGGCGGAGGGCGTGCAACGCCCTCTTCCAGCCCCACAAAATGGATCCAGCCAGTCGATTCTGTAAAAATGTCACCGTGAAGTTAACACTTAGGTGAAGTAAGCATGGAGTGAACTGCCAGTGTCATCTCACTGATGCTAGGGGTTGACCAAGCATTACATTAGCAATCATTATCGAGTTTTTTTTTATGCTAATTCTGTTGATAGTTTTATATTATTTCAAAGGTAGTATTTAAATGGCTAAACATTACTATTAACAGTTTTTTTTTAAATAAAACAGCTAAATCAAAGTTGGCTTATTCTTTGATTTTCATTTAAAAAGAAACAAAATTTAGTTTTTGACTGAATTTCTTTGGTGTTTTATATAAAAAAAACTCTACATAATAATATTTAGACGTTTAAATACTAGCTTTGAAATAATATAAAATGATTAACAGAACTAACATTAAAAAATATAATTAAAATCTCGATTATGAATTTATGATTGTAAGTGTAATGCTCGGTCAACCCCTAGCATCAGTGGGACTACACTGACAACTCACTCCACGCTCGCTTCACCTAAGTTTTCACGGTGAGATGTTTACAGAATCGCAATGCAGGACCCGAGGTGGCGGCGCGTAGTGTTCCACGCGCGCCCCTCTTAGGCGTCACGGGGGGAGTGACGTAACACCTCACTCCCCCCCCAGACCCGAAGAGGCCCGCAGCGGCGGGCCGACACCAGTCGGGGGTTGTGGAAGGCGCACGAGTTCCTATAATCCTCGGTGAAGTGTGTGAACGGAACACTGGGATGGTTTTTAGTCAGTAAGAGTTCGACAGATCCCTCGGAGAACATCCATGAGGATACTCCACACAGAAACAAAAAAGAAAGATAGCTCACGGGCGGCGGCTGCGCGAACACGTGCGCCTGGCGCGCCGGCGCGGCGGGCGGAGGCTCGGGCGCGAAGGGGTTGCAGGCGGGGGGCGCGGGGGCGGGGGGGGCGGGGGCGGCCGTCAGCAGGCGCTCCAGGTTCACGAGCGACGAGTTCTCGCCCAGGAAGGCGGACGGGGACTTCTTGCTGGCGCCCAGCGCGCCCGCCGCCAGCGACGACGGCATCGGGGTCAGGTTGTCGCCTGCGAGGAAGATAATGTTGTGTGACTAGTTATCACTCAGACATTTCTGGACGGATGGAATTTTAAAAAGCTAATAATTCTGAACTAAAATAAGAGAGGGACAAATACCTCGTAAAAATAAAAATAAATTACGTTTTAAGGACAGTTAGAAGATTACCGATAGATATCCATCTATAACAATCTTACGCGGCACAACGTCACATATCGATGTTTAAACAAATTCTCAAAAAAAAAACTCATTTTCAAATCATGAACAAATCGAATGCTATCTCTATCACCTATAAAGTATCTTTTACAAGTTAAAAATCATTTGAGAACTCGACGGAAACTTGCACAAGTACAGCATATTCCCGACGTCAATTAATAATCTCCGTGAAAAACCAAAAGCAATTCTACCATTGATGTCACTGCACTTACCTAACGCGGTGAGGTCGAAGGGATCTGACTCTGCGTTGTTGTTGTGGTTGGTGCGCGGGCGCTGCGATAAAGCGTCGAACTGCTCCAGTTCTGACGAGGACGGAGAAGATAGCACAGAGACAGGAGATTTGCCCTGAAAACAATAATTTATGATGTCAATATCTTGTAATCTAGTTTTAACTGTGCATTTTTTGGCATAAGAAGTAGCAGGCTATGTCAAACGGAAATAGTGTAGCTTTCTGTAGTTTCAACTGGATCGGTATTTGCGTAGATTATATACAAAATTAATTGTAGTACCTCTTCACAAATAAAGATTATTATAGAGCCTATCTCAGTGTCTACAATCTACAAGCCATGTTGTTAGTGAACAAAAACAATATTATTACAGTTACAATATGGTATAGCTTTAGTTTAACATTATTTTTCTGTATCTTACCACTGCGTCGTCAAATATACCAAAATCCAACTGTGAAGACTAAAAATAATCAAAATAATGTTCAATTTAGTGTAAAATCGGTTAGAATTATGGTTCATTTAGAGACAAGAACTTACATGCATTCCTGCGACAGGGGCCCAGGGGTCGGGAGGCGCGGCCGCAGGGGCCCACGGGTCTTTCGCAGGACTACCCACAGCTGACCACGCGTCTGATGATGTTTCCTGCAGGCGTTACCGAATAATATTATAAGTATGAACAATTATTTTACTTTTTGATTTCTGATACTGGTTTTTGTTCTAGCGTTTGATTATTTTCGAGGAATTAGCATAACTAACATAACGCTCCACGCAAAATCATATAATACAGGGGTCAGGCAGGCCGGGACACACCCTGTTACCGTGGAATCAGACCATGATTCTGAACTCCCGTATAATTACTATTGTGTGCAAGGAAGAACTCGTGTCGTAACCAAATTACTTACATTTTTAACTAAACCGTAAGTAGTAAAACCAAAATATATGCCGAGTCCAGCATAGCATTACACAGCTCTAGCAACTTTACTTAGAACTTCCTTTGAACATCTTACCATTGAGTCGGCAAATATACCAAATTCCAACTGCAACTATTGATACAATGAAAACAACAACAATATTACTAAAATTTAACAAAATAATGTTTCTATGTACATAGATAGACGTTGCCACCAAACTGTCTCTCTTTGAATTTATCGAACATTTGTTGTTGTTATGCACCCGTTTAATGATCTTTTTCATTACTCATGCTCGGAAAGTAGGTCTGAAGTTGCCTGAGGACCGGGTTGAAAGTAATACTTTTCAACCCTACGGAGAATCGTTTTCAACTGACAGCTGTCAAATTATAAACAAAAATAGTACTATTTTCACACTTCTATTGAACAATGTTCCAACTTCCTAGGTATACAGCCACTCGATTACAGCGCGATGTAAATTTTAAATAACATAAAGTTAAGTATTAATTAAAGAATATATTATTTTCTTTAAATGACTTTATTATAATTTACTTTCAACTGTTTCTTTAAAATAACATAGATTTGGGCAAAATATTTACCATTTTTTCAATGATGGAAATGAAAAATAATGGCTAAACAGCAACTAGTAAACGGCCACAGAAAAAAAATATATAGACGGGAAAGCGGTAATCCGATCTTCATTTGTTTTTTCGAGATTTAGGGTCAGCTCACACCGAGACGCGACGCGACGCGACGCTGCGCGCACATTTTAAAAGAGCGACTCAAAATACAACTTTATTTTCTACACGAAAAGATACACATTTCATTGTGAGAATTGCGCGGCGCAGCGCGGCGCAGCGCTACGCCGCGCTGCGCCGCGCTGCGCCGCGCTGCGCCTCGCGGCGTAGAGCGACGCAGCCGGTGCGCGCGGCGTGCAGGAGCGGCGCTGCGCCTCGCGGCGCAGCGCTGCGCCGCGCTGCGCAGCGCGACGCCGCGAGGCGCAGCCGAGGTCACCGTGGCGAACTATTTTCGTCCAGACTTCGTGTAGAATTGATGCAGTTCGGTCGAGTGCTCGAGTGAAATTATAATGATAGACTAATATATGTCTCTAATGGTGCCGATTCTGTTGTACACCGAACTAAACTAACTAAACTATCACTAAAATTCCTTACTTTTGGCTATGAGAATCTTAACGCTATTCTGCAAAATAAAATCTCTAAATTTAAAAATAATTTTGACACATCTAAAATCAAATTTGACAATTATTGCGACTCCACGTGGTACTTGTTTGCCGTACCACGTGATCATTTTTTTAGAGCCGTAGGCGCGCATTATGTGCGGCCTCGACTTGTTTTGTATGGAATTTTTTACTTTTTGTATGGAAAATATAAAAAAATATTACCAACATGTTGAGTTTTATAGGTTTACGGGTTGCAAAGGGGGTCGAAATTTTCATTATTTTTGCGATAGGACACACCGTTTTCGAGATATAAGCAAAAGAAAAGAAAAAAAGATACAGTACTGTTTTTGCATCTGAAGTCGAGGTGTTGGTGTGAATTTTAGTTCATGACAACTAATTTTATTCCACACCTTTTTAATCGCGATTAAAAATAGTCAGATTTAGTTAAGACAATCAAAATTTTTGGTGAAAAACGTAAAATTCAGAATAGCAAAATTGCCATTTTCACTAAATTATAATCTCAGTGCCATCTTAGTGCTGTCAAACTAAAATTTAGTTAAGTTGTGTCACTTTAGTCAATTTCAGAATGGGAAATCGTCGTTTGACAGGAATAAACTAAATTTTGGTGATTTTTAGTCTAGTTTAGAGAATTTTGTGACAAGAGAATCGGCACCAATGTCTCTAATGATACTCCATAATGCACCCGCCAAATATACGTCGTTCTCATGCGCTTGCAAATGGTAGAGTGCGGGTGGACGGGCGGGGCGGGTGATCGTGGCGAATGCAGCTACACGTTCCGCTGCGCCGCGCGGCGCAGCGAGGCGTCGTGTTGCCAACGATTTCAAGATGCGCCTCGCGACGTTGCGCTGCGCCGCGCGGCGCAGCGCGAAATCACTGGTCACGTCGCGTCGCGTCGCGTCTCGGTGTGAGCTGACCCTTAGAGATTTTTTTATAGTTCCTTAAAGCAGAGATTTGTATTAACACAATGAGTTCATCTGATTCAGATATGGATATAACGCCAGAATTCATAAGAGAAGAGGCTCATTGTTTCTTTAGCTAATTCATGTTTTTATTTTTACTTTCCTTAAATTGTATTCGTAATGAAAAGCACAGTGTTTACCTCGGGTTAAAGACTTATAATAGTCCCTCGAACTATTGGCGCCTTCGCTACGCGCGGGCGCCAAACCCCGTCTCGGGACTAAATAAGTTACTTTCACCCCTAGGGTAACATGTACTATTGTATGGTGATTTTAATCTGAATGATGCAAAAAAAAAACCGTCTCAACCGTACTTTTATATTATTTTTAGTCTTATTTTCAGTATCTACATAAATAGTAAATCAAATATAAGATATTTACCGGTCGTGGTTGTTCGTGCCCCCCCCAGGCGTTTACCAGGGGAGGTGCGGAGCCGGCGACCGGGCTGCTGAGGTTCACGTCCAACAGGTCCAGCAGGTGCGACTGTGGCTGCGACGGCTGGCCTTTCTTGGGTGGCGGTAGACCGTCCGTCGTCCTGTAGAAGGTGAAAACCATTAGTTGTGACCTATTAATAACAGTATTAGTAACAGTATTAATTTGTCGATCAACTTCAACATGGATACATTCGCCGTGAAGTCAGGTAAACTTGCAAATTAGCATCAGAGAATTAAAACAAAACTCGTTGAGAGTTCAAGAATTCCACGTGGTCTATCAATGGAGAAGTAATTGAGTCTCAAAGATACCTGGTTGCCTCAAAAAAATGCAATAAAAAAAATATCATCGGTTCTTTGTGGACATTGCTTAAAAAAATTCTCCTAAATCTTACTTTTACAAATCTACATACTACTATGTACTCTAAAGGTGCTCCCTCGCCTGGAGCTTTCACCTGTAATATAACATTAGATTCGATATTGAGCATTTCGTTGATTCCACAATGTCAGACGAAGTGGTCGTTGTGCTGAGAGTGGCAATATTAATTCGCGTTTGATAATTACGAAAAAAAATAACAGAAGAAACGATATTGGTGCCATGAATTATTTAAAAACCAATGTAATGCTCGAATCTGTAACATTACAAATCAAATCACACGTTTATTTGCCAGAAATACATTGTTTTGGTAAAGGCCTGCAAGCAAGTGTACAAATTTTTATTGAGTCTAATACATACTTATTATATTAGTATTATTCAGATTGCGCACTGTATTGCTGAGTTCTCCTGTCTCACTGATGTTATACTCGATTCTGTAAGGTTACATTACAGGCGAATTCCAAGTGAGGGAGCACCTTTAGACAGCCCCTTCCCGAGCCCGCAACATCGACACCTCTACATTTCCCACTCAACAGCTACTACTAGTGACGTGTTCGGCACTGACTGTATTACATTCGGTCTGAGACACTCCATGCACCCGTAGAACCAACACCGCGGCGACGAGTCTTTAGGAGCCGACCAGTTCGGGCCATTGCTCGGGGCCATCGGCGGCCAGTTAGGACCAGTCATGTCTCCACCCGACCTTATGGTACCGGTGGTCGGGGCCACGGTGGACCATATTGGTGGACGACTGGTCGTGTCCACGATGGTCCATTCTGGTGCGGATGGCGCGCGGCTCTTGTATGTGTGGAGGCGTACTGCTTCTTCGCACAGGTATGCTTCTAGTCTGGAGGGGAGGAAGGACTGTGATAGGTCGGGAGTTTGGTAAAGGGCATAGAGATGGATTAGGCCGTCCGTCAACGCTAGGTGGTCGTCCGCGACGGACGCTCCGCGCCACGAAGCGGAACTCTTTGATATTTCCGTGCATCAGTCGCGGACGTTCCGCTAACGCAGCGGACGACCTTAGGGTTTCGATTTTTGTTGATCGTTCAAGCGGGAGCTAAGTGAATGGCTCAGGGTCTAATGCCTTCGTCGACCTGCCCGGCCCGTCGCCCGTGGCACTGCGCTACTCACTGGAAGTCCTGCTGCGACTGGCTGATGGCGAGCTGTAGCCGCACGTCGTCGGATCGCCGCCGCCTCTCCTCCCGCTCGGCCTCCTCGCGCGACATGGCGAGTGCTAGCTGCAGCTGCAGTTCTTCTTCGCCGGCTGTTAGTGGTCGCGCTAGTTCGGCTTCCCTACCGCCACCCGACCACTCCGCTGAATCTCCGCTTAGCTGTAATTGAAGGGGAGAATTTTTCACAAAATGTCTTCAGGATTTTGCCAGACCAATAAAGCTTTGGCCACAGTCTAGAGAAACAGTCAGTCCTCGCTAGCTGCCCGTGACAATCTTCAAGTCTTGGCGGATAGTCCCAAACAGCCGAACAATCGCTCCCAAACCAGAGTAGGTAGTCCATCCCGCGTTCCCCTGTGGAGACAGTTTCAATGACCGACTAAATGGTTCCAAATAATTGTGCTGTAGGTTGGACTAAAACGTCATTGGTTAAGGCGAAAGCGTCAGGGTTGCCGCGAAATACAAATATCTTTAGTTTTATACAATTTGCAGGTCAGCACCAGGTTGTATGTTAATCAAAATATAAGTTGTGACCGTAACAAATATGTTTTTTACAGAATGAAAATCATTGATATCACCAATACAACTATATCAGTTCAAATTGCCCTATTGAATGACTATATCGTGACATTTGAGGCCGATTCTAGCTTGAGAGAGTTGTATTGGTGATTTTAATGATTATAAATGTTTCGTTAAAGTGAAGATTTAGTACAAAGTGCTCACCGCAGGGTAGGTGGGACTGGACGTGGCGTCTAGCGCGCCGTCACTGCCGAACTGAAAGGGACACAACGGCTAGATTACTACACTGAAAGTTAACACATTGAGAATTTGAGAGGCGAGAGATGTGGTTGACGAGATTTAGATTATTATGCAAAATTAAATTATAAACTTCACCATTAGCCTTCGTACCCACGGGCGATTTAATAACGCGGCGTTTATTTGATCGGGCACTGAATTTTCAACGCACTGCGTAGCACCGAGCGAGGGTTGAAAACCCAACATTGTATTTTTTTAACACGCTTGGCATGACTGTGTTAGTTCTCAGTGCTCACCGAGAGTAGAAAATCCAGTGCGTCATAAAAAAATCGCCCGAGCGGACCTGAGCTTGACATGCAACGAACGAGGTGAATAATTAGGTGTACGTTAGAAGGAAAAGTGACGGTATTGTTAAAACTACTTGCCATTTTAAACGTAAAGCATTTCTACGAAAAAATTAAAAACATTAAAGCATATTCTATCTATCTAAACTATAGAGACACATAAAAGCAATTGGAAAGAAATCAAGAAAAAAATGACAAGGTTAAATCAGTTTTAGACATTTACTCCTTCCGTTGCCAAAATTACATATTTCTACTTAAAACCAATGTTGTAAATCGACGTCGAACCGGAGTACCGAAGAAACGCCCTTATCTGTGTATACATAGTCTAACACTCGCTTGTTATGTCTGGCTATGTGTCCGCATAGTTCTTCTAAACTACAACACAATGGACTTTAATGTGGTTTTCACTAGAATTTATTCTGGGCGGTTTAAGTGTACAATATACTTATAATAAACTTGCATAATTATAATAAATGAGTTTCGATATTTTGTCATATCATAAAAACAGTGCGAAGAAGGGGCGGGTCGCTAGTAATATAATATTATAAACGCGGAAGCAGCTCCATCTGTCTGTCTGTAATATTTTCACGCCTAAACCACTGAACCGATCGTTATGACATTTGACCGATAGGTAGCCTGAGACCTGGCAGCGAGCACGGCCTCTGTGATAGGCTTGAGTCACGCATCTTATCACGGTTTTTGCTCCCAAACTGTGATAAAAATGTGACTCAAGTCTATCGCAATAGCCCATGCTCGCTCCGCTGGACAAGGACATAGCCTACTTTTCATCCTGGATATTTGTAGTAAAAACATGATGACGTGGGCGACGTCGCGTGCAACAGCTAGTAGTCATTTAACAAAGCTGCACTGACCGCGGGGTAGGTAGGACTGCTGGGCGTGTCCAAGGCGCCGTCGCTGCCGAACGCGCTGGCACTCTGCGCGAACCGTTGTTTCGCCTTCAATGCTCGCGCTCGCTCGTTCTTTAGCCTCTCCTCGTCTTTCAACAGGTTTACTAGTGCTTTC
This sequence comes from Brachylomia viminalis, assembly GCA_937001585.2. Lineage (NCBI taxonomy): Eukaryota > Metazoa > Arthropoda > Insecta > Lepidoptera > Noctuidae > Brachylomia > Brachylomia viminalis. The sequence goes on from OW443298.2 coordinate 1,772,458, forward strand.
GCCTTTTCACGGACGTTTAGACCTGGAAAAAATTGATATAAATTATAATGTATCCTGACAATTCAGTAATCAATGGCAGGAGTGTTGCATGAATGGGTCCACGAATTGACTAGTTCTGTGAATTTAGTATGAAAAGTGGGCGTTATTTTATACAACTTGAAATATAGCGAATCTATGTTTTCTCAAGGGGGCAGAATTTTTGTATCAGGATAAATACCGATAACTACGCACCCAGTATCCTAATAGAACACCGCAGGGCGCAGGAACAAGTGAGCCCGCGTGCTTACTTTGTATAACAGACCTACTGAATATATTCAAGTGTGTATGGAATGAACGGCACTGTTAAAATGGTATATAATCTGAGCAGAGCTCAACATCCCACAGCTCATCGCAGTATCATCTGTTTCAGGGATAGTGAACCTCTGTGCTTTCCTACAATACCATTTATTTATTTATTTGACTTGACCATGACTAACCATCAATTTTAGCATTTTTAGCCACTGGTATACATAATGTATATCTTTGAGAGATTGGTAGAACGCACTTTCTTTACATACATGTCTATTATAGTGTCATTATTTATCGTAAAATTGTTTATTATCATAAATAGTCAATAATAATAATATTTTTTAATTATTTCTCATCACAAATGTTGTTGTGGACAGGAGGTAGAATTAATTGGAATTTTTTTAGATATAACATCTAAAAAATAGTCAATTAATTCTACCGTCAGCCACAGGTCCACAATCCCTGCCGTTATCACATCGACGGATAACGCAACGCCTACAATCCTTCGACAATAAAATTCTGCACATGGAACTAAATTGTTTATTAATAACTCGCCACGTTGCGACATCGTTCTTGGTGCGTTTCGTAAGTCATTAGACCGATTAGCATGGATTCGGGGCCGCTGGCTACAGATGCCACAAGATTAATTTGAGCATGGCTGTGGTGTGCTAAAATTCGTTCAAACTGATTTGGGAGTAGGAGGAGCATGTAGTAAACTCTCGACACAACACCTCACCAAAGTCAAGGAACGTTTTGTATTTTATATCATTCTGATTTGAGTTGAGTTGTATCCCAGTGAAGGAAAATGACGTGGTGAAATTGGCTCGTCTTGGCATGATAAAGTTGAGGACATGTGTCGTCCACCAGCCTATAGGCACAAAATAGAGGTTGTCCGAGTCCTAACAGTGGCATTCCATTCGTCCTAACTCCTAACATGTAGCATATCTATTAAAAATCCATTTGACATAGAAGTTTTTGTCTCACATTTTAAAATACCAAAAAACTCACCCTGATCCTTCCCCTCTTCCATATACTGGAAGTCTTTCAACGTATGTATTGCAAAGATATTTTCTTTGCACTGCATGGCGACCTTCTCACTGCCAGTCTTTATGAGGTACTCCATAAGGACCAGCGCTTTATACACGTGTCGCCAGTTCTTGCCGTGATCGTTGAGCCGCTTCCAGATCATTTGCATGATCTCTGTGAAGGCCATCACGTTGTACGTGAGGTCGGCGACCTCCGCCATCAGTGTACTGGAAGGGCCCCATGGATCGTTTGATGTTGCCTCGCGCACTTTTACCTGGAACATTGAAATTGATTATGTGAGATAGTGAGGAAAATCGTTCCTTTTGTCCGAAAATAGTCATACGCGTTCTTTATGTACGGTATTATCAGTGGGAAGGCTAGATTTTAATTTAATTATGGAAATAGCAAATTGTGTAAATACCAAAAACGGGACATCAGTTGTTACATTATTTATTTGTGAAAAACATGCACAACATTACAGACACAGATCCAAGTTATTGAACAGTTGCATTTCAATCAAAACAAACATTAACAACAAGGAAAGAATACCAACAAGAAATAATACACAAGAACAGCTAACACGTAAAACTAACAAATAACAACTAAATTGTTAGTGTTAGTCAGAGTTCTACAGTTCTACAGGTAAATCTGTGCAAGAATTTTTTTTTTGTAAGATTGAAATTTTTTTATTTTTATTTCTGTAAGTAGATATTTTAAGACATTTTACACGTCAATATTTTGTTGGTCAATATTTTAAAATTAGATGGCGCCGGCATTTCCTAGCTGATTGCTCTTTGAAACTCCGAACATTATATTATTGGATGATTTTATGCGAGTCTAATAATGCAGGGCCATGTTTATGTGTATTTAACTGAGTGACGTTCTTATTCTACATGACAATATTAGACTACTCCAATGGGGCCTTGATATTTTGTTATTTTATCAAGAATTTTCGACATATCCCTCTGAAAAGAGACTATGTACAGAAGTGGACATCTTTTGGCGATGTCCAGTACTTATAGCCCAAAAACTACCACAGTTGTAAGAAGGAATATAACTCGACAGAATGACAGGCAATACCTGGGCATCAGAATAGTTGTGCGCGAGGTTTTTGATATTTCTTCTTAGCCCTGCCACGTTTACTTGCATTTCGTCCCGGCCGCGGGGCATCTGAAACATAAACATTTTGATTAGCTACATCAATACAAAGCTATATTAATATCACTATAAAAACTGCAAACTGAAAAATGCTCATTCGTAAATCAAATAAAATTATGAAAAATGCAAAGTTGAAAACTCCCGTAATATGATATAATGTCATTCCAGGATTAATGAAAAAAGCGCCATTTATTTACTAATGAAATGCGGGTATGTATATAATGTTATTTTATGTTATTTATTTATATAAGTTATTTACTACAACCCAAGTTAAGAGAAAATAAATTACTTAGGAGTGTAGTGGTTTCTTTGGTTATGAAATTTTTTGTTCATATTATTCATATCAAGGCACTAAAACTTAAAGATAACAGCGAAAACATTGTCTAAAATATTTTGTGCAATTTTTAATGTTGTTCTTGTAAACAAAAAGGCCGTTTATCTGCAAATATTGATAAGTGTTTATCGTGCAGAATTTTTGTAGCACAGATAAAGTGGTTCGCAAACGATATTTCGTAAACAACAAATCAATAATGGTTATCTCCATAATCATTATTATTTACTTCTATTAAAAACAAAAAAAAAAACTTTTAGTGTACAGGCAAGGATGCAATCGTGACTGCACACCGACTGGCTGGTAGGCAAAAATGAAGAAAAAATCTATGTTCAATTGAAAATAGAATGGTGAGAATGAAGTGTGCATCAAGACTTTTCGTAATAAAAAATACCTAATATTGTGTTGGAGAGAATGTATTGGAAATAAGCAATTAATTAATTCTCAAATGCAATGTTCCGTTAAAAAATATCATCTATCGAATCTAGAATAATATAGTGCAATAAGTTCTGCTACAATTGATACTAAAGCTGGTTTAGTATCGATTATAAGTAGAACATGGAATTCTATAGTAAAAGAAATTGTTATCAAGCTTGGTTACGTAGCAACGGTACCGGCTCGGCTCGCGGCTGCAAGCGCACGCATTAGTAACGCATTGGTCTTATGGACCACAATAGTGTGTATGAAATTACAAATAACTCTTTGCCCCTTAGGTTACAGTCCTATCTGTTTAAATATATCGTTTTTAAACGACTGCAAAAAAGGAGGAGGTTCTCAATTCGACTGTTACGCGATCATTCCGCCAATTATGAATTGATTTTGATGGTTTTTTAAAATAATTTATCATGTAAGATGATCGTTATCGAATTAGTGTGGGGTAGGCACCATAATTAATAAGTGAAAAATAAAAACCTATTTAACAAAAAAAAAAACAACCGACTTCCAAGAAAAAACAGTACAAAGTGAAAAAGAACTTTAATTTCTGAAGTCGGTGGAAAAAACTAAAATACAGATGCAAAGACACCGACTTCCGAAATTAAAGTTATTTTTCACTTCGTAGTATTTTTTGGGAAGACGGTTGTTTTTTTTTGTTTTTTCTCAATTCTACATTAATTTCTCAACATTATTCTTCTCTTCTCTCTGACAACTTCCACCGAGTCCTATCTCTCACAACACTTCTCTAATTTGGACCCGCTGTGAGCTCAAGTTCGTCTTCCCATCTTTTGTATTGTCTTCCCCTGTTCCTTAAGGCCTAATTAAATGTTGATTCCATATGAATAAATCACTCTTCCCTGAGTGCTCTCCTTGAAAGTGATATTAATTATTGATTGCGATGCATATTCAAAATCACAAAACCCTTGAACAGTTTGACAGCTCTTTTTGAGATATTTTTAAGCACTACATTGAGAATAGTTCAATCATTTTGCTATCACGTGAATATGATGAAACCCCATTAGTTCTTAAGAAAAACATGGCATATTGGATGACGCATTTTGCTCAGCTGACCTTTGCAAACTACTCTTAACGAGGTATTGATACTTTTATAAATGTTTTCGTCCTTAATATGAACCCAATAAAACCTGCAGCACTTGGTTTTCTATCATTGAGCGAGTCTATTGATTCAACCGAGATAAAGGCCTCAGGCTTCAATATAAGGATTTGCATTTAGCATTTATTTCCACGGCCAACAGGAAAACTTGATAATATTATTGTTCAAGGAAAACTATTTGCTGTGTCGTGTTATGAGAAATAACTCATTAGGTTTCTGGAATTCTATGTTTTTGTTTATGTTTTTGACGGCACGGTTGGCGCAGTGGTTAAACGATTGACTGCTGCGTTGCGTGTCGCGGGTTCGATTCCCGCACGGAACAAATATTTGTATGACTTGCAAGTAGCGGTCTGGCTGTTTGTGTATATTAGTTTAAACGTTTGTAAACACACCCACGATACAGGAGAAATTCCGAGTGTGTGGTAGGTAATGTTAAAAAAAAAAAGATTTATTTTTACGAATTTGAACAACGCACAAATTTAAAATTAAAATTAAGTTGCAATTGGTGTTCTAGCGCTATGTCCGGTTCAGCAGCTGGTAGTTTCTTGTTTCAGGCCGCATGCGCAGAAACATCTTTAATGCATTCTTGTTTGCCAAACAGCTGTCCCTTCGACCCTCTTCTTTTTGTATCAATGATCAATTAAATATTCTAGTCTACGATAATTATTATCATGACTAATTTAACTTTTTCAATGTTTTTATGGTTCCGTACGTCCGAATTAAAAAACGGAACCCTTACAGGATCACTCGTGTGTCTGTCTGGCTGGCCGGGCCGTCTGTCACAGCCATTTTGCTCCTTTGATATTGGGACGAATATGTTGAAATTTGGTCCACATGGATTCCTGTGATCCAAACACGGACGTATAATAAATAATTTTGAATATGGGGGATGTTCGTCGTGTGATATATCAAATGCGTGTAAAAAAAAAAAAAAACGGCTTACTGTGTGGGTCTCGAATATATTTTGATTATAATTTTGAAATAAATATTTTTAAAGGTATCTAAGGAAATAGATAAGTAGTCTAGTGTCTTAAAATAACATTGTAAATCTCTGAATATTGCGCGTACTAACTTATATTTGCAGTTGGAATGTATGAGATAATGTTTTTCAACAACAATGTTAAGTTTGTTCTTGGTATAGGTATATAAATTCATCCTAACTACGGAACCCTTCATTTTGTGCTTCGTTGCAGCCACTTGGGCAGTTTTAAACAAAACCGGCTACACCTTTGTCAAAGTGGTTTGTCCTACTGAATTTCAAATGACAAAACATTTCACCTCCAATCTCTGTAAACGAACAAGTTACAGATCTACATACATAACACATTTATGTGTTCAGTAAATACACACGGGGGCGGGGACAGTGACACGGCAGCCATCTAATTGTCTTCCAACTATTTACAGGCGCGCACTAATTGGATGTAAACCGGCGTGACACCCGACTATTTCAAACGTAGACGTAGGTAAAGTCGAAACAGGTAATTAAAATATTCACTGTCAATATTCATTTTAATTGTGTAATGTAACTTATTGCCCGTCTAATGATGTACGAAACTTTTTTTTTCTTTATTAAATGATTGAGTCTCTTTTTAACTTTCTGGCTTTTTGTCACAGCTGGTCGCAGAAACTAAGCAAAGGTACCCGACCAAACGGTTTAGGTTAGTGTTTAGAACTGTGACCAGCCACGCGCGAGCTGAATTGGTCGCAGTAACTAAGCTAGGCCATCGCGACCAAATGGGTTAGGTTAGGTTAGAACTGTGACCAACCGCGCGCGAGCCGTATTGGTCACAGTAACTAAGCTATGGCACCGAAACCAAATGGGTTAGGTTCTGTGACTAGCCGCGCGCGAGCCGAGCGAGGTAAGCGACGGGTGTCGCGGCAGCGGCCGGCGAACGCTACACAAAAGTTGTTCGCATTTACTTGGCCATTTAGAATTTTTAGGTCCCCAAAATGGGAATTATTTGAGGTTCACACAAAGAGGCGCATTGAGTGTTCGATATATTTTTTAGGAAAGCAAAATGCGAATTATTTTAGGTTCGATTAAATACCTACATGCCTAAAAGAATTGACTACTCCGCACACTCACAGCATTATAAAAGTTACAAGTTAGCTGCCTGCGTACCAAGTAGTTAGTTCGACTGTACAGACGTATTACCTAGTATGTTTGTACCTACTAATTATACCTATGTGGCGTATGGACTCGTGATCGCACTTGAATGATCAGAAGTGATTGTGCTAATGGATATGACTAATAAAACGTCTTTATCGTAACGAAACGTCCATTAAACTTTGAACATCCTGATACATGCTGATCAATGAAGGATTTTATTAGCACAGCGGGATGCTGACTGTTGTCACATTCCCAGCCACTTTTTACGAGAGTCGTCAAAAGAAAGAGATGTCAGCCATGTTTGCTTGAAACCACAAAGTGTTCAACTGTACTTGATGATGTGGCAAGGCTACTTCTTCAAACTTAAATGTCAAGAAGCACAACATTAATTAAGAAGGTGTACTAACAAAGAATAACACTTTCATTCCTGTTAAGTAATCGTTACTTAATAGTGACAAGAACCATTAATTCCAAATCGCCTAAACTTGGCAGGACATTGGCCACTGTTCTTGAGCGTCAGAGGACCAACATTGCTCTTTATTCGCAACAATGGCTGTTATTTTGGATGCTAAGCCACGTAAACATGTGACGCTTTGGTACAATATATTTTTATCTGCGGCGATTGACCCGACGCACAAAGACATTTTGGTTAATGTTTGCTTCGAAGATTTTGTTTGAATTACCGATAATTTAATGATAAGTACATAGTGCTCCAGCGTGTAGGTATTCCTTGATATACATCACAGTCTTGCAGTAAATACTATCTTATCTACACCACATACATATGGGAACAGTGTCTTTAGGACACTTCTTAATAAAAAATAAAAAAAACATTAATTCACTGAGAAACAACGCGCAGCCTGTACCGCTGGCTCCAGAAGCATTTAATTTTGCACAAGAGTTCCCTATATAACGAAGGTGAGCAATAAGGGAGGATCATCCCCTAAAAGGGCTAAATAGGGAAAGAAAGTTTGTAAGTAAGTTCGTAATTTTTGCCGATTGGAAATTCCATCGGACACATGGCTTGTCATAGCCATATTCTCTCGGAGCCGTTTGCGGCTGTCTTAGGAGAAATTCTGCAGAGGACGTCTTTGGACTGCTAGACAGTTTTTAATAATCACCTTGTTAAACAAAGGCAAGAGACGATTTTTGTCAATGTCAGTGGTGTGACAATGTGTGATAGTGACTATAATAAGATACCCAACAGATAATAAAGTATTTAGTACAAACTTTGATAACAGGGTAGTTGAATCGATATTTTGATTGCGCTTAAATAAGAAGGGACTTCGCAGGGTGGCTGGTAGCAGTTGGAAAAGAGTTGCAGAGAATCGAGCTGAATGGCGTGCCATTGGAGAGGCCTATTTGATGCTGCACTTAGGCTGATGATGAACTTAGAAGAGTTTATGAGTTTATTTTGTTAATCTACGGTGAGATTAGCAAGGCTTGTTTTTAAGATACGTAATAAATGCAAGTAGGAAAGGGGACTTTTTAAACTATTTATCTAAGATTATTATCACAATAAGAGTTAAAAAGACGCAAGATAATAATAATATACAACACAAAAGTGTAGCACTTTTGTTGTTATGTACTTGTTATCTGTTATCAAAACCTGCTGGCTAGTGACGTTAATCAATGAAAGCTTATCTGGTGATAACACTGTGAATCAGCTATAATAGCACATAGCTATTACAACATTAGTCATCGTGTTCTGATAACTTTAGCGTGTATTTGACAGAGATACTCTGGTAAAAAAATAATTGGGAGTGACCTATACGATTGCATAGTTACTGTGCCAATGAATCTCTAGCTCTCTCTCTATTTCTATTTCTTTTTATATGTATTTTATGTCGCTGTCGCTTGCAAAACCAATAAGTCATGAAAGAAGGTAAAGTTCCATCAAATTCTTTATGTAAAACAGACTTTGACATAGGCTGGGAAAGCGACGTGATGTACAAACGAGATTATGTCGAACGTGATTAATTTACATTGTATCGACTTTCGCGTATTTTCATTCAAACATGAAAGTTTATATTGTTTCCATATTTTATTCTTCAAGATCACATTTTCGTATTTTGGTATTACCTTTTGTTACCTCTTTTCATTTTCCTGATGCTGGTGCTGGTCACTCCGATCGTGCATAATGTTCCTCAATTATTTTAACATTGTGTAAAACTTACAGCACGCGGTAATAAGGAGCGGGACCATGTCTGAGGAGCGCTAGCGTGTCACGTAAAAGAAACATGGTGTGTTACATAAGTCCGAGCAATTATGGAATGTAAAATAAAACGGTGTCAAAGTCATAATGAGGCGTATCCGGTGCATCATTGTCATGTGGACGGTGGCCGGGATAACTGAATGACGACATGTCACATGTACCAAAAGAATTCGTGAATTGTCAAACCAAGCGTGGCAAAAAATATACCCGAGTGTCAGTTGGCGTTACCAATTCACTATGTTAGCACTTATATTGGCGTTATTTGTCTAAATCCAAACATTCGCCGATACAAAAAGAAAATGGTTGTTTGTTTGTTATAGTGAATTAAAAAATACGCCAAATGATAAGCCATCAGTAAACGTACAAGAGGCAGCGCCAAAACTTACAAAACTCGTCACCGTTTTCAGGAAAACGGTTAAATAAATCTGATGACATATATCTAATCAGCTGTAAAGGCTCCAGCAGAAACGCGCAACGCGAGTCTGGTGGAACAATTTCTATTAAAAAAAAACTTCGTGGAAATTGTTCTACCGAAGTCGCGTCGCGGCTGTCTGCGGGAGCCTTAATGGTGATTGGTTGACCAAATTAACAGCTATCAATCACAAAACTTTTCATGAGATTTGACAACAGAGTAAATTGATAACGCTTTCAGAATCAGAGGACAACACTAGGGTGTAATGTGGCAAGCAAAAAAAAAAAAATACAAAAATTTACTTTTATCGAAACTTACTTTGATGTGCAATAGTGTTGTTTTTTGTTTAAATTTTAGACAAAAACAGCCAAGATTGCGTGGTTAGTCGCCTTTTCTGCCGACAATAAATACATAAAGATATACATACAATCTTTTTATGTTAGTACATGCACAATATTGTTGATAAACAAGTCTAGTTGCTGAAACTGTGTACGTTTTGACAGTGATCCTTAACAATATTGATCATTTAATTTCTAATTGCATTTTCATGTGCAACTGTATCCTTCAATAAAATATGGCCTGCTTCAAAATGTAAATATGATTAAAAACATAGTTGTACTGCTCAGAAATTATGAAGAATCTATTGTGTAAAAAAAAGTATGCATGTTTGATCTTTACTGATCTTATTGTCCATTCAATTTTGTTCAAACACAATTGAATTGTTTTTAACCATCACTACTGTCAATACGCATGTACTGTCAAAATGTACGTCAGAAAAAGTATTGTAATAGTGTCATTTTATAAATACAGACAATAAAAAAAAACAAGCTAAGTACTAGATTTCTATTATTTTTTCTACTTATTACTTAAAAAACTGTAAATGTATAAGGAGAGAAAAATAATGATTTCAGTGCAATATCGTTTTATTGTATAATACTGACAATACAGTAGAATTTAATTATCGGAGCAGTGAAATAATGTTTTTGACTTAATTGTTCTTTAGTTCAATGATTACTATTATTTCATCAAATAGACAAACAAAATCTAGACTCATGTTCAGAAGTACCCACCGTGGCTATAAGGTCACTTCCACTACAAAAGGCTCTTCTTCAGTTAATTTCAGATCCAATTCACTATATAATAAACACGATATTGCACTTTCACACTTATTGCACAGTTAATATTAGTAAGCGAATAAAACACACACAGACTACGTTTCACCTTTCATTTAGCAAGACACAATATCTAGTCTTAACACTGAAAAATCACATTTAAACCCTACAACGTTACGGAGTTTTAATTCTAACTACGCTATCGTTTTTATTTCACTACTAACTTTGATAGCTACTCTACAGCTACACATCAAAGAGTAATAACGACAAAGAGTAGGATATTAGAGGAGACGCGACGTACGCGTCACGCGGCGCGCACGGCTCGGCATTGTCTAGGCGAGCAGTAATGTGTCTGTTAGTGTCCCCGCACATGACTCAACATGTAAATAATTACCAGGAAAGAAAGTACAGAGATGGTCTTGATATTTGTGTGACGAAATATACAATTTGCTAAAACATTTGATATTGTGTGAAGAGAAAAATAATGTCACAAATTATAGACATTTGTGTGACATTTGTTTTTATTTTCCTTTACATAATTTCAAATGTTTTACCAAGTCGTATATTTCAGAATTCAAATTTCTGCGTTAACTGCAAGCTACGTTGATATGTTGCCAAGTAGTTTCTAGCGACGACTGGTTTACGTCAGTTCTAGATAGTCCTAATTACAAACATTAACACAAACAAAAAAATCGCTCTACAAATACACAAAAACAAGCAACGCTAACTGATTCCAACGTAAATAGCAAATTCATGTCATCATGACTTATTTATGTCATCGCACTTCGTCACCTTTAAGATTGCGATTAGATAGCAATGTCAACAGGCAGTCGTTATGTGCGTGTTGGTTCGTCTACCGGGGCACTAACAAAGAGGGTAGGTTGAGTAACAAGGTGGGAGGAAGCACTACGCGCGGCTAAAACACGGGCTATATGAAATGTTGTGTTGTATTGGGAAGACTGTGAAATTTATTTGTTCACTAATGAAAATATTATAATAATTTCACGACTTCTCTGAGTCATGATAACGGATATATTAGATTTGGATACTGATACCAATTTAAACCATAGCATTGTAGTGCCACTTGGGGGTCAGCTAAACTAATCCGAGGTGACAGGTTGTATCACAAGGAAGCGGTTTTGTTTGTTTGATAATTACGCAGTAGCTTCAAATGAGGATGACAAGCAAGTTAAAGACTGGAGGGAAACAAAGGTTTCGCTATAAGGACAAGACAATTCACTTCGCTTGGAAAATTTGGCGCGGGAAGGAGGACCAGAAAAAAAAGGAACAGCAAACTGGCTGTTGAAGGTTTATAATATGGAAGCATAAACACTAACAAAGATGCTAAGGTTGTTATTAATATAGTTCATAAATAAAGGTCGCCTTTCTTTCAGAAGTCTGCTCGCAATTCCGTCGGTGTAAGCACGTAACCATTTGTTTGTACATAAAGACAAAATTAATGTTTACAGCTACGCTTTCAGGGGCTGACGTCATTCGTTATCAGATAGTGGCTTCTAAGGAGTATTTTATTGTTACATAGAATGTTCTAGATGCAGGTGTAATTATTATCATATATATATATTATGTATATTTGAGTTAAAAGGCTTTCTCTCAGAAGTAGATGATTATAGGCATGCTCGGCCTCTTTGGAATGGAGTAGTAACATATCTAGTCTTAAAAGCGATGATTCAATTTCTGATGTGATGTGCCTGAATATAATATTCATATTACCATCATTATTTTCCACTTCGTAATCATATTACTAGAGGATACTGAAATCCAAAGGTTAGATCAGTTTTCAGCCTTTCAGGCTTCTGTCTGCCCTCTCTCGTATGTCAAACAATATGTATGGTTTCTTCAGTTTTCAAGCCAGATTCCTTTTTATTTCAAAAACATTGTTTGAGTTTCCATTATATTGGACACAATACAAGAAAACTTTGCCATCAAGCCGTACTAATGCTAAAGATTTAACAATAAGTCGAGTTTGGAGGACGAAATAACAAATTACTTATTTACAGCTGACCGTAGTCAGCGGTCATCGCCACGTGCGCGTGTGCGTAGGCAATACGTTGGCTAATATTCCACAATATTGAAAATACCATAGCGGTATATTGGTAATATTTGCAGACCTAGCACGGTCGGCTGTTCATTGTTAGGTATGCAAGAGGCCCTTGTTCAGCAGGAAATGTTTACTGCTAATACTAGGACTCCTAGCAATGTATTAGAATCATTTACCAATTTTGGTCCTTAGTCCTGCGATCTTGGGAAATCTAGTGATTCAAGAATGTATCTTCCAAATACATCCTCGAACCCATGCTTCAAAGATTCAAAGATTTTAATAGTGATATGGTTAAAACTGCTTACATCACAGATGATAAGCATAAAGATAGATCTACCAACCTCATCGAAAACCCAAATTACAACCAAAAATCTATACCAAAATATGAATAAAATTCGCTCTGCACGCTCCTAACTGTATTTTTGACAACACAGAATATTCTTCGACCAAACTCCTCACTAACTCCTATTTTGATGGCAATAAGGTAGAGTTTTGTATGTTTTTGGTCGTAAATGATGTATAGATAGTAATGGTAGTGCACGCCTGGCCGTGGACCGAGTCGTTCATTGAACTTATGATTTAGCCATGGTTTAGATTAGCATGTGTGATTTACAATTACTCGCTCTGTTTCGATGTTGACCTTCGAAGGGAGATCTGATAATTTGTTTGTTGCATGATCTATGATTTCATTAGGGTTTTAATTGAATACTGCTCCAGTTATTTTTCTATGAGAGTTACTGATATTGGAGAAAATTTTCGCATCTGTACAAGAAAGCATCCTCCAATAGTCAGAAATAGACAAAGGAACTAGTCATTGACAATCAGTGTAATACCAGTTCCTATAGCACAGAGGAAGCGAAAAAAGAATATATCACGTGCTGCGATCATTAATTGACTTACAAATGCATTATTGATGGAAGTTTACAGAAGTTTAATTAATGCGGTGACGAGCTTCAGCGTGGCTTTAATTCGTCACGAAGTGGATTAGAGGAAGTCGTTATATGCTACCTACAAGTGACTAATTATGACTGACAAACGACACCTGCTGATGACCCGTAAGAACGAAAACTTTAAACCTATCTCTTACAAAGTTACAATACAAAATACTCCCAACAACGCCTGAAATAAATCAGGTGATACATATACCTATTATTCACCCTAGAAAATGTCCCGTAAGTAAAATACTCAATAGAATTTTATGCAAGAATTCCTATGAAATAATTTACAGTTATCTATTAAGATACATTTGCCTAAGCTTGAATCCTATTTTAGACAAACTTAATAGTCAAATATTGGCCAAAACTGTGACCGGAATGACAAGTTGAGACGTCGAAATGACATAGTGGTGTCATTGTGACGCTACAGCTCCAAAACAAATAGATAACAGAAGGGCAATTCACAAGCATTTCCGGACGCCAGGACCGAAGGACCAATAAACTTCAACAGAGTGAAATGGTGTGGTCCTTAGTTCCGTACTCCTTCCTACGTCTATGCATCAGTGAAATTTCCAATTTATAAGTGCACCCACATACTTTCTAAATACAGGAGATACTGCCCACGCCAAAGAGAGCTTTTTAGCACTGGTTAGATACTGTCACTCTAGCAATGGGCTCGCAATTTTGACGGGTTTTTCGCGATTTCACATCACGAGATTCTAGTTTACCACCGGCAGAGACCAACATACATCGTAGGATCAGCTATAATAGGGCAACCGTCAATAACCCTTTTAGGCATCCCGGAAATACGCGCGACCTCGTATGAACCAAATAATACAATACCACTGCTATCTCGAATCGCGATTTTTATTTCGTGTCAACGTATCCGTGACCTTGTTTACGCGTGCGAAGTGGAACTTCTATGTTTATTTGTGTATTACAGGTGGAACTCCTGCGCCGGTCGAGGTCGCTGACCAGCGCATCCTATCGGCGCGGGATTGTTTCCGACTTTGAATATGATGGATGTGTTATCTCAATTTTCTGTCTTTAGACTACCTAATGGGCTTTTTTTTGCTCCTGTTGAAATGTTTCAACTTTAATCATCGTTCGTTCGATTGGACAAGTATGGGGGAGACCGTTGCCCAGCTGTGGGTCAATATAGCCTAAAAAAACATCGTTCAAGGAGTTTTCATTTAAAGAAACGAATTGGGCCTTTTTATTATCGTGCTATACCGCTGCGCGTTGCTGTTTGACAGACTGCACATAGTCTGCAGTGATTGTTCACAGAATAAGATAGATAGATAATGTTTATTTTCCAAAAACAGTGCTGTACATTTCGTTATAGTCTCTATTAATAGCTAGGTTTACATAAAAAAGGCCAATAATAATAATTTTGCTTAATTACTCCACACTAGTGTCTCGTGGACAATTTACCAATGAAATATCTTGCTGCTTCCGACTTAACAGTAAAATCTTCAATTTGATTTACATAATCTGGGCAAGTGGGTCTGGTTGACATGTATGAATTAAGGGTTTCCTCGAAAGACAGATTTTTTTACTTTTTAGCCAAGGAGTAAAGTCGGAAGTGACGCCCAAAGTCTAAAAAGCTTAAAAAATGTTGGGCAAACAATCGCAAGAAATTTCGGCGCTAGTATGTTTACGTACACATGTTTTGACGCTACTATTTTTAGTCTTGTTTTGTTTAGTGCCGGTGAAGAAAGAAAACATTAGTTTGTTCGGCGTGCATCACCCCCCACGCACGTAAAAATCAGATGACCAGACAAGGCTGCTAGCTTATAGAGTACAAAGCCAGAGAACAAATTGATATGATAACAACTATTTAGGCGTGTATTTCAAGATTTCGGAAAAATAGAGGAGGTATACATAGTTCCTCGATATCTAAACCTAAAGACAATAGCTACAACGCTTGGTGGAGGCCTGTCCTGTAGTGGAAGTTATTCGGTTGAAATAATGATGATCACGGATACTCTAACTTCATTTAACTGGCAAATTAAACCCAAACTACACACGAAAACTAACATACTATTCACGAATTTCACTACCTCAGTATCATCGATCACACTGACGCGGACGTGTAACCGGCTTATTTTATGGTGTCTGTGGCTTTTCTACTAACTCGACGCTTTGTTTTCTTTCCAAGATTAACATCGTTAGAGTAGTTGCATCAGCGTTTACATATTTTTGTGGTTACATCACTGAGTTGAGGCTAAATTAATTCACTTTCACAACGTTGAACTGGTACAACACTGAACTACTCGTTTAAACTAGATAACGTGAAATCATCCCAGTCTGAACCGGCGCGCTGCCTGACGATAGGTGTGCTAGAGATAGATTCAATTTTGTTAGTTTGTTGTAAAAAAATGGTCCTAATGGATTATGGACAGAAGGACCAGAAAAATATTCCCCAGGCTCGGACTAAATAAATATGCATTATAAGACGGAAGTACAACGTCCAGCAGTAGACAAAGAAAGACTCGGATGATTGGATGATTCATGTAATATGGTATTTCAGTCCAAAAGAAGGCGAATCTTAATGACGCTGTTAAGCCTAGCCATATATATTATGAAAAAAAAAAAATAACTAACAATCTATCACATACTAGGTGTAGTGTAAGATATGCCGGTTATCTTTTTACCTAGTAATTAGTAATGTATAACTAATTTTATTTGTGCTTGACCATGACTGTGCGTTTGGTTCGGACTTGAATCTCCAACACGAAAACCATGCGTCATATTTCTTTGAAAAATTTATGAATCCTATCGATTACAACTCGGGGGAGCAGACGGATGTTACTGTAGAAAGAGATTACGGATTTCATCACGCATTATTACCTTATTAGTTTTGAATTAGATCATTAGAAGTCAAGCACAAAACCGCTACAGCTGGTTAGTTTGCCATCGACACGCTAAGAAGAATAGCTTCTAAAGATACGTGGCCTTATAGTTAAGTCCACTTCACAAAAAAGGACTTCCTAAAACGCCGCTACAACAGCAAACCCCATAAAAAGCTCATAAACTTTACCAAAACACGAGTAGCGTTAAAAATGGCGGAACTTATGAGGCCCATTCTATGAAAGTTTAATGTTGAAGACGTCACACGTCCCACGCCGCCATGTTTTTTTGGCAGAATGTTGGGATACCCACTATTATTGTGAATCAGGTTGCATGGGTTTGGTCAGCGGCCAAGGGTGTCAAGATGAAGGGCATACAATGTAGGCTAAGAGGCTCAAAATCAAAAATCAAAATGATTTATTTGCTTAAATAAGGTAGTTACAGAGAGATCTTAAAGATAAGGTATATGAATCTCTTATTTTGCCATTAATGTCGGCGTGCAAATTTTACATAATTATTTAATATAAAAGCATTATATATTATTATATTAATTAAGAAATAAAAGAAATTATTAAGAATTATTATAAGTTTCAATCAGGCATGCTGTTAGTAAATATTGTATTAAATCTAGTCTTATTTGGTAACAATTAATTATTGGGTATCATTTAAGCTATTACCAATTTAATTAGTTTTGTGTTTCTTAAATAATAGGGTTTGTCCTCCAAATAGTAGATCTGTCACCAAAATGTAGTCACCAAACAATGCAAAATCAGTTCCACAATAAATCACCTAAAATCCTGAGATATAAGGTCTAGTATCAAATAAATGTTTTTGTATGTATTATAATAGGTGTGTCCTAATAAGTATTTAAGCAAACTAATTTAAAGAGATCACCAATAGTAGTAGTTTTCTTATTCGCCACGGATCGATTGATAACATAATATGTTGACGGTAGCGCTTGGTCGACGGAGCCCCGCTTCGCGGGGCTCCTAGGCTCCTACTTCTGGGTGGTTTATAAAAAAATAACCACGAAGGGGATGGCGGGGTCTCTAGACCCCGCCATCCCCTTCTAACCTAACCTGTCCGAGTCGGGGTGCCCTAAAGTCCAGATTGCATCCAGTTTCTCCTGGTAATTTGTCTCGGGTATCATTTAAGCTATTACCAATTTAATTAGTTTTGTGTTTCTTAAATAATAGGGTTTGTCCTCCAAATAGTAGATCTGTCACCAAAATGTAGTCACCAAACAATGCAAAATCAGTTCCACAATAAATCACCTAAAATCCTGAGATATCAACCTGGGAACAATTTTTGAAGAACGAAAATATTTCGTGGCGATAGATCTATTTATTAGGTGATACAACTTGATGACAAATATAAATTTTGGTGATAGAAAATATAGTTCCCTTAATTATTTATAATAGTACCTGTTACTACAATGCAGGACTTATACCTTATAATCTAGGAACTCAAGTACACTATAAAAGCATGGGGCTTCGATGCTTATGAAGGTAATATTAGAAATGTGTAGATCTATGCATTTTTTATGAGTTAAGGTCATGGTACTGGCGGTAAGGCTGCGGCGTCCAAGGACTGGAAGACGAGGTGTGCGAGAAGGGCGGAATCCGGATGAGGCTTGAACAGAAGCATGGGGATTGGCACAAGAAAAGAGAGCCCATGCTCAGCAGTGGGTGAAATCGGGCTGTGCGTGATGATGATGACTGGCAGTATGACCTGTTTTGTGGTAAACTGCAGAACGTTGCTCCCACCGCACAAGTAATTGTATTGTTCTCGTCGCCCAGGTCAAAGACGAAAAGTCAAGAGTGTCTGTAATATCATCAACACATTCGACTCCATATACATTTCAAATGCAACAACAATGCTGCGAGTCAGCCGAGGATGAACAAATTATGAGGATAAGAGGTAAGGAAAATTACAACGAATTAATTAATCAAACCAAAATTAAGAGTCGGTTGATACGCCTTACGAAGCCAATGAAGCAATTTTAATAAGAAGTTCTCTTTTTTATACATTTTGTCTGTGTCATTGCAAATAACGGTTTCAACGTATTCTTAATTTGACGCTAATCAATATAAATACCAGTTTGTGACAGTTTCGAAAGTATAAAATAATTTTAAGCGAATATCGCACTGTTGACATTACCACACCACAGGTTCACTTTGCGAAAGCGCGCGATAAAATTCTCAACTCACTCTCTCAAGGCAATGAAGCCATCAATTCTGACTTAACCTCACATAATAATGGGTTCCACGTCGAACCTACACGACCACCATAGTCTATAAATAGCTTCGATAGCCTGCAGATCGATACAGCACGCAAAAGCATACACAATCAGCAAGGCAAGGCTATGGTGTAGCCGTCGACCTTGGGCAGAGCGTCTTGTCTACCACTTCTATGTTTTAATTTATTAAGTGAGACTGTATTCGACCTGCACCCTAATTACGTAACACATAATCAAGCACTATCTGAATAATTTTGAAGGATACTATACTGCACAATGTTCGAAAAATGTGTTAGCTCAACGTAAACAACGCAATGAATGTTATTGAACTGTCAAAATGAAAGCGATTGCTTCTGATAAGTAGTGTGTACACAATTCCTCCGCTGTTATGACAACACCAGGCTAAGCATAATAATAACGAGTTTAATATCGATATCTCTAAAAAGCATAGTCTAATTTTTATCTACTTATGACGATCTTCACACCCATCAAAGAACTGGCCAATACGACAAAAGACGGTCTCAAAAGAACTTTCCTGCTCAGACACTAGGTCAGCAAGATGAAGTAAAAAAAAAAGCTTAGACACACGACCGGTTAAGTCTAACGGGCACCGGCCTTAGACCAGTCTAGCAGATTGTGGCGGTAAAAACTTAGCAGCTGCAAAACTGTGCACACGATCAACTGAACTACTCTATCGTCTGGCAGAGGCAGTTGCACTATTGGCAAAATTGAAATTGTATTGATCTTCCTAATTTGCTGCGGTATTTTTTGCGCCACTTCTTCCCAGCTCCAGCTTTAGGAAGTGGTCAAGGGCGGGCGTTTTGGGTACTGTATTTTGTAACCTCTGATTCACAGCCTAATTTGCAAAACGATTTTGATTCCTTACGGACTCTACAGTCTATATGGAAAAGCAGGTGATATAATCAGTACTAGCCGTATTGAACGAGGTCTGCATAGACCGGTGTTGCTAACCAGACGGCCTTGTGTGTCATGCATCCAATGTTATTGTACTGATGCTAATTACGTGTGAAATATCACGCTGGAGTTCCTAACAGGGTCAGTAGAGACAGCTAATTCGTTTTTAGGTTTCGGCCGACCGACGTGGACAAAGAAAGCAAAGAAGATGATACCAGTGTTCCTCAAGGATTTTGTGGGAGTCATAAGCAACAAAAAGCTCATTTATTGGGCCTAGAACAAGCCATACTTGACAATATTTAGATTAAAATAGTAACTGAGCACGTAGAAACTTTTTCTTGGTTTAACACAATTATTAGAACTTTCAAATCGTTACCTTTAACTAACTAAATATGTTCCACATAGAAATAGCTACATTTAAGCAATTCCGACATGGGAAATAACTTTACCTCGTCGGCTAGAAATGTATAGCCAATGCGTGGATTTGCTCACGACATTCGTCTTTCGTTTGAACCTCGTGACGAATCAGTGGCATGTTTGAAGTTACACTTGTTTGAAAACACAGAACTGCATGCCGCTGCTCATTTCGACAACAACACTGTTTTATACGAAACACGTATTTCAGATATAATGTCATGGTTTTGGAAAGGATGAATGAACTGAGAAACTATCGTCACGCGGAAATAAGGACTAAGTATACCATGACAATGAAGTACAGAGTTAGGAAAGGGCAGGGCCTATGTATTAAATGATAAATGATTTTATTTCTGTAAGTACGTTTGTACAAACACTTTTACACGTCAATCATATTTTAAAAACTAGATGAGGTCGGCGTTTCCTATCTGACTACTCTGAGAAAAAAGGCCGAAACAAACTCACAGTCTCTTTTAAAGTCCAGACATAATCTTGGTCAGATCATGTGAAGACCATGTAGATTGGTGTCTGAAACGGTCTTTTGAGGAAAAACCATACAGATTGAGCAGACCTGTCCAGTCAATGCACGCATTTGTCAGTAATCTTGCCGCTCAACTGAGAACTTAAGGAGCACAACGATTCGACGAACAATACCAAAGAAAGGACATTTGGGTAGGTCGCATAAATTACTCAAGCTGCCAGATCGTGAAACTAACTAAGAAATTAAATAAAAAAAGTAATAAACCACATAATCTTCACATTCACAATAATTAAAAAAAATATAATACTTTACAAAGTAAATACTCATGTCATTGTATGGGAATATCTATTGACTCATAATCTGAATTCATGATTAATTATGATGAGAGTACTGCTAGTAGGATTTAAGTACCCATTTATTTAAAAAGCACTACTTGCATTCCCCTTAAAAATTCCAGGAAAGTGAACAAGTTTTTAAAAGAAAACTGACGTAAAATCATAGTCTTGTATTTACTTCATTGACAATCACTATAAAGACGCCAAATCAGTGACTAATGCGAGGTATTTAAAGTTTTATCGGAGGAAGGACGTTGATAACGCCTTTGGCGACAAAAGGTGAATAATATAATTATTTTGTCGATTTGACTAAGAAAGATGTGTTTCTATGAAATAGCAAAGTTCCTAAGTTACAAATAAGAGAAAGTGTGTGTGTAGGCGATGGACTAGAATCTGTCAAGGCTGAGTAATGTCTTATGGCACTGGTTTTAGAAATTGAATTGAGGAATCCCACGAGGTTCCAGAGAAAAGTTGAGAACCACCCTTCGAACTGTTGTTTTGGTTGAAACCTCAACAGTAGCGTCAGGTCGTCGACTAGTATTTGGTAATTATCTATCTGGGTAGTGCAGATATTGCTTCAAAATCAGTCAATATTCCGACTATTGTGCATTATTCTCTGGATGAATAACATGAGAGCTCGAAAGTGTATTTCCCTTTCTTCTCCAAACAAAGTTTTCCTCTCATGATCACAAACATTTGCACTAAAAGTGTGCGTCAACAAATACCGTCTGGCCTGCATATGATAATACCAAAGAACGTTGTGTCTGCTCTTATCAGGGGTCAACGTATTTGAAAATATTTTGTAAGTTACTTGAACTTACTAAATATTTTTATTCACTATCACTGTATGTTTATAGTTTTTTGAAGGAATAGTAAACAAAGGACTTCGTTCTAGTTTTTGCAAAAAGACTGGGGGGTCATCGAAATGTATTCCCTCGGTTAATAGAGATCACAACAGCTTTGAAGAGAAAGGTACAAGTAGAAAGATGCATTTCCGATATCGTTGCGAAGATTGGTATGACAAACATCCCGTAGCCCATATTACAAACATTGTTGGACTTTCTGGTTTTTCCGGGGTCTACCAAGTTAATGAACGGCGGATAAAGCTTATCCAAATGACGATCCAGTCATTAAATAATCAACGAATGTTATCCAAAAAATACCCCAGCTATCGGAACAAAATTAAGTACGAGATTCAATATTTAATGCACTTCAACGAAACCCAACCACGTGGTTACTTCGGGGCACAGTTGACACACATTCGCGGAACCGCTTTAAAAGCTATACACATAAAAAATACAAGTAACTTCTGAACCAACTTACATAGTTCATTATCAAGGACTTCGGCCGCCATTTGGAAACCACTTTAGACCTTTTATATTCACGTTAGATCGTTACCGGTAGCGGTTAAAGTTTGGACACGTATGGCCCTTGCGACGGAAGAGCAATGTTTTTATCCCGGAAACATTTTATGGGGGATACCGTCGGTTTTAATTGCGGATAAAAGTCACGTATTTGATTATTATAACAATACTAGCGACCCGCCCTTGGGGGCCTACTCTCTAGGTCCGTCAACGAGGATACGGGCCCATCTGAAAGTAGTTAGATACATAAAAGTGAACCCTACTCCCGATTAATTAACTCTTCCGGACGGCAAAAACACATCAGGAGTGAGGACAACTGTCTAAACGTTAGGTCATTCATTTTTTGTTCGGGCCCTGGACTAATCTTATATGTCCGATAGTGATACAGAGTTGGAAACGTCCGTAACTTTGGCCGAAACGACGGACTTGGTGCTTAGGGACAATGCCGAGATTCGCACGGTTTTTACGGATTGACAAAATATCGAGATTATTTTACCTATGTAAGTTTAATAGTGATGTATTATCTATACATAATAACGTTCCAAAATACATTGTCTAAATGATGGTGAAACACGCATCAATCGTTGAGAAGATTAACACGGTCACACACAGACACGAAAAGCAACTTTATTTTATAATAATTATGTAGGTTTAGTACGCATGTATAATCTAGAAGCCTACGTTGTTGAAATCAGTTCTAGGCATTTGCAAAACCTATTCGTAACATCTGGCATCAACTGCCAAAAGTTCAGATGAGTTTGAGACCCAAAAGTGTATTTTTGTTGGAAAAGATTTTTGTATCGAAGTAGGTATGTTATTGGAAAGCTCAAAACGGTGGATCAACATCATTTTACCATAAGGTGTTCTAGCTGAGTTTTAGGTACATCTTCCTACACAACTACGGCGCAGCAAAGGCTATTTTGATATTTAATAAACATTAAAGCCCTATGTTGCTGTCTTGAAACAGTCCTTCTATTGCAAGTAATTCTGACTATCTTGTAGATACTGTATCGTTGAAAAACTTGAAGTTACTACGTCACACTAAGGTGATAAACTTATTTGACATTCATATTAAGGAAGCGACATTGTCCCAGCGACAATGATTAACATTGACTGGCAACCTTGTTTGTGTTACCAGAAGGAAACTGATGTCATATAAATTAACTGACATTTGCATGATCAGGGCTTGATGGTAATCTCTTACTATGGGCATGCGCAAGGAGGCGGGGCTAGGTTGCGCAGGATTGCTGCAAAGCACGACTTTGAGCAAAAACAGAGACTGATTGTTTTTTTTTTATTTAAGATGGGTTTGGTCTTGACTCTAGTCTAGGTCAGTGGTGACAGAGACAGAGTCGACGGTGGAGTGAGCTTACCCAGAAGAAGCCTGTTCACTCTCACTTTGAAGAGATTAGGGTTGTATGCGTTCGGAAACACAGACGCGGGTAGAGAGTTCCATTCTTTTGCTGTGCGCATTACAAAGACATTTGGAAACGCTTAATGCGAATTGGTGGAATAGCAACAAGGTAAGGATGGTAACTTGCAGTGCGTCTAGATGAACGATGGAAGAAGGGGGAAAAGTTTAGCGAAAAACAGTAAGCATGGCTGCAAAAATAAATGCTGTAATAATAACTGTGTTCGTATTTGGAAGGCGAATTGATTAATGAAAAGTAAATAAAACAATTAACTGCTCTGTCTTAATTCATGAATGGACTGTGGGGATTCTTTTATTGATATGTCTTATCAAATTACTCATCATATTTTTCTCAGATCTTTTTAATTAAGACGATGTTATTTCTTCTTTGGCTCATTTAAAGACGTGTACGGTAAATTTTGCATATTTTTAACTGTGTTAGTTACGCCACGATAAAATAGTAAACTAATCCCTAATACGGTATCGTCGTATCGTATCAACTAGTCGCGAGCATTATCGCTACAGGAGGAAACGACCTTTATACCTGTTGTGACGTTGGTCATTGGTCAATGTGCTAAACTTTTTTTATCGAGTTTGTGTTGGTAAAACCTTTTAAAACATTTTGCAAGGTGACGTATTAATGAATTTTCGTCATTTCGCGCCTATCCGAACTGACATACTTCTACGAAATTAACAACTTGAACTGTATGAATTATTTTTTATTTCTTGGTACCTATGTTGAATGAATGATCTCTTTACTTGCTAGATTTTTTCCGAGATAGAATCTACTAATTATTGCACATTCTAATTCAAATCATCTTCTACCACATCTAATGGAGACACTATAGACGTTTCTGGCTTTAAATTTATAAGAAAAATATATTAATATTTTGTGTTGCTGTTTTATGTCTAAGCTATATTTAATTATTATAAAAGCGGTACCAAGTTATTATGAAAAGTAGGCAATTAATATATCAATTGGAAAAAGTTGGAAAGTTGAAGATTAAAAGTTATCAATCATGTAGCATGTAGGTACCTACTGCTCATCATTTACTGAATGAAATCAAAAGATAAAGGCCTATGCCCTGTTTCAAAATTATTACAAGAATTATTAGTAGGATTATTTGAAGAATATGGTTTGAATATAATAATTACTAAATATCATTATCTGTCTAGCCTTTTCCCAAATATGCTGGAGTCGGCTGCCAGTATAACCAGATGCAGCTGAACACTTACATGGAGCGACTGCCTATCTGGCTAATACGATACGATCTGGTAAGAATGATCGTCAGATTTCCGGGTTTCTGACGGCCCGTAACGACTATCAAAGATCGACGAATGGCAGCCGGGACCAACGGCTTGACGTGCTCTCCGAAGCACGGAGGGGTCTTGGTAATAAAAAAAGATGGTCACCCATCCACAGACCAACTGCGGCAAGCGTAGCTTAACCTTATCGATCGACCCGTGCGGCTGCTATGACTGAGCCACAACCAAAAACCCGAGCCAATAATTACTAAATAATAGAATTAAAAATCAATGACCTTATTATTATCTCATGATAATGTTTCTTAGAAAGACAAAAAAATGCTCCACATAAAATACAGCTGAATACCAAGCTGCATCCGGTTAGACTGGAAGCCAACCCTAAAAATAGTTGGGAAAAGATAATGGGGTGTTGGGAAGATGATGATAATAATGATTTCTAGAAATCTGAAAAACCTGTATGTGGTATCTGTTAACAATTAAATACCTGTGTTTAGTTATAAATAAACCAGAGTAAAGGTCAACAGAGCTCAAACAATGACGTCCGAAACAAATGACTGTACAAAGATATTATCAGTAGCCATCTCATTGTGATAAACATAGAGATTTGCCACCTATGACGTGCTGAATCAAGGGTGCCTACATATTTTATTTAGTCCAAATATTAATGACATAATTATTGATACACATACTATAGGCAGAACCTACAGAATGCCACCTGCTACAATCCAGGTGTGTACCAGATACATACCATTTAATTTGTGATTATTATTTTCATGTTTCAAGACTTGTTGTGTGTTAATACTTTCTGAAGAACATGATTTCTCAACATAAGAGAAAATGATGATATGGATAAAATCATCTGATTATTGTGTTACACCAGTAAAAGTTGTAATGGATTACCAATTTCAATCTAAAATAGTTTATTTAGGGCTTATTTTTCAATAGCCAGATAACTTGTAGCCGAGGAATAAATATTGCCATTTGACAGCTTTTGTATAGAAAATACGTGAAACTGTCATATTAATTTAATCTTCTCACTAGAATAGAACTCACACTTTAGAATTTGTTTGAAAATTGTTTATTCATTTAAAAGTAAAGCAATCCATTTATTTCTACAGTGTATGGAATGGACACTTTGAAAGTTCTTTATGTGATGTTTTATTTATATATTGACACCAAAAATATTCAGCACTACTACAACCATATTGATGATGGCTAGAGAAAGACACTATTTACAACCAATTTGTTTTCATACATCACAAAGGTTCTTTCAATAGGAGTAATAAAAATTTTAATACAGATAGTTTTCTCAATAGAAGTTTTGATTAAGTGTGAATGAGTGAAAAAAATATATAAATATTCATTGTTTGTTTTTAATGAGTCAAGTTCGATTGTTTTTTTTTTTCTGGAATCTATACTAGTTGGTTGCCTATTTTATTAGAAGTTTAGAAAAATATATGGTTTCCTGAATTACTAGATTAGAATCAGCTGTTTGTCAAATAGTTGTAAGTAGGTACATACCTACAGTTACTTTTTTGATACTCATGATAAGAACTTTAGTTTCATAGAAAATGGTTGTTTATATTCTGGGATAAGGTTTTCTAATTCTAGGTCAAAATTTTTTTGTTACTGGTATGTTTGGTAAATTAATAACCAACTATATTACTGAGAACTGTGCTAGATAAATTAATTATGGTTGTCAGTTAGATGTTGTAAATATTTGTGGTTACAAACTTGTCAAATCATATGATCAATCATTAATGAGGAGAGGATTTAACATAAATATAGAGTAAATAAACGGCTGGGACAAGGTTATTAGCAAGGTCTCCAACAAGAAACAGTAAAAACTAAGGTTATATGAAGTGAAACATACAAAAACTTACACAATACTGAAAGAGGGGCTAGCAACTACACTAGACACTTAAAATGAACACTTTTTTCGTACGAAACGTACGGTGCGCACACGAATAACGGAATCAACTGGAGACTACTTGAGACTACTATCTTAGGTAGATAATGTTTATCATATCAAAGGCAACGTTACCACGAAGAATATCCAAGTTGCTTACATGTGACGTCACAAAACAACCACCCAATTCGCAAATACACAACACAGACATTCGATAAAGTTGCTAATCGCGGCCTAAATACGACAACTACTCGGCGCGCTACGTCAGCCCAGGCGCGCTACAATTGCTAACTACGGGCTACGGCTGCTCCAGCGGGTGAAGGTCTAACTTGCACAGTCACACAGTCAGCATTCGCTACATAGAAAGTTAGTGACGGGCAAACATAGAGGCAATATCAAAAACTTACCAAATAACAAGGACTGTCGTTGTAATAAATGTTTATTCCTCAGTCAGACTTATTCACGTAAATATATATCACACATTATACTGTTATCACGTTACACAACACGGTATCACACGATTTACTATAGAATTTTGTTAATTTTTCGTCTAAACAAAACAGTTTTTGACGAATTGACAATTATCGTTTTTATTCGTGACAAAATCAACATGTCCTCCAACAGGTCATCCGGTCATAATTTTATTTGATTAATACGAAATTACCATAAATATAGCAACAAAATTACCTTTACAAGTTTTCAGTTTTTATTTGAAGCACAAGATAAATCTTCAGTAGTATTATATTTATAGTTACAAACACATCATTAAAAGTTTCTCAATTTACAACTATATAACTATAGAACGTAAACTATTTTTGTAATAGTATGTTCTTTTTAGTTGATTAGTAACATGCGAAACTTATCACACTGGCGCTAGTAGTCCGTAAAGTAATAACAAACTTACAACACGTCGTGGGACGCAATCAAAGTAATCAAACTGTAATCAGGGGGCTTACTATGAGCTTCTAAGAAAACATTCAATTTCCAGTCAGTTCAAAAGCAGGCCTGCTACCTGCTAGTGAATTGCTATAAAGTCGTACTATGACAGTATTATAGGTGAACGACGAAGTTGAATGGTAATAAAATTATTGTCTGTGGCCTGCTGTAATGTTATTGTATTTTTAAGTAACGTTCAAAAACGTAAATTCTATTTTCACTTTACCAATTTTTGTTTTTAAATAAGTTTTTTTTTTTTTGGGTATATACATATTTTAACTATGATTATGGTTAACAAGTTAGATTGATACATTATCTAAAAGCACCAAAAAGCTCAATTTTCCCTTCAAAACCACTTTATAATTTGAAAGATTCAAAGTAATTTTGAACGTGTGTGGATATCGCATAGCTCAATGGGATATCCACACACGTTCAAAATAATTTGTCATGCAACTATGTTGGTGGCGATGGCGCCCAATAAATGTTTGTATTTTATCCAAGATTTTTACCTAATTCTACGGATTTCCCTTTCCCTGTCCATTTCCTGATTTCTCAGTTAGTCCGGTCAGTCACTAGGTCGTTGAAAGTTGTTCTTTATATTTCGTTGCAATTTTTTATTATATATCCTCTTCACAATGACGTAAGTCTGTTTAGGTACCTTTAGGAAAATATCATAATGGTGTACAGTCTGTCAAGAATGTCGTTAGAAAGAATATGTTTAGGGCGCCACCATAATTTATATGGTATCCCTGCTTATTTCGACTGAAAGGTTTTGATACTCACTTTTTTTTCAATAGTTGACAATTATTAATTTATTATTATGTTCCCTTTACTGTCATGTGTATTATCTGACAGATCTATCTGACACTCAGGGAGCAAAAAAAAGTTTTGGCTTTAATTGGTAATGGTTAACAACACTGGTGCCTAATGGTTATGTATTCTGTAGTTTGTTTGTGATGTTTATTACCTGATTTTATCAAAATTTGTTTTGACCAAGTCTTGTTTTCGTCCTGTCAGCTACTGACATTATCTACCACAAAGTGCAAAATTCGATGGTTTGCCTCTCTGCGCTGCCGTTTCAACATGACGCTAGTGGAATATCAATAACAACTCAATTGCCAAAAAAAATGCGAGTTTATTAGATAATTCTTTATTAATCGGAATCCAAATCTCCTGCATAATTCGAAATAAATCCGAACTCCTGCCTAATTATATTGGTCCAAATAGTTGAAATTGTCAAATAGTCCAATTGGTCGAAATCATCGATGTGTTTTGTAGGTCGGCCTTTCGTGTATTTTCCAGGTGTTACAAATTTACCTCCATTCTTCATGCCTTCGTCCACTATGCGCCGAATTCTGCTTTCAGAAACACCTGAAATCAATAAAGACATGTTAAATAACAAATACCTTATACACATCTAAATAAATAACACAAAAGGATCAAAACCGTCGAGTGGTAGTATAATAAATCATAGGTAAAGGGCAATGCAACTTTTGCCATACATAGCTGGCATGTTTTTTTTTTCTTTTCGCCAAAAGTGAAACCTAGGCCATATGTTAGAGGATTATATCAGAAATCAATAGCAAAAAGAACTAGGTCTACCAACCGTAACCGAACCAAGTTAGAGAGTGTTTAGTAGATTGCTATTGTTTTTTTATCAGGCGTTAATTTTCTTAAATAAAAATACTCCGTGTGTAATATTTTAAGTTTCCCATTGTTAAATACTACTCGGCAACTCTAATGAGTCATTCCGCATCCCCCCGCTTCTGCATACGTCGACGGGCGCGGTAGGGGGCGGCGGCGGCAGGCGGAGGCCAAGTGACTCGTTTCAGTTGTCGGGTTATGGATTAAGTAGGTTGTTAAATATTTTTACTAAAACACATTTGTATCTGATAATACATACAGTCCTTACTGAGCTCAGCTTTCACGATAACTACAACTGGAGCCTTCAAATCAAGCGTAAATAGTTTCGCATCATACAGATTGCGCGCGCGGTGTCAACAAGACACGCCGCGTGTTCCTAGAAATCCCCACGCGCATGGAAGAGAATAGCATATCGTTGTCCCTCTCTATCCCGAGCTTGCAGACCTCTTTCTGTTGCTGCTGCTGCTGGCTCACTCACCTTTCTGCCTTCGGATTGTGTGCGTTGTTTCTGTGTACTTACCGTTAGTGATTTTACCTTGGCTTTAACTTGGCTTTGATACATTGGATACCGTTTCTGTTTTAACTTGTGACTTGGCTGTGTTTATGGGACTTGGTTTGTGTTGTGACGTGAAGTAACTTGTGCTGGCTACAATGTCTAATAGACCATGTATTATAGGTTAGATATTTCGGTTTTGGAAATGTTTAACATCGACGTCATCAATCCGTGGCTGCTGCGTAGCCGAATCCAATCGCGACATAGACGACAGCGCACATACTTCGTCTATCTTTTGATAGAAGGGCTTAATGATGGCGTAGCAGCAATAAAAGGGCATTACTGTTCCTGTATTTCTGGGAAGAGAACACTTGGTTGTTGTAGCCACGTCATGTCTGTATTGTGGTTCATGGCGTGGGGCAGACATCAACAAAACTTAAGTCCTCCAGATCAATTTCTGGATTTCATAATAAGACAGGATGGGGGAAGAGAGACGAGTAATGATGATGATTAATTAGGTTTATCTATAAGAATTTAGTAGTTTAACACTTTCACTGTGCAATAAACCACATATGATTCATGTGATTGTTTAACTATTGTGTCTGCTTTGTGGGCAGTGAAAGTGATATAATTATTGTTCTATGATAATTGATAAGGTAAACAAAGGTTTTTGTAAAACCAGAAGTACTAATTATTTAATAAATAGTTTCGGATTTTATGGTTGTGTCATTTCTTTTTTCGTAAGAATTATGGAATATTCGTACAATTTATGAAAAGTAACCCAGAATACCTATCCTATAGTGGAATAAGAAATGGATATAAGAAAAATAGATCAACGCCTGACAAAAATATACTAGCAATACTTCCATATGTATCTTCGTTCGGTTACGGTTGATTGACTTGGTTCTTTTTGCTATTGATTTCTCGTATTGTCCTTTAACATATAACCTAGGTTTCATTTCTGGCGAAAGAAAAAAAGTAAATCATGCCAATAGTTTGCATTGGCCTTTCATAACCTCAACGAAATATAAACAATGATAAAAATAGATAAATTATACTTAAAAACAGAACATTATCAAGAGATTATTAAAGAATATCAACCACAAAGCTACGATGTGACAGCTGAGGTACTCTGTTTGACAATTATTCAGTGTGGCCAGTATTAGGAAAAGCAGTAGTTCCCAAAACATTCTTTTCATGACTTTCTTGACAGACTGTACTTACTTTACAAAAAGTGGCCTAACATGTATATTTAATTAACTTGGTGGTTTTATTCCTAGTGAAACACGAACGAGTCGTCGTGTTAGTATGACCCAACCAACTGCTTCACCTATGGGAGTTCCTATCTAATCATAGAGAAATTGCAGTTGGGTATAACAAATCCACCCAAGGATGGGAGCATAACAAGCGAATGTGGAAAAGGGCTGCAGACATTTTAAATTCTGCTGGCGAAGAACCTGGTAAGTCTGGGTCCGATGGTTAGAGAAATAATAAAGTGTTGTATAAGCACGTATGTTATCTTTTTATTAACAAAGACTTCACAACCTCATCAAATCGACAAAAATTTAGGTGCGTCCTCATAACAGGTTACCTCGAACCTCGAATTACAAAACAATTTTGAAAAAGCTTAACTAATAGTAACTTTTTCAAGTTGGTTTATTTTGACGTTACAGCCGTTCAATAGTCGTTTTGCGGTTGTCAATTAGCGCGTAATGGTATGAAAATTCTATACAAAAAAAAGGTGAACGGTTTTCGTAAACGTCAACGCAACAAGCCTGCGGCAGGCCTGCTAATGAGCACAGAGCATGTAACTTTAACTAATGAGATGTCATAGTACAAAAAGGCAGGGCAGTCCAACTTCTGCCCTGCTATAAGAGCTCGTGGTTAGCCTCTATTAAAATACGCTGGACTGGCTATCGCTATCAATTTCATGTGCCTATTTGAAAATCGCCATTTTGGCGCTGACGGCAGCAGTGTGGGGGAATGGAACTAATACTAGTGATGTATAACAAAAGGTTTGTTATCGATAAAAACTTTTCTGATATCGACCACAATGATAGAAATATTACCAACGCTATTGTTACAGATTTTCTATAAATTAAATTGGTTTAGGTAATTATTAACATGTAACATTCGTGTTGTCTTTTATACGTAATATGTTTTAAAAAACGTGAAATACGTTTTATAACAAGATTTACTAAAATTGTAGATAATTGATTTAAAACAATACAGGCATATATTTTGTTAAATGTTACTAAAACACAGATAAAAAGACATGTCTGCACTAGTTGAGTACCTAACTAAACTAATGAACTATAGATAGTCGTAATAAGCAGATATGTTACGTAGAAAACAGAACTTGAAATAGCAGTATCTAGTACTGTTTATGGACTGTAATAATAAGTATCACATGTCCGGTTGACCCCTTCCTTCCTTGTTCTCCTTAATCGGATAACAGTTCACTATAGGATCAATAAATAATAAAATTCTGTAAAATAGTAAATTACTAAGATAGAAATAGTAATTAATAAGATAATCCCTTCCTATAGAGTGCACAATAAGATATTATTACTAGTCACATACCGCATGTTGCCATGTGATAAGAGACACAATCTCTCTACTAAGTCTGTAATTACGGTAATTAACTTGTAACAACTTAATTACCACAGGGGAGGGGGACAGGGAAATAAAAAAAACATTCTCAAATCACATATTTTATTAAATTAAAAATTACTGTCGAGCCATTTTTTCAACGTAGTCCGTGACTGATGTTTTAAGAAACAGGTTTCCGTGAAGTGTTTAGAACACAGATGATACATTGTCGGAGTCCAGTTGACAACCTTCATATTTTTTAACCAAAGTTTGAGAGTGTAATCGGAGGGGAACCTGTAATTAAAGGAAACATTAAAGTAGGTATGGGTAAAAAATTATAAATTATATACATATATCTATAAATAAATAGAACATTTAATGAGAATTATGAATCATAAGTGTTAAATTATTTGTTATTGACTCTAATAATAATAAACCTTGAAGTGGTTTGCTATTATTAGAGATCATTATAATGTGCGTATCATTATTTTAACAATGATGAGCATGACTTTTGTTTTACATCACAATATTACGAAAGTATCGATATGAATTTTGACATCCCTAACAAAAGTTATTGGTTTTAAAAATGTTCGTAAAATCCCGTAAACTCGAATAGTTTACGTTTATTATTGTTAGAATACACTGTTTTAAGCGGTTTTCTAATAAGCATTTATGTTTTAGATTCACTTACTTGTGAAAACTGACACCACTGCCCATTTCGTATCGTGTTTTACAATATACGCACGATTTCATGTTGGACGAACAATGCAAGCTATGCTACAATCACTGTCACTATTATAACACTTTAATTTATATCACAATCACAGTAAACACTTTAGAAAACTTTTTATTCCGCAGATACACTTAGCGTAAAATCAACAAACAACGGCCATTTGCAATCTTATTAGTTCTCAGAACTCTCACGTCTGTCACTGGGGGCGCTTTGAATCGGCACAGCAAATAGCTGTCATTTTGTATGGGATAGCCAGTCCAGCGTATTTTAATAGAGGTCAGTGCCCCAGACCAAAACATAAGGCAGAGCTTAGACAATGTTGGAAAGAGATCAATTAATTTTCAGGTGGCAACTCCGTCCCGTCGACGAGCCCAAGCACTCAGCACAGATAAAAAATAATTAATCTGAGATCTGAAGGGACGAAATGAAACGGTCTTTCCGATAAATTTTATAAGAATTTCAAACAATTAAAGGATTGCTGTTATATAAAACATGAATACCTCAAGTTTTTCCGCAGACCCTTCACATGGGAAAGGAGCAGACACAGCAAAAAAATTCGTAAGTAGAATTCCGAAAACTTGGAGGTTATGTTTGTTCTTGAATTAGATTATAAACACAAAAACTATGTGTATCTCGTAGTTTAAACTTCACGTTGTTGACCTGTTCCTTTGTCAGCCCGTTTACATGGTTTCTATTGTGGTTAAAGTCTTCCCAGTTTTTACCGCTTTATATTCGGTGCCGCCTAAAGTTCTGCTCATGTTCAAATAGAAAAAAGTGGGAACTTTTCGTCAAATTAAAATTTTACTGGCCTTTAAGAAGCATTACGTATGTTAAATATCAACTTTACTGCAGGAGACTCAATCTGTGCAGCACAGTTGTAAAAATTTAATTATTTACAGATCCTACCAGATAAATGCTTCCAAAAACATGTTGGATGTGCATGGGGACGAGGAAACAAGTTTACGATATACCCTCGAAGTCAAACTGTGAACAGAACACCAACAAACATAGCAGATAACAAACTCTTAAACATCCGCCAAGATATCCTCCTCTTCACCCCAATCCTCAGGAAACTCGTTAACGAGTCCAATGGAACATATTTATCACTGCAAAAAGCTGCTGAAACTGCCAAAATTTCAGACAACCACGTTGAATTTCTCAAACTATCCCGCCAATTTCGCTCAATCCTCCGAGTGTGCATTGAAAACCTTCAAGAAGCTGCCTCAAAAGAAGAGAATGGCATTGAAAAGAACAACTTACTATCCTACATTACAATATTCTACTCTATAGAATGTATTTGGCATTTATGTGAGATTCTGTACATAGACAATGTTCCAGGAGACATAGTTTTACCATATTTGTTGGAATGGGTGCGGTTCCACTTTCCATGTCATGAGCAGACTGCTGCTGGGCTGTTGGACGCTTGTGAGAGGGATTCGCAACTACATGAAGACTATTGGGATACTGTAGTAGGCATGGTAGTACAAGGTAGAGTGGATGTGGCGAGAGCACTGCTTAAACTACATTCTGCTACAGATAGTAATGAGTTCAAGCTGGTTGACAACTCTTTGAGGAGTATGCCAGTTTATAGTGTAAGTTTTTTGTTATCTATAACTTATTTTGTTAACTAATCAATTTTAATTTAAAAAGGGGTTATGTCCATCTGATCTTGGTTTTGTTCTTTTAAATACACACAAGTAATTATGAGCACTGGTCCTCATTTTATCACAAACTTAATGAAATGGATATGTGAAGAATTCTACTCATGTTTGTGATGCAGGTGTATGGAGGCATATCCACAGGGGAGTTCACAATATCCTGGAAACACTGGCAGGCTGAGTGCAGGTCTAAGCTCAGCAGCAGAGTGCTGGCTTCGCAACCAAACCTGGAGCTTATCATGAGGGTATCAATAGATTATCACTTTATTAAAGCTATTTGTAGAAATTAGAGTTAGTCAGTGTTCACCAAGTCACCCCTTGAAAGGATTCTGTACAAATCTAAAATTGGCACTATAATTTATATTTTTCCCTATTTATTTAATTATACCTATATCCCAGTCGTTTTCATGTACTTAACTGATGTAGAAGGACCATTTATATTAACTTAACATCAAATCTTTAAACATTCATTCTGATCTCCAGATAATAATCGGTGACTACACGGCCTTTGAGTCAATACGCAGCAAGTACTCGTCTTGGTTCGACATCCTGGGCGGCTGGGTGATGTTCACGGCGCCGTGGTCGCGGCGCCACGAGCTCGGGGCCGCGGCGGCCGCGTGCGCGGGGCTGGCGCCCGCGGGCGTGGCGCCGGCGCCGCACTCACACCTTGATGACATGGTGCGCGCACTGCTGGAGGGGGATCTGCATCAGGTAATCATTATTTTATTTTATTTTATTGGGAAAAGAAACAGTTACACATTACTTAGTAAATATTAAAATGATTACAATAGATGGTTAAATGTGTAACCAACGACATTTTCCACAAAATATAGATAACAAATAATTAGGTTTTAAAAACGTCATGCAGTGAACTAAATAATACCTACAAATAAATAATCAAAAAACAAAAAAAAAGTATACTTATATTTTAATATAACAAATGAACGACAACAATTTACAAAGAAATAAACAATGTGGATTATTTGGAGATAGTTTCTACGATATTTCTTTTAAATTGAACAGCGGAGAGGACAAACATATCAATGTGGTTAAAGTACTTGTTTAAGTTACTAGTTAGTCAGCGCAGAGGCGCACGAAGTCCTGCGTTAGTGCGGCAGGAAGAGACGGCAAACACAGGCCGCATGCGCACTCCACGACATACTGTGGTTCTAGGCACTATGTAATTTATTTTATTCCGTGTTTCGATACAGTCATATACATTGCTACAAAGATCGAACAAGAATACTGCCTCTAGGAGTGTGCGTCTAGATTTTAAATTCGGCAGATTATATTTCTTAAGCAAATCAACATAAGGTATGTAAGTGCGAAAGCATCGGAAATGCATGGCTTTTAACAATTTCCTTTGTACGCTTTCAATGCACTCTGAGTATTTATTGTAGAAGGGATTCCACACAAACACTGCATATTTTAACTGCGATCTAACCAATGACTTATACAGGTACAAGTAAGTTGAGGGCCGCAAAAAGTCTTTAGTAGATCTCATTACAAAACCGTACATGCGGAAGGCGTTATTAACAATGTGATCTATATGTAGGCTCAAGGCGTCAAGGTGAAGTTTTTCATCCAGAAAAACCCCGAGATCTTGAACCAGGCGCACCCTTAATAATGTATTACTGTCCAATGAATAGGAGTATTTCACGACATTCTTATTTTTTGTGAAGCTGATTCAGCAACACTTGGATATGCTAAGTTGTAGTTTATCACTAGAGCAATAATCAGTGAAACGATCTAAATCTTCTTGCATTAATCTGCAGTCTTGTAAATGTTTTATTGGCCTTTAAATCTTTAGATCATCTGCATAGAGCAATGCTTTTGAGTTTTTAAAACACGTTATAATATCGTTTATGAAAATAATAAACAAAAGGGGCCCTAAAATTGAGCCCTGAGGCATCCCAGACGTGACGTGAATTGAAGAAGAATGGAAACCGTTAATAACTACTCTCTGAGTTCTGTTCCTTACATAGGAGGAGAACCAACGTAATAGATCGCCACGTATTCCGTTAAAGGCGATTTTATGCAAAAGTAAATTATGGTCTACTTTGTCGAATGCTTTCCGAAAATCAGTATATATGGCATCTACTTGAGTGCGAGAATCCATATTCTTAAATAAATATTCTACAAAGGCTACCAGGTTGGTTGTAGTTGAGCGTTTTTAACAAATCCGTGTTGTTGATGGGTAATGCTATTGTGAAGTACAGGATACATTCTGCTGTGGACTAACCTTTCGAGAAGCTTTGGCAGAACAGACATAATTGATATGGGGCGATAATTCTCCACATTTTCTTTAGACCCGGACTTTAAAACTGGTGTAATATCCGCAGACTTCCATGCCTCGGGAAAGGTTCCTTGTGTCAGGGATTTATTAAATCAAAATCAAAAGTCATTTATTCAAATTAGGCTGAGAATCAGCACTTTTTGAACGTCAAAATCACATAAGACAGTCCCCCCAAAACGCCCACCCTTCACCACTTCCTAGTGCTTTAGCTGGGAAGAAGAAGTGGCGGAACAAACTCCCCAGCAGCACTGCTGTCTGTTCAGTTAGAAGAACTGGATTCTATACATATAGTAATAAATAAATTAACATTACGAAACACAAAAATATTAAAATTATTTGCCATATGTCAGCTAGCACACGCCAATATTTAAAACTATACTCAAGCATAAATAAATAATAAAAACAAAAACGCAAACAGAACTTAATACATAATAAAAAGCCTCCTGGCATAAAGGGCCTGAAATAAGATTTGCACCGGGATTGAAATGTTCTCTGCAGTCGCTTTAAGAAAAGCGACGGGGAGACCATCAGGTCCCGGTCCTTTGGTCGAATCCAAAGACTGTAGCGCCCTCAACACTTCATTAACATTATGTGGTAATACGAAAACAAAGTAGCAGTTTTTGAGGTCGATTGAGGTTGCAAGATAGGTGTCTGATAGTCGTAACCAAACAGTGTACCTGATAGCAGACCAAGCTAAAGTCATGATTGTTATCATTCAGTTATGTTTTCAGATAGTATAGGAAGAGGTTTAGGTAAATTAATGGTTGCTGTGATTAACTCAAGACAATGTTTATGTTCTTTCTCCAAAATTAGCTTACCTACTGACAAGTTATACGAGTTCATATAATTGTTTATTTTATTTGACTATATTGGTCATTTTAGTTTAATTTAATTTTTATTTATTATTGACATAATCTACTCATTTCAATGTTTTTTAATGAGTTGTATTGCAATATATGGTTAGCTAGCGACCTCGACAGTTCATAATATTATTCTTTTGAACAACCGGCAGCAAGTTCGTCATGCTCCCTTAGATGTCAATGCTTGCGGTAGCGTCGGGGGTCGGGTTGCCTCCTTCCCTCAAATATGGCGAGGGGGGTACTGGCTGATCTTTGCGTTATGCTCGTGAACGGGTGCTGCTTGTGGTGACAGGTCATCTTGCTGACTATGGTTTTGTTATTGTTATTAGAAATTAATGTTTCTTTATTTTACTTCGAAGGTCCTAGTTTATCATTTGTGGCTACAAGTTACAGCTATATACATATAAACATAATGCAGCATTGCATATGTAAGCGGGCACGCCCTTTATGCCAGGAGGCTTTTTATTATGTATTAAGTTCTGTTTGCGTTTTTGTTTTTATATTATTTATTTCTGCTTGAGTATAGTTTTAAATATTGGCGTGTGCTAGCTGACATATGGCAAATAATTTTAATATTTTTGTGTTTCGTAATGTTAATTACTTATTACTATATAGAATCCAGTTCTTCTAACTGAACAGACAGCAGTGCTGCTGGGGAGTTTGTTCCGCCACTTCTTCTTCCCAGCTAAAGCACTAGGAAGTGGTGAAGGGTGGGCGTTTTGGGGGGGACTGTCTTATGTGATTTTGACGTTCAAAAAGTGCTGATTCTCAGCCTAATTTGAATAAATGACTTTTGATTTTGATTTTTGATTTAATTAGTAACAACCAGAGTTATT
Organism: Brachylomia viminalis; assembly: GCA_937001585.2. Classification (NCBI taxonomy): domain Eukaryota; kingdom Metazoa; phylum Arthropoda; class Insecta; order Lepidoptera; family Noctuidae; genus Brachylomia; species Brachylomia viminalis. Next base: position 1,810,888 of record OW443298.2, read on the forward strand.
CTACCCACAATTATTGTATGCCAGGGTCAACCTACAAACGAATAATGACATCAGTAACAGGAAATGTAGTTAATCCTAAAACCACTAGAACTGTATTTGTAGGTAATAGTGCTAAGGTCAAAAAGGAAGAAATCACTGAATGTGTAACTGAGTTGTTAAAGTTAAATGGTAACAAAATAATATTGTGTGCTTTCCCATATTGTGAAAAACTGACAAACAGACAAAACTATTATATTCATATGCTTAATAACCATAACAGTGACAAGCTTGTGTATTTTGACACCAAAACAGTTTTGTGGAAACTTTGAAATCGACTAGAGATACTGTGTATCTGCCTGTTAGTTTTAGACACATAATAGCAAGGCTATTAGCTTTTATATAAATTCAGACATAAGTAGTATGTCGAAGTCTTGTGTTATTAACACCACAATGGTTAGTAATAATACTAATAAAATGGTGGTAAGCTTGATTAATTAATTTTTTTTTTAAATCTAAGCAACGGAATGACATAGTTGGTTCAGTTGAACATTGCATCGAACTGTCCTGGGTTGAGCTAGATAAGCATGTTGTAGTGTGCGTTTACAGATCCCCTAATTATCAGAACTTTTCTTTATTTGAGTCAATAATGGAAGATGTCCTAGCGAAACTTGCATCCAGTAACAAAGCTGCAATTATTTGTGGTGATTTTAATATTAACATTTTGGAAATTAATTCAAATAGCAGTAGATTATTAAGCCTTTTTAAATCGTTCAATTTATCGAATGTTTTTACCGAACCAACTAGAGTAACTCCAAGTTCTGCTACTTGTATTGATAATGTCTTCTGCGATTGTGATTATTTAGTGAAAGCCATCGTGAATTATCTGCCATCTGATCATAGTGGACAAACGGTAATTTTTAAGTTTAAAACGCCTTTGCAAAAAGTGCATATACAATTTAGACCAATAACGACTGGCAAATTAAATAGATTCAATAGTACCCTAAACAATAAGTTAAATGTTCTGAGCCATAATATGGAGGATGCAAATAAATTGTATGAGAATTTCTTTTCAAGTAGTGCACAATGAATTCAATAAAACTTTTGAAAAGAAATAAAAAAATATTTGCCCTAATTTTATTTTTAGTGACTGGGCAAATAGAGGTATTAGGATAAGTAGGGAGAGACTGTTCAATCTGTACGGCCTTAAGCCCTACATTAACACTGAAACCTTCAACAAGTATGTTGCTACATATTCCAAAATTTTTAGGAATACCTGCAAGATAGCTAAAGCCCAGTACATTAGCAACACGATTAAATCAGCAGAAAATAAAATAAAAATAGTTTGGTAAGTTATAAATAACGAAACTAGTAGGAAAAAATAAGAAGATTATACATTGGAGACTTCACGTGGTGCCATAAGCTCTAACTTAGAAGTTGCTCAAGAATTTCTATATTTCTTTACCAATATACCATCTAAAACAACGGAAGCTTTAAATTCCTCACCCGATGTCTCAATTGATTTATTAAGAGCGAACGTTTTAGGCTGCCAGGTTGAATTTTAATTTAAACATATAAACCCTATGATAGTTATGAAAGCTTTTCGGCAAATAAAAATCAAGTTGACCGAAGATCTATGGGGAATGTCTATCAAAGTTTGTACATCAATAATCGAGACTATAGCACCATACTTAGCTTTAATATTTAATTCGTGTGTAGATCAAGGAGTCTTCCCGGATATAATGAAATACAGTAAGGTTATACCACATTTTAAATCTGGGGACAGCAAAGACACCAACAATTATAGACCAGTATCCGTGTTGCCGGTATTCAGCAAGGTGTTCGAAAAGGTAATGCTCAATCAAATGCTTAATCATTTTAACACCAACAAAATCTTTCACGGTCAGCAATATGGTTTCACCAAGGGACATTGTACGACTGACGCAGGTGTCACTTTGGTGAAACACATATTTACAGCGTGAGAGGAGGCCCAAGATGCCATAGGGATCTTTTGTGGCCTCTCCAAGGCATTTGACTGCGTTGATCACGAAACCTTGCTCTTAAAACTTGACCATTACGGACTAGGTAAACTCGCGCTTAGTTTAGTAAAATCTTATTTAAATGATAGACAACAAAAAGTCCAAATAAATGGTGTCAATTAACTTGATATAAAAGTAAAAATGGGTGTTCCACAAGGCTCGATATTAGGCCCCTTCCTCTTTTTATTATATCAACTACATAACCAACCACAAATGGTGTTATTTGCTGACGAGACTTCTTTAATATTTAAGATAAATAGACGTGCATCAAATCTTGACGACGTAAATAATGCCCTACTGCAGGTACACAATTGGTTCACTGCTAACAATTTAGTATTAAATGGGAAAAAAACTAAATGCATAAGATTTGCTTTACCGAATGTTAAAAGTAGTGATTGTGACATACAAAGACTATATAACCACTTGACAGCGCATACAGTGCCCCGACGCTCGAAAACTATTACTATTTTGTCGCCTATGTATAGGCTACGGTACTAGTAACCATTTTAGTTGTGTCCAAGGGTTAGACCTGTGTGCACGCTAAATTAATACAAATGATTATAGCTTTTAGCACCGCAGGGGTCTATTTAAAAATGGTCGCTGGGTAAACGAGCACACTGTTGAGTCGCGCGTTGATGTCTTTTGGAAAAGTCTCGTTCTTTTATTAGACAATTCTAATGTTTCTATCCCTTTCTTTCCCTTTGTATGATAACCGTAAAAATTAGTGCTGTTAAAACGCTAATAGCTGAAAGTTGATATCGAAAGTAATAAAATTAAAATGAATACAATTTTTATTTATGATATGTACTAATAAAATTATATTATATTATATTCAATTCACAAACAATACACAATACAGTTTGTGAATTGAATATCAACAAATCATTTAATTGAATTAGCAAGATGCATAATTCAAAAATATGTAGGGCTCGTTTATTATTTTTTTCAGGACCCTAAAACTTTAATTCGAAAAACATATATACCAAATTAATTCATTTTAAAAATCAATAATAACAGGATACATGTTTTTTTTTAATTGATTGATTTTGATTAAATATTATTTCTATGATTTTACTTGAGTATTTTAATAATGTTAAAACCCATTTTATCTATATCTACTATTTTCCCTTAATGAAGTAGAACAGCCCTAACGATAGGCATACCTACGCAACTTGACCTTGAACTGACTAATTGCAGTCGCGAATTCTTCCTCCTCCCCCGGCCCGCTGTAGTGAGTCGCGTGCTTCGAAGAAATCGGCCTATACGTTCTCTAGTGCTTATATTCTTTTTGGTGACATAGTATTGAATAAAGAGAAACTATAATTTGTCGATGAAACTGTTTTCCTGTGGAAAACGCTAGACTCATGGCTGCAATGGGGTCCTCATTTAACATCTCTTGCAGGGCGGCTAAGTTCAGCAGCATATGCTGTAAGAAAAATCCGTCAATTTACTAATGTAGATACCGCGAGGCTAGTTTATTTCAATTATTTTCATAGTATCATGTCTTACGGTATTTTATTATGGGGACGGGCTGCCGATATTGAGTCTATTTTTATTCTGCAGAAAAGAGCCATCAGAGCAATATACAGCCTCCGCAGGCGCGATTCTCTAAGGGAACTGTTTAAAGACATTAACATCATGACGGTACTTTGTCAATACATTTATGAAAACATCATGTACGTACGGAAAAATTCAAATCTTTTCAGTAAAAGAGGTGAAAGACACAACTATAGGACTAGAAATAGGGACCAATTAGTTCAACCAGGTTTCAGACTGGCTAAAGTAGACTCATCCTTCATGGGGTACAAAATGTTACAATAAAATACCTCCCCACATTTTCCAACTGAATGAAACGAAATTTAAATCTTGTATAAAACGCACACTATACAGCCAAGCATATTATAAGTTGCGGGACTACATCGCTGACAAAAAAGCTTGGGTCAGGGCTGGTCCTGCTGCACCTCATGTCGTGCGGTGTTCCACAGGGATCGGTCTTGGGACCGCTCCTGTGGAACATCGGCTATGACTGGGTGCTGAGAGGCGAGCTCCCGTCGGGCGCCGACTTGACGTGTTATGCGGATGACACGCTTGTCGCTGCCCGGGGGAGCTCGCACAGGGAAGCGACGTTGATAGCCACGGCTGCGGTATCCCAGGTGGTGAACCGCATCCGGCGCCTGGGCTTGGAGGTGGCCCTAAACAAGTCGGAGGCCATGGTGTTTCATGGCCCCCGACGTGCGCCGGCGCCGGGATCACACATCGTGGTCAGCGGGGCCCGGATAGCTGTCGAGTCCACCATGAAGTATCTGGGATTGGTGCTCGACAGCCGATGGGAATTCGGGCCCCACTTCCGGCGGCTGGCGCCCAAGCTGATGGGTGCAGCGGGCGCGCTTTCAACGTTGCTTCCTAACTTGGGGGGCCCGAGCGCCGCCTGTAGGCGGTTGTACGTGGGAATCGTGCGGTCCATGGCCCTGTATGGGGCCCCTGTGTGGGCGATGGACATGACGGCCGGCACTCTCGCCATTCTGCGCAAACCGCAGAGGGCGATGGCCGTCAGAGTCGTCCGCGGGTACCGCACGATTTCCTACGAGGCGGCTTGCGTCCTGGCCGGATCTCCGCCCTGGGACCTAGAGGCGAAAGTACTCGCGTCATTATATCGATGGCGCGAGGAAGAGCGGGCACGGGGCTCGAGGCCGGTGCAGCGGCAGATCGCGCTGCGCCGCGAGGAGCTCCGTCAGGTCTTGGTGGCGGAATGGCGGCAAAGGCTTCTGCGCCCTACCGCCGGCCTCGCTACCGTCGAGGCGATCCGGCCAGTACTCGACGACTGGCTCGGGAGAAGGCACGGCTCCCTGTCGTTTAGGGTGACGCAGGTGCTGTCGGGGCATGGCTGCTTCGGCAAGTACCTGTGCCGCATAGGCAGGGAGCCGGACGCTCGGTGCCACCATTGCGTCCATTGCGGGGAGGACACGGCGCAACACACGCTCGCCGAGTGTGTAGCTTGGGAGGAGCAGCGCCGTGTCCTCACAAATGAAGTAGGAGGCGATCTGTCGCTGCCGACCGTAGTGCGGAGGATGGTCGGTAGCGCAGAGTCGTGGGACGCGGTGGTGTCCTTCTGCGAGGACGTGATGTCGCAGAAGGAAACTGCGGAACGGGAGAGGGAGATCTCGACTCCCTTCCCCGGCCGCAGAAGGCGCACCGGGCGCAGGAGAAGGGCGGACAACGCCCTTTTCCGGCCCCCATGAATGGGTCCAGGGGCGTGGGACTTGGGTAAGTCCCCGCCCCCTATTTGATGGACCCGAGGCGGAGGCGCGCGCGGGTGTCGACGCGCGCCTCTGAGGCGATGCACGGGGTAGTTACAACACCTCACTACCCCGTGCAGGAGACGAGGCCCGGACAGACCGGGCCAGCACTAGTGTGGGGCCGCGGAAGAATTTGGATTCCCGCGCGCACGTGCGAGGAGACACCGGGGTGGTTTTAGCCGGTAAGAGTCCGGCACGCCCCTCCGCCTTTTCCCCAGGCGGAGGTAGTCCATGAGGATTTCCCCCCGTAAAAAAAAAAAAAAAAAAAAAGGGCTGGTCCTGCTCCCCAAAGGCGCGTAAACTAATTAATTAGCATTCGAAGATATCGTTGGAGCTGTTGATGGTTGTACAATCTATCTTTGCATTGTATAAATTCAATCTCTTAGTATTGTATAATTGCATAGCACATGTGTGAGCACTCTGTACCTACTATAAAGGTTACTGGGTTCGTCTTTCATTGAGTATGTCATGCTCACTCAAATGTGTCTCTGGTGGTGGCGTGTGTATTGGATCATTGAGTTCCCTTCAAAATGGTTGATCTGAATGGTGCTGATGCATACGTCATGTTCGTGAACGGGCGCCCTCAGTAGGCACTGGTCATGTCTTAGCTGCCACGGCTTATTTTAATTCCATAATTGTTTTTATCTTTTTATTACGGACGCTTTTAACGTGCACGTCTTTCTACATCGTTCTCACATGTATAATTTCAACATGAATGATGTAACCACTATTTTGTTACAATATTTTGATTTAAAAGAGTGTCCATGGAGTTTCTTGCCCGTTCTTCTCCATAGGTACCTACTACGCTTTGGAATGGGCAACTAGCTTCATCTTTCTGACTGACCAACCCCTTCACAATTCAAAACTCCTGTAATTGGTTTATTTGAAATAAATGCTTTGAGTTTGAGTTTGAAAAGGACAGTCTTGACATCATTTGCAAATATTTTGGTTATGGATACGGTACTGAGGCAAATGCAGGCCTGAAGCCACTTTTAAATTGAAGTATGTGAATGACATTAAGTCAGATGCTCATATTCAAAATTATGAGTTGTCGAAGTTATGGAATAGTGTAGATGTAGTTTTGACTAAAATGTATATTATTTCAGGTAATCCACGAAATACAACAGATATCTGACAACGGCTGGTTCGCGACGCATCTCACAGACATACTGTTCCACTGCGGCAAACTTAACATCACGGATAAGCACCAGACCAAGTGAGTTATTACTTTAGGTATAAAGGAGCTGGCTAACCATCATAATATTACGATTAGAAAGTAACGAATGTTTGTAATTGATTAGCTAACATTGATGAAAAATCAATCAACTATTTGTTGTCTTAAAAATTAAATGGGCTTCCTGAAAAAGATTTATCTAAATTAGGGCACAAATTATAAATGGTAACAAAACAAGCAATACAAATTCTGAGCTGCTACAAATTCATCAAAATAACTAATAACAAGATGTTCTTACCTGTTCCCAGCGTAACATCTTACCTACGGGACAGCCTAATCCTAGAATATGGTAGTCTTCTAATGGAACACAAGTCCCTCTGGTCAGTCGGGCTCTCTTACCTGGCCTCTTGTCCACCGGAGGGGCTAAGGAGAGCCGAGCTCATTCTGGAAAGGATGCCGTTCGAGACCGAGGCAAAAGCAATGATAATTATTGCTGAAGCCAAGAAGCATGGGCTGATGGGTGTTGGTAAGTGAAAAGTAATAAAAAATCTGTTGTAGAATATCCACAAAGAAGTACAGAGATATATCTATGACAAACGGGCGCAAACTAGGTGCACTTGGATACCCTGCTTAACTTTCGCCCTTCAGTTTAAAATCTTGCTAATGTTTACTTTGTAAAGAAGCGAAACGCCCGCTCCGGACGCTTTTCATATAGCATCGTGAGCCCCTGGCGATTTTTTCACACGACAATTTTTTTTTATTTGGCGATGGATTTTCAACACACTGCTTAACACCGAGAGTTGAAAATCCAGTGCGCGATAGAAATCGTTGCGTTAAAAAATCGCCGTGGCGTACCTGTGCTTGCTGCAGTTTCGTACGCCCAGTTTAGGAAAAAATATGCTTTTAAAGTAGAGAGAACATACTTATTTTCCTCACTTTACTTCTCAAATCCATTCTCTTTGTAATGTCCAATTAACACCCTATTTCGTTCCAGCCCAGTCAGTATGCCGCAGCATGTGCGCGCGCCACCTGTCGCGCACGCGCGCGGGCGGCGCGCTGGGCTGGGCCATGCGCGGGCGCAGCGCCGCCGCCGCGTCGCGGGCCGCGCACGCCGCGCTCACGTACTACACCACGCACGCCGTGTTGCCGGCGCAGGACTTGTTGCTGACTGCTGGCTCGGCTATGTTGCTGTCGGATACGTTGCTGTTTTTAGGTCTGAATTGGTTGATGGCTGTTATCTTATCAGATTGCCAAACATAATAAACAGCTTTTTGTTCACACTAAGACTTTTTGTAAACACAATCTATTTTTTTTTCAGGTAAATACTGTGATTTCCACAGACTGTACAAAACAAGAGAATTCAAGAAAGCTGCTCAGCTACTAGTCTCATTGATAACATCGAAAATTGCACCTGAATAGTAAGTATATCTTTATTATCTCTTCAAACTTGTCATAATTTTTGATCATTATGGAAGAAATACTAAGTAAACTTTTTAAAGATAACAAAGTAGTTTTTGTTTGTGGTGATCTGAATATTGATCTATAGTTAATTCACCGGAAAAATGTAAACTAATCTCATTATTTAAATCATACAATTTAAAATGTATATTTAATGAAGCGACTATATTAACAGCAACCTCAGCTTCATGCTACAATGTATTTACTAATTGTAAAATAAAAGACTCGTCTTTAATTAGTGGTGTCAGGTCTGTCCATAGTGGTCAACTTGTATTGTTTGACTAAAATAAAAATGTACACTTCGATAAAACTGTTGAATTAAGACCTATAGCTAAAAATAAATTGAAAATGTTTAATAATAATGTTCTTAGCAATCTAAACTAATATAAATATAAACTATGGTACACTATTTTCACGGAGCAGAAACAAAGAGGAGGTGTTGTAAAGTCATTCTCCATACAAAAGTAGTGTCGCAGCCTCGCGGGGTGCGGGGGGAGCCCAAACAGCAGAAAGCCATCTAGTGGCTAGTAGCAAAATCAACTCATAGGCAAATTAGACAGATTGTCGTAAGAGTTCTGCTATGTTTCATTAAGTGTCACTTTTATTGTAAGGAGCCGGATTCAGGTTTAATAGTTTTATAATATACTCTTAGGGACCAGGAGAGGATATTTAAATAAAAGAAACAACTGTCAAGTCGGCCTAACTTATATTGAAATAGCGAACTAAATAACTAACACAAATAATCACGCACTATTTAGTAGGCAACAATCAACTTCAACAAAACACAATAAGCACAGGCTATATTTGCACATAAAAGGGAAATGGCCACCAAACAAAGACTTAGCTGTGATCCAAGACGAAATCCAACGACCTCTCTGCACGAGCGCTGACAGGAAAAAAAGGGGCGCGGCTCAGTTGACAACCGCTTTTATAGGCGTTGGAGTGACGTCTCAGGTGACAGCTGTACAGAAACTCATTCTTAACCTAATACGGGTTCTCCTGACTGTGCACCGTCCTCGGGCACGTCTGATGTGGCGTCATCTTGAGCTCGCTCTTCGTCTTGGCTCGCAGGTGGATCAGCCGAGAGTCCTGCCTGCGTGTCAACACCATTATCTTCGCCTGAAATCCAACCAAAACAGCTTATTTTTTTTTTTTGCCTACTCAATCATTCATCACACATTTGAGGCTGTACAGTGAACCCGCACATTTCGTAACATTAAGTAGGTTAAGCTACATCAGCGTTTGCATACGCGCGATCATTTAGTAAACTGGCTAAGTAAAATAAATCAGTGATTTTACCACACTCAACACGGGCGGTTTAATTCATCATCCCCGGGTTTCCCTCATCACAAGTGTACAGAACAATCATCGTACGCTTGTACGCAAGGTGTATAGACTATCGTCGTACATTTTTTTGGTCCTTCGAGCCGGATTCGAATCTCTGGATTCTGTGATTACGCGTAACAATCAATCGGGTGTATAGATCGAGGTGTGTTGAAATCGCAGCCACACGCTTGATTATATTCGTTGAATATTTCGCGACAGTTCCGTAAATAGTTAAACACAGTCCATTCAGTGAACCATCAGTGAACCATCAGTGAATCGTTCCAAGAAGACATCGGTGGAGCTGAATCTACATCTGTACTGCACACGGCGTTGGTAGCCCACAGTTGGTATCGCAACTCGTCAGTGTCCAAGTAAGATTGTTCCTAATACTACATAATGGCCGTTTTAAGCGCTTGTCAATCGGAAATATTAGAAGGTCTCAATAGGATAAAGGTCAACTTCGGTAAGGATCCGTTGTCTAGAAAAACTCCGGAATACATCCAAAAGAGAATAGAGTCGTTGGATAGCCTCTGGGGAGAGTTCGAACAAAATCACTTGAAACTCTCTGAGTTTCCAGATAGGGAACCTCAATATTTCGCATCTAACCTTTATCAACAGGGTAAGAGCCTCTACCAGTCTACTCGAAACTTGCTTAGGGCCTTTGGTTCGGATGAAAAGGGTACTCAGTCAAACTCTGAAGCCACCGAACTGTTGGCTCAACAGAGAACCAACTTTAGGTCTTTCAACAGGTTGGGGAAGAGCATCAACGTAGACGAAATGTCCGAAAAATGGGAACTTGAAGACGAGCTTAGGGCTATACAAGCCAAGTGGAACACTATCGATACGTTACATCTACGAATCGACCACATACTTCAAGGTGGAGATGTATCGTACGAAAATGAGTTTAGTATGTATGAGCGTAGCTACAAGGATATGAAGCGCTCGCTGAATAAGAAAATATCGTCTATGGTTCATGTACAACAGGCAACGCCGAAGCTCGAGATTCCTACTTTTACGGGGAAATACACGCAGTGGCCAACATTTTGTGACCTGTTTACAGAAGCTATTCACGACAACAACACAATAACCAAGGCTCAGAAGATGCAGCACTTGAAAGGAAAGATCAAGGGAGAGGCCGAACGCCTTATACAACATCTTCACATCTCGTCTGAAAATTATGACGCAGCTTGGGACATCCTAAATCACAGATACAATAATGCTCAAGTTCTCTTTACAAATCAAGTAGAGATATTTTTAAATCAGCCTTCTATCTCCAAGCAAACAGCTTATGAGTTGAAGCGGTTATATGATACCACCACGGAGTGCATCCACGCTATACACAACCTTGGTGTGAACACAAACACATGGGATCCGTTGTTAGTACATCTTCTCAGTAAGAAACTGGACCAGGAGACTTACTGTGACTACAAAGAGGCGCGCACATCACCCAGGGAGCTTCCATCCTTGACAGAATTTATGACGTTCCTCGAAAACAAGTTCACAGCCTTGGAACCCTTACACCGAAGAGAGAGAGAAACAACGAAGCCTGCCTTTAAACGGGAGTCTGGTCAACAACGTGACAAACCTTCAAATCACGGGAACCAATATAAGAAACAGTATCAAGCCGTCGCGACTCAAGGGCCGGACTGTCCGATTTGTAATAAACGTCACTCTATATTTCGTTGCAGGAAATTTACGAAAATGACCGCGAGTGATAAATTGACCCTGGTAACAAAGAATCAATATTGCAAAAATTGTCTTAACTATCATCCTGACAGTGAGTGCAACAGCACAAGACGTTGCAAGGAGTGTAACAGTGAACACAACACTTTACTGCATGATGCATGTGCACCACATCAACAAACCGCAGCGGCGACGAGCGCTACCGTGCAGCCATCACAGGCGCAGCATAACGTCAATCACGTTGCAGCTGATAACGAAGAAATACTGTTAACCACGTTGTCGTTGACGGTATTATCAGAAAATGGTACATATGTCACATTGCGAGCGCTCCTAGACCAAGGGTCCCAAATTTCATTGATTTCAGAAAATGCGACGCAAATGCTAGGCTTGCAACGTCGACAATATCACGCCTCCATTTCAGGAGTAGGTCCAGTCGCCAAACAAAGCAAAGGAATTGTTACATTAGACTGCAAGTCCATCTACGGAGATTACACCCTGAAGACTCAGGCGTTGGTTGTATCAAAGGTCATAAACAGCCTACCGAACTCATCATTCCGAAAACAGCCCTGGTCTCACCTGCAGCATCTTCAGTTAGCAGACGCGGAGTACAACGTATCAAGACCTATTGATCTTCTTCTGGATGCCAGTGTATATTCTGAAACTATTTTAAGTGGTCTTATCAAGGGCCCAGCGCAGGCCCCAATAGCTCAACAAACCAAAATGGGTTGGATCTTATCAGGAAATGTCAAAAGGTTCAACTGTCATGTCGCCATCAATAACATTGAAGAAATAGCCAAGTTTTGGGAGTTGGAAGATATTCACGACTCATCATCATCAAACTTGACTATTGGTGATCAATTTTGTGAAGATTTCTACAAAACCACCACGAGACGCTTATATGATGGCATGTATGAAGTTGGGATACCCATGATGCCAGGCTTTCAGCAACAACTCGGATCATCAAAGTTTAAGGCTATAGCGCAATATAAACAATTAGAGTCAAAAATGTCTAAAAACACATCATTTGCAAGCCAATACAAACAATTTATGAACGAATACCAAGAATTAGGTCACATGCGGGAAGTCGAAAGTGTAACCGATCAGGCGTACTACTTACCACATCATGGTGTATGGAAACTTGATTCCACAACAACAAAGTTGAGAGTAGTTTTTAATGCCTCATCCAAGACTACATCGGGTAACAGTCTCAACGACTTAATGTACAGTGGACCCAACTTACAACAAGACCTATTAGCACTTATCATAAATTGGAGGCAATACCAATATGTAATCACTGCGGATATTGAAAAAATGTTCCGTCAGATACTCGTTAGAGAGCAAGATCAGCCTCTTCAAACGATCATTTGGAGAGATTCAATGGATGGTCAATTGAATCAATACCAATTAACCACTGTAACGTACGGGACCAAGGCAGCTCCATTTTTGGCTATGCGGACTCTGAAACAACTCGCTGCAGATGATGCCGAGAAATATCCACTAGCAGCAGCAGCTGTACAGAGCGCCTTCTACATGGACGATCTGCTGAGTGGACAGAATACCGCCGATCAAGCAAAAGAGCTACAACAACAACTTATTAAAATGCTCCAGGGTGCTGGTATGAACCTGCGAAAATGGTCAAGTAACAAGCCAGAACTTCTGCAGAATTTAACAACCGACCAATTGAACAGTCCCTACGAATTTAAGTGTCTCGAATCCCGAAAGACTCTTGGATTACAATGGAACCCATCCTCTGATACATTCATGTTCCAAAGCCATGTAATCCCTAAGAGTAATGCAGCTATTACAAAGCGGCAGTTATTGTCTGAAGTATCAAAGCTATTCGATCCTCTTGGCTGGTTATCACCGCTCACAATCAGAGCGAAGCTACTGTTTCAACAAACGTGGTCCATTGAAACCAACTGGGATCAGGAACTACCAAAAGACATGCAAGAATATTGGCATAAATTAAAGGAAGATATCAACTGCATCGACAAATTTCGCATACCAAGATTCTTAGGTGACACAGAAAAAACCTGTCGATTACATGCATTTTGCGATGCATCAGACAAAGCTTACGCTTGCGTTATTTACCTCGTCACCAAGAACAATAAGGGCGAGTACACATCGACAATTGTTGCTGCAAAAACAAAGTTGGCACCGGTCGCAAAGAAAACATCGCTTCCTAGACTGGAACTGTGCGGCGCGCTACTCCTATCCCAACTAGTAAAGAAGGTCATTGAGTCCCTACCAAATATAGGTATGACGCTTCATGCATGGACAGATTCCATGATAGTTTTGGGCTGGCTACACGGAGATATATCCAGATGGAAACCATTTGTAGCTAACAGAGTTAAGCAGATAACCGACATAGTCCCGGCAGAATTCTGGAGTCATGTCAGCTCGGAAGAAAACGCAGCTGATTGTGCTACACGAGGCATAACGTCGCAACAATTGTTAAACCAATCTTTGTGGTGGGAAGGGCCTAAATGGCTAAAAGGTTGCGAGAGGAAAGATTCAGTTAAGATCGTATACCAGGCCCCAACAATAGAAACAAAAGCGGTTTGTGTGAACACAGCCTTACTGGAAAATAATATTACATTTATTACTGACCTACTGCAGAATTACAGTTCGTTGACACGAATTGTGCGGATTATTGGCTGGGTGTCACGTTTCATCAAGCGAATTCGCGACAAACATATCGCAACGCATGGTTTTCTGGAGTCATCAGAAATAAACAGCGCTTACAATTTAATTATTAAAGAAGTCCAATCACAGGAATTTCAGCAAGAGTTGCAACATATTAAGTGTAAACAACACGTGAGCTCGAAAAGCAAGATATGCAGTTTAAATCCTTGCCTAGATGAAAATGGCTTATTAAGAGTTGGTGGACGTTTAAAACACGCCAGTATAAGCAAATCGGCGAAGCATCCCATCATTCTACCAAGCCACAGTCGACTTACAGATCTTGTCATTAGCCAAGCACACATAACAATTTTGCACGGTGGTCCCCGACTAACACTTTCCTACATAAGAGATAGATACTGGATCATCAGTGGAATCAGGACAGTAAAACGGCAGTTAAGACTGTGCGTTAAGTGTCGCCGATTTAACAACGAAGTTCAACAGCAAATTATGGCAGACCTACCTCGGGCCAGAGTCACTCCATCAAGGCCATTCACGCATACTGGTGTCGATTTCACGGGCCACGTAGAGCTGAAAATCAATAAAGGACGCGGGATCAAAACAACGAAAGGATACGTAGCAGTCTTTGTCTGCCTGTCGACGAAAGCGGTCCATCTGGAACTAGTTTCAGACCTGAGTACGGCCGCCTTTCTAGCAGCGTTTCGTCGATTCTGCTCCCGACGTGGATCACCAGGCCACATGTATAGTGACAATGGCACAAACTTTGTAGGCGCTAACCGACTCATGATAAAGGAGTATAAGGAGATTAACCAGAATATCAACCCGGACTTCTTTAACAAAATCAGTGAGCAGAACATCCAATGGCACTTTAATGCACCAGCCTGGCCTAATGCTGGTGGACTTTGGGAGGCGGCTGTGAAGAGCCTGAAATACCATTTGAAAGGGGTCATAGGCGATCAACGTCTTACGTACGAAGAGTTTTCGACGTTACTTTGCCAAATAGAGGCATGTCTGAATTCCCGACCTTTATGTCAACTCACAGAAAATTCAGACGACGACTGCCTCACTCCGGGACACTTCCTGACTGGGGCACCGATTATATCACGACCTCAAACTGAACCGGAATCATCGACGCTAAAGGCGCGATGGCAACTCGTCCAAGCGAAGACTAAGAATATCTGGCAACGGTGGTCATCGGAGTATCCGCAACAGCTACAAACCAGAACCAAGTGGCAACAGGCACGACGTAATCTTGAAGTCGATGACTTTGTCCTCATCCGTGAAGAGAACGTACCTCCGGGTAAATGGGCAATGGGACGAGTGCACCAACTTCATCCTGGAAAGGACGGGTATGTGAGAGTAGTCACTGTCAAGACAAGCAATAACACCATACAGCGTCCTGTCAATAAGCTTGTATACTTGCCTGTAAATGAGGAGATATCCCCATCCAAACCCATGAGCCAGTGTCAAGATGAGTCTTCCACTCCGTCATCAGATCAAGATGAAAGCAAAAGGCGGCCTTCGCGACCACGAAAGCAAAAAACTTTGCAAGCTTTTTTCATCAGTCTTTTACTAATGCTTTTGTTTGCATCTCCGAGTCTACAACAGAAAGTGACGACATACAACGTTACGCAAATTACCGCAAATCAAGGCCTTTACTTCGACAAGATGTCCAACCTCCAAGTTATCAAGGACGATTGGAAACTCATCGTGTTCTACAACATGTCCACGTTCTATCATGGAGTATCGAACATCAACAACTATGTCAAACACTTAAAACAAACCGCCGATTGCATGGGTTCGCAATACGATAGCGTCATCCTACAATTAGAGCACGAAGTAAAGGAACTTGAGCACTATCAAAAACTCCTTGACAAGCCAAATGCAAGAAGGCAAAAACGTGGTTTATCAACGGAGTAGGGTACCTAGCAAACACGTTGTTCGGAGTATTAGATGAAAACTTCGCACAACAGTATAAGCAGGACATAGAAAAAATAACCAATAATGAAAATCACCTTCAAAGGTTACTGAAAAATCAAACCTCGGTCTTGGAATCGGAATATAACATTCTGCGGCGCAGCGAGGATACTATGAACAAACAGTTCAAATTTATAAAACAACATCTTCAAAACGTTACTGACGAAATTAATAAGGTGCGTCTGGACAACAGAAACGGCATTTATGTAACATCATCGGCCCTAGCGGCGAGTATCATATTGTCAAACCTAATGCGGATCCAACACACACTTATCAACACCGTGACAGACATCAGCCACGGTCGCATCGACCCGTACCTTTTGACTCCGGAACAGCTGGCTCGTCAGATCAACATAATCTCCGGGCAATTGCAGGGAAATCTCATGACCCCAATCGAGTCATCAAACCTATCCGAGCTGTACAAGATTATGAAGGCGTCTGCAACGCTGTACGAAGGCTATCTTATTATAGAGATAAAGATCCCGCTAGTGAGCAACGATATCTTCGAGTTAGATAGCATAATACCTATCCCTCAGAAAAGGGGGTCGAACCACATTCGCACCGTCCCAAGCTCACCATATATTGCCTACAACATACAAAAGGACCACGCTCTTCTATTAACAGATAGCGATCTGCAAGCATGCTTCCATACCATCAGTAACAATCGGCTACTATGCTCCATTGACAAACCTGTTTACAATCTGGGAATAAAACAGTCGTTATGCGATATACAGACAGTAAGTAATATCAGGAGCGCGTGTAAACAAGAAGTATCCACGTGCCACAATTATTGGATCAAGTTACACAATTTGAACTCCTGGTTTTACACCTGTTGTGAGTCATGTGAACTTCGTATTACCTGTATTGCTGACACAACGACGACGGTTATACGAGGCAGCGGTATCATTGACCTAGGTTATGGATGCACACTAAAATCGGATTCGTACCGTATTCACTCGCACAACAACTACTTGCGCTATTTGAACATGCAATCAAACATCGAAGTCCCAGAGGTTTCCATCTTGAACTCTTTAATCAACACTACCTTACCCAACGATTTCGACGTACCGGAAAACCACACCCTTATGTGGAAACAGCTTAGAGACCAAATAACCAACATAAAGGAACAATCTTCTACACAACTACGACACCACGACACGACACCCACCATTATTCGGTCGTGTACGTGACCTTGGCCTTGGTTCTCGTCATATGTGGCATATGCGTATACTTAATTATAAGAAGTAAGTGCCAAGCCGCACCTGCGCCGCAGCAGCGTGAGATGTTGGAGGTACGTGTACCGGAGGGCGAGCGAGCCCCGGCGGCGGAGGCGCAAGCTGACCTCACAGGACCGCGATTTACTGAGTGCGCGCGTGTAACAGTGCCAGTGATCAGTGAGTTCAGTGATATAAGTAAGACAACCGAAAGTGTAAATAAAGGGACCTCTCCTATGGTGAAATATTGACTAGAACAAAATCAGACAATTTAGTGTTAGGTATACATAGTACTTAGAGTAGATACTGTTGAAATCACCTTGTATCAGCATTCAACGACAAATTGTGTCATTTATCCTAAGTCATCATTTTTATTGTATTTACACACACTTAGGTTTCATCTAGGTTCAACATATTCCCTCGTCCTCTCCTTTAGAGTTGGCAGTATGTACAGTGAACCCGCACATTTCGTAACATTAAGTAGGTTAAGCTACATCAGCGTTTGCATACGCGCGATCATTTAGTAAACTGGCTAAGTAAAATAAATCAGTGATTTTACCACACTCAACACGGGCGGTTTAATTCATCATCCCCGGGTTTCCCTCATCACAAGTGTACAGAACAATCATCGTACGCTTGTACGCAAGGTGTATAGACTATCGTCGTACAGAGGCCCTTCAATGGTCTTTCAATGAAACAATCCAGCTAAGATATCAAATCGCTTTCAATCAATCACAGTTTTAATGTTCTCACATCCATCATTCTATATCATCCGGCGCCACACATTCTCATTATTAGAAAGTGTTTACGCAACAAATGCACCGCAGCGCATTTCTACACAATATCGAGATCATGATACCGCAGCACATGTCCGATAATACACGTACAAGCCGTGTCTGCAAGACAGAGGCACCGCGGCGCATGTCAAAAAACTAGTGGAGGAGTACCGCAGCACTAATCCATCATCAACACATAAGACAGAAGCACCGCAGCGCATATCTGTCTTCTCAACCAGCACCGCAGTACCAGTCACACACATGGCGGCGAGGCTGAGTAGTCGCACCGCAGCGCGCATCAAGCCAGTAGTTTGCTAGCTTCACACTCGCACAGCTTCATCGCAGCTCCGCTAGGGCAGCCGACGAAAGTATCACACACACGAACCAATCTGTGACCAACAAACAATTACTCACATTCAAAAAAGGCTGAACAGGTGTCAGGACACCATTCTCCTTTCCACGGCACCATATATTGCGCCGCAGCCTGGGTTGTCTTGCCTCGAGCACCGGTCAGTAATTTGAGCGCATATCGGTCACTTGGTAAGATCTTAGTGACCTTGTACGGGCCTCTCATCCCGGAGTCCAACTTTCCAGTGCTCTGTGAGTACTTAATTACAAACACTAAATCATTTAATTTAAATCCCATAGGAGATCTACGGTGTCGATTAACACGAGAATCTTGTTCGTCCTGATTCCTTTTAAGGAGCTTACTCGCGCGGCTCCTGCATATTTCACGCCAAGCCTCGCGATTTGGGTTAGCGTCTTCCACCGCCAAATCTCGTACCAATGCACGAATTATAGGTGTGGTCGCCTCAGTGCCAATTAACAGGTTTAAAGCGGATGATTTCGTGGTTTTATGTTTTGTAATATTTAAAACTAATTGTAGTTTCCATAACAAATTAGACCAACGAGTATTTTTATTACTCGTCTCGATGCGAATCATGTTCAAAACAGTGCGTATATAACGCTCCGCCTGGCCGTTTGCATGATGCATCTCGGGTGTGATATAGTGGACGTTGCAGCCCATTTCAGTAACTAAACTTACAAAACTAGATGCCTCAAACACGACCACGGTCGCAAACTATTAATTTTGGAACACCAAACAGTGAGATCGCGTTATTAAACACGCGCTTTAATTCCTCTGCGTCTTGTCGACTCATAGGGTAAAGCAAACATAATTCCCAATCAAATAATGTCTAAAATGCTGCAATGCCCTGACAACAGCCAGCGTCTCCAATTCATAGGAGTGGTACCTACTTTCAGCGTCTTGTGTAACTTTACTAAAATAAGCCACCACTCGTTTAGTGCCATCGATATGGACTTGCATTAGAACGGCCCCATATCCAGCACTGCTAGCATCAGTGTGGAGCTCCGTGGGTAGGCTAGGATCGAAAATAGCAAGTATGGGCTCACTTGTTAGTCTCCTTAATAGGTCTTGTCGAACAGTCTCCTGTTCGGGTCCCCATTCGAACTTTACATCCTTTTTAGTTAAACGTGAAATACTTGCTGTTTTCGTCGCGTAACCTTCGACATAACGTCGAAAGTAACCAGCTAAACCCAAGAATTGCCGGACTTGTTTAACGTTGGTCGGGGCCGGGGCGTTTACCAAGGCTAAGATTTTGCGCTGACTCGGCCTAACCTGACCATGTGATATAATGCGGCCTAGGTACCTCTACTTCGGTGGTTAGAAACGAGCATTTTCGGATATTGACTGAGAAGCCGGCTTCGGTGAGTGTTTGAAGCACTTCGTGTAATAGTTTTATGCCATCAGCAATGGTTTCACTCACAAGGAGCACATCGTCGACGTACACCAGGACATTCCCGGCCTCAATCAACTTCCGAAGAGTATTGTTTATTATTCTCTGGTAACTTTTCGTTGATTATCGTTCCGTGCCTCTGAACGCTGTTTAGCAAAGCAGTCTACTTCCTTATGCCCAATCTTCTTACAAAACGAGCATGTTGGTTTTGAAAGACTGTCCAAAGATTTTGCCGCACCTTCTGGGGGTTTCTGATTTTTCGGATACTTGTAGCTTTTATGTCCAGTCTGACCGCATGAAAAGCATTTATCATGGCGCCTTTTTATTGTGTTAGAGGGAAACGCGCGTGCTTCATTCTTGGTACGGGCAGGCTTGACATAAATTGCTAAAAACGATACCAAACTATCAATTGTAAAGTCGGCATTCGCGGCCGCTGCACGAACATGTGGGTCGGTAATACCACGTACTACGATCTGCACCATTAGCTCATTACTCAGACCTTTAACAATACGCAACCGTAACAGCGAACGCCGGGCATATTCTGCATAAGTCGAATATTTATCTGAAGTAGAACTCATAACCTCAAACAAAATATTGGCATAGTCAAGTTTGCGGGGGCACAACGGTCTAAATTCCAATTTAAAATTAGACCAGTAACGGTCATTGGTATTCCACTCACTAAGCCAGGTTTTTGCATCGCCTCTAAGGCAGTTAGACACTCGCGAAAGACATTCGTAATCATTCCAATGGTTATTTGATAGTTTAGCGCGTTCCACCTCTTCACACCACACCTCAATGTCATGGATAGCGGGATCAAAATTGGATACGTAATAACCATGTGACTGCAGGATTTAACATGTTTAGTATCTCCGTTAATGTTTGTGTCGTTGAGGGTACACTGACATTTTGAGGCGTGCTGTGACCAGCGGGTTGCGGTGGAGTTCCAGGTACGCTTGCGGAACGTTCCTCGATTGCATTCAAACGCGAGACTATCGTTTGCAATGCCTGTTTTACGGAGCTTTCCTGACTACGAGATCTTCGGTTCAATCGTTCATGGGACTTATGATGAGCTCGCGAACGTGAAAAGCGGTGAGAATGAGAACGGGACCAATCGCGAGAACGAGAACGGGAACGGGCTCGATCGCGGGAGCGGGAACGGTGCCGTTTACGTTTATGTATGCGTCTCTGTGGGTAGTTCGATTCGGACGACACACTACGCGATCTTGATCGAGGCATTTTTCAAAAGAACGATATAAGTTGATTGAAAGCCATCTAGTGGCTAGTAGCAAAATCAACTCATAGGCAAATTAGACAGATTGTCGTAAGAGTTCTGCTATGTTTCATTAAGTGTCACTTTTATTGTAAGGAGCCGGATTCAGGTTTAATAGTTTTATAATATACTCTTAGGGACCAGGAGAGGATATTTAAATAAAAGAAACAACTGTCAAGTCGGCCTAACTTATATTGAAATAGCGAACTAAATAACTAACACAAATAATCACGCACTATTTAGTAGGCAACAATCAACTTCAACAAAACACAATAAGCACAGGCTATATTTGCACATAAAAGGGAAATGGCCACCAAACGAAGACTTAGCTGTGATCCAAGACGAAATCCAACGACCTCTCTGCACGAGCGCTGACAGGAAAAAAAGGGGCGCGGCTCAGTTGACAACCGCTTTTATAGGCGTTGGAGTGACGTCTCAGGTGACAGCTGTACAGAAACTCATTCTTAACCTAATAATACAGATATAGTTTTATTTCTATTATGTCCGACCGAAATACATTTTTTGACTGAAACCGAAACCGAATATCGGCAGCGGTTTCAGATTCGGCCGAAACCAAAACTTCCAGAAATTAACAAGTGTGAGGGAAAAATAAAGAAAATGTTTTTATAATAATAGTTTTATTTTCTTTATCTTTAAATCTTCTCCTCTTCTAAATTTTTCTTCTGAACTTAGTTACCGAAACTAAACCGAATTCCGTTTTTTGCCGAAACTCGACATCTATTTGACTTCACTTTTCATATAGCATATATGTAGGTATGTGCTTATCAAAAAAGTCTGAGTCCGGACCTGCAATTTGTCAGTACTTCCGCTACTCGCCGATAGGGGGCGGCAATTGCCGAACATTCGAGAAGAAATAAATTACAAATTTAATTTTAATTTTACTTACGAGTGGAAAGATATCTTTATTCCGTTTGAATTTGATTGATCCGTATAACTTCTGCAAGATAAAACACAGCATTTCATGTTAATGCAATGAGTATGGGTCGGGAATACTTTTTAATCGTATAAAAGACTAAACAAATACATGACAACCTATCCGCTTCACAACGACAGTTGTACTGACGAAAGCGCCGCCTGGTCGCAAGTAGTGCAACTACCGTGTGACGTAACGACTACATTGGTGGCTGATGGACTACTTTGATTGCAACACCTCCTCTTTGTTTCTGCTCCGTGACTATTTTCTACAGTACTTATACCAAGAATTCAATAAAGCATGTCCTGTAAAAAAAGTAACAATCAATACTAAAACAAAATTTGTATTTCTAAGAATAAAATAAAAGCAGCTGCGAGATCAGAATGAGTTGTATGTAAAAAATCATAATGAAACCATCTCAAATAAGTTAAAAGTTGCTGAGACACTAGAACATTACTTTACCAAAATACCAATAGAGGTTACGAAATCTCCCCTCATCATTTATATTAGCTGAATCTCTTCTCAAAGAAAACTTCAGGAAGGACATTGCAAGTTTTGAATTGAAGCCCATTTCTATTGTGACAATTAAAAAAGCATTCAAAAGTCTTAACACATAAAAAAAAACACTGAAGACTTATGAGGGATTTCCGTTAAGGTTCTTGGAGATATCATTGTCACAATTGCCCCTGTCCTAACAGACATATTTAATCAATGTTTAGACAGCAGTACGTTTCCTGATTTAATGAAACATAGTAAAGTAGTACCAATTTTCAAATCGGGTAGTAAGAGCGACCCCTCTAATTACAGACCTATAACTGTGCTACCAGCATTGGTAAAATCTATGAAAAAATCATGCTAGACTAGATGTTGTCACATTTTAACTCAAATTTTGTTTGTCTTTTTTTTTTGTTTTTTTTTTTTCGCCAGTTTGGTTGATGACTGATGCGGGAGTAAAACTCATTAGTCACATTTTGGAATCCTGGGAGAAGTCTCAGGATGCAATTGGCATTTTCTGTTACCTCTCAAAAGCGTTTGACTGCGTTGACCACAATACACTGATCTGTAAATTACAACACCACGGAATTCGTGGACAAGCTGCTGATCTTGTTCTTTCCTATCTATCATACAGGTAGCAAAAAGTAAACGTTAACGGGGCGACGTCCTCGGGGTCCTTAGTTAAGATGGGCGTACCGCATGGTTCAATTCTTGGCCCTTTCCTATTTTAGTTTATATTAATGACCTTCCTTACACGCTGGCTAACTTATCGGATATAATTTTATTCGCTCATGACACCTCTTATTTTTAAAATAGATGTCTTACATGTCAGCGATAGTCTGGCTGTTCTTTCGAAATAGTTGGCAGCTAATAATCTTTTACTTAATGCGAACAAAACTAAATGTCTTATGTTCTCATTACCAAATGTACCCCAAGTGGGTCTTAATTTAAAACTTGATGGCAAGAAACCAGACTCTATTACGGAAACTGTATTTTTAGGAATTACTTAAGATTCTAAATTGCAATGGGGCGCCCACATTAGAGCTCTTTCAGGTAGATTAAGTTCAGCTGCATATGCAGTAAGAAAAATAAGGCAGTTGACTGATATAGCCACACCTAGGTTAGTATACTTTGCTTATTGCCACAGTATTATGTCTTATGGCGTTCTGCTGTGGGGATCGGCAGCTGACGTAGATTCAATTTTCATTTTACAAAAGAGGGCAATCCGCGCTGTCTTTAATATGGGTCCTCGCGAGTCTCTTAGAAATAAATGCAAATAAATTGATATACTAACTCTGCCTTCTCTTTATATCTTAGACAGTATTTTGTATGTTCGCAAAAACTTTGAACTTTTCAAATAAGAAGTGATTTCTATAATATAAATACACATAGTTAAAATGAAATTGTGATACCCAAATTTAGATTAACTAAACAAGCAAGTAATTTCTTATAAACAAACTTATTCCTTATGTTTTATGACAAGTTCCCAAGGTCGGTTACAGAACTTAGCGATGGGATGTTCAAAACCCATTAACGGCATCACTATGTACATGTCTATTAACTGCTCCCAAATTACTATGTTTATTTTTATATTTTTTTTACATTCTTCATTGACATAATCTAGATTTGTTATAGTTGTAATGGCAATCATGTCATTTTGTGAATGTGAGAATGTTGTAGGCCTAACTTGTAAACTTAAGATTTGTAGACCATTTTCTATCTTGTTAAGTACCAAGTACATGTTGACAAGCCTACACTGTCCTCCCATACCTTTAAGCACTGTAATTTGAAAACATTGTAAAACCAATTATTTTTAAAAGAGTAACCATGGAGTTTCTTGCCAGCTCTTCTCCATAGAAAACAACCAATTGGAACTGTGCACCTAGCTTCTGACGTTTCATAAGAGCCCACATAGGTTTATGTGAAACAAAAGATTAAGATTTTGATTTGACTTCAAACAAATACTTTTACACATCCTCATAGAATACAATCATACAACTATAAACTCTTTCCAGCTTCTGGGAAACCCTTCTCCTGGACACACTGCCCCTCCTCGAGTCAGACGAGCCTGTGTTCACCTCAAACGACACATACGAGATCATGCTGTGCCTTGAGCTTCGTTCCTCCACACTGGATGGAGAGAAGAGTGACCTCCTCCGCCTGGCATTGGCCCGCAACCTCGCCAGAACTGCCCTGGCAGAAGGAGACGGAGTGGATGAAAACCAATGATTGTTCACTAGCCATCGGTCTTGGAACTCAGTGCTTAGGCACAAGAATAGCCAAATGGTGTGGGATGTGATCAAGATGGACTAAATGTGAAGTGAAGTGATTTTTTTTCAGTGGTGAGGTAAATTGGTTGGATTACAGAGGATATTGTGTAAGGTTGTTGGTCTGAAACATCCAACCAACTGCTGAGATAAAGTGTCTGTTTGAATTGGAAGGCTTAGGGCTATTGATGATCAGACAATGTGATATCCGTCTGACCAGTACCAATACCGCTATCTCTTTCTAAATCAAAATCAAAAATTATTTATTCAAATTAGACAGAGAATAAGCACTTTTTGAACATCAAAATTATACCTAATTGCCCGCCCTTCACCACTCACTTCCTTGTGTTTTAGCTGGGAAGAAGTTGCACAGAAAATTCTCCAGCAACACATTCATTCTCGTGAATATACAACTAAAATTGAGCATACATTTGGGGGCCTTATATATTTTTTGAGCTAAAAATAGTAATCAATAAATTGGCCAATTGAATAAACAATTATGTCCATTGTGCACTCCTCAGTTAGAAATCCATTTGATTGATTAGAGATTGTGCTGGAGAAAATGGTAAGGACATTTTTATAATAATTTCTAACAGTGATAATATCTAACTGTTATTTTTATGAAATAAAAAATGTTACTTGCTAAGTGAAAATAAAATAATATTGTGTTCAGGATCCTGTTTACCCAAAAGGGAAAATTTGTGACTTGTAATGATAAACTTTTATAAAGTTTCTTGAATATTTTCCATGTTTTATGCATAATTGTAAATTGTATGAATGTTTGTCACGCATTTTCCTAGGGTAGGCAGGACATGAAGTATTGAAGTAGAGTATGAAGAAAATTTGCATGTTGCTGTAACTACTATGATACTGGTCTTAAGTAAATAATTTCCATTTTTATACAAGTTCCATTACTTCGAATTGAGTTTGAACCACAAGTGAAAGAATCTATTTCAAACATAGACACTAATTATAATTGAGGAGGTTTAATTATTCTCTTCATTTATTATTATCAATGTAACATTCACTAAGTAACTGCCTTTGGTTTCTGAATAATATTGGTATAAAAGAACTTGAGTATTATTGTAATAAGAATCGGAACTAGGTTGACAGGGGAGAATGGAAGAAACTTGAGACTGACCCCAAGTAACATGGGACAAGGGCAGGACGATGGGTGATGATGATGAATGAGATCTAGAGGAAATCTCAGCCTAGTCAGTACACCAGACAGGTTGTAATGTGGGTGACCATAAACATGCCTGTAATCTAGCAAACCTGGCGAAATGTGGGTTTACTTCAGGGTGACAATCTAATGATACAAGTAAATTACATCAATGATGACTGGATTATTTGATTCATGCCCCTATTATCATCTCAGTGCTAGGTCTTGTCTTGACAAAGAAAAGGACTACTTATAATATAAGTAGTCCTTTTCTTATATTATAAAAGTGTAGAAACAAACGTTTTTTTTTGTAATAATTTTTTTTACCAAAAAAATATTTTGATTTTGTTCTTCAACCATTGAGAAATTTGTAAATGCAGAAACCTGTTACACACATCATATGTGTAACAGGTTTCTGCAAGTATAGACTACTTGATAACGAATGTAGTAACGGTATGTAAGTAATGTGGGTGTGTTTAAATATTTTTTTGTAATAATTATAAACTAATAATAAAAAAAACAATAATTATTTTCAAACATGATTTTTATTTCTATCTCCTATATTTTGGTAATGTTACACTGAGTATTCATAATACTTTTCTTTAACAAACTATGTTATTACTACAAGTATTGTCCTAATTATTGAAGAACCATTAGTTTCTAGTAAGAACTTGATGTTATAGTAAGTAAGTTATAAGTCTTAATGTAGGACACCTAGTTTTAAAAATGTGATGCTAACTTAGCTACAATATTAGCTTGGCATGGAGTATGTTGATAGTGTTATATTTACTAAACAACATAATAAGCAAACTCATTCTAATGGATACTTGGAAACATACACTACCAGGCTCTGTTCAAATGCAACATTGTAATAGTTCTTGAATTGTGTTATGACTATTCTATGAACCATTCATTCCTACTAACTATTTTGTTTGTGCTGGAATGGTAACTATTGTCTGTAACTAGAGAGTATGAATAGTTCTATCACTTATAAACTAAAACTGACATAAGTTGATCAATTAAACTATCTCAAATTTATCTTCAACATGATTATAAAGATAGATAATAAATGCAATTGAATTGTTCACTTAACTATACTTATCTATAAATCACACATTGATCACCAGAAGTAATAATACTATAACATGATACATATTAAATAAAAAAAACAACACAATGAGTGGCTTGATAGCCATTAGACAAATCACAAACATATTAAATAAAAAACAAAATGAGTAGAAATTATAAAGACAATCACACTTATTCATAAGTTGACTTTCTGTTTGCGTAAAAAGCTTTCATAGACTCCTGCTCCTCGATTTTCCAATTCAATATCTTGTCAAACCCTTCATAGTGGAAGCTCCCAAAAAACTTTTTGCCTTGCAGCATGTATGGAAACCACATTTTATCATCAAGCCACATGTCATTAAAAGGTACACCGTCATTCTTGAACCATTTTGGTCTCATTTCATCAGTTTCTTTCGGAGTTCCTTCGAATATATTTGTTGAAAAAACTCGAACGTCCATCAGCATCGGCTGCCCTTCAAATGTGAACTCTAGATGTGCGATATTCTTCAAATCACCAGGTTTAACACTCAGACAGCATTCTTCTTTTAATTCCCTAGCTGCAGCCACTAATATTGCTTCATTGGGTTCTACTTTCCCGCCGAAACCATTCCATTTGTTTACACCGAATCCACGCTTTTTGAGACCCAATAATATTTGGTCTTCTTTATGTATGAAGACAAGAGTGAACAACTGTTTCGCCAGCATGGCTGGTAGAGGAAATTAGACTGGTTTTATTACAAAAATCTCTTTTATTTCAATCAATACACTTGACCGTTCACAGTGTTGACGTTTCAACTCTCAATTTTCAACAACGCCGGTTAGTCGACAGACTAGACTGATTGTCACCGCGTTTACCCTGCATTCCGAATTAGACCATGATCGCTCACAGCGATCACATCAATATTTTGCGTTCCGTTTTAGATAATATCATGATTATGACAGATAGGAACTGTCATCAATTCGGAACGCTCGTGAATGCGCTCACAGTGCTCGCTCAACGTCAACCTCAAACCTTGAACAAAAAAGACCGATTGTTTAATCTTCTCCTAATACAAGCAATTCCTTGCTTAAAAGGAGATCTCCAAAAATATGTATCTAAATGCCCATTGTAATTGAAATAAACATTTTTTTTCTGCAAGTGATTGTTCAACGCATTGGCACTTCTATTTTGTTGGTTGACTCTATCGACTCTGATAACTCAGATTTTGAGTTTAAGAATGACGATTCATCCAGGGGCGAAACGGATGACGAAGTGCTTAAATTTGCGTATTTATATGCTCCCAGCAAAGATTTAACCCGAAGAAAAATACCATGTTTTATATTCATTTATTTAGCATACATTAGCATTATTGTATCACTGTAACATACCCATAGGGTGTACAATATATGTATGTCAATATTATTGGCTATGTTAAAAATAATTAATAAAAATACAATTACACTCTTAATAAAATTGTTACCGAGAATTACCAATAACATAGATGCAACAATAATTAAACATAATGCGCATGAGTTTAAAACTCATTTTCTGGTAGGTATACTGTTACGTCATGGTTTTTATAGCACAATTTCGAAAATGCAGCTTTAGTTTAAAGATATGATGCGACCCGAAACAAAACGCTTAATACGTGATATTAATTTAGGGCATGGTCGGCGTTATCGCAAGATGGCGCATGTCATGACTATAGTTGCAAAACTTCTGAAAAATTCTGAATAATTCCGGAATACTTCTGGGAAAGTTTCTTTAAATCAGAATTATTCAAAATGAATATAATTAAGTTTTTTTTTTTGCTGAAAAATCGTATTTTGCATCGATCGTCGTTCGTCGCCGCCGCTGCCCCTCTATGCGCCGACGCCGGCGCCAGCCGCTGCGCTCCTCGAGTCGTGCGTGCAGGCAATGGCGGTGCGGGGTGCGGTAAGACGGGAGATGCTCCCCGGAGAAGTTTTCCCTCGCCCCGCGAGAAAGATTCGTACCCCGCAATCGAATGTTTCCGCGGAATATTTCGCCTGAATAATTCAATGGGAATAAACGTGTTTGTTTGTGGTGTGGTGGGTGAGTTAATTATTGTTCAGTGGCACATACGTAAGTAAAATATAAATGTTTATTTTATTATAAATGGAATTGATTAAGTATATTATGTTGATATTTTTGTAGGTAGATAATTATGTTAGCCTGCGATTAACAGGATTTTAATTCATTTGTTTTTAGGTCGGTACCTACTTATTTCGAAATCGAATGCTATTTTGGAACGAAGTTCCTTATCGCGCGTTGTGAGAGGCGGCTAGACGGAAAAAATTCTTACGAAAAGTTGTCACGACACTTTTTACCCGACACTTTTTGCGCGACGCAAAGGAGGGTAATGTGTTTATTACCATGGAATGGAATGGAATGGAATGGACGACTGGACTGGAATGGAATGGAATGGAGTGGTGTGGAGTGGAGTGGAGTGAGGTGGAGTGGGGTGGAGGGTCGAAAATCGCTTGAACCTTTTTTTTAACCTGCTTTTTTTTAACCCGCATGCCATATCCCCGTCACGGGGACAGCGGGACGTGATTAAATTTACTTCCCGTTGTCCCCATAGTGTATATTCTTTGTCCTCTTAAATCTGCATTCTGTTGTAAGCTTAGTTTTTACCATGGGAAAAAGAAAAGGGAAATAAAACAAAATTTATTTATATGTATTCGAATTACTTGAGAATTATAAATATAGTAGTAGAAGTATTACGTGTGTACTATGATTATTATGTGATGAGTATTATGTGTGTACTATGATTATTATTTTTAAGCAAGTGATTGTGATATTTTTGTTGATTTTATACTTCGCTCACAACATAACTAAAATAATCTATTTTACAACTTCCAAGCGCGAAATAGGTAGTAAGGTCGATTTTCCTGGTTTTTTTTTGACAGTTGAAATATTCCCAAAGCTTCGGAATATTCCCGAATACTTCCGAAGTATTCAACGGGAATGATTCGGAATTTTTCCCGCCAGCATCTATAGTCATGACATCATCTATGACGATTCACGGGACATCATTATCGCGCTCACGCTAATTCGGTCCGGGTGTTAGCACGCTCAAATCGATTACAGCGCAACTCGGAACGCTCCCTTAGTTTTTCAGCGTTTTCATACATATCTTTAGTCAAAACAATAATTCACAAATTTTTATTAAGTATTTTATTTGGTTAATATTTAAGCGAATAGACTTAAAATAATATTAATAATATGTAAGTATATAAAAAAGAAGGAAAATACTCATAGGGCACATAGGGCATCAAAAACTTCGTCCGCATCGCTGTCAACAGGAAAAGTGCCCAAAAGGCTGGCAGCATTGCTACGTTGTAGGGCAATACTGATTCTTTTTCCAAAAAATAGGTCAGCCCTCTGGTCACGTGGGGTTGCTGTCAAACTATTGTCTGAAGCACACGCTCCCCAATTAATTTCGCGAATATTGTGATAAATACTGTGAAGTGGTGTCCCAAAACATTATAAAAGTGTAGTTGAAGTGTCGCAGAAACTGTGTTAGCGTTATATAGCGTTTTCCTATCCCAAAACGATAAAAAAACTCATCTAAACAGTATAAAATTCAATCTGTGAAAAAAGCTCTACCCACATTAGGATTAATATTTTTCTGACACTTGTCAAACTTTCTTAATATGTCATCCATGTCACCAGTAAAAGGGTTGCCATCTTCAAACCAGTGCTACCACATAGAAAGTTAAATTACCCCAGAAATTACGGATTACGTTACCGAAAACCGCACAGCAGTAGGTGATCAGGCTCCTGTGCTGGTAAATACTACTGGCAACAATATTAATAATAAAAAACTCGTGCAACAAGCCTTCCATCCAAGCTTGTTTATATTGCGGCCAAGGTCCTCGTTAGTTACTCAAAGTAATGCTCATTAAACCCTTTCGTTATCCCACAATGAGGACTGACTGCAAGAAGCAAGAAGGACTGCAATGTCTTGACAGTGAGGCAACTATTCATCTTTCACACTACACTTCGTAAGCATAAAGAACTAACTTACGATGCTAAGTTAACTTATCCTGCACGAAGAAATAACAGAATATGCAAGGCAACTAAACACAAAACTGCTTTCCTTAGGAGACACTCATGTTTCCTCGCTCCTTATTTATATAATAAATTAAACTCTCTTTTAAATATATTCCCTAAAATTTCGCATGAATGTAAATACATTATTCAAAAATATCTTCTAAATTTAAATTACAATGACACGGAATCCTTATTTATGATTACTAAATAACTTCCTGTTCTGTCTGCAGCGAATCAAGAGCAGTCAAAGCTCACTCAGCCATAACCATACTCCCACAAACACAACACACACACACACCCTCACACACGCGCACACACCCTTACACACACGCACACACCCTTACACACACGCGCACACACACACACACACACACACATACACACACACTTGTCATTCAGCTATAAATTGTACCAACTTATTCGCCGCGGCAGGAAGACCTGGAGTCCTGAAATACAGGGCTGACCTAGTTTAGGCTCCAGTCCACTCCATTTATTATAATTCCTGTACTGTGTTTTTTTCATTAGTGTGGAAATAAAGATTATTATTATTATAGTAGAAAGTACCTCAATCAACTCAGACAGCCCCGCCCAGATATAAGCCTGATAACACCAAGATGGGTAATTCACATGGTGAACCTTATGTTAACCCTGCCCTCCAACATGGCAAAGGGTGCCAATAAATGGCAACCCAAAAAAACGGAAGATGTCATCCAGTCCATCCCCGGATGCTGTCAAAACGTCCAACAGGTTCAGCGAATTACCAATCGACCTAACTAAAAACGAACCTGATCAAGAAGTAAAGAAACCCAGCAAACCTCCACCTATCAGAACAAACTAACTGAACTCTTAGAATCAGTTGCTGAAAGAGACCAATTCACATATAAATGTGTTAACAGAAATCAACTCCGAGTAAGTAGCACAGATATTGTGGTCTACAAGAAGCTGATATCCCTTGTTCGAGAAAATGGACTCATAGGCCATACTTTCAACACAAATGTCATGAGACCCTACAGAGTGGTAATACGAAAACTCCATCCGTCCACATCCACTTGTCTAATCAAGGAAGAAATAGAGGCAACGGGGAACACAGTTGTTGGGGATATAATCAATGCCAAATTTGGCCCTGAGAAAAAACCTTTTTTTTGTTTCCGGGGTGGAAAATCCTCATGGATGTCCGCCGCCCTGGGGCGGACCCCCGTGGGAAGAAGGCGTGGCAAAAGGGCAATCGTAACTTTGAGTTGACCATTTTTTTTTTTTTTTTTTTGTTTCTGGGGTGGAAAATCCTCATGGATGTCCGCCGCTCTGGGGCGGGCGACTGGGTCTGTCAGACTCTTACTGACTAAAAACCACCCCGGTGTTCCATCTCACACCTACGCCGGGGGTCGCGGGAACGTACGATCCTTCCGCAACCCCCGACTGGTGCCGGCCCGCCACTGCGGGCCTCTTCGGGTCTGTGGGGGGGAGTGAGGTGTTTGACTCCCCCCGTGACGCCTAAGAGGGGCGCGCGTGGAACACTACGCGCCGCCACCTCGGGTCCTGGTGTGTGGGTAGCGATGGACGTCCCCGTGTCCGTCGCCCCTGGACCCATTTAGGGGGGCTGGAAGAGGGCGTTGTCCGCCCTCCGCCGACGCCCGGTGCGCCTTCTGCGGGCCGGGTGAGTGGATGAGATCTCCCTCTCCCTTTCCGCAGCCTCCTTCTGCGAGACGACTGTTTCGCAGAAGGAGACCACCGCATCCCAGGACTCGGCGCTGCTGACCATCGATTCGACTACGGCCGGCAGCGACATGTCACTGCCTACTTCTGAGATGAGGGCACGGCGCGGCTCCTCCCAAGCGGCACACTCTGCCAGCGTATGCCACGCCGTGTCCTCCCGGCAGTCGACGCAGTGGTGACACCGGGCGTCCGGCTCCCTGTTTATGCGACACAGGTACTTCCCGAAGCAACCATGCCCCGAGAGCACCTGCGTCGCCCGAAACGACAGGGAGCCGTGCCTCCTCCCAAGCCAACGGTCGAGCACCGGCCGGACCGCCTCGATGGTGACGAGGCCGGCGGTAGGGCGTGAAAGCCTGTCCCGCCATTTCGCCACCAGGACCTCGCGAAGCTGAGACCGACGCAGCTCCATGTGTCGCTGCATCGGTCCCTCGCCTCGCGCCCTCGCTTCCTCGCGCCACTGATACAATGACGCGAGAACTTTCGCCTCAAGGTCCCAGGGCGGGGATCCGGCCAGTACGCAGCCCGCCTCGTAGGAGATCGTGCGATACCCCCTGATGACTCTGACGGCCATCGCCCTCTGCGGCTTTCGCAAAACAGCGATGCTGCCGGCCGTCAGGTCAGAGGCCCACACCGGGGCCCCATACAGGGCCATGGATCGCACGATCCCCACGTAGAGCCGCCTACAGGCGGCGCTCGGGCCCCCCAGATTGGGAAGCAGAGTTGCGAGTGCGCCAGCCGCGCCCAGCAACTTGGGCGCCAGCCGTCGGAAGTGGGGCCCGAAGTCCCATCGGCTGTCGAGCACCAATCCTAGGTACTTCATGGTGGACTCGACAGCGATCCGAGCCCCCCCGACCACGATGTGTGAGCCGGGTGGTGGCGCCCGCCGGGGGCCATGAAACACCATAGCCTCCGACTTGCTGAGGGCCACCTCCAGGCCTAGGCGACGTATGCGGCCCACCACCTGTGAGACCGCAGCCGTCGCCAGCAACGCTGCCTCCCTGTGCGAGCTCCCCCGGGCAGTGACCAGCGTGTCATCTGCATAACAAGTCAGGTCTACGCCCGGTTGGAGCTCGCCCCTCAGCACCCAGTCGTACCCGATGTTCCACAGGAGCGGCCCTAGGACCGAACCCTGCGGAACACCGCACGACATGCGGCGCTGGTTTCCGCCATCGCGTCCCACGTAGGTGACACACCTATCCGACAGATAAGCCCCAACGATGTGGCGGAGGTAGGGAGGCACCCGATGATAGCGCAGTGCCTCCCGAATACAACTCCAGGGCAGGGTGTTGAAGGCGTTGGAGATGTCCAAGGACACCGCCAACATCACCCCGCCCCGGGACACCGCTTCCTCCGCCAGGACTCTCACCCGCGACACAGCGTGGATGGTGGAGCGCCCGTGCCGAAAACCAAACTGGCTGTCGTCCAGGTCCGGCCCCTCTCTGCACAAGTGGCCGACGAGGCGGGCTGCGATAATACGCTCAAACAGCTTACCCACCTCGTCTAGCAGCACTATGGGCTGGTACGCGGACGGCGACTCGGCAGGGCGCCCCGCCTTCCTGAGCAGGACCAGACGACCAGATTTCCACAAAGTGGGAAACTGGCCCCGCTCAAGACACGCTGTGTAGAGTCCTCTCAGTTGGGGCTCAAGCTCCTTCAGAGCGAGGGCTAACACGCAGCCGTGAATCCCATCGGGCCCCGGCGCCACGTTCTTGGCCCGGAGCCGCATCACGGCTGCCCCCGTCTCTGCCTGTGTCACCTCTGGGACGCTGATGGCGTTCTCTCCTGTAGGCTCTGCGGCTGTGGGCATAGCCATCGGCGGCGGACTGCGCTCCGCTCTCGCCGGGAAGAGGGCTGCAACTGTTTCCTCCAGCAGCTCGGGTTGAAGACTCTCCGTAAGTGGGGGCGCCGCGGCTCGAAGTTTCCCTCGGACCGCGCGATAAGGGCGCCCCCACGGATCCCCGTCTAGAGTCTCCAACATCTCCTCCCTGGCTCGCGTTTTCGCCTCGCCGATGGCCAGCCACAGAGCCTCCTTCGCCGCGCGGTACTCCTCGTACAGCGCGGCTTCTTC
This sequence comes from Brachylomia viminalis, assembly GCA_937001585.2. Taxonomy (NCBI): domain Eukaryota; kingdom Metazoa; phylum Arthropoda; class Insecta; order Lepidoptera; family Noctuidae; genus Brachylomia; species Brachylomia viminalis. Next base: position 1,845,241 of record OW443298.2, read on the forward strand.
GTCAGGGACCCGACGACGTCTCCTCCGGTATCGGGTGTACTGGCGTCTAACCGCGACGCACGCGACGCGCAGCTGCGCGATCTCGGCGGTCCACCAGTTCACCTGGCGCCTTGCTGACTGTGCGTGGACCCGGGGCATGGATGCGTCGCAGATTTGCGTCATCGCCCCGCGGAACCACAGCGCCTCCTGCTCGACGTCGACGGGTCCGTTCGTTGCCGACTCCCGGAACCAGGCCTGGACAATAGCGGCCTCCTCGAGAAGCTCCCTGTCGATGCGCTTACGCGCCCAGCGCGGACCGTCCATTCGCGGGGCCATCGAACCGCGGCCACCGGTGGTCTGGGCGGAGACGTCGAAACGGATGTATCGGTGATCCGACAACGTCTCCACCTCCACGGCGACACGCCAGTCGCGGACACGGCTCGCGACAGCGGGGCTAGCGAACGAGACGTCCACTATAGAGCCACCCCGCTGCCGCACGCACGTGTGGACCGAGCCCCGATTTAAGACGGTCAAGCCAGTCGTGACCGCCCACTCCTCCAGCACCTCGCCCCTAGCATCGGTCACAGGAGATCCCCACGCCGCAGACTTGGCGTTGAGATCCCCCAGCAACAACACAGGGCGAGGGAGGAGTCGGCCCACGACGGCACCCAACTCGACAAGGAACCACTCGAAGTCGACGAGACTCTTGTTGGGCGAAAAATACGCCCCAACCGTACCAATGCCGTCCACGAGGGCGGCTACCCAGCCGTGACCACGGGACGGGTTGACAAGAGCCCCGCCAATGATGGCCACCAAACCGTCTAGGTCTCCCAACCAGTTATCCCTGGGGGGGACAAAGTACGGTTCGGCGACCACAGCCACGTGAATCGACCACTCTGCCATGCTCTGGAGCAAGAGATCCTGTGCTCTGGCAGCGTGGTTGAGATTGCCCTGGAGGAAATGGTAGAGCGCAATTATGCGCAATCCATTCCCCCCGCACCATTCCTAGGCCGGCAGTCGGCCGAAGGGCAGCCAGGCTGAGGGGGGGGTAGAAAGCCCCCGGCAGCCTTGACACCCCTTCTCTTCCCTTTCTGGGCGGGCGCACCACAGGCCTTTCCGCCCACTCTGTGCCCAGCGGGCCTCCCTGCAGCTATACAGAGGCTGCAGTTTGGCGCCGCGGAGCACTGGGCCGCCTTGTGGCCGGCCTGACCGCAGCGATAGCACTGCTCGCTGCGGTCTATTTCGGCGGTGCACCGTGCTCTGACATGCCCAATGTCGAAGCAACGGTAGCACCGCAAGGCCCTGGGTTGCAGCTGCTTCACCCTCGCTGCCACCCACCCCACCAACAGACGCCCAGCGTCGGCGATTTTGTTCGCCGCCGCCACCGGGCACCGCACCCAGATCGCGCCGAGCCCGGAAGCATCGATGCGAATCTCGCCCGTCCGCACATCATCGGGCGGACATCCGCCGACTCGGGCCACGGCCGCCACGACCTCTGCCGGGGTCGTCGAGTCATCCAGGCCATCGACGCGCAGCTCAATGGTCTTCGTAGGCCTGGACACCCGGACGTCCTCCGGGTTGAGGACCTCCCTCAGCTTGGCGGCCAGGATGTCCGCCTTTTCGCCGCTAGAGGCACCCGACACCTCAAGCAGTCGCGCCCCCGTCATCGCCGGCCTCATTCTGAGGCCGGACGGTATGCCAAGGTCGGGGAACGCGACTTTGGCCCTCGCCTCCGTTAGGACCGCCTTATACGAGACGCCCCTTCCGACGGCTCCGGGCTGCAGCGTGATCACTACAGCCGCGGAGCGTGGGGTTCTGATCCTAGGCGGCCCCTGAGCCTTCTTGGGTGCCGGTGCTCTAGCGGGTACCGGCCGCGCCGTCTTCCGCTTGCGGCGGCCCTTCTTGACGACCGTCGTCCAGGTCTCCTTGGTGGACCCGGGTGCGGTCGCCGAGGGTGTGGTCGGCGGGGGAGCGGCTGCCGGTGACGCGGCCGTCCGGGAAGTGGGCGCGGACGTGTACTCCACGGGCTTTCTGGGCCGATCCGCGGGCTTTTTGGTCCCAGCCGCAGAGTTTTTGGCCACCATTAAGGTCCCTTCTTTCCTCCGATTGTCCGCTGCGAGTGGCGGACGGAGTGTCTGGGCTGGGAGGAGTCTCGACTCCAACCCTTCGAGGCGGGCATTCATCATGCCCCCTACTTGAAGCATGACGGTTCGGGCCACCTCCGCAACCAACTCAGCTTGCAGGCAGCCAGGTGTTGGAGTGGACGCGGATGGTGCAGGAGCGGCACGTTCTTGTTGCCGACTAAAGTCGGCCCTTAGAGCGGCAAGTTCCCGCCGGATGACCTCCATCTCGGATAGGAGACGGCTGTTCTCCTCCTGTAATTTTGCAGTCTCCTCCGAGGTCGTGCGATTAAGGAGGACTCCCACCGCCTCCTTAATCTCCTCCGCCGCTTCTTTAAGAGCTCGCGTGAACGTGCCCTTCAAGTTGCCAGACTTGGTGGCAACCTTCAGGACCACGTCCACGCCGTCCAATACTTGGCGGCTTAGGGCCGCCGCCGACAAATCCTCAGCAGCGGTCAAGCGAGCAGACCGCCGCTCTCTGGCCTGACCAGCCATTTCAGCCACCTCATCCAGAGCAACTGCCCGTCTCTCCTCTCTTCTAGCGAGTTGGATTTCCCCCTTTGTGGTGACCAAAGAGTTTTGGGTACAAGCACTCTCCACTTGCTTGGTCCCCGGGTCGCTTGCATTCCGGATCCAAACCTAAATTTAGACGAAGATGAAAAATAATAAATATGTATAATAATAGTGTATTCTAATATTATTTGTTATTGTAATATTGTAATTTATAATTTTTTATTGATGACTTTTGTTATATTTATGTAATTGTCATCTTTTAATTCATTCTTAATGTATCCAATATTTTTTATTTCACATGTAGGTATGCATATGGACTAATTCTGAAATAAATTAAATTATTATTATTATTATAGCATAGTTGTAGGATTGAAGGCGTCTTCGACCGGGGACGCTGGAGCACCCTTCTAAATAAAACTTATTTTTCTTTAAATATTGGTTGGCTATTTTATAAAACTCACTGAAACATTGCGGACGTGTGGTTACTGCTATTCAGGTTATTGGATCCACTTACATCAAAATAAATCAAGTGGTTTCATCTCAAAGGATCTCACAAAGGATCTGCGCCGTAAACTTAGTTTGCAAACTAAAGTTATTAGAAATTAAATAGAGTTAGTAACCTTTACGGGGAAGCTCACCCATCTTAATCCGTGGTTTTATCGTGGTGGTGAACTTAGTTTTAAGTTTCTGATTTAATTTATCCGACCGTAATAATAGGTACGGTTAAGAAAATGCGTACGTATTAGTTTTCTTTGTGATTAAACCGTATAGATTAATTTCTGCCTTCTTCAAAGCTTGTACCTTTTCTTACAGAAGGTAGGTACTTATAAATGACCACAACGGGGCAAGGATCGTGTTGTAGGCAAGAGCGTAGTGGACTACATTATTTCAAGAAGGGTGTCAAGGGTGTGTATTGTGTACGTCCATCGGTCCATTTAAATAATTATGATAACAGCGGGTGATAGAAGTTGGTAGGTAGGTTCCGATCTAGAACAATAATGTTAATCGGTAAGTACCTACCTCACCTACGTAGTTGTTTTTAATTAATACCTTTTGGTAAGAGATCTACAGTCATGAAATCGACAACGACATAAATATCTAATAACATAACATCTAGGTATATCTAGGTACTCAACATACCGCTGTACCTATACCATCATATATTTATATTTGATTACATACATACGCTACCATTACAGTGTCCCAATTCGGTAGTGTTGTTATTTAAAACTCATTAAATAATTTACAACATATTTATATCCATGTCAAGCAAGATTCACAAATTAAAAATATAATAACACGTGTAACGTTACCCTTGCGAACTCGCTCAGTGAACATGAGAAAAGATCTATTCTGTCGGCAATTAAATTGAGTGTGCGCATTGTTCGCGTCAGGGGTACGTAGCCCACCTTCCGCCTGACGCAGGTCCTCACCTTTCGCCTGACGCAGGTCCTCACCGGACACGGTTGTTTCAGGAGGTTCCTGTTCCGGATAAGGCGGGAGGAAACGCCCGGGTGTCACCATTGTGTGGATCGCCCGGAGGACACTGTGGAGCATACGGTGGAGGTCTGCCCAGCTTGGGCGGAGCACCGCCGTGTCCTCGTGGAGGCGATTGGCGGTGGCGATCTCTCGCGTCCGGCTCTGGTCCAGGCCATGGTACGCAGCGAGAGGTCTTGGGAAGCCGTCACCTCTTTCTGCGAAGCAGTAATGTTCGCGAAGGAGGAGGCGGAACGCGTGAGGGAGAGGCAAAATTCGCGCCCTCACGCCCCTAGCCGCCGCAGGAGACGCCCTGGGCGTCGGGAATCGCAGGCCGATTCCCGGACACCGTAGGCGTGGGCTTGCGAACGGCGAGCAATGGGCAGCTCGCCGTTCGATAAGGACCAGGCCCGGGTCGACGGCGCGTTGTGTTCCACGCGCGCCTCAAAGAGATGTCAGCACCACTGATGTCCGCTAGGGCCGATACCTGCTAGGGTTGCGGGAAAGTCCGAGAGGGATACCGTGGCCCCTGGCACAGGCAACTGAAGGAACACGGGTGGGTTTTAGTCAGTAAGAGTTTGACACGCTCTCCTGCTCTGCCCAGAGCGGGAGAAGTTATTTGATGATTTCCCACCCTAGAAAAAAAAAAAGAAAAAGGGGTACGTAGCCTGTTTAGTTCGACCGCGCGGCACCGCGAACAAGTTGGGCCGTCTCACACAGGTGAAATTTACGTAATTTATGGCCAATATTGATCAAAATAAAACTTTACTCTAATTAAAACTTAGTAACTTAAATTAGCAACAAAACTAATGGCGCCCCCTGTTGGTGATCAGTAAAACTTTTGACACTTTTTATTTCATTCCCAACATTTGATTATGATAGTGATTGTTTATTGGAGTAACTTATTACAATTTTGAATACTTGTGTAGATCACGTTTGATATTTTATTTAGTGAATATTACGATTAAAACATTATGGATTCCATACCTTCAGGTAAATGTCTTTTTTACTAAATAACAAACGTTTACATAACTTACGATGGTGATAAGATTGTTTAGACACGCACACATAAATCGTTTTGATTAGTTTATTTTTATTCTCATAGTAAAAAACGTTTATACTCAACCGCACTCAACCCGTTTTTTCACATACTTATTTTATTTAAAACGTAGGTACATTTCAGTAATTTTCATATGATACTTTTGGATGCGTCTACTTGCGTTTCCTGAACAAAATAGATAAAAAGTAAACAATGTAAGAATTGTAAAAATATTCATTATCACTTTTCGGGCAGTTTCCAGCATAGCATATCAATTAGTCGAAAAGAATTAGTGAGTTTTACTTAAGGGGACTCCTCAATTGTGGCCCGCCAAATTCGAATGTTCTTTGGTTTTTGCAAATTGCAGCTCTGTTTTACGTCGAATGTTAATCAAAATGCGATTCGTGGCTGTAGGAATAATATATTTATTGAATAATAATCATTCATTTCATATCAATTGTCCAACTGTACCCTGTGAATCCATTACACTGTCTCTGCAGTTACAGTGTTTCGAATTAACAACGGCAACGTCCATTCGATTTCTCTTTGCCTGTTACTTGGTCCTGCATTAATATATTTTGGTCCTTATGGATGAACAACTGAGATACCTATCGTAATCCAAAGTACACTGTATTTAACTAAAACTGAAATCCTAAAATAGCAAAACACGGTAATCGAAGATGCAGTGTAATGCCAAAACAATCCTCGCTCGTTCCAAGATAGTGTTTTGTCAAAAGAGTCAAAACTATCGTGCGATGGCGGGCGGGCCAATCAGAGCGAGGCTGAGCGACAGTCTAGATCGTTATTAATCGATTTAACGGAGTAGGTACACAGTTTGAGGCAGTCACATTACGCACTGTTGTTTTTTAGTTAGGACAGTTTTTTGTTTGTTTCCGGAGTAATTTGTGAATTAATTAGATTATAAGTTGTTAAAATGATGAATTGAGTGAGTTAATGAGTGGTTATCGTAATAAATTGTTGATAAGGTTATCACAAAGCAATGTGCAACATTATAATAACTCAAATAGTGCTACAATGGTGTCTGATTTAAATAATCATTTTCAAAAAGAAAATGATACTTCTATCACGGATCCTCCAAGTCTCTGTGTACGTTATGATTAATACCAGCTCAACTTTAATACCATTAAGTGAATCGGAGTGCCCAAGCTTTTGTGAAGAAATAGGTAAAGGAGACTATACTGAACTATTAACTGTAATTACGTCTGTTTACAAACTTCCGAATCGGTTCCTAATAACTTAGACAACTACATTGAATCGCAAGTAAGTCATGATTGTGTTCAAATAACTACAAACGCTGTTCCTAATAACTTAGACAACTACATTGAATCGCAAGTAAGTCATGATTGTGTTCAAATAACTACAAACGCTGTTCCTAATAACTTAGACAACTACATTGAATCGCAAGTAAGTCATGATTGTGTTCAAATAACTACAAACGCTGTTCCTAATAACTTAGACAACTACATTGAATCGCAAGTAAGTCATGATTGTGTTCAAATAACTACAAACGCTGTTATAGAACACCAACCTAGGCGTCGACAAGAAAAGGACGTGCTCATCCCTACTACTATCTATACCAGCCAACCGCGTGCAACTAGTGACATCGACAGCGACGAAATTGTACCAATGACAGAAGATGATCGTGGGTCTTCAAGGAAACGTAGCATTATGTGTGACGACATGTCCAACGATATAGAAAACCAAGAACACGCTGAAATTTTATCACCGAAAAAAGCAAAGATACAGAAAGACACGAAAATTATTCTAGAAGATCAGAAAAAGAAGCACCCCATAAAACCCCCTTGCATTAACTGTTAGAAGTTATGTACTGAACATGTTAATGAGTCAAAAAGAGAAAAAAATACATGAACATTTTTGGAGTATGGACCGACAAAGACGTCGAGATTTCTTATCTAGACAGGTGAAAAAGTTACCAACTGCGACTAAAACTGCTGGATGTAACTCCAGGAGACTTAACACATTAGTATGGACACACGATGAGAAAAAGGTGTGTAAAAAGTTTTTCTCAGCACATTGGGTTACACAAATGACGAAGCAGTTCAAGCGGTTTTGAAAGCGAATTTGATATCTGGAAATGAAAATCCAAAAATAGGAGCTGCGCAAGACCCTCGAGGACGTCACCCGAGTTCGACCGCATTTCCCGCGTCTTATCAAGAAGAAATTCGAAAGTTCATCTTAAAATATAAGCCCGTTCATTCTCGCTACAACATTCAACACGCGCCTAATCGCCGTTACCTTCCAATAGGGGTTACTTTTTCCTATATTTATAATGATTTTAAAAGTTATTGTGACGAAAAATCTATGAACAAGTGTAGTTGAACCCATTTTCATAAGATCATTACAGAGATGAATATTTCAACTGCAGAGCCAGTACATGACATATACACAAAATGCAAAAATCACGAAATAACTCATAAACCAATGCCACTTCCTTGCAACTGTCAGGCCTGTATTGACTTAGCGCAGCATTTGCAGAACAAAAGAAACTCGAGAAAAGATTTGAAATGAGTGGAAGAAAAGTGCGAAAAAAGTGGAGGAAAAGAGTCTCTTTACACAGTAGATAGGTATGCAGAAAGCTATACAAATGCCGTTACTAACAACAAAAGAATATTATTTCTCCCGCAAACTCACACTCTTTAATGAATCTTTTGTCCCACCTGCACCAGGCAAAAACAAGACCGCTGTATGTATTCTTTGGCATGAAGGGGAGAGCGGCAGGAAGGCGTATATCTTACCATGTTTGCTAAGAATGACTATGAAGGAGAATTTAAGGAAATACATTTTTTTAAAAGAAAAGATGCGCAAAAACTATCTAACGACATTGCGAAAAACAAAACTGATCTGCTTGATGATATGCCAAGAGAGAGTGAAGCCAGTGGCATATCTGAAATTAAAAGAACAGAATTGTTACTGCTGTGCAAGTCGATGCCTCCGTCGAGGACAGTATTTTATAAAAATCTTGTTGTGTCATCTCATCCAAACCCTGACGAATACACTGATGATCCAAATATTTAATATTCAAGGGAATATTAAATATTTGGATCATCAGTGTATTACGTCTTGGATGAGATGATACAACAATGAAAGTCTACTAAGTACCAAACCCTGACGAATACAAACGAACACAGACCCCCTGACGAATATAGTGTATTCGTATTTAATTAATATTATGATATTATTCTTTCATTTTAATATTATGATACATTTTTCTACTGGTGAAAAAGAGTTAATTTTGTTTAAAATAATGTTATGTTCCTAATGGTTACCTAGTTGTCTGAATTTTTAAGACTGATTCTGTTGCTAAAGGCTGTTAAAATGTTAAGTGTTTTCATTTTTTACAATAAGTTTAAGTCATATAAAGTAATTATTGATATTGTTAAATATTCTGTCCAAATATAAAAACTTTCATAAATAAACTCGTTTGTTTTATTGCGGTATAATAAGAGTACCTACTTTCAAAATGATAACTAACACATATTTTTTTAATGATGACTAACGAAAGATCGATACAAAATAAACTAAACTTTCTGAGATACACTCTTTGAACCAGTAAAAAGAACACTGATTTAACAAGGCAATACACTGTAACTCTAAAATACAGTGTATTACCCTAACAATCTCTTCGTTCGCTTCTGATGACTATCGCGGCAATACAAGTTATGTATGTTAAATCATCGTATTTACGATAAAATATTGTTTTAATTACTAGGGTTGAATAAACACACAACAGAGATCTTTGCAGAGATTCCCGTATCGACTACTAAATCTCTTAACTCTTCACCCACTGATTCAGAGTCTTTACTTAAAGAAAACGTTCCAGTTTGTGATTCTGAATTTTATTTCCAATATGTCACGTGTAAAGATATAATTAAAACCTTTCACACGTTAAATGTTAAAAAGACCGCAGATCTATGGGGTAATTCTGTGGACGTTGTTAAGTCGATTATAAACATTGTAGCACCAACTTTAGCTGTTATTTTTAATAATTGTATTGACCGTGGTGAGTTTCCTGATCTTATGAAAAACAGTAAAATAATACCGTTGTTTAAATCGGGTAGTACATCAGACCCTACTAATTATAGACCTATATCAGTGCTACCTACCTTTAGTAAAATTTTTGAAAAGCTTATTCTAAATCAAATGCAACGATTTTTTAACGTACATAAATTACTGCATAACAAGCAGTTCGGTTTTACAAGGGGTCGTTCAACTACCGATGCCGGAGTTGAACTTTTAGGGCATGTGTATAATGCATGGGAGGACAAATGCGATGCGTTGGGTATCTTTTGCGATTTGTCCAAGGCATTCGATTGTGTTCTTCATGAAACATTAATCAGGAAACTGCACCACTACGGAATCCGTGGCACCTCTCTGGATCTTCTTACTTCTTACTTAAGTGATAGGATTCAGAGAGTTGATGTTAACGGAAAAAGATCACCCGGATCGGTAGTAAGAATGGGGGTCCCTCAAGGCTCAATTCTTGGTCCATTTTTATTTCTTATTTATATAAATGACTTGCCTTACCTCATAAAAGATAAACATGATATAGTGTTGTTTGCAGACGACACTTCACTTTTATTTAAACTCAAACGTCAGCAGCTGGTTACTGACAATGTAAATAGCGCCCTCGCAAAAGTAGTTAACTGGTTTAACGTTAATAACCTTCTTCTTAACGAGAAAAAAACTAAATGTATTAAGTTTACGTTACCACATGTTAGACAGGTAGAAACAAGTGTTCTCATAAAGGGGGAAGAGTTGAAACCCGAAAATACCACAGTATTCTTAGGCATAACTTTAGACGCCAAGCTGCAATGGGGCCCCCATATAGATAAAATGTCAAAAAAGCTTAGCTCTGCAGCATACGCTGTTAGAAAAATTCGTGGTTTAACAGATTTAGAGACAGCCCGTTTAGTATACTTTAGTTATTTTCATAGTGTAATGTCGTACGGTATTCTGCTGTGGGGAAATGCCGCCGATATTCAGACGATTTTTGTTTTACAAAAAAGGGCAATTCGTTCAATTTATAAATTAAGTCCCAGACACTCCCTCAGAGAAAAATTTAAAGAGATTAATATAATGACTGTGCCTTCTCAGTATATTTATGAAAATCTTTTGTATGCACATAAAAATATTAATCTGTTTAAAAAATACAGTGATATCCATAGTATAAATACTAGGAACAAACACAAATTTGTTGTTTCTACAACCAGGCTCAAGAAAATAGGTGGCTCGTTTAGATGTCAATGTATACATTTTTATAATAAACTTCCTAGCCACATTCAAGAACTAAGCCTTAATAAATTCAAATCTTTTATAAAAAGGAAACTATGCCAGAAAGCCTATTATACTGTCAAATACTTTATTGAGGACAAAAAGGCTTGGGAGTGAGCTGTTCCAATAAATTTACACAGGGAACGTTGATTTATTTTTTTTGCTAACTATTGTACTTTTAATCTTTGCTATAACTATCTATAACGTTTTACATATACAATGACATGAATATTTACTGTATAAAGTATTATATTATTTTAATTGTTGTGAATGGGAGGACTATGTGGGTCATTGTTCCAGTTTGAATCATGTTCTGGCAGTTTGAGTAGTTTATGTGGCCTACCCAAATGTCCTTTCTTTGGTATTGTTCGTCGAATCGTTGAGCTCCTTAAGTTCTGAGTCGAGCTGCACGGTTACTGACAAATGCGTGCACTGTCTGGACAGGTCCACTCAATCTGTGTGGTTCTTTTCTCAAAAGTCCATTTCAGACACCAATCTGCATGGTCCTCAATGATTATGTCCGGATTTTATATACACAATGACATTAATGAATTTTATATACATATACTATGACAAGAGTATTTACTTTGTAAAGTATTATGCTATTATTTTAACTATTGTGAATGTGAGAACTATGTTGGTCATTGCTTTCTTTTTGTATTTTTACTCTTAGTGTAATCATGATCTGGCAGTTTGAGTAACTTGTGCGGCCTACTCAAATGTCCTTTCTTTGGTATTGTTCGTCGAATCGTTGAGCTCCTTAAGTTCTGAGTTGAGCTGCACGATTGCTGACAATTGCGTGCACTGACTGGACAGGTCCACTCAATCTGTGTGGTTCTTTCCTCAAAAGACCATTTCAGACACCGATCTACATAGCCTTCACATGATCTGACCAAGATTCTGTCTGGACTTTAAAAGAGACTGTGACCTCTGAGTTTGTTTCGGCCTTTCTTCTCAGAGTAGTCAGATAGGAAACGCCGACCTCATCTAGTTTAAAAAAAATATATGATTGACGTGTAAAAGTGTTTGTAAAAACCTACTTACAGAAATAAAGTCATTTATCATTTATCAACAAACACTTAAAACTTAAACACTTAAAACTTTCTACAGAAAACATGGAGGTAAACCTCTGAAAACAAAAAAAAAACGGTTTATGCTCGTTTTCTCAAAATTTGTCTTTCGTAGTTACAGTGTATTGGATTCACAGGGTACAACTTTGGAAATTTGTTCCACCTAAGAATTTTTCTGAATATTTCATTTAAGAAAATTCTTAGGTCGAACAAATTCGACGTAAAATAGAGATGTAATTTGCAAAAACCAAAGAGAATTCGAATTGGGCGGGCTACAACTGAGGATTCACCTTATTGGGTCAATCTACCACAAGGCTCGATTTCAATGCTTAGTTACAAAAGTTCGGGAAATAACCACCACCGATGTACGCGCATGAGTTCACGTGCATTCATAAAAACTATGTCGACTGTATTTGTAAGCCAATTGTATGTACGCGATAAATGTGTATCATACCTCGGAGTGAAAGTTGACGAGAACTTTTCATGGTCAAACCATATTGAATATTTGTGTAATAAACTTAGAATATTACTGGGTAAATTCTAGCATCTAAGCTTTAAAGTACCAAGTAATACCCTGAAGTGCCTTTATCTGCAATTAATTGACCCAATATTAAGTTACGCCCTCGACTGCTATGGACTCACATTCAAAAGTAACATAGAAAAATTAGAAACACAACAGATAAGATTTTTAAAACTATTAGTTAGTAAGAAAACTAAAAACAAATGTAAAAATGATTATAATAAGTTATTTAAAATTTGCAAAATTCTATCTATCAGCTTAAAACATAAATACCTACTTCTGGTTAACAGCGAGTTACCCATAACCACGCAACTAGGATGGTATCAGCAGGTAAATTTGATGTACCCAGAATAAGGAATTAATTTATATTTGCTGTACACTGGACACTCAATGTGTACCTACGTCTTATTTACATCGTTCTCACATATAGTTATACCTATATTCAACATTAATGATGTAACTAATATTTATGTAACAATATAATTTAAAAGAGTGTCCATGGAGTTTCTTGCCCGTTCTTCTCCATAGGTACCTACTACGCTTTGGAATGGGCAACTAGCTTCATATTTCTGACTGACCGACCACTTGACAATTCAAAAGTGCCTGTAAATGGTTTAATTGAAATAAATGCTTTGAGTTGAGTTGAGTTGAGGCGACCGAACGCTTGATAAAAGAGTACCATACCTTCTCAACCAATTGCCTGCTGAAGTCAGGAAATAAAAGGAAAATTTGCCAAGTTACTTAAGCGGTTCTATTCAGGGGATTGTAAACGGTGTTCTTAGGAGGATGGTTTATTATTTACATTGGTATTTTGTATTTTTTTATTCATAAGATTAGATAATTTTTTTAATAACTTTATATAATATATATGCCATTAGTGAAATTTAAGTGTCCGCACTAATAAACTATAAGTGTAAACTGTGTTCTGTTCCCACAGACAAACCGTGAACACGGTTTTGCGGGGCAAAGTCCTTATGCAAAGATTTTTTTGTAAACGTTTTTTTAATAAATAAAATAAATAATAATAATAACACAATGTGAAAACGAATTACCAAATTATATCAAACAAGAGTTGTTTCAAGTCATTCATCAATATAAAAAGAAGTGGCACGATGTTTCAAGAAATAACAAACGATTTGTAACTAAATATAGAAAACTAGAAAAGTATGCTCGTAGAGTAACAGACAAACACTTTATAATGGTTTCGCTAGACAAACGTCGTTAATGACGCAATGTTTGTGTGCAAAGTAATGCACCACGAAATTGACTGCCCACAAATACTGCACACCTTTAATTTCCTCAATAACTCATCGCAGTGCAAACCACTCGGCCCGCCGCAGAGAAGAACGGTTCTGGGTGCCAACCCCCCTATGCAAGGTTATGTAAGGTTGTAAATAGCTGCAGTGATCAACTCGATTTGCACTTTGAAAGTTCGGGCAAATTGAAGGCCAATTTTTTTAAGCATCTTGCTGTGTAGGTTAACTTTTCATTATCTCCCTTGAGGGGAAATGTGTTTACGTATAATAAGTACCTTATGTTGTTATATTAATTAGTTAGACCTTCAGACTTTTACCAATCAGATCACTATCCCGTTTTGATTGTTTTGTTTGAGTGTAATTTAACTAAAATTAATCAGAGGGTATCGGCCCAAAATTCTCTCAGTATTAAAGTGCGTTGGGGTGAAAGGAATGGGGAACAAATTAAATCAAATTAAACTTATTATTATGAGTACTGCAAAGATAAATTAAAACTAATAGATTTTCCTGAACAATGTAGGTATTACGTGTACCCACAAAATGTGTAACAATGAAGATCATTAATTAATAATAGATAAATTGTATTTGGAAATAGTATCAACTCTCAAAGAGGGTACCCGGTGTACATATGTAGGTAGTGACCGCATTAAGCGACAAAAATATGTTACAGGCTGGAACAAATATGTAAGCGACGCTCATAGGGAGGCTCGTACATTTTATCAAACATGGCTATCACACGGTGCACCTACTCAGGGGACTTTGCATGAGAAAATGCGTGTTACACGAAGTACATTTAAGACTAAATTAAAATTTGTTCAAAATAATCAAGAACAAATTAAATTAGATATTTTGGCAAATAGTCATTCCAAAAAGAGTTTTCTAAGTTTCGGAAGTCAACTAACAAATTAGATGCTAAGCCGGAGTCTCCCTGTGAGTGTGGCGGGTCTGAGTGAGCCAAAAGATATCGCCAATCTGTTTCAAAGGCAGTTTATAGTTCAGTCTCCCTTGCAAACAGAGAGGCGGGTGCTCGATGAAAGGGAACTCTCAGATTCTGGTGAGATTGCAGTTATGTTCTCAGCTAAACAGGTTACTACTGTTATTAAGAAAATGACAAGAGGTAAGTCGCCTGGCCACGGCAGCCTCGGCGTCGAGCACCTGAAGCATGCGGGGCCACATTTGTGTAGGGTTCTTGCTTTGTTTTTTAATTTATGTCTCAGTCACTGCTACTTGCCGGAAGACCCTATCAAAATCAAAAATCAAAATCAAAAGTCATTTATTCAAATTAGGCTGAGAATCAGCACTTTTTGAACGTCAAAATCACATAAGACAGTCCCCCCAAAACGCCCACCCTTCACCACTTCCTAGTGCTTTAGCTGGGAAGAAGAAGTGGCGGAACAAACTCCCCAGCAGCACTGCTGTCTGTTCAGTTAGAAGAACTGGATTCAATACATATAGTAATAAATAAATTAACATTACGAAACACAAAAATATTAAAATTATTTGCCATATGTCAGCTAGCACACGCCAATATTTAAAACTATACTCAAGCATAAATAAATAATAAAAACAAAAACGCAAACAGAACTTAATACATAATAAAAAGCCTCCTGGCATAAAGGGCGTGCCCGCTTACATATGCAATGCTGCATTATGTTTATATGTATATAGCTGTAACTAGTAGCCACAAATGATAAACTAGGACCTTCGAAGTAAAATAAAGAAACATTAATTTCTAATAACAATAACAAACCCATAGTCAGCAAGCTGACCTGTCACCACAAGCAGCACCCGTTCACGAGCATAACGCAAAGCTATGCACACTGTGGTGGTTCCGGTTATTAAGAACAAGACGGGAGATGTCTCTGAAGTGTCCCATTACAGGCCTATTTCGTTGGCTACGATAGTCGCCAAGGTCTTGGACAATTTGCTTGATCAACAGTTGGCTAAACACGTTGAACTCCATGATGCGCAATTTGGCTTCAAGCCCGGTCTATCCACGGAGAGTGCCATCCTGTGCCTCAAGCAAACTGTTCAATATTATACCTCCAGAAAAACAACTGTTTTTGGTTGTTTTTTGGACCCGTCGAAGGCATTCGACCTTGTGTCTTACGAGGTACTATGGGACAAATTGCAGAGTGAGAGACTACACTACCAAATGAAATTACATCCTTGTTTCGCAACTGGTACTACAACCAGAGGAATAGTGTTAGATGGGCTGAGGCTCAATCGGATGTGTATAGGCTGGAGTGCGGGGTGAGACAGGGGGGATTAAGTTCAGCGCGCCTCTTCAACTTATACATAAACCGGCTGATCGGCGAACTCAGCAGCACCAGAGTTGGATGTCATATAGACGGCGTTTGTATGAATAATATTAGTTATGCCGATGATATGGTGCTGCTGAGCCAATCAATCGGCGCTTTGAGGACGCTTGTGGCGATTTGTGAGTCCTATGCAGTGGCCTATGGGTTCAAGTACAATGTCACGAAGAGCGAAATTATGATGTTTAAAGCGCGTGACATAAACTATTCGGATGTCCCCAGTGTTTCGCTCTGTGGCGATCCTTTAACAAGGGTGGCTTAGTTTAAGTACTTGGGTCACTGGGTCACTGAGGATCTTAGGGACAATATAGACATACAGAGGGAGCGTAGGTCGCTGGCTGTTCGATGTAACATGCTGGTTCGAAGATTTGCACGTTGTACAAATCAAGTAAAGGTAACGCTTTTTAAAGCTTTCTGCCAGTCTTTTTACACGTGCAGTGTTTGGACCAGTTTTACGCAAAAGACATACAGCGATCTGCGTGTCCAATACAATAACGCGGTCAGTATACTGTTGGGGCTGTCATTGTAGTGCGTCCGGTATGTTTGCGGAAGCGCGCACAGATGATTTTTACGCCATTAGAAGAAAAAGGATCGCATCCATTGCCGGCCGGTTGCGCACCGACAGCCACTAATAGTCTCCTGAGCGTGTTCCGAGACCGGTGGGACTCCCCTCTGCTGCGCCACTAGATAAAGATCCACACCAGTTGAGGTCCCTTATTTGAATTACTAACACTAGCCTATAAGTAATTTTGTAATACTAACTATGGACTCATGTCTGAATTAAAGGATTTGAATTGAATTTCAATTTTAGACTTCCATATAAGAAATGATTTAAAACTAGATGAATATTTTAAATTGTACAACTTCTTTATGCATGTCTACCTGTAAGTGATTGTTGCACTGTTGCACTTACATTTTTGCATGTTACTTATAGTACTTACCTATACAACCTGTGTAAACAATCGTTGGTGAACCAATAAAATAAATAAATAATAAATATAGTAATTGGCTAGTATCCAGCCATCTATCAATTTCCCTTCGCAAAAAGGACAAAGAATTTCTGGTGGTTTTGTTGGAAGGCCACAAAAAGACTTTGTGGAATGCAGAGAAAGGTCAAAACGACGGAAAACTCACGAATTAAGAAGTAGTACAGGCACAATGGAGTTGACGTATATGCAGCTGAAATGAAGCTCCGATCAGAAGGTAACGTTGAAGCTGCAAAAGCTGACATTGTTACAAGCCCTGATTCTGCGAAAACTTACATACAAAAAAAGACGATGTTATGAAATGATTAATAAATATCAATATATTATTATTATGGATAATGCACATGAAGAAAATTGTCCGTTGTATCCTAATTACCAAAGCGTTATCAAGGTCAACAAACGCTGCTATCCTGACCACATCGTAATAACTGAGAATTCAGCAGAGGTACCTGTTCAGGATCTTGTCAATCACAACACAATAAAAAGATTAGCTGTAGGTATCACTTAGGGATGTTCTTTCTAGAATAGAAGAAAGTAAATTAGAGAACTTGTGGCTCATAAGGAAATGGGGTTGTGATGGTACTTCCGGGCAGGCTGAATATAAGCAGTTATTTGAAAATGCAGATATATCAGATGCTTCTATTTTTGTTTTATCCTTGGTAGCTGTAGACCCCCGCGATACGCATGAAATAGTTTGGCAAGATCAACATCCTACATCACCACGATATTGCAGACCTATAAAGTTAAGATTTGTATATGAAGTGACTGAAATATTACAAAACGAGACAAAGTATATTGACGGACAATTAAGACTGTAACAAGTACATAGCTGGTAATTAACGAGAAAAAAATATCTAATAAACACCATTTGGTTTAAGACGATGGTAGATGGAATAGCAATAAACTACAACCAAGAAGAGTAAAGTCCTATCCTCACGATTTTCAAATTCTCTTAAAAGATCCAGAAATCGTTATTTAAATTGTATTTTCTTTATTTTCGTATAAAAATATGTTATCAATAAAACTTTATTTTTCATAATACACATTTGAACTATTATTTTAGACCAAGTCAAGCAATATACAGGCGTAAACGCACTTCATGTAATATTGGCCAACTTTTGGGTTTTCACCTCTGTGCGTCATCGTCGGCGCTGCACGTACCCATCTGGCACACACAAGCTTAACCCCTGTAGCACACCCGGATTATTTATGTTACCCCGGAACACTCCAAGGATATACGACACCAGATACGATCCATCCTTGTTTCAAACTTGATGTATCCCACCATGCCCAACTCAAACAAGGTAGGATACATCAAGCGGTAAAAGTGATATACTCCATACCGCCTTAGGTTACTTAGGTATAAGTATCTCGTAAATTTATTATGTATGCGCTGAGTTATAATCACAGACTACAATATAGTATAGGATAGTTATAATTGAACAAAGTCAGCATTGCAACCCTTCAACTTTAGCCCTAAGCGAGCAACAATTTCATAAAAGAAAGTTATACCTATGTACATAAAACTTACCATCAATACGTGCTGCGATCTCATAAATAAGTATGAGGGTAGATCGTGTTCTGCGCCGCGCAACGTGATGCTGTATGCATTTGCTATGTACGAGTGCTCAGCGAAGCGTCCTTAGTGCTGGGCACACGGGTGCAAGATGTTGTTGAGGGCACATCGATCGCAGTTCGAAGTTTATAACATGATTTTTGGGGTACCTTTTTATTTAAAACTAGAACTTTCTTAAATTTATCGTAGGAAAGGATTTGTTGTTTTTTTTTTGTGAAATGAGATCATTCCTACACACAACACATCACCGCCAAAATCTAGCAGGAGTTTGCTTCGAAAATAAATTGCATTATGAGGAAGACCGCTTTTGATGTCAAATGTCCGCCACTTCTTCTTCCCAGCTAACACTAGGAAGTGGTGAAGGGCGGGCGTTTTGGGGGGACTGTCTTATGTGATTTTGACGTTCAAAAAGTCCTGATTCTCAGCCTAGTTTGAATAAATGACTTTAGATTTTTTTTACTTTGATTTTGAAAAGCCATTTCAACTTCATAGTCACACTCCAATTGCTCAACTTGATACAGCGAAAACTATTCCACACCACAAGTTAAAAATATCCAATCCCATCCTAGCTCGTGGCTCGTGGCTCGTGACTCGTGTATGACCGCTCTTACAATACAAGTGATACATGTGCTCACTGTCAAGATGGTTGAGTTACGAGCACCTGCACAACATCGAGCACATGTCGAGCCCTGATTTATGCATTACACACACGAAACTACGCGTAACTGGTGCAAGCAATTCTTCTTTCTAGCAACTTAGTTTTATTTGAACAATTGGTCTAGTCCACAAATAAAACGGGAACAGGGCCAGCGGGGCAATTCCCGTTTTTTTAAGAACGTTCACATCCTAATCGTTGTCTTAATCTGTCAAAAAACCGCGTTACCTAAAATTTTGACGAGTTTTTTACATTGATTGCAGCTGAGATGAGTTAGCGACTTAAAATTAAACGTTTTTAAGTAGGTACCTATCAGAATTGACCTTCAGTTTAGGTATGGTGTAGGTACCTAGTCTAAGATGGTACCTAATAGTGAAAGCATTAACCATTACAAGGATTTTTTTTTCATTTGAGAAATGTTTTACAAGAACCGTTACTTTTATATTTTCCACACACCCACATCAAACGTATCCTTATCAAAAAAGCATATTATAAGATTTAAGACTACATTGAAGACAAGGAAGTTTGGCAATAATTCCTTCTGCACATGTGGCTTCCCTGGTACCTCATTAACGGCATCACTATGTAAATGTCTATTAATGAATTGCTCCCAAATGACGATGTTTATTTTTATTTTTCTGTACATACTTCTTTGAAATAATCCAGATTTGTTATAGTTGTAATGGCAATCATGTCATTTGGTTTGTATTTTGTGAATGTGAGAATGTTGTAGTCCTAATTTGTAAACTTAAGATTTGTTGACTATTTTCTATCTTGTTATGTACCAGGTACCTGTTGACAGGCCTACACTGTCCTCCCATACCTATAAACACTGTAATTTGAAAACATTGTAAAAGCCAATTATTTTTAAAAGAATAACCGTAGAGTTTCTTGCTAGCTCTTCTCCATAGGGAAACGACCAATTGGAACCGTGCACCTAGCTTCTGACGTTTCATAAGTGCCCATGGTAGGTTTATGTGAAATAAATAAAATATTTTGATTTGATTTTAATTTTATCATCACTATAACGTCACTATGCCATAACACACTGTGGCAGTCAAATTGCAAGTTTCAGATGATCATGTGTAGTTTCAATTATCTTAAAGGAGAAACAGCGCAAAGTGCGCTTAAAGAAGTTTTCACTTGTTAAAAATTGAAATGTAAACCCGCTGGGAAGCAATAAATGAATACTTACCGAAATTAATTGCGTTTCATATCATATTTTAAAGGAACATGTCGCGGGCTGCAACGGTCCAATTTGTGCTGACGTCACAAGTCAACATAGCCAGCAGGTAATTATAGCCACGCTGCGGGCTAATTGTACGATATCGTCATATCCTAGATTTAATGGAGACACATAGATTCGATCTCTGAGTGCTATTATCAAGACTATTCAGCAATGATTCGAGCAATTTCTTGGGTAGAATGATTATTATTAATTAATTTGCAAATCTTTACTAACTTTATTTTCTAAAGGGCACTAAGCATTGGGCTTTTGTTGGGTAGAGAACTAACCGCACCGTTTGAAGGTACGTATGAATAAATATACCTTAAAACAAGCCCACGATAATAACCCCGACTAGTGCAACATGCCTAGATAATATTTATCCTAGATGTTATACCCAGCCACAAATAAATTATAAAGAACAATGTTCAAAACGTCCCCACCCTTGTAGCACTTTTAAACCTATGTTAATCGAAGGGCCATCCGTACCCATCTTATCATTTTATTGTACGACGGCGAAACTAAAATGTGCATCCGGTAAAAGTTATATTGACATGAAGAAACCGGAATCAGTCACAATAATAATTATGTTACCGATCACTATGCTTTTCTTTTTTTAATTTTTTCGTCCGCCTGACGCAGGTCCTCACCGGACACGGTGGTTTCGGGAGGTTCCTGTTCCGGATTAGGCGAGAGGAAGCGCCCGGGTGTCACCATTGTGTGGATCGCCTGGAGGACACGGTGGAGGTCTGCCCTGCTTGGGCGGATGTAAAACGCAACCTTAGTGCCTAAATTTCAATATCTCACTGGGACTTTTATGCATATTTTTACCGAACACTAGTTCAAGATTCTGACATCTTGTGCTATCTAGAGAGTCAGGATGATTTTTACTTTTCTTTTATTTGTACACAGAGATTTCTTGAAATGTCTAAAAAAATAAATTCTATGTTGAGACAACTTAAATTCTCCCTCTGTTACATTAATGTGAAAATTTTCTGTTCCCTTAATTTTCCGCGGATTTAGTCGGACAACTTACATTCTCAAATATCGATGTGCTGTAAGTTATCTTAAAATTATGTCGATATCTGTTTATTTTCCATAAATTTGGATGCTTGGTTGGTTGAATATATAGCATTTCTTTAACACAACAAAAAATAATAATTATTAGAAATAGATACAATATAGATATAATTTTAAATAAAACATTTTAGAGACAACAGTAGAACCATAAAACATTATTCTTTTATCCGAGTTCAATATTAGCTTACTATTAAAAGCCTTGAAACTATTATAAAAACATATTTATTCATATTGAAATATAAATAACACCCACACCCCTTAGGCTAACCTATCATGTTATTAAATCAATCACATTTCAAATAACAACAACTAAATTAGTCACAGTAAAATCTTAACAGTATCATACTATTAAACTAGGGCAGCGATGTTTCTAAGGCTGTTTTTGTAATAATTGTTTGTACAATAAAACATTTTCCACGAATTTTTCTTGGTGGCGATTTGTCTGATGAGTTTGGTAATATTTTATAGAATTCATGAGTTTTGGTCGGCGAAACATTGCCTGTATTTTCTCGAAAGGGTTTTGTTATAATATTTTGAAAGTCCACGTAATAATGTGTTTACAGCGTACATTTTATACGAAATCAGAGACCGAGTTAAAATAATATGTTTAGTGAATGGGGCGCGCACATTGGGTACCTATGGCGGTTTGTTAACAGTACCACTTACCGATGCGTTCTTAGTGTATTTTCTAATGCGTTAATTATTTATTGTTTTTAAGTATTATTTATGTAAACAGTATTCTATGGGTCTTCAGTAAATTAATAACGTCAACTTGAATTCGAGAATCGCTAAATTGGCGTCTAGCACTTAACTAATTTATAATAAACGAAATATAAACATGTTTGTGGTCTACCTGCATACAAAGATAAGCAATATATTTATTGGTAACTATTTTGGCTGTGTTATTGGGTTCTTCTCAGTAGCAGCCTGTGTCTGGATTTGTGCCCGGTTGATGGAAATAGGTTCGCTTCCTATAACATGGGACTTAGAATCGGACTTACAGAGTTACAGCCGAGTCAATTATAAAGGAAATCAAAATCAAAAGTCATTTATTCAAATTAGGCTGAGAATCAGCACTTTTTGAACGTCAAAATCACATAAGACAGTCCCCCCAAAACGCCCACCCTTCACCACTTCCTAGCGCTTTAGCTGGGAAGAAGAAGTGGCGGAACAAACTCCCCAGCAGCACTGCTGTCTGTTCAGTTAGAAGAACTGGATTCTATATAGTAATAAGTAATTAACATTACGAAACACAAGAATATTAAAATTATTTGCCGTATGTCAGCTAGCACACGCCAATATTTAAAACTATACTCAAGCAGAAATAAATAAATTAAAAAACGAAAACACAAACAGAACTTAATACATAATAAAAAGCCTCCTGGCATTAAAGGGCGTGCCCGCTTACCTAAGCAATGCTGCATTAATAACAATAACAAAACCATAGTCAGCAAGATGACCTGTCACCACAAGCAGCACCCGTTCACGAGCATAACGCAAAGATCAGCCATTACCCCCCTCGCCATATTTGAGGGAAGGAGGCAACCCGACCCCCGACGCTACCGCAAGCATTGACATCTAAGGGAGCATGACGAACTTGCTGCCGGTTGCTCAAAAGAATAATATGATCAACTGTCGAGGTCGCTAGCTAACCATATATTGCAATACAACTCATTAAAAAACATTGAAATGAGTAGATTATGTCAATAATAAATAAAAATTAAATTAAACTAAATTGACTAATATAGTCAAATAAAATAAACAATTATATGAACTCGTATAACTTGTCAGTAGGTAAGCTAATTTTGGAGAAATAATATAAACATTGTCTTGAGTTAATCACAGCGACCAACTATTTTTATCGTTTAAGTAATCGTTGATTGAATAGTATGCCTTTGAACAAAGGTTGGATTTTACTTTAGCTTTAAACGCATTAAAAGGCAATTCTAACAAAGAAGAGGGAAGCTTGTTATAAAAGTTTATACCAAGCCCAACAAATGAGTTATGGACCTTATGAAGCCGGTGAAAGGGAGCACGTTGTTTGTCCTTGGAGGAGGAAAAACCGTTTTTTTTATTGATAAACTTTTTTTATCGTTCCATCATTTTTTTAATTTAATACGGCGTCAAATAGTTTGCTCTGCCTATTGTGTTACAACTTTATGACAAATAGTTTTTAATAAAAAAAAAATCTGTGATAAATTAGGTAATCTAAGTATATCAATAAAAATCAATGCCACTTTTCGTTGTAATTTTATAACTCAAGTACGGATGGACCGATTTTGATAATTCTTTTTTTAGAATATTCCTTGAAGTACGAGGATGGTTCACACGGCGAGTCAAATTTAAGAAAAAAAAAAAATTATGCGGTACGAAGTTCGCGGGGTCAGATAGTTAGTCATAAATAAATGTGACAAATCAATAACAAAATAAACAATTTCACTTTGTTTTTAAGTTGCTAATAAGCATATGCCTCACACAAATTTAATTAATAAAGTAATAACACTTACCTTGTTATTACATGTGTTAGGAAGCCATTCCAAGATTAAAGATTCTTTACTAGACAGTGTATTAGCATTTGATTTTTAGAATTGCTTCACTTCAGGATTCACAGGCAGCGAATTAAGATTGTCATCTGCGGGTTGATTACTGTAAGTAATAGGATATTTGTACGAGTCATGTCGTACTTGGCAAGCGCGCATTCCATAGATCAGCTCTTTTCCGTCGCCTTGCGCAAATTATAGTGTAACGCGACAGCACACAATCAGCGTTCATAGTCAGCTTTACTCATTCACACAACATTCATGTAGCATTAGTGATGTGGTAGTTAAATATATTCAATAAACCATCATCTTAGGCATTCAAGCTAACAACCAGGGTGTGTGCGACCCATTCCGCGGCGCATACAATATTAAATTAACTGTAGGTACCAATATACAATAAAACATCATAGGTGTAAATTGTAACCTTTTTATTGTATGAATCAACTCAAAAACACAATGGCTAATGGACATATCAATGAGGAGTAGCTCCTTAGTACTACGGGACCCGTTCCTACATCCATTTTAAGAGGCAGACATGATGGAGTTGGTGTCTATATGTTTGTTAATTTTAGCTCTCAAAATGGATGTAAGAACTTTATAGACCGGCGTCGGTAAACACGTGACCAGCCTATAATTTTTGGCTATTAGGTACATCATCAGCATCTCTGCCTTTTTGGTGGTTTCAAGAATGAAACAAGCAACATCCGTTATTTTCTAAGTGCCAAGTTTCAAATCCAATGTTCGAAATGTGGGTGTACCTACTTGGGTATTCCTCTGCCTAAGCCTGCTGGGATACAAGGCGTGATGTTATGTTAAGTTATTGGTAATCTTTTATAGGTCAACGGACCATTATTTTGCCACTAATTACTTTAATAATGGTGCCGATTCTGTTGTACACCGAACTAAACTAACTAAACTATCACTAAAATTCCTTACTTTTGGCTATGAGAATCTTAACGCTATTCTGCAAAATAAAATCTCTAAATTTAAAAATAATTTTGACACATCTAAAATCAAATTTGACAATTATTGCGACTCCACGTGGTACTTGTTTGCCGTACCACGTGATCTTTTTTTAGAGCCGTGGGCGCGCATTATGTGCGGCCTCGACTTGTTTTGTATGGAATTTTTTACTTTTTGTATGGAAAATATAAAAAAATATTACCAACACGTTGAGATTTATAAGTTTAAGGGTTTACCAAGGGGGTCGAAATTTTCATTATTTTTGCGATACGACACACCGTTTTCGAGATATAAGCAAAAGAAAAGAAAAAAAGTGTGCGGGACAAGTGAACAATCGTGTATATAGTATAGTGAATATTGTAAACGAACTGATAAGGACAGTGATATCTAATAGTCTAGTAAGATAGTTTATAGTTTTTATTTTCGTTATCAGTTTTTATGTTGAATTTAATTTTCCTAGATAGAAATAAGATAATAGAATGTAAAAATATATAATTTGTCATATGTTTTTATAGAAAAACTTAAAGAAAAACGCAAATATTGTAGTGTGGCTCTCTTTAAGGTAAAGTTCTGTTGTACTTAAGCAAACTGTGTCGAAACCGCCCTATTTCTGATTGGTCAAAATTCGCGAGTTCTGATTGGTCGACCAATCAGAGACTTTAGATTTTCTTATGAAATTTCGTATAAATATCGGGTGGGTTTTCGGTATCGGCACAGTCGGCGAGCAGCAGCACTAGAAGAAAGAACAACAAGGAACACTAGAAGAAGAATAAACTTCAAGAATTCTCAAGCCAGTGGTTTTATTCCTCACCAATCCAGCAATAGCAAATGTGTATCCTGCACATTTAATGGTCCTGTCGAGCCGGATTTTGTGGGGAATACTGCATGAAGATTGAAGATAGTGCTACAGTGAAGAACACTTGAAGAACGTACTTCGTGTTAGTATTCATCGACCTTGAAGATCAGCTGACATCATGCCCGTTACGCGCTCCGAGGGAAGGGGCCGCAAGCCGTCGAGTGAACAGAAGCCGTCATCGTCCGAGGCCACTCCAGGGACCTCTGCGACCGGTACCAGCACGGAAGCCACATCCGAATCGACACAGACGGGGACAACTGCCACGGAGAGTTCCGAACAGACCTACACCTCCGTGACGACCGACCCAACCACCGTGACCTCCGCCGCCACCGCCGCCGCCGCCTCAGCCGCCAGCGCGCCCCCCGCGCCGGCAGCCACCGCGCCCCCCCCCCCTCGGCCGCCAACGCGCCCTCCGCCTCGCACCCCGCCGGCGTCGTCGCACCTTCCGTTACCCCCTCCGCCGCGACGACGCTCACCGCGGGTGCGAAATCGAAACAGCTGATGAAGCCGCCCACCGCTGTCACATCGAAAGAAAATCGCCGTGATACTGACGCCTTGACTGTGAAACGAGTTGTCAAGAACGCCGCCGGTACGTCGAAACCAACCGGCCTACAACTCCCCCGCCCCCCTAGCAAGAAGGGGGGAGGGGGGGGATCGACGCATAGCAAGACGAAGATACAGAAAATCGCCAAAGCAAAGGAAGATTTGCTCCGCCTCCAAGTTGAACTAGCTGCTGCACGTCTGGCCGCGCTAGAAACGGAGGACACCGACAGAGAAGATGAAGAAGAAGGAGAAGAAGATGAAGTCTCCCTCTACTCAGAAGTCAACGCTCGTGTGGACAACTGGTTGGATAACCAGGTGACTCGCCCCGTCCTAGCTATCGCCAACGAGCCTCACCGCCCCCCACCAGAGCCGACGATCGTCCACGAAGAACCACCGAAGCAAGAAGAGGTTCATCGAACACCGGCGGGAGGTCAAAGGGACCTCGCCCTCCTAGCTGAAGCCATCACTCGGGCTGTCAGCGCCGCCCAGCGACCCAAATTCATCGAATTGCCTTTCTTCAGCGGGTCGCATCAGGAGTGGCTACCTTTCCGCGCCGCCTACTACGAGTCTGAACCAACGTTCAGCGCCGTGGAGAACATCAACAGATTACGAAGAAACTTAAAGGGGAAAGCCAGAGAAGCAGTTGAAGGGTTACTCATCACCAACGCACACCCTTCAGAAGTGATGAAGACTTTGGAATTAAGATTCGGAAGACCAGAGTCAATCGCCGTGATAGAAATGGAAACGCTTCGAGGTCTACCACGTCTCTCCGAGTCGCCGAGGGACATCTGCATATTTGCCACGAAGGTCTCCAACGTCGTAGCGACATTGAAGACATTGGGTTGTTTCAACTACATGTACAACCCCGAACTTGCGAAGACATTGGTGGACAAGCTGACGCCGACGCTCCGGTACCGCTACTACGATTTCTCATCAACGCAACCCAAAGAAGATCCCTGCCTCATCAAGCTAGAGAGATTCTTCAAGAGAGAAGCAGAACTGTGCGGACCCTACGCGCTACCTGAACAGGTGGCAGCACCGTAGACAGCCGCACCTCAAAAGAAGACTCAGCGGGTCACCAACGTCACAGAGAAGGGCAACACCCCGAAGTGCTTCGTGTGCGACGAGACAAGCCATACCAACGCAACGGAGTGCGACACATGTAAGAAGATGGAAGCCAATTCAAGATGGGATGCTGCGAAGTCTAAACGCCTCTGCTTCAGATGCCTACGTTATAGGAGCAAGACTCACAACTGTCGAACGAAGCCGTGTGGTGTCAACGGGTGCAAGTACACGCACCACAAGCTGCTTCATTATGAAAAGATAGAACAGGCTGAGAAGACAGAAAACGACGAGAAAACAGAAGTCATCAATTCGACGTGGACAGTAAAGAAGCAATCCTATCTGAAGATCCTGCCGGTCCAGGTGAAGGGGCCAAAGGGAGCAATCAACACATTCGCATTGATGGACGACGGATCAACGGTCACGCTCGTCGACGACGACGTCGCTGCGAGCATCGGAGCTACAGGACCCGTAGATCCACTGAAGATAGAAACCATCAACGAGTTGAAGACGGCAGAATCGGCATCAAGAAGAGTGACCATTGGGCTGAAAGGGGTCAACGAACGTGAAGAGAAAATTCAAGCAAGAACAGTGAAGAATTTACAAGTCTCCTCTCAACGGGTTCCACGCGAATTAGTGGAAGGATGTCCACACCTATCAGACATCAAGGGACATCTCACATACTCCAATGCGAAGCCACGCATCCTCATCGGGCAAGACAACTGGCATCTCCTGCTGACTGAAGAGACCAGGAAAGGGGACAAGGACCATCCAGTGGCATCTCTCACGCCGCTCGGATGGGTACTCCACGGAAGCCAAACGAATTCATTCGGTCAGAAGATCGACTTCGTGTCACACATGAAGAAAGCCGAAGATGACCTCGAGGACCTCGTGAACAGATACTTCGAGATGGACGCCCTCTGCATAAACCCGAAGAGACCGAAAACCGACCCAGAAGAGAAGGCACTTCGAATTCTCGAACAAAAAACCGAGAAGATCAACAAAACGAGATACCAGACCGGCCTCCTCTGGAAGAAGGAAGACATCAAGTTCCCGGACAACTATGAAAACTCACTGAAGAGGCTCTTCAACATTGAAAAGAAGATCGATCGCGACCCAGCCCTAAAGAAGAAATACGTCGAACAAATGGAAGCTCTTATAGAAAAAGGCTACGCCGAGCCCGCGCCGCCGCAGAAGACTCCTGAGAAAACTTGGTACCTGCCTCACTTCGCGGTCGTCAACCCCATGAAGCCGGACAAGCTACGAGTCGTGCATGACGCCGCCGCCAAGACCAGAGGGGTGGCTCTCAACGACATGCTCCTCAAAGGTCCGGATTTGCTTCAGTCGCTGCCGGGTGTCGTCATGCGCTTCCGACAGCATCTCATCGGGGTCACAGCGGACATCAAAGAAATGTTCATGCAGGTCAAACTGCGCATCGAAGACCGAAACGCACTGCGGTACTTGTGGCGCGGAGATCGCCGCGACAACCGACCTCCGGAAGAATACAGAATGACTTCGCTAATCTTCGGGGCATCGAGTTCGCCGTCTACAGCAATCTACGTCAAGAACTTGAATGCCAAGCAACACGAAGACACTCATCCGGAAGCCGCAGCTGCCATCATAAACAAGCACTACGTCGACGACTACCTAGACAGCTTCAGAAGCCTAGAAGACGCAGTAAACGTGACAACGAGTGTGCGCGAAGTACACAAGAAGGCCAGCTTCGAACTGAAGCAGTGGAAATCGAACTCAGCGTCACGCCTAGAAGCACTGGGAGAGGAAAACCGAACAGAAGACCTAGAGCTATACAAAACAGAAGAGCAAACTGAACGAGTACTGGGTGTCATCTGGAAGATAAACTCGGACGAGCTGACGTTCAACCTCAACTTGGCAAGAATACCTTCAACACTTATCGAAAGAAAGCAGCCAACGAAGAGAGAAGCCTTGCGCATCGTCATGTCACTCTTCGACCCGTTGGGATTCGCCTCGCCTGTCACCATCAGGGCGAAACAGCTACTTCAAGAAGTTTGGCGCCGAGGAACAGCGTGGGACGACCGCATCGACGAAGACTTGGCGGAGCAGTGGGAGTCGTGGATGGGACATCTGAAAAGTCTCCACGACATAGCGATCCCGCGGCAGTATTTGAACTACAGCGACGCCGCCTCCCTCGAACTCCATGTCTTCAGCGATGCCAGCGAGTCGGCCTACTCGGCGGTCCTATTCTGGAGGGCAGTAACACCAGACGGCGAAGTGGGAGTGTCTCTCATCATGGCCAAGGCGAAGGTGGCTCCGCTCAAGTTGACAAGCATACCGAGGTTAGAGCTACAAGCAGCAGTCATGGGCACCAGGCTCGCTGAAACCGTCATCGAAGAACACGAAAGAAAACCCGACAGAAAGGTGTTCTGGACCGACAGTAAAACAGTGCTCACATGGATACGGACCGGGTCACGTTCCTACAAACCGTACGTGGCTCACCGTCTCGCAGCAATAGAAGAAAGCTCCAAGGTCAGCGACTGGCGCTGGGTTCCGACGAAACAGAATGTAGCCGACGATGCAACACGAGATGTACCAACTGCCTTCGACAAGAATCATCGATGGTACAAAGGGCCGGATTTCCTCTACCTCACAGAAAGCTCCTGGCCAATGGAACCCGTGAAGACCACAGAAGAAGAACCCTCTGAAGAGGAGAAGACGCATCATATAACCAACGAAAGAAGACTGAAGCTAGCAGAGGGTCTGCCTGATCCAGTGAAATTCTCCAGTTGGGACCGCCTCCGGTACGCGACAGCACGTGTTCTGCAGTTCATCGACCTCTGCAGAACCACCAGCCAGAAGGTCAACTACCGACGAACAAAGAAGAATAAAGAAGCGGATCCCACATGGAAGAAAAATAAGCCTGCGACAGCGAAGAAACAGGCGCCCACACCGAAGAAGAGATCGACACTCAACCTGCTTCCAGTCACAGCCGAGCTCCTCAAGAAAGCCGAAGAGCTATTGATGCGATCTTCACAACAAGAGGCCTTCACAGAAGAGATTGAATGTTTGAACAGCGGGAAGCCGGTCGCCAAGGAGAGCCGCCTTCACCAGCTTAGCGTCGAATCAGTCAACGGCTCACTCCGACTTCGGAGCCGTATCCGAGCGGCCAAAGACGTTGAAGAGAACGTCAAAAGCCCGCTAGTCGTCGACGGGGAACATCCAAC
Organism: Brachylomia viminalis; assembly: GCA_937001585.2. Taxonomy (NCBI): domain Eukaryota; kingdom Metazoa; phylum Arthropoda; class Insecta; order Lepidoptera; family Noctuidae; genus Brachylomia; species Brachylomia viminalis. The sequence goes on from OW443298.2 coordinate 1,875,531, forward strand.
AGTGAAGTTATGGATACGGGCAGTGCATCGGCAGCTCCATCACACCGGCGTCGAGGCAACAATAAACGAGTGTCGCCAACAGTACTGGGTACTAAGATTGCGCCCCATCACACGCGCAATCCTTCGACAATGTCTCTTCTGCCGCATGAAGACTCAAGCGCCGCCGCACCCAAGAACCGGGGACCTGCCAGCGTGTCGCCTAGCACATCACAAGCGACCCTTCACCTTCACCGGGGTCGATTACTTCGGGCCTCTCTCCGTGACCGTCGGACGCACCAGACAGAAGAGATACGTGGCCATCTTCACGTGTCTCACGATGCGAGCCATCCATCTCGAAGTCGCCGGCTCACTCAGCGCTATTCAGCGGTAATGGCGGTCAGACGAATGATCGCACGACGCGGCTGCCCGGCTGAAATTTGGTCGGACAATGGAACCAACCTGAGGGGCAATTCCCGTATTTTTAAGACCGTTCGCATTCTAATCTCAGTCTCAATCTGTCAAAATTACAATCAATTTACATACATTTTTGACAGGTTTTTGACATTGATTGTCGCTGAGATGAGATTGCGACTTGAATTTGCACGTTTTTTAAGTACGAGAATTGGCCTACTGAAAGCTGCCGACAAGGAACTACGACAAGCAATCGACGCGACGACAGCGGAAGAAGCAGCGAAGAGGACCATCTCCTGGCGTTACATCCCGCCTGGAGCTCCGTTCATGGGCGGCGCCTGGGAGCGTATGGTACGCTCCGTAAAGACCGCGCTCGCAGCAACACTGCACGAGCGCCACCCCACCGAAGAAGTCCTCGCCACTCTACTAGCTGAAGTAGAGTATACCGTGAACAGTCGCCCGCTGACCCACGTCTCCGTCAGCGCAGAAGATCCTGAGGCCCTGACTCCCAATCACTTCCTGCTGGGGGGTCCTGGGCGCGTGCCACAGCCAGGCACATTCTCCGAGCAAGACACCATCTCCCGGTCCAGCTGGCGAGCTGCACAGAGGCTCGCTGACGTCTTCTGGCTCCGCTGGGTGAAGGAGTACCTTCCCGAGCTCCAACACCGGCGGGAGCCCCACGGACGAGGTCAAGAGGTCAAGGTGAATGACCTCGTGCAGATCGTCGACCCGAACCTGCCCCGCAACGTGTGGATACGAGGACGAGTCATCGCGGTGTATCCTGGCCCCGACAGTATCGTGCGGACAGTGGACGTGCAGACCAAGGGAGGTGTCCTGCGCCGGCCGGTGAGGAAGCTGGTGATCCTGCCCCTGCCTACGGACGACGTGCCCGCACCGGAACGAGATGCGACGCAGTCGCACGGCGGGAGTGATGTGCGGGACAAGTGAACAATCGTGTATATAGTATAGTGAATATTGTAAACGAACTGATAAGGACAGTGATATCTAATAGTCTAGTAAGATAGTTTATAGTTTTTATTTTCGTTATCAGTTTTTATGTTGAATTTAATTTTCCTAGATAGAAATAAGATAATAGAATGTAAAAATATATAATTTGTCATATGTTTTTATAGAAAAACTTAAAGAAAAACGCAAATATTGTAGTGTGGCTCTCTTTAAGGTAAAGTTCTGTTGTACTTAAGCAAACTGTGTCGAAACCGCCCTATTTCTGATTGGTCAAAATTCGCGAGTTCTGATTGGTCGACCAATCAGAGACTTTAGATTTTCTTATGAAATTTCGTATAAATATCGGGTGGGTTTTCGGTATCGGCACAGTCGGCGAGCAGCAGCACTAGAAGAAAGAACAACAAGGAACACTAGAAGAAGAATAAACTTCAAGAATTCTCAAGCCAGTGGTTTTATTCCTCACCAATCCAGCAATAGCAAATGTGTATCCTGCACAAAAAGATACAGTACTGTTTTTGCATCTGAAGTCGAGGTGTTGGTGTGAATGTTAGTTCATGACAACTAATTTTATTCCACACCTTTTTAATCGCGATTAAAAATAGTCAGATTTAGTTAAGACAATCAAAATTTTAGGTGAAAAACGTAAAATTCAGAATAGCAAAATTGCCATTTTCACTAAATTATAATCTCAGTGCCATCTTAGTGCTGTCAAACTAAAATATAGTTAAGTTGTGTCACTTTAGTCAATTTCAGAATGGGAAATCGTCGTTTGACAGGAATAAACTAAATTTTGGTGATTTTTAGTCTAGTTTAGAGAATTTTGTGACAAGAGAATCGGCACCAATATTGATTGAATTTGTTAAGAATAAGAGTTTATCTACATTACCTAAGTAATATAGTAATTGCATATCGTGTACGTTGAAGATAATTATATTTTATGTCATTAGTTGGTTTAACCGACGTGTCCTAAGATAACACGGTATTGTTAGATAACAGAATTATCGAAATGTTATGTTAAATGATTAGTCTTCACTTGTCATTTTTATTACCAATGTAAATGCCAAATATTTTTTTCACGAGTTACTTAAAAATTAGGGCGTTGGGGGACCACAATAATTATTAATTTAACATCCACCGACTCTGACGTACACACTACTGAATAAAAGACATTAAATGAAATTACGGAAAGGGCGGATTTCAATGGATTTAAACTGAGTTCAAAAGCTGTCAGTTTCAATATCTCACAACAATAATGACGCTGACAGCTCTTGAGCGCGATTTAGATAATATCTATATAATATTATATCTATATATACGATCAGCATATTATGCTGATCGCGTTCAGTTTCATTGGTGAAATTGGCACTTAACGGGTTGCGGACAGGGCTTGAAATACCAGTATTTTTGGGAACCGGTATTATTGGCCTTGTTGTGATACCGGTACCAGAGTAGAACTGGTACTTTGGTATTTCTAATCGGTATCGGTACTGTACCGGTACCTAACAAATAATTTCGTAAGTCAGAGTGAGAAAACAGATATATTAAGTAAAAAGGATAAGTAGTTAAAAGGCATTAGAAAAATAACTTCGAAGTACGATTACGATATGTGTGGTACGCGGCGGGTAGGTACCTGAATTTGGTATCGGTAGTTGTTAGGTGGAGTACCGGTACCCGTCTGGAACCGGTACTTGTCTGCAATCGGTACCCAGGTACCGAAATGGCAAGAACCGCTATGTACTGGTACAGTATCTGCACTTTTGGTACCCGTTCCAAGCTCTGGCTGTGGGTGGATAAGTCAAAATGGTGGGACGTTTTGGGGCCTGTCTTTTGTAACCCAGACGTTCAAAAGTGCTGATGATATGAATGATGAAAAATATTTACAAGTGAATTTTGTCTGCTGAACATACAAGAACGTTAAATAATGCATATCGAGGTCGCCCATCGCCATGACTCGGTCATTTTACCTTCAGACTTCTAAGGTACACCCTGTACCCCCTCCCGCCCCCCCCTTGTACCTATACCTACAGAAACCTGTCACACAAAGTAAATGTAGGCGTTCATTTGTCAAGTAGAGTAATTGATAAGAAAGAAATTACTATAAAAGTCAGCAAATATTAGTTTCCAGCAGGTATATAAAGTGGACAAAGGCGCAGTACCTACAACCCACCCAACAGAGTGAGAGGTCGTCAGGCTGCCACGTGCGGGTTTACTTTAACAGCTTTCCTAACTATTCTTTATTTATCTGTATAGTGGGAGAAAGCTGTGAGTGTAATACATTTTTCCCGGTGTGTCGGTGACACGTGTATTTCATTGTAAGTAGGTACAGATAATATAAACTCTTACAACGTCATATTAAATTCGTTTTAAAACTTCAATCGTTGATTAGGTCTCTTATATGGATCGTCATCACAATATGCTCTGTTTGTAGCAGACAAGAAGGCTCTACGGCTGCTATTTGACATTTATCCCAGGATTTTGCATCCACAAAAACCAGACTATTATTTCCAAGGCCCAAACTTACCGAGATTTAATATAACAACAAAAAGTATAAATGTTTTGTCCGATGATTGCGTTTACGAAAGAACGCGTAAATATATTTAAATTCGACCCTCCAATCCAAATGTATGTCCACAAAATATAAAGTTCGTGTCCCATAAAATGCAATACAAACAAACAAATTACAGCAGTCTGTACTTAATAGTATTAATAAGGATTTGGGAAAACACTGATATCGGATACATAGCGACTGATAATGATGTTTTCACAGATTGATAGATTGCCTACCGGTCAGTCGGTCGGCAACTGTGATACAATACGATATCTGATTTAAGTGTTTAATTTATTGTGTTCGGATTTTAAATGTAAGTACTTTTGTGTGTTTTTTTTATATAATCATAGATATTATTGTTTTCTATAAGTATCTGCTATTATACATGGCTCTCATGGCTCGCAGAATTGAGAAAAATGCCGTGAGGAAAGTTTTGAGTACGAATATGCACGGCTATAAGAGTAGGGTATGATCAAAGAAACGGTGGACTGTGTGAATCATGATATGGCTAGAAAAGCGGTGACTACAGAGATGCCTCTGACCTACAGAGCGATCTAGAAGGGCTTGGGCAATGCTGTCAAACCAATAAGATGCCATGATGATGATGATGAGCCATGTTAAATACACGCGAAAGCAGTATCTATAAGACTATTATATCGATGGAGTAAAAATTGCGCAACTGGACACAATAAGAGACCTTGGTGTTACGTTTGATTGAAAGCTAACGTTTATCCCACACATGGACAATATGATAAAAAAGTCCTCTAAAATGCTAGGATTTGTTATAAGGAATTTCAAACAGTTTTGGTGTTGTAAAACCAAAACCATGCTTTATAAATGCTTAATTCGAAGCCTTGTGGAATATTGTAGCGATAATTGGCCTCCACATTATGCCACACACTCGTTGCGTTTAGAACGCGTTCAAAAGCGTTGTCTATGGCACCGGGCGTTTTCTAGCGGAATAACTAAAAATGTACAGTGACATACTGAAACACTTTAAAAAGGTTTTACTACACAATCATTAATTAATGCCGCAATTGACGCATTAATGACGCAATGGTTGTTAGCAAAGTAATGAACCATAATATTGACTGCCCGCATATTATATAATTAAATTATATCGTTGTTGTCATTATTTACACTTTTAGATACTTAAGTCATTTAAAACTAGATTTAATCATAATTTTTTGTACAACTTGTATAGGCATGCGGAGTTTGCCTGTAAGTTATTGTTGCACTGTTGCATACACAATTTCACATGTACCTAACCTTTAGCATCGAACCTGTGTGAACCAACGCTGGTGAACCAATAGAAGTAACGAATATTATAATAGACAATTGTGGAAGAAGGCATGCTGCGCCGACTTCAACCGCTACCGACTGACTGACTAACTGACTGACTGCTACCGATGATGTTGTGGGCACAGTCGCCAGCACATCAGGTTATACGAAACTGTCAAATTTCTCCAAATGATTTTAAACCTTAAAATGTTGAGGGTTAAGTTCAAAATCGAATGAGAATATTAACAGTTTGTGGAAACTTGACCACACGCACGCACGCACGCACGCTTGCGCGCACGCGCACGCGCGCTTGTACGCACGTCTACAGATCAAGGTATACATGTCCAGTATAAGCTGATCTCGCATTGTATATGATTTCCTTACAATGAGAGGTCAGTGTAAACTGGAAACGTAAAGCTTGATGTGTAGCCGTGTGTACATGGCTCTACCATGATGATAATACTACATGTTATTATACCAAAACAAACTTTTACGATTTATTTGCAAAGCGTTCAATTTTCCATTCGTTCTAAATCAGTAACCAATTTGCCACCTTTTGATGTAGATATCTTATCCCACAACTCTAACCATTTAGCATGGGTTTTTCGTTTGGTTTCATCGTAAAAGTTGTTCAAAATGCCGAGTACAAATACCCCATTTCGGGTCAAACACCATTTTTATTACACCTTGTATAAATATCATCATCAAGAGTACCTAATAGCTGACAGACAGACGCTAGTACTTATATTTACTCGTGTTTGACCAAATTGATGTGTGCTGACATATCCTAAGCCGGTAATCAAGGAGCCCTGTTTTTATTAATGTTTAAGCCTACAACGTCTCCAATCTAATCCTTCCTGGGTATTTCAGGGTGTGTGATTTCATGGGTATTTACAATGATAAGCAGGAGGTGTGCGATATGCATATCTATTAATGAATTTGATAAGCTATCATTAATAGTGAATTATTTTTAATCATTCGTTTGTGTCTGTGTATCAAATTGTAATCGCTTAGTGATGGGTTTTACCAAACTGCAGTACCTTACACAAATTGGTCTTTATGACATTTTTTAAAAGGTTGGAAGCAGGTGAAGAACCTTCTTGCCCTTACCAGCATTTTAAAGAAGGTCATCATTATTCTCTTGCTTTTATTACAATTTATGTCGGTCGGTCGGTGCAACATGTCCTTTTTCTTCCATACTTTCAATTAGTGGTCATCTCTGTAGTCGTCCCATTTCTAGCATATCATCTTTCAGTCCATCCATCGTTTCTTTGGTCTCCCCCAACTGTTATAATCATCCACATTCATCCTCAAAACTTTCCTCACGACAATACCATCATTTCTTCGCATCACCCATACCGTGACAACCGATTACCACAAACGTGACAAACTTTTGATGACACCATTGCCACTTTCAGACGTCAGTTCACGATGAACTTGAACACAATGCTTCACTTGCGGATGAACTCAACTACAAGTATTTCTACACAAGTATTCTATACTTGTAGATTAGTTCATCTGAAATTGTACTATTTCTGCACAAGAAGGGTTGTATAGTGCTTTTCTGTAAAGTTCACTGCAGCTAACCTCAATCAAACGACCTCTCTCAATATTCGAAAGCGACTCATTTGTTTTTAAAGTAAATAATCGCGGATTCATAACGAGACACCTTTTGAATTTTGAAGTGATGTTTAAAGAATAACAATGCTGGGTGTGCGTGCGTGTGTGTGTGCGTGGGTGCCGTTTAATCAAGCAGAAATGAGACTTTTCTAACTATACTTTTGGGTGACGGGCTCAGTACAATAATACCTAAATCCAGCAGTGCTATTTTGTAACCACTTCACCGTGCAAACTTAGGTGAAGTGAGCGTGGTGTGAACTGTCTCAACAGTGTCAAAAGTGGCACCATCTTAAAAGTGGTTAGACGGTTCAAGTAATTAATTGTTGCTCTAATATTATTGCATGCCACAGGTTACTTGCAGGTGCAGGTTGGTTGCAGTTACTTGTATCGTGTTTGGCTTTAGTCTTTTTATGTGGGTGTGTTCTACATTAGGGCTGATTCACTCTTAACTAAAGTTTAGTTGTTTCGCTTCCCACTTAGTTCAAAGACTACAGAGTCCCTTTGAAACAAAAAAAATTATATATTCATCGCTATATTAAAATTTACAAATAACGCAGCAAATTACAAATTACGCAGCATATTACAAATTAGAGGATTATATCCAAGATAAGAATGCTTGGAAACATGCTGGTCCAGCTCCATAGGACAATCTAGGGTCAATCATAGGGAAAATCAAACTTGTTGCTACTTTAATTGTATAGTTTATTACTTTTATGACATTGATTTACATTCTGTGATTAATTTAACCCACGCACTGACATATTACTTGTTTACATAATTTGGGAAATCGTATACTTTTACAATGTTTGTAAATATGTGAACACCATGTATCTATCACCTAATTAACTTATTTATCATTGCTACATTTTTTAAATTCTTTTTACCTATTGTGGTAGGGTAATTTTTATTATAGGTGCATCGTCTTCACATATAATTATATAATTGATGTATACAAAATATGGTAACACATTTTAAAAGAATAACGATGGAGTTTCTTGCCCATTCTTCTCCATACGAAACTACCTTTTGGAAGGGGTGACTAGAATCAATTCTATTTAAATGTAAATGTTGACGTTCAAAAGTGCCTTTCATGTGCCTATTTGAAATAAATGCTTTGAGTTTGCTACCATTTCCGAGTGGCTTAATGATGTTCTGCATTTTTCGTAGGAGTGTTAACCGTGGATGTTTCTGTGTTTTTATGGATGGATGAAATGGACGTCAGGAGGAGCTTTGTATAAAGGGGTTATTCTAATCTTTCGTAGTGTTTTGACTTTAAACTACATGGCTTGTTGCGATGACAACAGAAGCCATAACATCTCGCGGGTTGTCTATTGTTTACTCGAAGAATACCATAATCATCATATTCCCGAATTTCATTTACCCGAATTTCATTTGCCCGAATGTTTTGTTTGCCCTAAAAGACATACTTTTAGTTGCCCGAAACTTAGATACCATAAGATACGAGTGCCATACGTATGGTTTTTTTATTTTTAATTGTCATAATGATGATTAGACATAATATTTAAACACCATAATGATTATTAGACATAATATTTAAATGCCATAATAATTATTAGACAAATATTTAAACGCCATAATAATCATTACACATGATATTTAAGCGCCATAATAAATTGTTTTCGAATCTTTTTCCAAGCTAGGCATTTTCTCATGATATTTCTACAGGCGCTCTAAAATGATTTACAAACCTGTTATAAATACATTGGTGGGTAGACGAAACATTTGTAAGCGATATTTCACAGTTCTAACCTAACTGAAATGGCACCTAACCAAAACCTTAAAATATTCTATGCATGGTCGAGGGTGGGCTTGGTCGACGGAGCCCCGCTAGGCGGGGCTCCTACTTCTGGGTGGTTTATAAAAAAATAACCACGAAGGGGATGGCCCTTCTAACCTAACCTATCCGAGTCGGGGTGCCTTAAAGTCCCGATTGCATCCAGTTTCTTCTAATATAACAACCGTTACACACCCAATGTCGATGGCAAATGATGTTATGGCATATGATAATTATGGCATGTGATAATTAGGGCATGTGATAATTAGGGCATGTGATAATTAGGGCATGTGATAATTAGGGCACGTGATAATTAGGGCTTACAATGATTATGACAATTAATGATGTTATGGTAAGTGACTTCATGGGAAACAAAGCTTCTAGCACGTGACTAATATAGCAAATAAGAGTAGGGCAAATGAATATTACGTCATATAATATTATGGTTGTTGACTATTATGGCAAATGATATTAGGGCAAATAAAATTCGGGCAAACGGCGGTATACCCATCTCGCGGGGTGTGTTGTAACGATAGGTACATTTTCTCTTAAATCTTGACTTTCTATCACAATTCTAAGGATTTTGAAGGACATTCCAATTGCTTCATTCCATTGCTTCATATGTATGAAAAATCCGTTTGCTCGATAAAGGAAAAAAACGCAATGAAAATTGTTGGATTTTCAATATGATCGGCAATGCTATTACAAGTAGTGTGTCACGCAACTACCCCGCTGCTTCCGCTGCTCACGCTGCTCACGCTGCTCACGCTTAACACTATATAGAAATGAACCGAAAGAATAAACAGTATTTTTTGACATTTTGACTTATACTAATTGATTTTCAACTGTTTCAGAAATCATGAAGTGTCTACCAGTGGGGTGCCAGGCTTACAGCCAGGGTTCAGCAGGAACTGCGTTCACCAATCTGATTACGCAGTTCCTTGCTGCGCAGTGCCTCATTACCGAGCCATGGCCTATGGACTACTCTTACGGGCTCACAAGTAAGTGAAGTATTGTGCGTTTCACGAAAGAATTCCCTTCGCCGTTATATTGGCACACCTGACTGTCAAGAACGTCAAACGCTAGACGCATCGTAGGCTTTGTTGAGTTTTTCCAAGATTTATAGTTGTTTTACGGTTTTAATCACGCCGAAGACACTTAAAAGTGGCGAAAGAGAGTTGGTGTTGAAAGTCAAAACGTTTTGTGAGAGTGAAAAACGTAATAAAGCGGCAATAATTCCATTAGACTTCGCGTCGCCGCCATAAAATAGGGTTGCCATTGCCAGAACTAGATGCTCCCTAGTCCCCGCTGCTACCCCGTAGGTGCCTACCTACACCTTTTAAAATAATTAAAGACCATAAAGAACCACCTATCTACGAAGTCGATTCATTGTTAAAAGAACACGGTCATAAAGTTGTAAGACTTCCTCCTTATCATTGTTACCTGAATCCAATCGAACTCATATGGAGTCTTTTGAAAAGGCGGATTGCTGAAAAACACGTGGGTCAGGAAGCAAAAAATTTGTAAAAATAACTGAAGAGGCAATTTGCAGTAGCACGCCAGAAGAGTGGATAAAAGAATGCAGCCACGTAGAAACCATAGAAGATAAGTACTTCAACAATGGAGTAACTGTTGATAACAAGATAGATCGATTTATAATAGAAGTAGGAGATGACTAGATATACTATAGGAGATACTTCAGACGATAGTGACCCTGGAGATAGTGCTATATCGGGTGTAGGTCCTTTGGAGGAGCACAGTTATTTTAAAAAGTAATTTTGTTGTTAATCATTACAGCTTATTAAGAAGTTTCGCAAATAAATAATTATTATGGTTATATTAAGAGTTTAATTTTATGAATACTTATCTTTACACGTAAGGTATAATTTTCTATAGACCTTTGTTGAAAGGTGACCAAACAAAAAGAACAACCAAAATAAATTTTCGTTTTCAATTTATACTGATTTATTGGGTAATATAATTTTCACAGCCTGGCAGCACTCATTTAAGCGCTACCAACATTACAGCGAAGGGACTTCTTTGATGAAACGCACTATACCTATTACTTAATAGTAGGAGAGACGTATTTCCGAATTTTTATAGAACAAGAAAAATACACGGTGTAAGAAATTTTGACGCGCAAATTGTAACCATGAAATCAGAACATGATTCTAGACCCACGAGCGTTGAAATTTATGGTTTCGGTATAAAAATGAATCCATTTTTTTACCAGGCGGTGACAGGTTTGACTTCATCATCGTGGGCGGTGGCACGGCAGGATCCTTGCTGGCAGGCAGGCTGTCCGAAGTTCCGGAATGGAAAGTGCTGCTGATTGAAGCTGGAGGAGATCCTCCTATGGAGAGTATTGTGAGTAGTCTGCTTACACTATTTTACCAATAATCACTAGAGATGACGCCCTAAAGATGAGAATAGAAATTACTTGGAATTATAAATTCGACAAAGCAAACTCTTAAACATAATTTAACTCTCTTCAAATGTCATGTTGTGGTCTCTCACTCAAATTAATTATACAACACTATGTCAAACATACCTGAGTAATAATTTAAATTACTTCCAGATTCCTAACTACTCAGGCTCAACGCACAAGACTCGAAACGCATTCCAATATTACACCGAGCATGATGAAAACTCCAACAGAGGCAGCGCCGATGACAGATCCTTCTGGCCAAGAGGCAAGGTCCTCGGAGGAACCGGCTCCATCAACGGCCACCTACACATGCGAGGCAGTGCTGGAGACTATGAGCCTTGGCATCTCAAAGAAAACGATGGCTGGGACTGGCCTACATTGAAAGAATACTTCAAAAAGAGCGAGAAAATGGTGGATCCTTTCATTCTGAATAACCCGGAACTAAGAAAAGAACACGGAACAGAAGGAGAGTTTGTTGTGGATCAACTGAACTTCACCCACGTAGGCATAGCTGAGAAACTGACCGATGCTTACAAAGAATTGGGAATAAAATACCTAGATGACTTAAATGGTCCTACGCAGCTGGGAGTCGGAAAACTGAGAGGTGGAATCCACAAGGGCCGCAGAGTAAGCACCACTACAGCTTTCTTGAATCCTGTTAGTGAACGCAAAAACTTGAAAGTCATGAAGTATGCTTATGTTAATCAATTAGAAATTGATGAAAAGAACAAAACCGTTATTGGAGTTAGGCTTTCACTTTTATATGGTGACGTAGAATCGTACTTTGCAACTAAAGAGGTCATAGTAAGTGCTGGAGCAGTAAATACTCCTAAACTCCTACTGTTGTCAGGTATCGGCCCTCGAGCACATCTTAAAGAGAAGGATATTCGAGTAATCAGTGACTTAGATGTTGGAAAGAATCTCCAAGATCATGTACGCATACCTGTTCCAGTGACAGTCGACACAGGAGCGGAAAGGAGGGGAGAGGAATTTTGGCAGAAAGCTGCTGCAGAATATTTAGTAGATCAAACAGGACCACTCACTACAAACTATGATCAGCCTAATGTAAATGCTTTTCTATCGGTGTCAGGTAGCAAATATCTTCCTGACGTGCAAATAGATCACAACTACTTTTTACCAAACACTTCGTATGTATACTCCGTTTGCAAAGATTCTTGGTCATTTAAAGACAGCATCTGTAAGCAGTTTGCCGAGTTTAATAAAGAGAAAGAAATGTTTATATTCTTCATCGCCCTTTGCCGGCCACACTCGAGAGGCTATATTGAGCTCCGCGGAAAAAATGCTATGGAACACCCCAAGATCTTCACAAAGTATTTTAATGACAAACGAGACATAGAAACTTTTGTAAAAGGTGTTAAGAAAGTAACGGAGATCGTTAACACTCCGACGTTTAAAGACATGAAAGCTGAGATAAAAAGGATTAATTTCGAAGGCTGTGATGACTTTGAGTTTGAAAGTGAAAACTATTGGGAGTGTATGGCTAGAACTGTAACATTCCATGTATACCATCCTGTAGGTACAGCTAAGATGGGGAAGGTCAAAGATTCTAAGGCAGTAGTTGATAGTAGACTTAGAGTGTATGGAGTCAAGAACCTGAGGGTGGTCGACGCTAGTGTGATGCCCACCATACCGAGTGTGAACACCAACGCAGCAACTATGATGATCGCTGAAAGGGCAGCAGACTTTATCAAAGAAGATTATCTAAAAGTAGATAGTAAAAAAGATGAACTGTAGATTTAGTTTCATATGGTGGGTTCCAATTAATAATTATAAGAGCTAAATGCTATGCTAGTCAATCCCAAGTCATGCTAATGCAATGGTTTAAATCATCAGTTGTGTGACAAAAGCTAGATATTTGCTTACTCCATTTTTATAAACATGTTTGTAAACAACATTTTTATTTATTTAATAAAAAGTCCTCTATGTTTAATTATTTTAATTTTATTCAAACGCCTTTTTTTAACAAATCCTATGAAGCTAATATATTTATCAATATTTACAGAAGTATCTGTATCTGTTATCTGCTTAATTTTTCTTCATCAGTTTTGCTCTATCAGCCTCGTGAGGCAAAGATGTGTCGGAAGATGTTTCAGATGTCTGACTTTCACCTTCTCGCAGATTGACCTGACTACCGAGATCCATCACTCTGTATCTCTTCTTCTGCTTTATTTCTTGATCGATTCTCTGGCAGATGTCCACCATACTCTCCCGCATCTCTATCGGCAGGTCCCGCACAATTACTTCTCTCAACAAATTGTCCGTTACACGTCTGTTTACACATGAACTCTTGTGCCGTGACAGTCCACGCTTAGTATTTCTTGATCTCCAATGCATTAAAGCATATTTTAATTGTCCTGTTGACCATTTCATGTAGCACCACACCGTGGTCTGGAGGCAACAAACTAGCGATAGCACCAAGCCACTTATAGCGACTATGTAGGCAAAAATTGAGAGTATAGCATTTGCACAACAAGTTTCGTAGTCTGACGTGTCTCCATTGAGCACACATAGCTTTCCATACAACATATCCTTAAGCATTTTCACGTTTTCGGATATAGTTGAGCAGTTTGATTTTAAAATAATCTTAAAATCATAGAAAGCTGATTTTATTGACTCAGTAACAACACCTAAACCAGTGTTAATTGCGTAAATGTCACCAATACTAATAGGTTGGTCAAGGTCTCTACAAACATTACTTTTAGGTACATATACTATGTCTGGGAGCTTCTTGATGACATCTGTCTTACATACTGGTGCACTCACGCACTTACCACGATTGCCATCGTAGTACGGTCTACGTCCAGAATATTTTAAGTCACAATTGACTGGTTCGCATTCTCGCAGAGAATCCCCATCTAGAGAGTCACAGTCGCTACCTTTCAGATTAGCGTATGCCTTAAGATACTGCGTTTTTTTATTATTTACTAATTGTGTATCGAAAGGTATACTAATAGGTAACTGTCTGGACAATCTTGTGTTGCTACATTTGAATTCGATGATAAAATCGCAGTAACCAACTTGATCATATTGATATAAACTAGGATACACATGAATTAACGTTTCTCTGTTTTTAGGCTTAATCAGTTCCACGTCGTCACCATGAATAGTATCTAAACTACAATCTTTGTATTCTTCGTCAGCTAAACAACACATTTTTGGCCTCGAAATTACTCTGCATGTGCCCAGATGATGACTATTCTCAATGTCAATAAAAAATTGTATTCCTACTGAACCTCGTTCGAAAGGAATTATACCTTGGTCTAACACTGTAATATAGGCTAGAATTTCATGTATTATGGCTGCAAATATAACTAGATAGATGTACGTAAAAGAATACACATACATTTCTCGTCAGACATTTTATTTTGACAAGTGTTGACAAGATAACTAATCATAGACTGAGAAAAAAGGGCGTTGCAGGCTAAAGGAGGTAATTTTTCTAAAAAGGGATTAGTTACTTCCATATGTCACCCATCTTAAAGATTGTTATGACTTGACTGTAGGTTCTAGAACTGTTGTATCTAGTGTATGTGGTCGTTGTATCTACTATTTATTGGAATGGTCTAATTATTCATTGGAAGATTAATGATTAGCATTGGACATAAGATATTATTGATAGCTTCCGGCTTCTTTAATAAAATACTTACGAGTATGTCCATTGCTATCTCTGAAGATTTTAATTTTCTATAAAATAAATCAATAAAAAACATTGAATTAATTCCAATAACTCTATACCTTTGAACAGCATCATCCAGAATTCCAATACCTAATTACCAAAAAGAAGTTCAATTGCAATTGTAATTATTTCATCACCACTGCTCTCAAAACGGCGAAGGAATAAATACATCGTGAAGAAATCGGAATGTTCTAGCACCAAAAATTGGAAGGCATGTGACATGTTAACCCGCAATGGGCCTGCGTGGTGGTTTATGGCGCACTCCCTCTCACAGAGCGGAGGCCTGTGTCCCAGCAGTGGGAACATTTTAGGCTGATTATTATGCTGCAGGACGAACAATCAGACGTTTTCGAAAACGAAATACTTTATAAGATTGTCCATTGAATCTCTTTTGTGAGTTATTTAATAGGGACTGGAGGATAGGAAAATAGTATTTGTCAACGGTTTCATTGTGGTCTGGTACGTTTGGAACATCCCAGAAAGATATAGTTTAACGTATTTTCAATACCTACACGTGAGGGTATTTTGTCGTCGTATGTTACATAGTATTATTATTTGATAGGTTTATTAGTTTAATTAATTAGTTTGTAGTTTCGTGCCGTATTTTCAGGAGAAATGATACTGTCTTCTATTCATGCATGGCTGCGAGACAAATTGTATGCACCATCTTCACAATATATTTTTTAAACAAACTTTTTCCGAAACATTCAGTTTATTTATTACCAAAATACTTACGCAATACGAACTACAAAGTTACTATACGAGCTCAACAATATCAAACTATTACCTGAATCCAAAACCACAGCGAGATTTGCGGTAAAAGTCAGTAAACATATAAGCCGTGCAAGTTCCCGGAGAATACATAGTTTGGAAAGGCGTTTGCTTTGTTTGATCGCAAACTGATGCGCGGTATCCCCGGTACCTCAAGTCAGCCACATAGAGTCTCTGGCGTGAACCGTGAATTACCGAATTTAGTCGGAACCCGGGGTTCAAAACCATGTATTTATAATTACGTTTTGAATTAAAATGGAATCTTTTGTGTATTGTGGCGAGTTTGTGGTTCTCATATATTTTGTGAAGCTGACAGGGCTGTAGTATTATTTTGTTTCGACGTGTCTTGCTTGTGATATCGGAAGGCGTGGAAACGTGTTTTATTGGTCCTAGGGGTGCAACATTGGAGCCTACGCGAGTGATTCAGGCTACAGCATCAACCTTGACGAAAGGCAATTTTTTAAACACGGTTTTAGGTATATTTGGATTAATCGTGCTGCCACGAGAGGACTAGGAAACTTCTAGAACTTTTGGCTAAGCTATTATAAAGGAACAGTGGTTAAAAGCAAACAGGATATGTGGTTTTTCCGTCGACATCGTAAAAATCTTAAATGTTTAATCACAATCATCGTTTTGTGTTTTATTTTCCGTAAAAAGATATCAATATTAACGAAAGTTTATAGGTAAAATTGGTATGACCAGAGGCAACTAAGAAGTCAACCATTCTCATTAATACAACAAATACAAAATAAATGCACTCAAGATAGTTCGAACACGTGCGACTTCCTCGGAATCTCGCGTGCAAATGAGATTCCTGAGACCGTGTGGTGCCGGCGCGCGGCGGAGGCTTCTCATATATACGCACTCTGTGGCGGAGGCCACCGCAAACCTGATTTCATGCGTTCTCGCGAGATAATTATAGGAAATTGGCGGGAACGCCGCAAACCGGCTTCCGGTACCGCACGTAATTATGAGAGATTAAATTTCATTAACACGAGAGTTTACGAGCTGACAATGCAGCTTCATGTGTGTGGAAAAGGTACAGTAAGCTACATAGTGCAAATTGTTTTGACGTTGATCCGATGCTTTTCTACAAACGATGCACGTGTCTCGAGGTCATGACTGACAATGTAAATAGTGCCCTCGCAAAAGTAGTTAACTGGTTTAATGTTAATAACCTTCTTCTTAACGAGAAAAAAACGAAATGTATTAAGTTTACGATACCTCATGTTAGACAAGTAGAAACAAGTATTCTCATAAAGGGTGAAGAGTTGAAACCCGAAAATACCACAGTATTCTTAGGCATAACTTTGGATGCCAAGCTTCAATGGGGCCCCCATATAGATAAATTGTCAAAGAAGCTTAGCTCTGCAGCATACGCCGTTAGGAAAATTCGTGGTTTAACTGATTTAGAGACAACCCGTTTAGTATACTATAATTCTTTTCATAGTGTAATGTCGTACGGTAATCTGTTGTGGGGAAATGCCGCCGATATTCAGACGATTTTTGTTTTACAAAAAAGGGCAATTCGTTCAATTTATAAATTAAGTCCCAGACACACCCTCAGAGACTTTAAAGGGATTAATATAATGACTGTGCCTTCTCAGTATATTTATGAAAATCTTTTGTATGCACATAAAAATATTAATCTGTATAAAAAGTACAGTGATATCCATAATGTAAATACTAGGAACAAGCACAAATTTGTTGTTCCTACTACCAGGCTCAAGAAAATAGGTGGCTCGTTTAGATACCAATGTATACGTTTTTATAATAAACTTCCTAGCCACATTCAAGCACTAAGCCTTAATAAATTCAAATCTTTTATAAAAAGGAAACTATGCCAGAATGCCTATTATACTGTCAAAGACTATATTGAGGACAAAAAGGCTTGGGATTGAGTTGCTCCAATAAAGCACAGGCAATGTTAATTTATTTTGTTTCGCTAACTATTTTTACTTTTAATCTTTGCTATAAGTATCTATACTTATTTACATTACAATGACACTAATATTTACTGTATAAAGTATTATATTATTTTAAATTATTGTGAATGTGAGGACTGTGTGTGTTTTTTTTTTGCATTTTTAATCATGTTCTGGCAGTTTGAGTAGCTGATGCGGCCTACCCAAATGTCCTTTCTTTGGTATTGTTCGTCGAATCGTTGAGCTCCTTAAGTTCTGAGTTGAGCTACACGGGTACTGACAAATGCGTGCACTGTCTGGACAGGTCCACTCAATCTGTGTGGTTCTTTCCTCAAAAGACCATTTCAGACACAAATCTACATGGTCCTCAAAGATTATTATAATATTATTCTAATTATTGTGAATGTGAGAACTATGTCGGTCATTGATTTATTTATATTTATTTTTGTATTTTTCTCAACGTAATCATGATCTGGCAGTTTGAGTAATTTATGCGGCCTACTCAAATGTCCTTTCTTTGGTACTGTTCGTCGAATCGTTGAGCTCCTCGAGTCTAAGTTGAGCTGCACGATTACTGACAATAGCGTGCACTGACTGGACAGGTCCACTCAATCTGTGTGGTTCTTTCCTCAAAAGACCATTGCAGACACCGATCTACATAGCTTTCACATGACCTGACCAAGATTTTGTCTGGACTTTAAAAGAGACTGTGACCTCTGAGTTTGTTTCGGCCTTTCTTCTCAGAGTAGTCAGATAGGAAACGCCGACCCCTTCTAGTTTAAAAAAAAATATGATTGACGTGTAAAAGTGTTTGTTCAAACCTACTTACAGAAATAAAATCATTTATCATTTATCATGGAATCGAGCATATTACACGTAAGAATTTTTTTTAGGTAAAAAAGTCAATATATATATATAAAATCAACTGCCACATTTATGAAAGATTCTCACTTTAGAATGGCTCGACCGATTTGGCTGTTTTTTTTTTGTTGTGTTCATAACTGTCAGGAAACGGTTTGTTTGATAGATTTTTTAAAGAAAATCTAAACGTGCCGCCGGATGACGGACGGGAGCGAACACGCGGGCGCTAATTAGTTAAATAATACATATATTATACGCTTTCTATAAAAAAAATATCGTTCAGATTTCCGTGTTCGAAATAATTAATATTGAAAGCACTTAAACTCACTTTACTAGCCATTCCATTGAATAAATTAAAAGTCCGCGCCGATTGAAGACCATCCAATTTTCCCGATGAAACTCTGAAAGTGAAAAAGCAATAATTTAAAACGAAGGAGAATAAAACTTTTTAATTACGAATTCGGTGTTGCTTTGAAAAACCCTTTTCATATTAAAGGGAAGACTTGACTTTGTACTAAATGGGATAACAAATGCCTCTTTGTTTACATTTGAGAAGGAAGTATTTATTACGCAGTCGTTTTTAATTATCAACTAATTAAAAACGACTGCGTTTTGGATGGAATGGGATGGTTTTGAAATTGATTTTTTGTAAATGATATCGTTAGAATCGTTTATTGATGTTACGCTCACGACTTGCCTTATACAGGGTGTCCCGTAAATAATGGATCAAACGTAATGGGTAGGTAGCTTACCTCATTTCAAACAACTAATTTGAACAGTTAAAAAAAATCGGTAAGGTAACCAAGATATTTTTTTTTCGAATTTTACCATTTTCTCTAACAGCATTCAGTGTTTTAGGTATGATTTTTGTCAAAAACTTCTGAATAGCTTATTGTTAATATTTTCTTTTTCAAATATAATTTTATTTGCCTTAGAAAAAAAATGTTCAATTGATTTTTTTTTTCAAATCGAAAAAAAAATTCTTGGTTACCTTACCGGTTTTTTTTAAACTTTTCAAATTAGTTGTTGGAAATGAGGTAAGCTACCTACCCGTTACGTTTGATCCATTATTTACGGGACACCCTGTATATCTTGCACTTGAAAATTAAGCAAAATAAAATCGTTTAGAAATCGTCGCGTCGCTCACTGGATCAAAAATCGCGTTTAGGAATTAGAGCTCCGAAGTTTTATGTGACGTTTTTTGTGCTTGAAAAGGTTTCTATTTAGTGTAGCTATGGTCAAATAATTATGTCACATGAAGTAATTTGGCTTGAAAACTGAGGACTTATAATTTTTATACAAATAAAATGTATAGAGCAGGTATCAGGATATCTGTAGAACTGAAAAAAACCCGTTTTATACTTACAGAGGGTTACAGTAATAATAATTTATGATTTTTCGACATATTTCATAATCATGAAAATACAGCACTTTCTTAAAACGTCGAAAATATATATTTATTTTCGTGATCAATAGTTTTAATATAACAGACACCAGAAATATATTTTTTATGAATAAATCGTTACTGTACATGGCTTTTTTATCCTCGAAAGTAAATAACAAATGCCTTAACAAATAATTATTTATGGTACCGCTTGGTAATAGTTTCGATAACAATCATGGCCAATATTTCAGGATTCCAAAGCTTAGCTTATAAGATGAATTCCTAATAATAATATATTTATTTATTTATATATTCTTTAATGTACACCACAAAATACAACAAAAAATAAATCGTACACTAGCGCACCAGCGATCTCTTCCTGGCAACCTTGGAATGGACAGATTAAATGACGATGATGATGATGTGATAATAAAATAACTATTTGGTCTTTACCCATAAAATTGTCGTTTAGTATACAGAAAGTTAGAGTCATTTTTAAATAAATATTTTTTATTTCTATCAATCAAAATATGCACCCATGCTATCGATGCATCTCTGCCAGCGCAGTGGTAATTTTTCAATGCCCTTGAAGAAGTCAGGTGTACGGGAGCCAACAATCTCTTCAAAGGCATTTTGTACTGCCTCTTAGGTATTGAATTTTTCTCCTGCCAAGAAGTGGTCCAAATTTTGGAAGCAGTAGTAGTCTGTCGGCGCAAGGTCTGGTGAGTACGGTGGATGACGCAAAACTTCCAACCCTAGCTCTTGTAGCTTAGAGACCGTCTGTTGTATGTCCGTATGAGGTTGAGCGTTGTCGTGTAGGAGCAGCGGGTACGAGCGTTTAACCAAGGCTGGCCGGAGATTTGCGAGCTACTCCATCATTCGCAGTACCTAATGCTGGTGCCATTTGGTAAGACGTTGTGATGAATTATACCTGCAATAGACCACCAAACCGTGACTGTGACTTTTTTTGGGGTAAGTTTTCGTTTGGGGCATTGCCTAGGCGCTGAACCAGGGTCTAACCAACAAGATGACAGCTTACGATTACCAAAAAGAATCCATTTTTAATCGCAAGTGACTATGCGGTTCAAAATCCCTTCGTTTCTGTGTCTGTTAAGCAACGTAAGGCATACCTCAACGCGTTCGTCGCGTTGGCGATCGTTAAGTTCGTGCGGAACCCACTTATCAAGTTTTTTTATCTTGCCAATTTGACGCAAATGGACCAATATTGTTTTGATGCTAACGTCGAAAGCGGCTGCTAACTCAGCCGTAGATTGAGTATCTTCAGCTTCCACTATCGCCTTTAATTCGTCATTGTTGACTTTAGTTTTCGGGCGACCACGGGGTTAATTTTTTAGATCAAAATTTCCATGTCGGAAGCGTCCAAACGAATCGGCGTTTGTTTGTAGTGTTCACTCCGTACACGTAATTAATGTTGCGACCCGATCGTGCGGCATTGTTACCTCGACGGAACTCGTATTCCATAATTACTAGTATTTTTACCTTGTCTATAATGAAGAGAAAGATACAAATGTAGTGAAAAAAAACACTTATCAAAAAACAAATGACAAATGAATGAATTTGAAAATAGAATTCCATATTTTTTTTAATTAAATTAATTTGAATTTAGAATGTATTGCCAGCCATACATAAATTACGTTTCAAATGGCCAGTATTGTAAAACGGCAACTTCATAGGAAAATACCTATTATTTATAAAAAATCAAAACAGTCTACTAAGGTTTTCTAGGAACTAAACAAAAACCAGGAATAACTAATGATTTTATTCCTGGTTTTCACATACTATTTATAAGTCATAATGAGCTCTTTTTATTTTGCCACTTAGTTAAATTAAAAAAAAGCAACAGGTCCAGTGCTTTTTCTAACTTAAATTTAACTGACCTTCTCTTTTCTGCTTCGTTCCTAGATCTTTGAAAGGTTTTCGAGATCTTATTGTCATTGTTGCAACTGAGGATGAAGTTGAAGAATTTGCAGGTATAACGTCTTCACTGGATGAATCTTATTTGCCTTAAAGGATAGTTTGCAGGCAGCTTGGCCAATCTACATCAGCCTCTAGCCAATGTTCGTCTACTTTTCTAAATCTGTCACTATTCCGGTTTCTTCCAGCTCTCTTTAGCAGTAAGTGTGAACCTCCGACAACACTCTTTGAGAGTAACAATGTGCTCCTCAGAAACCCTTAAACCTAGTCGAGTTAAATAATTCTTACAGACACGATTTTAAAAAGTGAGCTTCTAGAGAGATGGCCACAAAGAAAATTTCAAGATTTCATGAATGATTTCATTCATGAATTCATTCAAGATTTTTTTTATTAGGTATTTAAAAATGATCTGAACCTTTTAAATCAAAAGTCATTTATTCAAATTAGGCTGAGAATCAGCACTTTTTGAACGTCAAAATCACATAAGACAGTCCCCCCAAAACGCCCACCCTTCACCACTTCCTAGTGCTTTAGCTGGGAAGAAGAAGTGGCGGAACAAACTCCCCAGCAGCACTGCTGTCTGTTCAGTTAGAAGAACTGGATTCTATACATATAGTAATAAATAAATTAACATTACGAAACACAAAAATATTAAAATTATTTGCCATATGTCAGCTAGCACACGCCAATATTTAAAAACTATACTCAAGCATAAATAAATAATAAAAACAAAAACGCAAACAGAACTTAATACATAATAAAAAGCCTCCTGGCATAAAGGGCGTGCCCGCTTACATATGCAATGCTGCATTATATTTATATGTATATAGCTGTAACTAGTAGCCACAAATGATAAACTAGGACCTTCGAAGTAAAATAAAGAAACATTAATTTCTAATAACAATAACAAAACCATAGTCAGCAAGCTGACCTGTCACCACAAGCAGCACCCGTTCACGAGCATAACGCAAAGATCAGCCATTACCCCCCTCGCCATATTTGAGGGAAGGAGGCAACCCGACCCCCGACGCTACCGCAAGCATTGACATCTAAGGGAGCATGACGAACTTGCTGCCGGTTGCTCAAAAGAATAATATGATGAACTGTCGAGGTCGCTAGCTAACCATATATTGCAATACAACTCATTAAAAAACATTGAAATGAGTAGATTATGTCAATAATAAATAAAAATTAAATTAAACTAAGGTGACTAATAAAATATAGTCAAATAAAATAAACAATTATATGAACTCGTATAACTTGTCAGTAGGTAAGCTAATTTTGGAGAAAGAACATAAACATTGTCTTGAGTTAATCACAGCGACCAACTATTTTTATCGTTTAAGTAATCGTTGATTGAATAGTATGCTTTTGAACAAAGGTTGGATTTTACTTTAGCTTTAAACGCATTAAAAGGCAATTCTAACAAAGAAGAGGGAAGCTTGTTATAAAAGTTTATACCAAGCCCAACAAATGAGTTATGGACCCTATGAAGCCGGTGAAAGGGAGCACGTAGTTTCTCCTTGTTTCTAGTGTTAATATTATGAATATCACTGTTTTTTGTGTATAAGTGTATATTTTGCCTAATATATAAGATGTTGGCGAAGATGAATTGTGAGGCCACTGTGAGAATACCAATCTCTTTAAAAAAATCTCTCAGAGTAACTCTAGCACCTAGCTGGTAAATTGCTCGTACAGCTCGTTTTTGAAGAACAAATATATTTTGAATATCAGCGGCTTTGCCCCACAGCAGAATGCCGTAGGACATGACGCTATGAAAATAACTGAAATAGACTAGCCGAGCTGTATCAACGTCAGTGTATTGTCTTACTTTCCTGACGGCATAGGCGGCCGAACTGAGCCTTCCCGCTAGGCATGATATATGTGATCCCCACTGAAGTTTGGCATCAACTGTTATGCCCAGAAATACTGCCGAGTCTACAGTTTCAAGTACCTCTTTATCTAAGACGATGTTGGGTCCTAGATTTCTAACATTCGGTAAGGCGAACTTTACACATTTCGTTTTCTTGGCATTGAGAACTAGGTTATTTGTGGTAAACCAATCTGTAACCATTGATAGTGCACTGTTTACGTCGTCAAAATTTTGTCTATTCCTGTCTACTTTAAAGATAAGAGAGGTATCATCAGCAAATAGTACAACGTCACAGATGCCCTTTAAATAGAATGGTAAGTCATTTATATACACCAAGAATAAAAATGGGCCCAGTATAGAGCCTTGAGGTACACCTAACTGAACTGGTAGCCCGGAAGATTTCACACCATTAACATCTACACATTGGTGCCTATTATGTAAATATGAATCTAATACGTTAAGAGCTTCGTTTTGAATACCGTAATGAATTAGTTTACGCAAAAGCGTGTCATGGTGCACGCAATCAAAGGCTTTGGAGAGATCACAGAAAACTCCAATAGCATTTTGCGAGCTCTCCCATGCGCTAAATATGTGTTTCAGCAGAGCAACACCCGCATCTGTAGTCGAACGACCTTTTGTAAAGCCATATTGTTCATCATGAAGGAGGCTATTTAAATTAAAATGTCTTAGCAACTGCTTGAGTATTAATTTTTCAAATATTTTACTAAATGCAGGTAAGATAGAAATAGGCCTAAAATTGCCAACGTTATTTTTATTACCCGATTTAAATAATGGTATGACTTTACTACTCTTCATGAGGTCAGGAAAAGTTCCTAAATCAACATATTTATTAAAAGTAACAGCTAGATAGGGGGCTACGATGTCGATTATATTACTTACAAGTTTAATTGAGATGCCCCAGTAATCACCCGTGTTTTTTGACTTGAGTGTGTTAAAAACACTAATTACATCACGAGGTGTTACATGTTCGAAGCTAAATAAGCGACTACATTTAGGTACACTATTATGCAAAAGGTTTTCAGCTTCAGATGGGGACGAATTTAAGGAGCGAGTCGTAGTTATAGGTATGTTGGCAAAAAACTCATTAAATGCTTCAGCTACGTCAGCTGCTGTATTAACTAATTTGTTGTCGACCATAATCTCTAATTGTTTTTCTTGTTTAACCGACTTACCCGTTTCATTGTTAATAATTTTCCAGGTGGTTTTTACTTTGTTATTCGAATTTTTAATTGTATCGCTTAAAAATTTAGATTTAGCAAAAACACAAATCTTTTTAAATAATTTTGAATAATTTTTGACATACTCTAGGAAAGGAGTATCAAACCTGTAATTTTTCAAACCATATAACTCGTATAGTCTCGCTCTACTTTTATAAATACCTGGAGTAGCCCATTGGTTGAAGCCAGCGGAGGTGCCATTAATATTAATAGTTTTGGCCTTGAAAGTAGATTGGTATTCTTTTTGCACAACATCAAAAAGGGCTCCATAGATTATATTAGGATTATCATGTTCTACAATCGACGGTTTAATTCTAAGGGCTATATTATTTTTAAACTTGTTGCAACGACTAGCTGTATAAGGCCTGCATTCTATTTTATGTGGCTTTTTATGTATTGGCATAGGGAAGCTAGCTAATAATCCACAGTGGTGAGACGGTAAGTCACTTAACACTAATTTATTTTTGGCATCGCAATCACTAAAAATATTATCAATACAAGTCGATGAAGATGCTGTTATCCTAGTAGGTTCAAAATACAAGTTAATTAAATTAAAGGACCTAAACAGATTAAGAAGTCTAATACTTAGTGGAGTAACCTCTAAAATATTAATATTAAAATCACCACATAAAATTATACTTTTATTACTTGATTTTAATTTATTCAGTGAATCCTCCATTACCGATTCGAAACGAATAAAATCCCCAGAGGGGGGTCGATAAACGCAAATTATAACGTATCGCTCGAGTTCAACACAAGACAACTCAATAGTGCGCTCGATGGAAAGATTAACTAAATCAGAACGTTGTTTACATTTCAACTTGTTTGAAACAAGAACTAAAGATCCACCGCGAATAGCACTTTTCCTTACAAATGCACTTTGAATGGTAAAATTATCATCATTGATAAACACTACTTCATGTTCTTTCAACCAGTGTTCAGTCAAACATAGCACCTGAACATCATAGTTCTCCATAAATAAACTTAACTCTAACTCTTTGCCGGACAGACCCTGCATATTTTGATGTACAACATTCAACATATGCGGCTGACCCGTTGTCGCACCTAATAGTTTAAACTACAAGGCGTATCAATAGTAGTGTTAGTACCACTACTAACAGTAATCGACGGTAACCTACAGGTACCAGTGTCACTGTGTATATTGTATGCTAATAGGTTAGCAATGTGTCTCCTACAACTAGGTGGCAAATACATTGTATTATTTGTCAGTTTGTAATCAGTAATAAATTGATTACAATCAAAATATAAAATAGTGTCACTGTGTCGACAAGTCCTATTATAAATGAACATATTTAAATTATAAATGTGCCTATTTTGCTCATCAGACAAATATCTAGAATAAGGCAGAGCACATAAAATAAATTTACAGTTATTGGTCTCATTGAGATATAACATCAAATGGACACATTCAATTATGTCCTTTTTCCTTACAGTTAAACTATCCCCATACAATAAAATAACAGTTGAACTGGGGTTTATTTTTGTCAATCTAATATTATTAACTAATTGGCTAATACTGGCACCAGGTAAACAATTATTAATTACATATTGATTCGAACACTGATTAAATATACTACCAAAACCTTGACGAAATTTGTCAGAAAATACATAAGTAGTGTTAATCAAATTATTCATACTATTACTACCAACATTATTACAGCTACCTACTGGCTGAACCACTGAGGGTGTGGGTGTAATAATTTGAGGCTGGGGTGCCAGGGAGCATGCACAGCTTAAAGACATGTTATTTGTCAGAGACTCATACCTCTCTGCATTGTGCTTGACCAGGTCAGCTAACTCATTAGCCTCCTGCATGCGCTTACTCAAGTCTTGTTGAGTAGCCTCATATTTGCTAAAGATATCTTTTAGAGCATATTCCCTAACAAACAATTCATCCTGAAGGCGCTGAGTGTCAGTGTCATACATAGTAGTACATAATTCTAGTTCACTATTACACTTCTCTAATTCTTTTATTAAATTGAGATATTTATGCCTAAGTATTGTGTTTAATTTGTTAAATTTATGGCATTTTAAAGATTTCTGATATCTTCTAATTAATCTATTAATTTTAATATATTTTTTTAACTTATTGTGACTAGCAAACAATTTGCTTTTTATGACAGTATCATCAGTTAAGTCTATGGTTATTGGCTCAACACACATGGGACCGGTCCCGTTACCAACCAACTCATCATAAAGACTGCAGGTGATCGCAGTTTAGTTGATATAGTTAAAGAAGGATCGGGAGCTAAAAACGATGGAAGCAGGGTTTTTTTTTGAGTTTGCCGATAAATCTGCCGCCATTACTGAGACGAAGAGCTTGTCCGCAGATTAAGATAATTATATGGTTAGTTCTACATGTTATCGACCGTTCATATGTTGCTGATCCATGGAGCATATATTATCACATCGAACACAATGCAATTGTACCAATTGAGAGCTTATCACAAGAAGCTTCAGAAGCTAGCAACAAAGTATATTGGTGGTTTCGGGAATATCATCCCCAGAAAAAGACATGACAGAAAACTAGGTTTTCGTTGACTAATTGAAATTTAGTTTTTGTAAAATATTGATTTAAGTAACTTTTTGTACTTTATTTTACCGAATCGTTATAAATATGGCTGTATACAATTATTTTTAAGTTTATTTAAAAGATAGACCTTTTAATACCAGTGGGTTCATATTTTTTTTTTACATATAAATAGGTAGGTATATAGTTTTTGAACAATTATTTTTGTAGCCACACATTTCTATTCATTTTCGAAGATAAAAAAAACTAAATACAGTAAGCATTTAATTCATAAAAATGTATTTCTGTTGTCTTCGATATTAAAAGTATTGTTAAAGATAAGAAAAGAAAAACTACGATAAATAAAATAACGTGCTGTATTTTTAGGAATATGAAGTATGTCAAAAATCATAAATAATTAGTACTATAACCGTCTGTAAGGATAGATATAACGGAAAAATTTTCAGTTTAAAAGATATCCTGATTTTTCATACCTGCTTCATAATTTTTTTTCGTAAAGAAATTATAAGTCCTTAGTTTTCAAGCCAAATTATTTCACTTCTAGACTTGGAGCTTCAAAATTTTAAGTGCCGTATTTTGGGCTTGAAATTGTTTCCATTTATATAGACGCGATTTTTGATCTAGTGGGCATTGTCGCCTTCTTGTAGGATTAGGACACTTCTCGCCTGGACACAGCGATGCCTAATACTTGCATGGTAATAACATGACATCATAACATCACGCCTGTAACCCCGAAGGGATGGTCAGAGGTGTAGTACAGACACTTTTCACCAGCTATGTTTAAAGTCTCATGTAACAGGGGGCGAGCCTATTGCCATCAACTGGGCACAAACCCAGACTCCAGGCTACTATTGAGAAGTTCCTGAAGAGAAAACCCAATAACATTTAGCCGACCTGGGAATGGAACCCAGGAGCTCATGCTCAGCAGTACGGCTTGCAACCACTAGACCAAGGAGGCAGCATCGTAATCAAGGTAATACGATGCGATAAAGTTATCAAAAGGGTCTCTCTTTCCTAGGCCCCTTCAGTCACTCCAATTAGGGGCATTGAAAAGAGTTTGCATTTCATTTCAACGGATTCGCTTCTTTGCCACCCAATTTTAAAACATAAACACAACCAAACACAATGTCAAAATAAATGTCTTAATTCTTCATAATTTTAAATCAATTTGGCTTCGCTTTGGATTTTATAAATTAAAAGATTAGAAATGCTGCAGTTACCGAAAACTAAACGGGATCCTAAAGAAACTGAACACCTCTGCAAGTGAGTAACAATTCAAGGTATTTAAAATATTAGTTCACCATTTAACAAAGAAATAAGAAAGTTACTATAACATTAGATTATGAACCAAGGGGATAAAGCACTGTTTTTAGTCGCGGGAGTCGCACGTGTCGTATTGAATCCCGAGCGTAACGAAAGATTCTAGGGTTGAGAATCCTGAGTGCAGCGAGGGATTCAAGGTCGCCCAAGACGAAGGCACGTTTATCCCCGAGGAGGATACTCCACTTTTCACACCATCTATGAAACAATAAAAAGCAAAAGTAGGTACTACAATCGAAATATTTATTAAAATTACAATTACATTTAATAGACCATTGTTTGATACATTAGATACCAGTTCTGGAAAGACAGAGTTATGTTTTTAATCGTTACATTTATTAAAGTGGAGATAGAGTTTATTTGCGTATTGCTGTTGAGTAAAGTTTCATTCAAAGATCATTTTGGATCGTGATAGCTGGTGAAGGTGGTGTGTGAAACAGCGGACTAGATGAATAGTATTTTGATGTGGATGGTTGCGGTGACAAACGTGTCCAAGGAACAGTTATCGACGCTGTTTTCAGTTTGATGTTATCACCAATGTGGCAGCTTATTTTATCCTTATTCTGTATAGAATTTTCAATGTAGCTCTCCGCTACTACACCAGATTCCCATCCATTATGTCTTTTGATCTGGGTCATGTCTGCTCCTGAATCCGCTAATATAGTAGCCGATGTTTTCCTGACACAATGGCCCGTGTAGAGCTCGGCATTTGCCAATTTCAGGTATTTCGCAATTTGTTTCGGCATAGTTCTGATCTTATTTTTGGCAATGACTTGCCCAGTGCACTTGCCATTATTATAAGCTACGAAAAATGTGTTTGTTTGATACTTTTCGACAATTCTTACGTACTCTCCACGGACTACGAAAGACCGTCCTTTCTTTGATTTCGTATCTGGCTTTACCAGCAACAAATCTGGATCTTTTCGAATATCTTCGATTTCAATGTTTAAGAGTTCACTTCCACGACAAGCGCCATTCGCTCCAAAAATCAAGGCCACATGTAACAACAATAGACAGGTAGGTTAGTTAGTACCTAAGTAGGAAGGTAAGTCACGTACTATAATATTATATTCATTTTATGTTCATGTATTACAGCTCGATGCAAACTTTATGGCGGCACGGAACATTAGGCGAGTCGCTGCGCAGTAACCAATTCCCGTGTCAGCGGGGGTGAGGAGTGAGGTACTGCGCAACGAGAAGCGCACTTCACAGCTGCCATACAGTTTGAATCGGGCTATACAAGTTATACACTTTCTTAGTTTTGATTGACACATATAATTGTAATAATAGACACATAAACCTAACGAAGGATTACAATAATAATGTTTAATGCTTATTGTTGACCTGAACATCGGATAGATGCACCGTAGGCTATTTGACTTCTTTGTACATGATAAATGCTGGAAGTAGACTAAAAGCACTGATTCAGATAAAGACTTGACACATCTTATAGTTGTTCATTGGTAAAAATCGTCGTAGGCTTTCATGTACGATTCCTTGTACTTTTCTAGGAGTAGATTATTGGCAATGCCCACGGCTTCGGATTTAATGTACTCCGGAGTCAAATCTTTATCATCGCTCGACATTATTGTGAGAATTTGTAGTTGAAAGTTGTTGTTTGAGTTTCGCGCCTATTTTGTGTTCTATTTTTTTTATTATGTTTCACTGTCAGCGGCCAGTTCGGTTTCCGAACAATTTGCAGTGAAGTTGAAGTGCAGGTCTCAATGATAAATACATGGGATTAGTATGTACTATGGAAAATGTTTGTATGCGATTTTACTTGAGGTTCTAATGTTCCAATTTCAAATAACATTAAATGACCAGCTAGCCATAATGAAATTCAGTACAATACAATGTTAATTCCGGCTAGACCCTAGCCCAGGGCTTTACCTTACTTTAGGTTAGGTTTGCATGACATATAATTTGACATTGTCGAGCAGGTGGTGTGAAAATAATTTAATGTCTTTGTCATTTATGTACCTATAATGACGATGTATATTTGAATGTCTTTGATGTACTAATCTATACATACCCAGAACCGACATACCTATACGTATACCTAAATCAATGGTGTTCCTGTTCACGTTGTTAAAAACAGATACACGTAGCATTCTCAGCTAAACGTTGTGAGTTACGGTTGCCTCGGTAGAATGTTAATTTGGAAACACATACGTTGCTTCCTCAAAAGAGAGACGTTAAAAACACTACCTACCTATGCCGATTGCAATCCACTTCGGAACATAGGAACATCTTATCAGATAATAGGGAGGTTATGCCCTTATTCATTAAATTGAACAGTCAGGTTAATGGTTGCAATGTGAAAAGAGGGTAGCTCATTTTAGAAACAGCTCTCATTTATATGAAGATAAATAAAGTCATCATTATCATTAGCTTTTAAGTTCCACCACCCCTGAATATAGGCCGCCTTCTTTTTATGCCATGGTTCCCTGGTCTGTGCGAGTCTCACCGACGTCTTCCCCGCGACCGTCTGTAGGTCGTCCACCCACCTACCTGGCTATGGTCTGAAATGAAGTGCTGATATTAAATTGGAATCACTTAACCAGGTCATGATAATAGCCTGAATGAAGTCCAAAATTAATTGATTCCTGATACCAACATCTTTAGGCTCTTATCTTCCATCCATCAATCTGCCGCCACATGATTCTGCCTTCCACAATAACCACATCATTGCCTTGCAGATGCCGTCCAGTATGCAAGAGTCGGAGACGCGAATGGAAGGGGAGGATCCAGACCACGTCAGCGGAACTGCTGCTCGAGAGGAAACTACTCCCTATCTGCTTTAGAAGATGGCCGACGGTAAAGTAAATAGTAAATAATTTATTTATGTATGCAAATAAATTTTAATGAACAAACATGTTCAGCTAGGATAAAACATAGCATGTAAAAATTAAGGGTTTAGTTAAAATGTCGCCGGGCATTAACATTTTTATGTCCATGAATTCTTAACTTTTTTTTTCTTTTGTAGTACACAATTAAGTATCATAAAAAAATAGCTTCAGTGAAATATTGCCATGCCTGAAATTCGGTCTGGAGGACTGTTAGGTGATGGCCCATTTAAAAACGTTTCCTATAAAAATACCCAATTGACTAAATTTATGGTTCCTATTTCCAGTTATACAGTACTCTGATTTCAAAAGTTACTTACTTTGTTTTAGAAAGTATACCCCAACGGTCCGTGCCCTCTGTTTGGCAGAACGCGTCGCATTACGGTTGACGAGCGCTACAAGGTACACGAACCGAAGGTGGTCAGGATCTGCCAGGCCCCCATCGACGACACCGTAGACACCCCCTATCTGCGGTACGCGCTCATGGCTCAGGATATTGGTAAGAAGTTTTGTTGACCAGGGCTCTAATTTCACTAATTTACAAATGTTTCAGTCTCGATTGACGCATGTGGTTTTGACAATTTTTTTATGAAAAATCAGGGCCCTGTTCTCTTGAAAGTGTTCCGAAGGTTCGGCTATACGTCCTAGGTAGCTCCATCGCTTTCCCACACTGAAGTGATATTAGAATAATACTGCTATAAGAGACGATGGTAAGTCCCCAGATTTTTGATAACCTGTGTAAAAATGCAATCAAACAATGTAGGTCGGACACATAAATATGAATGTGGGTAAGAATTATTGAGACATAATAAATAATATTCGACTCACGGTTATGTATGACGTATACGAGTATATTGACTTTTCCAGTCCATAATCAGAGTCGGTATACAGCTACACAGAATATAGTTTGGAAGGTGCAATGG
This sequence comes from Brachylomia viminalis, assembly GCA_937001585.2. Taxonomy (NCBI): domain Eukaryota; kingdom Metazoa; phylum Arthropoda; class Insecta; order Lepidoptera; family Noctuidae; genus Brachylomia; species Brachylomia viminalis. The sequence continues at coordinate 1,907,883 of OW443298.2, forward strand.
GTTAGTTATTAAGTTCCCGCAGAGTTAGTAAGCACAGTCATGCAAGTTCACAAGCACAGTGATTAAGTCGTCACTAGCGAGCACACAAATAAAATATATTATAGGATAACAAATGAGCCCAATCAAAACGTAAACAGAAAAACTTGCGTTGCATGTTATACCTACATAAGTCTCGAGTCTCGACTGCACTCACTAGGTGCGGTTACAGACCGCGCACGAAGCGCGGCAGCGGCTCGACGCGATAAATTACGGCTATATATTCAAATTCAAAACCTTTAATTCAGACAAGAGTCCATAGAGTTAGTATTACAAAATTACTTAAAGACTAGTGTTAGTAATTCAAATAAGGGATATCAACTGGTGTGGATCCTTATCCAGTGGCGCAGCAGAGGGGAGTCCCACCGGTCTCGGAACACGCGCAGGAGAGTTCAGGAGACTATTAGTGGCGGTGCGCAGCCAACCGGCCGCGATCATGGATGCGATCCTTTCTCTTTTAATGGCGTAAAAATCATCTGTGCGCGCTTCCGCAAACATACCGGGCGTACTGCAACGCCACGACAGCCCCAACAGTATACTGAGCGCGTTATTGTATTGGACACGCAGATCGCTGTATGTCCTCTGCGTAAAACTGGTCCAAAGACTGCACGTGTAAAAAGACTTTCAGAAAGCTTTTAAAAGCGTTACCTTTACTTGATTTGTACAACGTGCAAATCTTCGAACCAGCATGTTACATCGTTACAACCAACGCTGCGCTCCCTCTCTATGTCTATATTGTCCCTAAGATCCTCAGTGACCCAGTGACCCAAGTACTTAAACTTAGCCACCCATGTTAAAGGAGCGCCACAGAGCGAAACACTGGGGAGATCCGAACAGTTTATGGGTAGTTTTATGTTTAGTTTTTTTTTTATTATATTTGTTAAGGTATATATTATATAGGTACCTTAGTGATGCGGGTACTGTCAATCGATTTTTATGAACCAAGATGTTGACTATCGATTCGACATTATACATACATATCGATCGACTTAGACAGATTGTATAATAGAAAATATATAATCATAAAGTTGAGGTAAAACCTCTCACAGTACTTTTGACGTACAGTCAGCCGCAAAAAGGGGTTTAAACGGACAAGAAATTTTTATTGTCTACAAATACATCTCCTATCGAAGTTGAACTTTTGATTTGTTTGAACGTTCCGATTTGTTTACCTCGTGAATGATTACTGTATCCATATTGAGACTTATGTATATTAACTTGTTTTGGGCATAGGGTGTATGGATTTTTTTATACAAAATCAAGTCATTAATTCAAACTAGGATATCAGGATCAGGATAGGAATCAGCACTTTTTGAACGACAAAATTACACAAGACAGTCCCTCAAAACGCCCGCCCTTCACTACTTCCTAGTGCTTTAGCTAGGAAGAAGTGGCGCAACAAACTCCCCAGCAACACAGTTGACATTACCGAAAACAAAACATTAAATAACATTATTTGTCGTGTCAGCTAGCACACGCCAATATACCTACCGCCAATATACAAACATTGAAAACTGTACTCAAGCTGAAATCCTAACTAATGCGAAAGTAAGTTTGTTACCTTTTCACGCCTAAACCATCCAAAAATCCAACCTGAAATTTTGCATATGACTAAAAATCCAAAAACTATTAAACATGTTCCCTTCTAATTTTAGCTATAGTTTAATTAGAACATCGTTATTCGTTATATTGTTATTCTTTCAGCGAACCTTTGCAAGATCGATTTCACAACCTGGCCAATAGATGGCGTTGAACTCAAATAAATCAATAGGTACTTATTTACAGATGCATGAAAATGGTTGTAATAGTGTCACATAGAGGGCAGGACACGAATGTCGAGGGATATGGCTTGGAGGCGTGGTACATCATGTCGCCTCCATGCAATCAAACTGATCTTATAAACGCGCGACGGCGCGGCGCGGCGATGAGCACCGTATTATAATGTTTGCATCGGAACGTATAGTGTCATTTCGTATTTTTACAAAATGCCGAAAAATATAACAATTACAATAAATCTTAGGACAAGTGGCGTGTCCTACCACCGGTAAGTAAAAAATCACTGCATTCATTACAATACTTAAGGATTTTACAAATTACCTAACTAGTTGCGAAATATTTTTGACAATATTTTTGACTGACGCAATTCAAAACGACGTATTAGTGGCGCGCAGCGCTTATACACGGTCAATTTTAGGTCGTTCTGGAACCGAAAGCCCTATACTCGATCATCGAACTCGAAACGATTGGCACTATTATTTTCAATAAGTAACAATAAAACAAAATCACGAAAAATGTAATTTATTGTTTTTTTTGTGTAATAGTGAGAACTCGAAGTAACGCTTCCTTGCGATCAATGCATGTGTGTAAAACGTATCGACGAACTGCAACACTTGCGCACGGCACCCATTGTAAAATTCATTCATCGATCAGACAGCATGATCCGTAAGCCACGCCCCCGGCCCCTTACAGTCTAGCCGACCGTCCGCCATTTCTTTTCTTATCCCTTCCTAGTTAGTATTGTCTCGCGTTTCGCTCTATTAGGTCACGCACGCGCAACCTAATTACGCGCCAAAAATGAGTCGGCAATACGTGTACTCCAACTTGGAGTATTGGGCAATGGTGGATTTTTATGGGATGGCGAACCATAACTTGGAAGAGGCTAGACGCTTGTATGCTCAGCCGGAACACCTGAACTCACTGCGCGCACGTGGAATCATCGACCCTCAAGTTCCCTTCACCTCCACCATCCTGGCTGTAACCCAGCGCCTCCTCGATCATGGACAGTTTCGAGCGCCCACACACGCGCAGGGCCGCGGTAGACTGCCATACTCGGTGGAATTGGAGGAAGACATACTCGAGTACACGCGACCCACGTCGTAGTACCACAATGGCGGCCAGGCGATTCAGTGTGAGCCAATATTATGTGTGGAAAACGTTGAATTCGAATGGATTGCATCCATACCATTTTCGTCGAGCGCACGCTATTTACGAAGGCGACGGGCCAAGGAGAATCGCGTTATGCCAATGGTTGCTGGAAAATGCCACTGCCAATATACTGTGGACGGATGAATCCTTATTTACGCGAGTGGGTCTGTATAATGTTCACAACGAACATTATTGGTCGTTAATAAACCCGCACCTCATTCGCGAAGATAACCATCAGATCAGATTCAGCGTGAATGTGTGGGCAGGCATTATCAATGACCAAATAATAGGGCCTATTTTTATTGAAGGTCACCTGACTGGCGCTTCATACCTGAATATGCTGCAAAATATGATACCGGAGTTGCTAGAGGATGTGCCTCTGGCATATTTACGCGGTCTATTCTATCAGCATGATGGATGTCCTGCTCATTATGCTACTGCAGTGCGTGCCTACTTAAACAATGTGTTTGGTGAACAGTGGATAGGTCGTGGTGGCCCTGTAGCTTGGCCTGCCAGGAGCCCTGACTTAACGCCCCTGGATTTTTATTTGTGGTCCGAGATTAAAAGACTAGTTTATTCCGAGGAGCGTACTACTCGGGATGACTTAAGAAGTGCGATAGTGGACGCTTTTAACGTTGTGAAAAGTGATAGAGACACATTAAGAAAATTAAAAGAAAATTTAGTTAAACGTGCACGTTTATGTATCGAGCGAAGTGGACTCCATTTTGAGCAGAGCAAAGTTGATTATGTTTGTAAATAGCTCCAATTTTTTAAATACGCCTGCGCCTGCAGTAGGTAAGTACTTTTTCTGAATAAAAGAGTAGGTACCTACAAGTAAGTAAGTACTTACGTACTTAGATACGTAACATGTACTTATTACTGACGCGACGGTCCTAAGCCCGTAGAAAGTATGAAGGAAAAATTAGAGTTATTTAACTGTTAAGTAGATAAACGCAATTGAAATCAAACAATGGTTATGAATGCGGAATCAACCGATTTATTACATCTACAGCAACAACGTGCAAGTAGGTACTGATGACCGCGACGTATAGCGAACCTTCAATACAAAGCAAAACAGAGAAGTACCTATGGCTTGAATAACGAATTAAATTACACTCGTGTGTATGTATCTTATTAGTTCATCCGCTAGTGGCGCTAAAAACAACCGCGAGACGCGTGCCGACGAACAGATTCTCCGTCTCAAACACAAACGATGCCGCGACCGCGACCAACATAAAAGTACCATAAACGTTATTCCTGCCTAATCAATATCATTTTCAAAACTTCTTCAAGCTAGTTTTGAACTAGAAAACCCGCCTCTCAATTGCCTAACCAGTGAGATACATGAAATTCCTTTTTTTTAAACGTTCTATTACATTAAAATTCCTGCTTGCCATTTGGACGTACCACCACTATTTAAGCGGATTTAAACTTATTTATACTCTAAACATATGGTCGTAGTACTAGTACTATGTCTATTTTATCTATGCGTATGAACTTAGTTCGTCACAGAGGTTGCCGATCGCCGCTAACTTCTTACGCGCCGACTTCTTTAAACATAATTAAAAACACATATTATGCAATAGATAAATAGGTACACAAATAAAAATACGAACAGCGAATTCAGACTTTATTCCTTAACCGTAAACGGTAACAAATAGAAATTTCACCAAACTAGGTACAAGGTAAAGTAGGTACGCAGTTTACTAAAATTATTCTGAGAAGCCACAGAATTGATGCACATTCGAATTCAGCGGTTAACTTTATAAAAATAAGGTCTTAATTCGGTCCAATATTTTCATAGACAAGGGCACCACCAACTTATAATGAACTCTATTTGACAGACAAAACGATTCATTTTTCTGCTTGAATTGCCTGCCTTTGTAGAAGCCGTCGCCGCGTCGCGTCGTCTCGCAGCTGCAAGTTACCTACATTGTAAAACTTCGTTTAGGCAGTATTATTTTTAATCATCATAATTTTATTATGGTAGGTAGCTGTATGCTTTTTAAGTACTTATTAGCTCGACACTCGATTCAAGGCCTTAAATACAACTCACAAGCGTACTCGTCATGTCTAGTTGAGGTAATAGACCGTACGATTACTAGTGATTTCGTGATGCGAGAGTAGTGAATGAAATTTCAATTAATTTCTCTCGTTTACGAGGAGATGTGATAGTGATAAACACCGTGCCGTGCGTCCAATTAGGTTCCAATACAAACGAGAGATAACGGAGGTAAATGAACTTACACCAACCTAAATCGTACCTACCTGAAATAAAATACCTACTTGCAGCAGGTTATTCAACCAACGACAGCTGTCCCGGCCTACGTCATCATCACCGAGTGGACCGCATACAATGTTGCGAAATATTGAAATAAAATTTTTGAAATTGTTGAATGAAATAGTGGAAGGGCTACTAAGATTTAACTCGAATGACAAAATAAAAGTGATAAATTTCTAACTTCTATATTAGATGTCTTAAAAAAATTATAACAATGCCAATTGTGGTGTAGAGTCACGTACATCAGAACATCACGTATAGCACATAGTTTAAGTTAAGATAGATATGCTGTGTTCGTAGTCTTAGTTTATGCATATTGTCACATAGCTCGTATGTATATATACGTTACTAATTAAAGGAACAGGGGTCAGTGATCAGCCGGCTCTTGGAGAACTACGCATCACGTTGTTTACTCAACCCCTCCTCCCCCCTACATCACATGGCGACCTTGCCAGTCGGCCTGCCAGTCGGCCTGCCAGTCGGGTGGACAGCGTTATAGTTGCCGGTGGGGGCAAGTCGAAATCGCAGTTCAGTTGATTTTGCACGTCACGTCGGGTCACGGGCCATGGGGAGCACAACATCAAAGGAGGAGGTCATTGTCGCTCAGACGGCGGCGGGTGGCTCAAATGTCGCGGCGGTTACGCAGGAGCAGATAGCAGCTATCAACACGGTGCTGTTGTTCATTGCTGTGTGTTTGGCGGTTGTTATCATTGGCGTGGCAGTCCGGATGTACAGAAGGTGTCACCAGAGTTGGATCGAAGAAAAGATCAACCAGCGGGAGGTTCAGAAAGCTGTGCAGATGGTCTGACCGGGAGCGGACGGAGCAACGAGGGGAGTAAGTGATTTCAATGTGAACTTAAGTGTTGTGGCGAGTGTTTGCAGTCGTCGGTAAATTTAGAGACAATAGTGTTAAATGGAAGTAGAGTTAACGTCACTATTTATACAACTTAAGTTGATAAGGGAGTCAATTGTTAAATTGGGTCCTAGTAGGCGGAAAGGCAGGAATTTTGACGAGAAGATAAGCAACGCGAAAGCCTTGTACGGTAGATTTAAGTGTATAGTTTCAAGGTCAACCAAATTTTCGGAAGAGTTAGCGCAGTTGGTAGGTAAGATAGAAAATTTGTACGTAGAGACTATAAAGTTTGAGGACGGGAACAGAATCGAACAAGAGATGGCGGCGGAAAAGTTTTCATTGAGAACAGCGGTTAGTTTGCTGCCGAAAATGAGTGGGGATGAGCAAGTAACCCAAGATTTGATTGATGCCGTAGGTTTATATAGCTCAATGTTAGAGGGGGCTGATAGTGCTCTTTTAATTAAATTCGTGCTAACTACACGACTTACCCAGGGGGCTAGGATTCGGTTGTCCTCCAATTACGCAACGGTGGAGAGTCTCTTGGCTGATATGAAGAAACATTTATTGACGGTGGAGTCGGACGTAGCTGTACAAGCCAAGCTTGCTCGCGCTAGGCAAAATGGTAAAACGGTCGCGGATTTCGGTGCGGAAATAGAGAAGTTAATGGTCAATTTGACTATTTCTCAAGCCGGGGAAAGTTCGGAAGCTTATAAGATTTTGCAGCCGTTGAACGAAAAATATGCGATTAGGAAGTTTGCTGACGGACTTCGTAATCAACGTCTTGGTACGGTCATTACGGCGCGGAATTTAACTTGTTTGAAAGATGCAATCAGGGTGGCAGAAGACGAAGATTGTGCTTCGCAGGCGCATTTCATGACGTACCAGCGCTGGCCTGCAAGAGGTAGTTTTCCTACGGGCAGTAGGAATCGTGGAAATTGTTATACGCGGCACGCTGTAGGAAATGAGCGCGCATGGCAAAGAACAGCTGTTGGGCGTACGCACAAGAATGTCAACGTATGGCATAGCAGTGGAATGCGCGGTCGCGGCAATAATGCTCGTCGAGGACGGCAGACTCAGCAAGGTCGGCGGCACGTAGCGTGTTTTGAGCATGCGCGGGGCGATGCTGACTCAGGCGCAATGTCAATGTCACGGGGTAGCGAAGGCGGGCATTTGAGTGAGACTCAGTTTTTTCGAGGCTAAGCATATTTTAGCTTGCGATAGTATTAACTGGGTTAATTTACTAGTGGATAGTGTAGATACGGAATGGTTGGTGGATACGGGTGCGTCGATATCGGCCGTAAAGAGCAGTTTCTTGAGCAACAACGCTTTGTGCTGTAAAGTAGTAAAGGAAGACTTAGTGATTAATGGTGTAGGAGGTAGTTTGCGGGCTATAGGTTATGTGTGCTTGAAGTTGGGGTACGGGCGGTGTTCGTTCGTGCATAAGTTTTATGTATTTGATGATTTGCCATGTAAGTCGGTTGGCATATTGGGCCAGGATTTCTTGCAGAGGTATAGTGGTATTATAGATTTTTCGGTAAACAGGTTGTCTCTTGAGGATTGTGGACGGCAGACGGTTTCGATACCGCTTAAGTCCTATGGTTACGTGTTGACTATTCCTCCGCGGTGTGAGGTGGTTAGGTATTTCCCCGTTAACAGAGCAGAAGATTGTGTAGTGTTTAGGAAAGAATTGCGAGAAGGGGTTTTCTTGGCTAGTGTGATGGCTAGGCCTAGGAATGGGATGATACCCATTAGGATTTTAAACACAAACTCTGAGGAAGTTGTGTGTAGTGTGTCCGATGTTACAGTTTATCCATTAAGTGATTTCGATTGTTGTAATTTTACGGAGCCGGAGATGGACGTTGAGCGTGTTAAGGAAATATTTTCATTACTTAAGCTTGACTATTTGAGTGCCGAGGAGCGATTATCGGTTGAGCAAATTTGCGCGAAATATTCGGATATATTTCATGTTCCGGGAGATAAATTGGCTGTCACGAATGTGTATGAGCAGTCAATAAGGTTGAAGGAGAATGTAACTCCAGTTTATAGGAGGCAATATAGGATACCTTATGTGCAGAAAAAGGAGGTTGATAGGCAAGTGCAGGAGATGCTGGATAGTAATATTATTGAGGAGGCGGTTAGCGAGTGGTCTAGTCCTGTTTTAGTTGTACCCAAGAAAGCAGATCGTAGTGGGGAGAAGAAGTGGCGCGTGGTGATAGATTACAGGCAGTTGAACGAAAGGATACAGGATGATAAGTTTCCATTGCCGAATATAAGTGAAATTTTAGATTCGATGTCGGGTGCTGTTTACATTAGTCACTGTGATTTGTCGCAGTCTTATTATCAATGTGCTTTGGAAGAAAGTAGTAGGAAGTACACTGCTTTCACAACAGATAAGGGGCAATATCAGATGTGTAGGTTACCAATGGGGTTGAAGATAAGTCCGAGTTCTTTTAGCAGGTTAATGACTGTAGCCATGTCTGGATTGAATTATGACAGATGTCTGGTTTATTTGGATGATCTAATTATTTTTGGGCGGAATTTGGATGAGCATAACCGAAACCTTGTGTCAGTTTTTACACGCCTAAGGGAAGTAAATCTTAAGTTGAATCCATCCAAATGTGAATTTTTGAAGAAGCAAGTACTATATTTGGGGCACGTTATTTCGGCGGAAGGTATTTCACCAGATCCGGAGAAGGTTGAAGTCATAAGAGGTTATCCACGTCCATCAACGGTTGATGAGGTAAAACGGTTTGTGGCATTTGCGAATTATTATAGGAAGTTCATACCGAATTTTGCTAATATAGTGGTTCCTATGAATAGGCTATGTAAAAGAAATGTTGTGTTTACTTGGACCGATGAGTGCGAGAAGTCATTTTTGTTGCTAAAGGAAGCGTTAATGAATCCACCGGTATTGGATTATCCAGATTTTTCTGATGGCAACAGTTTTATATTGCAGACCGATAGTTCGGGGTACGCTGTGGGAAGTGTGTTGTGTAATGGGAACGGAAAACCCGTTGCATATGCTAGTAGGTCTTTAGGGAAGAGTGAGTTAAATTATCCTATAATAGAGAAGGAGTTATTGGCGATAGTTTGGTCAGTTAAATATTTTAGGCCATATTTGTACGGACGGAGGTTCGTCGTAAAAACGGATCACCGGCCGCTATTGTATTTGTTTAACATGACCGATCCATCAAGTAGGTTGACTAAGTTTCGTTTGTGTTTAGAAGAGTACGATTTTGAGGTTGAATATATTAAGGGGAAAGAAAATGTGCTAGCGGATGCGCTTTCTAGGATAGTAATTACGAGTGAAGATTTGAAGACCATGCGAGAAAAGACTATATCCGTAATGACAAGAGCGCAGTACAAGCAGTTGGAAGAGCCAGATGTATGTGGTACGGACTCCGTGGTATCTGGGACTGATCACCCTAGGATCGTGGAAGTTCTTAAAAAATGAGGAAATGACGTTGAGATATGTTTGAAAGGATGGGAGAAGATGTTACGTAACACTAATGGTAAAAAGGTATTTTCGAAGTCACGCAATTTGGTGTATATGCCAGAAAACTCGAGTATTTATGTGAACTATGAATCTTTATCGGCATCATCGCGAGACGAGTTGTCGAAAGACATAGTCATTTTTTGTATTGGAAAAGGCATAAAAGAAGTTGTTATTTTTAAAAAATCGTTATAACGTTAATTTTATTACAAGAATGGCAAAATATTTGAAGGGAAATGGTAGTTCCATGTGTGGAGATTTTAAAATGTGTGTGGTGAAGGATTTGCGGAGAGTGGAAGGAAAGGATGAGAAGGAAGTTATTTTGAATGATTTTCATATTTTACCCACGAGTGGTCATGCAGGTATACGCAGGATGGTGAATAATATAAAGAAGTATTATTATTGGCCATCTATTGGGAAAGATGTAATGGAGTACATTGGGAAATGTGATAAGTGTAAGAAGCAAAAGTTCTCTAGGCATACTAGGGAGCCGATGACAATTACTACTACTGCATCTACGTCGTTTGAGAAGATTTATTTAGATGTAGTGGGACCGTTGGATAGGGACGAAAAAGGCAATGTTTACATATTGACTCTTCAGTGTGAGCTTACGAAGTTTGTGGAGGCTTATCCATTAAAGAATAAATCCGCAAATGAGGTAGCAAAAGCTTTGGTAGAGAATTTTGTTTTGAGATATGGGATACCGCGGGCAATTGCTACGGATAGGGGCTCTGAGTTCATTTCAAAAGTAATGGTGGAGCTGTGTAATATCTTGGGCATCAATAAGATCTTGTCAACATCATATCATCATGAAAGTATAGGATCTTTGGAAAACGTTCATAAGACTTTAGGTGCGTATTTAAGAATACAGACGAATAATAATCCATCATCGTGGAGTTCTTGGATTCCATATTGGTGTTTTTCTTATAACACAACAGTTAATACTGTGACCAAATATACACCTTATGAATTAGTTTTCGGTAAAACTTGTAGGTTGCCAAGTAATCTGCGAGGTGAAAGTGTTGAACCTTTGTATAATTTTGATGATTATCCTTTAGAATTTAAGTATAGATTGCAAAGGGCTCAGAATGATGCGAGAGAGAATTTGATAGCAAGTAAGTTAGCGAGGAAACATTGTTATGATAAGAAACTTAATTCTATAGCTTATAAGGAAGGTGACTGGGTATTGGTGAGAAACGAGACAGGCAATAAATTGGAATGCATTTATAATGGACCGTTTGAAGTTGTAAGGGATGAGTCACCAAATGTTATTGTTAAATATAAAAATAAGATAGATGTGGTTCATAAAAATAGAACAAAATTATATTGTAAGAGTTAGAGTAAAGTTTAAAGTGTATAGGGAAAAAAAAAACACATTGTAATTTAGTTTTTTTTTCATTTAAGAGGGGTGATGTGGTGTAGAGTCACGTACATCAGAACATCACGTATAGCACATAGTTTAAGTTAAGATAGATATGCTGTGTTCGTAGTCTTAGTTTATGCATATTGTCACATAGCTCGTATGTATATATACGTTACTAATTAAAGGAACAGGGGTCAGTGATCAGCCGGCTCTTGGAGAACTACGCATCACGTTGTTTACTCAACCCCTCCTCCCCCCTACATCACACAATAGTAACTATTAATCGTCTGGAGTTACTGTGTTTCGGTTCCAGAACGATGTAAAAGTGATCGTGTATATGGATATCGATAATTGTTATTTGTTATAACTATAAGTAAGAAATTATTTTAAGAACCTATTTCACAAGAATTATTTCACAAGTATGCTCTTAACGGGCTGTTTCTAAATACGTTAAATCGCCAATTATTTTAATGGCATTTGCTGCAGAGCTAAGCAATTTAGACAATTTATCTATATTTATTATTGTACGCTTGTACGCAAGGTGTATAGACTATCGTCGTACAATTTTATTATCCCATTCGTTTTTACTAGTCTAACATGAGGTATCGTAAACTTATTTGGATCCCTTCGACACAATTTTTACGAAAAACTGCGGCAAATCGAGTATGTAACGAATTGCGAAAGCAACATTTTTTTTTCTTTTATTAAACGACTTAAAAAAAAGGAGGAGGTGCTCAATTCGGCTGTGTATATGTTTTATAATTTTTTTATGTTTCTTATCGCAGAACTCGCGTCTTTTATACACCGATTTAAAAAAAATATTATTTTGTTTGAAATGGTATAGGTACTTTCCGATTGGTCCCATATTTTGGTCAAGTTCTTATGAGTGGTGTTTCAGTAAGCGTATTTTTTCCAGTTAGTGTATGTTGATGATGTTGTAATAATTTCCTGTCAAATGTTATTTACATTGCAAGTAGTGGTATATGACTTTGTTTGGGGTAGGTAAGTACCACAAATAAAAAGTGAAAAATAAAAAAAATAAAAATTGTAAGGTCGTGGTTTTTTTGTGAAATAGTTTTTTTCCTCAGCAAGTTAAAATAATACTCGAAGGCCTATTTCTTGGAAACGGTGCATCATAGAACCATGCTTCTCAAAAGATAAACGGTATCTTTAGACAAGGTTAACCTAATACTGCAATAAAATTGAAAAAATTAAGGACTGCGCTCCTTAGGCTGCACAACCAACTAAAAAAAACCCGAAGTTATATTTAAACTAATTTATTTTAAGGGAAATTATTGAAATTAAAATTGGTGAAACCTATTTACGACAAAAATACTTATTAAAAAAACTAATAGCTAATGTCGAATTTCGCTGTGTCCATTCGTTCGCAAACAGATTCTTTGTTGGATAAAAATCCAAGAGATCATTAAGTTCGGCCAAAGTACAGTACCTACTAGTAGAAGTAGGCAGTGACTTGTCGCTGCCGGCCGTAGTCAAGTCGATGGTCGGCAGCGCCGAGTCCTGGGACGCGGTGGTCTCCTTCTGCGAAACAGTCGTCTCGTAGAAGGAGGCTGCGGAAAGGGAGAGGGATATCTCATCCACTCACCCGGCCCGCAGAAGGCGCACCGGGCGTCGGCGGAGGGCGGACAACGACTCGGGGATGTCCGTCGCCCCCCACACATCAGAACCCGAGGTGGCGGCGCGTAGTGTTCCACGCGCGCCCCTCTTAGACGTCGCGGGGAGAGTCAAACACCTCACTCCCCCCCCAGACCCGAAGAGGCCCGCAGTGTCGGGCCAGACCAGTCGGGGGTTGTGGAAGGATCGTACGTTCCCGCGACCCCCGGCGTAGGTGTGAGATGGAACACCGGGGTGGTTTTTAGTCAGTAAGAGTCTGACAGACCCCGTCGCCCGCCCCAGGGAGGCGGACATCCAAGAGGATCTTCCACCCCGGAAACAAAAAAATAAAAATTAAAAAAATAGTACCGTACTAGGAACTTAGCACGCCCAACGGTCATTTACCAGTGATTTGTGTTTCAGGAGCCTGGGGCGCCGTGCATGCATGCTGCGCCTTCTGCGAGTGCGGTGCGTGCTGTCCGTGCAGCATTCGCGACTACGTGCTGCACGATGCAGAGCGCGCGGCGCGGCGGCGGTACGACATGCGAAACTTTGACTCACGCGTCAAGACCGACCATCAGATCATGCGTATTATGTATGACAAGATGTGATGACGTCATGGAACGACTAACTTGGACGGGAGTGTTGCTTCCTAAGGAACTTGCGCTTAGGTATCCCGCGAAACAAAATTATCTTACGTTTTTTGATTATTTATGTTGTTCAAAATATGATTCGCGACCGACGAAAATGCGTATTTACAAAATTATAATAACGAGAATCATCAATACAACTCTCTCCGTTTAAAATTGGTCATCAATTTCACGATATAATCGTTCAACAGGGCAAATTGAACTTAGACTGTTGTTTTGATGTTTTATGATCATAATCCTGTCGGTAAATACATTTTTGTTACTATAAAGAATCTAGTTTAATCAACCTATCTATAAACAACCTGACACTGACCTAAGAAAATTTAAAATTCATAGCCTACCTTACCGCATCCCAACTAAACTTACGACCGGCACGGCACGGCGCGCGGCGGCGGCATGGGTAATGGGTATACGCTGAACTATACTCGTGCAGACACGTTGCTTAGTTCCAATAGGTCACGTCTTAATAACAACTGAATCGGTTAATTTGCTGCTATGCCTTGATGCTATTAAAAATTACCTTTCATACTAGAAAAGGAAGCCAAGTCCATGGAGTTTATACTATATGCCATTGCGATTGGCCACGGTCTACTACGACTCATGCTTCACAGAAGGCGCTTATTATATCGTTCACTCGCGACTATACCACTCGTTGCTCTAGTTTTTCCAGTAGGCGGTTTGGTTATTCGTTTTTCTAAATTAATCAGACAGGCCGTGTATTATGTTTGTGGCACGTGCTATAAAGTTGTCAATCAAATTATCTTTATCGGTGCATTATATTTAAACGGGTAAGTTGTAGTCTAACCCAGGCCTACAACTTCAGCACAGCTTCAGGGGATTGGGCATTGTTTAATAAAAGGAAAAATAAATAAACAGCTGTTGATAAAAATAACATAATTCATGAAAAATCAATAAAATATTAGTAAGACTTCGGGCTAAAAAAAACAACAGACCAACTTATCTTACGTCGTTTCGTTTGTTACATTTGTTTTTATTACACTTACCTACCTAAACATTTAAGTAAAAATAAAAGTTATACCTGTTTTGAGTTTTTTTGTTATCAGCATTGACATCTTTAACATCTCCCTTTTTCCCAAGTCCCATGGAGACTTTTTTTCTTTTGTACCTATATTCGCAAATTAAATGGCTATGATTATGAGCCTATTGAGTACTGACCAGTCACAAATCTAGACTCCGGAACGCTGGTGAGTAATTCCTATTGTAACAATATCAAAAAGTAAAAACAAAACAACTGAAGAAGCAAAAAACAATAGAATAGAAATAAAATATAAATAGTAAAAATTCAAAAAGTTATATTAAAGTACTAAAGTAGAAAATAATTTCAAGTCCTTCAAGTACAATATTTGTTGACTGCGCCGGTTTGTAAAGCGTCTTTCGTAAGACCTGGAAAATAAAATTCATTTATAGCAATATTCGCTAAAGAAAAAGGAAGAAATTACATCTAATTGATCTGGGTCAAATAGATTTATTTTCTTTTTTTTAATAAGGCCTACAGAAAATAATATTAGGTATTTATCTATGAAATTGCCGTTTAGTATACAGAAAGATGATATGCATCCCATGTTATCGATGCATCTCTGCCAGTGCAGTGGTAATTTATCAATGCCCTTCTTGAAGAAGTTTGAATTTTTTCCCTGCCAAGAAGTTGTCCAAATTTTGGAATAACTAGAAGTCTGTCGGCGCAAGGTCTGGTGAGTACGGTGGATGACGCAAAACTTCCAACCCTAGCTCTTGTAGCTTAGAGACCGTCTGTTGTATGTCCGTATGAGGTTGAGCGTTGTCGTCGTGTAGGAGCAGCGGGTACGAGCGTTTAACCAAGGCTGGCCGGAGATTTGCGAGCTTCTCTATCATTGTGTCCAGTTCCTCACAGTATCTCCATCATTTGCAGTAACACTGGTGCCATTTGGTAAGAAGCTGTGATAAATTATACCGGCACTAGACCACCAAACAGTGACCATGACTTTTTTAGGGGTAAGTTTTCGTTTGGGGCATTGATTAGGCGCTGAACCAGCGTCTAACCAACATGACGACCGCTTATGATTATCAAAAAAAAAAAAAACATTTTTCATCTCAAGTGACATTGCGGTTCAAAATCCCTTCGTTTCTGTGTCTGTTAAGCAACGCAAGGCATACCTCAACGCGTTCGTCGCGCTGGCGATCGTTAAGTTCGTGCGGCACCCACTTATCAAGTTTTTTTACCTTGCCAATTTGACGCAAATGGACCAATATTGTTTTGACGCTAACGTTGAAAGCTGCTGCTAACTCAGCCGTAGATTGAGTATCGTCAGCTTCCACTATCGCCTATAATTCGTCATTGTTGACTTTAGTTTTCGAGCGACCACGGGGTTAATTTTTTAGATCAAAATTTCCATGTCGGAAGCGTTCAAACCAATAACGAGTCGTGCGTCCGTTTGTAATGTTCACTTAATTAATGTTGCGTGCCGTTTGTGCGGAATTGCTACCGCGACGGAACTCGTATTCCATAATTACTCCTATTTTTATCGTGTCCATATTGATGAAAAAGATACAAATGTAGTGAAAAAAAAAACACTAATCAATAAACAAATGACGGATTTTGATAATAGAATTCCATATTTTTTAAATTTAATTCATTTGAATTTAGAATTTACTGCCAGCCATACATAAATTACGTTTAAAATGGCCGGCATTGTAAAACGGCAACTTCATAGGTATTATAATATTTGGAAGGGTCAACTCACCCGTTTCGGGCGAGTAAATTCGTGCGAATCGACAAATAAGCCAAAAACTAAGGTGAAGTGAGCTGTGGCTGTCATTACACCTTTTAACAATATTGACAGTTCACTTCAAACTCACTTCACCTAAGTTTTCACGGTGAGATATTGACATAGTAGACCGGCAGTTCAGCATAAACTGTTACAGCCCGATTCAAACTTTATGGCTCGCTGTGCAGGACCTCACCCCTCACCCCCGCTGACACGTGAACTTGTTACTGCGCAGCGAATCGCCTCATGTTCCGAGCCACCAATAGGTAAGTTTGAATCCGGCTGTACAACTATTTTTGAAAGAGCAACATTATTTGTAAAACAGATTAGCCAGAGGAGGCAGCAAAAAGAGAGGTTTGGTAGCCTATAGGGGAAGCCTTTGCCCAGCAGTGGGACAGGATAGGGTAAAGAAATAAAAATTGTAGGCACCGTGCATTATTCGGCCGTTAATATACAGGGTTATTTAAAATTAGCTAGTTAAACTCCGCAGACGCGTGGGTATCGATATCTGACCACAATATCTTGTACAACTTCTTTGTACATGCGGAGTCTACCTGTAAGTGATTGTTGCACTGTTGCACTTACATTTTTCCTTGTTACATTTAGCATACAATATGTGTAAACAATCGTTGGTGAACCAATAAAATAAATTACATAAAAAATAAAAAGATTTGATGTTTTTTTTGGCAGGGCAACGACCGCTGTTTGAAGTATGAGTTGAGAAAAACTGTATTCTTATGTTTTATCGTAACGTCTGTGAAGCTTAAAAATAAACTGTTATTTTTAAATTGATATATGTATCATGACTTCAATAACTGCGGGGTATGATTTCGTATGACACATAAAAATATTTTTTTTTTGGTTTTTCATGTTATCATGTCGATACACCTCGCGTCTGTGGAGTTTAGCTAGCCAGCTTAATGTAACCCTGTAGAACATCGAGTTTTACAATAGAATCCGTTTTGTAGAGTGTCGTATCTTTCGCTCTTAACTGTGTGTATCTCTTACTAAACCTCGACGTGCCTTAACGACCACAGATACAGAATCTGTACTGTATCTGTGTGTCACAAACTATGTTCATCCTTCTATCCTCTATGCCCCAAAACATGTAGTCAAAGTGACCTCTACGCTGCCACCGACAATGCTGTGGAAGCGACGGAGTTTTGAGAGCCAAAATAAATTGAATTACTGTCGTACCAGCAACACGAAGGAGATAAAGACTGTACATGTGTGAACCAAGCCAGGCGGGCTTCGCTATGCGAGTTAAAATATCTGGATCCACAAACCGTAACAATGGTTACATGAAATTAGCATAGTTACCGTTTGCTTGTGAAACTAACTTATTTCTAGTAAATGTTAAGAGAATAAAGCAATAGTGTTTTTTCCCGTCAAAAGTTTCCCCTCAAAGAGTAAGAATGTATTTTCTAGTCAATAAAAAAGGTATGTAAAAGGCCGTACCTACGTCAGTGGTAACAAAACTTTTATAAACTGGCCTCTTATCCATTGAAACTCCATACTACGCCAGCTTCAGGAGAAAGTGTCACCAATGACGTGCGGTCGACTGTACGTAGTGTAACTTACCTTTATTGTTAATTTTTCTGACCATGTGTATAGCTGGTAAATTACTGTTACTTTGTTCTACGACTATTTCTGGATGTACATGATCTTTGGACAAATCTATTAACTGTCGCTCCGATGGTTCTGGTCTTGGTGACTAGAAAGTTATATAAAAATTAGCAATCTATGACGCCCCCTAGCTAGATAAACCGACAACCTTGAAAGGTGGCTGAGACAGACTGGATGTGGAAGGCGGAGAACAGGGTGTTGTGGCGCAGCCTGGGAGGGGCTTATGTCCCGCACTGGTCTGCGATAGGCTGAGTTGATTGAACATTAAAATTTTATAATTTTCGTTGTTTACGGGTAAAACACTTGTTTATATCTGTCCCTCAACAGTCGAACTTGAACGTAGCAACAAATCAAGAGTCAGCTCATAATATAGTGACAATACCGCGTGATGAACTCGTTAATGAATGAGGGCTTCGCAGGGGTCCGACAATAGTCAGGAATCTCGAAACAAATCATTTAGAAGAGAGAGAGGGAGAGAGAGAAGGCGACAGTTTTCTTTCATCTGGTCCTGTGTCCTACTATTTTATAATTATAAATTAAAAGTGCTTCCTCTCTCCTAACTCACTTATTTTGCTCTGCCCGACAGGTTCCATGTGATCTAATTTTAAGTTTACCACCTAAGTTTACATGTGGAATGCTAAAGTATTGAGTATCATGCGGTAGGTAGGTATACTCACTGGCTGCACCAACATGCCTTCAAGTGTTGTTCGGTTCTTAGCAAACTTCCAGAACTCTTGGCACCTCGCCTCTGTCCCTGGCGTGTCTTCTCTGCCAGGAGGGTAGTCAATGACCAGGTGCTGCGCCTTCATCGGTTTGCCACTGCACCGACCAGGGTCTACCTCTGCAAGTCTTCGATTCAATGCATTGGTCTGATGAATACGTGAAGTTATTAGGAATAAGGTTTTGGCTATAATTAGCGCTTATATCAATAGTAAGCAGCGTGGTTTAACTCAATATTAAGTTTTGTACTATATGTAAGCCTAGCGTTAAGGTGTGTGTGTGTGTGTGTGTGTCTTGCTTAGGCTTACCTAAGCTTGAGGTATTACAGAACCTCGTTCAAGATCAAGCCATACTTATTGAAACTAGTTTTAAGCTATATGATTAGTTGAAACTAGTTTTAAGTACCTAATGCTTGAATGTTGAGTAAGGTTCTCCATGTCTATATCTGAGGCATCAAAGTAGGCTTACATAACATTATTCTTCATTAAAATCTTTTGCGGATAGCTGATTTTAACCCCGGCATCGGATTCTAGTAACCCTGAAAAATACATTTTTTTTTTAATAAAGAGCGAAATTACCTCAAATATCTGTACAGATGGCTCGGACGCAGAACTGGACAGAGGCATCGCGTCACTGCACTGGCAGCAGATCATGGACAGCACGAAGGTGATCACGTCTGACACCACCTGGACATACCTCCAGATCCTCACGAACCTTTGGATCAGAGGGTGGAACGCGTAGCAGCTCACCGTGAACATAGAGACGGCATTTGGAAGCGGCCAGGGATCAAGCAATTAGTGAGAAGATTAGGAGGACCCTGGTTGGAACGGGTGGAAAGAAGTTGGAAAAAATATTTATAAATACCGCTTCATAGGATAGCAAGTGACGTTGACAATGAAAGATGATGAGTTGATGACAACAGAAAGTGGACAGAAATCACAGAGACATAAATAAATCAACTAAAAATGTTTAGTCTATAGAAGGGTTCGCTAAAAAAGGAGGTTTTGTTTAGACTAAATATTTTTGACGTGAAAACGCAATGAGGTTATAAAATACTGAAAATGTCTTTTCGCTCGATGTACTGGTCGTAAGTTCAATATTTCTGACCGACGAAATCATGTTAGATTTCAACCACTAATAACTTGAGTTTTAGTGCTAGAGTAATGGTTCAGCATTGAAAAGATAGGTTATATTTATAACAGTTTTTATGATTAGATATAATTTGCCTGTGACGTCAAACTGCGAGTGCTCACGCATGTGATGCCCTATATTTTTCACTATGTGTCGAGTTCCAATTCGTATAACGCAAAAGTATGTTTAGCAATAGTGCTTCCGGTGTCGTTGTCAAGAGTTGACAAAAAGTTACGACCAACAAAAAAAAAAAAAATGGGGTTAAATTTATTATGAAGTTGACAATATCAAAATTATTTCAGATGTTGTCAAAATAAGTGATAAAATAAGTGATAGACATAATTTTAATACAAGAAATAAAGATAAAATAGATCAACCATTTTTAAGATTAGCTAAAGTACATACATCTTTTATGGGGTACTGTGTTAAATGCTACAACAAAATACCTTGTCATATATTGCAATTAAATGAAAGAAAATTTAAAACTTATATAAAAAGTTCACTGTGTAAACAAGCGTATTACAAATTAGAGGATTATATCCAAGATAAGAATGCTTGGAAACATGCTGGTCCAGCTCCATAGGACAATCTAGGGTCTAGACAAAATTAAACCGGCATTAAGTCCGGCAGCTCTGTGCTCTTAATATTACCTTACGTGTACACTCATCGTTGACCTATGACTCAAAGTTACTAGAGCAAAATAAACGTCGTAAAGATCCTGTATGCCCACCTGTCACCACCAAAACTGCGCTGGCGAGACGAAGCTACCCGTGTCTTAGCAGCCAACTTTATAACACTATAAACGAAACCTGCAACGTATACTCTTTACCTAAATTTAAATCTGTTGTTAGTAGTTTTCTTCAGAAGTTAACGTACGATGAGACTGAACAACTCTTTGCATAAAAAAATTACTAACCTGTTCAAGAACACATTTAAATTGCTATCTGTTATTATCTGTTTTATACAGTGACGCATACGAAACATGCAACTAAACCACACACACAACCACACATACACCCACACCACACACACCAACGCCTACACCCACACCGCACACCACCCATTCCTTGGTTACAAAAAATTTTTAATTTTAATAAGTGTGTAGTGCTTATGATAAACTGATTTTTATGTATACAATAACTCCTACAAAGTGCAGAAAACTGTAAATGAACTGTAAGAGGAAGGCGCCTGTGTCTGTAACACAGTTTATACTAGCACAGACACAGACGTTCACTCTGTCTCAAGTAATGCATAGCGTTGTAACTCATCATGGCGTTTGTATGTTTTGGTTGAGATGGAGAAATTGTACTTGGCTTTTGGATAATAAATGATTATGATGAAACTTATTGCAACTTTAATTACATAGTTAAGTTAGTTATTTTTATGACATTGATTTACATTCGGTGATTACTTTAACTCACACACTGACATATTACTTGTTTACATTATTTGGGAAATCGTATACTTTTACAATGTTTGTAATTATGTGAACACCATGTATCTATCACTTAATTAACTTATTTATCATTGCTACGTTTATTAAATTCTTTTTACCTATTGTGGTAGGGTAATTTTTTATTATAGGTGCATCGTCTTCACATAAAATTATATAATTAATGTATACAAAATATTGTAACCAATTTTAAAAGAGTAACGGTGGAGTTTCTTGCCCATTCTTCTCCATACGAAACTACCTTTTGGAAGGGGCGACTAGAATCAATTCTATTTAAATGTAAATGTTGACGTTCAAAAGTGCCTTTTATGTGCCTATTTGAAATAAATGCGTTGACTTTGACTTTGTCTCATAACGGTCGTAAATCTTCTCAAAAATATAAAAAATCCCTATCGAAGAAAGCATGCATCAAAAGAAATGCAATGAACCTAAAAAGTCTAGTGCCGAGCAAATACAATAGTTACAGCTGCGTCAGAAACCGAAAGAAAATCAGTCGCAAATAGCACAAAAGTTTAAGATGGCGGCCAATTAAGGAAGTACAGTAAAGATATTTCACTTTTCAAAACTGGGGAAAGCAAAGACATAAATAATTATAGACCCGTATCGCTTTGCCGGTTTTCAGCAAGGTGTTTAAAAAGTAATATTAAATCAAATGCTCAATCATTTTAATCGTACACGATCAACGGTATGATTGCACCAAAGGACGTCGTACAACCGACGCCGGTATCTCCTTAATAAAACACATCTTTAATGCATTGGAAGAGGTACAAGACGCAATAGGACTGGATAAACTTGCGCTTAGCTTAGCAAAGTCATATTTGAATGATTCTTACTGCAGCACGTTCCAATAAATGGTGTGAATTCATTGGGTTTAAAAGTCAAAATGGGTGTACTGCAGGGCTAAATATTGGGTCCGTTCCTCTTTTTAGTATATATAAATGATTTACCTCCTTTACTGAAAAACTGACCACATATACATATTATTTGCTGATGACACATAACAGATTTTTTAAGTAAACAGACATGTACAGGAGCTTCACGATGTAAATAATGCTATGTTTAAGGTTATAATTGGTTTACCGTAAATAATAAAATTTGGTGTTCAATGAGAAGAAAACTAAATGCTTATTATGTGCGTTACCGTTGTATTGAATAAGGATATACTATAATTCGTCGAAAAAACGGCTTTCCACGGGATCACGCTTGCCTCAAGGCTACCATGGGGTGCTCACTTAACATTACTTGCAGGGCGGCTAACTTCAGCCGCTTACGCTGTTTGAAAAATCCGTTAATTTACTGACGTGGATACCGCGAGACTGGTCTATTTCAGTTACTTTCATATCCTGTGGGGAAGGGCTGCAGATATTAATGCTATCTTTAATCTGCAAAAGAAGGTTGTCAGAGCCATCTACAACCTCCGCAGACGCGAATCTCTAAGAGGACTGTTTAAAAAAATATATTTTTCGTACCACTTGCTCAAAAAAGTGACATTCTATGCCACAAAAAGCGAAGGAACATAACAATAGTCATTTTTAATCTGTTAAAAAGAGGGAAAGAAAATTGTACTGAATTTCATTCATCCTCTAGGGGGAGAATGTGATTTAAATTTGGAATACTTACCGAAATTTATACTGAACTACATCTGTGTTTACACCATTGAGTTTGGATATAAAGCATTATACATCTTTTTGAAAAAGGAATACGCATTTATTATGCAGTTATGATTATTAAATAAAATTACGAAAACCGACGAGGCCGTATGAGCTTGATGCCTTTGCTTTTCCGACAAAAAATATTAGTCTAGGAATTTGCCGCGTTTTTGTCTTCTTCAAATACATAAACGTTAAGTTTATTTTAATTTATTTTTATAAATAAGTTAATGTTCTAAAAATACGTTTAATTGTCATTATTTTTATTGCTTATCTCATATTATTATTGTGTAAATTTTTTCGCAAATGGTACGAAAAGTAGAGTATTTTACTCGGTGATCAAGCTGTCTTAGTCTTGGGTGTACTTAAATCCCTCGCTACACTCAGGACTCGTCTTAAATCCCTCGCTTCGCTCGTGATTTCAGTTTTTACCACCCTCGCTACGCTCGGGAGTAAACCTCGAGTCCTTCATTACGCTCGCGATTTAAATCGTCACCCGCGACAGAAGACACTGCTTTATCCCCTTGGTTATTAATCTACTATATTATGTCGGTACCTTGTCAATTATATGAAAACATTATGTAAGTTCGAAAAAATCATTGACTTATAAAAATCAACATCGTTTTAGTAAGATCAGTGACAGGCATAGTTTCCACACTAGAAATAGGAACATATTAGATCAACCACGTTTCAGATTGTCAAAAGTACATACTTCTTTTATGGGGTACTGTGTAAAATGTTATAATAAAATACCGCTCGATATTCTTCAACTAAATGAGAAGAAATTTAAAAGTATAAGTCAATGTGTAGAAGCCTGTTAATATTTTTATTGCTTTTCGAAGTAGTCTCCGTTCCTTTCTAAGCCATTTGAAAACCATTCCAAACCATTGACTCTGTGAGCCCACTTTTCTTGTGTGTGTTACGATTGCTCCGCCAAGTTATCCAAACAGAAAAAAACTTCGCCAAAAAATTTTTGGAATTTGTCAAAATCGAAGAGAACAGACCAAATATTTTTCAAAGTTGAAATAAAGAAGTTTTAAGTTGGCTGCGCGAACGTAACGTGGAGAATTGCGCGGCCATAGAAATCTCATTGGGTTAGAGTTGCTTTAGTTATTGTTCTGAGGTTAGAGTTCTAATTCTTTTTGTCAATTGAAGACTGAATTTGTCAAAACTTGTCGAATAAAGAATTAGGTATAAGGTCTCTAGATTAATATTTTACGAAATATTCACCTTGGAAGTTATGGGTCTTAATTTGTCAAAACTAACGAAAGCAATAAATATGTACTTCTAAAGTTTATTTAAACAGACGAAATCAGTCCAAAACAAAAAGTACGTGGCCGCGCAGTCGTAACGTTACTGTGTACGCTGATATCTTATTATCTTTAGTTGCTAGGATTTCTGTGTGAACATCCATTTATGCCTTGGCCTTTGGAGTTTCTTGCCCGTTCTTCTCCATAAAGACCTATCTTTTGGAACGGGCATCTAGCTTCAACTTTCTGACTAACTGACCGACTCTGTGACAATTCAAAAGTGCCTGTAAATGGTTTAATTAGTTCATGTGATCTAATTGTTACACTGTTCAAAGTTTTTAAATACTTACATGTTTTTTTTTTTGTCAAGATGTTAGTGTAAATTGTTGTTGAACCAAATAAATAAATAATAATAATTGATATAAATGTTTTGAGTTGAGTTGGGTTGAGGTTTATCCGTGGATAAAATTGACGCCTTACAGTTCAAGTATGAATTAAAAAAAAAAAACAAAATTATTACCAGATTACTTGACTTAACCTAGGGACAAAAGCCTGGTGGAATTCGCCCTTAGGGGGCGTCCATAAATTACATGAGGTGTTTTTTTAAATTTTCTGTCCCTCCCTCCCCCCCCTTTTTTTTTTTGTGGGTGGGAAATCATCAAATAACTTCTCCCGCTCTGGGCAGAGCAGGAGGGCGTGTCAGACTCTTACTGACTAAAACCTACCCGTGTTCCTTCAGTTGCCTGTGCCAGGGGCCACGGTAACCCTCTTGGACTTTTCCGCAACCCTAGCAGGCATCGGTCCTAGCAAACCCCGTCATTGGTGCTGACATCTCTTTGAGGCGCGCGTGGAACACAACGCGCCGTCGACCCGGGCCTGGTCCTTATCGAACGGCGAGCTGCCCATTGCTCGCCGTTCGCAAGCCCGCGCCTACGGTGGCCGGGAATCGGCCTGCGATTCCCGACGCCCAGGGCGTCTCCTGCGGCGGCTAGGGGCGTGAAGGCGCAAATTTTGCCTCTCCCTCACGCGTTCCGCCTCCTCCTTCGCGAACATTACTGCTTCGCAGAAGGAGGTGACGGCTTCCCAAGCCTTCTCGCTCCGTACCATGGCCTGGACGGACGTGAGAGATCGCCACCGCCAATCGCCTCCACGAGGACACGGCGGTGCTCCGCCCAAGCCGGGCAGACCTCCACCGTATGCTCCACCGTGTCCTCCGGGCGATCCACACAATGGTGACACCCGGGCGTTTCCTCCCGCCTTATCTGGAACAGGAACTTCCCGAAACAACCGTGTCCGGTGAGGACCTGCGTTAGGCGGAAGGTGAGGATGCCGTGGCGCCTCTCAAGCCACTCCTCAAATAGGGGACTTATCGCCGCAATTGTGGCGTGCCCAGCGCTGGGTTGCGACAATCGCACTCTCCATGCCGCCCTGAGATCCCGCCGGAGCTCTGTCCGCTGTACCGTGATGTCTCGCGGCAGCGGAGCTACGCCCCGGCGTTTCGCCTCCTCGCGCCACTCCTAAACGTGCGCGAGGACTTTTGCCTCCAGATCCCATGGCGGTAATCCGGCAAGGAGGCTCGCCGCCTCACCGGAGACCGTACGGTATCCCCGGACCAGCCGGGTGGCCATGACCCTTTGGGGCGCGTTCAACCAGCGGGCTGGCCGCCGCCTCAAGGAACGCGCCCACACCGGTGCCCCGTAAAGGGCCATGGACCGCACGACCCCCGCGTAGAGCCTCCGGCAGGAGGCGTTTGGCCCCCCTAGATTGGGCAGGAGCCGCTTTAAGGCAGCCCCGGCCCTTTCCAGTCTGGGAGCCAAACGTCGGAAATGCCCCTCCCTCCCCCCTGGTGAGATGTCCTGAGATTTTATTCAACCCCCTCCCCCATCCCCCAATCTCACGTGAGATTTTTCAAAATGTGGGTTTCTTACGTAAACCCGTTGGATTGTTATTATAAAAAGAAAAAAAATGCTTCGTGCTTTTATTTACGACTAGTTAAGACTAGTAATCAATATTGCTGAGAGTTTAATTAGAAGTGTAATAAAAATTTTACAATAGAATACATATACCTATCGTAACTACGGTGATTAAAAAAAGAATATCTACTCTAATTCAGTCCATGGAGAATCATGCGCGGTCTCAAGAGAGACTATTGGAACCAACATGTCCATATGATTTTCAGTAAAATCATCTGCTCCTTCAACTTCGTTCTGATCTAGCCACTCTAAGCCGTTGGCGCTTGCGCACAGTAACTCATTAGCTCGTCTTGTGACAATCCGTGAGGGTCGCACTTTGCGGAACATACACGCTTGCTTAGCTGGTGCAATGTGGGCTGCTCGCCTGTGTCTGCTCTTGTGCTAGATGCAAAGTAAATACCGCATGTACTGCAGCATCTTTTCTCTAAATCATCACGTACACTTGGGCAATAGAGATCATAAGGCGTGCTGATAAATGCACTCAGCGGTTGAATTGGTAGGCAGTGGCGTATTAGAAATGGAGCAAATGACTTTCCGTCATGCTCTGTGGCGACGAAAACGATGAAAAAACTATGAAAACGACTGTGGCGGTCAAAGGGTTAAAGTCCGGAATTGTCAAATGTCCATCAACCTGAGTGATAGGGTATGGAGGTGGCAGAATACGGTCGTGAAGAATCATATGCCGATCACTCCGGCGTGGGCTGCAGCACTTTTAGTCATCAAAAAAAATTGCGTGATATTTGCCGAGAGCCCCCCACTCTCCAACGTAAGATTAGATGAGATTTGACTCGACCCCCTCCCCCCCTTAAACACCTCACGTAATTTATGGACGCCCCCTTAGCACTGTAAGTCAAAAGAAATACGCTCGCACAAGTTGAAAGCATCGGTTGGTTGATACGCCCACTATCCTAACCTCACGCCTGTATTCGTTGAAGGAAGCGTATAACCTGGGTCATAGCCACATTTCACCTTTGTGTGCTTCACCGGACGTGGGATTCGAACTCAGGACCCCACACTGTTTGTACTTTAACGAGGCCGGGAGACAATCAAATACCAATCACTCTTTAAATAAAACTTTTTTTCTTAACGCACTTAACAATAAAATAAAATCAATGAAAAATATACAATCTAAGACTTAAGTAAAAGTTACTATAAATAAATTATGTCAAAATGAATTGCAAATAATTACAAATAGTGAAAATAAAATCAATGAAAAATATACAATCTAAGACTTAAGTAAAAGTTACTATAAATAAATTACGTCAAAACGAATAACAAGTAATTATAAATATATGTTTTATGGTAATTGACTATAAAGGTCTCGGAAACATTTGTCTTTGAATGGTGCAGTGGTGCAGGAGAGGAGCATGACCAGGCGGCTCCATGGACCTGAGGAGTAGGGCAAAAGAAAGTCAAAGTCAAAAAATTATTTCAATTACGCACATAAACATTTAGAATTGATTCTAGTGGCCTCTTCCAAAAGATAGTTTCGTATGAAGAAGAATGGAAAAGATAGGTTACTCTATTAAAATGTTTTGTAATATTTTTTTTCTACATATACTGCAGCTTATAATGTATTCATTTATATGTTCGTCACATGATCATATATCTCTAATGGCATATTCAATATTAGTTTTGAACAGTATCTATTTAGATATTATTTAGGTGTTCCTACTGCTGGGACACAGGTCTCCTCTCTATAAGATACAGTGGGCCGTGTCCCACCACGCGGGCCCAGTGCGTGTTGGTGGTGCATGTCATATGTCTTCGATTTTTGGTTCAAGGACATGCAGGATGCAGGTTACCTCGCGACGTTTTCCTTTACCGGTTTGAGAGCAAATGGTAATTGCTTAAAGTAAAGTGCATGTCTGCCTGAGTTCAAACGACCTACACCTTTATTGATATAATCTTACTTGGGGTGTTTAGAGTCCCACTCGTTCATC
Source organism: Brachylomia viminalis (assembly GCA_937001585.2). Taxonomy (NCBI): domain Eukaryota; kingdom Metazoa; phylum Arthropoda; class Insecta; order Lepidoptera; family Noctuidae; genus Brachylomia; species Brachylomia viminalis. The sequence goes on from OW443298.2 coordinate 1,935,608, forward strand.
TCCCTGCTTAGTATCCTGAGTGGAGACAGCTCATCACTAGAGACCGTCGAAGACTTTTTATTATTACCACACCTCGGATTCAAACAAGGTGTGCACTTGCAAACTGAAATATATATATATTTTTTAAATATTCTTTTGGATCCTTCAATTATAATGATTAAACCCAGATGTGTAGTTAAATAGAAAAACAAAGAGACAACGAGATTTTAAAATGGAAGCGATTAAAACTGAAGATCTTGGGTAGAGATGAACGGACAGCCACCATACCTCACATCTTACTACCTATTGATTGAAGACGAGTAGCATCATTGTTTAGGCTACTAGATAAGATATTTTATTTACCAAAATGTAGTTGTACAAAGTAGTATGATGTTATTATAAATGTGGCCCATTTACATTCTAACATTACCTAAATGAAATCACAATTATTGAATGTTGAGAAAACACGTGTTTTAAGGGCCCGATCACACGTACTACAACCACTACACAACGACAACATGTGGACGGCCGTTAATTTATATGAAAATGAATAGTTTATTCACACAGACCACATGTGATCGTCGAAATCAACCGTGTGGGCGCTACCGACCACATCAAGCCCACGTCGCAATCACAACATAACCATTAGCGAGATCGCACACTAGCGGCCGGCCACACAAACTCAACGATCTGTCTGTCTGCAAACACTAGCCACAACGTAACCACATTGCAACTACTAGCGACAACGCTGCAACGCAACAACAGCGCAACTGCAAGAAGTTGCAGCGACACTATTCATACGTAACCACTGCTTGCCCACATTTTGTCATTGCGATGTGGTGTGTTTGTGGTACGGGCTCTAAGTAGTAAGTAGTGTGACTGCTACGTCGCAGCAGACATAGTGACATCACGGCTACGCTAGTCCAGCGGAAGATACTACGTATGTACCTACTACGCGTCAATCCTTTTAATGTCTGAACTTAAAACATGAAGAATATTGCCAGCATTTTACCATGCTTCTTCTTTTCCTTCTTCTTCGGCTGTGTTGAGACCTCGCTTTGTTTGTACACACGTGAGCCCAATGAGCACATCGTCTGCGGCAACTTGGCCTCGAATATGGCGTCTATCAAATCTGATGAAAATAATGACTATATTGAACACAAATTCAAGAGCAAAAAAAAAAAAAAAAAATTAAGTAAATTTAAAGCTATTTCAATAACATATTAATATTCTTATTAATATGAAATAAGAATATTAATATGTTATTGAAATAGCTTTAAATTTTACTTTTCTCCTCCGCAAACCCCAGCATCTCCACGGCTTGTCTGTCGGCGGCTTTCACAACATTGGTGACTTCTATTTCAGAATTGATTGACTCCGTAGCGATTTCAGTCTTGGAATCTCCAGTGAACAGTTCCTTTTCCTGTCAAGAGTGGAGACCAGCGTGTAATGGTTATATCAAAATGGGAATTAAATGTACAACGTGTAACGGAAAGGGTATATCTATCCAAAAGGAGTGAAGATTACATCAAGTATAGAATCTCTAACCAAAGATAAGCTCAAAATAAATTACTCAAAGAATTTATATAAAAACTTTGGTTTCGTAAGTTTATTTCATTCCCATCATAACAAACGTATCACCACACTACGGGTCATTATCTTTTTACGTCACTTGCTAATATTAAGTTAAGTCGACGGGATTCAACGGGCCGATACTGCGAAGAAGCGTGAGCGGTTGATTTCATGTAAGTACTGGAATTTCTCATATGTTCCTAACATGTAGATATTGAATATATTAACCTTTGCCGTATAGTTTGCTATTATTCAAACAAGACGCGCACTTGTTATGCAGACCTAAGTGTTTAACATAGTTGGAAAAAGGCGGGTGACGATGACGACTCAGAAGTTTTGTTAAAACGTACCGGCTTCACTTTCAGATTCTGTATCTCTGGACTATTGTTGATAAACTGCCAGAAGTTACGGACTTTTTTCTGCACAAATTTGTTGTCGTCTTCATTCGGAGTGAAGTCAATGACCACGTGCTGGGCAAACAAGGGTTCTCCACAGGACTCATCCCTGAAGACACTCAGTGTCTCCTGACGCTTCGGGTTACTGGTCCCATCAGACGATGCATTACGAGTAGTATCACTGTGCTGGTACGAATGGGAAGTAGTATCATCGGTAATCATTTTAAAAATTGTAAATTCAGTAGAAAATTGTTTATAGTGTCAATGAGAATAACAAATACTATGACAGTTAAAAATATACACTTATTTGTTTTTTTTAAGTTACATGCACTGTGTCTTGGTACTTGCCAGTATCTGCAAAAAAAATACGTACCTATTCTCCTGTATTCCATTTATGCAATGACCTAAAAAAAGTACTCTGTGGCAATGACTAATAGTCATTGCATTTATGCTAGTCACAGAATGGAAGGTTCAACCATTGAGATAGGGGTTCAACCCTTTAGTTATTGTTCTGAGGTTCAACCATAGAAAATATACTATAATGTACTAGGTTCAAATATTACTATTCTTTTGACTGAGCTGTCTCACGTGTATCATTCAGCCTGATCAGTAGTCTCATCTCTTGGAATATTTCATAATTTATTGATTTCTTTTTAACCGACACACAACCGTTATAATTAATTTCTTTGCATTACATCTTTATTTATCTACTCTCATTTAATTTTGCTCCACCACGACCTATCGTCGCGATTTGCTTTATATGGTGACTTTTTTAAATCTTTCGAGTTTTGTATTTATTAATATATTATTCCATTATAATTATTGCCGGACTGGCTGTCGATGTGTGCCCGAAAGACTATCTTCGTAGTCCAAATGAAAATTACTTTTTAAATAATCATAATATTTATTTATTACAATATTTAGACAATATAATTAAAGTAAATGCTATCTAAGACTAAAAACGCGTACAGTTAAAATAGAACTACGTACGTAGCATTTAAAGATTATTAAATAAAGTTGATATAAATAATTGAAGATTCTTATGAGTCAAACACCTGTCTCTGTATGGTGCAGTGCTGTAGTGCCGGTGGGTGACCTGGCGGTTCCATGGACCTGCGGAATTGAAAAAAAATTATATCGTAACAAAGAATGTACCCGGTGGGATATCGCATCGGCAAAAATGACGAACTTCCATACGAACTATCATCTCAAATTTATCCCCTTTAAGGGATGAATTTTCAAAACCCTTAGTGCTCACCTCAGATCATATAAACACAGGAGATATGGCAAGGAGGCGTGGCGCTTGCGAACTCAACCGGCCGGAAAGTGTCATGATGCCAGTTTCGGCCATTAGTCAAATGTCAACTTGCAACGTCTTCACTGCTCATGATTTTTGTCAAAATGGCGCGTTGTTCAGTGATTGAATGCAAAAGTAACAGCTGTATTGTGTATAACATGAAAGTTGGCGTCTCACGTAAGTACTAAAATATTATTGTTTTTCTTATCAAATTTATTCAAACATTACTTCGTGATACTAGAAACACGATGAAGTACCAAAAGCAATTATTTTCATTGAAACAAAAACCATTGTTTGCTTAGTACACATCGATCGATCAATGAATCGGCTGGTCTAATAGCGCAATGGATAAGTGTTTTACTGATACTCTCACTCATACGATAGTTTCGTGAAGCGGCCGCTGCCGACTAGACTTAGTTAGAGATAAGATGTGAAGTTTGTGTTTGTCGATATTTTATACGATCTTTTTAACGAGTTTATTTATTTAGTTACACAAGGAAACAGAATTTAACTTTTTTTGTTGCATGGAAGTTTATGGCTCTTGTTTACTACTCATGTATCATTGATATCATCATCATCAGTCACACCTTGCTTTTATTTTAACATTTTAGCTATCCAAAGGATCCAAAAATAAAAGAAAAGTGGATAAATGCGACAGGAAGGGGTCCAAACTGGTTTCCAACAAAAATAACACAATATTATGTTCGTCTCACTTTGAGCCAAAATGCTTTCAAGCATTGAAGAAAGTTCGTCGGTTCTTGGAATAGACAGTCCACTATTTAACTAAGAACACAATAATAATAATAATAATAACAACGATACCTAAACTGTCCAAGCGGCAAGTTTTAACATATACATATTTACATTTTACAATGGTCAATAAAATCCATGCCAATAAATATCTTGGAAGTTTTACTTTTGTTCTCCTAATCTAGATTCGAGAAGTTGATATCCTAATAGTTTCTTAGTAGTTTAGATTAGTTGTTATGTATATCTTACTAGCTTTTGCCAGCGGCTTCCCCTGCGTGGATGTCAGAAATTATCCTACGGGAACCGTACATTTTCCAGGATAAAAGTAGCCTATGTGCTATTCAGCCTATTCCAGGTTATAATATATCTATCTTTATTATATAACCAAATTTCATTTTCATCCGTTCAACCGTTCTGGCGTGATTGAGTAACAAACATCCATACATACATCCATTCAGCTTTCGCATTTACAATAGTAGTAAGATGAATAGCTGTGATTTTGTCGCGTGTCCTGACACATATTTTAAGAGGAGTTTCCGTTTCCCCAGAACGTGCTCCATACAAACGATGTTTGATCATAATTTGAATATTAAATAATTAGAATTCTAGAGACTATTATCTATATCCGTGATTTATCAGATATCCGTTAAAATAATTAAGTATACAGTTTTGAAGTTACACTGATTAATATTAGTAGTTAACTGGAAATTTGTCAAACCACAGACATAGATATACCTACTGTGGTTGTGTTATTGTATTTTATTGTTTTTTTATCATGTATTATTTATTATGACAAAATTTTTCTAACTTTAGTTAGTTAATATTCCCATTTTATGATCAAACTTCACTTGTATAGAGAAGCTATGTTCGAGGGAAACTCCGGTATTGTTTTATTTTCACAGTCAATAAAATCTTTAGGAAAAAGAGCAGATATTAAAGGTAACTGAATTTCATCGACATTTTTCTACGATAACAACTTAACATCACTAGTTGCGTAACTTGCATATGTGTGTTTATTCTGAGTCCGTAGCTACAGGTAGAAGCGCCGCCCCCTGTTTGCATGTGTTCTATTAGTGAGTTTATTTGTGTTGCTGAAAGTTTCTTTGTGTGCGGGAGAGATGTGAGCTCGTGTGCCGTTCTTATAGTTTTTGCTTTTGTGTTAGTGAATTAAGTTGGAGAAACGCGGCGACATCGCATCAGGCATTTGTTTACAAAGCATATCTTTGTGTTTATATGATCTGAGATGCTCACCCTCGTTATATAAGGCTCTTGTGCAAAACCCTTAGTGCTCACCCTCCGCATATCGTTATAAAAGGCTATTGTGCAAACTTTCATGCTTCTGGACCCAGCGACTTAGGCTGTGCGTTGTCTGTCAGTAAATTTAAGATTTAAATCAAGTAGATTTTACTTGCAACACGTAATGCTCGAAACTAAGAGCAACGTTGCATGGCGGCGGGTGCCGTTGCCAAATTATGCGGAGCTTTGCTGCCTCGTTGGTCTTGTAGTCATACGCACGTTCGGCGGAGCATGGGGTCTTATTAGTTGATTTCCGGGTCTGGCAATGCTGTTCATTGGACATGACTAAATTCTTAGTGGCAGCTGAAGTCTGGATTTGTGCTAGCGATTAATGGCAGAGGCCCGACCTGTCCATGTGTAGGGAACTTAACATAAGTGGCAAAATCAAGGTGTCATTAAACTGCTCTCTTCATCTGGTAATACGGGGCTGATGACTGCCTCATTTCTAAATGTTGGTTAACCAAAGTTATTAAACGACGACATATCGAGCAAAGGTTTGCGCGTTACGCGCGTAACGTAGTTATGAATAAACGAGTCAAAAGCTTAGACAAATGGCCGCCATATTGAATTGCTTGTTACATCACACGGTCTAAATCAGTCTGGATGGTCTGGATCAAGAGTAATCCAGATACGACTTCATTAGTTGAAATCGGCTCAGTAAGTCTGTAGGTACAGTCAGCAATGTTCGCGGATGACAACTTTCTACCTTATTACTAAGGGCGTTGGGGTGATAACTGGTCAGCCGCCAACTTGGTCAAGTATACCTATACACATACGTACACCCTTTTGACTACGCAGTAATCGGGTAAGAAACATGCCTTACTTCGGATGCTTATCGTCCCATTCCTGTAATTTCGTACACAATTGCTTCGCATTCGAGAGGGGGGGTCCTGGTGGCTTTTTAACAGGGCACGGCTTGCAAATCTGTGTACATCTACAGATTATGGGGACACCTGGAAAGACGAAAGGCCATATTTGTATTCATCGTCATCATTTCAGCCGAAAGACGTCCACTACTGGACATAGGCCTCCCCCAAGTATGGTCACTTCGACCGGTTCTGATTCTTGCGGCTTACAGAAGGTAGTCAGTCCACCTTGTGAAGGTATATTTGGTTATTTGAAAATAATAGTTTGAATAGTACATTACGATTGTCCACCACCGCGCCAACGACCCCACCGCGCCCACGACCCTACCGCCTGGGTCTGAACGACGCTTTTATCAGTCGTCCCAATTTTTCCTGAGATTTGAGTCAGTCAATGTCTCACGCTTAATTTAATTATGCATAGACACAAAAAAACAACGTGATTATCTAGAAACCATATTGACTATAGATTTAATTAAACAGCACCCCAATTGCCCAATACACTTTTTTTCACAATTTGAAGGATTTTGAATGACATTCCTAATCCATTGCTTCATTTGTTTTAAAAAATTGTCTGCTCGACGACGTAAATAACACGATGAAAGTTGTCCTATTATCAAAATGCAAGGCATTGCAATTTTAGTGTGTTACGCAATTATCCTACAGGTTAATAATTGTGATCTGCAAATGATTCAAGCCAAAATCAACTTACGATTCACTGTCTTCTTTTGGCAAATGTCCTCATTTTCCTTGTACTCTCGAGAGCCCAAGGAGCAGTGGGATCGAGGCATCCTACCTTCAAACGCCCGGGTTATCAGTTCTGAAAACACGGAAGATGAAACAAGAACGATCAGTCATCTGCCTAGCCTTTTCCTAACTATGCTAACTGAATACCAGTATTTAATGTACATGGAGCGACTCCAAAGAGAAAACCAGACTTAGGCAATGCAATGCCATTGGCAGCCAAGATTCCGGCTTGCCTAATTTGGGACCTAAACGACATTGTTTGTGGAAAAATCATAAGCAGACACGTCTAATTTCAAAACACAGGTGTAAATGAAGATGAGACACATGCTAAAAACAATAAATAATATTTCTATTTAAATTAATTTTTTATCTAAGAGAGCTGAGTGATCTGTAACTCAGGACCCTCCTTCCTCCGACACCTTTCTCTATTTAAGATTGTGCATTATTTTATTAACCAGTGCCTGTAATAAGGTTTTGAGATAAATAAAGATTTATGGTTATGATTATATGCTACTCATTTTAACATTGAATCAGTCAGAACTTGAACTCATACCTTTTTCATCTACTACCTCTAGCATGGAACAGGCGGTCTTGGCCATGTTTACAACATTCTCTTCTGGCTGCTCCTTGACGACTCCTGGGACCTCAGCAGTTCTTGACGGCTTTGTCATGTCGCATCTTTCCTAATTTTGTCAAATAAAATGAGTAAGTACTCAACAAATTTGAAAACAAATTCTGAATTTGTGCCGGTTGATGGCAATAGGCTCTCTTCCTATCACAGGATTTAAACATAACTGGCGAAAAGTGCGTGGACGTGGAGGTACTATAGCTACCTCTGCCAAATTCTTAGGTGATAATAGGCGTGATGTTATATTGTGTTAAGTGAACACGCTTGGTGTTTCATCGCACTAACAAACACTACAATCTACATTACTTAAGATACCACATACGGACCCAAGCAGTCTCACATTAGGAAACAAATGCATTTCATCATCACCATTGAAAGCTTTGTTCCACCTACACTGCTGACTATAGGTGACTGCACCTTTGTGCGATACTTCCCATCAGCCTAATTGCCTAACACACTACCAACGGCAATACTTTTTTTTTTCAAATCAACAATATTCATTGCGTTATTATCGTTATCGAACAAACTATTTTTTTTTGACATAATTATGGAATGGTTTAGGAATTTCCTTTATGATTATTCAGAATTTGATTAGTAAGTGTGGTATGCAATTGGAGTGCAGGTCCGTGCTAGTCTCACCCTTAGATTAAACCACTAATGGCCGTTTGTAGTCATTTATTAATAAATAAATTAATAATTGCCCTGCGGTCGGACATCACAGGTTTTTAATTCTATGGTTTCGGCCCCTCGCATGCCTTTCAAAGGTTCCAGGGACCCGAGGTATGACATTTGAATGGAAGAATTTGTTTGGAAAATCCACCGGAAAAATCGGAAATTTGGATGATACTTTTGTATGAAAATCTGAATTAAAAAAATTAACCACTGGAGATTGAGACATGATATTCAACCGGACGACGCCGGGCTCAAAAAGCTAGTAAATAATACAAATAAATTACTGCTGTTATAAGCTCAACTAGACATACCGGCTTCACCATCAAATTCTTAATCTCAGGCGTATCGATGATGAATTTCCAAAAATCGCAGATCTTCTTCTGTGAAATTTCGTTATCTATCTCCGCATCAGGAGTGAAGTCTAGCACAAGATGCTGTACAAACGCCGGCTCTCCACAGGCTCCATCACCAAAGTCACTGGACTCTACCCTGGGCTTCTGGGGCTTTGGGTCACCGGTTCTCTCACTATTCGTAGATTGCTCGATACTAGAGCTCTTCGAAAAATTTAAGAACGACATTTGGAAATTTAAACAAACCAATTTCCTATTGAGTTTTCGATTGTCTTAAACAATATCATCAATATCTTATACCACAGAGCACTATTACTCCTAGCGGAGTCTTAGACTATAAAATACTTTTTAATACTTAGTAAAAATTGTAACTTTTCTGATTGACGTTGAGAAAATTGTCAAATGATTGTCACTAAGATCCTTTCCAGCCAGTGCGAAATGAGAGAAAGGATGTACTTCTTAGAAATCCTCTCTTAATTGAAATATGCGATAAAAAAAATAAGTATAAAATTCTGGGGATAGTTCAAAGCTATTTTTAACCCTTGAAAAGACTAACAGAAATTAGTAAATTTAACAATAGTATGATATAAATGTGTCTGCCATGAATTTCAAAATATGACTGCTAGAAACAAATACGCCACGAAATGCAACAACTGTGGGAAACGTTACATAACGCGTCATGGCTGTCTAACAATTTATAACAATTCCGTGAAACATCGAAACTATTCTCTGAGAGTTTTCGTTCAACAACGATATCTGTTAACATTGTAGGGATTTATCAACATCATTCTACGAACCAGTAGTTTGCAATCGTAAGCATAGATGCCACTATCCATAATTGTAACGTTTGTGTAACGTTACGCTTCGCGATCACCACGCATCAGCCACTCAAATTCCCCACGCCGACGCACGTATATGTTTCACATCAAGATTAGTGTTAGTACTTACATCTACCAGAAAACAACACAAACTATTTATTACTACGCCACAATGCCACTTTAGCGTAATAATCATACAATCAAAGGTTTATTTTTTCGATTCCCAACAAAAAGCGATCAAACAAACACAGCGAATTCAATTCAACGATAGGCGCATACGACCTAATTATATGAAGTCACGTACTATCGAGGAATTTCATATCTATGCACCTTATGGAATATTTTTCCTTGCAGCGCTCTTGCGCGTTTTACCGCAGGGTAAAACAAATGTGGTCATTGTGTTCATGGGATTTTGTTTTAAAACTGCTTAGATATGAACTTCCTCGATAGTACATTGCCGGCTGTACAAAGCTTTAGAATCCGGCCGTGTTGTACGAAAATCGTTCATGTATGCAAAATCAATGAGAATCTCGTAGCTCGATATGCATGTGATGTGACTTGGAGTACGTTGCAGCTTTAATTTTGAGAATATCCGAACAGCTGAATATAAATTAAAGGATTTTCGACTCTTTTACCGTAGAGTTAGGTTCATTATAACTTGTGTTCTGGGTCGGCTTAGAAATAGGTCTTCAGTGTACGACAAGGGTTAATAGTCTTTAAAATATGCACGGCCCATCTTGGAGACTGCATACTGCGTCCGGGGGTTTAGAAATCAGAATACTGGATATGAATCCTTTATTAAGCTGGTCGATAACTTTTTTTGGTTCAGACACTTATGCTGAAAAGGAGCCTGGTATTAAATTGTTATCTTTAACAACAGTTTTTTCAGGTTGTATAACCTGAAAATACCTGTTTAATATTCAATGCTCCAAAAAATTATATTATCAACATGATTATTGTGATACTCAAATTGGGAATCGAAAGTGTCTTCTAAACACAAATTGCTCCGTGATCTAGCTAGGAGAGCAGCAATTCACCCAACAACTCCATGTACCTACCTTTATGTACCTGAATAAATGATTATTATTTATGTATTTGTTTTACCTATCTGTTTTTCGTAGTTTTCCAGGGACAGCTAAACTTTACTCTGCAAGAAACTAAACTACTTTTAATTTTAACAAATAATTATGATAAGTTTTGGTAATACGTTTATTGGTGACCAGCGGTTGCCGACAACTTTGTCTGCGTGTATTTGGTATTTCATAATTTTTTATACAAAAATCTGGGATGGAAAGTAGTCTAGGTCGAATTCTTCTTTCATTCTTCCCAGGCTGGCCGTCTTTCATAACGATCGGTTCAGTAGTTTAGGTGTGACATACATTGTGATGGTACAGACCATCACACTGAACAACTTTCTCCAACATCGTAATCGCGAAAATCCCGAAAGTCCCATACCACTTTGTACCACACCATTAAATTTGACCACTTGTGCCACCCCTGTCTGATACACGCTGTATTATAAGTACTTATTGTTAGAAGAGAATCAAAATCAAGAGTAGCAACACCGCGACGGGCTATATAAGGAAAGCGCCTAACGACATTCGTCCTCTGATCGACTTTGACGACCCTATTACCCTCCTCCAGGAAAGCAGTAGGGCCACCAGTACAGTATACAGCAGACACAGACACAAATAGACATTCCGACCTCGCCGCCGAGGTCCTTTAGGTACGTCCGCGTTCCTCCCCGATAAATTCCCCTCCCTGTCCCTTGATCAGATCCGCAGAGCCAGCTGGTGGCGTAACTGAGCCAGTATTTATACTAATAATTAATAATGAATCCATTTTGATCCAGCCTGTCCCCAACTTGCTGTCCTCCCCCAGCGACGCCCTAAGCCGAGGTTCGTACCCCACGGGGGTGCCCTTAGGTGATGGTTGCTTAGTTTATAATTAATATTATGCCCCTGGCTGGAGACTTTGAGTTAGCTCAAAGGCACCACAGGATTGACCGGTTAAGCAGTCACGGCCTCTCAAGGCCAACTGCGAGATGCCATACAAAAAAAAAAGGCCTATCGGTCATCACAGAGTACGGAAGCTCTGCCCGAATACCTAGTCATTGTCATTATTCCAAATCTTTCATTTTATAAAATTTTTGCTTGTTTCAAAGTTGTAATTATTTGATTGATCAATCAGTTTTTTTTATTTGTAACAGTATGATGTTACTTTTACAGTTTTAATTTAATATTTGGCTACAATTTTAATCCCTGTTGAACTCATGAACTTGTTGCATGCATTTTAATTTTTCATTTTATAAGTCACGTAAACAAAAGTCCTAAACCGCTGGAGTGCTACACAAGGACATTTGTTTGTGTTAATGCTGTGGACGTGCTATAAGTAGTATGGATTAGTATGGACAGCACCGCCGTTTCTTGAGGTCACACCTCAAGAAACTACAATCAAATATTGTCACATCTCAACCCGCCTCGCCTTATCCCAACTGTGTTGGAGTCGGCTTCCAGTCTAACCGGATTTATTTATATCTAACCTCCACAACCCAGTTACTGGGTAACACAATATCTTTTCGTAAGACTGGTTGTCAGACTTTTGGGCTTCTGACTCCCATAACGACTGTCAAAGTGGTACGAACGTCAGCCGAGACCAACGGCTTGGCCTGCTTTCCGAGGTACAGAGGGTCTCGGTGTAATGGATGCGCAGCGTAATCTTCGAATCGTAATCGACCCGTGCGACATACTCACATCTATCTACGTGAAAATGCAGTCTTATCCAGCCGCAACAAGTCCAAGACTTCCCTCGTCAATAGAGAGTGATGGAAACCTACACGCCACTAAGCTCAGTATTACACGAAAAGCTTTTTCCAGCGGATTCACGCGCGTGGAGGTTAGAAATTATCCCACGGGAATGTACTACTGGGTTAAAAAGTATCCTCTGTCGTGACTCAGGTCATGGTCTATCACAGACAGAGTAACTCTCATATCTTACTACTTACCTTCCTTTTCATTATAAATATTAGTATGAATTCACACTTGACGGAGCGCATCGGTGCGAAAAGAGCCGCGGCGGAGCGCATGCGCGAGCATGTCGCAGAAGTCGACGACATCTGCCCTGCTGAAAAAGAGCGCATCCATGCGTATAGGAACAGCCTATCGTTCCCACTGCTGGGACTCTGGCGTCTTCTCCGGAGTGGGCCGTTATCCACCACGCAAGCCCAGTGCGGGATGATATATGTCCCAAATGTTTTCGAATGTATGGTTCTAGAGCATGATGTTGTGTTTCCTCATGATGTCTTAATGACCATGTTTTTTTCATTTAGAATTCGTGGGCTGGGGCCGTTGCTACTGCGTCCTGTGACTGGGTCGCGACCGCTTCAGCAATTGCTAACTAACTGCAACTTTGTGTAATATTAACACCCAGCCAAATTCACACCATCAGTCCATCTTTATGTACGATAAGATAACCGTAAACCCACATCCATTTCGCACAGGTTCAGTGTTTAAAACTGGCCAAATGCATGTTGGACCACGCACATTGACTGGTTCCGTAGTTGGGATGAAAACCCAAGAACAAACTTAACATTGTAATAAAATTGTTATACATGTTCTCAAAAACATTTCAACTACATATAAAAGTTGGTCGACTATTACTCGTTAACTGGTAAACCTTAGCTGCGACAGTTTTCCTTTAAAATTCGTTATAAGCTGCTGCCGTGAATTTTTTCACATTTCCAAAAGCGATCGTTTAGCTGGCCTGGACACTTGATTGTAATAAAATTAGCACTTTAAACCTAAATATTTCGCAAACGGTCCCTCCACCAACAATGGTTTGACACACCTGCAATATTAATTGCGCTAATGGCAAAACAGCAGTTAGCAGAGAGCAGTGGTGGCCCAGTGGTATCGGCCGCGACTAAAGAGTTGTAGGTCGTAGGTTCGAACCAAGACAGGCGCTTTACTTTGGATAAATTATTTCATCACCACTCCTCTCCAAACGGTGAAGGAAAACATCATGAGGAAACCGGCATGTCCTAGAACCAAAAAATCGAAGACATGTGACTTCTACCAACCCGCACTGGGCCCGCGTGGTGGATTATGGCCCACCCCCTCTCACCGAGAGGAGGCCTGTGTCCCAACAGTGGGAAAATTATAGGCTGATGATGAGTGGCGAAACTATAAGGGTTCCTTGTTGACTACGGAACCCTAAAAACGATAAACCGAGTTGAATGTGACTTGATATTGACATGATCAGCAATACATACTAGATCACATTCACTCGAGTATTCGAGTATGCACCCCAGAAGAATATCAAACTTGCTCAGGCTTGAAGATTTAAATATACCAAAAATAAACTGTATGTAAACGCGGTTAAGGTACCATTACATTTGCGGTGATGTAAAGTGCTTTTCGCGAACACGTCCAATGTCTCTTGATGGATACTTGCGAATGTTGACGGTGACGGGCTAATTCGCTGTGAAACATTTACAAAATGTCTGTCATATACAATAGTGTGTTTTGGGTGAAGTGTCTGCAAAATGTTTTATCAACTGATGTCACATTTAGCCCACTGTACCGTTTTGGGCTAATTCATTCTGCGTCAGCGCCTAACTAAAGTAGGTACACATACATAACAGAACAGTAACCGGGGTTCCCGATGGGATAGGCAGAGGGGTACGAAACACATTCTCAAGGTCACCTTTCACCTACCTAATGAGAACGAGAGAAGACCGATTTGAAATGGTCCCGAAATGAGGAAGCAGTTGCGAAAAGATAACTGCGTAATTTTTCGATATGTTTATCTAAAATCTATGTAGTTATTAGTAGCGCTGAGGTTTATTGCGACCGCTTTTCAATGACTAGCGGTGAAGTTTACTGCGATCTCTCTTCAATGACTAGCGATGAAGTTTACTGTGGCGTCTCTTCAATAGCTAGCGGTGAAGCTTCAAACCGTATTGAATCAGGAGACTTCTCACAGACAAACATCGCTCTGGTACTAGGTCTGTTGTCATCCAAAGTGCCGGCACTGAGTAGAGTCGCATGATCTTGATCGCCCCTATAGTTGTCAGGCTGGCCCGGGTTCCAATCGTGAAAAACATCTTCGATTCTTTCACCTAAAAGAGGTAACAAATGTAATTAGTATGTGAATATGACTAGCCCGGTTTGTTCCTATACTAAGCAAAGGCCTGCCTACTCTTCTCCTTCTACAGTATCTGGTGCCGTATTATTAAAATCATCATTATCTGGTTGTAACAAAGGGATAGCGCTATACGGCCTGTATATCTCTATCACTAACAATGATGGCTCTAACACGTCTCAATACGGGCGCTGTAGGTACTCGTATTTCTTCATTGATATCCACACTCACATTGCGTTTTGTCGAAATGTAACCCAGTCAAATTGTTTCCTCAACTTAATTACTATTGTACAGATCTACACGTAACATAATCTCACCACATTTTCCCATGGGGGTAGGCAGAAACTAAAGAACGGCACTAGCCACGATCCTTACATACTTCTTTTGCTTCGTTTACGTTCATACATCTGGTCAAACACGCAAAATAATAGGCAAGAACTTATATCAAGAATATTCATGATGTAGGTTTTCATATCAAATCAGTATTTTACCGTGAATAGTAGTCCAAGTGCGATCGTCGCCCCAGGCTATTAGACCTAGGTGGAAGTGTTCCCACGGGTTAACTTTATCAGCTCGAACAGGGAACATATCCTTGACGATGAGCGCCTCTTCTCTGTCGTTCAGGATGACCAGGTGCCCCCCCTCAGATGCACATATCCTGTACGCGCTGGACCAAGTCTGTTTCTCCTGATGGACCTTATAACAGCTCCCTGTACGTTGATTGAGGTGATATTCTGAAATACATAGGTAATAATTATTTCAAGAATTATGAAAAATTATATTTCGATCAACAACTCAACCTATCGCAGTCCACTGCTGGACATTGGACTCTCGCCGGCTGTGGCACAATATGCCCTCCGCCTTCCAGTCTGTTCCAGCCAGCTGATTGAGGTCGTCGGTCCTTCTAGCATCGGGCTAAATTATATTTATATCTGTAAAATGTTTTGAAAGAACACTTTTACATATCAAAAATAAATTATGTTTTAAAACTAGACGATGTCGGCGTTTCCTAATATACCTACCATTCTGAGAATAAACACCGAAACAAACTCAGATGTCACAGTCTTTTTTAAAATCCAGACATTATCTTTGGATTATGTCTGTTTTTATACCAATGAACTTTCTGACAGATCGGGCATTGAAAGCATTAGTATCGACTACTTACCATTATCAAACGTGCCGCATTCGTTCATCGTAATATTATCGAGTTTCCTGTAGCATATGTAGGGTAGTGAGTCCTTGCATGACCAGAAATGAAAACTCGGAATTGAACCGGCGATCATAGTGAGGCAGTCTGTGTTGTCGGGTCTGCTGTAACCTTCTTGTCTCCATATTATTTTCATGTCAGACAGTAGCACTCCTGGAACATACACGACGAAACATTTCGTTTGAAAAATTACATTAATAACAGCCTTGATAATTATGTACGTGTAGGGCTGGATGGGTAGGTTTTTAGATATCATAATTGCGAGTAAGGCGGAGTTTCGCTTTGTGTAGGATGTGCGTTTGTTTTCCAACCACACATTCGTGTATAGCGTGGCTGTGGCTCGCTGGTCACAGTGGACGACCCCGCATACATATTCATACAAAGCGTAGTTATTATATATATTTTAAATTACAAAACACACTGCCCAAGGATACGTATGCTTTTTATTTCTAATCTTTTAGTGGTATCGCTTATCAACTTCCTATTCAGAGAACAACAACCTTATTATCAGCTGTGTGTTTTCAGGGGACGAATTGGTTCCATTTTTTATTACTTCTATTTTTCATTCAATAAGTTTAAGATGTATCAATAACGGTTAAAATCCTTGTTTTGTCAACGAACTCATGAATAGAATAGAATAGAATATTTATTTGCGTAAAACACGGTATACAAGGGTTTTAAATATGACGGCGCTTTGAAGTTTTGAGAGTGTCAAGAAACGTCAAGAATGACAGCGGACATTTGACAAGTGCGGTTAGACGTTTCTTCACTCTGACACAACTCCGAGCTCTTTTGCACGTGGCGGTCAGACGAGGCATTATCCGTTTGCATCGCGCTCAAGCAAGACGTGTTCGGTGGAGTGTCGTCGCATTCGAATTAATTAGGAAGTGCAGATTGTGATTACGTTCGTATTTAGTTGAAATAATAATAATCTTCTTCAACACGTGGTTTTAATTCTCCTCGCCCGCCTACCCACGATTACTCGGCAGCCGTAATGAACCCAGATTTGAGTGTTAATGGCCAGGTGCCGTTAAATACAAATTGAGGCACAAACATGTTTAGCTAGGATAAAACATAGCATGCAAAATTTTAAAGACAAGTTAAGCAACAACAATCGTTAAAACATCAACATTTTTTATCAATAAATTCTTTTAAACTATAAAAACTACACTCGAGTAACCACTTATGAAATTTAATTTTAAATAATTTTGTATTTAAAGCTTTGAAATGTCTTGGTATTTTATTATAAATGAACACACACATTGCCAAGCAGTTACTATTGTATTTAGACAGTCTAGGCAAATCATTTAACACCAGTTTATATGGATCTCGACGGTTCTGAGGATTGATATCATTTGCAGTCTTAAATAGTTGCTTATTTTTCATAACAAACACACATATTTCGAAAATGTAAAGCGACGGTAACGGTAACAAACCAAGTTTTTTAAATATTGGTCGACATGAGTCGTCAGGCTTAAGTCCACAAATTGCTCTCATGCACTTTTTTTGAGCGATGAATGCTCTTTGGAAGTCAGTGCTGTTACCCCACATTATAAGTCCATAACGCAACAACGACTCGACGTACGCGTGGTATGACATTACAGCAGTTTTTATATTAGTTACATTTTTTACTTGTTTTAATGCATAAACAAATTTATTAATTTTAGTACTAACATTGTCTATGTGCTCTTTCCAGTTAATGTCTTTATCTATTATTATACCTAAGAATCTAGTACGATGAAAGATGGTTATTGAATAAAAGTGACACTGTTAAACGGGGTGAATCGGGACGAAACTTTAAAAGTTAGTGATATACATATTTTAGAAGTACCTACCATGAATAGTCAGATAAAAAAAGCCTTTTTGGTTTTCTTATAAGTACCATACAGCAGTTTTTTTATATATACATTTTTACCTGAGGGGCAATTCCCGTATTTTTAAGACCGTTCGCATTCTAATCTCAGTCTCAATCTGTCAAAATTACTATCAATTCACATACATTTTGACAGGTTTTTGACATTGATTGTCGCTGAGATGAGATTGCGACTTGAATTTGAACGTTTTTTAAGTACGAGAATTGGCCTACTGGTATAATGCAAGGATTCTAACGATACCACTACATCTAAATTGGTTCAAGCGTTAAGAAAAAAATAAACTAACACACATGCATTGTGTGTTAGTTTATTTTTTATGAACCCAGAAAATATAACACTCCTTTTTTGGACAGTCGTGTAAATTAATGCCACACATGGATATAGACCATGAAATAACCACTAAGTACTATCTTGACAGCGGCAGAGGCGACGGCGACGATCTACAATGTTAAACTTTTTTTACGACCGGTGTGCCATATGAAGTTCGGGCGTACCCCGCTAGTAAGAATGGACAAATCTACAATATAAAAGTATTTTGTAAAAGTTGAACTAACCTTCAACAGAAACGAAGTCACCTTTAGAGAACAAATCATGGGTTCCCAAGAAGATCTGACCGTTCGTACCAGATTGTGACATCAGTGTGTGAAGAGCATCAGTTAGCTGTTCGTCTATTGGGGACGCCAACACCGCGCCTGTAACAACTCACATTGAGATATTACACATAGTTTTTAGGTGTGTGGTAGATCCCTGCTTAGATAATATTGCATTTTTGAAAATTCATCAACTTCAAAAGTGTTTTAACTGATGCCTAACTATAACTTCGTCGACCACTGGAGGTCGATATATACCACTTTAATTGGTAGATCAACGACGACTTTTTTGATTCAACATCGATGGAGCTGCCTGCCGGGCGAGTTCATGTGAGATGGATATGGACGATTAACTGTTCGGCGGTTATCAACCGCAATCAACAAATCTACCATTTATTATCGTATTTTGGGTTTCACGTTTATTGCACATCCCTTATCATATCTTCTTTATCCTTTGTTTTTCCTACATAATAATACCTACAATACATAAAACTTGAATGCTCATGCGATAGTGGTTGACCTTTGATATCTGGGGTCACTAGTATCGTGTACGTGTAGACAGCCGATAGTGATTTAGTTGTTTATTTTCACGACCCGTCTTCCGATATCTGAGCGAGGATTTCCAGAAGCCAGTAACACAAGACTATTAACGGGAAAATAAAAGACTAGCGCATATTATTATTATTCCTATAGTTCATCTGTCTATCATTTTCCCAACTATGTATGGGTCGGCTCCCAGTCTAGCTGACTGACTGCCTATCTGACCTCCACAATCCAGTAGCTTGATAATACGATACCCTCTGGTAAGACTTTTTCAAACTCAAATTCAAATAAACCAATTACAGGCACTTTTGACTTGTCAAGGGGTCGGTCAGTCAGAAAGATGAAGCTAGTTGCCCATTCCAAAGCGTAGGTGGTACCTATGGAGAAGAACGGACAAGAAACTCCATGGACACTCTTTTTAATCAAAATATTGTTAAAAAAAGTGGTTACATTATTCATGTTAAATAAAATAATATATAAATATAAACTATAAATAAATAAAAAAAAACTTGAGAGGTGTCAAGGGACACCCGGATGGAACGAAGTTCCTTTCGATTAATTAGTGAAGGAATTGTAATAAAATTATAAAAAAAAAAAAATATATAATTATATATATAATGAAAATATCTGGCTTGCTTTCTATAAGAAAGAGAGAGAGAGAGAGAGACAGACAGAAAAACATGCGCACGCCGCACAGCTTACAATAGCTTACTATAGCAAAAAGTGTCGTGACAACTTTTCGTAAGAATTTTTTCCGTCTAGCCCCCTTTCACAACGCGCGATAAGGAACTTCGGTCCAAAAATGTTGTAATAACGTTGTTGGCAGACTTTCGGGCTTCTGACCACTCGAACCACGGCCTAACGTGTTTTTCGTGGCACGGAGGGTCTTAGTTTGTAATGAATGGGGGGATGTTTCCGAAAACACACGGTAGCAGTTCAAGACAGCCTGATAATCAGGGGAACAGTGGAACTTACCTTCATAGTGACATCTCAGGAAGGCGTCCTGCCAAGTAGCCGGTATTGTATGCAGTTTGAGCCAGCCATCCGCCAGATTGTTGAAAAAGTAATCAGGCTTGCATCGTACAAATTCTGGATAGACAACAAGGATATTAGCAAACGTAGGGACTATTTGTCCGTCAGTAATTGTAAATACCTTCTATACACATTTATACTCCAGAAGCAGATATCAAGGCATGGTAGTGATCTGTACAAGTTTATAAGCTAGCCCAGTCTGAATAGCCGTTATTCACAGATTATCTTCAAAAGAGATGAATTGAAAAAGTTACATTGGTACTTGCTCGGTTACATGTATAATCTCTGAAGTAATTTAAAAGCAACGGGACCAAATATTTCTAAAAGTAACAATTGCTACATTCACAACTAAGCCGCTAACAAAATGTTTTAATCTAATAAGATATTTGTTATAAACTTACCCGTCACTATCAACAAGTATGGTAAAGCCAAATATTTGTTTATCATGTTTGTGAGCTGTATCGTTTCACTGCCGAGGTAGTAATGTCTTGAAATGAAGTTAGCTGCACTCTACGTGCAACTGACGTGAAGTTAGCAGAGTGTGTAAGTGTGACCTTATAGATTTGCACTTAGGCTCACTTACACCTCAAATCACTAATTACGTTTAACGTTACGAGAGCTGTTACAAATTTTCTTGTATTTGAGTGTTTGAAGAGTCTCTCTTGTGGTCATATCTAAACCATAATTACAAATCTCCGTCTTCCGTGACTTCACAGCGGGCCCTATCAGAATACCAGCGTTGCGGCATTAATTTTTTTTTTAAATGTCGCAGCATCATGCTGAGATAGAAGCCTTTTGGCCTCGTATAGGAATTTCAGTTTCCTTTTTCTTTTGTTACTTTTTGTTTTTATATAGTTTGGTTTTTTATTTTATAATTTAGTTTGTGCACTTCCTGTACGAGTCGCAATAAAACACTTTTTCTTTCTTTCTTTCTAAATCTAAACTGGGAGTTTAAATGTGTGATTATGGTCTAGATATGGCAGCAAAATTAAAAAAAAATATGCGCGAGAAAGTTTGATTATTTCTCTCGGGAATGTTCTAATTAAATATTTTTTTTTTTTGTATTTGAGTGTGAGACTCTTCAAACACTAAACTACAAGAAATAGTGTGATAGCCCTCGTGTTTAACCTTAAACGCAAACATACTATACACTTACTTTTACCCGCGGCTTCACCCGCGTGGATATCAGATATCCCACGGGAACGTACTACCGGGATTAAAAATACCCTATGTGTAAATTGAGGTAAACAATGTATTAATTCCATAATAAATTGTTTTCATATAATAACTCCACTTTAAAAACTCCAATGCGTTCTCAATATACAAACAAACTGCGACAAAAAATGCAGAACCGCTCTAATGAAAAAGAGTTTTTTTGGTATAGCTCCGAAAATTTATAATAAAGTACCTGATAAAATTAAAAGTTTGCCCTTAATTAAATATAAAAAGATGCTCTACTCACTATTAATAGAAAAATGTTAATATACTGTAGAAGATTTTATTAATGATAATAATGTTTAATATTTCTTAAGCGATAAACACTTATATATATTCAATGTAATTTTTAAAGACTGTTTCGAGATTTTTTAAGACTGTTACTATAGTGCATTGCATTCTCAGTGTATTCATAGATCGGTGGGACTCCCCCATGTTGCGGAGGTGGATGCGGCTCCATGCCGAAATCTAATTATATATTTTTATGTGCCTGTAAACTACTAACACTAGAATTTAAGTTAAATTGTTACTAACCCTATGGACTCCGGTCTGAAAATAAAAATATTCTATTCTATTCTATTCTATAGTAAGTTTTTTTAAATTATAAATTTTATAATGTTATATAGTTCCTTTTCTCATGTAAGAGTTTGATTTTGGTTTCAATTTCAATATTTGTACGCCTTCACGGAAAAACATAGTGCACATATAATAACCTAAGATCTTTATGTAAATACCTATGTTTCACAAATAAACACCCTGATTCTGATTCTGATATTATATGTGAGAGTGATGTAAAAAAGACGTACACGATGAGTGTCCAGAGTACCTACAGGAAATATAAATTTAAACAAAACAATCCATAAATAAAATAAGCCGTGGCAGCTAAGAGAGGACCAGTCCCAACTGACGGCACCCGTTCAGCACAAACATGACGCATAGATCAGCACCATTCAGCTCAATCATTTTGAAGGGAGCTAAATGATCCAGCATGACATTAACTTATAATATGCATGTCTGCATAGTGTGCGTTTTATACAAAATTTTAATTTCGACTCATTCAGTTGAAGTATGTGGGGAGTATTTTATTGTAACATTTTAAACAGTACCCCATGAAAGATGAGTCTACTTTAGCCCTTTAGTCTGAAGCCTGGTTGAACTAATAGGTCCCTATTTCTGGTACTATAATTATGTATTTCACCTCTTTTACTAAAAATATGTAATTTTTTTCTTACATACATGATGTTTTCATAGATATATTGACAAGGTACCGTCAGGCGTCCGTCACTCGCTCAAGGCCACGCGTTATATGCCTACCGCTTCGCGTACCGCCGTCGGTACAACGTACAATGACCGTGGGTTGCCGCACGCCTGCCTGAGTGCTCGCTCGCACGTCACGGTTACCGCGCTGAGGCGCTGAGTATCAAAATGCCGAAACCACGTAATTATTGTGCAGTGGATGGGTGTCAAAGTAAAAAAACAAACGAAAATTTGTCTCTTTTTTCATTGCCGAGAGACGTAATAATAAGTAAGGTATTAAGTATTTGAATTTATTGTTTTTCGAATTCCCTTTTATTATCCTTCACAATGTATCACCAATAGGTAGGACTATGATAATTGTTGTAAATTAAGGAGTTCAGGTATTGCAAATTTTAAAAACAATTGATTTTCCTCCTCTTTGCTCCTGTTTCCCTTTTGATTATTTATTAAAATTATTTACGCGATTTCGGATATTTCACAAGGTCTTCAGGTCCCGAACTAGGCAGAGCCTGTACTACGGTAACCTGATGACTGATATACATACTTATATACATATACACATCCAGACACAGGTCAAACAGACATGTTCATGCACACAAATGTTTGACTTGTCCGGGGACCGAACCCGGTCAGTCAAATCAATCATCACGAGGTGTACCTATCCAACTCCCACATTTCACCAGCTATGATTAAGTCTCATGTAACAGGGGGCAAGCCTATTGCCATCAACCGGGCGCACATCCCGACCCTGGACTGCTACTGAGAAATTCCTCATGGGAAAATTGAATAACACTTTGCCCGACCTGGGAATAGAACCCAGGACCTCATGCTCAGCAGCTTTTGTGGTAATAGAAAATTGTAATATTAATCGACTTATGTTGAAAAAGGAAAGAAAGAAAGAAGAAAGACTACCTAATTTATTGGCTCAAATAAAATGCACCTGCAAAAAGATAACATAATTGCCAATCAAAGATTTTGAAAATTAAGCTCAGCTAGAAAAACGTCCATTCTCACCTTTAATTTTAATGATTCCAAACGATACAGTTTCGTATTAAGATTACAAAACTCTTTCCGTCTTATTACAAAACAAGGTTTTTCTTTTGACATGGTTTAAACCATCGAGCCTGTTTTTTAAAATAAGAACCTAACAGAGATCGAAATACAGTTCCTTTTACAAAACTGACAGCTTAGTCCGGTCTTAGATTGTCAATTTTGTATTAAGAACTTTATTAAAGTCGGCATAAAGTTCCAAATATAAAAACTAAATCGAAGGTTTAGACTCGGGCTAAAGTCAGATCGTGTTTTGTAATAAGACAGTTTAAGATCAATCGACGTCCGAGTACTAGAAAAACCATAAATCGCCAAAATGTCTTGTGTCAGCGTGGCTTATAACTGAGTTATTTTGTTTTGCTGCAACAGCACATTGTTACAACCTCCATCGTCGGTGCCGGCTGCACATAACTTATTGTATTGTATCCAAGGACAATCAGAACTGAAACGATCACACTGAAATACACATGCTATTAAAGAGCATGCTTGTTTGCTAGTAAGTAGCATGCTCATTTATAGCATGCTCTTCGTGAGTGAAAAAAATTAATATGATACGCTTTTCGTATACTCATGCAAATTGTGTACCACTAGGTAGCATCTGCTCAATTTAACATGCTTTTGTGCACATAGCATGTGTCTTCCAGGCTATAAACTGTTTTAGAACATAATTATGATAACAACGAAGGTTCAGAGAAAAGAAAAGAAGTTTCCATTTGTATTCAGTATTATTTTAATGATCATGAAGAATGTGCCAAAATAACATTTCAAGGCAAGAAACTTTAGTTCTTGTTTAATTGAGATTCATCGCAAACATTACACAATCTCATTAATTTCTCCGTGCACGGCGGTAAGGCTTCAAACTGTTTCGTTTTCGGAGATTTTTCACAGACGAACATAAGCTTTCCTCCTGCTGGACTGACGTCGTCCAACTTCCCGTTCCTAAAGAGGCCCCCTCGATTCTGGATACCCTTAGCATTGTCAGGCTGTCCGGAATTCCATTTGTTGAACACGTGTTCTATTCTTTCACCTGAAAGAGTTACACTTATTATTTAGGTTTTTTACTGTAAGAAACAAACATAATGATGACCTTCTGTACTGAAAGGGAATAGCGTTAAAACGGTGGCAAATAAGCGTGAAACATTTAAAGGCAGTGACCCCCTATCTCATACCGTGAATGGTGGTCCAGATGCGCTCCTTGCCCCATGCTCCTAAGCCGACGTGCAATCTGTCCCACTCATCTGGTTTGTCTGTACGAGCAGGGAACATTTCTTTGACGATGCCAGCCTCTTCTTCGTCATCCAGGATGACCAGATGACCCCCCTCAGATGCACATATCCTGTACGCACGGGTCCAAGTCTGTTTCTCGAGATGGACCTTGTAACAGCTGCCTGTTTGCTGATTCAGGTGATATTCTAAAATATTTTAGGAACAAACTGTTTGTAGTATGCATTTTTTTTTTATGTAGACTAAACAAAATGGTAACTTATATATAGTTGAACAGTTAATATAACATTCGCTTTACGAGACCTATTTTTCCTAGCCCCCCCCCCCCCCCCCTTGACCATTGATAATCAAATAATACATCAAAAACAGCACGAGTAATACCTTGGGCTAAGAGTAGTCCGTCAGGTAAACCGGAAAATACAGATCACATCAGATCCAAGTCTTCCTCACTTTTGGGCTCATTGCGTTATGTTGTTCATTGCCTTCCTCATCGAGTGCGCCAGACCGTTTAAAAATCAAAAGTCATTTATTCAAACTGGGCTGAGAATCAGCACTTTTTGAACGTCAAAATCACATAAGACAGTCCCCCAAAACGCCCGCCCTTCACCACTTCCTAGTGCTTTAGCTGGGAAGAAGAAGTGGCGGAACAAACTCCCCAGCAGCACTGCTGTCTGTTCACTTAGAAGTACTGGATTCTATATAGTAATAACTAATTAAATTACAACTCATTAGCAAGGCCACATCTAATGTATAGTCAGCTTCAGAATGTGGGTACCCCCTTCAAAGTTAATTTTAATACAAATGGGGTACCGCATTGATGAAACTACTTTTCTGCTATGATTACCTTTCACCTACAATTAAATTTGCAGGGAAACGAAACTCATGAATATTAAACAACTCCATGCATACTGTACCAGCATTGGTAAAAAAACCAAATGCATTCAATTTAAATTACCGAATGTAAGAAGTAGCGAGTGTGACATCATGTTGAATGGAGAAAAACTGGAATTTATTAATCACACAGTTTTCCTGGGAATCACGCTAGACGAGAAATTACAATGGGGACCTCATATAACATCTCTTGCGGGGCGGCTAAGCTCGGCCGCTTATGCTGTTAGAAAGATAAGACAGTTAACAGATGTAGAAACCGCGCGTTTGGTCTATTTTAGCTACTTCCACAGCATTATGTCGTGTGGCATTTTACTGTGGGGGGCGGGCTGCTGACATTGAATCCATTTTTATTTTGCAAAAGAGAGCTGTCAGAGCCATTTATAATCTACGTCAACGTGAATCTCTCAGGGAACTATTTAAAAGGATTGATATTATGATGGTACCTTGCCAATTCATTTATGAAAATATGATGTACGTAAGAAATATCTACATCTTTTTAATAAAATAAGTGATAGACATAATTTTAATACAAGAAATAATGTTAAAATAGATCAACCATTTTTCAGATTAGCTAAAGTACATACATATTTTATGGGGTACTGTGTTAAATGCTACAACAATATACCTTGTCATATATTGCAATTAAATGAAAGAAAATTTAAAACTCATATAAAAAGTTCACTTTGTAAACAAGCATATTATAAATTAGAGGATTATATCCAACATAAGAATGCTTGGAAACATGCTGGTCCAGCTCCATAGGACAATCTAGGGTCTAGACAAATTTAAACTTGTTGCTACTTTAATTAAATAAATAAATAAATAAAATAAATATCGTCTGACATTGCACACAGCACCATCTAGTTCCAAGTTAAGCACTTAAGGCTTGTGTTATGGATACCAGATGGTTGATACACTACTTAAATACATTTTTTTTCGTAAATACATACATATTATAAATATACATCCATGACTCGGGTACAAATGTCCATATTCATCATACAAACATTTGCCCCTACCGGGATTCGAACCCAGGACCATTTGGTTTCGCTGACTACACTTAGCCACTGTAGCCACTACACCAAACGTGTCGTCAATAATTGTATAGTTTATTATTTTTATGACATTGATTTACATTCTGTGATTACTTTAACTCACGCACTGACATATTACTTGTTTACATTATTTGGGAAATCGTATACTTTTACAATGTTTGTAAATATGTGGACACCATGTATTTATCACTTAATTATTTTTACCTATTTTGGTAGGGTAATTTTTATTATAAGTGCATCGTCTTCACATATAATTATATAATTAATGTATACAAAAATTGTAACACATTTTAAAAGAGTAACGGCGGAGTTTCTTGCCCATTCTTCTCCATACGAAACTACCCTTTGGAAGGGGCGACTAGAATCAATTCTATTTAAATGTAAATGTTGACGTTCAAAAGTGCTTTTTATGTGCCTATTTGAAATAAATGCTTTGACTTTGACTTACCCACATAAAAGAAGAAATCAGAACAAGTCCATTCACACAAATACACTTCACAAAAACACATCAAGTACATAACCGTAGCAGTCGTAGGAAGGTTCACATATTACTAAGACGAGTGCGAACAGTCAATGGTGAGACAACTATTATTTTGGGGGGAGTGCAAACATAATAATTATAATAAGTTACATTAAGAAGTAAAGAATGCAAACTCGTTGGGTATTTTAAACTAAATTAAAAAGACACATTCTAAATTACCAAACTTTGCTACCTTGAAATAGACTTGCCCTACAGTGCGTTGCTTTATTGTGGCACTGAGTTCGCATTCCTTATCTACTTGGTCACATCGAATAAAGTAAGTACCAAGAATTCTGTTTAAATATTGTTGTATGGCAGACTTGTTGTGCAACTTGTTGCTAGATAATGCACTTACCATAATCAAAGGTGCCGCATTCGTTCATCGTGTGATTGTCTAGTTTCCTGTAGCATATGAAAGGTAGCGGGTCCTTGCATGACGAGTAATACGCGCTTCCATCGACGGTCATAGTGAGGCAGTCTCCAGTATCACCTCCGGCGCCACGTGAACCCCATCTTATACACATGTCGGACAGTGGCACTCCTGGAACATAAACACGAATGAAACAGTTGATGTGTTGCGGACTACATAGGCTTGTGCGAGATGATCAAGAGAAAAGGAAAAACAAACGTTTTTTCTAGACAAATGGTTCTGGTGGTGAAGAATTTTGTGGCCGTACACAGTTTCTCAAAATACAGGTTGTAACCTAGTTGAGAGGCAGAGTTTCATAATTTTAGTGCAGATTTTACAACAAACCTAATTAACTGTATAATCTCTACTCACTGTTTGTTCTTTGTTGTTGTTGTATCTGTAATTTTGATGAATAAACATATATTATTATCATTTTTTTAAATATCTCAGGACCATAGGGTCCCGGACTTTTGGAAGGCGTACGAGGGGCCGAAGCCAACTCGCCGAGGCCCCTTAGACAATTTTAAGCGTTGAGGCACGAACCGACGATTATCCATGTATGCACTATGTAAGTGCACCCAAGGACTCCCCCCGGCTGGTGCAGGACTATAGCAGAACATAGGAACAAAACAAATTGGGCTATGGGTTTGGTTGGCTATAGTGGACTGGTTACCTAGAACTATAGAAGGACTATGTCCCCTGCCTAATTAATGTTATGTAATACACGTATAAAATGGCAGGAGGCGACATGCACACTTAAAAAATGGGTCCCCGAAAACGGTCGCTAGCACATAGTGACGTAGCAACAAGGAGGCAACACTTCCTGAGGTGCTTAAGAAGTGGAAAGGTATTCCACGGCTATCAGGACGATCCCGGAAGTACGGTCATGATCCCTACCCGCATTTTACGGGGATACTGCCTTCCTTCGAGCACGTTTGTTCTTGCGAATCTCCACTCAAGCCGGCCAATAAAGGCAAGCAACAGATGGAAGCTCTGTTCCTCGTCAGTGTTCACTCCAGCCGGCCAATAACGACAACCTAGAGGCAAGTAACAAGGGTCGTAGGGAAATAGGGTCCGTGGGGTCGCTACTGCCCAACAACTCACCACATGCTGCCCTGCGAGTTTATGTATCCCTCTTGGTCTGGCTCCTCACCCTAGACCTGTTTCGACAAAGTAAACTCTACCGGCACAGACCCAGAGTTCAGGAGCACGTAAGCCACACCACGACGTCAACGTAGATCTACGGCGGTGGGTTTATTATTATTATGTTTTTGACATATCTCGGGAACCTGGGGTACCTACCGGACCTTTAGAAGGCGTACGAGGGGCAGAAGCCAACTCGCAGAGGCCAGTATAATACTCCCCCACGTATAATACCCCCTAATGGTTACAATATTTGGACACGACGTACGCTATATCTATAAAGTATAAAAGGTGCCTATAGTACCTAGGTCATGGGCTAAATGTATGAATTTTATTATTTTTATCATTGAGTCGTTCAAGATTACATTGACGTAATCAGCCTAAAATATCTACACTGCTGGGACACAGGCCCCCTCTTTCTGTGAGAAAGAGCGGGCCGTAATCCACCACGCGGGCCCAGTGCGGGTTGGTGGATGTCACATGTCTTCGAATTTTTGGTTCTAGGACATGTTCACGATGTTTTCCTTTACCGTTTTGAAAGATAACATTATTCTTATTTAATTTCAATTTAAAGATAATTAACAAAATTTTGACTGACCTTCTACAGACACATAGTCTCCTTTAGAATAAAAATCATGGGTTCCCAGGAAAATGTGACCATTCACACCAAACTGTGACATCTGTGTGTGAATAGCATTAGCTAGCTCTTTGTTTAGCGGCGACGCCAACACCGCGCCTGTAACATGACACATTGACACCTGTTTACTGCACATGAGCGAGCGAAGCGACCAGCGCCGCACACTCGAGCCTAGTTTGTCGCACCGCAGCGGTGCGACAAACGCAAACTGTGCGAGAGAAGCGAGCGGGTCACACTGAAGGCGGCGGCCGACGAGCGGTCTTGATAAATTATATTTTTTTGTGTAAGTAGGTTCAAAGTACAAACAAATACTTTTACACGTCAATAATGTTTAAAAAACTAGATGAGGCGGTGACTTGTAAGGAACATGTAGATTAGTGTCTGAAGTGGTGTTTTGAGGAAAGATCCACATTCACACCACATCCACACACTGTCCAGTCAGTGCACGCATTTGTCAGAAGGTAATCGTGTAGCTCAACTCAGAAGTTAAGGAGCCAAACGGCTCGGCGAATATTACAAAAGGAAATAACATTAATTGTGCTCGCCGCATTAACTTACTCAAACCCGCAGCCTATAAAAAAAAATATCCAAATACGCCTCACATTCAATATTCTTACTGGATATCTTTTTTAACCGACTTCAAAAAAGGAGGAGGTTCTCAATTCAACTGTATGTTTTGTTTTTTATATGGAACCACATCTGTTTTTTTTGGAAGTCAGTTGTTTTTTTTTTGTAAAAAAGTTTTTTGGTAACTAATAATAATAATATCGTTTATTTATAAAAAAAAAAAAAAAAAAATGGTGCAGACCGTAACCGTAACTGTCTTCGTAGTGGTTAAAATTACTATTCAGGTCGAGTTGGTACGGAGGCAAGTTTCTAGGAATGATTTTTATTACCTTGAGGTCTCGAATTGTCGAAACATAAGAGAAACAGCGGAGTTTACCTTCATCATGACACCTAACGAAGGCTTCCTCCCAAATGTCGGGCGTCGTGTGCAGCTTGAGCCAGCCACCTGCTTCAAAGTTGAACAAGTAATCAGGCTTGCATCGCACAGCGTCTGGAAAAGAAATGAAATTAAATGGAATTTATTTGCAATAATTGTAGTACTTTACAGATGGTCGGGTGTTTTTAACAATTCGCTAAAACTTACATGCAAAATTAATGTATATAAGTATATATATATAAGTATGTATATCAGTCATCAGGTTACCGTAGTACAGGCTCTACCTAGTTCGGGACCTGAAGACCTTGTGTGATGTTGTCTCATATTATTATTATTATATTATTACTGATTACATTAAATAAATAGATGAAGCTCATAAAATTGGTACATAAATCATGTGTACAGTGGGCTGCATCGATTGGGTACCCCAGTTGTATTAAAATTAATTTTGAAGGTGGGTACCCACATCGTAAAGCTGATTGTACATAGTTATTAAATCAAGTATGTCAATTATGTGTCAAATTATAATAGTGAGATTTCAGTGTGAATCTTTAAAGTCTATAATTATATTCATCTAGTACAAAGCTTTCTGACGCTTAAATGATCATTTAAGACTTTTTGTAGCGACTCATACCAATACCTAAAGCTGCCCGAATCTGTTGATATGTCACCCTTCTAACAGCTTCTATCATTAGCCGCACAGCACTCACTTTATCTTCAATAGTCGCCGAATAAGGACGCCGTTCTCGCGAATCATCAGTGAGTTTGCTTCGACCACGTTTAAACTCACTTAACCAGTTGTAAACAGTGGCACGGGATGGGGCTTCGTCATGAAATGCTAATCGAAGTCTATCGTAACATTGTCGTTGAGTAAGACCGCAACGAAAGTAGTAATAAATCACTGAACGAAAATTTTCTCTAGTCAAATCCATTTCGAGGCACGACAGACACTTTTTAAATTACCGCCAATTTGTAAAACAAATGACATGTGAATTCATTATACATCTACAGATTCCCAAAGAGTTCCTAATTCGTAATACAAATAAATTTTTCATCGGCTATTTTTCTTACTGGCCTATTCTAAAAACTATCAATGTGACCCCCGTAAGAACAGAATTCCCCCATAGCACAATGCAGTATCTAATGTTAGAAGCTACGTTACCATGAAACGCTAAGAGGTCAGTTTTGAGGTTGGCTATTTTACAAAGTCTCCACAAAGCAAAAGCGAAGGTCAGGTAGACCAATGAAGTAGGCATTAAAAGCTACCACCTTTCCCGCGAAGCGAGCCGTGCGCTCGAGTCTCCTGCGTGAACTTATATATTTTAGACACGTGACTTCCCTGGGAACCGATAAGGAAAAGATTTTTTATTTGGATCAACCTTGTTAGGTAAATCAATATCTTTACTTTAAGTTGCTAAGTACAGTCAGGGAAAATAATATTGAAGGAAATAAATAGCCACACTACTTTATTAGACACACTGCGCAAATTGACATTTTATAACCATTTCATACAACTGTCAGAGAATGACAGTCTTAGGCAACGTCGCCGGTGACACGAACTGGCTAGAAGAGCATTCAGCGCGTCAGTCTGTGGAGCCGAACCTTCCGTGCCCATCCCCTGCAACCAGCTACGTAGCTGGCTACAGAAGTTCACCCACACACAAGTGGAGAGCTTGTAGACACCAACACCGGGCTGCAGGCAGTCCAGGGAAGCTATGCCATCCTTAGATGGAAGGCCTACCAGACGTTTATTACGCCTGGACAGGAACAGCCTGCACCTGGTGACGGGGGCCAACGCGGAACACTGCGGGACACACGCTAAACAAACACTTCCACACAATAGACATATCGGACAATCCTCTATGCAAGGCTTGCATGGAGGATGAAGGTGGAGAAAACCGTTGCGCTTGTGCTCTTGTAAGCTCAGGCGTCACCCATATTAAGACAGAATCCCTCGGGGCACCCAGATCTTACACATTTGTTTATCAACTTCTGGAGGGGGGTGGGCTGGTTGGAATAACCACCGACGCGGACGGCCGCGGCCGCCTTGGCCCACGCACAATGGTCCACCTGAAGGACTAAGTGCGGAAACCAAACACTCAAACGTAGAACATAGATGAAAGTCTTTTGTAATATGAATATACAGACAATTTAAGTTGAACGTCCATTTGCTTAACAATTAATTTCACTGACTTCACACTGACAATGAAACGTTTTAAAAGTACTTAGTATAAACAATCTTTATTTATTTCAGAAAAAACATGCTGTAATTTCTATAAATAATTATAATTATGATAAAGTACGTACTCACCAGTTACAAGTAACAAGTATGATAAGCAAACAAAATATAAATTCAACATTGTTGCGTAGGTACCCACTGTAGGTACCTCTCGTTTCGCTGTTGCAGATGTAATGTTGGAACTGAAGATAGCTTGCGGTTTTATACTGCGTGGTATCGTGAATCCTGATTGTCATACTTTCATACATGTAAATAGGTACCAATAATTCTTCTCTGTGTATATGTTCTTGAGCGATCGATATGAAAATTTTTATAATTTGCTAATATTGTCGCCACAAACATATGTTCCGCTGTCGGAGTTCTTGGATTACAAGAAGTTTAAATTTATTTCCATCTTTCTTTAAATTTTCAATGAAAACCGCGCCGCGATGCGCCTCGCCTGATGTGGGCCGACCGATTGCATTACAATCAAACGATCAGCTTAAGCACTGAAACTACCGATTGCCTAGTAAAGCGGCGATATTTTAATGCGTGGGCAAGACCTGCCTAGAGTAATGTAATACTGCGCAATACTGAACCTACACGTCGCAATGTAAAAATATGGTAGGTACAATAACACGTGCTCAAGCTTTTAAAAACCGGTATAGTGTGATACAATAACCTACTTTGGTTGTTTATCGTACTTAGTTTGTCAATTGTGACTGGGAAAACTGGTATTTTTTAGTTGAATCCATGTTTCCATACTAATACTATAATTGAGGGTGGGAAATCATCAACTAACTTCTATTTAGACATAAAGGTGGTACATAGTCGGAGCATACATCACCACCGGCCTCAAAGACCATGTACGGACTTTTCTTAATATTATAAACAAGTCCATGTTTAACAGCGTAATCCTCACATGTCGCTATCAACCCCCTTAGACCACAAATCAACGCGCTCAGCAGAACCATGTTGTCTGTAAAGCATAAATTGTTGATACATACGTCATCTACATGACAGCCGCATACTTGATGAGTATACCAATACTTGAACATGGTTACCAGTTCTGCTGGTAGGTTGATACTCACAAGTTTTACCCACAAGAGAACATACGCCACCAAATCAAAGGCCCTGGATAAGTCGAGAAAATACGCGTAAACCGGGGTTTTACGATCATTATAGTATCTATCGGTATTCTTAAGACACAGTATGGCACTTTCCATTGATAGTCCGGGTCTAAATCTAAGCTAATTATCGTGCAGAGATATTTATATATTTATAATAGAGCTTCCACTATCTTTTATGATTGGCAGATCTTTATAAATTTCTTCAAGACCCGAGTTCTTTTGCTTTCGAGCATTTAATCAAGATACAGTCGCTACCGAAATCCACATATGCATCGGTCATAATAGTTCTGTTGACACAAATATTATTAAAAACTTATTAGTATCAGTAGCAGAAAGGGTGGAACGAGATTGATGTCTATCGACATTGGCTGCGTCATTGTTATTATTTGTTTATTTATAGTAAATTTTTAATAATTAAAAACAAAGCACACA
Organism: Brachylomia viminalis; assembly: GCA_937001585.2. Lineage (NCBI taxonomy): Eukaryota > Metazoa > Arthropoda > Insecta > Lepidoptera > Noctuidae > Brachylomia > Brachylomia viminalis. The sequence continues at coordinate 1,969,487 of OW443298.2, forward strand.
ATTAGACCTCTGGGGTCTGTCTTAGCATGCCGTGGCCTGAGATTTGATTAACGCGCTATTAACAGTTACGTTATAATCGAGTTCATGTAATGTTCCTTCAGCTTGCGCTTTAAGTTTCTACTATTCATTGAGTCTCTAATATCTACAGATATTTGGTTTAGTAAATTGGGTATTGGTGCCGATTCTGTTGTACACCGAACTAAACTAACTAAACTATCACTAAAATTCCTTATTTTTGGCTATGAGAATCTTAACGCTATTCTGCAAAATAAAATCTCTAAATTTAGAAATAATTTTGACACATCTAAAATCAAATTTGACAATTATTGCGACTCCACGTGGTACTTGTTTGCCGTACCACGTGATCTTTTTTTAGAGCCGTAGACTTGTTTTGTATGGAATTTTTTACTTTTTGTATGGAAAATATAAAAAAATATTACCAACACGTTGAGTTTTATAGGTTTACGGGTTGACAAAGGGGGGTCGAAATTTTCATTATTTTTGCGATAGGACACACCGTTTTCGAGATATAAGCAAAAGAAAAGAAAAAAAGATACAGTACCGTTTTTGCATCCGAAGTCTAGGTGTTGGTGTGAATTTTAGTTCATGACAACTAATTTTATTCCACACCTTTTTAATCGCGATTATAAATAGGCAGATTTAGTTAAGACAATCAAAATTTTAGGTGAAAAACGTAAAATTCAGAATAGCAAAATTGCCATTTTCACAAAATTATAATCTCAGTGCCATCTTAGTGCTGTCAAACTAAAATATAGTTAAGTTGTGTCACTTTAGTCAATTTCAGAATGGGAAATCGTCGTTTGACAGGAATAAACTAAATTTTGGTGATTTTTAGTCTAGTTTAGAGAATTTTGTGACAAGAGAATCGGCACCATTGTGAAAGAAGCGGTACGCCTGCCATAAAAGTTACATTTGCGTGGCAATTATAATAATAATAATAATATATTTATTCAGAAATCACATGGCTTAAAAATATGTACAGATTTGCTTAAATGTAAATTATATTCCTAGGACTTACGTGCCTGAACTAGGTAATCCTGTGTTTCAGGCAAGAAGAGCTAAAATAGTCTTTAAAAGTTAATAAATAATCAAAAGTTGACAAAAGACAAATAATTAACAAATATTGAGTAGCTTATTAAATCATATTTTCTACAATGGATACATACTTAACATAGGTGAATATTTACTTAAACACAGTTAGTAAATTCTCTGTTTCTTCATACGACATATTTTGGAGAGCTTCATTCAGAGTTCTCTTACAATTTGCGTTATTCAGGGAATAAATGTTAGCTTTGAAGTTTAATCTGTTATACAGGAGAGGACCGAGGTACAGGTAAAATTTGGAGATAAAAGCATGTTTAGTTATAATTTGTGGGCAGACTATATCTTTACGTCTTTTATTCTTATATTCTGTAGTGTAAGGTAAAGCTGTGTGTTGTTTTAATACAATGCCCATTATAAATAACTGTCGAACTGTTAATACTTCACAAGATTTGTATAGTAGGTTAGTAGGAAAGAGAAAAGGGCGGGCAGTAGACACTTTGAGAATCGCCCTCTGAGCTCTCTCGACGGTTAGTAACAGTGTTTTCCCAGCACCACCCCAAGTGGTAATACAGTAAGTTAATATCGACTGACACAGAGCAAAGTAAACTTGTCTAACTATTTTTGGATCAGCAATGTATCTTAACTTTTTAAAAACAAATATCAGCTTGCGAATTTTACTATTTAAAGCTCCTATATGTTGTTTGAACGAAAGTGTTTCATCCACTATTATGCCAAGATATTTTATTGTATTTGTCATTTTAATTTTGGGGCACATACATTGGTTATTTGTAGGAATAGCACAGTAATGGGCATATAATGTCGAGGAAGTGCCAGTCGATGTTTGCTTACGCATCGAAAATTTTATGTAGTTAGTCTTGTCTGCATTTAATGTCAGCGAATTTTGTTGAAGCCATTTATTTACAATATTGAATCCGTGCTGCGCAAGCTTGTAGACATTGTGTTCGGAGTCAGCGGAAAATAGAAGGGCAGTATCGTCAGCATAAGAAATAATTTGGCCGTAATCTAGGTTTAGATTACAAAGATCATTGATGTAAATCAAAAATAGTGTAGGTCCCAAAATGCTTCCTTGGGGTATTCCGAAAGACGTGTTTTTTTTATCCTCACTCAGAACATTACCAATCTTCACACACTGGGTACGGCCTTCTAGATAGCTTTTAAATAGCTTTAGCTGCGTGCCTCTTATACCTATGGCTTCAAGCTTGTGCAATAGAACAGAAATAGAAACCGTGTCAAACGCTTTGGCGAGGTCCAAGAAGATACCTACTGTGTGGTTACCGTTATCCAGTTCTTTTGCTAAGAAGTCAGTCAGATGGTGCACAGCATCGTCTGTTGACATTCCAGGCCTAAAACCATACTGCCGCTTTGATAAAATTTGTTTATCTTCCAAGTATTTGTGAAGTCTTTTATTAATTATTTTTTCTAATATTTTAGACATAGAAGGCAGTAAGGAAATAGGTCTATAGTTTGTCACTTGATCTTTGCCGCCCGATTTATAAACAGGAACCACAACAGCTTTTTTTAGGCATTCGGGAAATATACCCGTAGATAGGCATTTTTGGAAAATGTAAGTTAGTGGCGGTACCAAGATGTGTCTAAACTGTTTAATAATTTTATTAGATATGTTATCCCAGCCAACTGCACAGGCGTCTTTTAAACTCATAATGATTGCTGCCACCTCAGCCTCGTCAGTGTCAATCAACCCAAAAGATGATGAGATAGTTCTAGAAGGAAATGGTGTGCTTGTTAAATTTTGTGATTCTCTCTGAACTTTTTCAGCCAGACTCTTTCCAACATTCACAAAGAAATTATTTGCAATGTTGGCAGCTGTTAACGGTGATGAGTGTGCTTGCAATAAACCTGAGGACGACTGGTTTTGTTTCGTGTGATGCGTTACATTTTTAATAAAACTCCAGATTTTTTTGCTATTTGTACCAGCCTTTTCAAGTGTAATTTTATCGTAGTTGCTTTTTACTTTTCTAATGAGATTATTACAAAAGTTACGATATCGTTTATACGACAGTTGCAAAATTAAATTATCTGGATTAGATTTCGCTTTCATATGCAGTTTATCTCTATTTTTCATGCAGCGAATGAGTCCTGTCGTGATCCATGGTTTTATGTTGTAGTTTTTATTTTTTAACCGAGATTCGACGGTGTTATTGTGAATAGCATGTTGCACTTTATTGATTAGGTACAACATACAAAACTGCGGATCGGCAGAATCGTATAGTGGGTCATAGTCGATATTGCATAAGTCGCCTTCAAGTTTATTTACGTTTATACTAGAAACTGTGCGAGTGACTACTTTAGATAATTTACAATTTAAAATAAGTAGGTTAGCGTTGTGGTCGGTTATTGTTGAATTAATGACAAGGGTAAGTGCAGGAAAATTTGATTTGAGTATTACATGGTCCAAGCAGGAGCCACTTTTATGAGTAGGAAGCGTGTGAGTGGGAAGCAAACCATGGAAGGCGCATAGGTTCAGGTATTCCTCAGCGGATGCATCAGCACTTTCCGGAAGGATATTGATATTAAGATCTCCAATTAAAACTGTATTTTTGAAAGAGGACAGGTTCAGCAATGTGTCGTTCAGAGAGTCAGTGAAATTGTTTAGATTTCTAAAAGAGGGAGGACGATATAAGGCAAGTATTGCGAATTCGGATCCGATTTTTATCAACAGTCTGCTACATTCGTGCATATTTGGTTCCTCGATAGACACATTAAGATGATTTTTTGCGTAAACTATCACCCCATCGTTCTGATTGTGGATTATACTACTTTTGTACATATTATATCCCGGAATGAGTGGTATGTTATATTGTTTGGAAAGCCAACATTCAGTTAAAACAATAACGTCGGCGTTTATGTCTAAACGTTGTAGAAAAATGCTTAAATTGTCAAAATTTTTAAAAATGCTGCGAATATTTTGGGTTAGTATGGTTAGTGGACTAGTGTAGGAGGAGAGATATTTTTTACAGTGTTCAACGTCACAAGCATGGGATTCAGAAACTGAGAAATTATCTATGTCATTAATTAAATTATTAATCATATTTATAACTATAAAAACAAAAAAACAAGAACAACTATAACAAAAACAAGGGCCAAAAATACGCAATTAACGGCGCTCTTAGGCGCCTCCATAATTAATAGAATTAATGTACCTCTTTTCGGCCATTATCTTCGCAGGACAGTCAGCAGCACTTGTCTTATGATTGCTTGGTTTTTTAAATTTCAAGCAAGTAGCGCATTTTGGTTCCTCAGCCTTCTTTGTGCACTCTTTAATTGAGTGACCCTGATCACCGCAATGACCACAGGTATTGGTGGTCTCTCGACATGATTTTGCCGCATGTCCATACTGCTGGCACTTATAGCAGCGAGTGACAAGAGTAAAGTCTCTCACCGGGCAAGATGACCAATTTACAAACACTCTGTCTTTAGATATTAGGGCTTTACGTATGTCTGCAGGAACTTCAATGATATAGTTACAAGTTTCAGCATCCTTCTTACCTGACTTGTGGCTCAACTTAATGGAGGTCAAAAAGGTCTCAAGGCTGCAATCTTGAAGGTTCTCAGCTAGGTTCTGGTGGAACAAACAAGTAAAAACTTCATTTTCTTGCATGGATGAGGGCACTCCGATAACTACAACTCTAGGTTTCCTTTTTGGCGGCTCGTCTACTGTAAGGCCTGAGTTCGACAGCTCCATCGATTTTTTCACCTTCTCGATGTCGTCCTTTGTTTCAGTGCTGATAATGACACCGCCGTTTTTTGTTTTACGTAGTCCTCTTATTTGCAGTTTCATTTGTTCGGGGCATATAATCGTTTGGACAAGTGTTTTCGTCTCCTCACTCGACTTTAGTTTGTCGTTAGGATATATGGCCACTGAACTTAAATTAACCGGCTGTATAAACTTGTTGTCTCCTTTTTTAACCATGTCAGCAAAGGAGGTTCCCGAAACTGGATTGTTCGAATCTCCGATTTTCTGTTTCAGTTCTTGCAGTTGCTGCGCCAAATCAATTTGCTCTTCCAGTTTTTGCACGGTGGAGTGGGCCCGGACGGCTTTCAGTTTGAGGGACTGGTAGTGGACGGCCATCTGCGAAGTTCCGTGACTAACTTTCCGGCATAGGGTACTAATCCGTAGTTTTTGTTCCATGTTTAGTTTGCCATCTGCTGTTATAGAGCACACTTCATTCAGGAACTGCTCAATGGATGACATCCACCTCTCAATTTCTGGCGTTGCTATGACTTCCAACGCGTCATCATCTCTTTGGCTGGGCTGTTGAGGGGGAGGTGATCGCTCGGGTGCAGGTGCTGGTGCGGGTGCGGGCACGGGTGTAGGAGGTGGGCTCCGGGCACATCTGCCGCCGCGGTTGAAGGGGCTGGTGTCCATTGAGTTACAAGTTATTTAGGTATTAATAACTTGAACACATTTCCACAGGAAACGATAAACACATACCTAACGTGGTATAATTACCGGCTATTTGGTAAAACCAGGTCACGATTCAGCAAGTTATTATTTATTATTTTAATAAATGATCGACACGTCTGTTCACAACGAAATTGCAATATCCATCCCCTGAAATTGAAGTGATTATAATTTGGCCTGTCGTGTAACACGTCATATTTAACTGGGATTTGAATATCATTGTTATCAAAATGTTCTATGAGGAACAGATACTCGGCGCGCGCTAGAACATAGAGCTTTGCAATGTTTGAATAATCCTGTGTAATTGTCTTGCTATTTATTTTAACATAGTACTTTGGTACTACAAGTTTCAGCAATAATCTGTTTTGAATTTACTTTCAATACCTTTTTTATCAACTGATTGATTGTCTTGGCTTTTACTGTCGTAGGATAGTAAGGGTTTTCAATTTCAGTTATCTGAATTATGACGTACTGTACCGCACTTATCGCATTTCATGATCGACTTAGGACATTATTGTTGTACATGGGGCACACTAAAAGTTTTGCACTTTTAGCTAATCGGAACTATTTGAATTTCGAATGTTATATTTTTTTAAACGTTGCAACCTTCTTAGTAATAAAAAAAAAACAATTGGCGACAAATCATTTATCAATTGTTTTTTATCACACATCAAAGTTCTACCTACGTACGCAACGAAAATGGAATTAAGTCGAAAAGATTTTATAGCGATGATTTTTTATGATTTTAAAAGTTCTCTCTTTCCGCAAGACTGTGCTGCTCGTCTTCAAAATGCTTTTGGGAGAGAAGCACCTTGTTTGAGCACCGTGAGGCGATGGTTTGCTGAATTTGAGAGAGGTCGAGTTTCTTTACATGACGAATTTCGTGAAGGGCGGCCTTCAACTGCCGTCAACGAAAATAATGTGGCTACTGTTAAGCGGCTAATTAAAGAAAACCTATGAGACAATTGTAAGACTATTGGGGATTGGTATGAGCCAAATTCAGAATATTTTACACGAAGAATTGAATGTTCGGAAACTTTGTTGTCGTTGGATCCCTCATGAACTGACAGCGGAGCAGAAGCGGGCTCGCGTGGAATGGTGCTCACAGATGCTACTGAAGTACGACCACGTACATTCTAATGCTGTTTATGACATTGTCACAGGAGACGAAATGTGGATTTATTGTTTTGAACCCGAAAAAAAACAGCAATCTTGTGAATGGGTGTTTGAAAATGAGAACAGGCCAACAAAAGTAAGGCAGGCGAGAAACGTCGGTAAAAAAATGTTCGCGTTTTTTTTCTCAGCTACGGGTCCCATCTGTACAATTACACTTGAAGATCAAAAGAGTGTTAATGTCGAGTGGTATTCTACCATTTGTTTACCCAGGGTGTTAGAAAAAGTTCACGAAAGACGACCCAAAAGCCGCGTTCTCCTACATCATGACAACGCTTCTTCACACACGGCCAACAAAACAAAGTCATTTTTAGCTTCCGAAAAAGTACAACTCGTCACCCATCCTGCGCATAGCCCCGACCTAGCACCCTGTGATTTCTGTATTTTCCCCAAAATCAAAGTTTTGATGAGAGGTTTCACTTTTACCAACTCCGAAGAGGCAGTGATAGCGTTCAACCAACACGTAGAAAACATGGCTTCAGATCTGTGGTCCTCCTGTTTTAAAAAATGGTTCGATCGCATGAAAAAATGTTTAAAATGTAAAGGAGAGTATTTTGAAAAGCAATAATAAAAATATATATAGCAACAATAAATATATATAGCAACAATAAATAAAAAAACCACATGTTATAAACAAAATGTTATGTACATTTTGTTTATAACATGTGGTTTTTTTAAGTTACGCAAAACTTATAGTGTGACCTACGTAATTGTGTCCTCGCTCGTGGCATTTAAAATAAGATGAATCATAATTCCTATTAGCTTTACTAGTCGAAGCCCTATTTTGATTATTTATTTTGGGAATTTCTTACGACATGCTGGGAAGCTTAATAACGTAACGTAACAAACCATCTGTGTACTATTCATAGAACTGCCTGCGCACCGTTTCTAGAACTATCATTGATTCCGTAAGTTATACAATCTACTGCATTTTGGCCATCAATTTCACACCTACTGTGCAATGCTAACTTATCATAAAAATATACTCTGAAAGTTTCAGCCGTACGGGACTTCTGGTTAAAAAGAAAGTCTTCTAAACGGTTTCCGAAATTTTGATCACTACCATTTACTTTACTCAATTACTTTACGAGTAATTGAGCGTTGGCAAAGATTCATACTACTTTTTCGCCAACCCACAAAGCTGTTATAGGGTGAATTGATTGTTTTTAATTTCAATCAAATTTAAAACAAATTTAAAATCAAATTTAAAACGCATTTAAAAAGTTCACTGTGTAAACAAGCATATTACAAATTAGAGGATTATATCCAAGATAAGAATGCTTGGAAACATGCTGGTCCAGCTCCATAGGACAATCTAGGGTCTAGACCAAATTAAACTTGTTGCTACTTTAACTGTATAGTTAATTGTTTTTTATGACATTGATTTACATTCTGTGATTACTTTAACTCACACACTGACATATTACTTGTTTACGTAATTTGGGAAATCGTATACTTTTACAATGTTTGTAAATATGTGAACACCATGTATCTATCACTTAATTAATTACTTATTTATCATTGCTACGTTTATTAAATTCTTTTTACCTATTGTGGTAGGGTAATTTTTATTATAGGTGCATCGTCTTCACATATAATTATATAATTAATGTAAACAAAATATTGTAACACATTTTAAAAGAGTAACGGTGGAGTTTCTTGCCCATTCTTCTCCATACGAAACTACCTTTTGGAAGGGGCGACTAGAATCAATTCTATTTAAATGTAAATGTTGACGTTCAAAAGTGCCTTTTATGTGCCTATTTGAAATAAATGCTTTGACTTTGAATCATAAATATTGGAGCCTTTATCCATATTTCTTAGCCAATGCCTAATATTTTCTGATCTATTATCAGGATCAAAATCTGGGACTACATTAGTGGTTGGAACATTTGTACTTTTTCAAACACTCAACTGAAAGCATTTATTTAAAATAAACCAATTACAGGCACTTTTGAATTGTCAAGGGGTCGATCAGTCAGAAAGATGAAGCTAGTTGCCCATTCCAAAGCGTAGTAGGTACCTATAGAGAAGAACGGGCAAGAAACTCAATGGACACTCTTAAATCAAAATATTGTTCGAATAAAGTGGTTACATCATTCATGTTGAAATTATACACGTGAGAACGATGTAGAAAGACGTAAACGTTAAAAGCGTCCATAATAAAAAGGTAAACACAATTCACAAAATAAAATTAGCCGTGGCAGCTAAGAAATTATTAGTGCCTACTGACGGCGCCCGTTCACGAACATGACGTATGGATCAGCACCATTCAGCTCAACCATTTTGAAAGGAACTTAATGATCCAATACACACGCCACCACCAGCGACACATTTGAGTGAGCATGACATACTCTCAGCCGCCAGGGCGACGAACCCAGTAAGCTTTATATTAGGTGTACATAGTGCTCACACATGTGCTATGCAATTATACAATACTAAGAGATTGAATTTATACTTGACCATTGTATCGATGCGGTGATTTTCAGGAGATCATCTGCAGTAAGTCCTTCCGAAACTCGATAAAGATCTCCGAAAACAGCTTATAGGCCGCTCCGGCGTGAAACTTCGATCTGAAGTGGAGCTGCCATTTCGTCGACCTTCACAGCACACCTACTTGGCTCACTAACAGCACACCTACTTGGCTCACTAGCAGCACACCTACTTAACTCACTAACAGCACACCTACTTGGCTCACTAACAGCACACCTACTTGGCTCACTAGCAGCACACCTACTTGGCTCACTAGCAGCACACCTACTTGGCTCACTAATAGCACACCTACTTGGCTCACTAGCAGCACACCTACTTGGCTCACTAGCAGCACACCTACTTGGCTCACTAACAGCACACCTACTTGGCTCACTAGCAGCACACCTACTTGGCTCACTAGCAGCACACCTACTAGGGTCACTAACAGCACACCTACTTGGCTCACTAGCAGCACACCTACTTGGCTCACTAACAGCACACCTACTTGGCTCACTAGCAGCACACCTACTTGGCTCACTAGCAGCACACCTACTTGGGTCACTAGCAGCTCACCTACTTGGCTCACTAACAGCACACCTACATGGCATACTAACAGCACACCTGCTTGGCTCACTAACAGCACACCTACTTGGCTCACTAACAGCACACCTACATGGCTCACTAACAGCACTCCTACGTGGCTTACCGACCGCACACCTACTTGGCTCACTAGCAGCACACCTACTTGGCTCACTAACAGCACACCTACTTGGCTCACTAGTGCACACCTACATGGCTTACCAACAGCACACCTACATGGCTCACTAGCAGCACACCTACTTGGCTCACTAACAGCATACCTACTTGGCTCACTAGCAGCACACCTACTTGGCTCAATAGCAGCACAACTACTTGGCTCAATAGCAGCACACCTACTTGGCTCACTAGCAGCACACCTACATGGCTTACCAACAGCACACCTACTTGGCTTACTAACAGCACACCTACTTGGCTCACTAACAGCACACCTACTTGCCTTACCAACAGCACACCTACTTGGCTTACCAACAGCACACCTACATGGCTCACTAACAGCACACCTACATGGCTAACCAACAGCACACCTACTTGGCTCACTAACAGCACACCTACTTGGCTCACTAACAGCACACCTACTTGGCTTACCAACAGCACACCTACTTGGCTCACTAACAGCACACCTACTTGGCTCACTAACAGCACACCTACTTGGCTCACTAACAGCACACCTAATTGGCTCACTAGTGCACACCTACATGGCTTACCAACAGCACACCTACATGGCTCACTAGCAGCACACCTACTTGGCTCACTAACAGCACACCTACTTGAATCACTAGTGCACACCTACATGGCTTACCAACAGCACACCTACATGGCTCACTAGCAGCACACCTACTTGGCTCACTAGTGCACACCTACATGGCTTACCAACAGCACACCTACATGGCTCACTAGCAGCACACCTACTTGGCTCACTAACAGCATACCTACTTGGCTCACTAGCAGCACACCTACTTGGCTCAATAGCAGCACACCTACTTGGCTCACTAGCAGCACACCTACTTGGCTCACTAGCAGCACACCTACTTGGCTCACTAACAGCACACCCACTTGGCTCACTAACAGCACACCTACTTGGCTCACTAACAGCACACCTACTTGGCTCACTAACAGCACACCTACACGGCTTACCAACAGCACACCTACTTGGCTCACTAGCAGCACACCTACTCGGCTCACTAACAGCACACCTACTTGGCTCACTAACAGCACACCTACTTGGCACACTAACAGCACACCTACATGGCTTACCAACAGCACACCTACATGGCTTACCAACAGCACACCTACTTGGCTCACTAAGAGCACACCTACTTGGCTCACTAGTGCACACCTACATGGCTTACCAACAGCACACCTACATGGCTCACTAGCAGCACACCTACTTGGCTCACTAGGAGCACACCTACTGGGCTCACTAGCAGCACACCTACTTGGCTCACTAACAGCACACCTACTTGGCTCACTAACAGCACACCTACTTGGCTCACTAGTGCACACCTACATGGCTTACCAACAGCACACCTACATGGCTCACTAGCAGCACACCTACTTGGCTCACTAACAGCACACCTACTTGGCTCACTAGTGCACACCTACATGGCTTACCAACAGCACACCTACATGGCTCACTAGCAGCACACCTACTTGGCTCACTAACAGCACACCTGCTTGGCTCACTAACAGCACACCTACTTGGCTCACTAACAGCACACCTACATGGCTCACTAACAGCACTCCTACGTGGCTTACCGACCGCACACCTACTTGGCTCACTAGCAGCACACCTATTTGGCTCACTAACAGCACACCTACTTGGCTTACCAACAGCACACCTACTTGGCTTACCAACAGCACACCTACTTGGCTCACTAACAGCACACCTACTTGGCTCACTAACAGCACACCTACTTGGCTCACTAACAGCACACCTACTTGGCTCACTAGTGCACACCTACATGGCTTACCAACAGCACACCTACATGGCTCACTAGCAGCACACCTACTTGGCTCACTAACAGCACACTTACTTGGCTCACTAGTGCACACCTACATGGCTTACCAACAGCACACCTACATGGCTCACTAGCAGCACACCTACTTGGCTCACTAACAGCATACCTACTTGGCTTACCAACAGCACACCTACTTGGCTCACTAACAGCACACCTACTTGGCTTACCAACAGCACACCTACTTGGCTTACCAACAGCACACCTACTTGGCTCACTAGCAGCACACCTACTCGGCTCACTAACAGCACACCTACTTGGCTTACCAACAGCACACCTACTTGGCTTACCAACAGCACACCTACTTGGCTCACTAGCAGCACACCTACTCGGCTCACTAACAGCACACCTACTTGGCTCACTAACAGCACACCTACTTGGCTTACCAACAGCACACCTACTTGGCTCACTAACAGCTCACCTACTTGGCTTACCAACAGCACACCTACTTGGCTCACTAGCAGCACACCTACTCGGCTCACTAACAGCACACCTACTTGGCTTACCAACAGCACACCTACTTGGCTTACCAACAGCACACCTACTTGGCTCACTAGCAGCACACCTACTCGGCTCACTAACAGCACACCTACTTGGCTCACTAACAGCACACCTACTTGGCTTACCAACAGCACACCTACTTTGCTCACTAACAGCACACCTACTTGGCTCACTAACAGCACACCTACTTGGCTCACTAACAGCACACCTACTTGGCTCACTAGTGCACACCTACATGGCTTACCAACAGCACACCTACATGGCTCACTAGCAGCACACCTACTTGGCTCACTAACAGCACACCTACTTGGCTCACTAGTGCATACCTACATGGCTTACCAACAGCACACCTACATGGCTCACTAGCAGCACACCTACTTGGCTCACTAACAGCACACCTACTTGGCTCACTAGCAGCACACCTACTTGGCTCAATAGCAGCACACCTACTTGGCTCACTAGCAGCACACCTACATGGCTCACTAACAGCACACCTACTTGGCTCACTAACAGCACACCTACATGGCTTACCAACAGCACACCTACATGGCTTACCAACAGAACACCTACTTGGCTCACTAACAGCACACCTACTTGGCTCACTAGTGCACACCTACATGGCTTACCAACAGCACACCTACATGGCTCACTAGCAGCACACCTACTTGGCTCACTAACAGCATACCTACTTGGCTCACTAGCAGCACACCTACTTGGCTCAATAGCAGCACACCTACTTGGCTCACTAGCAGCACACCTACTTGGCTCACTAACAGCACACCTACTTGGCTCACTAACAGCACACCTACTTGGCTCACTAACAGCACACCTACACGGCTTACCAACAGCACACCTACTCGGCTCACTAACAGCACACCTACATGGCTTACCAACAGCACACCTACATGGCTTACCAACAGCACACCTACTTGGCTCACTAACAGCACACCTACTTGGCTCACTAGTGCACACCTACATGGCTTACCAACAGCACACCTACTTGGCTCACTAACAGCACACCTACTTGGCTCACTAACAGCACACCTACTTGGCTCACTAGCAGCACACCTACTTGGCTCACTAGCAGCACACCTACATGGCTTACCAACAGCACACCTACTTGGCTTACTAACAGCACACCTACTTGGCTCACTAACAGCACACCTACTTGGCTTACCAACAGCACACCTACTTGGCTTACCAACAGCACACCTACTTGGCTCACTAACAGCACACCTACTTGGCTTACCAACAGCACACCTACTTGGCTTACCAACAGCACACCTACTTGGCTTACCAACAGCACACCTACTTGGCTCACTAACAGCACACCTACTTGGCTTACCAACAGCACACCTACTTGGCTTACCAACAGCACACCTACTTGGCTCACTAGCAGCACACCTACTCGGCTCACTAACAGCACACCTACTTGGCTCACTAACAGCACACCTACTTGGCTCACTAACAGCACACCTACTTGGCTCACTAGTGCACACCTACATGGCTTACCAACAGCACACCTACATGGCTCACTAGCAGCACACCTACTTGGCTCACTAGGAGCACACCTACTTGGCTCACTAGCAGCACACCTACTTGGCTCACTAACAGCACACCTACTTGGCTCACTAGCAGCACACCTACATGGCTTACCAACAGCACACCTACTCGGCTCACTAACAGCACACCTACTTGGCTCACTAACAGCACACCTACTTGGCTCACTAACAGCACACCTACATGGCTTACCAACAGCACACCTACATGGCTTACCAACAGCACACCTACTTGGCTCACTAACAGCACACCTACTTGGCTCACTAGTGCACACCTACATGGCTTACCAACAGCACACCTACATGGCTCACTAGCAGCACACCTACTTGGCTCACTAACAGCACACCTACTTGGCTCACTAACAGCACACCTACATGGCTTACCAACAGCACACCTACATGGCTTACCAACAGCACACCTACATGGCTTACCAACAGCACACCTACTTGGCTTACCAACAGCACACCTACTTGGCTCACTAACAGCACACCTACATGGCTTACCAACAGCACACCTACATGGCTTACCAACAGCACACCTACTTGGCTCACTAACAGCACACCTACTTGGCTCACTAGTGCACACCTACATGGCTTACCAACAGCACACCTACATGGCTTACCAACAGCACACCTACATGGCTTACCAACAGCACACCTACATGGCTCACTAGCAGCACACCTACTTGGCTCAATAACAGCACACCTACTTGGCTCACTAACAGCACACCTACATGGCTTACCAACAGCACACCTACATGGCTTACCAACAGCACACCTACTTGGCTCACTAGTGCACACCTACATGGCTTACCAACAGCACACCTACATGGCTCACTAGCAGCACACCTACTTGGCTCACTAGCAGCACACCTACATGGCTTACCAACAGCACACCTACTTGGCTCACTAGTGCACACCTACATGGCTTACCAACAGCACACCTACATGGCTCACTAGCAGCACACCTACTTGGCTCACTAACAGCACACCTACTTGGCTCACTAGTGCACACCTACATGGCTTACCAACAGCACACCTACATGGCTCACTAGCAGCACACCTACTTGGCTCACTAACAGCACACCTACTTGGCTCACTAGCAGCACACCTACTTGGCTCAATAGCAGCACACCTACTTGGCTCACTAGCAGCACACCTACTTGGCTCACTAGCAGCACACCTACATGGCTCACTAGCAGCACACCTACATGGCTTACCAACAGCACACCTACTTGGCTTACCAACAGCACACCTACTTGGCTTACCAACAGCACACCTACTTGGCTCACTAACAGCACACCTACATGGCTTACCAACAGCACACCTACATGGCTTACCAACAGCACACCTACTTGGCTCACTAACAGCACACCTACTTGGCTCACTAGTGCACACCTACATGGCTTACCAACAGCACACCTACATGGCTTACCAACAGCACACCTACATGGCTTACCAACAGCACACCTACATGGCTCACTAGCAGCACACATACTTGGCTCAATAACAGCACACCTACTTGGCTCACTAACAGCACACCTACATGGCTTACCAACAGCACACCTACATGGCTTACCAACAGCACACCTACATGGCTTACCAACAGCACACCTACTTGGCTCACTAACAGCACACCTACTTGGCTCACTAACAGCACACCTACATGGCTTACCAACAGCACACCTACATGGCTTACCAACAGCACACCTACTTGGCTCACTAACAGCACACCTACTTGGCTCACTAGTGCACACCTACATGGCTTACCAACAGCACACCTACATGGCTCACTAGCAGCACACCTACTTGGCTCACTAACAGCACACCTACTTGGCTCACAAACAGCACACCTACATGGCTTACCAACAGCACACCTACATGGCTTACCAACAGCACACCTACATGGCTTACCAACAGCACACCTACTTGGCTCACTAACAGTACACCTACTTGGCTCACTAACAGCACACCTACTTGGCTCACTAACAGCACACCTACTTGGCTCACTAGCAGCACACCTACTTGGCTTTCTAACAGCACACCTACTTGACTCACTAACAGCACACCTACTTGGCTTACCAACAGCACACCTACTTGGCTTACCAACAGCACACCTACTTGGCTCACTAACAGCACACCTACTTGGCTCACTAGCAGCACACCTACATGGCTTACCAACAGCACACCTACTTGGCTCACTAGTGCACACCTACATGGCTTACCAACAGCACACCTACATGGCTCACTAGCAGCACACCTACTTGGCTCACTAACAGCACACCTACTTGGCTCACTAGTGCACACCTACATGGCTTACCAACAGCACACCTACATGGCTCACTAGCAGCACACCTATTTGGCTCACTAACAGCATACCTACTTGGCTTACCAACAGCACACCTACTTGGCTCACTAACAGCACACCTACTTGGCTTACCAACAGCACACCTACTTGGCTTACCAACAGCACACCTACTTGGCTCGCTAACAGCACACCTACTTGGCTCACTAACAGCACACCTACTTGGCTCACTAACAGCACACCTACTTGGCTCACTAGTGCACACCTACATGGCTTACCAACAGCACACCTACATGGCTCACTAGCAGCACACCTACTTGGCTCACTAACAGCACACCTACTTGGCTCACTAGTGCACACCTACATGGCTTACCAACAGCACACCTACATGGCTCACTAGCAGCACACCTACTTGGCTCACTAGCAGCACACCTACTTGGCTCACTAGCAGCACACCTACATGGCTTACCAACAGCACACCTACTTGGCTTACTAACAGCACACCTACTTGACTCACTAACAGCACACCTACTTGGCTTACCAACAGCACACCTACTTGGCTTACCAACAGCACACCTACTTGGCTCACTAACAGCACACCTACTTGGCTCACTAACAGCACACCTACTTGGCTCACTAACAGCACACCTACTTGGCTCACCAGTGCACACCTACATGGCTTACCAACAGCACACCTACATGGCTCACTAGCAGCACACCTACTTGGCTCACTAACAGCACACCTACTTGGCTCACTAGTGCACACCTACATGGCTTACCAACAGCACACCTACATGGCTCACTAGCAGCACACCTACTTGGCTCACTAACAGCATACCTACTTGGCTTACCAACAGCACACCTACTTGGCTCACTAACAGCACACCTACTTGGCTTACCAACAGCACACCTACTTGGCTTACCAACAGCACACCTACTTGGCTCACTAGCAGCACACCTACTCGGCTCACTAACAGCACACCTACTTGGCTCACTAACAGCACACCTACTTGGCTCACTAGTGCACACCTACATGGCTTACCAACAGCACACCTACTTGGCTCACTAGCAGCACACCTACTCGGCTCACTAACAGCACACCTACTTGGCTCACTAACAGCACACCTACTTGGCTCACTAACAGCACACCTACATGGCTTACCAACAGCACACCTACATGGCTTACCAACAGCACACCTACTTGGCTCACTAACAGCACACCTACTTGGCTCACTAGTGCACACCTACATGGCTTACCAACAGCACACCTACATGGCTCACTAGCAGCACACCTACTTGGCTCACTAACAGCACACCTACTTGGCTCACTAACAGCACACCTACATGGCTTACCAACAGCACACCTACATGGCTTACCAACAGCACACCTACATCGCTCACTAGCAGCACACCTACTTGGCTCAATAACAGCACACCTACTTGGCTCACTAGCAGCACACCTACTCGGCTCACTAACAGCACACCTACTTGGCTCACTAACAGCACACCTACTTGGCTCACTAACAGCACACCTACATGGCTTACCAACAGCACACCTACATGGCTTACCAACAGCACACCTACTTGGCTCACTAACAGCACACCTACTTGGCTCACTAGTGCACACCTACATGGCTTACCAACAGCACACCTACATGGCTCACTAGCAGCACACCTACTTGGCTCACTAACAGCACACCTACTTGGCTCACTAACAGCACACCTACATGGCTTACCAACAGCACACCTACATGGCTTACCAACAGCACACCTACATGGCTTACCAACAGCACACCTACTTGGCTCACTAACAGCACACCTACTTGGCTCACTAACAGCACACCTACTTGGCTCACTAACAGCACACCTACTTGGCTCACTAGCAGCACACCTACTTGGCTCACTAGCAGCACACCTACATGGCTTACCAACAGCACACCTACTTGGCTCACTAGTGCACACCTACATGGCTTACCAACAGCACACCTACATGGCTCACTAGCAGCACACCTACATGGCTCACTAGCAGCACACCTACATGGCTTACCAACAGCACACCTACTTGGCTCACTAGTGCACACCTACATGGCTTACCAACAGCACACCTACATGGCTCACTAGCAGCACACCTACTTGGCTCACTAACAGCACACCTACTTGGCTCACTAGTGCACACCTACATGGCTTACCAACAGCACACCTACATGGCTCACTAGCAGCACACCTACTTGGCTCACTAACAGCACACCTACTTGGCTCACTAGCAGCACACCTACTTGGCTCAATAGCAGCACACCTACTTGGCTCACTAGCAGCACACCTACTTGGCTCACTAGCTGCACACCTACATGGCTCACTAGCAGCACACCTACATGGCTTACCAACAGCACACCTACTTGGCTTACCAACAGCACACCTACTTGGCTTACCAACAGCACACCTACTTGGCTCACTAACAGCACACCTACATGGCTTACCAACAGCACACCTACATGGCTTACCAACAGCACACCTACTTGGCTCACTAACAGCACACCTACTTGGCTCACTAGTGCACACCTACATGGCTTACCAACAGCACACCTACATGGCTTACCAACAGCACACCTACTTGGCTCACTTACAGCACACCTACTTGGCTCACTAACAGCACACCTACTTGGCTCACTAGTGCACACCTACATGGCTTACCAACAGCACACCTACTTGGCTCACTAGCAGCACACCTACTTGGCTCACTAACAGCACACCTACTTGGCTCACTAGCAGCACACCTACATGGCTTACCAACAGCACACCTACATGGCTTACCAACAGCACACCTACATGGCTTACCAATAGCACACCTACTTGGCTCACTAACAGCACACCTACTTGGCTCACTAACAGCACACCTACTTGGCTCACTAGTGCACACCTACATGGCTTACCAACAGCACACCTACTTGGCTCAATAGCAGCACACCTACATGGCTTACCAACAGCACACCTACATGCTTACCAACAGCACACCTACATGGCTTACCAACAGCACACCTACTTGGCTCACTAACAGCACACCTACTTGGCTCACTAACAGCACACCTACTTGGCTCACTAGTGCACACCTACATGGCTTACCAACAGCACACCTACTTGGCTCACTAGCAGCACACCTACTCGGCTCACTAACAGCACACCTACTTGGCTCACTAACAGCACACCTACTTGGCTCACTAACAGCACACCTACTTGGCTCACTAACAGCACACCTACTTGGCTCACTAGTGCACACCTACATGGCTTACCAACAGCACACCTACTTGGCTCACTAACAGCACACCTACTTGGCTCACTAGTGCACACCTACTTGGCTCACTAGTGCACACCTACATGGCTTACCAACAGCACACCTACTTGGCTCAATAGCAGCACACCTACATGGCTTACCAACAGCACACCTACATGGCTTACCAACAGCACACCTACATGGCTTACCAACAGCACACCTACATGGCTTACCAACAGCACACCTACATGGCTTACCAACAGCACACCTACTTGGCTTACCAACAGCACACCTACTTGGCTGCCTTAGATTACACAAGTGCCTAAGTTGAGATTAGAACTACAGTTCGCCTACGTGGCTGCTATAAAGTTTACGCATACATCTCCAGAAAGCTCAACTACGTGGCTAAACTAGAGTGTAAGCCGCACAGAACTCTAAACTATACCTACTCGTACATCTAAGAGAAACAAAGAAAGAAAATGGCGTTTATTGGCATTACAGCAAAAGGGCCTCAGCTCAGCATAATGTCAGATGACACAAGGTGTACTACCTGACGCTGATCTTCAGCTGCAGCCCACATCTACATCTACATCTTTAAACTCATCACGTAGGTACTCATAGCGTAATAACTTATAACCTACAAACTGACCAGACATAGAGGGAATATCTATGTAAAATTTTAACAGAAAAAATCCGATAGTTTTTGCGTGATGATGGAAACATACATTCAGACAAACAGACAAAAATTATAAAAACTATATTTTCGGCAGTAGAATCATTCCCAGACATCGCAAATATTACTTTAAAAATAAATATTCAATGAGCAGTTTTGACTTCGCTATGATTTTATTATAAAATTTATGTATGTGGCGGATCATCAGGATGGTTCGAGCTACGATCAGCCATCAGGCGGGTTTTTATGGATATCGTGCAAATAAATAACAATTACTTAGGCAAATAATTACTTTACACTTTATTAACTTGTTACAATCACTACTACTATTACGGCCTTTGTCCTGCAGTGAGACAATAACAGGCTAGTATGATGATGATGGTTCAACAAAACGTAGGACAGTTCCGCAGCGTCTTCACTGCTCGATCACCAGGATAAGAATGCCCGACTTGGCGCGTTCTCTTCAACCTCGTAACCGAGCGGAAACACCCGACTCTGTCAAAGCGCACCAACTCTAGTCTTAATAGTTGTCGCTAGGTGGCGCCTTGTTTTGTTGTTTAAACATCAAATCAAATTATTTTATTTCACATAAACCTACATGGGCTATTCTGGAACGTCATAAGCTAGGGGCACGATTCCAATCGTTCGTTTCCTATGGAGAAGAGCCGGCAAGAAACTCCACGGCTACTCTTTTAAAAACAAGTGCGAGTCGGACTCGCCCATGAAGGGTTCCGTAGTAGCAAGTAACATAATAGAATAGTTCGTTGTAACTTTGATCGATTTTTAATAATATTGTATTTTTTTTAAGGTAAATTGCAGTTTACGATTTATGACGTATTAAAAAAAAAACTACTCACTAGATCTCGTTCAAACCAATTTTCGGTGGAAGTTTACATGGTGGTGGTGGTGTTTTAATGTACATCATATTTTTTTTTCACTTTTACCGTTCTACACTTTGGAAGTGTCTCTCGCGCAAACTATTCAGTATAGAAAAAAAAAACATTAAAAACCTCAATATCATTTTTAAAGACCTATCTATATATATATATATATATATACTATAACTGAAACTCAAAAATGTTTTTTCATCCAATCCATACGTCTGAGGTATATTTTCATCCAATCCATACGTCTGAGGTATATCTATATACCTCAGACGTATGGATTGGATGAAAAAACATTTTTGAGTTTCAGTTCTAGGTATGGGGAACCCCCAAAATTTATTGTTTTTTTTTCTATTTTTGTGTGGTTCATAGAATACATCTACTTACCAAGTTTAAACAGCATAGTTCTTATAGTTTCGGAAAAAAAGTGGCTGTGACATACGGATGGACAGACAGACAGACATGACGAATCCATAAGGGTTCCGTTTTTTGCCATTTGGCTACGGAACCCTAATAATTGGCTTTAACAATGTTATCAATTTACATGGTTTATAGGTATGGGAGGACAGTGTAGGCTATCAATTGCCGGATGCGACATATATACTCGTATATACACTGTTTTCATCTATTCGGTGTACAACAACTAATTTTAAAGAGCTAAACAAGCCCTTCTATTGTTCAACTGTTTCACATGCTCACATAATGTTAATTGAATTGACGGTTCCTAAAATATTATACTACACTAAATGGTTGAAAAAATATAACTCACTAAAATAATGAAAATAAAAATACTTTCGGATATATACATACACCTCTGGCTAATCCTTTGGGAAATACAGGCTTGATGTTATGTTTTGCTACTTTTCAAGAGGTGATGCTTATTTCTAATGAAATCTCTTCCAGCATACCTGCGATAGAATAGTAGATTTAGAGATGTAGACAGCGTGTGTAAGACTAAAATAGAAAATAAAATACATAAAATCAAATACAATTCACTTAATAAAATAAAACAAATAGTATGAGAATATACATACATACATACAAACATACATACATACTTCTAAAATAAATAACACTAGAATATTAATTTATATACACAACTATGACGAAGTGGAAAGATAGTGTTCTTTCACTCTTCTTTTAAAAACTACAACAGTTTGGCAGTCCCTAATGTCAGGCGGAAGTGAATTCCACAACCGCACCGCGTGCACAGTGAAGGAGTAGGAGTAGAAGTCGGTGGAGTGGGGAGGGGACTTAAGGAGGTTTCTAAGATGCGACCTGCAAGGCGCATCTGAAGGTCGGGCGTAGGAAAAACGCTCCCGCAGATAGGATGGCGTTTTAGGATTGTGAAGGACCATGTTATGTTGACAATCGTCTGCTAGTGTTCACATTCAGTTCAGTTGGCTATGCGTTTTGGAAATGTCACATTTTTTCGAATTTTGGTTCTAGGACATGCCGGTGACAGGCCGGTTTCCTCACGATGTTTTCCTTCACCGTTTTGAGAGCAGTGGTGATGAAATAAATTACACTAAGTAAAGCGACTTTCTGGATTCGAACCCACGACCTACAACTCGTAAGTTGCGACCGCTAACACTGGGCCACCACTGTATAGATGTACTTACAAGTTTTAATTTAAATTAAGAAAAATCAACTTGTGTACAATGTTGTAGACTAGAGGATGTGATGAGAGTTCCCGTTCCGATTAACATATTTTAATGCCAATAGGTTACATAGTTACGAGAGCGAAGCCGCGGGCACAGCTAGTCTATATAATATTATAAAGAGGAAGGATTTGATTGTTTGTTTGCATTGAATAGGCTCTGAAACTACTAGGCCGATTTGAAAAATGATTTCACCGTTGGGAAGCTACACTATCTCCAAGTGACATAGGCTATATTATATAAAAAAAAATAGGGATCCTTACTCCAATAATGTAACATACGGTAAAAAAAAAATTACCTAGGTAAATATTCGTTACATCGCGTGCGCTGCTAAAACTATTGATGATAGAACAAAATAATGTACTACGACTTTGCAGAACACATCATTATCTACAAAAAGTGTCGCGACAGCATATGCCATGTCTAACTATTATAGTTATGTCACAATAAGTGTTCTTTTATTTAAAAAAAAATATTGAAATGTCGCCGCTAGAAAAGGCTCTTTATTTGTAATTTGGTATTAATCCTTATCAAATAAAATTCTTATTCAAGACTGCTTCAATACCTTTAAATAACTTTTTGAATTATTCAATTCGGACATTCCATTCGAAAGATATCACGAGTTCAAAAATTTAAGTATTAGAAAAAAAGTCGCGTGGTCGCCGCTCACTCCGCTCGGAACTACACTCGCTCTAAGGCTCTAACTATGCGATGTAGGCGTCTTTGGGGTACGGGAGGGGAGTCAATGTTAAGAAATAAACTGCTCCCTGCGCCTGCGCAGCGGTCGTGCGCGGAATCAAAATTTGTCGCTTGAAAATATTTTTAATTCGTTTAGTAGGTAATTAAACCCAACAAAAAGTTAATTATAGGACTAAACCTATTTTTTTTAGTAAATACTACCTGATAATAATAAAAATGTGTATTGCAAATTTAACTATCCAATCAGCTTATTGACTTGGTAGTTCTTATAATTTTCTAATTACATTTTTATAAAGATAATTCCTGTTCAACAGTTAAGCAAATAATTTAGTACAACGGCAGTTTAATTGTTTTTTATCATTTTAAAATGCCCAAAAGATCAAGATCTCAAATTTCTAGAAATAGTACCCAGGCGAGGGCTTCAAAAATACGTCGTAATAGAGAATCTCACGAGAGTCGAGTATCGAGCGTTCGCAGCGGCTTGCTGAACAAAGTTCGAGAACCTCCCAAGTACGCGCGCGGGAGTCGAGTATCGAGCGTTCGCAGCGGCTTGCTGAACAAAGTTCGAGAACCTCCCAAGTACGCGCGCGGGAGTCGAGTATCGAGCGTTCG
Source organism: Brachylomia viminalis (assembly GCA_937001585.2). Classification (NCBI taxonomy): domain Eukaryota; kingdom Metazoa; phylum Arthropoda; class Insecta; order Lepidoptera; family Noctuidae; genus Brachylomia; species Brachylomia viminalis. The sequence goes on from OW443298.2 coordinate 1,993,418, forward strand.
CAGCGGCTTGCTGAACAAAGTTCGAGAACCTCCCAAGTACGCGCGCGGGAGTCGAGTATCGAGCGTTCGCAGCGGCTTGCTGAACAAAGTTCGAGAACCTCCCAAGTACGCGCGCGGGAGTCGAGTATCGAGCGTTCGCAGCGGCTTGCTGAACAAAGTTCGAGAACCTCCCAAGTACGCGCGCGGGAGTCGAGTATCGAGCGTTCGCAGCGACTTGCTGAACAAAATTTAAGATCCTCTCAAGTCCGCGCGCAATAGTCGAGTACGGAGCATTTGCAGCGGTTTGAAGAGCAAAATATTAAAAAATACAAGCTCGCACTAGGGAATCAAACTCTGAGCGTTCCCAACGCCTTCGAGATCAGAGAGAAAGACAACAGAGCCATAGAGTGTATATAGAGCACATATAGAGGCCGTGGACAGAACCTTAAAATCTCTTAGAAACTCCTCTGCTTTCATGGGCGGGATTACTTTTGTATTTGCTGGAGATGTCCGACAGACTCTCCCCGTCATTAACAGAGGTACGCGAGCAGATATCATCAAAGCATGCTTGAAATCGTCTCCCTTATGGACTTCGATTGAAAATTTATAATTACGGACGAATATGAGAGCTCATCTTCATGGAATCTCAGATAGTGATTTCCCACAACAACTGCTAAAACTTGGGGAAAAATTTTTCCCACTCCAAATTTAAGCAGAAATTGTGACATTCTTCGGGATGGTCTCTAGGCCAAAGAGTTCATAATTTAGAAAATTTAATAGATGCAGTATACACTGACATAGAGAATTTGCACGAAAAGGACTTTCATTGGTTGTGTTCTAGGGCAATAGTATCACCTAGGAATGATACTGTCAACGAAATAAACTGTCTGCTTATTTAAAAAGTCCCCGGCCAAATAAAAAAATACAAATCGATCGACACCGTGACTAATATTGAAGACGCAGTCCATTATCCACAGCAATGTTTAAATTCACTAAACCCTTCTGGACTGCCATCCCATGAATTGACGTTAAAAATCAGAATTCAAATCATGCTTTTGGGAAATTTAAGTCCTCCGAGCATGTGCAATGGGACGAGGCTGCTTATTAAAGAATTGAAGGACAATATACTTGTAGCGACCATTATCACCGGCCCAGCAGCTGGTCAACTAGCTCATAAACCGAGGATACCGATGATTTAATCTGATCTGCCAATCCCATTTAAACGGCTTCAATTTCCCAAAATCCCAAGGCCAAACCTTCGAATTAGTAGGAATCGACCTACGAAAAGAATGTTGTACTCATGGCCAACTGTATGTTGGCATAACGCGGGTCGGAGCTCCTGAAAATCAATTTATTTTGCAGCCACTAAATAAAACAACATCAAATATCGTTTACAGGGAAGCTCTGACTAAATAAATAGGGGAAAAAGTATCTTCGCATTTTTTAAGAAAATTCAAAACTTTTTTTAATATAGTTTATTTACATTTAACTAAAGTATGTAGGTACCATTTTGTTCGATAACTTTTTGCCATCTTGTAGGTAGGGATATGATCCCATTGCTATAGAAATTTTGTGACTTCTGATCAAAATACCGCGACAAGTGGTTTTGGCAGTCCTCTCGTGATGTTAACCTGACACTGCCTAAAGAATTCTGAAGAGAACGAAACAGGTGGAAATCTGAAGGTGCAAGGTCAGGACTATACGGCGGATGCATTAACACTTCCCAGCCAAACTCTCTTAATTTTTGCTGAGTGGCTAAAGATGTGTGAGGTCTAGCGTTATCATGATGAAAAACCACACCCCTTCTGTTGATTAATTCCGGCCGCTTTCTCTCATTTTCTTGCTTTAATCTCATCAGTTGTTCGCAGTAAAGTTCAGAATCGATGATCCTGCCTGGTGGTAACAGCTCATAATGAATAATGCCCTTCCAATCCCACCACACACACAGCATCACCTTGTTGCGAGTTAACCCGGGTTTCGCCACAGTCTGTGAAGCCTGACCGGCTTTTGACCACGACCTTTTTCGCACGTTCTTGTCGTACGTTATCCACTTTTCATCACCAGTTATCAGCTTCTTCAAATATGGTTCGGTTTCATTACGTCGTAAATAAAGAATCACAAATGAGTACACGGTTCATTAGGTTTCTTTCAGTGAGCTCGTGAGGTACCCAAATGTCGAGCTTTTTTGTGTACCCAGTTTTTTTCAAATGCGTCAAAACTGGTTTGTGGTCAATTCCCAGTTCTTCAGCTACGTCGTAACTACTGATATGCCGATCTTGCTCCACTTTTTCAAAAAAGGAATCCATTTTATCTGTAATAGGGCGACCAGAGCGACGTGCATCTTTGACATCAAAATTTCCGGATTGAAAACGCTTAAACCAAATTTGTGCTACTCTCACAGACTCTGCACTAGGTCCATAAACATCGCAAATTTTTTTCGCGGCTTGCGTTGCATTTTTCCTTTTTTGTTAAGTTTTTTGTAGTAAAATTTTAAAATGTATCGAATTTCTTCATAAGATTCACTCATCTAGACGGTACGAAAAACAAATGAAAATCACACATTTTCCTAATTTGAATTCTTTAAAATTTAAACTTTCAATGATACCAAAACCTGCCAGATACAAATTGTATAGCCAAAAAGATTTTATTACAAGTTCATACATACTATAATGCGAAAAGACTTTTTCCCCAACCTAATATAATTGCTTTTGTTTGTAGTTATGATCTTTTTACAAACATTAGAAATAAAAATAAAATAATCAAATATAAAATAATAACAAAAAAAAAATAGTAATAATATCCAAACTTTCTTTAAAACGTAAGTACTCTTTTTTAGTAACCCGACGCAAAAAAAGGGTGTTTGTGTGTAAGTATGAGTGTGAATTTTTTTTTTTAATTTTTGTAAATACCCGTGCGAAGCCGGGACGGGCCGCTAGTATACAATATTTACAACTGTCTGCTAACTTCAAGTAAATAAAGTATACTATACGTAATAACTTTAGTTTAATACAGTACAACTTGGGCAGTGTGAGGAAACAGTTCACAAAGATGTTGAAGCTATATTTTGTTTGTTTATCATACTTGGCAATAGTGACGGGTAAGTACATAGACTTATGTATCACATCAAATAAAATATATACATTTTTCAAAGTAATAAAACAGTAATTAGTGGCTTAATTGTATTAGATTTAGTGATAGGTCAAACTATTTGTTACACACTCACAACGCGAACAGACACCTTGTCAATAATCGATACAAGGCAGCAATTTAAATGATAAATCCTTAAAACACATAAGTTTAAAATACTCGTAAGCTGTATGTTAAATTATTATTATTATAAAAATAACTATTTTGTTAAAATGTGATGAGAATAAGTAAGATTATAAGTTATGTAATTGATAAGTCCTCTTCTCCACATATATCTTTCTTTTGCTGTGCACGACAGGGTCCATGATTGTTTCTTTTGGCAAATATTTACCACCTAAGCCTACATTGTGGAATGCAACAAAGAATTGAGTATTGAGTATTGAATGGTGTGAACAAATTTAACACTTTCACGGACACTGAGATAAAGGACATTCTGAAAATGACACTAAAATTTTTCAAAATAATACCACGCCTATAGTAGCTGGACTTCCATAAAAAAAACAAGTCAAGGTACCTGTAATATGACACTAGAAAAAACATTTTTACTGCAATACGACAGTGCGTCACGTGGCTTCTTAGTATTGTACGCAAATTTACACGGTCATAGGCGGTTTGTCTGTTCTGACGTGGTAAAAGTAACCGCCTGTGAGCGTAGCGTCATATCAAACACGAAAAAACGCCTGTGGGCGTAACGTCATATAAAACACGAAAAAAATACGCCTCTGACCGTGACGTCAGTGAAAGTGTTAAGGGTGTGGTAAAGATCCTCTAACTGAACAACTGTCTCCGTGGACCAAGATCACTATCGCGAAAAAAATATCACCCGTCCCATGCATTTGGGTCGATTATGTATTAAGGTTTTGTGTGGGACAATTGAGATTTTTTCGCGACTAAGACGTTGGTCCCGTGGAGAAAGTTGTGCAGTGTTATGATCTGTACCACACCATTAAAATAAATTTGACCATTGCTTTGTGATACATGATGTATGTGTTTAATTAAATATTATGTACTCATTATGTAGTCTTTGTTATCCAGAAGTTGTGCGCTGCAAACCTGACTACTTGTTCAACTATGAGGCGGGTGGCTGGCTCAAACTGCACCCGATCCCCGCTACGTGGCAGGAAGCCATCCTGAGATGTCACCATGAAGGTAAGTTCCACTGTTCCTGTGATTATCTGGCTGTTTAGAAGGTTTACGGGAAATTCAGCAAGCGCATCCACAGGAAACAGTAGTAGTTCATGTCCAAGTTATGTTACACGGTGGTCCACGTAGCTTTTCTAATAACTCGAGACTGCATTCACATCATCATCTTCGTCTCTACATCAATAACTGCTACGGTTAAGGTACCGTAGTAATAGGATAGGGGGGGAAGCGGGGGTCATGGCTAATTAGTAACAGGCGCACGGGTCAATCGATCAAGTTAAGCAACGCTTGCCATCGTCGGTCCGTAGATGGGTGACTATCTTCACATACCGAGAACCCTTCGTGCTTTGGAAAGCACGTTAAGCCGTTGGTCCCGGCTGTCATTCGTGGATCTTTGACAGTCGTTACGGGTCGTCAGAAGCCCGAAAGTCTGACAACCAGTCTTACCAAAGGGTTTAGTGCTCAGTTTAGTGTTACCCAGTAACTGGGTTGTGGAGGTCAGATAGGTAGTCGTTCCACGTGCAATACTGGTATTCAGCTGCATCCAGTTAGACTGGAAGCCGACCCCAAAAATAGTTGGAAAAGGCTAGACAGATGATGAGGTACCTACTAGCTATCATTACTGCTTCGTCTCAAAAAACTACAATGTGTCGTTATAAACAATGCAAAACCATTAATATATATTATGCTATACCTAATTAATTAGTAGGAACAAAGGTCTTTAGTATGTATTACTGACTTGGGGGAACTCCCGTTTTATATAATTCCGTTATCGCCCCTATGCTAAACTTGTGACCCCGAATATAGGTTCAAACTCTATCAAATAAGTACCTATTCTTGTTTAAGTGGAATTATAATGAGTTAAAAATAAATTCCACTAGATTTCTCGATCGACGTCGACTAGTTGGCCATATCTACGAACAACCGTCCGACCGTATTGAACAACAAACCGACCATCGATTGATATAAAATGAAATAAAATAAATATTTTCCAGATATAAACCCAACTTTCAATAAATACACACCTATTGTAATAAACATATAATACTATAAATATGACTTATTCACATTATATGCTTTAGAACAGTGAATTTACCAACTAAGTAATGCTGTTGCTGGGACACGACTTTTATTTTTGGTGAGAAAAATCCTTGCACGGTACTACGCAACGCCAATGCAAATGCCAATACGGGGGGGGGGGGGGGGGGGGATATTGATGAAAACATCATGTACGTAAGGAAAAATTTTAATCTTTTCAGTAAAAGAGGTGAAAGACACAACTATAAGACTAGAGATATGGACCAATTAGTTCAACCAGGTTTCAGACTGGCTAAAGTAGACTCATCCTTTATGGGGTACTGTTTAAAATGTTACAATAAAATACCTCCCCACATACTCCAACTGAATGAAACGAAATTTTAATCTTGTATAAAACGCACACTATACAACTAAGCATATTATAAGTTGGGGGATTATATCGCTGACAAAAATGCTTGGCTCAGGGCTGGTCCTGCTCCACAAGGGCGCGTAAACTAATTAATTAGCATTCGAAAATAATGTTGGAGCTGATGAAGATTGTACAACCTATTTATTATTTATTTAACCATTTATGTACACACTTATATAAACAGACAAGAAGAAAATAACAGAAAAATAGGTACAAAGGTGATGCTTATTTCTAATGAAATCTCTTCCCTTCTTCTCTTCTTTGCATTGTATAAATTAAATCACTTAGTATTGTATAATTGCATAGCACATGTGTGAGCACTATGTACCCACTATAAAGCTTACTGGGTTCGTCTTTCATTGAATTGAATGTGCCCTGGCGGCTGAGAGTATGTCATGCTCACTCAAATGTGTCGCTGGTGGTGGCGTGTGTATCATCATTGAGTTCCTTTCAAAATGGTTGAGCTGAATGGTGCTGATCCATAGCTGGTCATTGCTTTTTTTTGTATTTTTACTCTTAGTGTAATCATGATCTGGCAGTTTGAGTAACTTGTGCGGCCTACTCAAATGTCCTTTCTTTGGTATTGTTCGTCGAATCGTTGAGCTCCTTAAGTTCTGAGTTGAGCTGCACGATTGCTGACAATTGCGTGCACTGACTGGACAGGTCCACTCAATCTGTGTGGTTCTTTCCTCAAAAGACCATTTCAGACACCGATCTACATAGCCTTCACATGATCTGACCAAGATTCTGTCTGGACTTTAAAAGAGACTGTGACCTCTGAGTTTGTTTCGGCCTTTCTTCTCAGAGTAGTCAGATAGGAAACGCCGACCTCATCTAGTTTAAAAAAAAATATGATTGACGTGTAAAAGTGTTTGTAAAAACCTACTTACAGAAATAAGGTCATTTCTTAGCTGCCACGGCTTATTTTAATTCCATATTTGTTTTTATCTTTTTATTAAAAAATAAACCGTCAACCGTGATCCAGCTGTCATGCATGCACCATACTGGGTCAATCAAAATAAACGAAGTCCGATAAACATAATTATAGCGCTACAAGATTATTTTGTTGCGCGGCCAAAAGTGGAACTAACGCCGCCATGTTTTTAAATACATTTCAAGTGATTTTTCGAGAGCCTAAACACCCTTGCATCAGTGTAGCTCAATGTGTGATATCTCATGCTACAGGCGCGGTGTTGGCGTCGCCGCTGAACAAAGAGCTAGCTAATGCTCTTCACGCACAGGTGGCACAGTTTGATGTGAATGGTCACATTTTCCTGGGAACTCATGATTTGTACTCTAAAGGACACTTCGCCTCTGTGGAAGGTCAGTCTGACTTTTGTTTAATATTTTGAAATTGAAACATTTAATAGGGTACGGTCGTGACTGATTGAACGTTTTACGCGTAGACATCTGGAATAAGTCAATGTAGTCCGTAAGGTGTGACTGTACTTATGGCCGCAACCGTTGACATCCACATTAAGCGTTCAAAACACGGTAGATGGCGCCGCGGTAGCCGCTGCTAGAGGCGGCGCGGCGGCGCGCGGTGCGGCGTTGTCAACACTTTTCATACAAATCAAGCGTGTCTCCGTTTACTCGCGCTACGACACAAATTACGACTTTGAAGTCGGCGTCTCTAGACGCTCTACTGTGGATCATGGAAAAAAATATATTATTATATCTATTAAGAAAACACTCAGTCTTACAACTAATTGCAATAAAATTAGCGCTAGCCTACACATCAACAGTGCGATTATTTTTCGAAATTTTGACGTGTATGTTCCAGAAGTGCCACTGTCTGACATGGAAATAAAATGGGGTTCACGTGGAGCTGATACCGGTGACTGCCTCACTTTGTTCAGCAATGAAACCGAGTATCACATGTCTACCTCGTCATGCGAGCTCCCACTTCCCTTCATATGTTACAGGAAATACAACAATCTGACGACGAACGAATGTGGTACCTTTGATGATGGTAAGTGAATTAATTAGCTGTTACTCAGACATTGTACCATATTATTCTTGTAAATGAGTTATAAGAAAAAAAGTATTTTGACTTCTACGTAGATGCTGATTATGCAATGGTAATATTGACTCTGTCACTAGCACAGTTTTAAGGAAATCAGCAAAAATCCTTTACTACTAAACGTAATCTGTTATTCCATCCACAAAAAAAACTTAAATTTCCTTCCTTCAATAAGAGTTTGACTCTCACTTGGCCTTGGCTTGGTTTAAACCTTGAAAAGAAAATTAAAGAAAGAAAGAAAATGCGTTTATTGGCATTACACCAAAATAAATACACCTTAATACTATAAAAACAGAATACAAAAATTATAATGCCAAACGGGCCTCAGCTCAGCATAATGTCAGATGACAACACAAGCAAGGTAAATAAATAAATAATAATAAATAAATATCGTCTGACATTGCACACAGCACCATCTAGTTCCAAGTTAAGCACTTAACACTTAAGGCTTGTGTTATGGATACCAGATGGTTGATACACTACTTAAATACATTTTTTTTATTTTTTTTGTAAATACATACATATTATAAATATACATCCATGACTCGGGTACAAATGTCCATATACATCATACAAACATTTGCCCCTACCGGGATTCGAACCCAGGACCATTTGGTTTCGCTGACTACACTTAGCCACTGTAGCCACTACACCAAACGTGTCGTCATAAGGTGTACCACCTGACGCTGATTTTCAGCTGCAACCCACGAGTGCCATACGCTAGAATAACAAAACATAGGGAAGCTTGTGTCCGTATTAATACATTAATAGAATGAATTAAATGTGATAGTACCTATAGAAAAGCTCATACAAAAACAAATAAAATGTTGTGACATACATGTGTGTGTGTTGTATTGTGATTAGTAAAATAAATAATCAATATGTGCGTATTACCTATATAAAAAATAAATAGAAAATACCCATAGGACAAAATTGTGTGACTGCATTGACTGAAAATTTAATTTTGATTTTATTTCAGAATATCACTTTAAGCGGTATACAGGCAGCTGTTACAAGGTACATCACAAGATACAAACCTGGACGCGTGCATACGGGATATGTGCATCTGAGGGGGGGCACCTGGTCATCCTCAACGACAAAGAAGAGGCGCGCATCATCAAGGACATGTTCCCTGCTCGTCAGACGTACGAGCTGTGGGATTGTTTTCACGTAGGTCTGGGAGCATGGGGCGCGGAGCGCACCTGGACCACCATTCACGGTATTAGATTATTTAATTACCTACACACCGTGCCATTTACATCGTCTTGCAACAGCGAACCAGTATTTATATTAAGTACCAATGTTTATTTTAAGTGACAAAAAAGAATAAAAGATGAGTCTATTCTCAGTTCTGAGTGACTGAATATAAAAATAGAGATAGACTTATGATGAAAACGGTACATACCAGCAAAAAGAGTTACTGTTTGTCTGTCTATCTGTAAACAATCCCTTGAACATCTTTCACGGCGCCTTACAACTCTAAGCAGTAGTGAAATTAAATAGAATTCCGACTTCTTCCAGGTGAGAGATTAGAAGACGTGTTCAACGATTGGATTGACGAACAGCCTAACAATATAGGGGGCATCCAGGATCGTGCAGCTTTAGAAAGGGATGGCGGCGGCGGTTTGAATGACATCGCTCCTGGGTTCAAAGCTATGTTCGTCTGTGAGAAATCGCCGCAATCCATAAAATTCAGAGCCCCGCCACCAGCCACGCAAGAATCTATTTGGTTGTAATCAACCTATGCATAATCCCTACTGAAATAAAGTTGAAGTTGTAATCTAATATTAATATTTTCTATTAAAAACGGGAACATATAAATGCTATATTAACACTGTTACTGTCTGCGCCATTTCTTATATTTAATTAATTACGCATTTTCTTTTAAAAACAATGAACCCATTTTACACATTGCAACACTCAACATAAATCACTCATTCGAAGGCTATTCCTTCCTGGTTCCTATTTACTCTTCCATTCTTTACTAAAACTCCTTTCCGCAACCGATCTTCGCTGAGGATAATTCCAAAGCTATCCTTCTTTAACCCAAAAACGAAAGTTTTTTTTTAACGGTTCAAAGTATTTACGATCTCTGTCTCCAGGTTTCTGTAGATTTATCTTTTAAAACTCAATTTATATCTCTAATTCGTTCATTAGAGCAAATTCGATCGAACTTTATGGAAACTCTTGTTGTTTAGCTTTCGAATTTAGCTATATTGGAAAGTGGTTCACCGAAAAAGCCGAACTACGCACCACTACATAACAGGCGTTCGATGAAATCTATTGTCAAATATATGATATCGAATCCCTCAACTATTATCTACTGTTATTTGATATTTTGTATACAGAAGCTGTTGGTGTACCTTTATTAATAAATAAATCTTTCTTAAATCTCAAAATAATGAAAACACCCATAAAAACGAGTTATTAAATCGTAAATTACCGCCACTACACATTGTCTCATTTGATGGCACGCCCAGCAAACGCACAACATTTCATGAAAATTTAAAAGTCTTATTCATGATAATTTATATCTTATCGAAGGCGAAAAGGTTAAATATTTGATAGGTTGTTTCTCGGGCAAAGCATTTACTATTTGCTCGGATATCGTACCTACCGCTAATAATTTTGAAAGAAAACCTACTCATTTGGAATGCATTATCGGAAAAGTATCAAGATACCCGCGAATAAGCCTCGATGTATTTGAATCAAACGATTCAATTTAAACCTTATCAACCTATTGATACATTTATTGAACAGTTTCTTTCGGCCCAACCCGCTTTACGTAGTTGAAAATTAGATGATGTGTCAGATTTTATTATAACTAATATTGCACTCAGTAAACTCGATAAAGAGGTCGTTAACCTTTTTGGACGACGCATATCCATATTAAAATTCCTACTTTCAACCATCTTTCGCAATTTTTAAAGGAACAAAGTAGAATTCAAACGATTCGTAATAGTTCTAATCCCTCTAAAGTTCGTAACACTAATAATTAAATTAGTAAAAGTATGTCTAAATCAAAAACCACTCAGGATTCCCGCGCACGTCCCTGCAGGGTTTGTGGTGCTTCAGATTCACACCCCCTTTATAGATGTTCTAATTTCATGAATCAAAATGTTAAAGAAAATTAGATCTTGTAATTAAACATAAATTCTGTCGTAGCTGTTTAGGAATTCATGATATTAAAGTATGCAAGTCAACAAATACATGTTTGATTAGTCAACGCAAACATCATTCGCTAATATGCATGTACTATTTATGAATATTTTATCCAACTGCTACGATATCGTAATACTTACGGAGACTTGGTTAACCCCTGAAATACTCGACTCGGAGTTTGTGGATCAGCGGTATTCCGTATACAGATGTGATCGGGATCGAAAGGCTACTCAGAAGAAGGATGGTGGTGGCACCCTTATAGCGATACTGAAGGGGCTGGGATCAGTCTCAATTGAGTGCACTATCTTATTAAACCAATACATTGAGCATGTCATTCTGCGTATCCCAAGCGCGACGAAAGGAAAGTACGATATCATATGTTCAGCATACATTCCACCAAAAACACCCGTAAGTGTTTATGTTGCATATTTGGAGCTTTTGCAAGCAGTTGTTGAGAGTGGAAGTGTTCAAAATTTCTATCTGTTTGGTGATTACAATCTTCCCGATATTGATTGGTTAGCTGCTAGAGGTTCATGTTCTACCACACAAGATTTAAATAGCAGCAACTCTCCAATTTGTAGACACTTAAGCATCTTTATGTCCATTTTTAATGCCTACCAGTATAATAATATAAAACATTCGACAGGAAAGATTTTGGACTTGGTGATCAGTAATACTGAGTGTTCTGTTGTAACACCCACTGACGCACTATTAACCTCAGACCCTTATCACCCACCCTTATGTATATTGGCTTCTTTCAATCTAGGTAACCGAGCCATGACACGTAAATTTACACAGAGGTACAATTACTTTAAGGCGGATTACGAAAAAATTAATGGTGATTTGGACAAAGTTAACTGGGACGAATTGTTACTTGGACAATCTGCAGAAGATGCAGTAAATGTATTTTATGAAGTTATTTATAGAGTTATTAAAGCTCATGTTCCCTTAACATCGGTCAAGTCTTCTAAATATCCGGTCTGGTTTTCACCTTCTTTGATACACATATTTAAAAATAAAACTAAGGCGTGGTGTAAATGGAAGGCGTATCAAAATTTATCAGATTATGAACAATTTTCACTATATAGGTCGAGATTTCATACTGAATCTAAAACTTGTTATTGCCGATACATGAAGTCAGTTGAGGATAGCATAAAAGTTAACACTAAATATTTTTGGACTTTTATATCCAACCGTAAATCCACAGCTTCCATTCCTTCAACAATGCATTACGCGGGACAGTCATCCAATAATTCAGATGAAATCTGTGATCTCTTTTTAAAGTTCTTCCATTCTGTTTATGAGCCTTCCACTCTCAGCAATGTGCAGCAGCAGACCTTCGGCGATGCTATGAATAGTCGTCTCGTTAGCAATCTTGTGATCAGTATTGAGCAAGTACACAGTGTTTTGAAATCCGTAGATTGTTCTAAAGGTCCAGGACCGGATGGTATCCCGCCACTCTTCCTTAAAAATACCGCTGACACTTTATGTCTCCCACTGAATATTATTTAGAAGAAATGTTTGAGCCAAGGAATTTTCCCAGAAGTGTGGAAACGAGCCAATATCACCCCTGTCCATAAATCTGGTCCTAAATGTGAAATTGAGAACTACCGTCCTATTTCCATTCTGTCGATTTTGTCAAAGCTTTTCGAGAGGCTTGTCCACAATCAGCTATATCCAATTATTCATGATCAGATTATTAAGCAACAGCATGGTTTCGTCAAGAAAAGATCTACAACTACTAATTTGATTGAATATACTGATTATTTATTCAATAATATGGACACACGTGTACAGGTGGACTCTATTTATACTGATTTCCGTAAAGCCTTTGACAAGGTCGACCATAATTTACTTTTAGGCAAATTAGCATTTAATGGCATTCGTGGCGATTTGTTCCGTTGGTTTACTTCCTATATTACGAATAGAACGCAAAAAGTGGTAGTTAATGGTTTCCATTCCAAATCCATAACTGTGTCATCAGGGGTGCCTCAAGGCTCGATATTGGGGCCTTTGTTATTTATTATATTTATAAATGATATTGACATCTTTCTTAATTTTAAATTCTTACTTTACGCAGATGATCTTAAAGTCTTTAGGCCCATCAAAACTATGCTCGACTGTCAACTACTTCAACAAGACCTCAATCGTCTTGCAAATTATTGCACTAAAAACAAACTCCAACTCAGTATTTCTATATGTTGCTGTATTAGCTTCACTAAAAATAAAAATATTTTCAGATATCCCTATGCAATACACAGTGAATCACTGGCAAGGAAGAGTTTAATCCGCGACCTGGGAATATTACTTGACGATAAACTGCACTTAGACACACATGTTAATAAAATTGTTAATAATGCTTATCGCATGTACGGCTTTGTGATGAGATCAGCCATAGAATTTATGAACCCAAGTACATATTTATATCTCTATCGATCACTAGTTAGGTCTCAATTAGAATATGCAGTACCTGTGTGGAACCCCTACTACAATAAATATATTGAGTGTATAGAAAGCATACAACGTAAATTTTTGAAGTCTATGCATTATCGCTGCTTTAAAAGTTGTTACCTCTCTTATAGTGAGTTACTTAAAAAATATAATTTGCTTCCTTTGAGTTCAAGGCGTACTTTTCTTGAAACCACATTTTTGTATGACTTATGCAATAATTCGTATGATTGTTTAGACATGAGTAATAAGTTGTGTTATATAGTTCCTAGAACATGCCAGGGACGCGAGGTGCGCTCACGACCTGTATTTGCCACTACTTCCTGTCGTACAAACGCAGGCTTGCGTGCACCTCTTCGTCGCCTTACAAGCAATTTTAATAAGAATTTCTGCAGTTTGGATCTGTTTGCTTTGCCACATCGTAAGTTTAAACTTATGTTACTTAATATATTGAAAAATTTATGTGAAACTTTTGTTCCGCTTATATGCGGCATCTTTAGCGGCTTTGTTTTGTTGGTACTTTAATATTAATTTTCCTCTTATTTATTGTTTACAACGCTGGTCTTTAAATTTAAATTTACCAAATTGTCTCACAGTGTATCTGTGGAGAACGTGGTTGATTTCACATTTGTATCATTTCTGTATCCTATCTTTCTGTTTTTCTTAATGTGTAATTGTTTGTTTTCCCTAATAAATAAAAAAAAATAAAAAAAAAAATACACATCGACCACTTTCAACTCAAGTAATCGGGTAGTCAAACTTAGGTACCCGCTGTCCACGCCTCAGACGGCGCATACACCGCATAACACGACGCCTGTGGTAGATCTGCCCACCTCCGCGGCAAATTCTCTGTATTTATCGATGACTACCTACCGCTGCTGTATACGTTTAAAATAATAATAAACCTATTATACTCCGCGTATTTTTCGACACTGGCTCAATGAGTCATATTATCACTAAGGCTTGCTGTAAACGCAAATTTAAAATTTTAATTTAAAATTCTAAATTTGGAAATCACTCCTGACAGATCATCCATTTTCGGTATAGGTCACGCTAAAATTCCCTCATTTGGTACTACAACATTTAAAATGGTTTCTCGCTTTGATCAACGCTGTTCACGTATAACTGACGACTTACCCAATATATCTATAGATACGTCGAGCTTCGCTCCATTACGTATTTTACCTATGACTGAAGATTTGTTCCACATTCCCGGTGAAATTGATTGTCTCATTGGTAATGAACTTTTCCCGTTTTTGCTGGGAAGTGGAAAGGTACCTTTACCTGGATTCGCTGTAGAAACCACTCTTAGCTACATAGTCATGGGTGGGGCTGATTGTAAACCCCGCATAACTTCGCGCGCTCGTTACGCTAAACACAATAAAAATAAAAGCGCGGCTAGCAAGCTTAGCTTAGACACGCTCACTCAATGCTTTTGCGAGCTAGAAAGCGTCCCCAATAAGGTCCAAATGAGTCCTGATGATGAGGCCTATGAACCAATAATTAACTAAAGGTACTTTCGCGATGATACAAGTAAATACACCGTGCAGTTGCCTTATAAGGCTCAATGCACATGATTAGGTAACTCACATTCGACGGCGTTGCGTTACGTTATGAATTTAGAGAAAAACATTGATTCAGATCCCGAAATTAGACATAATTACAACGCCACTTTTCAAGAATATATTGAAATTATTATTGTATTGTTCCCTCTCATAATATCCCCCATTCTTATATTCCGCATCGTGCTGTCTACCACCCAGATGAACAGTCTGGTAGATCCCGCATCGTGCTTGACGCTAGTTATAAAATTAGTTCAGGTAAATCTTTAAACGACCTTCTTCATGTAGGTCCGAACTTTTAAATAAAATTCCTTCTACTTGCAAATCCGCAAAATATTGGTTTTGACGCCGATCCTGATTCCAATACCAACATTATAGGTATGCAGTGGAATCCTGTTGATGATACCTTTTAATTGAAATTTAATGGCAATTCGTTAAATGTACAAAACGTACCTATTATTTTATCCGCATTGCACATGTGTTTGATCCGTTCGGTCTTATAGATCTAGTTAATGCATTCATGAAACTTTTAGTTCAATAATGCTGTAAGTATGAGCTTGATTGGGATGACGAAGGAACGAAAAAAGGGAATTCGAAAAACATATCTATAATGCATGGGAAGATAAATGCGATGCCTTGGGCATTTTTTGTGATTTGTCCAAGGCGTTCGATTGCGTTCTTCATGAAACGCTAATCAGGAAACTCCGCCACTACGGGATCCGGAACACAGCTCTGGATCTTCTTACTTCATACTTGAATAATAGGGTTCAGAGCGTTGACGTTAATGGTAAAAGATCTCCCGGATCTATAGTAATAATGGGAGTCCCACAGGGCTCAATTCTTGGTCCTTTTTTGTTTCTTATTTATATTAATGACTTGCCTTACCTCATAAAGGATAATCATGATATAGTGTTGTTTGCGGATGATACTTCACTTTTGTTTAAACTTAAACGTCAGCAGCTGGTTACTGACGATGTAAATAGCGCGATCTCAAAAGTAATTCACTGGTTCAATGTTAATAATTTACTACTTAATGAAAAAAAAAAACCAAATGCATTAAGTTTACGCTGCCTCACGTTAGACAGGTGTTAACTAATGTATTGATAAAGGGCAGAGAATTGAATCCTGAAGATAGCACAGTATTCTTGGGCTTAACTTTGGATGCTAAGCTTCAGTGGGGCCCACACATAGATAAATTATCAAAAAAGCTTAGCTCCGCAGCATACGCTGTTAGAAAAATTCGTAATTTAACTGACATAGAGACAGCCCGTGTAGTGTACTTTAGCTATTTTCATAGTGTAATGTCGTATGGTATTCTGTTGTGGGGAAATGCCGCCGACATTCAGACTATCTTTGTTTTGCAGAAAAGAGCTGTTCGATCAATTTATAAATTAAGCCCGAGACACACTCTCAGAGAGAAATTTAAGGAGATTAATGTAATGACTGTGCCTTCACAGTATATTTTTGAAAATCTTTTATATGCCCATAAAAATATAAACTTGTTTAAAAATACAGTGATATCCATAATATAAATACTAGGAACAAACACAACTTCGTTGTACCTACAACAAGGTTCAAGGAAATAGATGGCTCGTTCAGATGTCAATGTATACGCTTTTATAATAAACTTCCAAGCCACGTTCAAGATCTAAGCCTTAATAAATTCAAATCATTCATTAAACGTAAGTTGTGCCAGAAAGGCTTTTATACCGTTAAGGATTATATTAAAGACAAAAAGGCTTGGGATTGAGTTGTTCCAATTTTCTGCATACTGAATTTTTTTTTTATTTCTGTTACATACACTGATAAATTGATAATTATTATAACAGAACGACTTGAATACTTACCTTGAGAAGTACAATTTATTATTTTAATTATTGTGAATGTGAGGACTATGTGGGTCATTGTTTCAGTTTTAATCATGATCTGGCAGTTTAAGTAGTTCATGCGGCCTACCCAAATGTCCTTTCTTTGGTATTGTTCGTCGAATCGTTGAGCTCCTAAAGTTCTGAGTTGAGCTGCACGGTTACTGACAAATGCGTGCACTGACTGGACAGGTCCTCTTAATCTGCGTGGTTCTTTCCTCAGAAGACCATTTCAGATACTAATCTACATGGTCCTCAAAGATTATGTTCGAACATTTATATACACATTGACATTGATGAATTTTATACATACAATGACATGAGTATTTACTTTGTAAAGTATTATATTATTTAAATAAATTATTGTGAATGTGAAGATTATGTGGATTATTACTTTTTTTATTTTATTTCTTAGTTAGTTTCACGATCTGGCAGCTTGAGTAATTTATGCGGCCTACCCAAATGTCCATTCTGTGGTATTGTTCGTCGAATCGTTGTGATCGTTAAGTTCTCAGTTGAGCGGCAAGATTACTGACAAATGCGTGCACTGACTGGGCAGGTCCGCTCAATCTGTATGGTTTTTCCTCAAAAGACCGTTTCTGACACCAATCTACATGGTCTTCACATGATCTGACCAAGATTATGTCTGGACTTTAAAAGAGACTGTGACCTCTGAGTTTGTTTCGGCATTTCTTCTCAGAGTAGTCAGATAGGAAACGCCGACCTCATCTAGTTTTTAAAATATGATTGACGTGTAAAAGTGTTTGTAACAAACCTACTTACAGAAATAAAATCATTTATCATAAAATTCAAATACTACCTAACTTACAATGATACTTAATACCTTACTTATTATTACGTCTCTCGGCGTAATAACTCTGTGAATAACGGTTATTCAGACATGTTCAAACTGGGCCAGCTTATAAGCTTGTACAGATCACTACCATGCCTTGATATCTGCTTCTGGAGTATAAATGTGTATAGAAGGTATTTACAATTACTGACGGACAAATAGTCCCTACGTTTGCTAATATCCTTGTTATCCAGAATTTGTACGATGCAAGCCTGATTACTTTTTCAACAATCTGGCGGATGGCTGGCTCAAACTGCATACGATGCCGGCTACTTGGCAGGACGCCTTCCTGAGATGTCACTATGAAGGTAAGTTCCACTGTTCCCTGATTATCAGGCTGTCTTGAACTGCTACCGTGTGTTTTCGGAAACATCGACCCATTTATTACAAACTAAGACCCTCCGTGCCACGAAAAGCACGTTAGGCCGTTGTTCGAGTGGTCAGAAGCCCGAAAGTCTGCCAACAAGTCTTACCAGAGGGTATCGTATTATCAAGCTACTGGATTGTGAAGGTAAATAAGTAGGTACCTACCTACGTAGTAAGTAAGTGAAAAAACTCCATGTGATATTGCCGGTGGTGATCGTGATCACATCACCCGAATCTCAAAAAATCGCGAAAAGCGCTTACTTCGCTTCGCCGGTGGCGGCGAGGTGAAGTAAGCGCGATTCGCAAGACGTGTCGGTATAGATTTGGGTTAGTAACAAGCCTGAACAACGTAGCACAGTCTTTACTCGACTCGAGCCACAGTCGCGATTGGGTCATGGGATTGCGTTTACTTATTCATTTAACATGGGAGCGGGGTGCAAGACGGCGCACTTGCACTCTCCTGGCTTCAAAAGTAAATATAGGTGTAAAACATTCGGAACTAAAAAATATGCGAAAACGGCTCATACAATATTAAAGCACTTAACGTAGGTATTAGAGGCGAGGTCCTGAAATTTTCCTCTCAATTCTAGAGCTTTTGTGGATTATTCAACAAAGTACCGAAACTCCTATTTCCGAAAATCTAATCGTCCCTAAGCGGGGTGCTTACATTATCAAGCTCGCTTTGCTCGCTCTTATATCCTACATAGGTACTCTTAATTGTTATGCTTTTCTGCATAAGTCGACAAAGTTACTCCTTGTATGAATGGAAAAATGATCGAGCCCGCTTCGTTCATAATTACAAACAATGTCGATACTTACGCGTTTCTTTTTTTGTAGCAGTCTTCAACTTGTATGTTTTATAATTATTTTATTTACAGTTCCGTGCGTGACGCCTAAGGCAAACACAAAAAAAACAGCATTGACTTTCTAACTGAATTTCTGTTTTGCTGTTTTATTTTAAAACCATCAAAATAGTTTTGTTTAGCCACTTAGCTACATACTAGTTTTGAAATAATATAAAATGATCAATACAATTTGGATAAAAAATATTATTAAAATCTCGATTATGATTGTAAGTGTAATGCTTGGTCAATCCCTAGCATCAGTGGGATGATACTGACAGCTCACTTCACCTAAGTATTCACGGTGAGATGGTTTCAGAATCGCAATGCAGGTGTGGACGGTGGAGAACGCTGCATTCGAAATGACATCGAAGTAATTGTGTATTGTTATTCAGTACGGTCGACGCTGTCAGTTTATTTGTGCACCAACTTCACGTAGCACTCGTAGCGCGTCTCGTAGCACAGATGACTAGTGCTCTGTGACGCAGTTGGTGTCGTAACACTCGCAGCGTAACTCGTAGCGGTTGAATATTTCGCCGTAATCGATGACTGTTTCGGTGGCGCAGCGATAACCGCGCTCTCCCCACTGACGTGCACTGGTGGTCGGAAGCTCTCAGAGGGCAGGAATTTTTCCGACTTACTTGATAGTTGATACGTATCGTTATAATAATACATAAATAAAATTCATTTATTTCGGGTAACTAGACATAAGACAATAAGACAATTTACAAAACATATCACACTAATAATAGTAATACTATCTTAAAATAGAATAAAATAATAAAATTCATAATAAATGTCAAAAACGCAAAATAAAATAAAATAGCAGTAAACATTAAAATTATAAAATTACGATACTTTAATACATACAAAGATACACTCAAGGATTAATAAAACCTAACAAATGGCCTTGCCGGAACATGCCTGCTGCAGCATTGCAGCATTTAGGGGCAGTCCGGCCTGTCAGGAATCATCGCCAGGATTGCGTGGGAGCTGGCCCGCACTCTGCGCACCAGAGAGATGCTCCGCCTGCGCATAGTCGCGAGGAAACAGGCGGTGCGCTCCTCCGCGAAAATGCCCGAGGCAGTGCAGAACCGAGGCAGCCCCACCACAATCCTAAACGCATTATTGTAGAGAACGCGGAGGTCGCTATAGCACTTCTTTGTGTAACGAGCCCACAGGTTGCAGGTTTAAAGGGATGTACAATAGTGTGACTTTCACCTCCCTTGAACACCTACGAAACCTGCGGACTATCGTGTTGGCTCGTTTTGAGAGCGACCTTCCGCTCTCTCTCAACATCCTCGTTGTCAGTTAGGTCAGGCGTAAGAATATGTCCCAAGTATTTAAATTCATTCACCCTCTCTAAAGGTATCCCGTACAGTCTAACAGACAGAACATTCTGTGGCCTTACTGCACCAACTCCAAAAACCATGAACTGGCTTTTTGACACATTATATCGTAAACCATGATCACGAGCATACTCTTCACATACATTTAACAACCTCCTCAGACCACATACCGACGCACTCAGCAACACCATGTCGTCTGCATAACTGAGATTATTCACAGACACTCGATCAATATGGCAGCCGGCATGGCAGTTGCTGAGCGCGACGATCAGGTCATTCATGTAGACGTTTAATAGCGTAGGAGATATCAACTCGCCCTGCCTGACACCACATTCAAGTTCATATTGCTCTAATATCACCCCTTCCTATATCACATAATTATTTTGATGCCCATACCAGAACTGAAATAGGCTGGTAATTTCATTCGGTAAGTTAATCTGGTCTAACTTACTCCACAGGACATCGTATTGGACTAAATCGAAAGCCTTGGAGAGGTCCTGGAAGCATACGTTTCTCTTCGTATATCAGTTGACGGTGTGCTTAAGGCACAGTATCGCGCTCTCCGTTGATAGATACGTACGTATAGTTACGTAATAGTTCAGCTGTACATTAATTAAGCATACAATCAAAAACTTTATCCGCTGTGGTAGCGAGAGAGACAGTCCTGTAGTTATTGGTAAGTCACCCGTCTTATTTTTAACTACCGGCACTACCACAGTTTTCATAAAATTATCCGGCAAATAGCTGTGGCTCACACACAGGGAGTAAAACATTGCTAACTAATACTCGCGAGATGTGAGGTCCAGCATGCATGAGACCATCGTGACCTGGAGATTTTCCTCGAGTCATGTGCCTTATGACACTAGCTACCTCTTTTGCACTAAATCTCGTTCCGACAACATGACCACTCCTGTCAACATTGAGCACCTTTGAGGACTGATTGAGGACTGATTGAGGACCACGCGGCGATTTAACAGCAAAATGCTCTTTAAAAGAACCAGAGAGTTTAGAGTCTTTAGCAATGCCCCAAGGATCACTCACCCCGCCAACGCTCGCAGGAAGTCCAGGTCAGACGTTGATTTTGGCAGTGCTCTGTCAGAAGCCACGGAAGTCGCCGTCCCGGTGTTTATCGGCGAGGGCATCCATTCTAATCTGATCTTGATGATCTTGACATCACTTCAATCATGATTTGAATACCCTTCTGCTATCACACATATCATTATAGACACAACCGGATCTAGGCCTACCGCACAAGTCCCATTCCCTAAACTTAGACCTGGCGCCCTTATGAGCAACGGCGACGTGTTTGTTCCACCCAATTACACGTGAGCCCCTCACATACCGCCTGACCCCTCCTCGGCCCTCCTCCGTAGATACCGTTGCCGCACTGCGAAGGGCAGTGACGATGTCAGAGTACAGCCTATCTAGAATACACCCGTGACCAGAATCATTACAATAATAATCAGCACAATAAGTAAATTCGGCTGGGAAATCCACTAGTGATAACAATTGATTACACTCATTCATGTATTTTGCGATTTGCTCGCTACTTCGCTGACCCCAAATCACATTTTTGTCCGATTCTATAGTTTGAGATACCTTATGTGTCAATAAATTTAAATTACATTAAATTATGAGCGGTAAATGATCAGAAACTATAGAATCATATTTCATTCGTACACTAGTTACACAATTGCCAGGTTGCTTGCGTCACTACGCAGTGATCCAGCCACCATATAATTGACTAATGTACCGAGTCTACCCCCAGTACATCTACATCAATACATCATGTCAAAAAAAGTTCATCGCAATAGTTTATTAGTTCCTTAAAAAACAATTCACGAGGGTCCGCATTAAACACCCCTAAAATAAAGACCGACTCAATGCCGTGAGTAAGCACTAAAGCACATAGTTCACTTAAACAGTCTTTAAATAGATCGAGATTATCAGTGGAATTTGTCAGCACATAAATACTTATCACTAGCAATACCCGGTCGCAAGTCATAATTTTAACGGCACAAATATGCGCATTATCACACGGCAACACGGATACATTCGCAAAAACACTATGCCGCCATAATATTGCCACTCCGCCGCGCCGTAAGGGCGCCCACGCAGTATGCCCGCCGACGTACTCACAGCTGACTTCCCAGTATATCCAAAACCGCTATATATAGTGCTAATAAATGGTATGTCGTGTGGTAACAACCAGGTTTCTTGTAGGCGCACTATATCACACGTACGGCATAGACTCCTGACGTCATCGTTAGAACGCTTCACGTTCTTGCAGTTGTAGGTAGCGAAGCGATTCGGACCGCTATTCATTTCGTAGCTCATTTAAGCCGATAACAGCCCGGGGACTGTTCGATCTTTTATGTTTGAAATTATAGTTATATTATGCCCAAATAACACAAAAATGGTAGCCTGTGTTATTCTGATGTATAAGCTATATTACTGTAAAGTTTGATCCAAATCCGTTGAGTAGTTTTTGCGTGAAAGAGTAACAAACATCCATCCATCCATCCATCCTCACTAACTTTATATATATATATTTATGTAGGATGGAGCATCGCCTAGTTTCCAAGTTAGTTTTTCATCGAGCTTCGATATCAACAGGTTGTCTTCAAGAAGTCTATATAGATATTATTTTGAGTACCTAATTAAATAGTTGGTCAACTGTTGCTATATACCAGGTTTGGATGTGTGTAAGAATTTAAATACAGAAATGTTTTTAATGGAAAAAGTGTGTTCATTTCACACATTGCACAGTTTCCATTATGAAAATACATTTAAAAGTTGGTTAATGTCTGTGCCATTTGGCCTATTTAATTAACTACACATTTTCTTTTAAAAACAATGAACCTATTTTACACATTGCAACACTCAACATAAATATATACATACATAGATAAAAACTATGTATTTGATGAGATATCCCACAGATAGTCTTTATAGCTTAAGCGAATTACTCTCGGTAAGAAAACTATACATAGTTCAAACTATATTAAGGAAACACAAGACCCTACCTTACGATGCATCTAAACTAGCAAAACGTAGAAAGCATGCTGTTGCAGAAGTCCCCCAAACAAAAACTTTGGTTGCCTCCATGCAATTTAATACACGGTCTGCTCGGTTAATAGAATAAATAAAGAAATATGTATATATAAAAACCAATACCATGAATGCAAAAAAAAATACTGAAATGGATTAAACCACTTACTTATAAGGAAACGGAAGAGCTCTTGAAATCCACGACATAACCTATACTCTCAAACAGGCACACAAACATACCTACACATACACAAACACGCACACACGTACACACGCACACACATACACACACACACGCACAAACTATACTTATGCCAATTTTGTCTACTTACCTATGATAAATTATGTTATTAATATTTTTCTTTCTTTGTTTTGGAAGAGCGGAGTCTTCTAATACAGGCATTGTTTGCTTAAAAGAAGACTCCAATCACAAATTAATGACTGTAATCTTGTTGAAGAAAATAAAAAATTTGAATTTGAAAAAAAAAAAACATAAATCACTCATTCGAAGGCCGTTCCTTCCTCGTTCCTGTAGTTCATTCATTACACTCTCAAAACTCTCCTCTACCGCTAGTGGACAAGTCGACCAGGTGGTCCTATAAAAACTCTCTCAAACATGTGCAAATGAGTGAATACCGATGTTGTGTGGTGATTACTCATAAATTACTTGGTGTGGGAGACACTAATTAAGAACTAAGCAACCGAGCTGGCGAAGAAGTTATCCATGTGATTACCATTCCCATCGAGTTACAATACTAAAAATTTGTACTTTGACAGTGTTGCCACACGACGACAATCACGACACTCGGCCATCCGACGGCATGCTAACTCCGAAGCACGCACTCGAATCAAGACACTAAAGCAATGCATCAAATAGCAAAACAATGTACTTACTAAAAAAAAAAAAAACACAATATTATCTACATAATCAAGATACTGTATCATTATAGATTCATGACATTCAGTGCATACCTATTACCTACATGATGAAAAGAGAAACAAGTATGCAGTTATTTTTATATTATATAAAACTATAAAATATAAAACCGAAACCCGGCCACGGCGGCCAATCTCAACGGAGACGTTATAGTGCACAAGTGTGTGCGCAAACACATGTGCACTCTTTGCTCCCCTACTCCCACAGCACGGCAACTCTACACGACCGGGTAGAGACCAGGCGCAGGACCATCGGCGTCACGTGCGCACCGAGGGACGGGTTCACAGCTCCAAGTTCCAATCTCCAGGCTGCTACTGAGAATTTCCTAATGCAAAAATCAAACGACACCCTACCCAACCCCCCTTTTATGAAATGTCTAAAAATGATAGAGAGTTTTTGTCATGCGATCCGGCTAACACCCGGCGCTCTCCGGTATCCGGGCCGGTGGGTGAGAAATTGGTTACCGAAGACTCCATGGAAGTAGGCGACCAGGCTTCCATGGTAGTGAATGTTACTGGCAGCAAGAAATATGTTCAGCAAGCTTTCCACCCTAGTTTGTTTATGAGCAGACCAAGAAGTCAATCCCTTGGAAATAGACCACAGCTTGAAGACACAGCTCCCTCAACAGAAGAACAGAAAAGTCAGACACCAACTAATAACACCAATAACACACCTTGTCCTCCCGAATGGCAAAGAGTTCCAAAGTCTAGAGCCAACAAGCGAAAGAAGTTGTCGCAGTCGCCATCTCCTGATACAATCAAAACCACCAATAGATACAATGTCCTGCAGATTGACCTGACAGAAGATGAATCTGAACCCAAAGAGAAACGCTCAAACAAACCTCCACCAATTATCTTATATGGCATTGAAGACATAAACAAATTAACTGAATTAATTAACACTGTTGCTGATAAAGACAATTTTTTCCTAAAAATTGTAAACAAAAATCAATTAAGAATAAATTCCATTGACATAGAAGCATATAAGAAAATTATTACCCTAGTCCGTGAAAATGGACTTATAGGCCACACCTTTAACAGAAAGGACCAACGTTGCTGCCGTCTAGTAGTAAAAAAGCTCCATCATTCAACTCCGCACAGTGCTATCATAGAAGAAGTCGAAAAAACTGGAAATATAGTACAAGGAGAAATTATTAACATAAAGTATGGCCCAGAAGAAAAACCAACGTCGACATTCTTTGTTAATCTCGTGGCAGGCCCTAACAACAATGCTGCTAAATTAATCAAATCTATTAACAACCAAATCGTTATAATTGAAGAGCCTAAGAAAAGAAACACAATAACACAATGCCAAAGGTGTCAACAATACGGGCATTCTAAAAATTACTGCATGCGACCATACCGCTGTGTAAAGTGTGGACAAGATCATAAAACGTCCGATTGTCCCAAAAAGGACCGAAACACCCCCGCCACCTGCGCGTTATGTGAAGGTGCACACCCTGCTAACTACAAAGGGTGTGAGGTGTACAAAGAAATACTATCCAGAAAAACAGGTAGACAAAAGCCAACAAAGGCCTCAACTTATATCACCACCTCACAAAATAAACCAAATCTTAATACAGAATCGCACCAACAACAATACCAATTGTTTGATAAATCGAGACATTCAAACAAAAATTCCATAGAA
Source organism: Brachylomia viminalis (assembly GCA_937001585.2). Taxonomy (NCBI): domain Eukaryota; kingdom Metazoa; phylum Arthropoda; class Insecta; order Lepidoptera; family Noctuidae; genus Brachylomia; species Brachylomia viminalis. The sequence goes on from OW443298.2 coordinate 2,019,239, forward strand.
ACAATATCCTATGCAGATGCTATAAAAATGCAACCCCCAACATATAATAATAACTTAGAAATAATACTCACACAACAAGCTGTAAAGCTAGATAAACTATTAGAACAAATGTCAACAATGATGAACCTTCTCACAACAGTAATCAACAAACTTGTCCATTGAAATGGGCACTCTGAAAGTAGCAACGTGGAACACAAATGGGTTAATTAAGCATAAATACGACGTACAAACTTTATTGGAACTTGAAAATATTGACGTACTTCTTGTATCTGAGGCACACTTAATACCAAACCACAACATAATGTTAAAAAATTACAGCATATATTCGACATCCCACCCGGACGGAACAGCACATGCGGGCACAGCTGTAATTATTAAAAAACATATTAAGCACGAGATTATTCAGGAGTATAAAACAGAGCCAATACAAGCAACTACAATAATGGTGCAAGATAAACGAGGATCTATAGCATTGTCGGCTGTATACTGTCCACCAAAGCACATCTTAAAGGAAGAAGCATTTACAAATTACTTCAAAACCCTTGGACATAGATTCATATGTGGAGGTGACTGGAACGCCAAAAACGTTCACTGGGGATCACGACTAACTTTACCCAGAGGCCGAGAATTGAAAAGAAGTATGGACAAAAACAAACTCTATGTACTAAGTACAGGTGAACCCTCATATTGGCCTACAGACTCAAATAAAACTCCGGATCTTCTAGACTTCTTTGTATATAAAGGATTGTCAAACCATTACTTAAGTGTGGAAACTTGTCTAGACAGCAGTTCAGACCACACACCAGTAATAGCAACAATAAGTACTACCATAATTGAAAGACCAGTGAAAGAGCGGCTCTACACCAAAAAAACTGATTGGCATGCATTCAGGGACTACATATGCGAAAACCTCAACTTAAAAGAGACACTTAAGACAAAAGATGACATCGAAAAATATGCAACAACTTTAACAAACCTAATACAAAAAGCCGCGTGGAAATGTACACCGGTTACCACATTAAAAAAAGGTTGTAGGAACGTACCCAAAGATATAAAAACAAAGATCCTGGAAAAGAGACGACTCAGAAGAGTGTGGCATTGTAGTCGACATTCCCTAGACAAAAGAGCGTTTAATAAAGCAGCCGCTGACCTGAAACAGTACCTTAAAGACATCGAAGAAGAGACCCTAAATAATAGGTTAGCAAACTTGAATCCCCATGCTAAAAACGAGTATTCCCTCTGGAAGACGGTAAAAAGTAGTAAGATAGCCCCTCAGGTTGCACAACATCCCATCAAAAAGAGTAATAACACTTGGGCTACAACTGACAAAGAACGGGCTGAGGTGTTTGGACAATAATTCTTGCATGAAGTTTTCACTCCGAATGGCGGTGACGCAGAAACCGAAAAAGAAATACTAGACTATCTAGAAACAGATCTGCAACTATGTCTCCCATTGCAAAGCTGCTCACCCCGCGAAGTCCAAAGAGAAATAAAAGGTCTAGAACTAAACAAGGCTCCTGGTTTCTGCCTGTTAACAGCTGAAATTCTTCGACAACTTCCTAAAAAAGCTATAGTCGGTATAACACACCTTTTTAATAGCATAATTAGGATTGGTCACGTTCCAATGATATGGAAAATATCAGAGATAATCATGATTCCGAAGCCTGGCAAACCCCCGCATCTTGTGTCTTCTTACAGACCAATTAGTCTACTACCAACTCTATCGAAATTGTTTGAGAAGATCATCTTGCGAAGGCTAACTCGAATACTTAATGATAACGATCTCATCCCTCAACATCAGTTTGGCTTCAGAATTGGCCATTCGACTACAGAGCAAGTTCACCGAGTTGTCAACAAAATAAGAGAAGCTCTCGAGAAAAAGCAGTACTGCTCTGCTGTCTTTCTCGACGTACAACAAGCATTCGATAGGGTTTGGCACTTAGGCCTGCTTTTCAAAATGAAGAATCAACTTCCACATAACTTCTACCTGCTCTTAAAGTCGTATTTGGAGGATAGAATATTTAGAGTTAAAATCAATGACACCTACTCTGCCTTCCAAGACATAAAAGCCGGGGTACCACAAGGTTCCATTTTGGGCCCTACTCTATATCTTATGTACACTGCAGATATTCCCACATCGGATAATGTCCTATCTGCCACATTTGCTGATGACACCGCTGCACTTTGCAATCATGAAAACCCCAGTGTGGCGTCCTTAGGTCTACAGAATCACCTGAACAAAGTCAACAAATGGATGAAAAAGTGGCGCATCAAGGCCAGCTCCGACAAATCAGTGCATGTCACTTTTACCTTGAGAAAGGACAATTGCCCTCCAGTTAAACTTGGAAACGACGTTCTACCCCATCAGGATTCAGCAAAATACCTAGGCTTGCATCTTGATAGGAAGCAAACATGGAAAACTCATATCCAAAAAAAACGGGACGAGTTAAATATACGCCTCAGAAACCTAAACTGGCTAATAGGCAGAAGATCGCAAGTTACAATGGAAAATAAGATACTCATCTATAAAACTATAATCAAGCCAGTTTGGACATATGGCATCGAGTTATGGGGGTCAGCAAAAAACTCTTATGTGGAGATTTTACAACGGTTCCAGAATAAAGCACTGAAAATGTTAACTAATGCACCTCTATTTATCAGAACCAGTGAATTGCATGAGTACACAGAAACGAAAACAGTTAAGGAGGAAGTTGAACACAGAACAAAAGCATACAAAGACCGTATAACAGGTCATACTAACACCCTAGCAACAGCGTTATGTGAACCAATAAATCACAGAAGGCTCAAAAGGCAACACATATGGGACCTTGTTCACTAACAAGTTCCGAGTTATAAGAGACAGCTTCCTCACTGGAGGAACGCTTCTCTCCCGACAATATCCTACAACAAATCTGTTAAGGGCTTGACAAGCCGATCGCAAGATAAGAACGAAAAAAAAAAAAAAAAATATTTCAGATTCATCCTACAATTACCCATATTTGTTAGTACAATTGCGAGCTTACAAACTAGTGTTAGTAATAATTGATTGACTTAAAATAATATATTATTTAATTAAATAATAAAGTATAATAATAAATATCAATTTTATTTTATTCTACTTAATGAAGAGTCCTCGATGATGGTGACAAATCACTATACGACTGCGTGCAGCCGTATCCAGCGAGCCAGCATCGGAGAGTCCCACCGGCCCACCAGCGCGCGCAGGATGGTGTTGGGACTGTCGCGTATTGGACTGTCGCGTGTGGCGCATAGTGTAATAGGCAGAATGAGGGTTAGCCGCAACAGTATTTTGAAAACCCTAGCTGAACAGCACGATGCACCTATAGTGAGACACTTTGTCCGGTTGCTCGTATGGCAGGGATGAAAAATAATAATAGTTGTGTGTACTTAGTTAATAAACACTAACACTTAGTTGATAAGTTTGTTTGTGTACTAACGAGTGGACCGTTGTGGTCAAATTAAATAAAAGTATAATAATTATAATTGGAAGCGCACCGTTTGAGCATGATAGCCGCAAAGCCATCTGTGTCAGCCACCGCGGAGGCGCTGCCGCTGCAGTGTCGCTTGCAGTGTCGCTGCAGCCCCATGAGCACCCGGAACTAATGTCTAATGTACATGGGAAATTTAGTTTCCGCTGCCGTAAAATTACTTCCAGGCTCAGGAATTGCTTTTCCTCGCTTCCCAAAGAAACGGTTTCGTGACCTTTTGTTATGGACACAAACCCACTGGTCACTCGGGCCTGTATCTTCCATTTCCCTTATCGAGCAATCTACGCCAACGATTTCAGCTCAGGTGCAATAGGGCCGGACCGTGTGTCCCACGGCCGAGTAGAGTGGTGGTGGTATCGGCGCGGCAGTGGGGCGTGGGGCAGGGGACCATAGCCACCGCCGGTCGCCGCGGGTGGCGGCGATGCCCCGTCGGCTGCACCGTGCACCGGCGGGGGATCGGCCGCGAGCTTCGCAGGAGGAGACGCGAGAGCCTCGATCAGCTGACCTGTGACATGCGTCATCGTAGCTGCGTCTCGTAGTTCAACGGTAGGATCGTATTGCTTATTTTGCGGCGCTACTTCACTACTAGCCTCAGATATCTGATGCTCAAAAATATTGTGAAAACTGGATTTTAGTGTAGATTCTAATATAGTTTGTCGTTGATAGCATTCACTATTGCCTTCATTGCACGCTAGCGGCAATCCCAATGGCACCACTATCGCACAAATAGCATGCGAGTCTTGCGACCTAAGCACCTCTCCTGAGGTTTACAATGCACCGTCCGCGTCCTGATGAAAGATGCTTTACCTCAGTTCTCAACTGGTCCATCTGCTTAACTGTAGCATAGTCCTCTTTCATTATATCGAGATCTTGCCGTAGTTTAACAACTTCTTTCAAAAGCCTCGTCACGTCGACATGGTCGAACAGGACCGAGGGTAATTTCTCAAGGTCACGGGCCACGGAGACTGGGATGACCTCGGAGTCCATTTCGCGGATCAGACAGATGATGTTGTCTATGTCTCAAACATTTTTCCTCGCCTTACTCCGCGTTATCTTACGTTTGGTTGTCGGCAAATATTCGAACACTAATTCGCACAGATTCTGCTTATACTTTCATCGTCCATCACAGATATTTTATTATGGACGAAGGTCAATACTTTGTGAATCACTAAATTGCACATTTAACCACAGAGGACATATTTTATTCCCCGATACACACCGTCACACACAATATCCAACCGTTCGCTGGCGTGCGCGTGGCGTGACTGTGACTGTGTCCTATACAACCTGAATAAAATAAAAATAAACATTTTCTAAATAGCAATTCGTGCTTACAGTTATTTGTCCGATTCTAAATTATAATTATTAAATAAGAAGTGATTTTATTTCTGTAAGCAGGTTTGTACAAACACTTTTAAACGTCAATCACATTTATTTTAAACTAGATGAGGCCGGCTTTTCCTATCTCTATTCTGGGAAGAATGGCCGAAACGAACTCAGAGGTCACAGTCTCTTTTAAAGTCTAGACAGACTCTTGGTCTGATCATGTGAAGGCTATATAGATCGGTGTCTGAAATGGTCTTTTGAGGAAAGAACCACACAGATTGAGTGGATCTGTCCAGTCAGTGCACGCAATTGTCAGCAATCGTGCAGCTGAACTCAGAACTTGAGAACATTTGAGTGAGCATGTCATCTATCAGCCGCCAGGGCACATGCAATTCAATGAAAGACATTACCACGTAAATAGTAGCTCTATATTACATAGTACTCACACCTGTCCTATGCAATTATATAATACAAAGGAGATTGAGTTTATACAATGTAAAGATAGTCTTACGATCTTCGGCAGCTTCAACAGTATTTTCAAGTGTTCATTAATTAGTTGTGGTTGTGGAGCAGGATCAGCACTGAGCCAGGCATTTTTATCAGTGATGTAATCCCCCAACTTATAATATAGCAGAATGTGCGTTTTAAGCAAGATTGGAATTTCGTCACATTCGTTCGAAGTATGTGGGGAGGTATTTTATTGTAACATTTTAAACAGTTTCCCATGAAAGATGAGTCTACTTTAGTCAGTCTGAAACCTAGTTGAACTAATAGTACATTCTTACATCACCATCGTCGGTGCCGGCTGCAGATAACTTATTATTGTATCACATTGAAACACACATGCTATTAAAGAGCATGCTTGTTTGCTAGTAAGTAGCATGCTCATTTATAGCATGCTCTCCGTGAGTGAACAATTATTATCATACGCTTTTCGTATACTCATGCAAATTGTGTGCTACTAAGTAGCATAATGCTCGAACTTTGCATGCTTTTGTGCAACTACATAACAACGAAGGTTTAGAGAAAAGAAATGAAAAGAAATTTCCATTTGTATTCAGCCTTACTTTAATGATCATGATGGAGGTGCCAAAATAGCATCTCAGGGACATAAGGAACTTTGGTTCCCGCTTAACTGTGATGCATCGCAAGCATTACACAATCTCATTAATTTCTCCGTGCACGGCGGTAAGGATTCAAACCGTTTCGATTTTGGAGATTTTTCACAGACGAACTTAAGATCAACTCCTGCTGTACTGACGTCGTCCAACTTCCCACTCCAAAGATAAGCCCCTCGATTCTGGATGCCCTCATAATTGTCAGGCTGTCCGGGATTCCACTTGTTGAACACGTGTTCTAATCTCTCACCTGAAAGAGAATAAAACATATTCATTAGGCCATTTACTGTATGAAACAAACATTATAATTAAGTTCTGTACTGAAAGGGAAAAGCGTTAACGCCACGGAGCCAAAAGAGCGTGAAAAATTAAATGGCGTGACCACCTTATCTCATACCGTGAATGGTGGTCCAGATGCGCTCCTTGCCCCACGCTCCTAGTCCGACGTGAAATCTTTCCCACTGTTCGGATGCCTCGGTACGAGCAGGGAACATGTCCTTGATGATGCTCGCCTCTTCTTCGTCGTTCAGGATGACCAGGTGACCCCCCTCAGATGCACATATCCTGTACGCACGGGTCCAAGTCTGTTTCTCGAGATGGACCTTGTAACAGCTGCCTGTTTGCTGATTCAGGTGATATTCTAAAATATTTTAAGAATTAAATGTTTGTAGAAGGTATGCAACTTGTAGCTGCATCGTCGTTCCATTACTGAAGCGCCCTGCGCGCACCGACAGGGGAGCCTTAGCGCTCTGCTATCACCAGAGCGGTGGTGGTGCCCCCGTTGTGAGTTTCGTGAATTACAGACTAACACGTGCTGTGCTGTGATTGGTTTGTTTATATTGTAATGTTTTTAAGTTGACCGCAATTTATTTTTTCATCGTAAGGATTTGTGTCATTAGCCATATTATAAGCTTTCCTCAAATAAAACTAGTACCATGTGTCTTGAACGGGTCGTTTCTATTCATCACCTATATACCTAACAATCTAATGTTAGGCTTATTCAATTATTTTTCAGACCACCTGCTTGACAATGTCAAATTATATGTCATGCAAACCTAAACTAAACATAAGTCAATAAAGCCCTGGGGTCTAGCCGGGCATTAATATTGTACTGAATTTCATTATGACCAATATGGTCATTAATGTGATTTGAATTTGGAACATTGGAACCTCAGGTAAAAATTGCATACAAACATTTTCCATAGTACACACTAATACAAACAAGAACTGCACTAAAAAAGCAAGATGTATTTGCTTCAAACAAAACCTTCTTACTTAAATAATAAATGCTGCTTAAACTAGTATGTCATCTTTAAATCCAAAAATAAAAATAATATCTATTTACCAATCAGACTAAGGAAAAGAACTTAGTCTGAGATTTACCCCCTCCGCATAACACATGCATAATCAGCCTATAATGTTACCACTGCTGGAACACAGGCCTTCTCTCTGTGAGAGGGAGTGGGACCCCTTTTGATAATTCACAATAAATAATAATATAGCAAAAACACTACGAAAAATACTTTGGGCCAAGACGTCTACGCCCAAGGTATTTTTCGTGGTTCACCCTTGTTTGGTATAACAACTTTTGAGGTAATGTTACTAATTCGAACAACGTTTAAAAAAATAATCAATTTGTATAATATCGATTAACATAATTTTCATTTAATCGAATATTTTTTTGCGATAACAACATTTGCGCTATTGATCAAAAGGTATAATATTCATTTGATGTAATGTTCAGGTGGTATATTTATTACCATCAAGCATCAATTAACATGAGTCTCTAACGGTTGATATAATAAAAAAAAATTAACGTTCACTTGACCTTTTTGTGTTTTCTTATTATCCTCATCTAACAGATCCCCTATAAGGTTGGTGAATCATGTGGGCTAGGTTAGGTTAGAACAGTGACCATTAGCGCGCGAAGGCGAGCGAGCGAAGCGAGCGTGTCGCGGCAGCGGCCGCCAAGCGCCAAATCCCCTCTATTGTTGGAGAATCATTTGGGTTAGATGAGGTTATAACAGTATGATGTTTCCTGATATTTACTTATTCATTAAATCATTACATAATTTTGGCTGAAAATTAGTAAATATGAAAATTAGGTCAACTGAACGTTATATAAAAATCATTATTAGTCTAGTGAAACATTGGTTTAAATAAAGTTAGTGCATTTGAAAATTCGGTCAAATGACATTATTTCTAAGAAATAAATATGGTAAATAAAAATCTACCAATTAATTATTCGCTCAAATGAATAATTATACGAAATGACTTTATTGTAACTAAAATTAGCCGGAGCGATTTTCGACAAAACGTTGTTATACCAAACAAGGGTAAACCATTTTTGGTTCACCCTTGTTTTGTATATCAACTTTTGATGTAATGTTACTAATTCGAACAACGTTTAAAAAAATAATCAATTTGTATAATATTCGTATTTGTATTCGTAGGTACTGTTTTTTTTTCAGTTAAAATGGAAAAATGGAATGGTTGGTTGGAATTACATCGGATCCAACCCTTCCTCGCTTTTGCTCTCATTGCGCAATGTTGTTCAATGCCTTCCTCATTTAGGGCGCCAGACCATTTACAACTCGTTAGTGAAGCCACAGCAGATGTACCTGATTTAATTGAAATATGGGGCAACGCCCCAAAAACTAACCTAAAGCATCTAGAGATTGCTCAAAATGAAATTATGAAATTACTATTCGACTATGATTACCTAACACCTACAATAAAATTTTCAGGGAAATGAAACTCATGAACATTGAACAACTTCATGCATACTCTACCAGCATACCTACTTGTAAGACAAAATCCAAAATCAGAACAAGTCCATTCTCACACAAATACACTTCACAAAAACACATCAAGTACATAATCGTAGCAGTCGTAGGAAGGTTCACATATTACTAAGACGAGTGCGAACAGTCAATGGTGAGAGAACTATTATTTTGGGGGGAGTGCAAACATATAATAAGTTACTTCAAGAAGTAAAGAATGCGAACTCGTTTGGTATTTTAAACTAAATTAAAAAGACACATTCTAAATTACCAAACTTTGCTACCTTGAAATAGACTTGCCCTACAGTGCGTTGCTTTATTGTGGCACTGAGTTCGCATTCCTTATCTACTTGGTCACATCGAATAAAGTAAGTACCAAGAATTCTGTTTAAATATTGTTGTATGGTATGGCAGACTTGTAGTGCAACTTGTTGCTAGATAATGCACTTACCATTATCAAAGGTGCCGCATTCGTTCATCGTGTGATTGTCTAGTTTCCTGTAGCATATGAAAGGTAGCGGGTCCTTGCATGACGAGTAATACGCGCTTCCATCGACGGTCATAGTGAGGCAGTCTCCAGTATCACCTCCGGCGCCACGTGAACCCCATCTTATACACATGTCGGACAGTGGCACTCCTGGAACATAAACACGAATGAAACAGTTGATATGTATGTATGCTCACCTTGCGGACTACATAGGCTTGTGCGAGATGATCAAGAGAAAAGGAAAAACAAACGTTTATTCTGGACAAATAGTTCTGGGTAAAGAATTTTGTGGCCGTACACAGTTTCTCAAAATACATGTTGTAACCTAGTTGAGAGGCAGGGTTTCATAATTTTAGTGCAGATTTTACAACAAACCTAATTAACTGTATAATCTCTACTCACTGTTTGTTGCTGTAACTATCTGATGAATAAATTGAATTTAATTTGATGAATAAACATAAAGCCTTTGAGTGGCTATAGTGGTTACCTAGAACTATAGAAGGACTACGTCCCCTGCCTAATTAATGTTATGTAATACACGGATAAAATGGCAGGAGGCGACTTGCACACTCAATAATGGGTCCTCGAAAACGGTCGCTAGCACACAGTGACGTAGCAACAAGGGGGCAACACTTTCTGAGGTGCTTAAGGAGTCGAGAGGTATTCCACGGCTATCAGGACAATCCCGGAAGTACGGTCAAGATCTCTACCAGCATCTTACTGGCATAATTCTTTCCTTCGAGCACGTTTGCTCTTGCGAATCTCCACTCAAGCCGGCCAATAATGGCAAAAAGAGGTGGGAGCTCTGTACCTCGTCAGTGTTCACTCCAGCCGGCCAATAGAGGCGAGGAACAAGGGTTGTAGGGAAATAGGGTCCGTGGGGTCGCTACTGCTCAACAACTCACCACATGCTGCCCTGCGAGTTTATGTATCTCTCTTGGTCTGGCTCCTCATCCTAGACCTGTTTCGACAAAGTAAACTCTACCGGCCAGTTTCAGACCCAGAGTTCAGGAGCACGTAAGCCACACCACGACGTCATCGTAGATCTACGGCGGTGGGTTTATTATTATTATGTTTTTGACATATCTTGGGACCCTAGGTAATGGTTACAATATTTGGACACGACGTACGCTCTATCTATAAAGTTTACTAATGTTGCCTATAGTAGTCACGGGCTAAACGTATGATTTTTTTTAATCATTGAGTCCTTCAAGATAACATTGACGTAATCAGCCTAAAATGTCTACACTGCTGGGACACAGGGCCCCTCTTTCTGTGAGAAAGAGTGGGCCGTAATCCACCACGCGGGCCCAGTGCGTGTAGGTGGATGTCACAACATGTCTTCGAATTTTTTAATCTAGGATATGTTATAATTATGTTCACGATATTTTCCTTTACCGTTTTGAAAGATAACATTATTCTTAATGAATTTCAATTTGAAGATAATTAACAAAATTTTGACTGACCTTCTACAGACACATAGTCTCCTTTAGAATAAAAATCATGGGTTCCCAGGAAAATGTGACCATTCACACCAAACTGTGACATCTGTGTGTGAATAGCATTAGCTAGCTCTTTGTTTAGCGGCGACGCCAACACCGCGCCTGTAACATGACACATTGATACCTGTTTATTGCACATGAGCAAACGAAGCGACCAGCACCGCACACACGAGCCAAGTTTGTCGCACCGCTGCGCTGCGACAAACGCAAACTGTGCGAGAGAAGCGAGCGGGTCTCACTGAAGGCGGCGGCCGACGAGCGGTCTTGATAAATATTTTTTTTTTGTGTAAGTAGGTTCAAAGTACAAGCGTTTGCTTGCACTTTGAACCTACTTACACAAAAAAGAAAAATTACACGTCAATAATGTTTAAAAAACTAAAAAACAATATATCCACATAAGCCTCACATTCACTATTCTTACTGGATATCTTTTTTGGGAACTGTCTTCGTAGTGGTTAAAATTACTATTCAGGTCGAGTTGGTACGGAGGCAAGTTTCAAGGATTGATTTTTATAACCTTGAGGTCTAGAATTGTCGAAACATAAGAGAAACAGCGGAGTTTACCTTCATCATGACACCTAACGAAGGCTTCCTCCCAAATGTCGGGCGTCGTGTGCAGCTTGAGCCAACCGCCTGCTTCAAAGTTGAATAAGTAATCAGGCTTGCATCGCTCAGCGTCTGGAAAAGAAATGAAATGAAATGGAATTTATTTGCAATAATTGTAGTACCTTAGAGATGGTGGGGTGTTTTTAATAATTCGCTAAAACTTACATGCAAAATTATTGATTACATTAATTAAATACGAGTAGATGAAGCTCATAAAATTGGTACATAAATCATGTGTACAGTGGGCTGCATCGATTGGGTATTTGCAAAATTAATTTTGAAGTAGGGTACCCACATCGTGAAGCTGACTGTACAACTTCCTTCAAAATTATTTTTTTATTAAATTAATTATGTCAATTATGTGTCAAATTATAATAGTGAGATTTCAGTGTAAACCTTTAAAGTCTGTATATTCATCTAGTACAAAGCTTTCTGACCCTTAAATGTTCATGTGAGACTTTTTGTAGTGACTCATACCAATACCTAAAGCTGCTTGAGTCTGTTGATATGTCACCCTTTTTACAGCTTCAATCATTAGCCGCACAGTGTCCTTCTCGCGAATCATCAGTGAGTTTGCTTCTACCACGTTTAAACTCACTTAACTAGTTGTAAACAGTGGCACGGGATGGGGCTTCGTCATGAAATGCTAATCGAAGTCCATCGTAACCTTGTTGTTGAGTAAGACCGCAACGAAAGTCATAATAAATCAGTGAACGAAAACGTTCTCTAGTCAAATCCATTTTAACGCACGACAGACACTTTTTAAATTACCGCCAATTTGTAAAAAAAAAATGACATGTGAATTCATTACACATCTACAGATTCCCAAAGAGTTCCTAATTCTTAATTTAATTAAATAAATTTTTCATCGGCTATTTTTCTTACTGGCCTATTCTAAATAATGGCAACACCGTGTCAACAAAACGTCTTGTTTTCCAGTTTTTTTTTTTAATTTTAATAGATAACGTAATTTTAACCCAGTTTTACTAAAGTTTTTCATTCAAAATTAATCCATAGTATAAATACCCACTGAAAAACCATAAAAGAGACCCTATTACACCAAAATGGAAATAAATTAAATCAAAAACTGCCGATTCGGAGGTGACATGACAGTTGTCACCTCCGAACAACAATGAATAAAACAAATTAAACGAGGAAAATGAAGATAGCATGTTGACGAGACAAGCCGCACGTCAAGCACGACCACCACCTCCGGACTCTTCGCTCAGCTCCGCCTCGCCGCCGCCGGTATCCAGCCCCTCTGTGAGCGCTGTGACGACACCGGCCGCGGCAGTTGCGTGGAGCTCGAGCGACGAGTATTTCTCTCCGCCCACGTCGCCACCACCTGCTCGTCGACGGAGAGGACGCCGGCCGCCGGATGGCTTAGGACCTCGAGGCCCAACGGCCTCTGATAGGTCCCAGCTCCCGGCGGAAGTGTGCAGCGCATGAGATGGACGAGATCCATTAATGAAAATGTCATGCGCTCATACTATGGGGCTACAGAGGTAGGAAACAATCTGACCGCGTACCGTGTTCGGCTGCTCTCTCTTTTTAAGGTGCTTGAGCCAGCTGTCAACGTTTCGGCACAACGACTGTCGGATCAGGTGCGAGTCATCCAGCGTAATCATATGTTGGATGACTCTGTACTTGGTCGCAGGCGACCAAGTACAAAGTGAAATGCAGAGTGGCCATATCATCGCCCCCCAGTCGCAGACTGTTGTACATCCGCAACCCAATACAACGCATGCTGACGAAGGCAGTAATGATAGGGCTACAAATGTAAGTAGCCAGTGCAATGAGCAATTGAGGAGTGCTTTGGAGGATGCGATTCAGGAATATCGCTTCATGCCGCCCGAACTTAGGCCACGCTTACCTCGTTTGCCCATGCATAACAAAAATAGGGCGCTGGTGGCGGTCCTGGATTCGCAGTTATCAAACTATTTTGATACCTGCGAAGACCTCACCGATATTCATTCGATTCTGTACTGCGCGGCAGTAGCAGAATGTCGTGTAGCTCACCTCAAATTTGCAAATGACACTAGAGCTACACGACCGAAACCAAACGTACCAGCTTGGCAGTGCAGAATTGAACGCCGTATTGGTGGGGCCAGGACGCTCATCGGCAAACTAATCTGCTTCAAGGAGGGCAATACTCGCCCTAGAGTGATGCGCTTTGTAAGACGGGCATTCTCAGGGACTGATATCAGTCCCCAAGACTATATGTCTTGTGTCACAGAGCGCATCGACTTCCTGAAGCAGAAAGTGTATGTATGGGCAAACCGTATTCGTCGGTATAGGCGGCGAGTAGAGCGATACACTCAGAATCGCACCTTCCAGAGCGATGAAAGGTGGGTTTATAGGGGTTGGGAGCGACCGGACCATGGTGTGACTGAGACGTGCCTACCGGATGATGATGCCATGTGTTCCTTCTGGCGCAGCATCTGGTCGGTACCTGTCAGTCACACCGAAGGTGATTGGACTCGGGAAGTCGAGCGAGCCTGCGATCCGATACCAGAAATGGGGGCTATTACCATCTGCCCCCAAGATGTAGCTCGTGCAATCCGTCCACTACCCAACTGGAAGTCTCCAGGGCCGGATGGACTGCACAACTTTTGGATTAAATGGTTTACAAGATCGCACGCTCGCTTGGCATCTCAGTTTCAGACTACTTTGGAATCTGGTTCGCTACCCCAATTCCTAACGACAGGAATTACCCACCTGCTCCATAAATTAGGTAGCACCGCGGAACCCAAGAACTATAGGCCGATCACGTGTTTACCGACGGTCTATAAAGTTCTTACATCCATTTTGAGAGCTAAAATTAAGAAACACATAGACACCAACTCCATCATGTCTGCCTCTCAAAATGGGTGTAGGAATAGGTCCCGCGGTACTAAGGAGCTACTCCTCATTGATATGACCATTAGCCAACTGGTTCGTCGTTCCCGAAAGGATTTGTCGACATGTTGGATAGATTATAAGAAGGCCTATGACTCGGTGCCGTATACATGGCTCGTGAGGGTGTTAGAGCTGTATAAAGTAGATACAACTCTTCGCACCTTCCTAATATCATATATGCGGCAATGGAGGACGGTCCTTCACTATCCAGGATGTCGAAATATTCATAGGAATAGCGAACCGATAAGGATCGAGCGAGGCAAATTTCAGGGCGATAGTTTGAGTCCGCTTTGGTTCTGCTTAGCCTTGAATCCTCTAAGCACACTGCTGGAGGATTCAGGTCTAGGCTATCGGTCGAGGAGAGGTGGTCAGGTTATATCGCACCTCCTCTACATGGATGACCTAAAACTCTTTGCCCCCAACAATTTGCAACTGATGAAGCTACTGAAAGTAACTCAAACTTTCAGTAGCGCCATCAGGATGGAATTTGGTGTGGACAAATGTGCGGTCATGCATGTAAAGCGAGGTGAGATTGTTGAATCCGTGGGAACCCAACTCTCGGATTCCACAAACCTGTCAACCCAACAACGCTACCTCGGCTCGTAATTCACCAATGGTGATATCCGTTGACTCCAATATGGACTTCATCTCAGCCTGGCTCACCTTCAGACACGAGATGTCCTTCAGCAGCCTGGTGACGTCGACGTGGTCGAAAGTGACCGGCGGCAGCTTGTGCAGCTCCTTTGCTACAAAATCGGGCGCATCATCTGGAACAGTATTCTTCAGCAGATCAATGATGTCCTGCAGACTCTTCTCGCCACCATCCCTCCGGCGAGATGGCATCTGTCCGACTTGGTCGAGCGTTTGGAACAACAGCAACTTGGCACTGCATACCTCTTCCTCTTTGAAGGAGGACTTGCAGATCTGCAAGATTCTGACCTCGTCCATGTAATCGTTGGCATGCTTGACGAATGCCAAAAGCTCGTTAGAAATGAGTTGCTTTGCTGCCATTGCGTAGAAAATCGGGAAACAAGGGAACAGCCGTTTATCCGCCAATACACACCAAAGATCACATTCCTCTGAATAATATCAAGTATGTAGTTAGAACGAGTTGCACAAATTATTTTAATACGAAAAACGTAATATTATAAGCCGTGCGCTCGAGTCTCCGGCGTGAACTTATATATTCTGGACACCTGACTTCCCTTGGAACCGATAAGGATAAGATTTTTATTTGGATCAACCTTGTTAGGTATATCACTAACTTTACTTTAAGTTGCTAAGTACAGTCAGGGAAAATAATATTGAAGCAAATAAATAGACGGTTGCATATTAGAAAATCAAAACTTTCCTGAGCAAATTTTAAAAGAACAACGTACAAATCAACAAAGTTTCAAATAACGATGGTCATTTGATCAAAAGTTCAGCTGACCAAAGTCAGGAATATCAATGTTTAAATTATTTATTACACTATTGACCAAATCGTTTAAAGGTCAAAATGGATTACTGGATAAATTATTAATTATTATCAAATGGATTAACTGAAAAAGGTAAAAATAATATTAATATTAGCGAATAGCGCCTGTATGATACAGAAAGCCTTTGGTCAAAATACCTAAAATGGTGCATCACCTGCGAGCTATTTGTATGAACCCCGAGCGTAAGCGAGGGGCCACCCAGGGTATCAAGAACCTAGCTGACACAAAGGAGCGAGCGCAGGATAGCGCGAGCGGCGACATGGCTGACAGAAAACGAGAGACAATTTAAATGCGAACGAAGCGAGCGCGAGCGCGACGAGCGGAGCGAAGAGCCAGAAATAAATATTATTTTATTAAACTATAATCTCAAATCTTGTCAGGCTTAAGTGATGTAGTATAGTTTGGAAGCAAGTTGAGATATATATAGATTTGGTAGGTATTTACGTCTAGCAAATTTATTCAGTCGTCATTTGTGATTATGTAATTTGATTAGTAATGATTTGATATTTTAAAATTACATCTAGCAACTTTTGATCAGTCGTTCATTTGATGTCACATACATTGGTTTTAAAATTTTTCTAAATAAAACATTTGGTCATTTAAATTTTGTTATTTCGTTTATTGTTCTTTTGAAATTTGCTCAGGAAAGTTTTGATTTTCTAATATGCAACCAAATAGACACACTACTTTATTAGGCACACTGCGCAAATTGGCGTTTTATAACCATTTCATACAACTGTCAGAGAATGACAGTCTTAGGCAACGTCGCCGGTGACATGAACTGGCTAGAAGAGCATCCAGCGCGTCAGTCTGTGGAGCCGAACCTTCCGTGCCCTTCTCCTGCAACCAGCTACGTAGCTGGCTACAGAAGTTCACACACACCCAAGTGGAGAGCTAGTGGACACCAACACCGGGCTGCAGGCAGTCCAGGAAAGCTATGCCATCCTTAGATGGAAGGCTAACCAGACGCTTATTACGCCTGGACAGGAACAGCCTGCACCTGGTGACGGGGGCCACCGCGGAACACTGCGGGACACTCGCTAAACAAACACTTCTACACAATAGACATAATATCGGCATGTGCTCTTGGTAAGCTCAGGCGTCACCCATATTAAGACAGAATCCCTCGGGGCACCCAGGTCTTACACATTTGTTTTTAACGGACCAGGAGACTTAATCAACTTCTGGAGGGAGGTGGGCTGGTTGAAATAGCCACCGACGGCCGCCTTGGCCCACGCACAATGGTCCACCTGAAGGACTTAGTGCGGAAACCAAACACTCAAACGTAGAACATAGATGAAAGTCTTTTGTAATATGAATACACAGACAATTTAAGTTGAACGTCCATTTGCTTAACCATTAATTTCACTGACTTTACACTGGCAATGAAACGTTTTAAAAGTAGTATAAATAATCTTTGTTTATTGCAGAAAACACATGGCATGCTGTAATTTCTATAAATAATTATAATTATGATAAAGTACTCACCAGTTACAAGTAACAAGTATGATAAGCAAACAAAATATAAATTCAACATTGTTGCGTAGGTACCCACTGTAGGTACCTCTCGTTTCGCTGTTGCAGATATAATGTAGGAACTGCTGATAGCTTGCGGTTATATACTGCGTGGTATCGTGAATCCTGAGTCATACTTTCATACATGCAAATACCAATAAGTCTTCTCTGTGTATATGTTCTTGAGCGATCGATAAGATTTGTTCCCGAATTGGATGCTTTTCCCGCCCTGGATTTACGCTGAACATTTTTATAATATGCTAATATTGTCGCCACAAACGTATGTTCCGCTGTCGGAGTTCTTGGACTAGAAGAAGTTTAATTTATTTTCATATTTTTTTCCATTTTCAATGAAAACCGCGCTGCGGTGCGCCTCGCCAGATGTGGGCTGACCGATTGCATTGCACTCAAACAACCAGAAATTACCGAACGCCCATAAAGCGTCGATATTTAAACTGCGCAATACTGATCCTACACGTTGCAATTTAAAAATATGGTAGGTACAATAAAACGTGCTCAAACTTTAAAAAACCGGTAAGTGCCATACATTAACAGTGACATCAAGCATAAAGATATATCTACTGCGGTTGTTTCGTATTCGTTCATTGTGACTGGTAAAACGGGTATTTTTTTGTTGAATCCATGTTTCCATGCTGTTTGTGATGTGTGTTTCCCCCTTGTGTGTGAGGTCAGAAACAAAGCGATACGATATCAATTACGGTTTATTTAACTTTTAAATGTACAACAAATATATAGAAAGTAGGTCTAACAAAGCGACCAGCCAGTAAAACGCGCTGTCGATGTTGTCCGGGTCGGTGGGCCGCGCCGCCCGCTCCTGCCCTCTGCTTCCTCGTGCTTGCCTTCTCCGTGTCCACTTGTCGGCTGTTGTGTGCGTGGGTCACGGCGTATACGCGTGAACATGGCCCCCGCCTTGAAAGCACCCGCTTCCAATGGAGTGCAGTGGTGTCTCGAAGTTGCTCAGGAACCTCCCACATCACCGTCGGGTAGTAAAGGACATAGTTTAGTGTAAGCCCGTCGCTGTTTTGATGTCAGCGACTCTGGAGATGCCATCGTGTTCAGTGAAGGTATTCGTGACTCTGCACACTTTAGTGGTGGCAAGTTGTCCTCTTTTATGAGAACAAGGGTATTTGAACAAGGGTAGGTTTGAGGTCTTGTTCCTTATTTTTCCATTTAGTTCTCATCTGAAGCTCAGACATATATTCCTTCGTCCATCTCTGCCAAAAGTGCTGTCTTAGTTGTTCCACTCTTGCGTAGCGTGACAAGCGTAGTGTTGGCGTAGTGGTGAGGTCATCAGAGACGACTGCAGTGAGTGGCCGACCGATGAGGACATGCGCTGGCGTCAGTGGGAGTGAATCGGTGGGATCAAAGGGCAATGGGGACTCGATTAATGCTAAAACTGTACTGAACTCTTCGTTAGTTAAATTAGCATTACCCACCATTCGACAGAGATGGTATTTGCAAGATTTAACCCCTGCCTTCCATAGGCCACCAAAATGAGGTGCGTACGGCGGAATGAATGAGAAACTAATGCTTTCATTCGCTGTATAATTAATAATAGAATTTTAGTTATCATATACGAATGAACTAAATTCCCTTGAAGCTCCTACGAAGGTTTTCCCATTATCAGAGAATATCTCTGCTAGTTTACCTCGTCTAGATATGAACCTTTTTTAAAGCGAGTATATAGGCGTCGGTAGTAAGACTGGTAACTAGTTCCAAATGAATGCCTTTTGTTGAAAAACATTTAAACAGGCAAATATAACATTTTTCTAGTTTTGCTCCTCTCCCTTTACGGCTAACTATGTCGGTCTGGCATAGTCAACACCGCAACGATATAATGGAAACTCTGATTCTAATCTCTCTCCTGGTAAGTTGCCCATCTGAGGCTTTAGATATTGTTTTGCCTTTTATACGGTTACAGACGACACATTGACAGGTTATCTTTCTAACCAAATTCCTACCACCCACTGGCCACCAATTTTCTCGTAAAGTGGATAAAAGTAGTTGAGGCCCAGCGTGCAATATACGGTGATGTTCGTATTTGAATAACAACAATGTGAAGGTACTCGTATGTTTACTAGACAACACTATAAGTAGGATGTTTCTTATCAAAACAAAAGTCAAAAGAATTTCGTAGTTCTACCCTCATAAGGTTTGTTCATATAAGAATAAATTAAGACCAAATAAGTTACGATTAGATTTTATTGGTAAAAGGAAAGGATTCCTCTTGTGACAAGCGAGACAAAATAATTATTGAATTATTTAGCTCCACAGCTGATAACGCATCAAACGCTTGGTTTGACTTTAATATAGTTCGCGTATTTGAAATAAAGCGCAACACTTAGGACATTGTGCGTTTTAAACGATGTAGAGAAGAGAATATATTGAATAATATTATGTCTATACCTACTTGGCATACCATTGCAGCAGTATTTAATTTAAGCTCGGGCAATTTATTAAAATTTATATCACGACCTTTTTCCCAATTTGAATTAGGTTCACGTAAACAGTTCGGGCCGTGTCACCATAAATCGGAGGTTTGAAGCGCGTCTATATGGACACCGCGCGAAAGTAAGTCTGCTGGATTTTCTTTACCATTTATGTGTAATCATACGTTCACCGTTCAGTAAGCTAAATTAATTGCTACAACCCTATTCTGAACAAATGGTTTTAAAGAACTCGGTGTTACGTTCAGCCAACTTATGACTGTTGTTGAGTCAGACCACAAATAGACTTTGATATAGTACATTTTAAGCGCCTTAATTATTTTATTATATATTCTCGCACCCAACAATGCGCCGCATAACTCATGGCACGGAATACTGACCGGTTTTATCGAAGCTACTTTGCCTTTCGAACATAATAAACGGACAGATAACGCGTCGATGGGACATGTATCTATATACGTGCGTATATATGCACATGCGACATAAGCGGTTTGCAAACTGTCGCAGAAAATGTGAAGTTGTTGCCTATAACGTGGCGAGGGACCCGTAAAGTATGCAAACAATTTAATTTCTCAATGAAAATTTTCCACTTTAGTTCAACGCTTTGCGGAATAAGATCGTCCCAGCCAATTTTAATAATTTTTGTAATATAACCTTTTCAGTAATGATTATTGGTGCTAACAGGCCTTATGGGTCGTAAATTCGTGAGACAATCGATAAAACACTTCTCTTGGTTATGATGACCGTACCTTGTTGATCTTTAAGTTTTGTAAAAAAATGCGTTCATCGCTCGTGTTAAACCAACCTAATCCTTAAGTTTTATTTTGACAGTTTTCAACTACAGACATTTCTTTGGTTGAACTATTTGCTTCAATCGTGTTTGAAGCGTCGCGTCGTGATTAAATACCCATTTACGTAATATAAAACATTCCGAGCCTAAGACTTTGAAAACACTGTCGCAAATATTTCTTAATGTATTTTAGTTATCATGACCCGTAATGAGGTCATCTACGTATATTATCTTTCTTAATTACTTGCGAAATGACGTCATCATTGCATTCTTCAGCGAGCTGTCTAATACATCGCCCGCTGAGGTACGGCGCGGACGCAGTGCCGTACGTCACCGTGTTTAGCTGATATATACCGAGCAGATCTGAAGGATCTTCTCTCCATAAAATACACTGCAAACTAAAAGATGTTTAGGCAGGTATTTATACAGCCTGATCAACGGATCAGGCTGTATAAATACCTGCCTAAACATCTTTTCGACATCGGCACAAACAATGTATCTATGTTGCCTAAATCGTAACAAAATTGAAAATATGTCATTTTGCAAGATAGGACCTGATAATTGAATACCTATCATTTAAAGATTTATCACTGGTTGATTTTGCGCTTGCGTCAAACACTGCTACTATTTTCCCTGACACCGTGATGTGGTAAAAAGTAGGTAGTGTTAGCGATCCCCACATTAAAAAAAAATACTAAATGAAGGTAGACCTAAGATGTTGATTTAGCAGATAGTCGGAAGGGAACAGCGCCGGCGGCCATTATCAATTGGATCGTTACGCCTAACGCTAGCATATTTTAAGCATAACAAACAAAGTTGTAGCCTGGGTATTGAACATAGTATTTCAGGAAATTGGAGACTATAATTTGACCTGACACCTCTCACAGTCAGAAGTGGTAAGAACTAAGAGTGTTGGAAGTTCTCAGGTTCGTTACTTGATATTCTTTTTTCAAAACAAGTTACGGTACTTAGTTGACGTCATGTGTAATTTTATGGTTGATAAAATTAATATTTGGCATGCTTAATGCACATTGCAATAGACACATGTTATGCGCCTTGTGATTTGTTTACTTGTTAAAAGAAGTGCAGCTTTATGAAATAAGTTTATTTTAACACAAAAAACAACAAATTCCGACAAAGTGCGTGGCGTGGGTACCTTAGTATATAGGCAGAAATAAAAGTAGGTCATGTATTGTGTTCGCCGGGTCTGCTTATGTCTGAGTTGAATGGAGAAAATGTTATACCAACTCCTGTTGAAGAAATATTATCTAGGTACCTAGGTCAATGCTACCACGAAAATATACGTAGGTACTAAATGATAACTGTTTATAAAAACAAAATAAAAAGTGTGTGTATGACCTACTTACCTACTAGGTAATATCATATCAATCACTCGTCAATGTTTACGTGCTTCACGTAGGTAGGTACCTACTTACTTATGATTCGTAAGTAGGTATTGTCGGGAATGAGTGAAACGGACTTGTATGACCGCGGGGGCTGCGAGCGGTCGCGGGGAGAGGAGCCGGGACTACGTGCCGCGTCACTGCTGCGACCGCGCCGTCCGCGCCCCGCCGCCATTGGGACGACAGACGCTATAGAGCGCGTACGCGCATCGATTAATAATTATAATTCAATAACAATACGTGCGCGCATCTTACATATAACTATATATTACATATTAAATTCTTTAAGGTCATACAAGTCCGTTTCACTCATTCCCGACATTTGGCGACCGTGACAGGACCCGCGCACACCTTGCGCGTGGACAGGTATAATTAAATTTGATCATGAAGACCGCCGATGTTTTAAAATAATGTGGACATTAAACTATTCGATACTTGTGGATTATTTTATGAGTAAATATTATGAGAAACAACATGAGGAAAATATATGTTGTAGTAGATTCACGTGTCACGTACCTAATAGGTACTTACAATACAGCGGATTAGCCGAGTAATAGTAGCAAAAATACTAAGCAACTTTGGAAACATATTAAATGATAAATGATTTTATTTCTGTAAGTAGGTTTGTACAAACACTTTTACACGTCAATCATATTTTAAAAACTAGATGGGGTCGGCGTTTCCTATCTGACTACTCTGAGAAGAAAGGCCGAAACAAACTCAGAGGTCACAGTCTCTTTTAAAGTCCAGACATAATCTTGGTCAGATCATGTGAAGACCATGTAGATTGGTGTCTGAAACGGTCTTTTGAGGAAAAACCATACAGATTGAGCGGACCTGTCCAGTCAGTGCACGCATTTGTCAGTAATCTTGCCGCTCAACTGAGAACTTAAGGAGCACAACGATTCGACGAACAATACCAAAGAAAGGACATTATGCACATTGGACATTGTGGTCTCCTACTCGTATGATGAGAGATGATAGTGTAGTCCCGTCCGTTTAGTCGATATGCGCCACATATCGACTAAACGGACGGGACTACACTATCATCTTTCGTCATTTTCGGAGGAGACCACAATTTCACATAATTGAAGTCGAACCTTACTTACAGGTAAGCTCCTTTGACTTCCTAATTTGGGTAGGCCGCATAAATTACTCAAGCTGCCAGATCGTGAAACTAACTAAGAAATAAAATTAAAAAAGTAATAAACCACATAATCTTCACATTCACAATAATTAAAAAAATTAATACTTTATTTATTTATTTAATATTTTTTTATTTTTACTTTACAAAGTAAATATCAAAAACGTCACCAATATATCTAAACAGCGTGAATCAAATTCGAGTCTATTGTTGGCTAATCCGTCACCACTCTTATCAGCTAACATTGTAAATATTTTTTTTGTCAATGTTGGGAAAATTCTTGCCGAACAGATTCCGAAATACTGTGACCAACCATCTTTCCAAAAATCAAGCAATTGCTGTAACCCGAAATCTTTTACTATGTTGGATACTGATAAAGATGAAATAACCCGAATTATTTCTGGCCTAAAAGATAGCTGTGTAGTTGGATGGGATAATATAGGCAATAAGACCCTTAAACTCTTTAAGCATATTTTGGTACCTCCCGTAACGCATATAATAGGTTGGGGAAAAAGTATCTTCGCATTTTTAAGAAAATTCTAAACATTTTTTAATATAGTTTATTTACATTTAACTAAAGTATGTAGGTACCATTTTGTTCGATAACTTATTGCCATCTTGTAGGTAGAGACATGATCCCATTGCTATAGACATTTTGGGACTTCTGATCAAAATACCGCGACAAGTGGTTTTGGCAGTCCTCTCGTGATGTTAACCTGACACTGCCTAAAGAATTCTGAAGAGACCGAAACAGGTGGAAATCTGAAGGTGCAAGGTCAGGACTATATGGCGGATGCATTAACACCTCCCAGCCAAACTCTCTTAATTTTTGCTGAGTGGCTAAAGATGTGTGAAGTCTAGCGTTATCATGATGAAAAACCACACCCCTTCTGTTGATTAATTCCGGCCGCTTTCTCTCAACTTCTTGCTTTAATCTCATCAGTTGTTCGCAGTAAAGTTCAGAATCGATGGTCCTGCCTGGTGGTAACAGCTCATAATGAATAATGCCCTTCCAATCCCACCACACACACAGCATCACCTCGTTGCGAGTTAACCCGGGTTTCGCCACAGTCTGTGAAGCCTGACCGGCTTTTGCCCACGACCTTTTTCGCACGTTCTTGTCGTACGTGATCCACCTTTCATCACCAGTTATCAGCTTCTTCAAAAATGGTTTGGTTTCATTACGTCGTTATAAAGAATCACAAATGAGTACACGGTTCATTAGGTTTCTTTCAGTGAGCTCGTGAGGTACCCAAATATCGAGCTTTTTTGTGTACCCGGTTTTTTTCAAATGCGCCAAAACTGTTTTGTAGTCAATTCCCAGTTCTTCAGCTACGTCGTAACTACTGATATGCAGACCTTACTTCACTTTTTAAAAAATGGCATCCATTTTATCTGTAATAGGGCGTCCAGAGCGACGTGCATCTTTGACATCAAAATTTTCGGATTGAAAACGCTTAAACCAAATTTGTGCTACTCTCAAAGACACTGCACTATGTTCATTTAAACATCACGAATTTTTTTCGCGGCCTGCGTTGCTTTTTTATCTTTTTGTAGTAAAATTTTAAAATGTATTGAATTTCTTCATTAGATTCAATCATTTTGACGGTACGAAAAACAAATGAAAATCACACATTTTCCTAATTTGAATTTGGAATTATGTTCTTTAAAATTTAAACTTTCAATGATACCAAAACCAGCCAGATACAAATAGTATAGCCAAAGATATTTTATTACAAGTTCATACATACTATAAAGCGAAAAGACTTTTTCCCCAACCTAATATTTCGAATCTGTCTTTCCGAAGGAATTTTCCCTAGTTGTTTGAAAAAGGCAGTTGTAATCCCTATCTTTTAATCTGGAAGTAAAGGCGTAGTTAATAATTATAGGCCAATATCCATACTCCCCTTAATTTCAAAAATACTAGAGAAAATTATAAACTGTAGACTAGTTAACTACCTAGAAAAAAACAACATCTTATCCCCTGCACAATTTGGTTTTAGACCTAAACTGTCGACAGCCGATGCGGTGCATAGCCTGACTGATTATATTTCAGAAGAACTCGGCAAAGGAAACCAGACCCCGGGAATCTCGATCTAGCCAAGGCCTTCGACACGGTGTCTGTTTCTGTTCTTCTGAACAAATTAGAGGTCAAAGGAATAAGGGGAACGCCGCTGAAACTTTTTTCTGACTATTTAGACCACCGGTACCAATGTGTTCGAATAGATAATATCACGAGCAATGAGCAGAAAAATACTGGTTTTGGTGTACCTCAGGGGAGTATTCTGGGCCCCACCCTCTTTCTTATTTATATTAACGACTTGTGTAATCTAAATATTAAAGACGCCAAAATAATATCAAATGCCGACGACACGGCGTTAATATTTAGCGCCAAAGCCAGTAGCGAACTGTTCGAAATCGCTCGACTAGGTTTTAATACTGTGACTAATTGGCTTCGAAGCATTTTACTAACATTAAATGCCGATAAGACAAAATATATTCACTTCTCCATGCGCAAGCCTCAACTTAACATAAATAACTCTTCTCTATATGCCCATCAATGTGTTAACCGTACAATCACCATGTGTAATTGTCCTCTTATTCACAAAACGAGCAACGTAAAATACCTGGGGGTAATAATGGACGACACAATCTCTTTTAAAAAACATATTGAAAGCCTAGTTAAAAGAGTGCGCAAACTTATATATGTTTTTAAGAAATGCGAACACAGCAGATTTAAAATTAATCACACAAGTTTATTTGGCCCCATGCATAGAGCACTCCGGTCCGCCGGTGGCCCGTGTTGCTCTATGGGCCATATGTCAATCTATAATAATTCAATACTGTATCACTTCTTGGGGTGGCGCACCAATAACTAATTTGCTTCCTCTTGAAAGAGCTCAGAGAGCGATTTTAAAGGTAGCATACTTCCTTCCCTTCTTTTTTCCCACAGATCTCCTATTTAAATCCTGCAATGTACTAACCATTTGCCAGCTTTTCATTATGCACTTAGTGTTAAAACAGCACACCATGCTTGCCTACAATGCCGACCACACTAACAAGAGACGGAATGATCTAGTATGTATATCTAATGCGACCTCAAAACATGTCTTTGTAGAAAGATTTTTAACATTCTTAGGCCCATTCTTGTGCAATAGATTAAATAGAAAACTAAATATCTATAAACTAAATTACTATAGCTGTAAAAAAATATAATTAAATATTTACTAACCATTGACTATGCACAGACAGACGACCTACTTATTGTCTGCAAATAGAACTACTAATATGCTATTTTACTTTTAATTATTTAAGTTTTAATTTAGTTTTAAGTTATACTCACTGTTAAGTGTAACGTAGTAGTAGTAGTGTATTAAGTATTTATGCACTTTTTTAGCCTAAAGCACAGGTTCAACCTAGTTCAGGCAAATTAGCAACTGTGCGCTATTTAAATTGTCAAGATATTCATTGTAAATGTATCCCTTTTTATAAATAAACGTTTTATTATTATTATTATTATTATAGACTACGCACAGTAGCTACGAATTTTGAATACAGCATTAAATTAATTTAAGGTACAGTCAGCGTCACAATGCGGGTACCCCCCTTCAAAGTAAATTTTAATACAACTGGGGTCCCCAATTGATGCAGCACACCGTACCAACTTACCTAGGTTTTGTTTAGGCGTCTTATAGGATTTCCAAATGCTAATTATTTATGAGAACTATAGTATGGGCAGTTGTTTTAACCGTAAATCTATGCTGCGTGGTGGTGGTTTCACAAACATCAAACATTTGAATTTGGTAGAAAGACCTTGAACATTTTGATGAAATAATTTCAAGGCATTTTGCTGATCTCCTTTTTGATAATTACTTATTTTAGAGCAAAAAGATACCTTGTTGTGGTTAAGTGTAGGAATATTCTTACTGGACCTTCTGTTGTCTTACAAACTAGTTTAAATGATTGTCCGGAGTTAACCCATATTCTTCAATGTCATCACCAAGCAGAGAGCTCATGGGGTGTATGTTGAAGAGCCTCCTCGTGGCGCACCTTGGGCAACGTCGGCTCCAATTGCCCACCAGGTTTTGGTGCACAATGGTCCCAGCGAGCTGAAGACGCTTGCCATTGAGAAGAACCACCCAGGAGTGACCGGCCGCAGGGTGGCCATTTCAGAGTCCTCAGGTGGTGAGCCGGTTGCCGCTGGCGGCTCCAATTCGGAGCGAGCGGCCGGGTTTGCGGAGGTTGTGGTAGCCGTGATAAAGGATGTGGCCGTGAAGATGATTAAGTCCTCTAAAGACAAGGCCATATCCACGGCCACGGCCTCCATTATGGCAGCAGCGGAGGCCATTCAACCTGGGCCTCTGTCGGATGGAATGTCTGAAATGCGGGCGGAGGTCGCCCGCTTGACAGCCGCCAGGAGCCTCCGGAGCTGCTCCGGAAGGAGAATGAGGAGCTCTGAGCAGACCTGGCCGGGCTGCATGCAGCCGGCCCCAGAAAGGTGCCGCAGAAGGGGGCGTAGCAGCATGGGCATGAACGGCCCGTGCCTTTGGAAGACCGGGTTCTGACCCTAGTGAGGCAGGAGCTGGCTGCCTTCCAGAGCCGGTTTTCCGCCCTGGAGGCCATTGTCTTGCGCCCCCCACTAGCGGCGAGCCAGCCGGCCGCGGGCCGGCGGAAGGCGGTCTCTTTTGCCACGGTCGCAGCTGCCGCGGCCATACCTGGCTCATCGAAGCAGAGGAAGGCCCTCTCCGTGCCGAAACCCGCGGGGCCGTCCATGCTCAGGGAGGGCGGGGCGGCTATACAGACGATGAGGGCGCTGGCCCTGGCTGCAAGACGGCCGCCCCTACCTCCTATATCTCCTCCGGCCGGCGCCCAATGGCAAGTAGCCGAGGAGAAGAGGAGCGCCAAGGCCAAGTAAGGCGGCAAGGGCGGCCAAAAGGAAGGAGAGGCGGCAGTGGTACAAAGCGCGAAGCGTCGCGACTAGGCTCCGCGCCCCGAAGTCCGCAGCTGTAGTGATTACACTACAGCCGGAAGCGGAAAAGAAGGGCGTGTCCTACCGCGGTGTGCTAGCCTAGGTGGGGAAGGCGGTGAGCCTCGAGGAGATCGGCGCCACCGAGGGCATCCGGGTGTGGCTCACGGCGACTTGGGCCCGGATGCTGGAGATCCGCGGTGTGGCCAGCGGCCCGGCAGCTGACGCTCTGGCCGAAAATCTTAGTGCGTTCTTAAATGCGGACGAGGCCCGAGTGTCCAGGCCCACCAAGTGTGCTGACATGCGCATCCTGGGCCTGGAAGACTCGTTGACGGAGGGAGAGGTGGTGGCCGCCATCGTTAGGACTGGGGGGTGCTCTGCCGAGCAGATGAGGGCAGGCACCCTCCGTCCTGACTTCAAGGGGATGCGAGCCGTTACGGTGAGCTGCCCCGTGTCTGCGGCCAAGAAAATAGCCGAGGGCCGTAGGCTACTGGTGGGCTGGGTCTCCGCGCAGGTGAAACTGCTGGAACCCAGACCTCTGAGGTGCTTACGCTGCCAGGTGGGCCACGTGGGAGCTAAATGCACCTCGGAGGTGGAGCGCAGCCACCATTGCTTCCGCTGTGGTCAGCCCGGTCACAAGGCCGGCTCTTGTAATGCCGCGCCACACTGCACCGTATGTGCGGCAGCTGGCAAGTCGGCCGATCACCGAATAAGGAGCAAGGCCTCCGCTCCACCTGCCAGAGCCAGGGGCAGGGGCAAGCCTTACACCACCGCCGTCACTGCTGCAGCCACCGTCACTGCCGCCGCCGCTGCCGCCTCGACCGCCATCGTCGCTGCCGTTACCACCGCGGCGGCCCGCGGCGGGGCCCTCACAGAGGGCTCGGGAGTAGGCTGACATGGAGTGCCAATAACGGCAGAGTAACCCGCCACATACTTCATACCAACACAACCCATGAATCAAGAATTTATAATGTTATACGAGAGTGGATCATACCTCGAATTTTAAGTTAAATCAGATTACAATGCGGTTTGCTGCAAGTTAAAAAGATATATATAGGTAATAGGTAATACGGCTGGTGTCCGCAACTCCACCTCAATGCGCGTATTTTGCGTACGGAAGATATATATATATATATATATTAAATACTTAGACCTGTCCCATAACATTGTACATAATTATTATGTGTCTGTTACTTTGTATACTGCAACCCAATCAAAGTTAATCTAATTCACGTCAAGTGAAAACATTTTTTCACAGGCCATACCTTTTGTTTTCTTGGTTTATATTTATGTTATTTATTTATTAATAGTTTTGTGGAATGAAAATGCAGAAGAATAAAAACAGTATCTTAGTACTCTTAGCCAAAATCTAAACACAAACTGCTTACTTACATAATTAATTCATGATAGGTAATTAACAACAATTTCATTATTATCTCAATAAACTCCGATCAGCAGCAAGTGAAATAATTTTTATTTTATTTATTTATTTAAAATTATACAAATAACACCTTAACAGCTATAACGCCAATGCGATGTTATTACCAAGATACACATACCTATAACTCACTTACAAAAATACAATTAGGAAAAAGAACAATTAACATACATTGAAAAAATAAACAAAAATACCCACAATTTACAATCATGATCACTAAAGATTCTCAATGCACCTTAGTGCTACTACTGTGAACCTCATCAGACTGCAGTGAAATATATCTACCTCATCTGAAATAATATTTAACAGTTTTATGGCGCGTGACAAGGGGGCAAACTTGTTCAGGTTAGTCCTAGAGGATGGCTCCTGCAGCGTAGTCGTGGGGCGACGCGCACCCCCGCAACCGGGTGGCGCGCGCATCCCCAGCTCTGCTAACAGATCGGGGTGGTGCAGCCAGCCGCGCAGCACCCGAAACACGAAGCTACACAGAGCGACGTCCCTCCGCACCGCCAGCCTGCTGTACCGTACCATCCCTATAACAGAGAGAGTCGGGTACATGAGCGGGAAGAAGGGATAGACGCCGTACTGCTTAAAAAATAAAAACTGAGTGAATTTGTTTTGGATTCTTTCCACCATTAGACTATATTTGGCCTCATGGGGGTTCCACACGATCGCACTCGTTACAAGACGGCTCCGTACCAGCGCATTGTATATTATTCTAACCACTGCCGTATTATGAAAGTCTTTGCACTGCCTAAGTATGAATCCAAGATTTCGGAAGGACTTGCCGCATATGTCCAACATGTGCTCACGAAACATTAATGCTGGTACCATCTCCACCCCCAGGTACCGCACATGCGGGACTCGTGACATGACTGCAGTTTCCATCTCATACTGATGCAGCAGTTGTTCCCGCGCGCGAGTGTAGCTCATTATACAGCATTTGGAAACGTTAAAACCTAACTTATTATCTAGGCTCCACTGCACCACCCTATCAATATCCTGTTGAAGCCGTTCACAGTCTGAAGTATCTGCTACCGACAGGAACAACTTGAGGTCGTCTGCGAACAGCAGACACTTCGCCTCCTTTACAACTTCTGGTTGATCATTAACCATCAAAATGAAGCCCATTGGACCGATATTGCTACCCTGACTCACCCCCGAAAACGTGAAATAAGGATTGGAGACGTATCCACCATATTCAACGTACTGCCGGCAATCGCCAAGGTAGTTCATGAAGAATCGCAGAAGGTGCGGTGTGAAACCAAATGCCGCAAACTTAGCCAATAGCACATCGTTGTCGACGGTGTCGAACGCCTTCTGAAAGTCGAAGTACGCAGTGTCCACCTGCCCCCCAGCGTCAACAACTGGCGACAGGTATGTCATGAAAGACAACAAGTTACTCCCAGTACTTCGACCCGTCTGGAAACCGTGTTGAGCATCGGTCAGCCGAGAAGTTACCTGATCTGATATACACTTGTGCAACACCGACTCGAACACCTTATATGATATCTATACCTAGACGACATTTTAATTATAATAGAAGACAAATAAGACACTATATTAAAATGATTAATTATTTTATTTTAGACACACTTTCCATCACTCTATACCTGTTACCTATCTATGACTTGAAGTCATTAACGATCATCATAATTATGATTTTTCAAACATTTTTTACTAAATATAATATAATAACTGTTAGTGCAAAAGAACATAGTTTGCACTTTAGGAATCAGCTGTTAGTTAAATATTGTAACATATCCTCACTTTAACTGAATTTCTTATATCTCTGTTCTCAGATTGACAAAATCCGCAGAATTTTCAGTGAAAGGTTGATAGTATAAATCTGCTATTAATTGACACCACTTTCATCTTTTTACACTTAGGCCCAAGATTGTATGTAATCGTTTCAGTCTCCTTTGGTTTTAGTGCATAGCGGGTGCAACTTTTTTGAGCGACGTTTATTTTTGACAAATTCATATAAATACGTGTTGTTTTTTACAAATATACAGGCTTTATAGAC
Organism: Brachylomia viminalis; assembly: GCA_937001585.2. Taxonomy (NCBI): domain Eukaryota; kingdom Metazoa; phylum Arthropoda; class Insecta; order Lepidoptera; family Noctuidae; genus Brachylomia; species Brachylomia viminalis. The sequence continues at coordinate 2,050,696 of OW443298.2, forward strand.
AATGGTGATGGTACAGTCAATATTTTTAAGTTTTGGAAATTTGGCTTGCATGAATCCGTTCGTTTTATTTTACATACCTATATATAGCTTGAATACATTTTTAGAGGCGACATTTCAAGTAAATTGTGTATGGTCATATTAATGGTTTTTGGCTTCCTAAAACCAACTTGCTAGTCTCAAAAAAAATATTTTTCAAAGTATTTATAAATACCATTATAAATAACTTTCTTGAAGATCTTTAAAAAATCGGTATTAAAACTACAGGTCTATAATTAGTTAAATTTGTTTTGTGAAATTCAAATTCATTTGTTTGTCCAAATATGGTACAATTCATGGTCTTAAATTAATAGATAGTCTCATCACATTCTGCCACGTGGGGCGCGCAAATATCAGTTACACAAATAAAATTATTGCAATACAAAAATAAAAATATTAGGTTAATGTTGATGCTATTGAATAAATAATTACGAATCTAAATTACAATATGAGTTAAGTCAGTCAAAATATTGTCTACGTTAATGTATGCTGATGTGTGTTTGTTCAATGTCAAACTATCAAAGAGAGATTTCAAAGTATCAAACATTACAATTAAATAAGGATGTCACAGTATAATTCAAAAAGTCGTTTAAATTATAATAACATTTTGTACATGGCAACTCTTTCCGTCTTATTACAAAAAAGTACTTAAGTACTGGTTTAAACCAAGACTAAAAGGTCTAGGATTGTTACGGTATTAAAGTTAGTACCAGCATCAAAATGTGTTTCAATTACAAAACGAAGACTATCCGAGGATCAGATAGTACCAAAGAAAAACCATGATTTAAATAATATCCACAGATAACAAACAAAAATGGCCTTCTTTCATTCGTTCATAGAGGATTTATTTGAAGCAACGTTCTGTTTCTCTAAATATTGATATTATAATAACACTTGGGATGCTTAAATAATTATTTATCAATACAAAAATATTTCATAAATTGTTCTTTGTTTATGTTACAATATATTGAACAAGCACAACTTGTACTTTTGACGCGCTTTTTATAAACAAGTTGTCATATTTTTTAACACCTCTAGCGTGAAGTGGAGTGCATTAAATACGGCGCGGCGCGCGTAACTTGAGATTGAGAGTATTGAGACGAATGATTTTGTTGCGTTTGCGTCCTCTAATAATAAATAATTAAATGCACTTCATAATTTTACTCATTGTTCTTATTATTACTGATAAGTGGTTTGTTCGTGAGTGGTTGTGTTAATTCGTGATCTAAAATTAAAATGGAACAACAAAAGAAAAAACGTGGTGAAAACTGGAGTTCTGAAGAAAAAGTTAGTAAACCAGGGATTTTTAATTGTTATTAGGTAAGCAATGCTTTGTTTCATCTTATTTCGACTTGCTAACGCGATTTTCTTATTATTATAGGACATAATTACGTCAACTTATTGCTCAATCAGGACATATTATAGAAGACAAGTCCACGAAAACAGTTGCCCAGTTGCGCAGTGCGCAAACCACTTAATGGGCATCCTCGAGGGTCGTGGGATAAATCCTCACGTAAAACATCCACAATTTTTTCTCCAAAACGTTTTGTGAACCTGTACTTATACCTAAAATCTTCGTCACTCAATTCAAAAGGATTCACACGATGACGATTTCGGTAAGATGGCCGAGACGTCTCCAGCATAACCAAATCTTCCAAATCCATCATGTCAATCATATTAATATCCATTTTTAACGATTTGTAAATAAAAAGACACAATAATAATCAACGCTAACCTCAAAATAAATTAGTACCGAAGTTAGTCCAATAGTTAAACTAGGGGTCTCGGCAGTTTAAATTTAGTACCGTAGATAGTTCTTGAACTAGTGATAAACTTCATTTTATAATAACGTTTTATTTAGTCATGGTTTAAACCTAGTAACAATCCTAGTACTAAATTTAGATCGTGTTTTGGAATAAGACGGTTTAAGTTCATGAATAAATCATCAAATAAAGTCAAAACCATGTGGAATATTGTAAAGGAACGGACAAACAAAACAACAAAAAAAGAGAAGAAAAAAAAAATAACACTATTACCACCAGGCTTTTGGGGGGTACTTGGTGCCGGCGGCGAATCTTCAACACACGGGGAAGGGTCACGGTTCCAGTCACCGATCATCCTTGGTGGTTGGTGAAGGGAACCGGGCTATATACGGATACGGCCACTCCCCCTCTGCTTACAGAGGAAGGTGAGTGGTCGTGGACGGGGGACGGAGCGGTTTGACCGCCGTGGAGGGAGCGGGCTCGGTGTGCACTAACCCTGCCGCCGGGCTGGCACGAAGAAGTCTCTTCCTGCCACCGCTTTAATCTCGTAGCCCCGAAGACTGTACAGGTCATGTCTCTGACTTTTGACGGGGGTCGAGGGTCTTGGCTTAACCGCCCGGACCGCGAGGAAGATCAACCTCTATAAAAAATTCCCCAAACCTCTAAGCGGCGGCGCACCGTGAGGGAGGTTGTAAGCTTGGCTGATGGGTAGCTTGATTCAGTCGCTAGTGCGAACCACGCAAATTTTGAGTCAATAAATAAAGTTCTTACTCGTGGGATCAATTATGGAAAAGTTAAAAAAAAACCAAAAAACCGAAGAGGGGAGGAGTGGTGCGGGGTCGGAGCCCCACACCGCGCCAAGTGGCGCGAGCACGGGAGGCTCATTGAGCAACCGCCGCGCGGAGGAGTTGGCCGCTGAAACTAAGAAGAAGAATATCAGGTTCGTCAGTAAGCGGCCAAGATCAGTGGACGGCCAGGGGTCGTCCTCTGATGGCGAGAGAGCCTCGGCTCGAAAAATCCCCACCGGTAGGCGGGGAGGGGGGGTCCAAGAGTGAGGCAGGGGGAGGGGGCTCACAGCCCGGGAGGCAGTGGAGCTAGCGGAGGAACCCGCAAAGGAGGGGGTGAATGGTCGTGCAGTCGCTTCGGGGCCCTCGGGCGACGAGGCGAGCCTGTCGAGTGGCCCCGACGACAACGGCGACGATGACAATGAGGCCTGTACAACCAGCCTCAAGGAGGTATTGGAGGCTGAGCTTCGGAAGGTGACCCTGAAGAAGATCAAGTCGTCCAAAAGCAGGGCCGTGGTCGCGGCAACGGCCTCCATCATGGCGGCGGTGGAGGCGGCCAAAACTGACGGGCCTTCGGGCGGCGAAGTGGCCGAACTGCGGGCGGAGGTCGCTCGCCTGACGTTCGCCATGAAACTTCTCCGGGAGGAGAATGGGAGGCTCAGGGAGGACCTGGCTGGCCTGAAGGCCACCGGCAGCGGGCAGGTGCAGGCGGAACAGGAGCCAAGCCAGCCCGTTCGGCCAAGCCAGCCCATTCCGGAGGAGAACCAGGTCCTCAATCTGGTTCGGCAGGAGCTGGCGGCCTTCCAGGCGCGGTTCTCCGTCCTGGAGGGCATAGTCCTGCGCCCACCACTAGCGGGCAGGACAGCACCGGGGCCGAGGGTGGCTTCGTATGCGGCTGCTGCGGGAGCCGCCGCCCCTAAGCCCGGGTCGTCTGGCCGGGCCCAGCCGCCGGCCAAACCGGCGTCGTCAGGATGGGCGGGTGTCTGGCCGACCAGGTGAAGGCAGGCACCATACGTCCGGACCCCGCGGGTATGCGAACCGTAACGGTAAGCTGCCCCGTGACGGCGGTGAAAAAGATTGTGGAGGGCCGAAGGCTTCTGGTGGGCTGGGTTTCGGCGCAGGTTGAACTGCTGGAACCCAGACCTCTGAGGTGCTTCCGATGCCATGTGGGCCACGTGGGAGCTAAATGCACCTCGGAGGTGGAGCGCAGCACTCTCTGCTTCCGCTGCGGTCAGCCCGGACATAAGGCCGGCTCGTGCGAAGCCGCGCCGCACTGCGCAGCATGTGCGGGTGCTGGCAAGCCGGCCGATCATTGGGCGGGCAGTAAGTCCTGCGCTCCACCCGCCGGAACCAGAAGGAGAGGCAGGCCCTCCGCCGCCGTTGCCACAACCACCGTCACCGCGGCCAGTCCCACTGCCACCGTTGCCGCCACTGCCGCCACCCGCGAGGAGACTGAAATGGAGGAGTAACGGCTCCATTGAGACTCCTCCAGGCGAACATCAACCACTGCGCCTGCGCTCAGGACCTGTTGCTCCAGAGCATGGCGCAGTGGTCGATTAACATTGCCGTGGTCGCTGAGCCGTATTTTGTCCTGCCCAGGGATGACTGGGTTGAGGACCTGAGCGGCTCAGTGACCATAATTTCATCGGCCGCCGCCGGCACCCCATCCCTCGAAGGTGTCACGAAGGGACAGGGGTGCGTAGCAGCACGGTTCGGGGAGATAGTAGTAGTGGGAGTGTACTTCTCTCCGAGCCGAACTCTCGCCGAGTTCCAAAAGTCTTTAACAGAGTTAAGTGTCGTCGTCGCCGGGTACCATCGCTTCCCCGTGCTAGCCCCGCTCTGTCACAGCGTGTCATTGACTGGCGCGTCATGGAGGAGGTGGAGACCTACTCCGACCACCGGTATATCCGGTTCGACGTCTCCGCCCAGACCTCTAGCGCGCCGGTCCAACAGGCCCCGAGTGGTCCGCGGTGGGCGCTGAAGCAGATGGACCGGGAGCTACTCCTGGAAGCCTCGATCGTGCAGGCCTGGGTGTCATCACCGGACAGGCCTGCCGATATTGACGATGAGGCGGAGTGGTTCCGGGAGGCCATGTCCGAGATTTGCGACGTGGCAATGCCCCGAGTCCGTCCAGGAAGCGCCCGACGTCAGGTGTACTGGTGGTCGCAAGAGCTGGAGACGCTACGCAAGGCGTGCGTCGCAGTGCGACACCTGTACTCCAGGCACCGTAGGCTCCGCATCCGCCCTCCGGATGCGGAAGCGATGGAGGCGGAGCTGTACGAGGGATACAGAGCGGCGAAGACCGCCCTCCAAGAGGCTGTCCAGCGTGCCAAATATACGGCCCGCGAGGAGTTGGTGGAGACTCTGAACGGAGATCCATGGGGGCGCCCTTACAAAATGGTGCGGAATAAACTCCGCACCTGGGCCCCCCCGCTGACGCAGAGTCTCCGCTCTGTTCCCTTCACGGGGGGAGCATACTCCCCCGCCCATGGCTCCGCCGCTCGCGGTGCCTGAAGCGGACCACGCGGACGACGACGACACCCCTGAAGTGACCGGGGTAGATCTGAGAGTGGCGGTAGGTAGGCTGAAGGCCAAAAATACCGCCCCAGGACCCGACGGCCTGCCAGGGAAAGCCTGGGTCCTGGCCTCGACGGCTCTTGGGCCTCGACTGGAGGCGCTCTTAAGCGCATGTATGGAGAGAGGCCAGTTTCCACTCCGTTGGAAGACGGGGAAGCTGGTCCTCACTCGGAAGCCAGGGCGCCCTGCGGACTCTCCGTCCGCATACCGGCCCATTGTGCTGCTCGACGAGGTCCGCAAGCTCTTTGAGAGAGTAATTGCAGGCCGCCTCGTCGGGCACCTGGTGAGGACGGGGCCGGATCTTGCGGATAGTCAGTTCGGCTTCCGCAAGGGGCACTCGACGGTGGACGCCATCATGCGCGTTAGAGCCCTCACGACGAGGGACGCCGTGTCTCGGGGCGGGGTTGTCGTGGCGGTGTCACTCGACATCGCCAACGCATTTAACACCCTGCCCTGGAGATGCATTGGGGAGGCACTCCGGTATCACCGGGCGCCAACCTACCTCCGTCGAATAGTCGAGGCATATCTGACGGACAGAGCCGTCATCTACCCCGGTCGCGATGGGGAGTGGAACCGGCGAGAGATGTCGTGCGGTGTCCCACAGGGATCGGTACTAGGGCCGCTCCTGTGGGACATCGGTTACGACTGGGTGCTGCGGGCCGACCTCCCTGATGGCGTCAGCGTGGTGTGCTACGCTGACGACACGCTGGTCCTGGCGCAGGGGAGGTCGCATCAGGCGGCGGCTGACGCGATGACACGCGGGGTTGCGATAGTCGTGGAGAGGATCCGGCAGTTGGGTCTCGAGGTGGCTTTGCACAAGTCCGAGGCCATGTCTTTCCATGGGCCCCGGAACAGGCCACCATCGGGATCCCAACTAACGGCAGGAGGGGTTCACATCGGCGTCGAGTCCACGATGAAGTACTTAGGACTCGTGCTCGATAGCCGGTGGACCTTCGTGGAGCACTTCCGACGTTTGGCCCCCAAACTGGAACGGACTGGGGCCGCCCTCAAGCGGCTCCTGCCCAACCTGAGGGGTCCAAACGCCTCTTGCCGGAGGCTTTACGCGGGGGTCGTGCGGTCCATGGCTACATATGGGGCCCCGGTGTGGGCGCGTTCACTGCGGCGGAGAGCCGCCCACTATCTGAACGCGCCCCAAAAGGTGGTAGCCGTAAGGCTGATCCGGGGCTACCGCACGATCTCGGGCGAGGCGGCAAGCCTCCTTGCCGGACTGCCGCCGTGGGATCTGGAGGCGATAGTCCTCGCGCGCCTGTATGAGTGGCGCGCGGAGGCACTACGCCGGGGGTAAACCCCGCTTCCGCGGCAAATCGCGGCGGAGCGGACGGACCTCCGGCGCGATCTCATGGTGGCATGGAAAGAGCGACTGTCGCAACCCAGCGCAGGGCACGCCACGATAGCGGCGGTAAGACCCCTCTTTGAGGAGTGGCTAGAGAGGCGTCACGGCGTCCTCACCTACCACCCGACGCAGGTCCTCACCGGACACGGATGTTTCGGGAGGTTCCTGCACATCATCAGGCGGGAGGAAACGCCCGGGTGTCACCACTGCGATGATCGCCCCGAGGACACGGTGGAGCATACGGTGGGGGCCTGCCCTGCATGGGCGGAGCACCGCCGTGTCCTCGTAGAGGCGATCGGCAGCGGCGGCAACCTCTCACGCCCAGCCCTTTTTTTTTTTTTTTTTTTTTACGGGGGGAAATCCTCATGGACTACCTCCGCCTGGGGAAAAGGCGGAGGGGTGTGCCGGACTCTTACCGGCTAAAACCACCCCGGTGTCTCCTAGCACGTGCGCGCGGGGCCGCGGGAATCGAAATTCTTCCGCAGCCCCACACTAGTGCTGGCCCGGTCTGTCCGGGCCTCGTCTCCTGCACGGGGTAGTGAGGTGTTTAACTACCCCGTGCATCACCTCAGAGGCGCGCGCCGACACCCGCGCGTGCCTTCTCCTCGGGTCCATCAAATAGGGGGCGAGGACTTCCCCAAGTCCCACGCCCCTGGACCCATTCATGGGGGCCGGAAAAGGGCGTTGTCCGCCCTTCTCCTGCGCCCGGTGCGCCTTCTGCGGCCGGGAAAGGGAGTCGAGATCTCCCTCTCCCGTTCCGCAGTTTCCTTCTGCGACATCACGTCCTCGCAGAAGGACACCACCGCGTCCCACGACTCTGCGCTACCGACCATCCTCCGCACTACGGCCGGCAGCGACAGATCGCCTCCTACTTCATTTGTGAGGACACGGCGCTGCTCCTCCCAAGCTACACACTCGGCGAGCGTGTGTTGCGCCGTGTCCTCCCCGCAATGGACGCAATGGTGGCACCGAGCGTCCGGCTCCCTGCCTATGCGGCACAGGTACTTGCCGAAGCAGCCGTGCCCCGACAGCACCTGCGTCACCCTAAACGACAGGGAGCCGTGCCTTCTCCCGAGCCAGTCGTCGAGTACTGGCCGGATCGCCTCGACGGTAGCGAGGCCGGCGGTAGGGCGCAGAAGCCTTAGCCGCCATTCCGCCACCAAGACCTGATGGAGCTCCTCTCGGCGCAGCGCGATCTGCCGCTGCACCGGCCTCGAGCCCCGTGCCCGCTCTTCCTCGCGCCATCGATATAATGACGCGAGTACTTTCGCCTCTAGGTCCCAGGGCGGAGATCCGGCCAGGACACAAGCCGCCTCGTAGGAAATCGTGCGGTACCCGCGGACGACTATGACGGCCATCGCCCTCTGCGGTTTGCGCAGAACTCACGCCCAGCCCTGGTTCAAGCCATGGTCCGGGGCGAGGGGGAGTGGGAGGCAGTCACCTCCTTCTGCGAAGCAGTCATGCTAGCGAAGGAGGTGGCGGGACGGGAGAGGGAGAGAGTCTCCCGTCCAAGCCGCCGCGGTGGACGCTCCGGGCGTCGGGAGCCGCGTGACGACTCCCGGCCACCGTAGGCGCGGGCCTGCGGGCGGTGAGTAATGGGTAGCTCACCGTCCGATCAGGACCAGGCCCGTGCTGGACGCGCGCCTCAAAGAGATGTCAGCATCGAAGAGGGGGCCCACTAGGGCCCAAGCCTGCCGGGAAAGCGGGATCATCCGAAAGGGGTACCGCTGACCCGGAACATAAAGGGCCAAGGAAGAAACACGGGTGGGTTTTAGTCAGTAAGAGTCTGACACTCCCTTCCGCTCCACCCAGAGCGGGAGGAGTCATATGATGATTTCCCATCCTCAAAAAAAAAAACCAAAACAAGTAGCTAACGTTTTCAACAACTTTTTCGCATCCATTGGGGAAAATTCCACCCACACATCCGGCAGTGTACAGAGAGAAATATCAGTGATTAACCCTACTGAAAATACCATGTTTCTTACCCCAGTCGACGGATACGAAGTAAACCAGATCTTAAAAAACCTTAAAAATAAAAATAGTCACGGCATAGACGAACTCCCTCCGACTCTGTTCAGACAGTGCGCTGATGAACTTACCTTTCCGTTCTTTAAATTAGTAAATCGATCCTTCGAAGAGGGCTCCTTCCCCAGTTAACTAAAAAAAGCTATCCATAAAAAGAACGCAAAAACAGACCCAAGTAACTATAGACCAATTTCCCTTGTTCCTACAGCATCCAAAGTCTTCGAAAGAGTAATGTGTGATCGTGTATATTCCTTTTGGTAAAAAATATAAAATTTTTGATGACTGCCAAAATGGATTTCGCAGAAACAGATCTACAACGCTAGCTGTTTATAAATAAATCCAAGAAGCACTCAATGTTATAAATAATAAACAATATGCCATAGGGATATTACTGGACATGACCAAGGCCTACGACAAAGTGCAATTTAAAATATTATTAAATAAGCTATACGGAATAGGTATACGCGGAAAAGCCATGACTGGTTCGCATCATATTTAAAGATAAGATAAGATATTTTATTTGCTTAAAAGATAGAGAACAATTAGTTGAGATTGAATATTTATTACAATCAAAAAACAAAAGAAGCACAGCTCATTAGATCTGTAACAAGCCAATTCTCGTACTTAAAAAACGTTCAAATTCAAGTCGCAATCTCATCTCAGCGACAATCAATGTCAAAAACCTGTCAAAAATGTATGGAAATTGATTGTAGTTTTGACAGATTGAGACTGAGATTAGAATGCGAACGGTCTTAAAAATACGGGAATTGCCCCTCTGATGTTAAATCAATACATGCCTCAATTCCCCAGGGTAGTGTTATAGGTTGCCTCCTTTTCCTTATATATATAAATGACCTCCTCAAAACCATAGACGGGGCCATGTGTACTTTTTGCGGATGATATCTCGATCCTGACTTCATGCCAAACAAATGCTAATTTAAATGAAAAACTTACGACTATTCTTGGAAAAACTGCAAACTGGATGAGCGACCATAACCTCGAAATAAATGTTACCAAAACCAAATTAATAGCGTTTCATCCCTGGCAGAAAAATAAAATAAATATAGATTTTACTTTTAATCAACATACATTAGAAACAGTTAACAATTTCATCCTCCTAGGTTTAACAATAGACACTCATATAAACTGGAAAACACTTATACAGATAGAAAAATCAAAAATTTCAAAGTTTTCATATGCTCTCCGCGAAATAAAAAAGACTACAAACCTACAAACCGCACTAGTCACATACTACGCGTATGCCCATGCCTGGTTTAACTATGGCATCATCCTATGGGGAAATAGCACAGACGCTCCCTCCTTATTTACCCCCCAAAAAAGCTCATACGAATAATCACCAATAGGTATAGAACCAACAGATAGTTGCAAACCTTACTTTCAAAAACACAAGATTCTCACCTTAGTTGGTATTTATATCTTAGAATTGTGTAAATTACTCCGTAAATATCCAGATTCTTACAGCACACGGGGAGACATACATACAAATTATTCTTTTTGCCATAAAAATAGACTAAATTTGCCCCCGTCCCGCCTTAAACTACATTCATCTAGTCCATATTCAATGTCAATAAAAATATACCTATAATAAATTACCAGAACACATAAAACAACAAAATAAAACCCGTATATTATTAAATAAACTAAAGCTTAATTAAAAAAAGCTATTACACAGTACAAGAATATCTAACAGATAAATTCAATAATAATAATACATAACTATGAATAATCGATATTTATTTTAATATGTAAAATAACAAAATTAATATAAAACAATACCTACCTAATAAATATACTACATTAATAACAATAAAAAAAATATATTAAGCGATTAATGAAATAAGCAATATTAAATATAATTATATAAATGATAAATGAATAGATATACCTGTATATAAAATATTAATAGAATAAGTGAATGAATGGAAATATAAATACATAGGTAATATAGGATATAAAATAATTCTAACTTAAGAACAAAGAAAATTAATAAAGCGCTCTTCCTCTCTCTACTTATTTATAAATTTGCTGTGCCCGACAGGGTCCATAATTGTTTCTATTATTTTTCTTTTATCTACCTGTAATTACATTATGGATTGCAATAAACGATTTGAGATTCCTTTTAAAACCCATTTAAATTTAACCGTTTGATTTGCTTTGGGATTTTATTAAAAACTTGCATGTATACACATAATCTATTTTATCACCATCAGCCATCTATTTTATGGAATGGCTTGATGATAGAAACATTTAACTTTCGCAGAAATATATTTTGAATACACATTTTTATAATGTCATTTAATAAAGGTCTTGGTATAAGAGGAGCCACTGCTGTGTCAATATCATCTTAACCTGTGTTTATAAGGTTGTTAATTATATAACAATGTTCTTTGGTATGATTGGTTCCATAAACATAGATTTATGCGCTCCTAATGGTATTGCACAGGTTTCGCTTGTCCCTGGTGAAAAATACCTGTATTGTTTTTGGAACATACCATCATATTTGATATTATTAACCTAGTGCAAGGCTTAAGGGCTTAGTTTTTCGAGACAGTGCCAAGCGGTTGGTCGACTCGTCACGTGATCAGAGGGCTAGCCTATTTTTTGACCAAAAAATCAGCATTGCCATACAACGTGGCAATGCTGCCAGCCTTTTGGGCACTTTTCCTGTTGACAATGATGCGGACAATGTTTTTGCCCTATGATTCTTTTCCCTCCCTTATTATATACTTGTACGTATTATTATTTTAAGACTGTTAGGTTTTTAATCAAATAAAAATGTGAAGTAAACCATATAATTTCCTTGTTTTCTGGAATCCACCTCATTTCCGTCTCATTTTATTTTGATTGAAAGGTTTTTAGGACTAATATAACAAAAATAATTTTAGTAATAACATAACCCACAACGCTGTCCACAGGTAGATATAAAAGTTTAGAAAAGATAATAAGTGTAATCGCTAGGAGCATTAGTAGCAGTACGTGCAGTAACTATTTGTATAATACACAGTAGTAAAGATATTAGTCTATAGCAATAGTTTATATTCAGTTATAGACTACATTTTTTTTTAGTTTTGAAGGAATACAAATATTGACAAAGATTACAAATCATCAACCTTGCCAGAATCATATTTTAAATTATAAAATATGATTCTAGCGAGCCTGACGATTATTAGAGCGGCTACAAACATGGGTTTTGTTTAATAAATATGAGCGGGTGAGGCTTTTAAATCTATTCATTGGACGATTGAAAATCATCACGTAAATTTGTGATACAACCGTGTTTTGTTTACTTGTGTCGATCACAAGATGAGCAACAGTGTTGGCAGGCGGCCACCTGTCACTCAACAAAAGCTATGTATATTGGCCAACAGGTAGACATCTCACTTTGACGATTCATTGAGAATTAATCAGAGCTAATTAAATACTTTAAATCCATTGTTGGTGTTTGAGTGAATGAAAGTCATCATCATTTGTTCCCTTTATTGATAATTAATTGACCATTCTTATGTTCTTCTAATTGGCCTACATAGAAAGACTAAGTATAATGAGTCAGACGTTGGATCAGGCATGATCATGGCTTGGGCACCCCCACTCACCGAGAGCCTACAGCCTGAGCTGCTTGAAGAAGTGGTCGCAACCCTCTTCCCTGTTACAGAAGATCATGTACTGCCGCCGATGTCTTTGCCCACAGCCATGGAGTCGGAGGACGAGAAGGTCGGTAGCGTCCCTGAAGTGACACAACCGGAGATAGAGCCCCAGCTAAGAGGACTTTACTCAGCTTGCCTTGACAGGGCCAGTTACCTGCTCAGTGGAAAATAGCTCATCTGGTCCTGCTCCGAAAGGCACGAAGCCCGGCAGACTCACCGTCCGCTTACCGGCCTATAGTGTTGCTAGACGAAGTGATTAAGTTTTTCGAGCGCATATTTGCAGCCCATCTCGTCCCCCTACCTCCGCCACAACGTTGGGGATTATTTGGCGGAAAGGTGTGTCAACTACAGGGGACGCCATGGCGGGGTTTGTTGCGAGATGAGGTGTTCGGCAGTCCTCTGTTGTGGGCCTCTCCTGTGGAACATCGGATATGACTAGGTGATGAGGGGCGAGCTCCAACCGGGAGTAAACCTAACGTGTTACGTGGATAACTCGCTGGTCACGGCTCGGGGGAGCTTGCGCAAGGAGGAAGCGTTGCTGGGGTGCCTGGCAGAAAACCTCCCCGAGTGCTCAGTGACTGCTGGTCCTTTTGTTTTCTTGAGGACGAGCAGGCGCTGGGCCGGTGCACCCTGGGTGCGGGCAACAGTCTCCTCGTGAGGGGTGGGAAAGAGGAGATTGTTGTCCGTGGCGAATTTCTGCCGGAGCGGAGGAGTCGCTCCCGAGGGCTCTCTATCTGCACTCTGCAGCTGCAGAGTGCAGGACTAGGGAGCAAGATGGGGTAGACCGCGGGCCGTTTTATAGTCCGCGGTCTAGGGGTCTCCGCGGCGTGTACGTCGCGGTGCCTGAGGTGGGGAAGACCGTGGGTTGCTCCTCAACCTGCAGTCTAGGGGCATCCGCGGCGAGGTGCTTGAGCCACGGTGCCGGGTAGGTTAAGGTAGTTATAGGTTAGTTTAGGGGAAAAAAAAAAAATAAAAAAAAAATAAAAAAAAAATGAAAAAAAAAAATCATATATTAGATGAGTAGCATTAGTTTGTAGATACCGAGCAGCGGGCGGTATATCCTGCACCGGAGGCACCCGCGGGCCTCGGGAGGATCAAATACCCTCCCAAAAAAGAGCGGCCGCATCGCCTTGGGGAAGCGATGTGCGTACCACCCATGTATAATAATGGAAATGTCGAAAATTGTGAGTGATTTGTCGTGCGACCCGGCTGACGCCCGGCGCTCGCAGGTACCCGGGCCTGCGAGTGATAAATTGGTTACCGACGGACGCGCAGGGGTAGGCGACCAGGCCCCTGTTGCTGATAATATTACTGGAAACAGTCATTTAAAAAATATTGACGGAGGGACGTGTGGACCGTCTTCCGTTAGGAAACGTCCACGCGACCCTGCTCTGGTGGGAGGTGGGTCGGTGAATCTGTCCTCAGATGAGGAAGGCCTGCTGGCCCCGAAGTTGTCGACCGCGAGGAGAGGTCGGCAGGCTTCGAGGGGGGTGAGTGCTTCACGGCCGCGGAGGGACGCACAGGGTAGGTTCGTGCGCCCCAATACTCCGGCGGCCAGCGAAGCAGAGAGTGACTTGGGGGTCACTACCGAGGACCCTGGTGGCGAGAGTTGTGCCTCGCTAGGGAGCTCAAAGGCGGAGCTCAACGCCACCAGAAGAGAGCAGCGCAAAGCCGTCGCGGCCGACGAAGTGTCGGAAATGGCCCGACGCGCACGCGAGCGACGCGCTGCTCTAGCGGCGGAAGGGGGGGAACCATCTGCGGTGGCCCTAAGTCAGCTTGCCTTGGACGGGGTGGACCTAGTCCTGAAGGTTGCCACCAAATCCGGCAGCCTGAAGGGCACGTTCACCCGCGGTCTGAAGGAAGCTGCCGCGGACATTAAGGAGGCGGTGGGCATCCTCCTCAACAGGACGACCTCAGACGAGGTCGCGAAGTTGCAGGAGGAAAACAGCCGTCTCCGAAATGATTTGGAGGACCTCCGGCGACAAGTCGCTGCGCTGAGCGAGCAGCAACAGCGACGTACGTCAACTGATGCCGCATCGGTAGTGGCCCCGGCTCCCGCACCGAGACCGGCAAGTGCTCACACCGACGACGAGGTCGAGCGCATTGTCCGGCTCTGCATGCTTCAGTGCGGGAGCATGGTCAATGCTCGTATGGAGGCGATTTCTCGGCGCCTCCCTGCGGAAATCCTCCGTCCGCCCCTAGCGGCCGATACACGGCGGAGGGCTGAGGAGCCGCCGAGACCTGCGCCTCGGAAGGGGAAGCCCGCGGAGGGTGTAAAAAAGCCCGTGGAGGGAGCCCCATCAAGCGATCAGCCCACGACTGTCGGGTCTAAGGGTGAGACCTGGGCGACAGTCGTGGGCCGCAAGAAGGCCCGCAAAGCTGCCAAGGCGGCCTCAGCAACAGCGCGCGCCCCCGGCCGAACCGCAAAGGCGGTTGCGCAGCCTGTGCGGCGGACTGCCAAAGGCGGTCGCAAAGGACCGGCGATACGTGCTCCGCGTTCTGAAGCTGTGACGCTCACGCTACAGCCAGGAGCAGCGGAGCGCGGCGTAACGTACCAGTCGGTCATTGCCGAGGCCAAGGCCAAGATCAAATTATCAGATCTTGGTCTTCAGTCCGTCACCCTCAGGCAGGCTGCCACGGGTGCGCGGCTGTTCGAGGTGGCTGGTGCTGCGAGCGGCAGTGCCGAAAAGGCGGACGCTCTGGCCGCCAAGATGAGGGAGATCCTCAGCCCTGAGGACGTCCGGGTCTCCAGGCCAATGAAAACCGCAGAGGTGCGGATTGCTGGTCTGGACGATTCCGTGACCTCTGAAGAGGTGGTGACGGCCGTTGCCCGAAGCGGAGAGTGTCCGCCGGACAAGGTGCGGGCCGGCGATATACGCACCGACGCCACCGGACTCGGCGTGGTCTGGGTTCGGTGCCCTGTGGCGTCGGCGAACAGGATCGCTTTAAGCGGCAGACTGCTGGTTGGCTGGGTTGCAGCGAGGGTGAAACTCCTGCAGCCCCGGGCTTTGCGGTGCTTCCGGTGCCTGGAGAAGGGGCACGTCCGGGCAAAGTGCACCGCTGAGGTTGACCGTAGTGACCTCTGTTATCGCTGCGGTCAGCCCGGCCACAAGGCGGCCCAGTGTTCCGCGGCGCTCAACTGCAGCTTATGTTCGGCTGCAGGGAAGCCAGCGGGACACAAAGTGGGCGGAGGGGCCTGTGGCGCGCCTTCCAGCCAGGCCAAGAAGAAGAAGAAGAGGAGCTCTAAACCTGCCGGGGAAACCTCGCCGCCCACGCAGGCTAGTAGCTCCGCGGTCGACTCCCGGCCTAGGACCGTTGCCGAGGTAATGGAATGTCAATAATGGCACAATTCCATTTCCTCCAGGGCAACATCAACCACTGTGCCAGAGCTCAGGATCTTTTACTCCAGAGCATGGCAGAGTGGTCGATCCACGTGGCTGTGGTCGCCGAACCGTACTTCATCCCCGCCCGTGACAACTGGCTGGGGTGCGCTGACGGTTTGGTGGCCATTATTGGCGAGACTCTGATCGACCCGTCTCGGGGCCGCGGCTGGGTTGCTGCGGTCTCGGGCGGCATCGTCATTGTCGGGGCGTATTTCTCCCCCAACAAGAGTCTCGCCGACTTCGAGAGTTTCCTTGTCGAGTTGGGCGCCGTCGTAGGCCGCTATCACCCTCGTCCCGTTCTGGTGCTCGGAGATCTCAACGCCAAGTCATCGGCGTGGGGATCTCCGGTCACTGACCCTCGGGGCGAGGTGCTAGAAGAGTGGGTGGTGACGACTGGTCTGGTCGTCCTGAATCGGGGTTCGGAATACACGTGCGTGCGGCAGCGGGGCGGGTCGATAGTGGACGTCTCGCTCGCTAGCCCCTCTGTCGCCAGCCGAGTCCGCGACTGGCGTGTCGCCGTGGGGGTGGAGACGCTGTCGGACCATCGGTATATCCGGTTCGACGTCTCTGCCCAGACCGCGAGCGGCCACCATCCAACAACCCCGATTAACGACGGCCCGCGTTGGGCTCTTAAGCGCATCGACAAGGAACTACTCGAGGAAGCTGCCATAGTCCAGTCCTGGATTTGGGAGTCGACGACGGACGGCCCCGTCGACGTCGAAGCGGTGGCGCTGTGGTTTCGCGGGGCGATGACGCAGATCTGCGACGCGTCCATGCCCCGTGTCCGCCAACAGTCCGCAAGGTGCCAGGTGTACTGGTGGACCGACGAGATCGCGCGGCTGCGCGTTGAGTGCGTTGCGGCTCGCCGCCAGTACACGCGATACCGGAGACGACGTCGACGGGATTCCGTCGAGGAAGACGCGCTGTATGAGGTGTACCGCGCGTCCAAGGAGACTCTGTGGCTGGCCATCGGCGACTCTAAGTCGCGTGCCAGGGAAGAGCTGCTGGGGTCCCTAGATCGGGATCCGTGGGGGCGCCCCTACCGTTGGGTACGGGGCAAGTTGCGTCCCTGGGCGCCTCCACTGGTGCAAAGCATGCAACCCCAGTTGCTAGAGGCGGTAGTATCGGCCCTCTTCCCTGAGCGAGCGGGACACGTTCCCCCGGCGATGGCTTCGCCCTCAGCCACAGACTCTCCAGAAGAGGAGAGCACCGATGTCCCCGAGGTGACGCAAGCAGAGACGAGAGCGGCCGTGTCGCGACTCCGGGCTAAGAACACGGCGCCTGGACCCGACGGAGTTCCTGGTCGAGCTCTCGTCCTGGCTCTGAAGGAGCTGGAGCCCCAGCTGAGGAGGCTCTTCACGGCATGTCTCGAGCAGGGTCAGTTTCCCAGTGTGTGGAAGGAGGGGAGGCTGGTCCTGCTCAGGAAGGAGGGGCGCCCCGCGGACTCGCCGTCCGCGTATCGGCCCATAGTGCTGCTCGACGAGGCGGGCAAACTTTTTGAGCGCATTATCGCAGATCGCCTCGTCAGCCACTTGTGCAGGGAGGGGCCGAACCTGGACGACAACCAATTCGGTTTTCGTCGGGGGCGCTCCACCATAGACGCCATCATGCGCGTGAGGGCCCTGGCGGAGGAGACGGTGTCCCAGGGTGGGGTGGTGATGGCGGTGTCTTTAGACATCTCCAACGCATTCAACACCCTACCCTGGAGTTGTATTCGGGAGGCTCTGAAATACCATCGCGTGCCTCCCTACCTCCGCCGTACAGTAGGGGCCTATCTGGAGGATAGATGCGTCACCTATCGGGGACGTGACGGTGCCGGTCGGCACCTCATGTCGTGCGGTGTTCCACAGGGATCGGTCTTGGGACCGCTCCTGTGGAACATCGGCTATGACTGGGTGCTGAGAGGCGAGCTCCCGTCGGGCGCCAACTTGACGTGTTATGCGGACGACACGCTTGTCGCTGCCCGGGGGAGCTCGCACAGGGAAGCGACGTTGATAGCCACGGCTGCGGTGTCACAGGTGGTGAACCGCATCCGGCGCCTGGGCCTGGAGGTGGCCCTAAACAAGTCGGAGGCCATGGTGTTTCATGGCCCCCGACGTGCGCCGGCGCCGGGATCACACATCGTGGTCAGCGGGGTCCGGATAGCTGTCGAGTCCACCATGAAGTATCTGGGATTGGTGCTCGACAGCCGATGGGGATTCGGGCCCCACTTCCGGCGGCTGGCGCCCAAGCTGATGGGTGCAGCGGGCGCGCTTTCAACGTTGCTTCCTAACTTGGGGGGTCCGAGCGCCGCCTGTAGGCGGTTGTACGTGGGAATCGTGCGGTCCATGGCCCTGTATGGGGCCCCTGTGTGGGCGATGGACATGACGGCCGGCACTCTCGCCATTCTGCGCAAACCGCAGAGGGCGATGGCCGTCAGAGTCGTCCGCGGGTACCGCACGATTTCCTACGAGGCGGCTTGTGTCCTGGCTGGATCTCCGCCCTGGGACCTTGAGGCGAAAGTACTCGCGTCATTATATCGATGGCGCGAGGAAGAGCGGGCACGGGGCTCGAGGCCGGTGCAGCGGCAGATCGCGCTGCGCCGAGAGGAGCTTCATCAGGTCTTGGTGGCGGAATGGCGGCTAAGGCTTCTGCGCCCTACCGCCGGCCTCGCTACCGTCGAGGCGATCCGGCCAGTACTCGACGACTGGATCGGGAGAAGGCACGGCTCCCTGTCGTTTAGGGTGACGCAGGTGCTGTCGGGGCACGGCTGCTTCGGCAAGTACCTGTGCCGCATAGGCAGGGAGCCGGACGCTCGGTGCCACCATTGCGTCCATTGCGGGGAGGACACGGCGCAACACACGCTCGCCGAGTGTGTAGCCTGGGAGGAGCAGCGCCGTGTCCTCACAAATGAAGTAGGAGGCGATCTGTCGCTGCCGGCCGTAGTGCGGAGGATGGTCGGTAGCGCAGAGTCGTGGGACGCGGTGGTGTCCTTCTGCGAGGACGTGATGTCGCAGAAGGAAACTGCGGAACGGGAGAGGGAGATCTCGACTCCCTTCCCCGGCCGCAGAAGGCGCACCGGGCGCAGGAGAAGGGCGGACAACGCCCTTTTCCGGCCCCCATGAATGGGTCCAGGGGCGTGGGACTTGGGGAAGTCCTCGCCCCCTATTTGTAAGAGTCCGGCACGCCCCTCCGCCTTTTTCCCAGGCGGAGGTAGTCCATGAGGATTTCCCCCCGAAAAAAAAAAAAAAAAAAAAAAAGGAGGAAGCGTTGCTGGCGACATCGCGACAGCTGCACTCTCACAGGTGGTGGGTCGCATACTGTGCCTGGGTCAGGAGAAGGCCTCAACAAGTCGGAGGCCATACTCTTTCACGGCCACCGACGGGCGCCAATGCCTGGATCACGCATCATGGTTGGGGGGCAATTTGGGCAATTGCTGGCGAGTTCACCATGAGGTGCCTGGGACTGGTGCTCGACAGCCGGTGGGACTTCAGCCCCCACTTTCGGTAACTGACGACCCAGTTGATGAGTGGGGCGGGCGCACTCGCAACGTTGCTTCCCAATCTGGGGAGCCTGAGCACCGTCTGTAGGTGGTTGAACTTGGGGATCGTGCGATCCATGGCTCTGTACGAGGCCCCCGGTATGGGTATCAGACCTGACGGCCGGCAGCATCGCAATACTGCGAAAACCACAGAGGGCGATGGCTGTCAGAGCTTTCACGGGGTATCACAGGATCTCCTACGAGGAGGCTTGTGCACTGGCTGAATCCCCGTCCTGTGACCTAGAGGCAAGAGCCCTCGCTTCACTGTACTGAAGGTGCAAGGAGGCGCAAACGCGGAGCGGTGGACCGATGAAGCGAGAGATCGAGCTTCGTCGGTCACAGCTCCGCGAGTTCCTGGTGACGGAATGGCGGGACAAGCTTCTGCGCCCTACAGCCGGCCATCGCTCGTTGGATGGTTGGGAGCGTCAAGTCATGGGATGCGGTTATCTCCTTATGTGAAACCGTCATTTCACAGAAGGAGACTGCGCAAAGGGAGAGGGAGCTCGAGACCATTCCCCCGACCCGTAAAAGGTGGACCGGGCGCCGGCGTCGTAAGCAAGTACTGAGGGACGGCGGACTCGGGGACGTCCGCCGCCCCCCCTCCAGCAGGACCCCAGGTCCACGCGCACCCCTATTGGACGTCGTAGGTGGAGTCTTGAACCGCACTCCCCCCACGGGTCGAAGTTGGCCCGCAAATGTGGTCCAGCACCAGACGGGCATCGTGGAAGGTGCACAAATTTCCATGATCCCCGGTCCAAGTGTGGGAACACTGTGGTGGTTTTTAGTCAGTAAGACAGTACCTTACCCCTTCTCCAGGGTGGAGGACTTCCATGAGAAGTTTCCACCCCGGAATAAAAACCAAACAAAAAATGCATGATCATGGCTGATCCAACGTCCGACATTTCGAGTTAATGGTAGTAATATTTTATAATATTAGTATGAGTTGGGCCCAGTAGTTTGCCACGCCAATCGCAGTATCAGTGGCGTTGTATAGGTCCTCAGAAGTGCAGGTATATGGACACTTTGGACACTCCAACTTAGGGGACATGATTTGGTCAGGAGCACCGCAATTGCACTGGGTGTCGGTTGGGTCAGTAATCCCCCATTTCACAAGATTGTGCTTAAAGCAGCCACACTGGGTTTGCAGTCGATTGATAGCTTTCCATACAGGGCACTGCAGGTCACGTCCACTTGGCAGGTGTTCCTGGGGCTGGACGAAGTTCGGTGGTGGCGGGTACAGGTTTTCCTCACAACACACCATGATAATAAATTCCGATTTCAGACCGTGTTCATGATATCTTTCCTTATTTATTCAATATTTCTAAACCGCAAATTCAGCGGTATCTTAGATCAACAGCTTACGTAATCAGAGTTAAATTAATTAATCATTTACAGCCCTTCTCGCTAAAGATTAAATCAAGAAGCGAAATCACAATGAAGTAAATCAAATTATACAGCAAACAGAAATTACGGTTTAAATCAATGAAATTCATTAAATACAATGATGAAATCGTATTTTATTGGGGACGGGCGAAACAGCCAAACTTGTACAGGGTGGCCAGCTCGGACACAACTTTTTTTAGCCACCATTTTTATTTGGCGCCAAATTTTGCAGTTGTCTAATAAAAAATGTGGCGATTTGGAAAATGTAATGTATCGTTTATAACTGCCAAGCCTGAGTAATATGATTACGGAAAAATATAAAATATCTCGTAATTTTTGTTTGTTATAAAAATAATCTTAATTTAAAGTTGTAGACTTCCGAATTGGCCACTCTATAATACTTTTTATTAAATGCAAACGCTCTATCACGGACACAAAGTAAATCAATTAACCGAAGGTAGTTTGAAAATCATGTCCGTTTTTTATTTATGTTTAAATTGAAACGGTTGGAAGAATCTTTTATGATCATTTTTGTAAAGTATTGCATATTTAATAGAAATTGTCACCTAGAGGTACAGTAGACCGCACGTCGGTGTTAATACTTTGCCCTTGAGCTATACTTTTTTTTTTTACTTTGGGAAATCATCAAATAACTGCTCCCGCTCTGGGCGGAGCGGGAGGGCATGTCAGACTCTCACTGACTAAAACCCACCCATGTTCCTTCAGTTGCCTGTGCCAGGCGCCACGGTATCCCTCTCGGACTTTCCCGCAACCCTGGCAGCCTTGAGCTAGCCTAACGTTGCGTACAACAAAGCCGTAGAGAATAAGAGGCCATTTATACAAGATCATCACTGACGTGCGGTCTACTTAACAAAGTAGTCGCGCAGGTCGATTTCGTGAAAACCGATTAATGATTTTATTTCTGTAAGTAGGTTTGTTCAAACACTTTTACACGTCAATCATATTTTTTAAACTATGTAGATGAGGTCGGCGTTTCCTGTCTGACTACTCTGAAAAAAAAGGCCTAAACGACTCTGAGTTCGTTTTGGCCTTTCTTACACACAGTCACGGTCCCTTTTAAAGTTCAGACAAAATGTTGGTCAGATCATGTGAAGACTACTTAGACCGGTGTCTGAACTGGTCTTTTGAGGACAAAACCACACGTATTGAGTGGACCTGTCCAGTCAGGGTACGCATTTGTCAGTAATCGAGCAGCTCAACTCAGAACTGAATGAGCTCAACGATTTGACGAACAATAACAAAGAAAGAACATTTGGGTAAGCCGCATAAACTACTTAAACTGCCAGACCATGTTTAAAACTGAAACAATGACCCACATAGTCCTCGCATTCACAATAATTAAATAATATAACACATTATTACACACACACATTATTATTCATGTACATTCATTGTATAATTATGTAAAAAGGTATAGATACGTAGAGAAAATAATAAATATATAGAATAAATAAAAGTAAATTAGTCGGCATAATAAAATGATAAATCAACATTCACTGTGTAAATTTATTAGAGCAGCTCAATCTCATGTCTTTTTGACCACAATATCATGTTTGACAGTATAAATGGCTTTCTGGTAAAGTGTCCGCTTTATAAAAGATTTGAATTTATTAAGGCTTAGTTCTTTAATGTGGCTAGGAAGTTTACTATAAAAACGTAAACATTGGCATCTCAACGAACACAGACATTATATTAATTTCATTAAATTTGTCTGAGGGAGTGTCTGGGACTTAATTTATAAATTGAACGAATTGCCCTTTTTGTAAAACAAGAATTGTCTGTTTATCGGCGGCATTTCTCCACAACAGAATACAGTACGACATTACACTGTGAAAATAACTAAATTATACTAAACGGACTGTCTCTAAGTCAGCTAAATCACGAATTTTTGTAATGGTGTCTGTAGTGCTGCAGAGCTAAGCCTTTTTGACAATTTTTCTATATACGTTGCAGCTTGGCATTCAAAGTTATGCCTAAGAATACTGTGGTATTTTCGGGTTTTAACTCTTCACCCTTTATGAAAACACTTGTTTATTATTATTATTATCGTTTATTTCAGGTATTAACCCTGAAATAAACGTAAATTGTATTAAAATAAATAAATAAAATTCTTACATTAAAATAATTAAATTAAAATTACAATTAAATTAAATTACATTATTAAAATTGAATTAAAATTAAACAAATATATGATTACAAGATTTCATATTAGCGTCTTAACAGGTGCACACATCGAAATATTTCTGATACTATTTGATTATATCGTAAACTTAATACATTACCTTTTTTCTCGTTAAGAAGTAAGTTATTAACATTAATTTTTTTTTTTGCGAGGGCGCTATTTACATTGTCAGTATCCAGCTGCTAACGTTTAAGTTTCAATAAAAGTGAAGTGTCGTCTGCAAACAACACTATATCATGTTTAACCTTTATGAGGTAAGGCAAGTCATTTATTTAAATAAAAAATTAAAATGCACCGAGAATTGAGCCTTGGGGGACCCCCATTCTTACTACCGATCCGGGTGATCCTTTTTCGTTAACATCTATTCTCTGAAACCTATCACTTAAGTTAGAAGATCCAGAGAGGCGGTTCGGATTCCGTAGTGGTGCAGTTTCCTCATTAAAGTTTCATGAAGAACACAATCGATTGTTCCTCCCATGCATTAGACACATGTCCTAAAAATTCAACTTTGGCATCAGCAGTCTAACGACCCATTGTAAAACCGAACTGTTTATTATGCAGTAATTTTTGTTTATTAAAAAATCTTTGGTTTCTTAGCACAGACACATGTCTATAATTAGTAGGGTCTGATGTACTATCCGATTTAAACAACGGTTTTATTTTACTGTTTTTCATAAGGTCAGGAAACTCACCAAGGTCAATACAATATTAAAAATAGCAGCTAAAGTAGGTGCTACAAGGTTTATAATAGACTTAGCAACGTCCACAGAATTACTGCATAGATCTGTAGTCTTTTTAAAATTTAACGTGTGAAAGGTTAATTATATCTTTACAGATGACATATTGGATATTAAATTCAGATTCACAAACTGCAACGCTTTCTTTAGGTAAAGACTCTGCATACGGGAATTTCAGCAAATATTTTTTTAAAGGCCGCGGCAACTTGACAGTCTGATTTTCACTGAACAGTATGATTGAACATTAAACATTTTATATTAAACCCATACATGACATCTGTACAGACGACATATTCAGAGGGCGGAGGCTTAGACCGGCCCTCCGCCACTACCTACCGGGTATCCGTGTAGCAGTGGACTCCCCATTTAATTATATTGTCATCAATAGCCAGGCTGTAGTCACCACATCTGTTGCATAAACTGCTTCGCTATTAATGATACTCCATGTCATTTTAATTACATTACTACTATTTTTAATTTTTGACCTCAATTAAAGTGACTTGGCCATACTACAAACTTTTTAAAATAATTTTGAATAATTCTTAACAAATAAATTAAATTCAGTAGTGTATAAACAAGTATATTCATCATACAATTCATAAAGTCGTTTTCTACTTTTATGTATACTAATGGTTGCCAAGTCGCTGAAGGAAGCGTTACGTTTAACCGAGAATGTCTTTGGAATTAATGTGTTATCAAATTGGGTGCAATACATTCACAAACATCATTATATTGTTGATAGATATGGGTACAATGACAACCTTAGTATTGACAGAAATTGTACGAATGAGGATAGTCCGCGGCGCGACTAACGTTGATAGATGGCCATCCATGTTGTTAAATATCTTATATAAGTAGCACATAAAGTTCACATGGGCTACAATGGAGTCAGCTCTTCCGATTTCCGAGTGCCGACTACTGCGCAGTTTTGCACGGTAACTATATTTATGTTAAGGAATACCAGAAGAACTACCCAGAGGTAAAAAGTTAAAGGGTCTTTGTAATCTATTCTACGAGCGACTTTTGCTATGCTTTTATTTTTATTTTTCGTGGCAAATGGTAGAAGGTACCAGATAGATTTACATTCTGTGACTACTTTAACTCACACACTGACATAATAATTGGTTATATCATTTGGGAAATCGTATACTTTTACAATGTTTGTAAATATGTGAACACCATGTATCTATCATTTAGTTAACTTATTTATCATTGCTACGTTTATTAAATTCTTTTTACCTATTTTGGTAGGGTAATTTTTATTATAGGTGCATCGTCTTCACATATAATTATATAATTAATGTATACAAAGTATTGTAACACATTTTAAAAGAGTAACGATGGAGTTTCTTGCCCATTCTTCTCCATACGAAACTACCTTTTGGAAGGGGCGACTAGAATCAATTCTATTTAAATGTAAATGTTGACGTTCAAAAGTGCCTTTTATGTGCCTATTTGAAATAAATGCTTTGCCTTTGACTTTGATACCAAACATTTTTATTTGTAACAACTCCCCGGTTTATAAGGTCCGGGAAAAAGATTTTTCCTATTTTATAGGTATAAAGTTGTAGTAAATCTGTTTGGCTGTACTGTTTGTATCTACCTAGCTGGCTTTGATACCATTAAATCAATAATAGATGACACTTAAAAAGTAAAGACCAATTCCCGCCATTTTTCAATTGTTCTTCTGTCCACCAAAATGAGTGAATCTAACGAAGAAATTCGATACATTTTGAAGTTTTGTTATAAAAAAAGGAAAACAGTGACACAAGCCGCAAAAACAACACGTGACATTTATGGACTTAACGCAGTGTCAGTGAGAGTAGCACAAAGTTGGTTCAAGAGTTTTCAGTTCGGGAGTTTTGATGTCAAAGATGCAGCTCGCTCCGGGTATACAAAAAAGCTTGATATTTGGGTGCCACACGAGGTCTGAGTCTAGAATTTGTATATAAAATACGAAAGAACTTTTCCCCTACCTAATATAAACATTCTCTGTTCTATTATGCCTGCTTAACTCAACATAATGAAACAGCTGATTTTTTGTATACGAAGTATTATTTCTATACCAATGGTCCTATGTAAATATATCCGCGGTGTTGAGTAGTCACACACTGGCCAAGCTACTCCTCCCATAATTGTATGAAGCGAGAATATACACTCATATAATATAATCTCGTTTATTTTTGTTGCAACTAGCTGTATCCGACACGACAATGCGGATGTCATGCCATACCTGGTCGACGGAAGTCATTCTGACGTGTCTCATTGCTCTCCGATTGATTTAATACCAGCCAATTTGATTCAAACCATTTCTATTTGAATTTTATTGTTGTTTAATTAAATTAAATTGTAGTATGCTACTTTGTTGTTGATAATTATCGCTTAATGTTTGTGCATCAATTTAATTATTAATCATTTATCTCGGTCATATTTCGAACTCTGTTTTGTTTTGTTTTTTTACTAAGTAGATTTTTCAAGTAGTCAGTCAGTGTCGCAACGTTACAATATTGTCTATAGAATATTAAGTGTAAGTAGGTAAGCCAGTGATAAGGCGTCCGCCCACCCTGGACAGTCGGCTTCGTTACTAATCTTACTGACTGTCAAATATTTTCACTACATCTCAATCCTCGTGTGAGTCATGCACTTGTGCTATGTTTCAGAGAGGTTGTGTCTTCAAAATAACAGCCGAGCTATTGTGTTACAATCTCACCGTGAAAACTCAGGTGAAGTGAGCTTGAAGTTAGTTGGCGATCACAGAACAGATAAAACAGGTTAGAAAGGAAATAGTTCCTGATTTGTATTAGAACGCGTGTCGCCGCTTGTCTCCCACTCCTTAACTCCACTACAAGCAAGAGACCAATACGTACGCGTATTACACACACAAATAAACCACACGCACTTAGATAGTGAGTTTGCTATTGGTTGTCACACTAATACAAACACTGCGTTTGACGTACACTCACTCACGCGCAAAAGGTAATTTATTTCTCACGCATGTTACGGCGACCAAAAGGTCGATTACTTATATCGATAAAATTACTGTAATTTATAAGTTAGCAATTTTTCTCTATATTTCCGGGAAGAGGGGGACAATTAGTGTGGACTTCCTAAATACATATAAATAATTCAAACTCAAAGCATTTATTTCAAATAAACCAACTACAGGCACTTTTGAATTGTCAAGGGTTCGGTCAGTCAGAAAGATGAAGCTAGTTGCCCATTCCAAAGCGTAGTAGGTACCTATGGAGAAGAACGGGCAAGACACTCCATGGACACTCTTATAAATCGAAATATTGTTACAAAAAAGTGGTTACATCATTCATGTTGAAATAATACATGTGAGAACGATGTAGAAAGACGTGCACGTTAAAAGTGTCCGTAATAAAAAGATAAAAACCATTCAGCAATTCAAATAAGCCGTGGCAGCTAAGAAATTACCTGTGCCACATTCAAGTCAATGAAAGACGAACCCAGTAAGTTTTATAGTAGGTACATAGTGCTCACACGTGCTATGCAATTATACAATACTAAGAAATTGAATTTATAGAATGCAAAGATAGATTGTACAACCTTCATCAGCTCACAATATTTTCGAATGCTAATCGATTCGTTTAGGCGCTCTTGTAGAGCAGGACCAGCGCTGAGCCAAGCATTTTTGTCAGCGATATAATCCCCCAACTTATAATATGCTTGGCTGTATAGTGTGCGTTTTAGACAAGATTTAAATTTCGTTTCATTCAGTTGGAATATGTGGGGAGGTATTTTATTGTAACATTTTAAACAGTACCCCATGAAGGATGAATCTACATACTTTAGCCAGTCTGAAACCTGGTTGAACTAATTGGTCCCTATTTCTAGTCCTTTAATTGTGTCTTTCACCTCTTTTAATGAAGATTTAAATTTTTCCTTAATACTGTCAAATTAAGGGGGAACATCTAACATAGCCGCGAAATTCAAATTTTCTTTGGTTTTTTGCTAATTTATTTATATATATATATATATATAATGTATAACGCAAGGAGATATATCTATGTACATATATACACAGTATACATATAGCTCATGGGAAGCGTGCGGTGACAATGACGCGTGTTTCACGCTTTTTGTTCACCCAAAAAGTACACATATATACATAGTATACATATAGCTCATGGAAAGCGTTCGGTGACGATGACGCGAGTTCCATGATTTTGTTCACCAAAAAAAGTGCTCAACGCGCCTAAAGAAGTTTTCACTTAAAAAATACTAGAATATTTTAAAATTGAACAATAATTTAAACTCAATTTAAATGCTGATTTTATTATTGTCCCTGAAATAATACGAATTTATTAAGTAACATGCGCTTTGCTATCTTTTAAATTCGATTTTTTCAAAATAAAGTGCAATCTTAAATTAATATATTTTCCAATAATAGCCTTAGTTAGGTCTGTAACATGGTTTGCAGTAGGATATAATCCAACCTGATGATTACTAATGTTGCTAAATAATTCAGTTCCGACGAAGCTGCGCAAAATCTTTGCTGTCAACATATGTTTGTTAATATTCCGGAGATTGAAAACCAACTCAGAAACTAAATTAAAAACGCACTATAAACAATAATTGGTGATAGTAAACAAAGTTATTTTAATTATAATATTACTGATAATAATCAGCTGTATCAAACACACATACTTAATATCGACATTATTTACAACTTGGTACAACACTATCGATAAGCATGGATTTCGCCGAATTTCAGCTTTGGCTAGGCGTACGCGACGTTCGCAGTGAACGCAATACATTGCGCGATCACTGATCTAGTACAAGATGCTACCCATGCATTGCAAGCAATGTATAATTTTGCAACTACTGTTGCGATTGTATCGTTTTTATCTACAAACTACATAATACTATAGTAATAATTACAAATATCACTTGTATTTTAAGGTTTTTGGACTTACCGGTGAAAAGAAATCCCTTCCCGGGCTACACTACACACCTGTCTTCTTTTCCGACACGTTATAATAGCGCAAGACGGCATAATTCTTTGTTTTTCACGGAGCGTCGTACGTTGTCACAATATGAGCGCGACTGTTAGCCCGTGAAACAAATTTCGGTTGACTTTTGAGCGTTTGCTCATAAGTGCGGCGTGCCTGCCCCGCCCACAAGGCCCTTCTAACCTCTTTATCTGTTCTGTGTTGGCGATAGTGTCAATCCCTAGCAGCAGGTGGAATGATAGCTCACTTCACTAACGTTATCACGGTGAGTTTGTTACAGAATCGACCGGCAGGAACTTTGTTTATAATGACATATTTTGACGTTTACAAAATTATTAAAAGCTCGCCAAATGCCTAACCTAACCCTTTTTTGAAGTCACCTACACATACATTTCACCGATTTTCAAGAGCAGATGTACTTTTTTTTGGCATAATAATGAATTTAAAAAAAGCCGTCAATCAAACTTCGTAGTCTGCTGCCTATCATTTTACATTGATGCTTCACGTCAAGTTGAGCATGAATGAGAGATACCTCGGATACCAGGCATACATGCGGGTGATTGACAATCTCCTGTAACTGTACATAGGTAGATACTTCTATACAATTTCTATGAATAATCTTTTTTATACGTGTGTAAAAGGGCAGTAGTGAAAATATTTCGTCACCATCTCATTTACCAAACGTGGTGTTAGTATTTTGTATGTAGTGGGGCTATAATAAGCATACCTGCAGTATTGTCTCTCCTTCTCCCTTGAAATGTAAATCCATCCAAAGGTTGTCATTAAAATATAGCTTTTAGCGATGAGACCGCCCATTGTGTCACTCTATGTAAAATTTCTACATATAAATCTGTAATTTCGCATGGTGAACAATAAAGAGTTTTCTATTCAATGCTATCATTCCTAGCTTAACTTATTATACGGATCACACTGCACACCAAGTACACTAAAGGAGTTCAAGCTGATAATAGAAAAATAAATAGCATCTAATCGATTTTAAATCACCACTTAGTCATCACACCCACGGAAAGACAGTTTTCATTTTGCCACCTCATAAGTTTCAAAATAATTAATGACAGATAGGGAAATCCATATAAAGATGTCCACGTGACAAAAGGGTAAAAGTAGATGTAGTTGGCGCACGAGCACGTTGCAACATCACATGGAGAGAAACGAGAAGGTCGATGTACCAGTTGTGCGCCTAACAAATTAATTTATCCTATTGGTACTATTTTTGGGCCATTGTTTCTGTGTTTTACCGAGATCATTTGCTTCTCTGTTTTAGTTGAAGGCTTAGCTTAGATGAGTTTCTGTATTTAATACGTTACGACGGTCGGCTTTGAGGTTATGTATAGAATTTAGTACTAATAAACAAAGCTGACTGACAAATTATTGTTATTTTATCCTGAAAACACATCATTTTAGCCCCAGGCTCTAACCGAGCCCTGTGTGGACGACTTGTCCACGTATTTATTAATATTTATTACACGGATCGAAGATACCTTTTTAATTTAATTTTAGTCTTTTGCGAGCACGAAATAAAACACCATCATTTTCCTCTTTTGTAGCACTGACGTCTCCTTTTTATTCATATTAACCTACATCTATGATATTAACTATTTTACAAGTCCTGCACAGGTAATATATAAAAATAAGGTGGCGGATACACTCACATTACAGAACATCCTCCACACCCAGAAAACAAATTCAACAATGTGTATCCGACTTTACATTCATATTGAAAAATAATAAAATAATAGACAGCTAAATCAACGTCTATAAAACAAAAAAACTTGAACTTACTAAGTACCAGTAGGTAAAAGAATAAGATACATATTCTCTTTATTAACTAGGGATACATAAGTTTTATAAGATTTTACCAATCTGTATTAATATTAAACTAGCACTGGACAATATTACCTACATTAATCAAATGAACAGTAAATGAAAATCAGTTTATGATTCCAGCATGACAATTTCATGCAATACTAATTGTCTAATCTAAAAAATACACAATAATAAAATAAATAAATATAAATAAATATCGTCTGACATTGCACACAGCACCATCTAGTTCCAAGTTAAGCACTTAACACTTAAGGCTTGTGTTATGGATACCAGATGGTTGATACACTACTTAAATACATTTTTTTTTTGTAAATACATACATATTATAAATATACATCCATGACTCGGGTACAAATGTCCATATTCATCATACAAACATTTGCCCCTACCGGGATTCGAACCCGGGACCATTTGGTTTCGCTGACTACACTTAGCCACTGTAGCCACTACACCAAACGTGTCGTCAAATTAATGGTACTTGTCTTATCATAATACTCTGTAGGTATTACTAATTTTTGGGTACTTAATCAACAACATACATAAAGGTAAAATATAATTAGTTACTATAAACTTGGCTGATCATTAATTACTCATAGGTGAACATACATGCACCATGTGCACTCTGAGTCTTATACATAAACATAGTTACACTGAATGACACAATATCATAAATTACAAATTATATTAAGAAGATTGCAGGTTCGAGTCCTGTCACGGTCGCCAGATTGTGGACGACTTGTCCACGTATTTATTAATATTTAGTACACGGATCGAAGATACCTTTTTAATTTAATTTTAGTCTTTTGCCAGCACGAAATAAAACACCATCATTTTCCTCTTTTGTAGCACTGACGTCTCCTTTTTATTCATAATAACTAGCATTCTCTGTCTACGATAATAACTATTTTACACGTAGACAGAGAATGCTATTCTCTGTCTACGATTTTACAAGTCCTGCACAGGTAATATATAAAAATAAGGTGGCGGATACACTCACATTACAGAACACCCTGTCAAGATGCATCTTTAGAGCCAAGTTTTTAGATTTTCAAACTGCATACCGACTACTGTAAAGTTCTTAATACAAAACTGACAACAAAGTACCGGAATAAGTTCTATTCTATTTTTGTCTATGGCAATGGTGCCGATGTCGACAATTCTGCCAATGTCAGATGTGATATGTCATTTTTTCAATCACGGTTACGGTCCTATTACAAAAACTAGTTCGATGGTTTATAAAATTTAAAAATAAAAGCCTTGTTATCCATAATATAATATAATTATCGTTCATGTTTAATATACTAAGAGTAACGTAAGTAAAAATAATGTTTTTTGATAACTGACATATGAAATCGATTTAAAATCCAACGCACACAATAATTAATTTAATTTGAGTAAGTCATTTTACAGTTTTTGAGCCATCAATCAGAGTATCTACCCTACGATATAAAGATTGAGTGTGTCGATACAAACAATTTATTTATGTACTTACCTTGATCACGCTGTCGTAGTTCCTCCATTCATAATGTGTCGTGATAAGGCCGGATTGCACCACTATAAGTTAAGGCTAACGTCGGAAGTTTAACTATAATTGAAGTGGCTGTGGGAGGAAGGAATGTGACGCTACTCGAGAGGGGCAAATATGTAGTTCTGGAAGCTGTGCCTATAATCCTATATAAAATCCTTTTATTGTAGCCTAAATTGTTTCCTACGGCTGGGTCGGAGCCTGGCACCAAACACAACAAAACACAAAACAACGTATAATACGTCACAGAACACGACTCACATCACAACACGTAACATCACACCACAGCACAACGTAACATGCACCACGTTGTTTTATTTTTATCTAATTTGATCTTAATTATGTTATTGTTGATTGTTTTGCATAACACTACTATGGAAGATCCTGGTACTTATGACACGGGAATCTTAGTATAAGAACCAGTGTATTAATGCATATCGTGTCGTTTTTTTTATAATTACGTTTTTTACAAATATCAATTTGTTGTTAATTAAGTTAACCAACCACAAAAGCTAAGGAACACTACTGATTTAAATCTTATTATTGCTTCAAAAAAGCAGAGATACTTCTGGGACCAAAGACAAATTCTTTTCCAAATTCTTAATTTTTATTGCTCAACACAGTACTTAATCAAACATTTCTATATGTCAAGTGAATACGCCGTCCACTGTGTTGCTCCAATTATTTATTAATTTAACACTTTAAGCACACACATGTACAGAGGCGGACTTAATCCCATAGGCATTTTCTACCCGTCAACCTTTGGGTGATGCAGAGACAAACATTGTTAGGTGCCATTTATAATGATAATTTGGGAATAAACATTTTTAAATATAAAACACGCATAAACTTATTAAGACTATAAATATAATACATATACCCAATTATATTATTAATTATATATTATATAAGCACAAATAAATTCACATAATACACGAATATACTAAAAACAAATAGGACAAACAATGAGAAAACATTACCTTAAACAATGTTAATAATTCCAATGAATACCTTATACAATGGTATTCATTCCAATGAATCCTTATCTATAAAAATCAATGCCACTTTTCGTTGTAATTTTATAACTCAAGAACGGATGATGGACCGATTTTGCTAATTCTTTTTTTTTGAATATTCCTTAAAGTACGAGGATGGTTCATACGGAGAGAAAAAAAAATGTTAGGCGGTACGATTTTCGCGGGGTCAGCTAGTACCTTATAAAATGACATAAATTATAATTTACTACTTTACACAATGTCATAAAATCATTATTAATACCTTATCTATTCTAAATGTTTAAAACAGTCAACACATAATTAACAATACAAATAAAATATTTTTAATAAATTATATCGGACTCAAGTATTCACCATTATTATATGTAAATTTATTATACACACAAATTTCTATCTGACAGGTATTCATTAATTGCGTAGTATGTCCTACTTATCATTAAATTATTGAGTTGTTTCTTAAATACATTGATATCTTGAATACTTAAAAAAGCGTTAGGTAATTTATTATAAATATGTGGTGCCATTCCTAGGAAGTTTTAAAGAAATACTGCTTTTTTGTGTTGCCTATTGCTTATTTTATTTCTATGTCGCAAACTGCGCAGTATTTCGAATAGGTGGAAGTTTGTTTTGACAAATACGGCCATTTCACATATGTTTAGGCAGGGTACTGTTAATATACGGAAATTCACAAAGAATGGTTTGCAGCTTTCCGTGCTTTGATTACCGCATATCGCCCTCACACACCTCTTTTGCGTTCTAAATACTGTCTCCTTGTAGGTGGAGTTACCCCAATATATACGATCCCGTATCGCAATGCAGACGTAACATATATATAACTAAAACATCACCAATTTTAAGTAAAGTATTTAGGTGAGAGCAGCAAATTATATTATTTTTGCTATAAAAACGACATTACACTAAACTTCACTAAAGCCTAAAAGTGAGGGAGCTAGAAACATGTGACTTTATGCTTCGTCGCACTCTTACTGCTACTTTTAAACTTTTAAATCATCATACCCAAAAATTGCTCTTTTTGATTTATGTCAAGCTTTTCGCAAATGAACGATATGCATGATACGCCGGCGCCGTAAAAAAACTTTTTGATTTACCTCCTTTGCGAGATTACGTAAAGCATTATGAGTGTTGACTCAGGCGTTTACATACACTGTCAGTATGAGTTTTCCACGACAAGTCTCTATCCAGAACAGGCCCTAAAAATTTTGTAGCTGTCGTTTCTGAAATTGTCATGTCTCCATATTTTATGTCAGATTTTTATGATTTGTCCTTTGCTGATCAGAAAGATTCATCAGAAAATATCTACTGGATGAAGACTGTGAATTAATATTTACTTAAACTTTCAACACATTATCTGAACTGACGTTAAGACACTAACCGACTGGTTAATTGCTTGTTTAAAATTACCTATTGACAGTGCAGCCGACCTTTCTGACTGACCGGTGAGTATTGGTTGTCGAATAACGCCCACTGGCTTCTAAATCAATATTAATTGGCTCAGTTTGTTGATGTTCTTTGTATTGAGTGATTCAGCGCCCATCCGAACGAGACGTAGTGAGGTGAGCTCACTATGTGTCCGTGATCGTTACCTAGTGATTAGTGCAAGCCGTGATTGTGTTCAACAAGAGTTTCTGGTACTTGCGGATTTCTTGGAGATACTTCTTTTAGTGTTTCGCTGCAGTCGGGTAAAGGATTCTGCTTTTTGAAGTTTTTGTTTAATGATAATGGACCCCTACTCTTTTAAGTACCTATGTGCTATGTACAGTAAATATGAGCTTATTTTTGATTGAACAAGTTTTTTAATTGCGAAGCAGTTGGCGTATCTTGAATTGTGACCTTAAGGTACTTAAGGCACCGTCTGCTACTAAATTATAAACAAAATCTTAATATAAAGTATTTCGAATTGGTTTTTATTTTTCGTTTATACATATAAATAAAACACTAGTTCTCTTGTAACAAATGTAACGAAATAATATTGAATATTACATAATTGAATTCTAGGTATAGACTAAGAGTAGAATGAAAGGCTACTAACAAATAGTATTTACAAGCCAGGTGTGACTGGAAAGTGAAAGTGGAGGGGGCGCCCTAGGACATAATAGTGACCTTAGTAGTTATGTTCTTAAGATAGGTGAGGTGCGTAGTACTCGCCACAGGTGTGCGTGTATGACCAGACGTATGAATGTAAACGAGGTAAAAGGAGTATGTAAGAATCGTAGCAGGTGGCGTTCTGTAGTCTCTGCCTACCCCCATGGGAAGAAGGCGTGAGCTTATGTATGTATATCCAGGTATATTTGTTTCTGTAGCCAAGTATGGCTCTGTCCTGGTTTGAAGCGTATGGTTCAGGAGCAACTATAAGAATTAGATAATTTTTTTTTTTTTTTTTTTTTTAATAAAACTTTTTACGTAATTACATTT
Source organism: Brachylomia viminalis (assembly GCA_937001585.2). NCBI lineage: Eukaryota > Metazoa > Arthropoda > Insecta > Lepidoptera > Noctuidae > Brachylomia > Brachylomia viminalis. The sequence goes on from OW443298.2 coordinate 2,085,925, forward strand.
GTCTCGTAGTTCGTGACAAGTCGAAAACTCTCTGGCTCTAATGATTGGCGTTTTAAAATGTAAAGTGACACAATCCACCTCTTATTCAGTTTAAAGTGCAATTAAGTCCCTTGAGGTATTTATTGCAATTTGACTCATCAGTGCCTTGAATATTTATTCAGTGTTATTTATTGAAGTCAAAACATTAATCTTTAATTTGGAATTTATATTATATTTTCTGAGACAAACTTATTTTAACATCCAACGCCCCATTTTATGGAATTTTTTGATGCTCCTATTTGAAAACCTTTTTGATCTTTTAAGGATGATCGCCTTTTTTACTGGATGATCTTCTTTTAACATTCTGGTCTTTTTTAAAGTATTTGTATGTTAAAGTTAGCCGCAGTAACTTCGGTAGGGCACCCCAATCAAATGGCACTAGGAACTGCTTACTGACATAACATAACATCAATCCTGTATACCCCCGGAGGGTTGGCAGAGGTGTACCTATAGTAAACTCACATTTCGCCAGTTATGTTTAAATTTCGTATAATAGAGGGCGGCACTACTTGTATTTACTACCACTTATTAACTAGATTGATATACATTGTTACTCCCCTTTGTGCTATATTAAACCTGACATTGACATCAAAATTAATTGTTAGTAATTAACATAATCATGAATCTCGTCCCTAAATAGATGATTGATCAATAGACGTTGATGTACAGTCATAGATCATTTGTAAATAAAACAATTTTTAGGGTTTGACTTTAGGTACCCGGTTTAAAAGTGTAAACGGACGGACAAAAAATTCCGGTGGTTGCTTTTGAGTTACGGAAACCTAAAAATAATGGGCGATTGTGAAAAAAGGTGTAGAGGATGCTTGGAAAAAATGTCTTATTTGTCTCTGTTCCTCAGGGAAATAGTGTCGCAACAGCGGTCTGTGACCACTACATCCAAGTTGGTCGCAGTTATGTAGCTATTTAGTATTTTTGGGACACCAAAATAGGAATTATTTTAGGTTCACAAAAAGAGGCGCAATTATTATTAATAGAGTGTACAATAATATTTTTAGGAGCGCGGAATAGGAGTTAATAAAGGTGCGATTAAATACATGCCTTTTCCAGTGTTTTCTACCTTGTATTATCTGGGTCCTGTGCGTATTGTGTTCCTAGAGATAAAATAAGATAGTAACTTTGAACAAATTCTCTCAGATTACAACCACAGTAAAGACCTTCGCTTAATATGGGAAATAGAAACAGCACAATATTACATAAACATTTGAGTTATTATCATTCGATAACACACTCATAACAGCTTCTGTCTCTTGAAATTCTTTTCAGGATTATCTGGCTCAAGTCACAAATTCTATAATTTGTCATCATTTTCTTCCTTTTGAAGTTGGGCAGATGTCCAAGCGATGTCGACCGTACACTGGCACTAATCAGACGCCACATTTATAACTACTTATTGTGCTGTTTATAAATATCACTCACATTGTTGTCATTAGATGTGAATGAGCTAGAAGATTGATATAAAGTATATAATAGAATAGTAATCTTTACTATGAACACCATATAAATTACAGATATAAATGTAGAAATTGTACATAGGGTGGCACAATGGGCGGTCTTATAGCTAAAAGCGATCTTTTAAAGATAACCTTTGGATGGTTTTAACGTGGAAGGAAACACAATACTGTAGGTAGTCTGTGGTGCACAATTTTCATATACAATAAATAAATACATACTTAAAGCATATTTACATAGGTATATACAGAATAATGATGAAGAGCAAATAAGGATAATTAGGAGGATTATAATGATGATGTTTAAAGAGAGAGTAAGCGTTCATACACGTTCCCGTAGTCTGTTTTATTTACCAAAACAAAAAATAAAGTCCCAGACAATACACTCAGACTGGTGTGGATGAACCTACTGCCCCAGCAAGTGAGATCAGCGCTTGTTGTCAGTGACACTATCAGCAAAGACACTGCGATGGATGAGTTAGCTGAAATGGCAGACAAGATGATGGAGCAGACGTCCGAAGTGCCCGCCGTAGCATCAGATGACAACTCTCAAGCTCAGGGTAACATGCAGTACATAGTGGAAGAAATACGCAAGTTACACCTAGAAATCGCCGAGCTCAAGAAAGATAACTATCGGTGCAAACACACATTCCTTCCTACAACAAACGTTGTTTTATTTACCAAACAAACCGTCGCCACGTCGCTAAAGTGTTGCTAGTGTGTTGTGTTGCTGTTTTGTTTCCAATAAGGGTGGAAAGTAGTCAACCACCATTGTACGCGGTTATGCTGTCAGTTCCGCTACCATCTCGCGGTTTTGTGGAGGCCACTGTTTTCGTAGCATAGCCCGTTGTACCCCGTAGTACAAGCTGTGCTACGCCGTAGCACTGCGCGTAGCGTTGGTTTTGTGAGCTACGCGAATTGGATGCTAATACATTTTGGTATTAACAATAAGAATTAAGATATTTCTAGAGATTTTTATTCAAACAAGATTTTCTGAGTTAAAATTAAATACATGAATTTTACATATTCATGAAAGAGTCTTTATGACAATGACACAAATGTCAAAATTGTGGTCCGGAGGAAACCAAGTATTTACCCACTCATATAATAATAATATATGATAAACAATACCAAAATCCATCTCATTAAAAGACAAAACATGTTAGATGTTGATCTACAAAACCTCATGTACTTTGGTAGTATATGAAATACAGTTATTCTCTTTATTAGTAACTGCCCGGAGTGCGGCGTGTAGGCCGGCCTTATGTTAAACAGGGACCATCTTGTATACCGAGCTTTAAATGGTATGGCTAGAGAACCAGTGGTTTTTGGACGCTCCGATTTAAAATATTTTTTTAGCCGTAAAAACTTAACGAGAAATGCTCATACGTGTGATGATATCCATTAGTGGGTACATTGAAAATGTGGTTGGTGGGATAAAAATAAACTTTTAAATATGGCAGTCATTGCTGGAGCTTGTCATTTGTTTCACGTTCCGCAAAACCTGACATGGCGCAGCCAGTGGGAGTGAATGTTTAGGTTCGGAACCTGAACGTAAGCTCCCACTGGGAAGCTGATTGTAATGGTAGCATGACTTATTGCTCAGCGTTCTTTAGACTTACTTATCGATGTATCGTCACTAGCTTGTAAAGCGAAGTGAATTGTATTCGATTAAAATCTCAATCGACATTAATTTTAGCAAGCAAAGTCAAGTGATCAGACGATGGGTGAAAATATGCTTGTTAAGGTTTGACACCTTAACAAACATATTTTCAGAATCAGAATAAAAACAGCAATAAGAAAATCGTTTTGTAAAATTAGTTTGAATAAAAGTTTTTGAACGTCAAATTGCATAAGAATGTCCCCAAAAAAACTTTTTAACAAAAAAAAAAAAAAAACCCGACTTCCATAAAAAAAACACTACAAAGTGAAAAATAACTTTTATTTTGGAAGTCGGTGTCTTTGAATCTGTATTTTAGTTTTTTCCACCGACTTCCAAAATTAATGTTATTTTTCACTTTGTAGTGTTTTTTTTTGTTAAAAACTTTTTATTTTTCACTTTTTAGCTATGGTACCTACCCCACACCAATTCGAAAACGATCGTCTTACACGTATACGTCCGTTTGAAGGCGGTTTTTTTTTATTAAAAAATAAAAATATTGCTGATTTTTTTAAAAAGCTTGCCCGTTTTCGATAAAATTTAAACGGAACCACACGGGAAATACAAACTTTCAAACAAAAAAAGAATCATTAAAATCGGTTCACCAAGTCGAAAGTTCTGAGGTAACAAACATAAAAATAAAATAAAAAAATACAGTGGAATTGAGAACCTCCTCCTTTTTTGAAGTCAGTTAAAAAGCCCGCTCTTTACTACTTCCTAGTATTTTAGCTGGGAAGAAGAAGTGGCAGAGCAAACTCCCCGGCAACACATCTGTGTAGTCGAGCGCTCACTTCGTGGCCATACTGGTTGCTGTATCCATGCCTTAAGGGGCAACGCCCACAACGCTTTGTTTCATAGTGGCCTCAATAAGACAACATAATTAGAATGAATATTTCATTAAAATCCCCATGTTTGGACCTTATTAGCTTGTCAAGTTTACCAGGATCTTCAAACATGGCTTATTTGAATGTCCGTTTTCTTTTGTCATATTTTTCTTGTTAATATTATTTCTGTCTTAGTATTTATTTACTTCTGGCAGCGACTTTGTCTGCGTGAAATTTCGGCCCTCGACCCACCGCGTCGCACCCCATCGCCCATCCGTCCTATTACTTCGTTTTCGCTTAGCGTTCTTACACGCTATTTTTCTTTTTGCTCGGCTCCTAAGGGTCGTAGCAAGATGTTAAATAGCATATAACCTCCCTCAAGGATTGGGCAACCAAATATTTTTTTAAATCCAGCTGGTAGTTACAGAGATTAGCGCTTCAAACAAACAAACAAACTCTTTAGTTTTATTATTAGTATAGATAATGTAGACGAGCGACCCGTTCTGCATCGCACGGTTTATAGGACTTGACAAAACCACGAGATTTCTATATTATAATAATAATTATATTTATTTTCTCTCACAATGATTTTGCAGCACTTAACAGTTTTGAACTATATCAATTCACATTGCGAGAGCAGGTGCCTGATGTAGGTTTAGGAAAAACCTGTGTTACAGGTCACCATTATGTAGTTTAATATTAATAAACAAAAAAAAAAAAACGTTTCATTCACACTATTTAAGTGTCCATATTTTGTTAGTACTTATTAGATTATGTTAAAACTATGTCAGAAATAAGTAGATTTATTCATGTATGTACTTATATTAATACAATGGATAAAACAATTAATTAGCAATTTAAAATAAATTAAAAATTAAATGGAAAATAGGCTAAAATTTTAATTAAATTGAATTAAATTGTTACTTAAATTAAAATACATAAAATCAGGCAACATGTGGGCTGATGAGTCTTCCCACTGCTGGTACTGCCGATACTGGTCTGTCTGCAAACATCTTTAGTATTCTGTTGCAACTCCCTCGAAATCGGCTAAAATATTGTAATTTGTATTTTATTTAAGGGTTTAACAATGCATTACTTAAATAACTTAGATCCTTATAGTAATGAGTTAAGTACAAGCTCGTTATGTGAAACTCCTGACACCTAAACTAGGTCATGTTCTGTATCGCACATTTGTAAAACCTTACTTTAATTAACACATTTCATGTCTCAGCAATTAGGATGAGCTTACAAATAAAAATAATAATTGAAATCTAGGTATTTTTTTAAAGAATAACGATATAGAAGATATAACAATGTGTGTGTGGAGAACTGAGTTTAGTGTAAGGGTGAGTGTAGTGTGAGAGTGTGTATGTATGTGTGTGTGAGTTGATAGGTTGCGGATGTGTGATTTTAGGTGCGTGCGATGTGAATGCAATGTAAATTAGCCATTGATGCTAGCCAGCAAATTCTCAGTTTCCTGATAGGTTAAACAGAAAGAAAAAGTATTTATTGGACTCAAACAGGAAAATCACAAACTAAACTAAACACACTCTTAGAAATAGAAAATAAAAAAAAGCAATAATACATTGAAAATTAAAAAAAATACCTGCGTGCTAATGGCTCCTATCTCAGCATAATGTTGCGACATTTAAAAATAACTGTCGCAGCGCTGGTATTCTGATAGGGCCTCCGCTAGGAGTAATTGTGTTCTGTGTGTAAACACTTGGACAGGGCCCGCTGTGATGTCACTGACAGATACAGAAATAAATAATAAATAAAATAATATATAATGTAGCCAGTAGCCAGGATTGTTCACCAGCAACTTGCTTTAAAATATAAACTTGTGGAGACTGTGGTACCGTATTACAAGTATGTGCCCGACCCAGTTCTTGAAAATGACCATTTCACGTTGTACTGGGATCGGTCTATCATTACTGAAAGGACTATTGTCGCCAATAAGCCTGATGCAGTGGTGATAGATCGATTAGCGATCATTATGATTATCTATCCGCACAATGATTATCGATGTTACCGTTCCAAATGACTAGAACCTCGTGAAAGCTGAGAAAGAGAAACAAATTAAATATCTCGACTTAGCACACGAGGTTGTTGACATGTGGAATGTGATCTCCGCTGTCATTGTGCCGATTGTCGTATCGGCCAATGGCCTGATGGCCGAAAGCCTCGATCAACATCTCTCGAAGCTCTCGTTAGGGGGTTGGATCAAGGGCCTGAGTCAGAAGGCAGTACTCAATACGGTTCGTATCGTGAGGAGGTTCCTATCTCTGGAGAGTTAACTACCGGTAGCTTGGACCCTGCTCCCGATCCTGGCGGACTCCTATTTTTCATATTGTTAAATGCTTTTTTTATGTCAATTATAAAAAAAAATTAAAAATGTATTTAATAAATATAAACATAAATAAACGAAATAATATATATGAAGATAATTATGAGTGAAATAACATATAAAAATAACATATTGATTTAATAAAATTAATGTAATACGCGTGGCAGCAGCAGTTTAGAAAAGTAATACTAATGTATCATACACCGTTATCACGTTCACTGCCAACGCGGTCAATGTTGTCCGATGCTTTTATACGCTATCAAGCTAACTAAAAGTCCTCATTTTTATCATTTTTCACAGATTGTTTTTATTCATTATTTAGTCATCTTATATACTTAAATAACGTTTTTTACTTAACACACATTGATTTTGACCCGTTATTATTAGTTATTACGCATCGCACAACAATGACCCCCATGGCCTTGCCGAACGAAATATCAAAAATTCGTTGCATAGAGCCGCGCGGTCAGGTTGCCGCCCACCGCCGCCCGCGACTCCCTCCCCGCGCATTCGCCGCTCGTCTCGTTGCACTCGCAGTCGTGATTTCCGATTAGTGACGTGCACATGACGTTGTAAATTTGACTGATTGTTTACGTGGTACTACTATAAAATTGTTATGGTCAACATGGATAGTTTTGGCGACTTTGACATAACGCAAGAAGATATAACACAGATCGAAAATATCGAGTTCGATTTGCTGAATAGAAGTCTCCATTTAAGTTCGGATGAAGAAGATAATATTCAGCCTACTCATTCGAAGCGACGTCGTGTCATACAATCTGAAAGTGAAGACAGTGATGCTGAAATCAATCGTGCTATCCAAGACCTAGACAGAAGTTCGCCACCTTCAACATGGACTGACCCAAAAGGTAATCAGCGCAGACTTATTGCTTTTACTGAGTGTCCTGGAATGCAGCTCAACTTACGCATGGCTATGATAAACAAATGTCCAGCTGATTTTTTTGCGCTTATGGTGACGGACGAGGTCTTAAATAAAATTGTTTTATGCACTAATGCCTATGCCTTCAATAAAATAACAATGTCTAATGAAGCTTCGAAAGCAGCGCGTATTCGTAGCTGGGTCCCTACTAACGTAACTGAAATTAAAAAACTATTTGGGCTGATTTTATATATGGGTATAGTAAGGCTTCCGAAAATAGCTGATTACTGGACCACAGATAAAATCATTGGACAGCAATTTCCGCGAACTATTATGTCTCGCAATAGATTTGAGCTTCTACTCGCAATGCTTCATTTTTCACAAGAAGATGAAGAGAATACGACCGATCGTTTACACCGCATCAGAGACTTAGTGGAAGTAATGAATGCAAATTTTAAAAAATCTTACACGCCTGGCGAAGATTTATGTATAGATGAGAGTATGGTTCCTTTTCGCGGGCGAATTATATTTCGGCAGTACAATAAGCAAAAACGCCATAAGTATGGGATTAAATTATTCAAACTATGTACTTTGCCTGGATACACATACAAAATAAGCATTTATGGTGGAAAACAGAACGATAACGTCAATACTACGCCTACTAAGGTTGTTATGGCGCTATGCAATGAGTTGCTAAATAAAGGGCATACTCTATATACCGACAATTGGTACACAAGCGTCGGATTAGCTAGAGAACTTTTAAAGAACGAGACGCATTTAGTTGGCACTTTGAGGAAGAATCGCAAGCATTTTCCTAAAGAAATTGTTTCTACAAAATTGAAAAGAGGGCAATATGTAGCAAAAGAGAGTAATGATGGAATCACTGTGTTGAGATGGAGGGATAAGCGAGATGTATTGGTTCTCTCAACAAAACATTCTGTGCGATTTCAAAATATCATAAAACATGGCAAACAAACCTCTAAACCTAAAATAGTTCTTGATTATAATAAAGCTAAGGGTGCAGTTGATTTATCCGACCAAATGACAGCATATCAAACACCTCTGAGAAAGAGCATCAAATGGTACAAAAAACTAGGCATAGATTTACTTTTAAATACAGCTATGGTAAATGCTTTAATTCTTTATCAAAGCGTGGCCAAGAAGAAGATATCAGTACTTGAGTTTAGAAAAGAAATTATGAAGAGTTTTGTAGGTTTCGATATTGATGATACTTCATCAAATCAAAGAACGAGAAGAGTAAAGCACCAATTGAAGAAAAAGGAAGGACCTTCAAGTAAAACTCGCCGTGCGTGCCAACAATGCTATAAAAATATGGTAGCTTCCCAAGGACGTTTAATCGCTAAAAACAAAACTAAAAAAGTTAACACCTTTTGTGTTAACTGTCCTGATGAACCCTATCTTTGTGTTGAATGTTTCACAAAAATCCATTAGCGGAAAATAATTATATACGAGTAGCTACCTCCTTCTTGCCCTACGATGATAATCTTTTGAGGTTTTTTTTGTATAAGTTCAGTTTAAATGCCAATGAGAGGCCCTATTGACACGGTTTTAATGTCTTTTTAATTATTTTAATAAACAGTTACTTATCTAAAAAACGTTTTTTTAATTTCATTATAATCTCTAAAATCCTTAGTGATAAAATTTTTCAAGAGTGATGTGTTTCAAAAATCAACACTATTTTTTTCTAAGTTTGGCCCTTGTAAAAACCAAGCTATATAAGATAAACTAGAGGGCCGCGCGGGTCACATTATAAGCGAATTATCTCGATACTGCTGTCCGTTGGCGCAATAGAGAGTTTTGAACACAGGCCTGACGCGCGGTCAACATTGTCAGACGCGGCTTGAATGGAAAGCTTCAGTGTCGCTCAACATTGTCCCCCATGGCCTGAACGGAAAATATGCACTTTTTTAATGGCAGTTAACGTGTTATACAACGTGGAGATAACATTACGACAATAAAGGAAAACACTAAACACACTAATGCTAAGAAGTATTTTGGAACTATTAAATAAATCCTAACATTGAAATAAAAAAAATCGTTTTTTTTCAAACAAACTAAATAGTAGTAATGGGCCGACTATGGGTTTTGCCAATCTTTGACTGGCTATAGTGGCTAAAATATTGGATATATTTGGTTGATTTTTTGTATGCAGACTGTGAATGTCATTACGTATACGAAGTTGAATTTATTGTCGTATCGTTATCTCCACCTTGTATATACCTTTCGGAATAAAACCTCTAAATTATGGTGAAAACCGCATTAAATCCGTTGCGTGGTTTAGAATAAGGTCTACCTTGTTTTATAAGTACCTACTATGTATAGATTTAGGAATTAGACTTAAGATAAGTTTTTTCCGACTAGTTGAAAAAGGTCCCCTGGATTCGTCGTTACTTTCAGGTCATTTATACACGGTGACATTTGAATCACAGTTTTGCTAGAACAAACGTTGTTCAGACCATGGTCTACAACCATTCTATAGCAACCAATAGAAAAAAAAAACGTCATAGGTTTCCGAAAAAAAAACACAAAAAAAGGCAATGTTAAAAATGTCGGGATCATCGTTACGCCCTACAAAACAGACACTGCGGCTGCGACGCGTGGCGCTCACGTCTTGAATGCAATATCGTTACCGTGATGAGTACTTTGATGTTACGGTTAATGTTTCAAACATTATTACACGTTTGACTAATTTGAGAACTGCTAGATTAGTTTGTTTTAATAACATATTTGATGCTGTAGAATAGTAGTAGACCATGGTCTGAACAACATTTGTTTTAGCAAAGCTGTGATTCAAATGTCACCGTGTATACACAAACGTAAACAGGCGAAATCAATTCTGGGAGTTTTTTTTTAATACCCGGCAACGGAATGAGGTTTCATGTTTGTTTTTTTACACAATATAACTAAGTAGGTAGCAGTTACAACGTAGAAGTTACAATAATATTTTTCAATACGTTATTCGTTACAAGTTTTTTCTTTATTTTTTACGACTACCTACTAACTAACCACCGAGGATCTAGCTTGGTCTGGGGAAGGTTATATTCCCATATTTAATAATCCCCTGTTGTAATTTTTTTGAGTGTTTACTAGATCATTATCCAAGCGAATCACTCACTATGCATTTTTTAAAGCTGTTTCAATGTCTCGCAATTTATGAGTAAATTGATAAATGTTATCAGAAATCAAACTTAAAATGACTAATGTTCAAAATATATTAAACTGTATTATGCACATTGAAAATTACAGCAAAAAAACAAATAAGTACTAAAGTCTACCATATAAGGCTTTCCAGCCCTCGACATGGAAAAACACCGCGCAAAAAATTCCCCAGCACCATTTCTCTGTCTTTCATTAACTTATTCTCTACTCCAGGGTAATGCCACCAGACATGGAGATTTCTATGAGGCACACGAAGCTGAAGGCGGAGGAGGCGGCCCTCCTGGCGGGGGAAATCAACAAACCCTCGTGGGAGTCCAGGAACGAAGGCATCCATGAGAGGGTCAGCTTTGAAGACACCATCTGGGGCTTCAACTTGGCTGGCGGAATATTTTATAAGACTCCTTTGAGAGTTACTTTTGTAAGTATAAGCTTAATGATGCATGTTTTCAAAATCAAAATATTTTATAAAATATGATTTAAAGCACTTATGAAACGTCAGGATCTAGGTGCATGTAGAAGAGAAGGGCCGGGAAGAAACTCCATGGTTACTCTTTTAAAAACAATTGGCTTTTACAACATTCCCAAATTACAGTTTTCATAGATATGGAAGGAAAGTGTAGGCCTCTCAACAAGTACCAGGTACCAGGAATCATCTGTGGGTCGATTCCGATGTTGAAGGGTGACTAAAGCCTGATTGAATTGCCTGAGGCATATCGTAAGTGGAAGCAACAATAAAAGTTGCTCCCTCTAAACAGTGTTTAGACGGTGCAAGTCATTTGTTGCTTCAATTGAATTGTATGCAAGGTCAAGAAACTGGCTTCGTGAAAATGGGACTTCTTTAGAGATGGCCATAAGAGGATGGTCAGCAGCGTAATTTTGCCTGACAATTACTATTATCTGCACCAATCAGCTTGTCAAGTTTAGTGATTTTAATAAGTTTTTGAAGTGTCCAGCCATGTTAAGATATGGGTAGTTCAATAGATATTTACATATTGATACATAATATGATGACTAATAACTACTCAGAACCCGTGGCGCGTTTTTTTACAGTTGCTGCCCGCGCGAAATTACGTCATCGCCCGAGCACACGACAGGCGTTCCGATCTAGTGTAAACAATCGTAATTTATGGGTTTTTCTAAGTATTCGAGATCGGGCCGATTGTTTTTGTTAAAGCTGATAAAAGGGCCGTTTAAACTGGTACCCAGGGGGTATTGACGTTAGTTTGCTATTGGGAAGTAGAGCTTCTCGCGGTGATTTAGCGGTTGTTTCGTTGACCAATTCTTTTATTTATAAAGCGTGCACTGCGTCGCTTTATTACAGTAACGACCAGAACATGAGATCTATGAGTTAAAGACCTATTGCTTTTTTTAAGTTTTCGTAATAGAATTCTAAAATTGATTTTAAAATGAGCCATTTGCCTTATAGTGTATACTCTGATGCTGGTTAGTATATTATTATACCTATTCATACGACCTGTCTTGTTGATATAGTGGTCAAAAGCGTTACTACTGAGCATGAGGTCCTGGGCTCGATTCCCAAGTCAGGCAAAATGTTATTGGGTTTTTTCCATCAGACATTTCACAGTAGTACCCCAGAGTCTGGATTTTTGCCCGGTTGATGGCAACAGGATCACCCCATTTATAGGTGCACCACTGCCTTAACCTTCGGGTATTACAGGCGTGATGATGAGTTTATGTCCATACAGGTGAAACCGGACAGCCGAGCGGAGAAGGCGGGCATCAGGCCAGGAGACAAGCTGCTGAGGATCAACGACCTGGACACCTCGACCCTCACCATTCAGCAGGCGCACGATATCATTATCCAGTCTGGCATCCATCTCAAGATTTCTGTTACATCGTGAGTATTAAATTAAATGTTAACTATTGAACAAAATTTTAAGTAATTTAATTTTATAACCTTTCGCTGCATAAAACTTGCTTAATGGTAACCTAAATGGAAGAAGCTAAGTTAAGCTAAGCTAAGCTCAGACCATCGTCGACTCTGTCTCTGTCACTACTGACCCAGACTAGAGTCAAGAGCAAACCCATCATAAATGAAAAAAAATAAAGAAGTCACTGGCTCCTGAAATACGAGTACAGGTACCTCGCTCTGGAGCCAGTGTCTCACATATTTCTGTAACCGGTTTTTATGGTATTTGAGAAATTTATTATTATAGTATACATGACGCGTGACATCCTGGGTATGCATCGATGAATTAAGCATATTTTTCTTCTTTCTTTTCCTTCTTCATTATCACACGAGACATGAAAAATTGTTATAATAAAATTAGGGATTATACAGATAGATTATAATTTGATCATGAATATTCTTTGTATTCTTTGTAAAACACTAGCGACCCGCCCCTGCTCCGCACGGTTGCCATGTGCTGCACAACACTACATGTAAAATAATCGAGATAACTGTGCTATACCTATGTTACAGAAAGATTGTATGTATTTTTCATAGATATTAATAAGAACCTTCCGGAATAATTTCTCTAAATGATGGTAAAAACACATCAAAATCCATTGTGTAGTTTAGAAGAACTAAGCGAACAAACAGACGAAAAGCGACTTTGTTTTAAACCATTAACTATATGGTTTATTTTTTTATGCCATAATACATATACACATACATAATACATTAACTATATGCCATTAACCATACGCTATTAGATGGTTCTAATTATGCGAAATTATACAAGAATAGTTCATTATGTGGTCATAATATTATCTTTTTATCATGGTGAGAAGTGAGGTGGACTAGGCTATACATTTAGCTAATCGCGCTTCTCACCGCGCATCTAATCACTTGAGTAGTTAGGCTCTTAGAAGCTCGGCTCTTAGTAGGTAGGCTCTTAGTAGGTAGGCTCTTAGTAGGTAGGCTCTTAGTAGGTAGGCTCTTCGCAGGTAGGGTCTTAGTAGGTAGGCTTTTAGTAGGTAGGCTCTTAGTAGGTAGGTTCATAGTAGGTCGGCTCTTAGTAGGTCGGCTCTTACTAGGTAGGCTCTTAGTAGGTAGGCTCTTAGTAGGTAGGCTCTTAATAGTTAGGCTTTTAGTAGGTACGCTCTTCGTAGTTTGGCTCTTTGTAGGTAGACTCTTAGTAGGTAGGCTCTTAGCAGGTGGGCTATTCGTAGGTAGGTTCGTAGTAGGTAGGTTCTTAGTAGGTCGGCCCTTAGTAGGTAGGCTTTTCGAAGGTAGGCTTTTACTAAGTAGGCTCTTAGTAGGTAGCCTCTTAGTAGGTAGGCTCTTAGTAGGTAGGCCCTTAGTAGGTAGCCCCTTAGTAGGTAGGCTCTTAGTAGGTCAGCCCTTAATAGGTAGGCTCTTCGTAGGTAGGCTCTAAGAGTCAGTCCATTTTTTTAACATAACTTAACGTCATGCTTGTGTTCCCCAAAAGGTTAGCCAGAGGTGCACCTACATTTCTCCGGTTATTTTTAAGTCCTATATAACAGAGGGCGAGCCTATTGCCAACAATCGGGCACAAATTCAGACTCCGGTCGGGCTGGATGGAAAAACCCATTAATATTTTGCCCGACCCGACAATCGAACCCAGGACTTCATACTCAGCAGAAGCGGTTGCGAGACCTAGCCCTACGAGGCAGTATTTTTTTCGGCGTTTTCGTTAATTTCCCAAATATTAAAAGTGCTAACTACTAAATTGATATTTGTTTTCTGTGCAGGCCTGAAGACGAAGAAGATACTTACTATTGTTACGAAGATCCCCTTGTAAGTCCATTATTAAATTTAATTACGTTTGCCTAAACAACTATAATAATATATTAATTGTTTTGTGCCACACAAAACAGTTAACAATGTATTCAATTTACGCACCAAAACGTTTGTGACCCCGTCTTATGAACATTTTGTACTACGCCGGAAAAAGACAGCGCTATGTAGTAAATAGCTCTACCTCGCTCTATAATTGTTAAAGAGACTTGGGTGGGGTTTCTCGGTAATATTTTGAACAATATTGTCGCGTAATGTGTCTGGATATAATTAAGTTTCCATTGAAATAATCATTTCCTTTCTATTAAGTGGGCGACACGTGGAATTCTGCGAACTGTTCGCAAGCAGAAGAGAGTATTTGAAGAGATTGTTCGAGGAATTTAAAGTACTCAAAATAATCTTAGGAATACGAATTGTTCAAATGTACTATAATTCAGCAGCGTGATATAACTAACAGCTACATAATGTCTTTTGCATATGCTTCTAGAACTATGCGTAATACACTGGCCTTCAAAAGTTAGTACCACACTTTTAAAATTGAAATTTTTCCTAAATTGTAGAAGTCAGACTTTTGAAATAAAAAAAAGTTTTATAGCTTTCATCAACATTATTTGAAATTATAGTTTAATTTACATTGTAACGTTTTTAACTTAAAAAAGATAAAAACCATTTTTATTACTTGCTGGCATAAAACTCCAACAGCATTAATAAATGTTTTACGCTTAATTTACATTTTAATAACTGGTATTGCCTCCTCTGGGTCTGATTACAGCTTCGAGCCGGTTTGGCACACTGAAGACTATTACTAGATTCTCTCACTTCCATCAGGGCCTGTTTTAGGGCCCTGAATAAGATGGTATAGGGTGATAAGAGATGGTCTGCGGATTCTGACCAGCCTCCCGAGCTCATCCCGTCAGCCCCCATCAGCGTGCTTGATCGGGCTGAGATCAGGACTTCTTGATGGCCAAACCAACCAACCTCCTGAATGTACCCTTGTACGACCCGAGCGGTGTGTTGCCGGGCGTGATTCTGCATCAGTATCGAGCCATCACCCATATTTACTAAATATGGCCCTACATACTCATTAAGGATCTCTTGAGCATGTTTTTCCCCAGATATGATGCCTTTTCTATGACCACTAGCTCTGTGCGACCTTCTGAAGAGGTGCAAGGCCATACGTCATGTATCTGTACATGACCCATGTCTCCATCGTATTAGACTGTGAAGCAGGCTTGAATGTATCGCTCACCAGCTCTACTGTACACTCTTTGCCTTCCATCGGAAGTAAAAAGTGAGAATCGAGAGTCATCAGTGAACAAAATTCGTGGCCTTTCTTCTTCACTCCACTGTATGTTTTCACGGATGTAGCGCAGTATTGCTACTCGATGCCCTCTATCGAGTTTGGAGCCACATGCTGACCTTTGTGGTTTCAGGTTTGCTTCAGCAAGTATTCTTCTCACTGGACTGTCATTAATGTAGTCTCTTCGGGTCTGAAGAACCATTCAACTACATTGAGGTGGCTATTTTTTAACACAGTGGAGACAATACAGCGGTCTTCTCGGGTACTAGTGCACCTGAGTCTGCCATAACGAGGTCTCCAAAGATGGTTTCCAGTTTCTTCGCACCTTCGCTTCATCAGTCGGACCGTTCTTATTGTTACACCCACCATTCTTGCCGTACGACGCATACTGATGCCTACATTCAGAAAAGCCATGATTCTTGCACATTCTTTCGGTGAAAGAGGCATGACAAATAAAGTTTACGTGCTGTAGACACCTTGGCTTTTGAATCAAAGTTCATCGATCAAGAAATAAATGTGAAAACAAAAACTGAAATAAAAAAAGTCCAAAGTAAGACAGCAATTTGAAAAGGAGTGTTTTTGTTTATAAATATTTTTCAGCCATTCCTTAAAAGAAGGTTATCGACTATAAAGTTTTTATACAAAAAAAGCAAAAAATATTATTCCTCGAAACTTTAAAATTTATTGCAATTTTAAAAGTTTGATATTGTACTGAGTTTTGAAGGCCAGTATAGTATTATTTGAAATAATAATGAAGTGTGATATCGTGTATCAGATTTAATCTCCAAAACTACAACATAGGATGATTCCTAATGCGGTTTTGTGTAATGACTTAATTTTTAAATTATTTTAATTGCAAATCTGGCCTGCTCTTGGTCTCGATCTCGCTCGATGGAAAGTCCGCTTTCAATGAGGATATTCGATGAGGTCTACGATGGAATTGGTTGGTTAACTGCTGTATTGGACAACTAATAATGAAAGATTATTTTCTTCCTTCAGATCGATGGTTACGACAGTGAGGAGGAAAGGCGAATTGAAGAAGAAAAGGCCAAGAAAAGGAGGGTTTGCGCTAGAGTGGTACGTGTTCCTACCATGATACCTATCAGGTTAATTAGGTATAAAGTTATATTGGAGTTACGGTTTTTTTCAAGACTTTCGAAGCTAAATATTTTTTTTTGCAGTCGCAATTTATTTATGACCCAGCACATAGTTCTTTCCGAGTTCTCGGGCAGGGAGCGGTGGTGGCCCAGTGAGCAGAGGAGGCCCAGTGGCGCAGTTGTAGCCCACTGGTATCGGGCCCGACTTACTGAGTTGTAGGTCGTGAGTTCGAACCCAGGCAGGCATTTAATTTCATCACCATTGCTCTCAAAACGGTGACGATATCAACAAGAGGAAACCGGCATGTCCTAGAACCTGAAATTCGAAGACATGTATTGTGACATCCGCCAACCCACAGTGGGCCCGCGTGGTGGATTATGGCGCACTCCCTCTCACAGAGAGGAGGCCTGTGTCCCAGCAGTGGGAACTTTATAGGATTATTACGCTTATGCGATACGCTTATTACGACTTCTAACCAGGATAATCTTTATTTAGGCATAAGAACTATGTTATGCCTAAATAAAGATTATCCTGGTTAGAAATCGGATTAGTCAATAGGATTTTTTTTTGTAGTTAAAGTCTTATTTTCCTAAGCTAACTTCTAATGGTCTCTCCACAATTTGATTCCAATATCTGTAATTATTACTAACTCGTTCTAACATATACTATAAAAATCACATTAGCTTGTTTTTTTTTTAGTACCGTATATAAAACTATTATTAATTAATGCTTAAAGAAGATAAAACATAAAACAATCCAATCAGGGACAAAAATACTGATCCCAGTCGATATGCGATAATATACCGTAGGCATATTAACTAATATACGCAAACTGATATTCATTCAAATATTTGTACCAATATGTTCAAAAGTGTTAGGTACTTTGTTTATTCTATCTTTGTCAATCCGATATTTATTTTAGAGAACATTTTGTGAATATGTCGGGTAAATGTTTTTTCGTATTTTATAGGTATAAAGTTGTAGTAAAATCGCTTTGGTTGAGCTGTTTGCATTTGGCTAGTTACTTACTTTGATGCCAATAAATATTAAAAAACAACGTGAAAAAGATTTCCCACGAATTCACGATCCCACGATTTCCAACGAAGAAATTCGATACATTTGTGAAGTTTTATTACAATAAAAAATAAAAAAATATACGCGTCGACTTGAGAACCTCCTCCGTTTTTTTTCGTCGGTTAAAAAAAGGGAAAAAAGTGACACAAGCCGCGAAAAAAATATGTGATGTTTATGGCTTAACGCAGTGTCAGTAAGAGTACCTAGCACAAAATTGGTTCAAGTGTTTTCGGTTCGGGAATTTTGATGACAGCTCGCTCCGGTAGCCCTGTTACGGATAAAGTCGAAGCCATTTGTGAAAAAGTGGAGCAAGATATGCAGTAGAGCAAGTGATACATTAGTAATTACGACGTAGCTGAAGAGTTAGGCAACACAAAACAGTTTTTACCATTTTGAAAAAGTCTGGGTATACAATAAAGCTCGATATTTTGATGCCACATTAGCAAGAACCTTTTCGCCGACCTAACATTCACCATTTATACAAAAAATTTGGGCAAATATTGCCGAACAATAATACCTACAACTGAACGATTCATCAATCAGCTCTGTGTCTCTTTTTGTGACCTAATTTCTGTGTCTTTAGATTCACAAAGAAAAATATGTGTTAAGTCTATAGTCGGTAGACTCGCTAATGTTATTACGATATCAGTTCCAACTGCAGAAGAAAAAAACATATTTTAATAAGATACTGTTAATCACTTTTCAGAGCCACTACTGGAGTCTTAAATGGCCTTGGGTTAGTAGGAGAAGATTTATCTACAGAGAATCCAACTGTTTTATGGTGCCAAGCAAATACGAAGATGCACACAGGTCAGTGAAAACGAAGAACGATAAATAAGAAAGCATTTGAACGTAAAACACATGAATGTAGGTACTGCAAACATAATCTAAAGAAAAAACTAAGAATTGTGATACAAAATCAGATAAGGAAAAACCTAATCGAGAAGAAATTTGAAATCCAAGCATTGGTGTTATTCTTGAATTTCATGAAATGGATTTTTTACTTGGTTCAGCGTGCCTAGTTTATAGAAATAAATATGTAGATATTGTAACTATTCACTCATGTTTTGTTTTTAGCTGGGACTCCGACACTGACTCTGATGGCCTAGGAATTTAGGATCATCATCAATCTATCAACATTTTGTCATCTAGCGCTTGTAAAGGTGCCAGCAGTACAATAATTTACACCTGCTCCAAAACCTTGTGATCTCTAAACCTTTTTAATTTTAGCATTATGTTATGCACCTAAATAATATACCTTTTTACGCTTCTCTAAACTAGACTTACTTCCAGAACCCACTTGAAAATAATATGGATGTATTTTTGTTGCCCGTGTACGGTGTAAGGGGCATCGAGGCGTATGATGTTACCATTAATTTAGCACATTATTCTAGACCTTTATCATACAAAAGTTCAATACCTTCCCAAAAGTAAGAAGTAAGTTAAGTATTTTAAAGTTTAGAATCGGGTAAGTACTAAATTAATGGTAACAGTTTGATCCTCGATGTCCCTTACACCCTGTATGTTTTGCATGAAGACCTACCTTTTGTTTTACTTAAAATGTATTATAAAGTAAACCTTTGTTTTTTTTTCCCAGGGACAAGTATTCTCCTATACCAGCGCTGCGATACACCGACGACATTGTTCACTTTAGTAAAGATGGAAATACAGAAAATCAAGACAATACAAAACGTATGCCTTCGTTGTGGGAAGGCAAGCAACAGGCCAGAAAGGAAAGAAAAGCATTGTTAGCAAATAGCGAAGTCTCAAGCGACGTAACTGGTGGAACCGATGAACTGGGTAATGATATGTCTGATGATGAAGAAGAAACGGTTAAACAAGTTAGAGAAAGGTCAACTAAGTCTAGAAGATCGACTTTGACAGTAGAACGACAGGAAACAATAGATGAGTCGAGAGAACAGGAAAAAGTTCCTAAAACTGAAGAGGAGAATGAGGAAATGAATGAAGAACAAAATGGACAAGCAAAAGAAGTATATGAAGAAATGGATGAAGAAGTAAATGACGAAAGTAACGAAAGAGTAAATAATGAAATAAATGAAGATAATAACGAAATAGAAGAAACTGCATCTAAAGAAGTTGACAAAAACAACAATGACGTTACTAATGACCTGCTTAGTCCTATTCCTGAAATAATCGAAGAAAACAATCAAGCAGTTGAACAAGGTGCAGAAGTCGCGAATGCTGTTGATGATGACAATGTCGAGATGAACGGTGAAGTCAATGATGACGACGTGTTAAATGAAGTGCTTGGGAAAACCGGTGACAGTGCGTCTAGAAGTGAAGAGGACAATAATATACTAGATAGTATTTTAAGTGACGACGGACAGAATTTGGAAAATTCTGAATCTAATAACGAAAGATAAAGATTAATGATCCATAATATTTTCACGTTTCTTTATTTAATTATGGAACTCCAACGACTTATCCACTAAAACATTTTTTGGTGTACTGTAACAATTAAACTAAAATCTAGAGTGAATTTGTCACTTACATGTGTGCACGGCACTTACATATTTCAAGTTCTATATTATTACATAGAGTACATAATAAAAAATCAATACTAAACGAAAACAAAATTTAAATAAAAAAAAGAAACGAAATAACCAAATCTATTTTGTTGCTCTAAAGAATAACACAGACAATGACAAATAATAAATAAGTAAGTATAAATATATAAGTAAGTAATAATATTAATAATATAGATCTAGATATTAACTTTGGCCACTGTGGGTCAGTAACAATTATTGTTTGCGAAATTGCGATAGCTTGCTCTAGTCAAGTCCTTTTTGACGGATAGGCATTGAGCGAAGATCGCGGATGACTGGATGATAGTAGTGTAGAAGTTCATTCCACTTGTAGTATTGATTAATACTTATATGCTCAATTTTCATCGTCATCTATTTAGCATTTATCATGATTACGAAAATTAATTCATATTAGTTAATCATTCCTTATTAACAGTGCTAGAAAAGACGATGTCGAAACGTTTGATCTTTAAATACGTTGTGATTAGTGTCATTACAATTGGTTCAATGACTAATTGGAATTCCGGTCAATCGATCGTGAATTTGAACCTGTGCCAATCCCATTGTTGTGAACACACCTGTGCTAGTTATAAATTAACCACTGTAAAAATTGTACAAATGGAATGAATCGTAATGTTAATTATAGATTTAATTCTGAATTGCAACGTTTAGGTATAAAATAATTGTGAACTAGAAGTTAAGTTAACCCTGAATCTCAAATTATAATGTAACAGAAAATTTCAATGGAACTGTTTTATTTTAACTTTCAAAAAGCTAAAAAATACCCATGACAACATTATGAAATAAGTAAAAACAAATAATGTTAGAATGAAAGCATTTCTTAATTATTTTTTTATTAAATTCGTTGCCCCACACTAGGAATTTCTCCTGAATTGTGGGTGCGTTTACAAACATTTAAACTCACATACACAAACAGCCAGACCCTGATCAACTACTTGTAGGTAATACAAATATTTGTTCTGTGCGGGAATCGAACCCGCGACACGCAGCGGAGCAGTCAATCGCTTAACCACTGCACCAACCGTGCGCATTTCATTTGTTTGATCCATTCTATTTTACATTTGCTTGTAATGTAACAATCCAAGATTCCACTGTAATGGTTAGGGGTTTGCAAGTAGACTGCGCGTCAGCTGCTAGGTGGTGCAGAAAGATATTTGAAACCAGCAGGGTAGGTTAAGGGGCTGACAACAGCTAAAGCGCGGTCACTGTCGATGTCGGACTGCATAGAAAAGAAAGAGAAGCGCGATGACACAAAGCTGGTAATTTATTGCAAAATATGAAGCAATTGACGACACGGTTGGCGCAGTGGTTAAGCGATTGACTGCTGCGTTACGTGTCGTGGGTTCGATCCCCGCACGGAACAAATATTTGTATGACCTGCAAGTAGTTGTTCCGGGTCTGGCTGTTTGTGTATGTGAGTTTAATTGTTTGTAAACGCACCCACGATACAGGAGAAATTCCTAGTGTGGGGCAAAGTTTAAAAAAAAAAAAAAAAAAATTCTCTATTTACAAAAAATCTATAGATTGGACTAAAAAATGAAAACAATATCACGTTAATATGTTGCTTGAAGAACAATCTGAAAAAAAAAACATAATGATTGCATTTAAGTATATTAGTCTGATTATTAATCGTCAAAAGAAATTTTTAGATGTATCTTCGTGACTTTTTCTATCGTACCAAATGAGTTGTATTATGTTTTCAACACACTATCTAACGAGCATATATCCTGAAGAATATCATATATTTTTCTGATATTGTTTACTGCAGTGGAACATAATTATAACGAAATAATTTTAGACATTATAAAACTTGCGTTTAAGTCATGTAGTCCCCTTAACACACATCATTCAATAGGTAGAAGTAACACGACTATGTCGTAGGTAAAGGTAACATTACGGGGGAATGCTCCCGGTGAGTGCGCGCCTACGTTTAATCGAATGTGTAGGTAGCAAAATGATAAAATAAGAACTTTATCCAACATTGAACAAGTCTCCATATTTTTATTTTGGGTGGGTGTCTTTTTTTACCAGCACGTAATTTGCCTTATTAAACAAACATTTTTAGCTTGTTGTTTTATATCAACGTAATGTTGTTTTCGTTCAAAATGGCACCTACAACTGGTATTTCTGCAGCAGTGAAGTTTCCTATCTGTTGATGCGCCATTGGTTTCAACATTTCGATTCTTTAAAACCGATCGTGTTCAGCTTATGACCCGTTTAAAATTGAGTTTTATTTTCAATCAGAAATTGTACGTCATCAGTTGGATTAAACATTTTACTTTTAACTCATTTGTTGCTTGAATGTTTTAAACGTTTTATTGTTCTTTGTTGGAGATGAAAAACATACGCAAGCGATACGTACGCAAGAGACAATAATCAGAAACCAAATTCAATGGCATCAGACTGACGCGGACGATCGATACTTTGAAGCCAGTCATCCACAGTTGCAAAATAAGTGTTTGTCTGGAAACCTAAACTGCTCAATATAAGTTCGGAAACAATTTAACTTAACGCCTATTCGGCTTAAGTACTAGGAATGATTACACTAAGACCGAGATCTATGAACGTTACTTAGGCTAAGTGTTATTTATTCCTGTCACTGTCGCACAAGTGTCAAACTACAAGTGCAAGATAGAGACGGGAACATGTCTAAGCCATAGCAAGCGCCAAGTAACATTTATAGATTTCGGCCTAATACTAAAGTCTACTTAGATGTTCCGGTATTTGCGACCGCACTTGACCTCACTGTTGAAACAATTTGTTAGAACTTTGGGTACCTTGCAGGTTTTGAGGGAGTTATTTTCATGAGAATGTGAAATTATGTGTTACTGTTAAATGTTTTGTGGTTCATTAGTATCTATTCAATTATAGCAGTTCTTTGATTAATTAACAGATTATTGCCTCTTGACACATTACGTTTCAGATAACTGAGTTAGTGCCATCGCAAACTGTGCGTCTTGTTGCTGCGTCTAGACGCAGAGCTGTCGTTTGCGTCTGCGACTAGTCGTTACGACAGACGTCGTGCAAGCGATCTGTTTCTTTGAGTATCTGAGAGAGACGGTCTTGTTGTTCATCTCGTGAGTGAATATGGAGCCTCTAGTGCACTTGCCGGTACTTATTATGCGGAGGCGAATAGAATAGAATAGAATAATTTATTTGTAAAACTTATGTAATTTCATACAAAGATCTTAAAAATTTGTAGTGCGCTATGCTTTGCCAATATTGACATACAAATGATTGATGTGATTAAAAGACAATTCAATGAGAAATTTATTACAATATAATATTATAAGTACTTCAGTAGGTACCTAATTGTATTAACGCATGCATATAAATTAAATTTCATTACAGTTAATAGTCAATTTCATTTCATGTCAGAATTTAATATCAATTCAATTCAAGATATTAGTATTGATGTCAAAGTATTAAAATTTATGTCAATACAAACACACGTGCACCTTCCTACCGCTCATAGTAAGACTTACGCTTACCTGTCGCATGTGACTGTCGACGGTTTTGCGTCGCGTGTATCGTGCGTCTAGTTGCTGCGACAAGTAGCGATAGCGTGCGACTCCCCTAGCCAGTCGCTGCGACTCTATAACTCGACGCCTAGTGTGCGAAACTTTGAACAAAATATATGGAAATTGTCGCCCGCAGCCTGTCGTTACGTCTACTCGCCGAGCTGTTGCAGTCGAGTCTCGCATAGTGTGAGCCATGTCTTAAGGAAGAAATTCGCATAGGTATATAAAACTTCAACGGTTTTCTTTGGTATTGTTCGTCGAAATCTTTGAGCTCCTTAAGTTCTGAGTTGAGCTGCACGATTGCTGACAATTGCGTGCACTGACTGGACGGGTCCACTTAAACTGTGTGGTTCTTTCCTCAAAATACCATTTTAGACACCGATCTACATAGCCTTCACATGATCTGACTAAGATTTTGTCTGGACTTTAAAAGAGACTGTGACTTCTGAGTTTGTTTCGGCCTTTCTTCTCAGAGTAGTCAGATAGGAAACGCCAGCCTCATCTAGTTTAAAAAAATATGTGTTTGACGTGTAAAAGTGTTTGTACAAACCTACTTACAGAAATAAATCATTTATCATTTAACGAGTAGTTATTGAGATTGTATCTGAATGTCTTAGTAACTATGCAAGACTGTGTTATAGTTAACGCCTAGGGCTACCTAAACCACAAAAAGCAGCCAAGTGCGAGTCGGACTTGCACACGAAGGGTTCCGTACCAATGTATAATATTTAACACTCTTGATATATTTTTTAAATACTTAAAAAAAATACGTTTCTTTTATGGAGACTCCCTTTAATTTTTTACTCTAGATTATTACTTTTTGTTGTTATAGTGGCGCTTATACACACTCTATGAAAATTCCAAGTGTCTACCTATTACGGTTCAAAAGATACAGCCCTGTGACAGACGGCCTGACGGGCGGACAGCGGAGCCTTAGTAATAGGGTCTCGTTAGCACCCTTTTGGTACGGAAGCCTAAAAATATGGAAACATGAAATTGAGAGTCGGCAGTTCGGTGGCTTCTATTGAACTTACGAATTAATTTATTAATTATTCGCAAAGTAAAACTATGTAAAACTCGAACTGATCTAAACGTCTACAAATGTTGAAATAGTGCGTAGTTATGTTCATTCATCATATTGTTAAGATAAACATCAAACCTTAGATAGCTAATTTTATAAAAGACTATTTAAATGTCAGATCCCACAATTCCGTTCTAATTTATTTCTTATTTCAGAAGTTTTGATTGATTTCCGAACTCCGATATAGGTAGATGGAATTATTAATTCTGCGTTAGAGTATATCGTCATCTGTCTTCTCTTTCCCAACTATGTCATGGTCGGCTTCCAGACTAAACAGGTGCAGCTGAAGTCGAGTATTTCACATGGAGCGACTGCCTCCACAACCGAGTTACTGCGTAACACGATACTCCTTGGTAAGACTGGTATGATCAGTCAAGAATAATTGTAGTCAGTTGAGTAGGTCCACGTGGAAATGAGACCGTATTAGGTTTTTTACATGTTAGAAATGTTTATTTTGTGGTTCATAGTGAAGAAAGTTGCAAGAACTTGAAAATGAGAGCAATGAATTCATCCTGAGAACAACAGAGAGGTGATTCTCGTAATTTCCAGAACGTTCGCGGTCTAATCTTAGTGTCAATATGTCAAAAATACCTTTAATTAACAACCTACATATTTGACATTAATTTTCGCTGAGTTGAGATTGCGACTAGATTTTGAAGGTTTTTAATTTTGGCCTTCAGAATTATAAGAAATGATTGTTTTTTGTTATAAGGTTTGATAAACGGCTATTTTGTTCCAAGCATGGTTGCCGTACCGTGTGTCATAACGTACCATCACGCCTGTAATTCCCCGAAGGGATAGGCAGAGGTATACCTTAACATGTACACCCACATTTTGCCATTAATCTATAAGTCCCATGTGATAGGGCGTTTTCCATCCAGCCCGACCGGAGCGGAGTCTGGATTGGTGTCCGTTTGATGGAAATAGGCTCGCCCAGCCTATTGCCAGCAACCGGGAACAAACCCAGACTCCGAGGTTACTGATAAACTATTAGAATAACCCAATAACATTTTGACTGACCTGATTGAATCCAGGACATTGGTGCCGATTCCCTTATTCACAAACTAAACTAAATTTAAGTTGAGTGCATCTTTTTCTTTCTATTTCATTATGAAAAGGACAGAAGATAAAATAATATTAGTTTAGTCCTGTCAAATTAGTCAGCGCCTGACGTAATTTGATGTAATTTTAGTTGTCAACTTTTTAATCACGTCTAAACTTGTATGGAGTAGTGTCAGGCGCACATACATTTATAAGATTAAGGGCTGATTTTTCAATAGTCAGATAACTTTTAACAGAATAATAAAACTGACAGTTTGACATATTTTTCATACAAAAGCTGCTGTCAAACCACAATATTTATTCTTCTGTTAAAAGTTATCTGACTATTGAAAAATCAGCCCTTAACGTGCTAGAGAATTATATAGAATACATTATAATTATAGTCTTGAAGTTCACAATTTTGAAAGTTTCTCATCTATCGCGTGTGGCACTGCGCACATGTTTCTAACCTAAACATTATGATGATAATGGAGTCATTATAATTATTTAAATGGTGTGATCAAATGGTGATGGAGCTATGCGTAGGTAGCATATGCCATGGTTCAAAGAATAGCCATTCAGCAAGCAAAGTATGGTGATTCTTAAATGTAACCCAGTGATATTAAATGTACCCCAGTGATATTAAATGTTGTAATGTTTGTATTTTTTTACTTACGTTTTGGCTATTTTAATTAGATCTTATATTAAACGTTCTCTCCAATTATCTGCATGGCCATTGTCTATAGTTTAAGCATTCCTAGGCCTCTATATTTCAAGCTATTTAGATTTTCTAGTGCTCTCCCAATGTTTGTTTACGTTTTGTAATGTCAGATAATGACAAGCCTAGGTTTTATTTTTAATTTATTGCTAGAGCTGCCAGTAGGTTAGGTTGTATTAGACCTTGTTATAAACTGTTGTTCTTCTTTTATGTTCTAGAATCATTGTTAAAAATTTTAAATGTCAACCGATCTGAAAAGGAAGGGAGCCGGGGCCGTCAGACCAGATTACTCTTGGTGCTCGCCTTGGCAGGAGGTCCTGAAATTATATAGCGCTCGGTGGGAGGGCTATGTCCTCTGATAGTGTGGGCTGTGCTTGAAAACTAACAAATCTACGCGTCCTTCTACACCGGACATCGAAAGTCGCTAGACCGGCGATGGCTACCCTTGGCGTCAGTTCTGGATACTGACGCAAGAAGATCATAACCTTACGCAATATGTGAGGATAACGTCGTGGTCTGCAATAATCTAGTGACGCCGACGGCTGGTAGATCTCAGCCCTCTGCCTGCCTTCTCTACCACGGCCTGCCCCTCCGAGGTCGGTGACGTGGTCTGACTCGAGGACCCTCCTTTACAACTTGCGAGCCTCTTTAGAAGAAACGCTTGGACCTTCAACTTTTACCCCGGTTTCCCTGGCCTAAATTCTACATCAATTAAATTGTTTTACCATTTCTTCTTTTACTTTTTCTTTTAAGCCGGGACTCCTCCAGTTCTGGTGATAGTTTCCTCCTTTACGTTACATTTTCCCCCTCCCGGGAAAATGTAACGTTACAATGTACCCCAATGATATTAAATGAACTCCAATGATATTAAATGTACCCCAATGATATTAAATGAACCCCAATGATATTAAATGTACCCAAATTATATTAAATTTACCCCAATGATATCAAATGTACCCCAATGATATTAAATGTACCCCAATGATATTAAATGAACCCCAATGATATTAAATGTACCCAAATTATATTAAATGTACCCCAATGATATCAAATGTACCCCAATTATATTAAATGTACCCCAATGATATTACTTTGGCTTTTCTTATTTTTACATTAAAGGTATGTAACCCCTAAATTGTTAGGTAGAGCTGTACCTATGTATAGTATATCCATATTTCGCCAGTTACGTTTACATCCAATGTAACAGAGGGCGAACCAATTGTCATCAACCGGGCGCACATCCAATCTCTGGGCTGCTACTAACATTTTTTATTTTTTTTTAACGTTGCCCCACCCTAGGAATTTCTCCTGTATTGTGGGTGCTTTTACAAAGATTTAAACTCACATACACAAATATCCCGACCCGGAACAACTACTTGTAGGCCATACAAATATTTGTTCCGTGCGGGAATCAAACCCGCGACAAGCAGCGCAGCAGTCAATCGCTTAACCACTGCGCCAACCGTACCGTCAATTGCTTATAGTAAAACCCAATGACATTTGCCTGTACTGGGAATCAGAACCAGGACCTCATGCTCGACAATAGCGCTAGCGACCACGACGCCAACGAGGCAGACTTTTAATTTAGACTTTAATATAAGTACCCGCTAGAAAGCCAAATATTAATAAAGGCGCCGTTGT
Organism: Brachylomia viminalis; assembly: GCA_937001585.2. Taxonomy (NCBI): domain Eukaryota; kingdom Metazoa; phylum Arthropoda; class Insecta; order Lepidoptera; family Noctuidae; genus Brachylomia; species Brachylomia viminalis. Next base: position 2,114,089 of record OW443298.2, read on the forward strand.
AATTTATTCCTATTGAAATTGCGTCATTCCAAAAATTAATATCGGCAAGTGTTAATATTGAACACGCTATATTGTAGTACAAGGTGGGGTAGGACTCGTCTCCTTTTTCATATCGCGCCTTTTACAATTTTATTTCGCAGTCGTCTTTTTGCGACTTTTGTAGAAAATATTTATGAGTTAGAATGTAGATATTGCACATGCAAAATGTCACAATATCAGGTGTGTGTGGGGGCGCTACGAATACCTTTCTGTCTGCTACAAAACGTTTGACGAGGTGCTTTTAGTTTGGACCCATCAATCTGGTTTTTTACGTTTTTTTCGTAAATTTTCAGGATTTGTGAATGTTTGATTACGGTAATTGCTACTAAGAAAATAAAATAAAAATCAAATCAGTACCTTTGTTTACTTAATTTCAATACATAGGTACTGGGCCCGCTTAGTGAAAGAGGAGGCCTGTGTCCCAGCAGTGGAAATGTTATGGGCTTTTTATTTATTTTCATAGCTATATATATATACTTTATAGGTACACCAGAAAACAGATGACAAAAATAAATTAAACACTAGAAAACATGCAATGGGTGGCCTTACCTCTTTCTGCGATTTTATGCAGGCATTCTTTGAATGAACATTGAGTGGTTTTAAAAAGATTCGTATTAAATCACAATCTAAAAAAAAAACAATTTATCGTACTGTGAACGCACAGTACCTCACCAGTTATCGACGAGCACAGACACACCATCATAATTATATAATTAGGTAAATTCAAGGAGAATACCAATTTGCCCTTTCAAATTATGCTGCTGAATAACAGTATTTTATGTTGAGCGACTGCCTATAGATCTGACCTCCACAACCCAGTAACTGGATAACACTACACCCCTTGGTAAAATTTGTTGCCATATTTTTGGGCTTCTGACTACCAAAGATCGACTGTCAAAGATCTACGAATGATAGCTGCACGAATGGGTGTCAACATGTAATGGATGGTCACCCATCCACAAACTGACCGTGCCAAACGTAGCTGAACCTTCGATCAACCCGTGCAGCTGTTATTGCTTAGCCACGAGCTCTTAATAATTATTTAATAAGGGAAACATCAGGGAAATTAATTGTTACTACCAACATAAATTTCCCGTATCTTCACATCACAACTGTCATTTTTTGACAGTTGTATGAAGTTGGAATAACACGTAAAATTGGCTTAGTGTGGCAAATTGAAAGCAATTTATTTCCCTGTCTGTGCATTCCTAGACTAATTTCTAGACCGAGTCCAATCTTTGGTGATTACGTACTATTGTCTCGGACGTGACACCATCTTCTTATCTTTGGCAATTCCCAACTAACTATTATAGTTGCACGTGACTTAGCACGACCTAGGTGTTATCTACAGGTAGTTAGTACCTTATTGGTTGAAGTTGTAAACTAAAATATTCTTGAGAGCAATTAAACTTACTGTAACTAAAGTTTAGGAACTCAGAATTCGCGTTTATATTTTGAACTGATTGCGAGCCTCTTATTTTAAAATCAAACAAAACAACATTATCAAATATTCAATCAATTCAATCAATCAAAATTCATCAAAAATCAATTCAATTAATTCAAATTAAACATATTTTATTTCACATAAACCTGCATGGACACTTTTAAAACGACAGCAACGTGCACGGTTCCGATTGGTCGTTTCCTATGGAGACGAGCCGGTAAGAAACATCACGGTTACTTACACTATTAATAATTGGTTTTCACAATGTTTAATTTTATTTATTTGGGAAAATAAACAGTTACACATTACAGTGTCACACAAAGTTTGAGCTACAGAGTGAATGAACGCAAATCCACGACATTTTCCACATAATTGTTAAATATAACAAGTTCTAAAACAATGTTTTCAAGTTAAACTATTATTAGGTATATAAGTACAGTGTAGTCCTGTCACTTGCCTAGGCCTACACTGTCCTTCGAGGTATTTAACAAAATAGAAAATAATCTATCTATAATAAAAGATCTACGTATACAATAATAAAAATTAAATGCTGTTCGTTGGTAAGCGCGTCTCTTCGGAACGGCTGGACCGATCCGGCAAATTTTATTTTTAAATGTTCGTAATTTGAAAATTGCCGGAAAAATGGAAAATTCAGGAAAACTGAAACTGCATCTAATACACCGTCAAACTGGGTATAAAAAAACGGGGTATATAAAACGTTAGTATGAATTTTGTACAAGTTATTGACATTTGGATAGGACAACGGTCTACGTCAACGTTGTCTTTCGGGTCAGCAAGTAAAAAAATAATATAAATAAAAAATCTAAACCAAATCATGAATATTGAATAAAGTTTATATTTTCCTGATCTCCAGTCTGCTATCATGTTTTCATCAATGATATATAGTTTTCATGATCTAAAGTAATACAAATTATGTGTAAGTAATCAAAATTCGATTGAGACTTTCAGAACCCAGACACCCTTAACCTTCATCGCCACCATAAAATACATAAGTAATGTGTTTAACTTGTTACCTAACAAAACCTTAAACGCCACAGTTCACGTACAGTCAGACAAATTAATTGTTAGGCAAAAGGACACCATACGTCAATTTGCCGTATTGCTTTATTACTATGCCATTTCACATGACTATAAAAAATTACAGTTGTGATTTGAATCAAATAAATCATTTATTGGTTGGCAAACGTCGATAATTAGTACATAATGAAGATGTTTATTTTATAATAGTCCTCCATGTTCTACCGTCACGTGGGCATGCAAACCATAATTAATTTATAAAAGTATAACAATTTTAAATAACGGACATAATACGGACAATTCAAGTTGGTAGGAAAGCTGATCTACAAATTTTCCCGACTTTACCTCACAGCAAACACGTTTTTACCTATTCATACCTAACTAACTACTTCCCACACAGTACCCACCCTACAGCACCTACTCGCAGTCTGTCAGTTCATCCACCTACAAGGTTGCTCTTAATTAGCGTCCCCTGAACAAACCAAATATCGAGTTAATCGGCACTCTGACGTCATCAGAGCTCCGGCGAGCAAATATTAGTGCTACGTGTCTGCTCTGAACAAATTGGTCTTTTTGTTTATTCCTTTTTTTAGGGTTCCATTTCCTACGGGTACCAACGGGACTCTATTGCTAAGGCTTCGCTGTTCGTCCGTCCATCCGTCTGACACAGGGCGGTATCTTTTGACCCGTAATGGTTAGGCGCTTGAACATTTTACAGAGTATGTGACTTATATCACTATACTATGTGACATCTTCCAACCCGCACCGGACCCACGTAGTGGATTACGGCCCACTCCCTCTCACTGCGAGGAAGCCTGTGCCCCAGCAGTGGGAACATTTAGGCTAATTATGCATGGACGCTATAATAACAAATAACAAATATAAAAGGGACACCATAAATACAAGAAACGTATTTTGTTTTATAAATAATATAAAAATGAATCGCTGAATGTGTTGTTATGCGCTAATTTCGAGAGCAGCTGAACCGTTTTGCTAATTATTTTTTTAGAATATTCCTTGAAGTACGAGGATGGTACTTACGGAGAGATAATTTTAAAAAAAATCCTGAAAAGGTCTAAAAACAACACTTTTCGATACTATGGGAGTATCGAAAAGTGTTGTTTTTAGACCTTTTCAGGATTTTTTCAATCGATTCGTAATAATACTTAAAAGTCAATTTGAACTTTAATACCATACCATAAAGTTTAAGTGTTAGTGGAGAGGTTGCGGGAAGTCAAAACAATTGAGTGACGTTAGTATCGTATAAATATTAATGTCAATATTTGTCAATAATTATACGATAACCACAATAATCAAAAAAAAAAATAAGAAAATTTAAGAATCGGTTGTTAGGCGGTACGAATTTCGCCGGGTCAGCTAGTGTATTATAAATATTGTATGGTGGTACGGAGCCATACGTGTGTGACTCCAACTCGCAATGGGCTTCTTTTTTCGTGAAACTCGATATATGTAGTTGATTGAGATTATATCTCGTGTTGTTTGATGATGTGTATAGGGATAATTTTGTAAATGTAAATGTTTGGCCGAGTTCACTGTTTGATAGGTCAGTAAATTTTTATTTGTTGTTGTAAGGTTTTCTATGCTGTAGCTCTTTTAAGCCTTATCACATTATTTATATCTACCTGTTATTTTTTAAATTGAAAGATATTTTTGATTATCGCCGTTCAATAGCCCTGTTTTTGAAAACCTCCTCAATGTAGTCTATTGTAACCTAATTTGCTGAAACTAAATGAACACCTACACAACTACAATACACTAAAACATCTATAAAACCACAAACTAGAAAGCCACCACAGCAAACATGATGACCTGAAACCAATCTATTTCGTATAATGTATGTTCAAATGGACCATAAACCGAATTATATCTTCAAAGACTTTGGATGAAATAAACGGGCCGCAATCAAAGTCTTTGATCACAGCCCTGTTTCCATGAAAAACACATTCTAAAATTGATTGGAAACGTTTAAGGACCTATTTGTATTAATATTTTGTGAGGTATTCTATTGAGAGCGCTAATTTCGAGCTAATAAGTTCTAATTTCAGTTAGAGCTAGTTTTAGAGACATAACACACTAATGATTCGATGTCCTAGTATATATTATACAAAAAAAGCTGCAATTTATCGATCAATCAACACAGCAAAGTCAAAGTCGAAGCATTTATTTCAAGTAGGCACTTAAAAGGCACTTTTGAACGTCAACATTTACATTAAAATAGAATTGATTCTAGTCGCCCCTTCCAAAAGGTAGTTTCGTATGGAGAATAATTATAAGAATATATGATAATAATATATATAAGAATGGGCAAGAAACTCCACCGTTACTCTTTTAAAATGTGTTACAACATTTTGTGTACATCAATTATAATTAAATGTGAAGACGATGCACCTATAATAAATTTACCCTACCACAATAGGTCAAAATCAATCCTTTCCTTTAATTAAAGCACCTGCCATCTAATCTCTTCACCACCCTTGGTTGACTGGTAGAGAATGCCTAAGGCATTAAGTCCGCCTTTGTACCTTTTGTGCGAAAAGTTTAACTAATAAATAAAAATAATAAAAAAATGTAGCAATAACAAATAAGTGAATTATCTGATATATACATGGTGCTCTCATATTTACAAACATTGTAAAAGTATATGATTTTCCAAATTATTTAAACAAGTAATATGTCAGTGTGTGAGTTAAAGTAATCACCTAATGAAAATCAATGTCATAAAAATAATAAAATATACAACTAAAGTAGCAACAAGTTTGATTTTGTCTAGACTCTAGATTGTCCTAAGGAGCTGGACTAGCATGTTTCCAAGCATTCTTATCTTGGATATAATCCTCCAATTTGTAATATGCTTGTTTACAAAGTGAACTTTTTATACGAGTTTTAAATTTTCTTTCGTTTAATTGCAACGAAAGCCAATAAGGTATTTTGTTGTAACATTTAACACAGTACCCCATAAAAGATTTATGTACTTTAGCTAATCTGAAAAATGGTTGATGTATTTTATCTTTATTTCTTGTATTAAAATTATGTCTATCACTTATTTTATTAAAAAGATGTAGGTAGATTTTTTCTTACATACATACTATTTTCATAAATTAATCAATTGGCAAGGTAGCGTCATAATATTAATCTTTTTAAATAGTTCCCTGAGAGATTCGCGGTGACGTAGATTATAAGTGGCTCTGACAGCTCTCTTTTGCAAAATAAAGATGGATTCAATGTCAGCAGCCCGATCCCACAGTAAAATGCCATACGACATAATGCTGTGGAAGTAGCTAAAATAGACCAAACGCGCGGTTTCTACATCTGTTAACTGTCTTATCTTTCTAACAGCATAAGCGGCCGAGCTTAGCCGCCCCGCAAGAGATGTTATATGAGATCCCCATTGTAATTTCTTGTTTAGCGTGATTCCTAGGAAAACCGTGTGATTAATAAATTCCAGTTGATCTCCATTCAATATGATGTCACATTCTCTACTTCTAACGTTCGGTAATTTAAATCTAATGCATTTGGTTTTTTCCATTAAGTACCAAATTATTTACCTTAAACCAACCTTGGACCTGAAGAATAGAGCTATTCACGTCGTCAAGATTTTGTACCGCCGGACAGTCGGTCCACTGGTGGACATAGGCTGTTCCCAGGCTGCGCCACAACACCCTGTCCTCCGCCTTCCGTATCCAGTCTGTCCCAGCCACCTTTTTAACTTCCTCTGGAATATATTGTAAGGCTGTATTTGAGAAACAGGATTGGCATTCTGTCCAAGACTTCGTAGTACGTGCTACGGCGTAGCAGTCGTAGCCTGAGCGCCTGCTACGCCGTAGCACCTGAACAGTTTTTATGTAGAATTTAAATTCCTCAGTTACCATTATTACTTTAAACCATCTTTTATGGTTTTCAATAGTTGGCATGAGTCGTGTATGAAGAAATAAATAAAATATACCAGTATCAAATAAGGAATACCATACATTACATGGTTTATAATTAAGCTATTCGTATTTCATATAAGTATTTGCTTAATATAAAATCAATTACTACTTACTTAATGCCAATCACCGAATATGCTTGGAATGTGCGTAATTACCTAATTACAGTGATCGAGTAACGTGAGTCATGCGTAAGATTATTAACAAAATTAACGCAATCTTATAACTATACGTTTCGCCTGCTTCTACCTGAATGGGTAAGCAGAAGTGATAGATTGTATTTCAACTTATCTTTGAAGAGGGTAGTTATGTAAGTCACCGTTATGTACAGTGTGTTCGACAAGAGAGTCTCCGAATAACAACGGCCGCACGGTTCACTTGCCGCGTTGAGTTCGTGGATGGGTGACCATCCATTACATATTGAAACCCCTCCGTGCCTCGGAAAACCCGTTAAGCTCTTGGTCCCGGCTGTCATTCGTAGATCTTTGACAGTCGTTACGGGTCGTCATAAGCCCAACAGTCTGACAACCAGTCTTACCAAGGAGTATCGTGTAACCCAGTAACTGGGTTGTGGAGGTCAGATAGACAGTTGCTCTATGTAAAATACTGGTGTTTAACTGCATCCGGTTAGAATGGAAACTGACCCCAACTTATGTAGTTGCGAAAAGGCTTGGCAGAATGATATCGAAAAAAAATATTAATATAGCAAGTAGACGGACCCATTGTCTAGCACGCTTCGAGACAAAATTGTCCTTTTGTACCGTAGTTTTCAGATAAAGCACTTCTCCCACTATTAGTGCTCCTACTCCTAGCTAGCTGCTCCTAGGGTGCAGGTACTCGCATCCAAAATGACCTAAAATATCGCTCTATCAGGCTACAAATTATATGAAATAGTAAAAGGCATTTACGAATAAGTATACCAGTACTTCATGGATAACCTTGAAATGGGTCGTAGTAAAAGTAACAGCAATACAGAAAAAAAACATACTATACTTTTTTCACTAGAACTTTTTCACTCAGTTGTTTTAAAAATAGTTTGTATAGTAGCAGTCATAGCATTTATTGCTTATCAATTAGCTCAGTTATGAATGAAGAATTGTGCCACGGTGAAAATACTAATATTTTTTTTAAATCTCTCAGTTTAACTTTAGCACCTAGCTGGTAAGTTGCTCGAACAGCTCGTTTTTGAAGAACAAATATATTTTGAATATCAGCGACTTTGTCCCACAGCAGAATGCCGTAGAGTATAACGCTATGAAAATAACTAAAATCGACTAGCCGAGCTGTATCAACGTCAGTGTATTGTCTTACTTTCCTGACTGCGTAAGCGGTCAAACTGAGCCTTCTTATTTCGATTATTAGTACATAATAGTCGATAACTCGGTCGATATACAGCATGCGGGGACTCCTCGCAGGCGGGGTACCGATTAATGAAAGTCATAAGTCGCTAACGCAGTGTTATCAGGTTTTTGCACCTGGTATTTCTCAGAGGCAGCCCGGAGTCTCGATTTGTACCCGGTTGATGGCTCGCCCCCTGTTACATGGGACTTAAACAGAACTTGCAAAATGTGGGTGTACACTGAGTTTGTTACGTAGGTACACTTCTGGCTATCACTGTGACGATTGCAGGTATGATGTAATGTTTATTTATCGCACTGAATTTTAATCATGACAAGTTTCTGAGTGTGGTTTAGGTTTTCATTCGCTGATTGTGACTAATCTATAATTAGTATTCTAAGATTGTACAAACAGATTCCGATCTGTTGTTAGAAGTTAGGAAATTATCGGTAAACGATTTTGTTATCGGCCCAACGATATCTTGGTATATATTATATTTGTTTGAATTGCTTTTAGAACTCAAACCCGAAATTCAGGAATTATTGGCTCCAAAATTGCCAAAAACTTGTGCTTTTTAACCGTATTCCACAATCAGTCATAAAGAAGATTGATTTAAATATTTAACTTTGAATCTTTTTAAACAGACGTCAAAAAAGAGACAGCACCTATTCGCCGCACTTTTGTTAATGTCTCATGTTGTGTAATGTTTAATAAAATAATGACATTTTATTCTCAAATGCTTATTATAAATTAGAGTTCGTCACAATCGTCACTGCATCAGTACACCCATGCCATGCACTTCATTTTAAGGAAGGCTGTTATTTGCGATTAAATATTCAGCTAATTGAGTCTTGAATGCATTGAATGACTGCATTTTTTTGTCACAATTGGCTACAAACTCGTGAAATAATTGATCTCGAATACTAGTTTCCTTTCGTTTCTGTTTTTTGTAGATTCTTGCTTTTTTCGATATTTTTTCGTCGCGGTTACTATGGATATATGTAACATTCATGTTTCAACGCTTAAAACGTGAAATCAATTAAAATCAACACCAGACTCATTTTGAATTAATTATAATAATAGTCGCAAATGAATTCGTTTAACTAACACATAATCACGGAATCATATTTTATTTTATTTCCACTGTTTTGTGTATTTATTTTAATTAATTGAAATATCCACAGTGGAGGAATGATGGCAGTGTTTTATTTTTTTTTTCATTTTTACCGCAAGTAAACGCATTTGCTTTCTTTCTTTTCTTTCAGTGGAATATTATAGTGAACGTTTAAAGATCGAATTTGTGTGAAGCTGCCTGAATTCTAATAATTATTGTTGATATTGTTAATGTATTAAGTGTTTTTATTGTTTAATTTATTGACCAATTGTGCTAAAATAATAAACGAGTCAGCTTAAAACCAATAACAAATGCTAAAATAGACCAATATACAAAATTAAGTTTCTATTTAGAATTCCAAAATTAAATTCTTTTGTTATGAATGAAAAAAAAATCAGTAAATTATATAGAATATTAAGCCGTCCCTGATGAAAAAGCCATATATCACTTAGCCCGACACGGGAATTGAACCCAGAACCTCATGTTTAGCAGTAGCACTTGCGACCACTAGACCAACGGGGCAGGCAACAAGAAAGAAAGTTCAGGGCTATAGAATTCTAAAGAAAGTTCAGGACTATAGAATTCTATAGAAAGTTCAGGACTAAAGAATTCTAAAGAAAGTTCAGGGCTTTAGAATCCTAAAGAAAGTTCAGAACTACAGAATTCTAAATAAAGTTCAAGACTATCAAATTCTAAAGAAAGTTCAGGACTATAGAATTGTTAAGAAAGTTCAGGGTTTTAGAATCCGAAAGAAAGTTCAGAACTACAGAATTCTAAATAAAGTTCAAGACTATCAAATTCTAAAGAAAGTTCAGGACTATAGAATTCTTAAGAAAGTTCAGGGCTTTAGAATCCTAAAGAAAGTTCAGAACTACAGAATTCTAAATAAAGTTCAGGACTATAGAATTCTAAAGAAAAGGCTATTATTAATTGATTAATTACCAACATAGCCTTAAAGATAGAACTGTGTGGAAAAGGTGGCCTTCGACTTGCAATGGACAATACAGGCTAGTTATAACTTATCCTTGTATTACTACAAATAATGAAGAGCAGTGTCTCGAAAATCGCCTTATTAATAAGTCTTTACATCGCGTGTGGTTTAACAGCAATATTAATGCTACCCCGAGGAGCTAATATGAAAAGTAGGTAAACTGTACCTACGAGTACGTGTAGTTTTAAATACAAACTGTTGTTCAAGGAATATAGGACCACGGTTAGAATAGATCCAGGTTATTGCTGCAAAGAGAATTGATGCCGATGTAGGCAATATCGTGTTAGTTCAAGATATTTCTGTCTTCAAAACCATTAAGTATAGTAAGTAACTCACATAATCAGCCTATAAGGTGTTCGAACTGGTTTGTGCTACCGTTTATTAACAAAGTAGACTTTTATTTTTCTTGTGTGTTATTTACTTTCCGCCAAACAGTTGTGAGAATGCGTATATGATATTGTTTAGGATTATAAGACAGCTGTGTAGTAAATATAGTGATATCGTCGTAATTGGTGATTTCAATATGCATTCTTGTGCGATAAACGTACGTAATTATTTTGAATACTACTTACTACTACTACTTACTTACTACTACTTTTTATCATATTGTGGATTTACTCAGTGCAACACGATCGTTAATTGTAATAATCGATGTTTGGATTTAGTGTTAAGTACGCTTCCGAAGGGAGAGAGTGTGAATGTGCGCGTGGCGGGGGCGCCCCTCGTGCCCGTGGATGCGTACCATCCGCCGCTTGACGTGTTGGTCGAACTGCGTGCGCGCCGGGTTGCGGATCCACTGGCGAACGAGTCGAGTACTTTACCCACCGGTTGGAATTTTAATAAAGCTGATTTTTTAACATTGTACTCATCAATAGCGGCAATAGATTGGACTGACATCTATGGCCTTGATTTAGAAAAGAGTTTAAATTATTTTTATGAAACAATTAATGCGACAATAGATGACTGTGTTAGCTATTTATATAAATGTTTTGGTATTTTTATGATAAATATTTACAGTACTTTTAAAATAACACAATATTGTATTTGGTCATAATTTGACTATTATTTGATTTATTTAAAATGCTAAAATGGCGCCACCGGATATTAACTGTCAACTGACTATTTGAGTCTGATAATGTGGAGGGATTAAAAACTTACCTGGTAGCGCCATTTTAGCCAGGCAGTGTTGGTTAAGCTGTGAAAGTGTAAGGACCTTATAATACCCATGTAAGTACTGAGAATTGTAATAACATAACTATAAATGTATTGCCGTAATATTTGTGCTTTTATTTTACCCAGTAAATAAATCATGCTTATTTGTTTAAACGAACACTCTTATTTCCCTTTTGCTCTGGTTAGTCTTACATTTCAGAAGTGGGATAATTTGTACCTAACTTCTATTACTGTTATTTGTTTTTATTAAACAGTTTTTTTTTTGTTTCCGTTTCCTTATTTTTTTTCTATTGCTCGAAATAATTGATTAGCCCACAAAATTGTTTCAATTCATCCAAGTCCGTGGTCGTTATTTGATCCAGTTTTTGTTTTAAATTGTTGGTAGTCAGCTTCTAAGCCATGCGTAGCGTTTAATTTAGTTTAAATGCAACTTTTTGTCCGTTGATATCTTGTTTCTGTTTAATAATGGAAAACGTGTCGCCTTGTGAGCAATCTCACGCCGCAGAACGTGACAAGAGTGCGCGGAGATCGCGGAGCCGGGTGTTACCTTCGGGTAGCCGTGCTGTGAGGACACCTCAACGAAGATCAGAGAGGCGCTCATGCAGTCGGGAAAGGGGTCAAGGCTTCAGCCGTTCGGCCCGCTCCCGGAGTCGTGCGGATGGCAGAAAAGTTCATCGAAGACAGCGGCACAGAAGTCGGAGCTGTCGCCGCTCACATCGGCGCGCCAGCCGGTTGCTGTCACCGGTGAGCGAGTGCAGCCAACGTTCCGTGATACTGGGGAGGCGCGCCTCGCGGTGCTGCGATAGGCGCCGCGATGCTTGCCGCTGGCCCAGGAGCCGATCCTGCAGCCGGCGCAGGAATAGAACACGCAGCTCGAGACCGAATGCAGCCACGCACCGGGTTGAACTACAATCGGCAACCAAATGATATCGGTGAGTGTATCAGTAATAATAATGTTAGCATGTCGCAACTTTTACAAGTTTTAACGTCTTTAAAGGAGAAGATCATATGCATAAATTAGGGATTCTCACTAATGCTGTACCAGAATTTGACCCGGCAAAGAAAGAACAAACTATGTGATGTGGCTACGTAAAGTTAATGAGTGCGCTTCTATTTATGGGTGGTCAGGAAAGCAAACCGTTCATTTTGCTCTTCTGAAATTGCGTGGGGTAGCTCAGCGTTGGTATGAGGGTTTACCATCCGTACTTGTGCATGGGAAGAGTGGCAGGATAAGCTACGGTCCGCTTTCCCTTCAGATGAAAACTATGGACAAATGCTTAGTGATATGCTTTTCAAACGAGCTCGCTTCGGAGACTCTTTAGAAAATTATTACTATGATAAAATAGCATTGATCAATAGGTGCGGTATAGTAGGTAGGAGAGCAGTAGACTGTATTTTGCATGGGATTGACGACCGTTCGGTACGATTAGGGGCAGAAGCAGTACAATTCGATGACCCCGATAAACTACTTACATATTTACGAAATTCTAAAAACTTAAAACCTGGTGACCGTAATACTATTACTACCACCAATAAAAATGTCGGTAAACAGGATGTTCAACCGCGTGTCGTAAATAAGACTCAACGCTGTTTCAACTGTAAACAAGAGGGCCATCATATTCAACAATGCTCACAACCTGTAAAAAAATGTACTAGATGCAACAGATTTGGTCATGAAACAAATAATTGTTTTACTAAACTTCCAGTGGCTGAAAAGAATGTCATGCGTGTCTCTAGTTCGGGGAAAGCAAACGATAAATATTTTAAGGTCGCATTAATTAACAATGTTCCATTTGAATCATATATAGATCTAGGTAGTGAGTGTTCTATGATGCAGTTAACTGAATTTAAAAAAACTAGGTGTAGGTTATGAATTAGACAGTTCAGTACTAGTAGGATTTGGTAATTCAACCGTTCTCTCTTTGGGCAAACAATCTGTTTGTATTTCTATTGATGACATATTCGCTAACGTAGAGTTGGTGATAGTACCAGATAGTGTCATGCAAGTACCAGTGATGGTTGGTCACACTTTTACAGAGCAGAGCATTGAGGTTCATAAGACTAAAGATCATTTAGAAATTAAGGAGTTAAGTCATACCATTACTGAAAATAACAAAATAGATTTGTACTGTAAAAGTGACACCACCGTTTCTGGAATAACAACAGTTGACGTTTATACAGAGCCTAGTTATGATGGAGCAAAATTTGTTGATGGAGGTTTTAGGATTCAAGCTGATTGTATGTTCTCAGTTTTAACAGGGTTATTTCGTATTTAAGACGGAACCGGGGAAATAGTGCTAAATTCATGGGGTGATGTTCCTATTACGTTGTATAAGGACAGGCTTATTGCTAGAGGCAGGGTCGCACGTGAAGAAAGTCAGTTTAAAGTTCATTCAGTTTTATGCTTAGATCCCATTAGTAATTTAAATGTTGACACTGGTTCAAATTTATCAACTGCCGAACGGGAACAGTTAATAACTTTATTAAACCGGTTTAGAGGTTGTTTCGCATTCAATTTAAATGAGTTAGGCTGTACCTCAGTAGGAGAAATGGTAATAAACCTTGATAACAATGAACCTGTAGTTTACCGACCATGTAGGTTAGCTATTAAAGAAAACGAGGAGGTTAGAAATATGGTTTCAGAACTATTAGACAACGGTATAGTCCGTCCATCAACATCGGCATATGCTAGTCCAATCGTGCTTGTCAGGAAGAAGAGTGGCGAGATTAGACTTTGCATAGATTATAGGGCGTTAAATAAGAAGGCTATTAAAGGAAAATATCCTATGCCGTTGATCGATGATCAGTTAGATGTACTTGCAGGCCATAAGCTTTATACGATCCAAATTTAACCACAGAACTTCATACTGACGCTTGTAAATTAGGCGTTGCTGGTATCCTTCTTCAAAAATATGATAGTGTTCTTAGACCTGTAGCATATTTTAGACGACAAACGACGTACAGATAAAATACAATGTAATGATTGTAAATGATGATAATTGGTTAGCTACAGTCCAACATTCGGATGGCGAGATACTAAGAATTGTAGGAATATTAAAAAACCCTAATTTACATAATGTTATGGATATTAAAACTAATTACAAATTGAAAAATGATAATTTGTTTGGAATAACTGCATCTGGGGATAAATGGGTTGTACCAAAGGGAGTTCGCTGGCAAATAGTTAAGCAAAACCACGATGACATTGGTCATTTTGCTATTGACAAGACATTAGATAAAATTAAGTCACATTATTGGTTCAAAAAAAAAAATGCGAAATTTTGTAAAAAAAAATACATCAATTCATGTTTAGAATGTAGTTACTCGTAATGTATGAGTGAAAAAAAAAAACCTGGCTATTTGTATCCTATTGATAAAGTCGCTACTCCTTTTGATACAATCCACGTGGACCATGTAGGACCGTTTATACGAAGTAGTAAAGGAAACATGCACATACTTGTAATTGTTGATGCTTACAGTCGATATATTTATGTAAAACCCGTTAGGAATACAAAGTCTTCTACATCAATAAAAGTATTCCGCGAGTACTTTGGTATTTTTGGAGTGCCAAGGCGGCTTATATCTGACCGCGGTACTTCATTTACTAGTGATATTTTTAGGAAATTTATGACCGATAAGGGTGTGAAACATGTATTGAATGCTGTAGCCACTCCTAGAGCCAACGGGCAGGTAGAGCGCTACAACAAAACAATAATATACGCTCTCACTGCAAAGTGTGTAGGCACGGCTGACAATAAATGGGACGACCACTTGTTAGATGTGCAATGGGGTATGAACAATACTTTTAATAAAGGCATTAATCGCACTCCTTTTGAGGCTCTTTTCGAAACAAGGCTGTCAGGATCAAGTGACAATAAGATAGTCTCGGAATTAGGCGACGATGTAACAGATATTACTGACGGACAGGATATTACTCAAATTAGGGAAAATATTAATTCTCATGTAAGATTGTCTCAACAAAAGGCCAAAGAGATATATGATAAGAAACGTTGTAAGCCCCATGAGTATTCCATAGGTGACCTAGTTAGTGTAGAAAAACAAGTACCCGCTACAGGACAGAGTAAAAGACTTGTACCTAAATATCAGGGTCCGTATAGGATACTATAGGTTTACGGTTGTGATAGGTTTCAAATAGAAGACACCCCTTTGACCAGAAAGGCAATAAATTATACTCTGCTGTAGTGGCGGTGGACAAAATAAAACCCTGGTTGAATTTTAGTAGACACCACGATGAGTCTTTAAGTGAGGAAAGTGATGGCACTGACCCAGAATAATTTATTTATGTCTATCTGGTAGTAGATGTGCGTCTATGTGATGGTGATCGATCGATTGATAATATTTGTTACAATATTAATGACGTTAATACGATGATACTGTTGGTAAATGACACTAAGAAATAATAATAATTGTGTTGTTAACTTCTATTGATTTTACAGGTCATTTTTCATTTATTGATGTGGATATGTAAGAATAAATAATATATAATATAACAATACAAATATACAAATAAATATAAATATACAAATATAATATAATAAGAATAAATATAATAAATAAAAACAAATTGTGGGGCCTATTACCACTGGTATTCAGGACATAGTGGGGCCTGTTGCCACTGGTATTCAGGACATAGTGGGGCCTGTTACCACTGGTATTCAGGACATAGTGGGGCCTGTTACCACTGGTATTCAGGACATAGTGGGGCCTGTTGCCACTGGTATTCAGGACATAGTGGGGCCTGTTGCCACTGGTATTCAGGACATAGTGGGGCCTGTTGCCACTGGTATTCAGGACATAGTGGGGCCTGTTGCCACTGGTATTCAGGACAGAGTGGGGCCTGTTGCCACTGGTATTCAGGACATAGTGGGGCCTGTTGCCACTGGTATTCAGGACATAGTGGGGCCTGTTGCCACTGGTATTCAGGACATAATGGGGCCTGTTGCCACTGGTATTCAGGACATAATGGGGCCTGTTGCCACTGGTATTCAGGACATAATGGGGCCTGTTGCCACTGGTATTCAGGACATAATGGGGCCTGTTGCCACTGGTATTCAGGACATAATGGGGCCTGTTGCCACTGGTATTCAGGACATAATGGGGCCTGTTGCCACTGGTATTCAGGACATAATGGGGCCTGTTGCCAGGGGTATTCAGGACATAGTGGGGTCTGTTGCCACTGGTATTCAGGACATAGTGGGGTCTGTTGCCACTGGTATTCAGGACATAATATTATGACTATTGCTATTAGTATTAAGGATGTAAGGAAGCCTGTTGCTTATAGTATTCAGGATTACATTGGTTTGTTAAACATGCATTATAAAATAATAAGGACATACTTAATATGTGAGATTTAGGATTTAAATAAGAATTACTTTTAATTTTCAATATTATTGTAAAGTATGTATCTACTACTAATGAATACTAATTTATGTAATGTTTAAGTAAATGTGAGTATTTGAGTTGCCATAGGTTCTTTTGTAGGTACTAGGTTAGCTTGTGATAACTTAAATGTAAAGCTCAAGTAAAAATGAAAACTTGTATTATTAGCTGATTTACTGACTTAGTAATTTATTATTAACCTACGAATAGTATTTTTTGTTACCGTACGAGGACGTACGACATTTTGGATGGCCGAATGTTAGCTATTTATATAAATGTTTTGGTATTTTTATGATAAATATTTACAGTACTTTTAAAATAACACAATATTGTATTTGGTCATAATTTGACTATTATTTGATTTATTTAAAATGCTAAAATGGCGCCACCGGATATTAACTGTCAACTGACTATTTGAGTCTGATAATGTGGAGGGATTAAAAACTTACCTGGTAGCGCCATTTTAGCCAGGCAGTGTTGGTTAAGCTGTGAAAGTGTAAGGACCTTATAATACCCATGTAAGTACTGAGAATTGTAATAACATAACTATAAATGTATTGCCGTAATATTTGTGCTTTTATTTTACCCAGTAAATAAATCATGCTTATTTGTTTAAACGAACACTCTTATTTCCCTTTTGCTCTGGTTAGTCTTACAACTGTGTTCCCAGAAAACGGAAAAGTGAGGTAAGCTCGAAGTATAATATTTATCCCGAGTTTTACACTGCTGAAATAATTCGTAACATACGTTTTAAGGCCATTCTCCACAACGGTACAAGGCAAGTAAGAGCCAGGATGATTACGAGGCGTTTGCTCTGTGTAGGGCTAAAGTAAAACAGTTGATTAAATTAGCGGGAGAACAACATAGCAACAGGGTTCAAAATCAACTGCAAAAAGACCCAAAATCATTTTGGAACTACGTAAATTCCAAAAGGGGTAGTCGAAGTCCAAAAAGGATTTTAAAAAACGGGGAGGTTTTGTCTGCTGAGCAATGTGTGAAAGAGTTTGCGGAGTACTTTCACTCGGTTTATAGCGCGAGGCAGCCCGAGTTGAATGTTGCTGCGGCAATAGAAGGGGCGGGTGGAGATCGGCGTCGAGTCCACGATGAAATACTTAGGACTCGTGCTCGATAGCCAGTGGAACTTCGTGGAGCACTTCCGACGTTTGGCCCCCAAACTGGAACGGACTGGGGCCGCCCTCAAGCGGCTCCTGCCCAACCTGAGGGGTCCAAACACCTCCTGCCGGAGGCTTTACGCGGGGGTCGTGCGGTCCATGGCTACATATGGGGCCCCGGTGTGGGCGCGTTCACTGCGGCGGAGAGCCGCCCACTATCTGAACGCGCCCCAAAAGGTGGTAGCCGTAAGGCTGATCCGGGGCTACCGCACGATCTCGGGCGAGGCGGCAAGCCTCCTTGCCGGACTGCCGCCGTGGGATCTGGAGGCGATAGTCCTCGCGCGCCTGTATGAGTGGCGCGCGGAGGCACTACGCCGGGGGGAAACCCCGCTTCCGCGGCAAATCGCGGCGGAGCGGACGGACCTCCGGCGCGATCTCATGGTGGCATGGAAAGAGCGACTGTCGCAACCCAGCGCAGGGCACGCCACGATAGCGGCGGTAAGACCCCTCTTTGAGGAGTGGCTAGAGAGGCGTCACGGCGTCCTCACCTACCGCCTGACGCAGGTCCTCACCGGACACGGATGTTTCGGCAGGTTCCTGCACATCATCAGGCGGGAGGAAACGCCCGGGTGTCACCACTGCGATGATCGCCCCGAGGACACGGTGGAGCATACGGTGGGGGCCTGCCCTGCATGGGCGGAGCACCGCCGTGTCCTCGTAGAGGCGATCGGCAGCGGCGGCGATCTCTCACGCCCGGCCTTGGTTCAAGCCATGGTCCGGGGCGAGGGGGAGTGGGAGGCAGTCGCCTCCTTCTGCGAAGCAGTCATGCTAGCGAAGGAGGTGGCGGGACGGGAGAGGGAGAGAGTCTCCCGTCCAAGACGCCGCGGTGGACGCTCCGGGCGTCGGGAGCCGCGGGACGACTCCCGGCCACCGTAGGCGCGGGCCTGCGGGCGGTGAGTAATGGGTAGCTCACCGTCCGATCAGGACCAGGCCCGTGCTGGACGGCGCGTACGTGTTCCACGCGCGCCTCAAAGAGATGTCAGCATCATAGAGGGGGTCCACTAGGGCCCAAGCCTGCCGGGAAAGCGGGATCATCCAAAAGGGGTACCGCTGACCCGGAACATAAAGGGCCAAGGAAGGAACACGGGTGGGTTTTAGTCAGTAAGAGTCTGACACTCCCTTCCGCTCCACCCAGAGCGGGAGGAGTCATATGATGATTTCCCATCCTCAAAAAAAAAAAAAAAAAAAAAGGGGCGGGTGGAGAGAGTGGAGCGGCGCGTATTCACCTGCAGAAATTGCAGTTGAAGGATGTGCAAACTGCGCTTGGTCAACTTAAGCCGATGAGATCTGCGGGACCGGATGGTATTCCGCCTTACATGCTCCGAGACTGTAGATCTGTACTGGCTGTACCGTTGCTCCATATCTTCAACAGCTGTCTGAAGGCGGCCGTGTTGCCAGAGAGATGGAAAACCACTCGTGTCGTGCCGGTACCGAAAGGAGGTTCAAGTAAGGACAATGTTAGTGGGTACAGACCTATTGCAGTACTGTCGTCACCGGCAAAAGTGTTGGAGTGCGCTATCCATAACAGCATTTTTATGCAGGTGAGAACGCAACTCTCAGATGCACAGCACGGGTTTAGACCAATGAGGAGCACCACTAGTAACTTACTGAGTTACATGGCTCATGTGTTGCCGATTGTAGACGGTGGGGGGCAAGCTGACGCTGCTTACTTCGATTTCAAAAAAGCATTTGACCTGGTCGATAATGACGTGTTGCTCAAGAAGTTAGCAGCCGTTGGTTTCACTCCGCACCTACTTCGTTTCTTTGCCAGTTACATGAGGGATAGTCAGCAATACGTAGAGTACGAGGGACACACGTCAAAGCCGTACTTTACGTGGTCGGGTGTAAGCCAAGGGACTAACCTCGGACCTCTGTCAGAGCCATTTATAATCTACGTCAACGCGAATCTCTCAGGGAACTATTTAAAAGGATTAATATTATGACGGTACCTTGCCAATTCATCTATGAAAATATTATGTACGTAAGAAAAAATCTACATCTTTTTAATAAAATAAGTGATAGACATAATTTTAATACAAGAAATAAAGATAAAATTGATCAACCATTTTTCAGATTAGCTAAAGTACATACATCTTTTATGGGGTACTATGTTAAATGCTACAACAAAATACCTTGTAATATATTGCAATTAAATGAAAAAAAATTTAAAACTCATATAAAAAGTTCACTGTGTAAACAAGCATATTACAAATTAGAGGATTATATCCAAGATAAGAATGCTTGGAAACATGCTGGTCCAGCTCCACAGGACAATCTAGGATCTTGACAAAATTAAAACTTGTTGCTACTTTAATTGTATGGTTTGTTATTTTTATGACATTGGTTTACATTCTGTGACTACTTTAACTCACACACTGACATATTAATTGGTTACATAATTTGGGAAATCGTATACTTTTACAATGTTTGTAAATATGTGAACACCATGTATCTATCATTTAATTAACTTATTTATCATTGCTACGTTTATTAAATTCTTTTTACCTATTTTGGTATGGTAATTTTTATTATAGGTGCATCGTCTTCACATATAATTATATAATTAATGTATACAAAGTATTGTAACACATTTTAAAAGAGTAACGATGGAGTTTCTTGCCCATTCTTCTCCATACGAAACTACCTTTTGGAAGGGGCGACTAGAATCAATTCTATTTAAATGTAAATGTTGACGTTCAAAAGTGCCTTTTATGTGCCTATTTGAAATAAATGCTTTGACTTTGACTTTGACTGCAATTTATAATTAAGGTAAACGATTTGCCCGAAATCGTTAAGGAGGCAAATTGTTTATTATTTGCAGACGACCTTAAGTTATCCATGGCAGTGAGGGGTGATGAGGACTGTGAACGCTTACAGAAGGCCATAGATAGCGTAGTTACTTGGAGCAAGGAAAACCTTCTGCAATTCAACGCCCAAAAATGTGTCACCATCACTTTCTCGCGTGCACGTAGTCCTATTGTGCATAATTACAGCATTGATGGGATGCCGATGATCAGGGTTACAGAGGTTAGGGACTTAGGAGTTAGTCTTAACACGGGGCTAGCGTTTCGTGATCACATAGTAAAGTGCTGTAAAAAGGCCTACAGAAACTTGGGGTTTATTATGCGTACTGTTCGTGGTTTCACAAATATTACGGCGGTTATCGCATTATATAACACTTTGGTGAGAAGCCAATTAAAATGCAACGCAGTCATCTGGGCCCCACATGAGACTAACTATAGTCTCATGTTGGAGCGAATACAAAATAAATTTGTTAGATTTTTATATTTGAGGCTCTATGGAGTATATCCTTTTTACCCGCTTATGTATCCAACCTTGTTAATATTAGGCATGGTTGGATACAATGAGCTGAGAGTTAGGCGTGAGTTCGCACTTGTCTCTTATTTATTTAAATTAATTAGACGCAAGATACATAACGCCGACATATTAGGATTGGTGTGTTTGAGGGTGCCCGACAGATATGTGTGGCGGCGACGGCGGGCTCAGCTGCTGGCTATACCTCCTGGCCGCACTAATCTGTTAAATGAGGCGCCCCTGACGCGGGCGCTTCGTACCCTTAACCTTGTAGCAGAGGAGATCTAGACGTTTTTGCGTGTACACTGAGTGAATTCACAAGGATAACATTATATGCAATAAGTTTTAGATAATAAGTTTTTAAGTTTGCTTTACTATTGCATTGGGTTATACCTGTAAAAATAGCTGTAAGTGAGGATATAAATAAATAAATTTCAAAGTGATTCGTCACATAGACCAGATTCGACGGTTTAAAGCCAAAGGCGTTTCAGAGGTGCAGAAGGATTGGCATTTCGACATAGAAGCCAATGACAGTAGCTTGTCGCTGCTGGCTGAATCCACAGTCTTAACGGGGGAAAAAAGTGATCCTGTAACGGTATCTACATCGCGCAACCAGAGTTTACCGCGCAACTAGCATAATTATTACAACGTCCCGACATCACCCGCCGAAGAGGTTTATCTTTGAGAAGAGGACGGGACGAGTGTTGAGCCATTAGCCTTGCATTCGCCCTCGACACCAGATCATTCAAGGATAATGAGTCCCGACCGGTATGTACCGCATCTCACGAAAGAAGGCGGTGAGAATGTTTTAGAACCTGACCAACAGAATCGTATATCCAAACGAAGTGTTCTTTCTACCTGTAATTATATGCCATTTTTCGTAGGAAAGGAAATCTTACATAATATTTAACTTACTGCGCGTACGACACGCGTGTGTCCACACGCGCGATGTTGCATTGACATATTCCAATAAAGTAGGACGACACTGACTTGCGGTTTGATTACACGTGCGCTACCCCCGCCCCCACTCCCGATAAATAAGTGACACTCACAATATACAGGGTGGATTTTTGAGAGATGGGGCAGTAAGGGCAGTTATCTTAATCGTTGTAGCTAAAGGAAAATGGTTTTAGATTCTGTCTATAAAGTTTTTGAGACAATTTGATCTCCATTCACAAATTTAGAAAAAAATACATAATGCAAGAAAAAATTTCACATTTTTTTGATGTCAGTCGCCCTTGTTTTTTATGGACTAAAAATTTTTATTGGACCAACTGAGGTTTGAGTACCTACTAGTAAGTCAGAAATCACAAAAAAACGTTTCCCGTACATGTCGTAGGAAATGAGACCCCAACTTACTTTTTTTATGGAAAGACTGGCCGCTGCCGCGGCTGAGGCAAAAAATTAACAATAACTTTCGAATTTCGAACGAACACGTGTTCTGTTGTGAACGATAATGTTACTTAGTAAAAAAAATATTCCGTCCATCAAAATTGTTATGCTTTGGACAGATTGACAATCCATAAACTTACAACAGTGTGCAGACTACAAATAAAAAATGTAATCAGCTTTGTGTTATTCCAAAAGTTTTTCAGTAAATACATTTTGATGACTGTTACATATGGGCATTCTTGAAGCTTGGAATTTCTCTGAAGGATCGAATTCCGAACCGTGATCGGAGGTGATCCGGTAGAGAACCAAAGTTGTCGACATAGTTCACAGAATAAGCAAGCTGAAGTGGCAATGGGCCAGAAATATTAGCCGTGGAACCGATGACCGTTGGGGTACACGTGTTCTAGAGTGGAGACCGCGAATCGGATTGGTAACCTTAAGGTGGGACGCCCTCAGGCTAGGGGGAGCGACAAACTTCGCAGGGTGGCAGTAGTGTCCAGCAGTAGACTGCTGTACGCTGATGATGATGATACTAAAACCTCTACTAAGGTCCACTTGCACCAAAAATCACTGAATACGTTTATCGCTTACTAAAAGAATTAGAAACATCGTTCTGTTTCTGTCAATCGTTTGAATATAATAGGGATAGAGATAGAATGGTGTTTTAAGTATGTTTAGCGCTAAACGCCTTCAGTGAATTATGATTATGGAAACCAGTGGCGGCGCAACCACGGTCCAACTACCAAAAAATTTATGGTTGGTTGCGCAACCGATCGCACGACTGGTGAGATACCCACCATAAAGCTGTGTATATTTTGCTGGCAGCGCGACCGTAGTTGGGCCACCATGGTGTCCTAGTGATGGTGCCTTAGTCTCATATCACCCTGTGTTACGTTGTATGACTGCGGCTGCCACGAACATTAGCGGTAAGTATAAATTTTAATAGCAGGACTTTTTTCTGTTGTTAATATACATAATTGCATTTATATATTTTTGAGAAGACTAGATATATTTACATTTTCTATTCGTTTTAAATCTCACTGTGAATACTTAGATAAAGTGAGCTGTGAATGCCTAAGGCATTATGCCCGTTTTCACCGATATCCCCTAAGTTTATGGGATCCCCTAAGTATGGTTCGGGGGCTGTTAGAAGGTGGTTTCTGTTTCACCAGCCGTAAGGGGTCAGTTAAACGTTAAAAGGTACTTTAAATTTAGGTCATCGAAATGTGGGCACATAAACCGGCACATACGTAAGTGATCTCTCAAGCAATGAAGATGGATGATTTATATGTTTTTGTTGAAAATTTTGAAACTGTTTCTACTATATTCGACGTAAAAAACAGCAGTAGACCAAACATATATCGGAAACGACCAAATTACTTCGAAAGTTTTGATGAAACTGAGTTTTTTCGGAGGTATAGGTTATGTAAATCTTCAGTGTTGTATGTATTGCCAATGATTGAACACACTTTAGAATTTCCTGATAATAGGTGAGTAGGTACTTAACATATTAAACTTTTTTTACCTAACACCGTGGTAATTTTTCTTTGTTTAGTCGCCGATACTTACATCGATACCTAACTAACAATGTAAACCATAGGTAAATTTGTGAGGTACCTATCTCTGTGTTATTGTATTCACTTTTACAACTGAGTAAAACATTTTTCTTTCTGAAATAATTCTATATCTCCAATAAAACCTCAATGCTATTATTAGCATTGAGGTTTTATGCTACGGGTAATGAATTGTTGGCTGTGGCAAACATGCGTAGAATCAGTGCGGATACCTGCAGTCGAATAATTATAAGAGTGTCAGCAGCAATTGTGACTCAACGTCCACATTTTGTCAAATTTCCTGAAACAAGTGAGGAACGAGAAAAAGTGAAGATGCAATTTTATAATATTGCAAGATTCCCTAATGTTCTTGGATGCATCGATAGAACACAAGTGAAAAAAAAAACAAATCTCATGTCACAAAAGCAAGAAGTGTCGAATAAAAATAAGACCATTGATAACACACGAGCTTTCGTAATGCATACAAAGAGTAAACAAGCCACAATTTTTTAAATTTATTAAAAATATGAATGAAATCATAATTATGTATTATGGCTATCAAAACATGATTTATTCATAACTTTAAAAATATAAGTGTATACTTTACAGAATTTCATAAAAAAAACTATCTTGTTTCAAAGTATCGATAAGTTCAAAGACGAATCAGTCACTAATCATCGAAAATAGGTGATTAAAATTATGGTAAAACGAAATTTAATTTAGGGGCTACTTTGGGGAAGCTTTCAAGCTAAGGGTCCCATACTTAGGTGGTAGTATAGGGGATGTTGGGGAAAATGGGCATAATTCCGCCTTTGTACTTTTTAGATGTGCGAGAAGTTTAAATAATTACTGTCAGTCCCTAGCATCAGGCGGTCGATTCTATAAAAATCTCACCGTGAAGGCTTGCGTGGAGTGAGCTGTCAGTGTCATCCCACTGATGCTAGGGATTGCCCAACGTTACATTTACAATCATAATCGAGATTTTAATAATATTTTTTATCTAAAGTCTGTTGATAATTTTATATTATTTCAAAGCTTTCAAAGCTAGTATGTAGTTTTGCGGCTAAACATTACTGTTTTCGGGGTTTTAAAATAAATTCAGTTACAAACTCAATGTTGTTTTTTTTAGACACTTAGATACTAGCTTTGGAATAATATAAAATTATCAATAGAATTTGCAAAAATAATATCATTAAAATCTCGATTATGATTGTAAATGTAATGCTTGGTCAATCCCTAGCATCAGTGGGACGGCACTGACAGTTCACTTCACCTAAGTTTTCACGGTGAGATGGTTACAGAATCTCGCTGCAGGTCGAGAGATCACTGCAAGCTCACTTCACCCAAATTATCAAGGTGACATTTTTACTATTCAGTAAAAATGTCACCTAATGTCAGCCAATAGCCTGTCTCTTCAGACAGGCTATTTATTAGCTGTGTGTGTGTTAGCTGACTACTACTGATTACTGTTGTTACTGATTAGCTACTGTTAGCTAACCTAAAACAGCTCAAAGCACAACACATAATGTGCCTTCGAATACGAATCTGTGTTTGATGTTCGTCTGTCATTACATTCTAACTAGATAAGGTTTTGTTTAAACTTGCGTAACGGGCCGACGGACGGGGTGACCCTTGTAATCAAATGTGTCCAGGCCTAAGCGAATTTTAAACAAATTAGGCCCTTCCTTTACGTGATTAATTTGTAAGTCGTCTGTAAATGAAGGGTAGGTAGTCAGGTACCGCCCACCGGGAAATAAAAAAGGGTTCTTGTAAGTTAGTTCAACCAACATAAATGTTTCTACATAATTGATCAAATTAGTTTGTTTTGTAACTTGTTTCATAAGTCTCCAGATACGACTCAAAATCAATATTATTATTGTTAAGCCAGGGTTGCACTTGTCCTGCTAGGGTTGCGGGAAAGTCCGAAAGGGTTACTGTGGCCCCTGGCACAGGCAACTGAAGAAACACGGGTGGGTTTTAGCCAGTAAGAGTCTGACACGCCCTCCCGCTCCGCCCAGAGCGGGAGAAGTTATTTGATGGTATAACACCCAAAACAATAAAATACATGGGTGGGGTTCCTAAAATAATTAAATCAACTTCAAAAAACGGCAATTAACCAAAGCAAGAACTAAGAATATAGATTACGTAGAAAACATTCCAAATATCACTTACCAAAATATTACCTGTTTCGAAGAAAAATGTACGAAGAGAATTTCACAAAAAAAATATTAGAAGTCTAGTTAAATGTGACATATTAGATGAATTGCAATGTATGTTAAAATCAAATAAGACCACTCATGTTATTTTAATCACTGAGACTTGGATTAAATCAGACGCCGAAGCTAACCTACTACATACCTATACCGAACTATTCACGTGTATATTCGTACAGAAAGAGGCGCATTAGAGGTGGAGTATCCGCATACATACACAATAGCATAAAATACGAAATTACAGACAGTAAAGGCCAAAACGAATACCTGTGGATATACTTGGAAAAGTATGGATTAAACATTGGATTGGTTTATAAGCCACCCAGCACAAACTTTAAGGAATTTATAGAAACGTATGCTTCGCAACTAGGCAAAAAGCGAAAAGCTATAGTTTTCGGCGATTACAATATAAATTTATTAAATGTCGACGAACAAGAAAACAACTACACAACATGCTTAACGAATCTGGATATCAGATATGAAATAACATAAATAGCAACTACTGTACTCGTGAAACGAAAACTACGAAAACCATTATTGACCACATTTCATCAAACATTCAAGGAGATACCTTTCATATGACCTTACTTGATACACCACTATCGGATCATCAAAAGACGTATTTGGAACTAAAAAAACCTAAAGTCACAAAATAAGATAAAACATGAATACTTAGCAACAGATTACAGCATGCTATACAAATTAGTAGAAAAAGACGAATTTAATTAAGAAGAGAATGACTATCAAAGACTGGAAGATTTCATCACAAATCCAATCAAAATAAACAAAATAAAAAAAGTTAAAATTCTAAACAAACCTCGAGATGATTGGATCAATTAACATGTGCTAAACGTTTTACACAAACAAACCGAGGCGTGGAGCGCTCACAAGGAAGATATTGACAACAATAAAATCGAATTAGAATTCAAAGAAATAAGAGATGAAGCCAATATAGCAATAAGAAACACAAAAAGGAAGTATTACCTCGACAGTTTTAAGAAGTATCAGAAACAACCGAAGAAAATTTGGAACTTGATTAATATGTTAGCAAATAACAAACACAAAAATAGTTATGCTCCTTCAAAGCTAAAAACTGAAACTGACGAAATAACAGATGGGCAACAGATCTGCCAACATTTATACGATTTCTTTTCTACATTTGGTTCTATCTTAACCAGTAAAATAACATATGTAACACAAACTCATATCACATTAAACAAAATACAATCACAAACCCATTCACTGCCAATATCCAGTCCAGCACTCACTGCCGACATTCGAACCATGCACAAAAAAGATATAAGTACAATCAGCGATAACTCAGATATTATATAATTATATATATATATATATATATACAAGTAGCAGAATTGATGGAATTACTGTTAAAGAAATAAAATGCATTAAAAACCTAATAATAGATCATTTAATTGACTGTATAAATAAATACCTCGAACAAGGAATATTTCCCGACAGCCTGGAGGTTCCTAGACATAGAACCAGGTCTAGTTCCTAGACCCCGGTTTTAAAATCTGGAAGCAAAACTGATCCGGGAAATTATCGGCCAATATCCGTACTGCCGGTGGTCTCCAAAATCTCTGAAAGAATAATTTACGTTCGTATCTACATACACCGACCTGACAGATATACACTTCTTTTTTGGGCAACAGTATGGATTTCGACCAAAATCAAATACCTTATCAGCGACCATAGATTTAACCACTAAAATAAAAAATACTATAGACCAAAGACAATAAGCCCTAGGTGTCTTTATAGACCTAAAAAAGGCATTTGACACGATAAGTCATGATTTGCTTTTAAGTAAGCTAACTGACGTAGGGATATCAGGGCCCGCACATAAAATTCTTACATCGTACCTAGAAAATCGGAAACAAATAGTAAAAATTGAAATCACGAAAGTTTACCTGCCAAATTAACATACGGAATCCCACAGGGATCTATTCTAGGACCGTTGTTATTTTTGATTTATATTAACAACATAAACATCGTTAAAACATCGGGAAAAAACACACTTTATGCAGATGATACTTGTCTATTTTACTTTGGTCACAACTTAACTAATATCGTGAAAGAAGCTCAAAATGATTTGAATATTTTTAATAAGTGGTTCCTGTCATATTTCTTTCAAAACACAAAAGGAAATCGCATACATGGTATTTGCAAAAAACAAGAAAATTCTCGTTCAATTCTAACAAACAATAAACAACGAAAAAATAACAAAATCAAACAGCGAAAGATACCTATTTAGGCCTCATTTTAGATACAAAGTTAACTTGGAGACTCCACATTGATCATATTAAGTCTAAAATATTTCCTCTTATAGGAGCGATACGCCGAATATCTACATGCATTCCTAAAAAAGTTTGCGCAATGATCTACAACTCTCTTGATAGACTCTTGTTGTTGTATAGAATATCTCGTTGAGGTATGGGGAACTGCAGCAAAATCAAACGTTCAAGAAATACAAGTTCTGCAAAATAAAGCAATAAAAACACTTTTAAACTATGACTACTTAACACGAACCATCAAAATTTACAATGATATAAACATACTTAAAATTAACCAATTTAAAACATGCACTCTAATATATAAAATTATAACACAAGGTACACATTCACAATTAAACTTTAAACAGAAAACTTACACATACAACGCAAGACGACGAGACAGACTAGAATTGAGACAACCCAGAACTAACTATGGATGAAAAATATACTGTATGAGGGAGCAAAACTGTATAATGAACTACCTGATGATGTAACCAATATTAACACCATATATACATTAAAAAAAGCCCTTGAAGAACACGTTAGAAAACAACAATAACAATATCAGCTCAGCTAGAGTATGCGTCTCAGATATGGAATCCACGTTATCACAAATATATTGACCGCATGGAAAACATCCAAAGACGGTTCATAAAATATCTATGCTTTCATCAAAAGATTCCATATCAGTCAACCGGTTATCTCGGACTCTGTAAAAAGCATCATCTGCTACCACTGGTGGAGCGACGTAAAATTGCAGACTGTTTATTTTTATTGAAAATCCTCAATAACAATATTGATAATTCTGAGTTATTGTCAAAATTTTATTTTAATGTACCAATTAAGACACTTCGTTTTAATCCACCCATACGTGTACCTCATACATCTTCGAATTATAGGTAGAGCAGTTACATTGTGCGCGCAAGCAGAAATTTCAATGATTTATGCAAGGAATATAATTTTGATCCATTCACTATTAGTGTGAATTCGGCCAGAAGGTGCAAGCCTCAATTTTTTCAAGTAGCGGTAGGTTTTATTATTTGTTTTAGTTTTTATTATTTTCTCTATTGTTTCAGTCTTATTATTGTAAACCAAGAATTTATATTGTTTATTAAGGCGATGTGTTTTTTGTTTTTGTGCTCACACCATAAATTATTATTATAATTCTATACGTGAGGATTTGTAATTGGCTTGCTGGTGACTATGGTGCCCCTTTTTTTGTCTGTTTTTATTAGCTGTAAGTCCTCCATGTACTAAAATAAATAAATACCGATTGTCACATATAACACTTAACTTTCTTATTGTGAACACAGAGAATCGCACTTACGCAAACGGTTGGCGCAGTGGTTAAGCGATTGACTGCTGCGTTACGTGTCGCGGGTTCGATCCCCGCACGGAACAAATATTTGTATGACCTGCAAGTAGTTGTTCCGGGTCTGGCTGTTTGTGATTCCTAGTCTGGGACAACGTTTAAAAAAAAAATACTATTCGAACTTAAAATCAAAAGTAATTTATTCAAACTAGGCTGAGAATAATCAGCAGCAGTGGTGGCCCGGTGGTAACGGCCTCGACTTACGAGTCATAGGTCGTGGGTTCGAACCCAGAGCAGGCATTTACTTTGATTAAAATAATTTCATCAACATTGCTCTCCTAACGATGATTGAAAATAGCGTGAGAAAAACGGCATGTCCTAGAATCAAAGAATCGAAGTCGTGTGACATCTACCAATCTACACCGAGCCCGCGTGGTAGATTACAGCCCACTCCCTCTCGAAGAGTGGAGTCTATTCCCAGCAATGGGATCATTATAGGTTTATTATGCTAGGCTGACAATCAGCACTTATCGTACGTCAAAATTACATAAGACAGTCTACCCTTCCCACCCACCTCTTGGTGCTTTACGTGGGAAGAAGAAGTGGCTCAACAAACTCCCCAGCAGCACAGCTGTCTGTTCAGTTAAGAAATTGATTCTATACAATATTATGCAAAGTAATTAGCATTACGAAACACAAAACATTTCCTTTTTATTTGCCACTATCTCAGCACACGCAGCGATCTTCAATTTTGATTCTGATAATAATAATAACTAACTCTATGAAACCCTATGAAAATAAACATAGTTTCCGTACTAATTATACCCGAAAAGTTAAAAAAAAATTTACAAAAATCATCAAGTATTACTTTAACTTGGCGATACAATATTAAAATGATGAATTATTTGGCCGGTAGCGAATCAGTCGCTATTTCCTGTTTGGTACAGAAATTCTAATATAACTTCCGGGGCTGGAAAATTCCGCTTAATAATCCTCCACAAACGATTTGGTCCATTTAATTACTGACCATGTATTTTTAGGAGGAAAAAACGTTAAATTAAACTAAAATTTCTTCAAATTGTTATTGTTGTTATTGTTAAGTTAGCTTCACTATTGCATTGGGTTGAACCTGTAATAATAGTTGTAAGTGATTACATAAATAAATAAAAAAAATCTATTGTAAAAAAGGACTACGACGTAGCAGGTGCCATTATGTCACTGCTACGTAGCTACGTCGTCGTAGCAGATAACCGCTACGCGGCTACGCTTGGTTATAATGCACCTTTGGGTATACATGGGTGACATTATGATACTTTAATTAGGAAACTATTGGTTTTAAGTCAGGTGTGTAGTACTCGCAACCGGCATGCATTTATGACCAGCATAGCTATTCGGATGTATGAACGTAAACGGAGGAAAAAGAGTATGTCAGGATCGTAGCAGGTGGCGTTCTGTACTTTCTGCCTACCCGCATGGGAAGAGGCCGTGAGTTTATGTATGTGTTTAGTTACTAAACGATCCAATTTAAATATTCAAACAGTTAATTTCTCAGCTACAGATAACAAACCTTATAATATTAACAGGTATAATTTAAGTTTGGGCAACTTACCCAAAACTCGTTGAACTCCGATAAGAATACAGACTACGGACCGTTGTTCTACTGATCTGATCTGTTTGGTGTTTAAATTTACCCAATGTACATTTAAAGTTTAATTGATATCCCTTACAAGGGTAATCGTTTTGGCCTAAGCTAATAACTTAAATATTCTGTGTGTGATCTATTTTAATTTTATCTTTTATGCTAGTGTTTCGTGTGAAGGCAAAATATACATTACGAGTATGTCGCCCCAAGAGCGTCTAGTTGTTATGATTATTATACAATCTTACCCAGACCTGTAAAAAAAAAAAACACCATAAACATGCAGTTTTTCATCAAGCAGAAGGTGCACTCACAGGTCGCCTAAAACCGAACCCGGTACAAATGCTGTATCCACTAGCAGGGATAGTGCCACCAGTAGTTCGCAGAGCGGTGGCAAGCTCCAGCAGAAGAGCCAATATAGTACACCAATATTTCATAACATATGTTGAAGAGGGCTATCATAATTTTTCTTGTATTTGAGTATTTGAAGAGTCACACACTCAAATACAAGAAAAAAATTGATATTTTTTTTTAGAACACTCCCGACAGAAATAGTCTAATAAATAGTAAATAGTGTTTAATGACACATCAAAACTCCCAGTTTAGATGTGTGATTATGGTATAGATATGGCCACAAAATTAAAAAAAGAAATATGCCTGAGAAAGTTTGACTATTTCTCTCGGGAGTGTTCTAAATAAATATCAATTTTTTTTCTTGTAATGAGTGTGTGACTCTTCAAACACTCAAATACAAGAAAATTTGTGATAGCCCTCTTAAGTTCCTTGTAATAGGGAGTAAGCCTATTGACATTAATGGGACACAAACTAGACTCCAGGCTGTTACTGAGAAATTCCAGATGGAAAAACCCAATAACACTTTGTGTGACCGACCTGTGCATCGAACCCAGGACCTGCTGCTCAGCAGTGGCGCCTGCGGCCGCTAGACCAACGAGTCTATAAGTCTCCTACCGATAAGAGTACTTAATATTTTCATTGAGTTGTCTTTCATCATACAAGCAATAGTGTAAGCTGTCACTGGCCCAAATTACTTTTCAGAACAAAGTCTGGGAAGTAATTAATTTTCAAGCGTTCTCCTCGAACTCCAAGATATTTTTTTTGTAACGAATTAATTAAGTAATGTCTGCCGGAACAAGAAAAATATGAGAACATCAAAACAAGCCAGGATTTCGTGCTTATTTTAGAGTTTATGAGTACTTTAATGTACAGTAACGAGCATAAATATTTAACAATTACACATAATTCAAAACCGTTTTTCTCGGGAAATAACAATGGTAGCTTTGAGAAAAGACGAAAAAACCGCTTTTGAATCTTTAACCTATACGAAATTGTTATACTAACATTAGAAATAAGTAAAACATTATTTTAGAGTTGTAAAGGTATAAAAAAGTAGTGTTAAGAAAAATAAATAAATAGTACGTATAATAAGGCAAATCCAGTTTTAGAAAAAGTGCAGCTTTGTGTAGTGTGACGTTACTCATACAGACCCGTCTGTGTAATAGCTATATTATTTCTAAGATTTAAAATACTGTACCGCCGCTATCGTGGCGTGCCCTCCGTCATTGGTGCTGGCATCTCTTTGAGGCGCGCGTGGAACACAACGCGCCGACGACCCGGGCCTGGTCCTTATCGAACGGCGAGCTGCCCATTGCTCGCCGTTCACAAGCCCACGCCTACGGTGGCCGGGAATCGGCCTGCGATTCCCGACGCCCAGGGCGTCTCCTGCGGCGGCTAGGGGCGTGAGGGCGCAAATTTTGCCTCTCCCTCTCGCGTTCCGCCTCCTCCTTCGCGAACATTACTGCTTCGCAGAAGGAGGTGACGGATTCCCAAGCCCTCTCGCTCCGTACCATGGCCTGGACCAAGGCCGGACGCGAGAGATCGCCACCGCCAATCGCCTCCACGAGGACACGGCGGTGCTCCGCCCAAGCCGGGCAGACCTCCACCGTATGCTCCACCGTGTTCTCTGGGCGCTCCACACAATGGTGACACCCGGGCGTTTCCTCCCGCCTTATCCGGAACAGGAACCTCCCGAAACAACCGTGTCCGGTGAGGACCTGCGTCAGGCGGAAGGTGAGGACGCCCTGGCGCCTCTCTAGCTACTCCTCAAAGAAATTGCCACAGTCCTGGCGCAAACAAATAAATTTGTAAATATTAGTCGTAACTACGACAATGTTCAATGTACAATGTATTCTCGGTATCGGCATGAAAAAAAACGTAAATTTAATAAAAAATATTTTTATTTTTCAGTGTGATCCCCCATTACCTCAATGCATTTATTAAATCTCGAAATTAACTTTTCGATACCCTATAAAAATTACTTACCTCTTTCTCTGAAAAATGCGCAATTAATAAAGCCTTGAGCTCTTCATCGTTGGAAAATCATTTCCCAAGAATTTTTTTTCAAATTAGGGAAAAAATAATAATTACTTGGGGTTAAGTCATTATTAATTACTACAGAATGGGTGGTTATGGGTGTTTTTTTTAGAAACCACAATCTCACACAGCAGCCTTGGAAACACGCGCCGTGTGGACCGAGGCGTTGTCGTGAAGAAACAACACACCGCACCAGTGCGGTAAGCTCACCCCGTCTTTTCTCTTTAATTGCTTCCCGTAAATTTCATAAAGTGGATGCAAACGAAGCTGCGTTTATGGTTTCATCTTTTTTTGTGTACTCAATCAGAAAAATTCCCTTTGAGCCCCAAAACACTGTGGCTATGATTTTTCCGGCAGACGGTACGACTTTGAATTCCTTAGGGGGCGCAGTATCCTTCTTGTGCCACTGCATGGACTCCTGCTTACTTTCAGGGTCATAATGACGAATCCACTTTTCATCTCTAGTAACAATTTGATCGAAAATACTTGATGGAACTCCACCACAGAGCTCGAAAAACTCTCTACAGCACTCGATTCGCACTTGTTTTTGAGGCACCATACATCCGCGAATCCGTCTTGTACTGACTTTTGAATGGTAAAAAAGGCCGTGAAGAATATTGTGCATGGTACCAACGAAAAGGTGGGTCATCTCTGCTATCATTTTCATCTTCATATGGGCATCCTCCAGTATAAGCTTCTCAATGTTCTTCACGCTTTCTTCCGTAGAACCTATAACCGGGCCGCCCGAGCGAGTGTTGTCTTCAATACTCTCTCTGCCCCTTTTAAATTCACTTGATCACGTTTGAACCGCAGTTAACGAAGGTGGAGAATTTTGGTAAACAGTCATCATCGCTTCGTGAATATTTTTTTGACTTTTTCCTTGTTTTGTAAGGAATTTAATTACAGCGTGGTGCTTGATTTTCTTCAACATTGTCACGTTAGCCATTCCAGTTGTCACTGACTAAGGATAACTAGCAAACTAATGATCACAACTGTATTACATTTTACATATATACTCTTCGATAATGTCATTAATTAATTAAGTTGACAAATCACCCACATCATTAGTAAATCACCCACATACCGAGAACACATTGAACACCCCTCATATTTGCAAAAATTACATACAGTACTATGTTAGTTCCACGAACATAACAAAACATCACGCCTGTGTTCCCCGAAGGGTAAGGCAGCAGTGTACCTATTTTAAGTCTCGTGTAATAGGGGGCGAGCCTGTTGCCACTGCTATTGCCTATTGCGAAATTCGTGATGGAAAAATCAACTAACACTTTTACCAACCCGAGAATCGAATTCAGGATCTCATGCTTAGCAGTAGCGCTTGCGACCACTAAACCAACGAGGTAGTATAGATAGATAGTAGGTATATTATGGCAAATCCAGGTTTAGGAAGAGTCTAGCTTTGTAGTGCCCCTTAGAATAATATTGACGTGTAAAAGTGTTTGTACAATATACCATATCAGCAGCCTTACACCTGGGTTCATACTGTATGTTTAGAAAGGGGTGTAACAAAGGAGAATGCTCAAAATTTACAACGTCTTGGCGCTAATAAATAAATCTGAAAATAATAGTCGTAACTCCAATCTGCCTGCCCTTTTTCTCAACTATCGTGTCGGTTCCCAGTCTTACCGGATGCAGTTGAATGCCAGTATAGAGGTACGAGGAACAGGGTGTAAAGTTCACTCATACCTCCATGGAAAAGGGAGGATCCTCCGACCAGACGGGAGTCGTGTCTGGTGGGCAACGGCCCGAGGATTGATGTCGGGAAGTTGTATAATGCTAGTCGCGCGGTAAAATCTGCTTGCGCGATGCAGGATTTGCGTGACGTCACTATGACGCGCAGCTCGCAACTGGTGATGTAGATACCACACCAGTATTTTTTAATATTATTCGTAACGTGAAATGTGGCAAACATAGTGATATTGTAATGAGTAGGTATTTTGTACGGAGAAAGTAGATAGGTTACACGAGCAGAGTTAATCACTTGATAATTTCATTAATTATAACTTATCTTCCTTGCTTCTTTGCTCCGTGATAATATACTCCCACAATTGAACTCGGTAAAACAAATTGTTGCAAATTGAATGTTTTAGACATCTTTTTTCTTTCGTTATCATAATTTCCGCGTTGATTAGAAGTTCACACAAAGCCTCGTTCGTGTAAAAACGCGGAAGCTTAGCGACACTGGTGTTGTTGTTCACGTTAAGCCATTTCTAATGAATTATGTTTCACTGTCTTATGAAGCTCATTCATGCTTTCTGTGTTTAGGTAATCTACTCCTGGAAATACACTTCAGGACATCTGAATCGAGCCACACTGCATTTTTTTGTATACTTAAAGGTATTTTGTAATTCTTTAGATGTTGTGAGTCAGTTGGCTTCAAACTGCATAAAAACTTTGCTCGATTTATAATTATTATTTTGATGTTTAGACCTTTATATTGACATGTAAAATATGTGCGCACACACACAGTCAAAGTGTGGACCTTCCTGGTAGCAGTATCGTTAAGGAGCTTGTTTCGTCACAGACCTCATCCATCTCTTTTTATCAGGTTAGATGGAAGTCAAGAATGAAAGAATTGAAAAAAAA
The DNA here is from genome assembly GCA_937001585.2 of Brachylomia viminalis. Classification (NCBI taxonomy): domain Eukaryota; kingdom Metazoa; phylum Arthropoda; class Insecta; order Lepidoptera; family Noctuidae; genus Brachylomia; species Brachylomia viminalis. The sequence continues at coordinate 2,150,455 of OW443298.2, forward strand.
AAACGTAAATTTGATTACCACGTGCGGGATAGCAACAATTGCAGTGTGCAGTAAATCAGTTTGCTTTCAGAACAAAATATGGGCATATTTAGTTAGTTTGTGATTATACTTCGCAATAAAATAAAAACAACAGACAATCAGTACATTCACATTCAAATAACGTGTTTTATAAGGAAACAGTAGCACACTGCCAGCCGTTGAATTATTTTTAAAGAAATAGTACAATACCGAAGTCTAGTTCCTCAATATAAATATGCACTTTCGGTAAAAATACAACAAGTGAATTCATTCAAACTCAAAGCATTAATTTCAAATAAACTAATTACAGGCAGTTTTGATTCGTCAAGGGGTCGGTGCAGGCTAAAATTGTCCGTAACAAAAATATAAAAATAAGTCAAAAAATAAAATAGTCCGTGGCAGCTAAGAAAATGCATTTTGTCGTATTTCCATCCAAGCAATGTAAAGAATTCTGAAATTACTCGGAAGTAAAAATATAAAAACGTGCACAGTTTTTATTCGGTTAACGGTCTCCCAAACTCCAACAACCAAAATAATGATGCTCATTCCGCTATATAGCTGGCTGTAAAGAAGGGTAATGTTGTGTATCTATTATACTTTAGTCATTTTATTCTAGGTACTTTTTCGTCACATATAATTGTAATTAATGATTGCAAAATATTGTAGAATATTTTAAAAAGAGTATTTTAGTTTTTTTGCCCATCAGCTTTTGCCTGCCGCTTCGCCCACTTAGAGGTAAAAAAATCCTGTAAATTCTTCTCCATTATAATAAATATATACACTTCTAGTGTTCGGTAAAATGGTGTGGTAAAATGTTGGTTGGAGTTCACTCTAGACTCACAAAATGTATTTTTTTATATTTAGAAAAAATACTCTACAAAATCTCTAAAAAATTAACTACTAAAGTTTCAAATAATACAATTCAATAATGATTCGAAAAACACTTAGCGCCATCTAGCGTCCTAAAGCAATTGTGTCCGTCGAAAGTTATTGTTTTTTGTTTCTCACTCTGGGCGGAGTGGGAGGGCGTGTCAGACTCTTACTGACTAAAACCCACCCGTGTTCCTTCAGATACCTATGCCAGGGGCCACGGTAACGGACAACGCCCTCTTCCAGCCCCCCTAAATGGGTCCAGGGGCGACGGACTCGGGGACGTCCGTCGCCCCCCACACACCAGGACCCGAGGTGGCGGCGCGTAGTGTTCCACGCGTGCTCCTCTTAGACGTCGCGGGGGGAGTCAAACACCTCACTCCCCCCCCAGACCCGAAGAGGCCCGCAGTGGCGGGCCGGCACCAGTCGGGGGTTGCGGAAGGATCGTACGTTCCCGCGACCCCCGGCGTAGGTTTGAGACGGAACACCGGGGTAGTATTTAGTCAGTAAGAGTCTGACAGCGGGTCTGTCAGTCTGTCCCCGGGGCGGCGGACATCCATGAGGATTTTCCACCCAAGAAACAAAAAAAAAAAAAGGGGCCACGGTAACCCTTTCGGATTTTGCCGCAACCCTGGCAGGCATCGGCCCTAGCGGACCCCGTAATTGGTGCTGACATCTCTTGAAGGCGTGCGTGGCACACAACATGCCGTCGACCCGGGCTTGGTCCTTATTGGACGGTGAGCTACCCATTGCCAACAATCCGCAAGGCCGCGCCTACAGTGGCCGGGAATCGGCCTGGGAATCCCGACGCCCAAGGCGTCTACTGCGGCAACTAGGGGCGTGAGGGTGAACCAGGGCCGGGCGCGAGAGATCGCCACCGCCGATCGCCTCCACGAGGACACGGCGGTGCTCAGCCCGAACCGGGCAGACCTCCACCGTATGCTTCACCGTGTCCTCTGGGCGATCCACACAATGGTGACACCTGGGCATTTCCTACCGCCTTTTTTACCCCTGACAATGTATATCCAAAATTTCATGATGATCGGTTCAGTGGTTTAGGCGTAAAAAGGTAACAAACAGACAAACTTACATTCTCAATTATACTTAATATTAGTTAGGATTAGGTGGTGTGAGCAGTGGTGGCCCAGTGGTAACGGCCGCGACTTACGAGTTGTAGGCCGTAGGTTCGAACCCCGACAGGCGCTTTACTTTGTGTAAATTATTTCATCACCACTGCTCCGTGCCTCGGAAAGCACGTTAAGCCGTTGGTCCCGGCTGTCATTCGTGGATCTTTGACAGTCGTTACGGGTCGTCAGAAGCCCGAAAGTCTGACAACCAGTCTTACCAAGGGGTATCGTATTACCCAGTAACTGGGTTGTGGAGGTCAGATAGGCAGTCGCTCCATGTAAAATACTGGTATTCAGCTGCATCCGGTTAGACTGGAAGCCGACCCCAACATACCTAGTTGGGAAAAGGCTAGGCAGATGATGATGATTAGTTAGGATTAGGATTAGGAAGGATAAAATTCTGAAATCGCCAACCCCACTTGAGCAAGCGTGGTGATCAACGCTCATATGTTATCAGTATGAGAAGAGGCATGTATCCTGCAGTGAGACTATATCAGGCTTGTATTTCTTTATTTTATTTAAAGACTTCCAAACCAGCAATAGCAAAATTTTGACCCCAAGCAGACCTTCAGTTAAAATAATTATAATGAACAAACATAAGAGAACGCAGGGTCTTTACTTATTTGTCCCCAACCTTTAGCAATTACTTTATCTTTATGCAAAAGGGTCGAAATGCGACATACGTAATGCAAAAAGCCCTTGTAATTATTTACATACAGGCTGTTAGAAAATGTTTACTAAAACAAAAAGTTATTTAGGATTAGAAATTCGGGACACAGTATCGTTTTAAAAAGGTTTAATTTATTTCATCCAATTAGCTCTACTTACGTCAAGTACCTACGTAAAGGTACTTGACGTAAGTAGAGCTAATTGGATGAAATAAATTCAATTAATTAGATAACTAAGAATGAGATGAATAAATTGTACGAAAACCAGACTTAGTTTTATTCAATTTATAAATGTTTACTCTTTACTATAGTAACATAAGTATTTTTGTAGGAAAACAACCTTAGTTCTATCGTTGGTAATAATAACTTTTTTATACACACTGACTTTTTCAAATGGTTCAAAACTGTTTTGTGGTCAACCCCTAACTCTTCAGCAATGTCGTAACCACTCCACTCCACTTTAAAAAAAATGGGCAATGGCTTCATCTGTAACAGGATGACCAGAGCGAGCTGCATTTTTTACATCAAAATTCTCCGACTGTAAACTTTTGAACCAACTTTGTGCTTACTGACACTGTGTTAAGTTCATAAACGTCACATTTTTTTTGCGGCATGTTCAGCAATTTCCCTTTTTTGTAATAAAACTTCAAAATGTATCGAATTTCACCATTGACTCCTAGCTCAATGAATTTCACCGATAGATTCACTAATTTTGGCGGACAGAAAAACAATAAAAAATGGCGGGAAATCGATTTTACTTTTTATTATTCTTTTTTTAAATGTCATTCATCTATTTAATGATATCAAAACCAGCCAGATGCAAACAGTACAGCCAAAGAGATTTTACTAAAATTGTATACCTATAAAATACGAAAAAAACTTTTCCCCCGACCTATTACCTATTATTTAAATCATAATACTAACTCATGCCAAAGACATTCAGCCTCTTAAATAAACATTAATAATGAATAATAATAATTTTAGAAGTCCCCTTTATTTATACACGTTGCGTAAAGTTATTTATTTATTTATTTATAGCAGCTTAAACTATAATTACAGGGTTTACCATAATGCGACAGTTAAGAACTTAAACTAGTGACCTAAGCTAAAACTTACAATAACCAAATTAGAAAAATTAAAACTAACAACATTATTAAATTATTACACCAAACACAAAACATAGTATAACATAATTACTTACATAACATGGTACAAACATACTTGACTTACATAAAAAAAGTACTATCTTGCTTAGCGTAATAGAAATAGTAATGCCCTTGCAAAAACACTCAAACAACGTATCAACACATCAATCTGCGTTTGAAGGTCATTGATGGCACGGATAGCTCTGGTAAGGGGTGCCTTGGCAAGCATGTTAGTTCTAGCTGTAGGTACCAGTAGCAGTGGCGGGCTCAGCTCAGCTCAGTACCAGTATATAGTAGTACTCTGTGGGCGGGCTGCGCCGCGCCGCCTCCACACGTAGCGGTCCGGCACACACTGACTCAAGCGCTGCAATACTCCCAAAAAGACGGTTAAACGTCCAAAATGTATCGTTAAACAGTCGCTAAACATAACTTACCATTATGCAACGTTTATAAATAAACCTCTTTATTTATATTTCAATCATGTTTAAAGTACGCTGCATCACAAATTCCAAGTCCAATCTAGATCAAGTTTGCCTACACCCTGTGTAGCCTTACATTTCGACGAGGCTGCATAACGAGGCCTTTCCTTTCTCCCGACTTGGAAGCGAGACAATCCAATATGGCCGCCGGATGCAGCCTCGCTTGGACCCTTCATTTCCGGTCCGTCCGCCGGAGACCACCCTGTATCAACGTCGTTTAGTTTGTTACATTCAAGGTAAGGCACCCTAAGTATTGTTTGAGATTTGAATAATTTACATAACTGTGGGGTTGAAAATTGATGGAATAAAACGAATGCATGACATACATCATTCTATAGTTATTAAAGCCACACAGTAATTGACATAGTGATTGTGATAGATGAAGCATATAAGATGAAAGGGTTGAATATAAATGAAAATAAGAAGAAGGTCATGGTATTTGAAAGAGAAGAGGATGTATCGGTGTGTGATGGGAAATAAATTAAAAGAATGTGGAGCAAGTAAGTGAGTTCGTATATTTGGGGATTATGTTTACAAGGGATGGAAAGATAATGGAGATGTGGAAAGGAAAGTATATGCGGCAAATAAATTGAAGGGTGCTACACACGCAAATGTGACCAACCAGTTGATGTCCTAAAATACACGAATGGTTTCACAATCACTGTTTCAAAACACTATTAACAATGGTGTGCTAGTGCATACGCTTATGTATGGAAGAGAATGTTGGGTGAGGCAAAAGAAGCATGAAAGTAGAATAAATGCTGTGGAAATGCGTTCTTTACGAAGCATGTGTGGTGTGACTATGAATGATAGGCTGAGGAGTGATGTGATAAGGCAACGATGCGGCTTAAAAGAAGACGTAGTGACAAATATTGAAAAGAGCATGCTTATATAGTTTAGTTATGTAGAGAGGATGAATGAAAGGTGATTGAAAAAAGGTATTTACAAGGCAGATGTGTTTGGGAACGCTGGGAGGTGACGCCCTAGGAGGACATATAGTGACCTTATTGGCGATATTCTTCAGAAAGGTCAGGTGCACAGTACTCGCAACCGGTGTGCGTGTATGACCAGATGTATGAACGTAATCGAGGCAAAAAGAAGTATGTAAGGATCGTAGCAGGTGGCGTTCTGTTGTTTCTGCCTGGAAGAAAGCGTGAGTTTATAGTAATAATAATAATAATTTATTTAATTCAGACCATTGTTATCCATAGTTTAAAGTTTTACAATACATTAACCTTATAAAATATCTTAAAAAATCAAAACAGGTAAATCGCGAAAGGGATTAATTAAATTTAAATATTTATGCCAAAAGTCATTAGAAAATTAATAATAGTTAATAATAATAATAATAATTATTATTATTATTAGCTGGCAACACCAACGTCAACACGTCACGAAATTTTTCAGTTATTTTTATTTTAGACGCAGTTTTTATATTGGTTTTTATATTTTATGAGAAACCATACAACAAGCCTGAAAAACACAATAAATACTCCCCACATAATTCAAGACAAGCAAAATTAACCAGAATCCTATACTTAAACTTTCGTCAAAAACTATGTACCGAATCTGAAGTGACATCTGTCATGCCACCTCCGAAAATGCCTTATATACTATATACTACTTGCATGAAAACTGAAAAATGTTGACGAGATCAGCTTCAAGACGAGCACGCCTACCACCTCCGGACTCTTCGCTCGGCTCCGCCTCGCCGCCGCCGGTACCCAGCCCCACCGTGAGCGCTGTGACGACACCGGCCGCGGTAGTTGCGTCGAGCTCGAGCGACGAGTATTTTTCTCCGCTGACGTCGCCAACACCTGTACGTCGGCAGGGGAGAGGCCGGCCACCGATGTTGGGTATTTTAGTAATAAGTATATTGCAACACCAACATTAAATGTAATTTTAGTATGATATCTGTGGCAACACCCCTTCCAACTGTGACTCTGGTTGAATACAGACGTGAGAATTATCAGTCCGCCTTTTTTATTTATTTTTCCTCGGCACCACGCTACCAGCACCTCAATCAGCAATCACCACCTATACACCGCTGCACATTGGTCCTTCGCGGAGAACAGCGGTGCTGCGGAAGAAGACAGCCTCGAGGTTTGGCAAATAATTTTCATAGACCGTGTCGCAGCCATATTGGTTGGCAACAAGTGGGCTCTGCATCGCTCATAAATTCTCAGCTTGGTTGTCGCAATACAATCGCAATCGATTCGACAACTCCAGCTGCAATCTACATAGAAGTCTTTAGAAGAGAAGCAGCCCAGCAACGATAAAATTATATTATCATTCTATCGATTACCTTTGCCGTCATCGCTGGGGTCACCTCTGCAAGTGTGAAGAGCACACCAGCAGCACACAAAAGGTATTCCGCGAGAAGAAGCGAGACGGCAGGCATCGCAATATTCATCATTCAATAATAATTTTATTACCTCATGTGCGATTGTGCGCCTGAAGCGCGCGATCTACAAGCCGTACAATACAGAAAGAAAGAGAGAGAGAGTGAATTACGCACGAGTGCAAAAGGGATAGCAAGTAACGCCAAGTCGTCGAAGCCAACTTCCGAATCCACCCACCATTTTTATTTTTTATCGACTCTTCCTCAACAAGATCATTCGACGCGCAAAGAATCATTGGAATCAGAATAATGGTGTTTCTGTGCTATAGACTATAGTGTTCCAATAATAAGTTATGGAATCACTGCTCGAGCTTATCAGCTAGACCGAGATCCCAGTGTACAGCCTAACCTCGAAGACTTCCTGCAATATATTGAGAAACGAGCTCTGGCACTGGAAAATGCCGGACAGGGTCTTCACTCGCAGCAACAGTCAACTAAAGTAACAGCAGTCGCCACCGCAGGAGCAACATGCATCTTCTACCTTGTTGCCGAACGAGCACTGCACAAGCATCAACCTGCCAAGGCTGGGCAGGCAGTCATCAGCGCTGCCCCAGAATTCTGCTCATCCATTGCAGCAGCCGGGTGACACACAACTACGTATATTTAACACATACTTCGGGCACATTGTAGGAGGAAATCTGCCACCCAAGGTATCTCAACAGACATGTAACAGAGTAGTATTAAAATGTGAATTAGGTCTCAATGAGACACTTACTCAGTTTTGGACCAATGAAAAAGTTCCAGAAATATTTACTGAGCAAACATCTGAGCAAGAGCTTTGTGAACATATTTTTCAAAGTTCAGTTAAATTGACTAATAATCAGTTTGAGGTTCCTCTGCCTTTAAAATTACCTTTATTAGATGTTAGCAATACTCTTGGTGAATCATTTCACTTTGCTTTAAAAAGATTTTTAAATTTGGAAAAGAGATTGCACGCTGATCCTGATCTATTCATGCAATATAAAAATTTCATTCATGAATACCTTGCTCTTGGTCACGGTCATTATATTGATATAGAAATGTATGATTTGAATACGCATGCAGTGTATTTTCTGCCACATCATGCAGTTATTAATAATAACAGCAAAACCACAAGGCTTCGCACAGTTTTTGATGGTTCAATGAAAACAAACAAGAAGGTTTCTCTAAATGATTTGCAACTCAATGGACCTGTGGTTCAAAAGGAATTATTTGATATAATATTATTATTCCGCATAGGTAGATATACATTTACTGCAGATATCAAGCGTATGTTCAGAAATATTAGAATAAATCCTCAATACACTACCCTTCAAAATATTTTGTGGAGGGACAATCCTGACAAGCCAGTCAAGTGTATTAGGTTAGATACGGTTACGTATGGCTTGAAAAGTTCAAGTTACTTAGCAACTCGCTGTGTAGATGAGCTAGCAAATAGATATGAAAAATTATATCCACTAGCGTCATCTATTATCAAAAATCATCTATATTTTGATGATATTATCTATTGTAATAATGATTTAGAAACTACTATCACTGCCAGAGACCAACTTCGTGATTTGCTTAAATTAGGTAGTTTCCACACTCATAAATGGTCATCAAATGATGAAAATGTGTTGAACAATATACCATTAAACGAAAGACACTTTGATAGTTTAGAATTACAAAAGGATAATTATAACATGAAAGCCTTAGGACTTCAAATTAATGTAAAGGATGATCATTTTATTATCTCTACTCCAGAACCGTTCAATAGGAATAAGGTTACAAAAAGGACCATACTTAGTTATATAGGTAAATTCTATGACCCAATGGGATTCGTGAGCCCAATTGTAGTCAAAGCAAAAGCCATTATGCAAAAATTATGGCTACTGGACACAGGTTGGAATGACAGTCCGCCTGCAAATGTTCAGCAAGAATGGTTTCAATTTACCAATAATTTAGCTGCAATGCAGCCGATCCTATTAGATAGGAACATTAAAATTTCAGAAGCAGACTCGGCAGATTTAATTGGCTTTGCAGACGCTTCTAGTAAGACAGCCTACGGATGCTGCATGTACCTGCGACTCACAAACCAATCAGGTACAACAAAATTGCATCTACTCTGTTCCAAATCGCGAATCAACCCTATCCAAAAGAAAGGCATGACCGTGCCAAGGCTTGAATTAAATGCAGCACTATTGCTATCGAAATTATTTTCAAGAACTCACAATACACTCAGAGTTAAAATTAATATAAGGCATGTTTGTCTATTCAGCGACTCACAAATCGTTCTTGCATGGCTAAATACTGAGCTAACAAAACTTCAAGCTTACATATCGAACAGAGTAAGTGTAATACGTCAAAACACAGCTGGATGCAGTTGGCATTATGTCAATACAAATGACAATCCTGCTGATCTAATTAGCCGAGGTGTCAATCCAAATGAGCTGAGTATCTGCAATATTTGGTGGAATGGCCCAAAGTTCCTGCAAAACAGTGAGTACAACTTTCCTGCTTACAGCTCTCCGACTGATTCGTTTGCAGTGGAACCCTGCTTGGCTTTTTCCAGCAACTTGGCGTGCCAAAATACAAATCCGCTTGATTATGTGTTTAGGCGCTTGTATAATTGCTCAAATATAAATAAAATAGTAAGGCTATTATCATACATATTGCGATTTCTAAACAATTTTAATAAAAATAATGTTAAAATAAATACGAATTTTCTGCAAAGTTCAGAGTTAGAGCAGTCATTAATGTTTATAATTAAACATGAACAAAATATATATTTTAAACACGAAATATTAAAGCTTTAGGCAATAATAACAATCTGAAAGGAAATCTATCTGAATTGCATCCCTTTCTCGACAACCAAGGTCTTTTGCGCGTAGGGGGTAGGCTACATTATGCTGATATCGCTTATTCGCAAAAACATCCTGTCATACTGCCCAAAGGCTCTTTAATTACTGGCTTGCTTATAAGGTGTGAACATGAAAGGCTACTGCACGCAGGGCCTAAGCTTTTACTCTCGCATCTAAACCAAAAGTTTTGGATTGTTTTATTAGAAGTTAAGAAAATAACTCACAAATGCATTGTATGTTTCAGACAAAAGGCCTCGGTGGCCAAGCAGCTAATGGGCTCCTTGCCGGCTGCACGTGTAACAGCCACCAGCCGCCCATTTGAGAAGGTCGGCGTGGATTTCGCTGGGCCAATTAATGTAAAACTGTCTCGCATAAGACGATCCTTAATAGGTAAAGGTTATATCTGTGTATATGTATGTTTCGCGACAAAAGCCGTTCACCTAGAACTCGCGTCAGACTTGACCACGGAAACGTTTCTAGCATGCTTAAGGAGATTTATCTCTAGACGAGGGATGCCCACCGAAATTCACTGCGACAATGCAAGTACCTTTAAATGTGCAAGGAGTCAATTAGTTGAGCTCTACAAACTACAAGCTTCTCAGAATCACCAAGTGCAGGTTCAAAGATTTACCGCCGAGCGTGGGATACGATTTCATTTTATACCATGTTACTCGCCTACATTTGGGGGGCTCTGGGAAGCGGCAGTAAATTATTATTATTATTTATTATTATTGATTTATTTTCAGATATTACATCCATAGAAATTGTTAGTAACACAGAAATGCTTATAACTAATGTTAGTAATGACAAGACAAGACACATTAAAACTAAAAAACATAAACATAGAAATCATGACCTACTGGACACCCCAATACTCGCGCGCGTTTTTATTTGACTGTGTGTAGTCGTATCCAGCGTTCGAGCATTGGCGAATCCCATCGGTCCGACAATACGCACAGGATGCTGTTGGAACTAGTACGCATGCGTGCTAGAACCGACGTGCAACGCTTACGCATGACTGCAGCGAAGCTGTCTACGTGGGCCTCAGCAAACATGCCAGAGGCACTGCAGTACCGCGGCAGACCCATCAGCATCCTGAAAGCATTGTTGTACTGTACTCTCAGGTCACTGTATGCCCTCTGCAAATAGTCAACCCACAGGCTGCACGTGTAAAAGGACTGACAGTATGCTCTAAACAACGTCACTTTCACTTTTTTTGTACACCGTGCAAACCTACGAGCTAACATATTACATCGTACAGACAATGACCTGCGCTCTCTCTCAATGTCAGTACTATCCTTCAAGTCATCGGTGATCCAGTGTCCTAAATATTTAAATTTAGTAACTCTTTTTATCGCATTACCTCCCAGAAAAACTTCATGTACATAGTCATAACATTTAGCCCCTGATCTAAAAACTATTAATTCCGATTTCACTGGGTTGTACTGAAGGCCATGTGCCTCCGCATAAGATTCACACTTATGCAAAAGCTTTCTCAAAGCACAGATAGAGGGGCTCAGCAGCACCATATCATCAGCATAGTTTATATTGTTAATGCAAATACCATCTATGTGACAGCCGATCCTAGTGCTACGGAGCTCCTCGATCAGCTCATTGATGTAGAAGTTAAAAAGACAAGGGGAGGAAAGCCCCCCTTGCCTCACCCCGCAATCCAGCTTGTACTCATCCGAGAGTGTGCCTGCCCATCTTACTTGATTATTTTGCTTAGCATACCAATGCATCAGTACAGACACTATTTCCCTGGGTACACTGGTATTCTGAAGCTTTACCCATAGCTTATTATAGGACACTAGGTCAAAAGCTTTGGATAAGTCCAAAAAACAGGCATAGACTGGGGTTTTCCTTGCTGTATAGTACTGGACCGTCTGTTTGAGCGACAGAATAGCACTTTCTGTTGAGAGACCAGGCCTAAATCCAAACTGTGCATCGTCCAGTTTCAAGTGTGCCCCTAAATGCCGGTCAATAAGACTGTCCAGTACCTTCGCTATAATGGTAGCCAACGAAATCGGCCTATAGTTAGACACTTCTGAAGGATCACCAGTTTTATTTTTAATTACAGGAACTACTATAGTTTGCATCAATTTATCAGGTAAATATGAATGAGTTAAACATAAATTAAAAAACAAAGATAACACTCTTGGTAGGTGGGATCCAGCGTACCGCAGATGCTCGATGCTGAGACTATCATGCCCTGGAGACTTTCCACTCACCATTTTCCTTATTACAGCGGCTATTTCTGCTGCAGTAAATCTTACGCTAACCTCCAAGTCATGGGCCTCAGCATCGGGCATCGTTGGCGACGTCGGCCTCAGAGGAGATTTTAAATTAAAATGGCGACGAAACACATTAGCTATATTACCAGAATCATGAACTCCCGCCACGCTCACGGGAAGACTCGGTCTAAGATTCATCTGATTAGTTGACTTCCAAAACTTACTAAAATCATTATTTGCATGGTGTTCAGCGATAATATTCATTTTTATTTGTTGTTGATTGTTTTGGCACCATTTCAACTTACATTTAAAAGATCGTCTAGAATTACACATGTCATTGTAGGTCCCACCAGAGGTTGGTTTATTATTATATAACCATATGAGGTAACATAGCCGCGCCTTCTCATGAGCGCCGCGCACATATCTGTTCCAGCCCGTAATATATTTACATCGCCGTTTCATTCTGACATTATAGCTACATTCTGCGGCCTCAGAAAGCACCGACACAATACTGTCATACATTTTATTCAATATTAATCTATGTGTAGGATCACTACACATTTGATCGGCACAGTAGGTGAATTCACTAGGAAAGTCTATGTCCTTTAACCTAAAATTACAGCTATCATGATACATACTAATCTGTTCCCTGTCACGCTCACCCCATTTTATTTTATTTTCGAAATAAGTACTGGACGCACTGATCTTGGATTTCAAGATATTAAAATTACATTTTAATAAAATGGGTAGATGATCAGACCAGTATGTATCATACAAAACTGAGCTACTTAGTACAGAGTGACCCGCAGCTTCAGTGACCACACAGTGATCTAACCATCGCTGGCTACCGTGCGCATCACTTACAAAAGTAAAAGTGTCTATAGGTAGCAACTGCATATCAATACACGACCAAGACTGATCGGCACAAAAACTTAATAATTCTGATGCAAACAACTCACCGGGATGGGCGTTGAAATCACCTAGTAAATACACTGATTCGACATTTTGACTTTCAATAATGGCATTAATCTCACCTAGACATTGTGTAAACTCAATCAAATTATCTCTTGAGTCGGTAGGCATATAAACAGAAAATACGATTACAGAGCAATTATTACATAATTCGAGTTTTATCGCGGCTAAACGCACACTGTCACACTTCACCACGGTAACCACTGGGAACACAGACTTTTTCCACAACAAGGCGACGCCACCGTGCGGCCTGCCTCGAAGTATACCGGCAGAGGTGTCGACCGCTGACGTTCCCGTACATCCAAAACCGTCGTCAATACTGCTGAGGTACGTGAGGTCATGCGGTAACAACCATGTTTCCTGCAGCGCTATGATGTCGGCAGTACCACATAGCCTTCTTACGCAGTCCACTGATCTCACAACATTTTTACAGTTAAAACTAATTAAGTTTACTGAACACATCTCAGGAACGTTATCATTGTTTACACAGCTATACATTATTAGATGGTTTGGTTGGTACATTCCGTTCAATAACATCTTGATTTTCCGCAATGTTCTCAAACTTGTTTCTGTTAAAGTAAACAAACCGCCGGAACTGAATTCCTTCCGGCCAAAGTTCGTCATCAAGAAACAGTGATAACTTTGTTTGTGGTACAAAGATCTTATACGCATCATACGATTTCTGTGTCTTCATTTTAATTTTTTTCATAGTAACAGCTATGCTGGTCTTTTGTATGATATATTCAATAATATCGCTTTCACTCGTCCCCTTGTCCACATAATTAATAAAAAGTGGAATACGATTGTCAGCGGCCCTAAATTTTGTATTTGGCTCAGCTTTTCCTTTAGACCCAACGAACCGTTGGCCCAGTTTTTTCCTTTGTACTTGTATCCATTCTTCATTGGGTTTTTCTTGTTTCCATTCACCACTGCCACTTAAGGTACTCGCGTACGTTTTTATCATGGGAACAGTATTAGGGACCAAAGGTTTATTTTGCTCCTTATTATTGCCCAATTGTAGTTCAATCTCACTTTCGTCGAGACGCTGTAGTTCCGATGTAGGTGCGAAAGAAACATCGACATGCGTTGCTGATTGGTGTGACAAAGACAAATCTTGTTCACATGACTCACTCGCAACAGCTGACGCATTGCCGTTATCTTGTGTGTTCGATTTTCCTACAATGTGGGGTAGGCCAACCGGTCCGCTGTCAAGACAAAAACTGTCTATTTTACAACTACCTCCTCTGTTTCGGTTAACATTTAAATCAAAGTTATTCACAATTGATGCATATTTTAGGTTTTTCACCTCATTTTTGAGATCACTTAGCTGTGTTGAAGTCACGTACGAGTCCTTAATCTCAGCCAGATCCTTCTGCAATATCAATATGTCTTTCAACAATCTCGTAACATCGACATGATCGAAGGTGACCGGTGGTAGTTTGTGCAGTTCCTTCGCCACAAATATCGGAATTTCTTCTGGATCAGCTTGCTTAAGTACAGATATTATGTCATACAGGTCACGACTGGACTTTCCGCTTCTTTTTCTTGATATATTGCGCTGTTTTGTTGTTAAAGCGTCAAATAACAGTTTCTTAGCACTTTCTATGTCTTCCACCAGAAACGCAGTTGAACATATTCGAACTAAACTTTCTTCGTCCATAACTTGAATTTTGTTATGAACGAACGCCAGGACTTCGTTTATCACAATATTACAGTTTTTACATTTCACTACTTTAGTGGCCATTTCGTACAACAAAACACGTCCGCTCGTTAGCGTGTCGCGCGCGAACTCCGCGCGAAGTAAAGAGCACAAAGTTTCACTTAAAAAGAATATTGCAAAAAACTGTTTTAACCTACGAACAACTTAATACAGTATTAACTGAAATCGAAGCAGTGCTTAATTCTCGACCGCTCTTACCTTTATCTTCAAGCACTGATGATTATTGTTATCTAACACCTGGTCACTTTATTATAGGTAGTGCAATGACAATGTACCCTGAAAATAATGTATGTAACATTCCACACAATAGGCTTAAGTTTTGGCAATTGTGTACTTCTCTAAAACAGTCTTTTTGGAAAGTGTGGTATCAATACTATTTAAATTTGTTACAAAATAGACCTAAGTGGCGTGATAATGTATGTAATGTCAAACTAGGCAACTTAGTCATTTTAAAAGAGGATAATACTCCTCCTATGTCGTGGCCCATGGCACGAATTGTTAATTTGTTTCCAGGACATGATGGTAAAATTAGGGCAGTAGAGGTTAGGACTCCAAATGGAAAAACCCATTCCAGGGCCATCAATAAAATCTGTCTACTACCAATAGAATACGATGATAGTAGTTCTTAGATATTTCCCTAACTTTTAAGTAAAAAAAATAACTTTGTTTTACTTGTGATTACATAGGTTGGTTTAAAACCATTTAATCTCTATTTTTTATATACTTAGTATAAATAAACAAATGTAAACTTAGTCTATTATATAAGTTAATTTTATGTACCTTTTTTATAATAAAGTAAGTAGGTTCATTGGCACATGTAAACTTTGAGTTTAATATATAAGTTAATTTTATCTATCTTTTCATAATAAAGTAAGTTCATTGCTACTTCTGTCAGGCCGCAGCATGTTGGGTATTTTAGTAATAAGTATATTGCAACACCAACATTAAATGTAATTTTAGTATGATATCTGTGGCAACACCCCTTCCAACTGTGACTCTGGTTGAATACAGACGTGAGAATTATCAGTCCGCCTTTTTTATTTATTTTTCCTCGGCACCACGCTACCAGCACCTCAATCAGCAATCACCACCTATACACCGCTGCACAACCGAGGAGCTTGGGACTTAGGGGCCATCCGGCCCCGAACCGGGTCCCCGCTGCCGGTGGTTGTGTGCAGCGCATGAGATGGACTCAATCTATGAACGAGAACGTCATGCGCGCATATTACAGGTCTACAGAGGGGGGAACTAACCTCACTGCGTACCGTGATAGGATGCTGTCTCTGTTTCAGGAACTAGAGCCAACCGTCAACGTCTCGGCCCAACGACTATCGGATCAGGTGCGGGTCATCCAACGTAATCATAGGTTGGACGATGCTGCACTTGATAGGCTGCGCTCAGAGCTGTGCAACCATATCGTCTCGGCTCCGGCACAGACCGCGGTACAAGCTTCAACCATTGATGCTGTCCCGCCGCGGTCCAATCATGGTGTTGAAGAAGACGATGATAGGGTTACCACAGTAAGTAGCCAGTACAACGCCCGATTGAGGAGCGCACTGGAGGATGCGTTTCGCGAGTATAGATCCACTTCGATCGAACTTAGACCCCGATTACCACGCCTACCTATGCACAAAAAAAATAGGGCGCTGGTATGTGCCCTCGACTCGCAGCTGAAGAATGTGTTCGAGAGCAGCAAGGATCTCGTTGATACACACTCGATTCTGTATTGTGCGGCTGTTGCGGCATGTCGTTTAGCTAATGTCAAGTTTCCAAACTATGACGGAGCTACTCGACCAAAACCAGCTGTACCAGCCTGGCAGTGCAGGATCGAGCGTCGTATCGATGGGACCAGGGTACTTATCGGCAAACTATACTGCTTCAGGGAGGGCAATACACGACCACGAGTGATGCGCTTTGTAAGACGGGCATTCGCGGGGACTGGAATCAGCCCTCGAGAATACATGTCCCATGTCACAGAGCGCATCGACTTCCTGAAGCAGAAAGTTTGTGCATGGGCGAGCCGTATTCGGCGGTATAAGCGACGGGTTGATCGATACACGCAAAATCGCATGTTCCAGAGCGATGAGAGGTGGGTGTACAGAGCTTGGGAGCGACTTGAACAAAATGTGACAGACGTGTGCCGCCCGGATGACGCCGCCACGAGAACATTCTGGTGCAACATCTGGTCGGTACCCGTCTGTCACGCTGAGGCTGGCTGGATACGAGTGGTCGAGCGAATGTGTGAAACCATACCAGAAATGGGAGCAGTCCTAATTACGCCATTAGACGTTGCCAGAGCGGTCCGTCCGTTACCGAACTGGAAATCTCCGGGACCGGACGGATTGCACAACTTTTGGTTAAAGTTCACACATTTGCCTGGCATCTCAGTTCCAGTCATCCTTAGAGTCTGGGTCGCTACCACAGTTTCTAACAACAGGCGTTACCCACCTGCTCCATAAATCAGGTAGTGCCACGGAACCCAAGAATTATAGACCAATTACGTGTTTATCGACGGTCTATAAACTTCTTACATCCATTCTGAGAGCGAAAATTAATACGCACATTGGCAATAATATGATTATGTCTGCCTCTCAAAATGGATGTAGAAACGGGTCCCGCGGTACTAAGGAGCTACGCCTCATCGACATGGCCATTAGCCAACAGGTTCGTCGATCCCGCAAGGATCTGTCAACATGCTGGATAGATTATAAGAAGGCCTACGACTCGGTGCCGCATACGTGGCTCATGAGGGTGCTGGAGTTGTACAAGATTGATGCAACTCTACGCACTTTCCTAGAGTCGTGTATGGGGCAATGGAGGACGGTTCTTCGCTATCCAGGATGTCGACAGATCCAGGGGAATGATGAGCCTGTATGGATTAAACGGGGAATATTTCAGGGCGACAGTTTGAGTCCACTTTGGTTCTGCTTAGCCCTGAATCCTCTAAGTACACTACTGGAGGATTCAGGTCTAGGTTATCGGTTGAGGAGAGGTGGTCAGGTCATATCTCACCTTCTCTACATGGATGATTTGAAACTCTTTGCCCCCAACAAATTGCGACTGATGGAGCTACTGAAGGTAACTGAAACTTTCAGTAGCGCCATCAGGATGGAATTTGGTGTGGACAAATGTGCGGTCATGCATGTAAAGCGAGGGGAGATTGTTGAATCCGTGGGAACCCAACTCACGGATTCCACAAACCTTAGAGCCCTCTCCGCATCCGAAACCTATAAGTATTTGGGTATGTCGGAAGCTTTAGGCATCAATGTTACTGACATGAAGCAATCGTTGAAGGAACGCTTCTTTGGCCGCCTGAAAGAAGTACTTAATAGTCTTCTTTCAGGCGGAAACAAGGTGCGTGCCTTCAACGGTTGGGTCATGCCGGTTTTGATGTACTCTTTCGGCATACTCAAATGGACT
Source organism: Brachylomia viminalis (assembly GCA_937001585.2). Classification (NCBI taxonomy): domain Eukaryota; kingdom Metazoa; phylum Arthropoda; class Insecta; order Lepidoptera; family Noctuidae; genus Brachylomia; species Brachylomia viminalis. The sequence goes on from OW443298.2 coordinate 2,168,328, forward strand.
CAGACTGAACTCGACGCCCTGGATAGGAGGGTCCGTACACTACTGACCGCAAATCGGATGCATCACCCACGTTCTTCGGTGATGAGACTGTATATCCCGCGGAAGTGCGGTGGTCGAGGCTTTTTAAATGCGAAGACCCTCCACAACCGCGAGGTCTGCAGTCTCAGGGAATATTTTTTAAAAGCTGAAATGGGTATGCACCGTGATGTGGTAGCAGTGGACAAGGGACTCACCCCGCTCTCCATGGCTAAAGAGAACTGGCGCAAACCTGTAGTACTTACTACCGATGACCGCAGGGAGGTATGGCAAAGCAAGGAGCTTCACGGGCGCTTCTACCGGGCTCTTCACCAACCCGGTGTAGACTTCTTAGCGTCCGTATCCTGGCTACGTTTTGGTAACCTTTTCGGGGAAACTGAAGGTTTCGTCTGTGCAATTGTGGACGAAGTTATCTTGACGAATAACTACCGGAGACATATTATGAAAGACGGGACGGTTGACGTGTGTCGGGCATGCCACCGTCCAGGTGAATCCATCAGACATATTATCTCTGGTTGTTCTCGTCTGGCTAACGGCGAGTACTTGCACAGGCATAACCAAGTAGCCAGGATTATTCACCAGCAACTTGCTTTAAAATATAAACTTGTGGATACCGAGGTACCGTATTACAAGTATGCGCCCGACCCAGTTCTCGAAAATGACCAAGTCACGTTGTACTGGGATCGATCTATCATTACTGACAGGACTATTGTCGCCAATAAGCCTGATATAGTGGTGATAGATCGATTAGCGCGCCGCACAATGATTATCGATGTTACCATTCCACATGACGAGAACCTCGTGAAAGCTGAGAAAGAGAAACAAATTAAATATCTCGACTTAGCACACGAGGTTGTTGACATGTGGAATGTGAGCTCGGCTGTCATTGTGCCGATTGTCGTATCGGCCAATGGCCTGATGGCCGAAAGCCTCGATCAACATCTTTCGAGGCTCTCGTTAGGCGGTTGGATCAAGGGCCTGATTCAGAAGGCAGTACTCCTTGATACGGCTCGTATCGTGAGAAGGTTCCTGTCTCTGGAGCCCTAACCACCGGTAGCTTGGACCCTGCTCCTGATACCGGCGGACCACTATTTTTATATTTTTAAATGTTTTTTTAAATGTTTTTTATAAAAATATTTAAAAATGTATTTATATGTATGAAAATAAATAAACGGAATAATAATACTTTTATTTCAGACCATGGTGTCCATTTTGTTAGTAACAATGTTCTTAAAGACTAGTGTTAGTAGTACTCGTACTTAAAACTACCCACCACAAAACCTACAACTAAAACTCAACAATCATTACTGCGCCATTCCATGAGAAATTGCGCAGCAATGATTGATGTAACAACAGTCCAGCCGACTAGCGATCATGCTAAGGATGCTGTTGGCGCTGCCACGTACTCTACGCACCAGGGATGCGCATCTTTTACGCATCGTAGCATAAAAGCAGTCTACTCGATGTTCAGCAAACATCCCTGATGCACTACAGAATCGCCGCAGCCCCATCAGCACCCTGAATGCATTATTAAGTTGGACGCGGAGGGCACTGTAAGACTTTTGAGTATAGTCGGCCCACAGGCTGCACGTGTAGAATGATGTACAATAAGACCTAAAAAGTGTAATTTTGACTTCTGTCGAACAACGTGCAACCCTGCGAGCTATCATGTTCGCCCGCACTGCCAGCGCCCTCCGTTCCCTCTCGATGTCATCATTGTCCCTGAGGTCAGAGGTCAGCATATGTCCCAAGTACTTGAACTTAACCACCCTACGCAAAGCTGTACCATTAAGCGTAATATTGGGAAACACGTTACCTGTACTGTTTCCTCTGGCCTCAAAGACCATGACTTCACTTTTGAGTGGATTATATTTTAAACCGTGTCGCTCAGCATATGCTTCACAGATGGTAAGCAGTTTCTTTATACCACACACCGAAGCACTCAGTAGCGCCATGTCATCAGCACAGCTTATGTTATTAACATTAATTCCGTCTATGTGACAACCTACCCGGGTGCTACTGAGTGCCACAATGAGCTCGTTCATATACAGGTTAAATAGGGTTGGCGAGGACAATCCCCAGTTAAGATTGTCAAAATAAAATTATAAAAATGTCATGATCATAGGTATAAAAAAAAACAAATAAAATATGATGATATGATGTTTATGATGTTTGTTGCACAACAAAATGATGTGGTAAAATAACATTATTACATCAAAACAATACAGCATATTAATCATAATAACCAGTATTTTGCGACACAACATAATATGTATGTCTTATTCGTAACGAACTAATTATTCCAATTTATCATTGTGCAGGATACACATTTACTATTGCTGGATTGGTGAGGAATAAAACCACTGGCTTGAGAATTCTTGAAGTTTATTCTTCTAGTGTTCCTTGTTGTTCTTTCTTCTAGTGCTGCTGCTCGCCGACTGTGTCGATACCGAAAACCCACCCGATATTTATACGAAATTTCATAAGGAAATCTAAAGTCTCTGATTGGTCGACCAATCAGAACTCGCGAATTTTGACCAATCAGAAACAGGGCGGTTTCGACACAGTTTGCTTAAGTACAACAGAACTTTACATTAAAGAGAGCCACGTTACAATATTTACGTTTTTCTTTAAGTTTTTCTATAAAAACATATGACAAATTATATATTTTACATTCTATCTTATTTCTATCTAGGAAAATTAAATTCAACGTCAAAACTGAACATAACATATATCGATAACGAAAATCTACTATATAAACACTATAAACTATCTTACTAGACTATATCACTGTCCTTATCAGATCGTTTACACTATTCCCTTATAAACACTTAGATATTCACTATACTATATACATGATTGTTCACTTGTCCCGCACATCACTCCCGCCGTGCGACTGCGTCGCATCTCGTTCCGGTGCGGGCACGTCGTCCGTAGGCAGGGGCCGGATCACCAGCTTCCTCACCGGCCGGCGCAGGACACCTCCCTTGGTCTGCACGTCCACTGTCCGCACGATACTGTCGGGGCCAGGATACACCGCGATGACTCGTCCTCGTATCCACACGTTGCGGGGCAGGTTCGGGTCGACGATCTGCACGAGGTCGTTCACCTTGACCTCTTGACCTCGTCCGTGGGGCTCCCGCCGATGTTGGAGCTCGGGAAGGTACTCCTTCACCCAGCGGAGCCAGAAGACGTCAGCGAGCCTCTGTGCAGCTCGCCAGCTGGACCGGGAGATGGTGTCTTGCTCGGAGAATGTGCCTGGCTGTGGCACGCGCCCGGGACCCCCCAGCAGGAAGTGATTGGGAGTCAGGGCCTCAGGATCTTCTGCGCTGACGGAGACGTGGGTCAGCGGGCGACTATTCACGGTATACTCTACTTCAGCTAGTAGAGTGGCGAGGACTTCTTCGGTGGAGTGGCGCTCGTGCAGTGTTGCTGCGAGCGCGGTCTTTACGGGTTCCATTGGCCAGGAGCTTTCTGTTAGGTAGAGGAAATCCGGCCCTTTGTACCATCGATGATTCTTGTCGAAGGCAGTTGGTACATCTCTCGTTGCATCGTCGGCGACATTCTGTTTCGTCGGAACCCAGCGCCAGTCGCTGACCTTGGAGCTTTCTTCTATTGCTGCGAGACGGTGAGCCACGTACGGTTTGTAGGAACGTGACCCGGTCCTTATCCATGTGAGCACTGTTTTACTGTCGGTCCAGAACACCTTTCTGTCGGGTTTTCTTTCGTGTTCTTCGATGACGGTTTCAGCGAGCCTGGTGCCCATGACTGCTGCTTGTAGCTCTAACCTCGGTATGCTTGTCAACTTGAGCGGCGCCACCTTCGCCTTGGCCATGATGAGAGACACTCCCACTTCGCCGTCTGGTGTTACTGCCCTCCAGAATAGGACCGCCGAGTAGGCCGACTCGCTGGCATCGCTGAAGACATGGAGTTCGAGGGAGGCGGCGTCGCTGTAGTTCAAATACTGCCGCGGGATCGCTATGTCGTGGAGACTTTTCAGATGTCCCATCCACGACTCCCACTGCTCCGCCAAGTCTTCGTCGATGCGGTCGTCCCACGCTGTTCCTCGGCGCCAAACTTCTTGAAGTAGCTGTTTCGCCCTGATGGTGACAGGCGAGGCGAATCCCAACGGGTCGAAGAGTGACATGACGATGCGCAAGGCTTCTCTCTTCGTTGGCTGCTTTCCTTCGATAAGTGTTGAAGGTATTCTTGCCAAGTTGAGGTTGAACGTCAGCTCGTCCGAGTTTATCTTCCAGATGACACCCAGTACTCGTTCAGTTTGTTCTTCTGTTTTGTATAGCTCTAGGTCTTCTGTTCGGTTTTCCTCTCCCAGTGCTTCTAGGAGTGACGCTGAGTTAGATTTCCACTGCTTCAGTTCGAAGCTGGCCTTTTTGTGTACTTCGCGCACACTCGTTGTCACGTTTACTGCGTCTTCTAGGCTTCTGAAGCTGTCTAGGTAGTCGTCGACGTAGTGCTTGTTTATGATGGCAGCTGCGGCTTCCGGATGAGTGTCTTCGTGCTGCTTGGCATTCAAGTTCTTGACGTAGATTGCTGTAGACGGCGAACTCGATGCCCCGAAGATTAGCGAAGTCATTCTGTATTCTTCCGGAGGTCGGTTGTCGCGGCGATCTCCGCGCCACAGGTACCGCAGTGCGTCTCGGTCTTCGATGCGCAGTTTGACCTGCATGAACATTTCTTTGATGTCCGCTGTGACCCCGATGAGATGCTGTCGGAAGCGCATGACGACACCCGGCAGCGACTGAAGCAAATCCGGACCTTTGAGGAGCATGTCGTTGAGAGCCACCCCTCTGGTCTTGGCGGCGGCGTCATGCACGACTCGTAGCTTGTCCGGCTTCATGGGGTTGACGACCGCGAAGTGAGGCAGGTACCAAGTTTTCTCAGGAGTCTTCTGCGGCGGCGCGGGCTCGGCGTAGCCTTTTTCTATAAGAGCTTCCATCTGTTCGACGTATTTCTTCTTTAGGGCTGGGTCGCGATCGATCTTCTTTTCAATGTTGAAGAGCCTCTTCAGTGAGTTTTCATAGTTGTCCGGGAACTTGATGTCTTCCTTCTTCCAGAGGAGGCCGGTCTGGTATCTCGTTTTGTTGATCTTCTCGGTTTTTTGTTCGAGAATTCGAAGTGCCTTCTCTTCTGGGTCGGTTTTCGGTCTCTTCGGGTTTATGCAGAGGGCGTCCATCTCGAAGTATCTGTTCACGAGGTCCTCGAGGTCATCTTCGGCTTCCTTCATGTGTGACACGAAGTCGATCTTCTGACCGAATGAATTCGTTTGGCTTCCGTGGAGTACCCATCCGAGCGGCGTGAGAGATGCCACTGGATGGTCCTTGTCCCCTTTCCTGGTCTCTTCAGTCAGCAGGAGATGCCAGTTATCTTGCCCGATGAGGATGCGTGGCTTCGCATTGGAGTATGTGAGATGTCCCTTGATGTCTGATAGGTGTGGACATCCTTCCACTAATTCGCGTGGAACCCGTTGAGAGGAGACTTGCAAGTTCTTCACTGTTCTTGCTTGAATTTTCTCTTCACGTTTGTTGACCCCTTTCAGCCCGATGGTCACTCTTCTTGATGCCGATTCTGCCGTCTTCAACTCGTTGATGGTTTCTATCTTTAGTGGATCTACGGGTCCTGTAGCTCCGATGCTCGCAGCGACGTCGTCGTCGACGAGCGTGACCGTTGATCCGTCGTCCATCAATGCGAATGTGTTGATTGCTCCCTTTGGCCCCTTCACCTGGACCGGCAGGATCTTCAGATAGGATTGCTTCTTTACTGTCCACGTCGAATTGATGACTTCTGTTTTCTCGTCGTTTTCTGTCTTCTCAGCCTGTTCTATCTTTTCATAATGAAGCAGCTTGTGGTGCGTGTACTTGCACCCGTTGACACCACACGGCTTCGTTCGACAGTTGTGAGTCTTGCTCCTATAACGTAGGCATCTGAAGCAGAGGCGTTTAGACTTCGCAGCATCCCATCTTGAATTGGCTTCCATCTTCTTAAATGTGTCGCACTCCGTTGCGTTGGTATGGCTTGTCTCGTCGCACACGAAGCACTTTGGGGTGTTGCCCTTCTCTGTGACGTTGGTGACCCGCTGAGTCTTCTTTTGAGGTGCGGCTGTCGACGGTGCTGCCACCTGTTCAGGTAGCGCGTAGGGTCCGCACAGTTCTGCTTCTCTCTTGAAGAATCTCTCTAGCTTGATGAGGCAGGGATCTTCTTTGGGTTGCGTCGATGAGAAATCGTAGTAGCGGTACCGGAGCGTCGGCGTCAGCTTGTCCACCAATGTCTTCGCAAGTTCGGGGTTGTACATGTAGTTGAAACAACCCAATGTCTTCAATGTCGCTACGACGTTGGAGACCTTCGTGGCAAATATGCAGATGTCCCTCGGCGACTCGGAGAGACGTGGTAGACCTCGAAGCGTTTCCATTTCTATCACGGCGATTGACTCTGGTCTTCCGAATCTTAATTCCAAAGTCTTCATCACTTCTGAAGGGTGTGCGTTGGTGATGAGTAACCCTTCAACTGCTTCTCTGGCTTTCCCCTTTAAGTTTCTTCGTAATCTGTTGATGTTCTCGACGGCGCTGAACGTTGGTTCAGACTCGTAGTAGGCGGCGCGGAAAGGTAGCCACTCCTGATGCGACCCGCTGAAGAAAGGCAATTCGATGAATTTGGGTCGCTGGGCGGCGCTGACAGCCCGAGTGATGGCTGCAGTTAGGAGGGCGAGGTCCCTTTGACCTCCCGCCGGTGTTCGATGAACCTCTTCTTGCTTCGGTGGTTCTTCGTGGACGATCGTCGGCTCTGGTGGGGGGCGGTGAGGCTCGTTGGCGATAGCTAGGACGGGGCGAGTCACCTGGTTATCCAACCAGTTGTCCACACGAGCGTTGACGTCTGAGTAGAGGGAGACTTCATCTTCTTCTCCTTCTTCTTCATCTTCTCTGTCGGTGTCCTCCGTTTCTAGCGCGGCCAGGCGTGCAGCAGCTAGTTCAACTTGGAGGCGGAGCAAATCTTCCTTTGCTTTGGCGATTTTCTGTATCTTCGTCTTGCTATGCGTCGATCCCCCCCTCCCCCCTTCTTGCTAGGGGGGCGGGGGAGTTGTAGGCCGGTTGGTTTCGACGTACCGGCGGCGTTCTTGACAACTCGTTTCACAGTCGAGGCGTCAGTATCATGGCGATTTTCTTTCGATGTGACAGCGGTGGGCGGCTTCATCAGCTGTTTCGATTTCGCACCCGCGGTGAGCGTCGTCGCGGCGGAGGGGGTAACGGAAGGTGCGACGACGCCGGCGGGGTGCGAGGCGGAGGTCGCGTTGGCGGCCGAGGGGGGGGGCGCGGTGGCTGCCGGCGCGGGGGGCGCGCTGGCGGCTGAGGCGGAGGCGGCGGTCGAGGCGGTGGCGGCGGAGGTCACGGTGGTTGGGTCGGTCGTCACGGAGGTGTAGGTCTGTTCGGAACTCTCCGTGGCAGTTGTCCCCGTCTGTGTCGATTCGGATGTGGCTTCCGTGCTGGTACCGGTCGCAGAGGTCCCTGGAGTGGCCCCGGACGATGACGGCTTCTGTTCACTCGACGGCTTGCGGCCCCTTCCCTCGGAGCGCGTAACGGGCATGATGTCAGCTGATCTTCAAGGTCGATGAATACTAACACGAAGTACGTTCTTCAAGTGTTCTTCACTGTAGCACTATCTTCAATCTTCATGCAGTATTCCTCACAAAATCCGGCTCGAAGGACCATTAAATGTGCAGGATACACATTTACTATTGCTGGATTGGTGAGGAATAAAACCACTGGCTTGAGAATTCTTGAAGTTTATTCTTCTAGTGTTCCTTGTTGTTCTTTCTTCTAGTGCTGCTGCTCGCCGACTGTGTCGATACCGAAAACCCACCCGATATTTATACGAAATTTCATAAGGAAATCTAAAGCCTCTGATTGGTCGACCAATCAGAACTCGCGAATTTTGACCAATCAGAAACAGGGCGGTTTCGACACAGTTTGCTTAAGTACAACAGAACTTTACCTTAAAGAGAGCCACGTTACAATATTTACGTTTTTCTTTAAGTTTTTCTATAAAAACATATGACAAATTATATATTTTACATTCTATCTTATTTCTATCTAGGAAAATTAAATTCAACGTCAAAACTGAACATAACATATATCGATAACGAAAATCTACTATATAAACACTATAAACTATCTTACTAGACTATATCACTGTCCTTATCAGATCGTTTACACTATTCCCTTATAAACACTTAGATATTCACTATACTATATACATGATTGTTCACTTGTCCCGCACAATCATAATCTTGCTGATTACGCCCTCCATGGTATATTCTTACAACCAATACAACGTGTTATAATCGACTGCTGTAGAGATCGGCGCCATCTATTGGCTTCTTTGTGAATTAGAAACACCTAGTATTGTTTTAAGATTAATTATTTACTTAATTCTGATGACCTCGTTAAAACTTTTGTTAAAATTAAAAGAAAAAAAATATTTAGTGACTTGGTTTTTAGTAATATTACGCCCCAATGATGTAAAAAATGCCACCGATTACGTTCGAATGATAAATACCTCAGTATTATAATATAATACAAGAACAAAATGAGTTTCAATAATAATTTACAAACTATAAACTAACAAGATTATTTTACACACATATTTATTTATGAGAACCTGTTGTTTGATTAAATTCCTTGAACTACTGGAAATGTTGTCAATTTGAGTTGTAAAAAGTAATGAAGTTACCAATCAAACTTTCATCTTAAAACGCCTTTGCATTTGTGAAAATTAGCTTTGTTTATTAATAAAATAATTAACTGATATTGTTTGTATGTTTTATTCAGCTAACAAAGTAATAAGAATTGAATATGATAGTAGGAGTGTTTCCGCCCACATATGATAGAGTTACATTTATTATGGCGGGAGGTTTCGCAATGAAAATTGTGTAAAAAGAGGACTGAAATTTTAAGTGTCGAACAATAAATCTCTGTAACATAATGTTTTGATTTAAAAGAGTGACCATGGAGTTACTTTCCCGCTCTTTTCCATAAAGAACCTACTTCGCCTTGGAATGGGCGAATAGCTTGACTTATTAACTCAAACTGAACGACTCCTTGTGGAACGGTATTTCAAAAGTGCCTGTAAACGTTTCAATTAAAATTAACGCTTTGAGTTTGAGTTAAGCGTTGTGTTTGATTGAAAATCAACTGCCTATCCACCAACGAAGCACATTTCCACTAATGAAGAATTACACCGGAGACTGGTCGGAGACTACCTCCCTTGGGCTCCTTCTTCTGTCATATATTTATTGAGAGAAATATTAATATAAGATAACAAAAAAAAGTTGATAAAAATTCAATGTTGGTCCTGCATTATATCGTAACGCTTGTAATCCCCGAAGTGTTAGGCAGAGGGGTACCTATAGTACACTGACATTTCACCAGCTATGTTTCAGTCCCATGTAACAGGGGGCGAGCCTACTGCCATCTAGCGGGCACAAATCCTGACTCCAGGCTGCTGCTGAGAATTCCAGATGGAAAACCCAATAACACTTTGTTCGACCCGGGAATCGAGCCCAGGTCCTCATGCTCAGCAGTTGCGCTTGCGCCCACTAGACCAACGAGCAGTCACAGTTGAATAATTTATATTGTTTGTTATACTTTTATATGAATACGGAACCTTTTAAACTTGTTAATAAACCATTGAAACCGGTCAAGTGCGTGTTGGCACCAACGACAGGGTCCGCTAGGGTCGATGCTTGCCAGGGTTGCGGGAAAGTCCGAAAGGGTTACCGTGGCCTCTGGCACTGGCAACTAAAGGAACACGGGTGGGTTTTAGTCAGCAAGAGTCTGACACGCCCTACCGCTCCGCCCAGAGCGGTTATATTGTTTTTTATACTTCTATATGAATACGGAACCTTTTAAACTTGTTAATAAACCATTAAAACCGGTCCAGGCCCTGCAGTCTCGACATAGTTAGCAATAGTTTTCGGTTGCTAAGTCCTAACAATCCAGATGTAAATGTTGATGTAAATGTTTGGTTGTCTCGACACTCAAATTTATGGGTTGTTACCTACCGGTACCTACCTAAAATACCAGTGGTCTCCACCACCAAATATCATTACATTTGGATTGTTAGGACTTAGCAACCGAAAACGATTGCTAACTATGTCGAGACTGCAGGGCCTGTGCGTGTCGGCTACACAAAGTGAAGGGTTCCGTTGGGATAAATATTAACGAATGCACAGTATTGATTTTACCGGCCACAATAATAAGTTTGTATTTTATAGTAGTTATTTCTCGAGAAAAAAAATTAAAAACAAAGTTGTCACTACGTTTGTAAAGAAAAAGATCCCACATCTAAAAAACTATTCACTTAAATAAAGGGGTCACTTAGAAACATCACAATCTTTCAACGATCCCACATGCTTATGTGCATTAAATTTTTTTCATCCCTCGGTTACATGTCCCAAACATGTGAGCCATTTCTATTGTTTTTTTTTTCATAATTTCACCACACCATTGCTCAGCGGTGTTCAGAATACACCTATTCGTATTTTCATCGAAATAGTGCAAAAATAATCACTGAGTAAAATGTCTGTACTGTATCATCCGCACCGACGCTCGACGGACAGACGAACGGATGAACGGACGGACTGACGGACATGACGGAATAATAAGGGTTTAGTTTTTTTCCATTTGGTTACGGAATCCTAAAAAAATATTTTACATCAAAATAAATATTTGATACACTGCTACAAGTATCTTTTGGCGCTCGCGTCCGTCGACATTTTTTTGCAAAACGTATTGAAAAAACCGGCCAAGTTCTTGTCAGAAGGAGTTCGAATTAATTTATTCCAAGAAAAAACTTAGCTTTGTAGTTGTTTTTTTTTCTCACATACATCGATACACATCATGGTCAATTCTACAACTGCAAATGTAAGTGTGTAATCGCAAAAAAAAAATCTTTATTTGTGCTTTGAGACCTTGCATCTTTCCAAATTTCATGATTTTAGGTTAACGGGAAGCACCCTTTACCTTGGTTTTGATTTATTTGCCAGTATCAAAATATGTCGCATGAATGGCCGTATTTTTTTGCGTTGGCTTAGAAACTTAATTTTTAGAGCTCCAAGAGACTGTAGAACACGTATTTGAAATTAATTCCAACGTGATACCTCCCTCCACGCGTTCCTAAGAAAAAGGGTCTTGACAGACAAACGGATGGACAATGAAGCGATTCTATGAGGGTTCCGTTTTTTCTGTTTGAGGTAAATGATAAATGATTTTATTTCTGTAAGTAGGTTTTTACAAACACTTTTACACGTCAATCATATTTTTTTTTAAACTAGATGAGGTCAGCGTTTCTTATCTGACTACTCTGAGAAGAAAGGCCGAAACAAACTCAGAGATCACGGTCTCTTTTAAAGTCCAGACAGAATCTTGGTCAGATCATGTGAAGGCTATGTAGATCAGTGTCTGAAATGGTCTTTTGAGGAAAGAACCACACAGATTGAGTGGACCTGTCCAGTCAGTGCACGCAATTGTCAGCAATCGTGCAGCTCAACTCAGAACTTAAGGAGCTCAACGATTCGACGAAAAATACATTTAAAAAAATAGAAAGGACATTTGAGTAGGCCGCATAAGTTACTCAAACTGCCAGATCATGATTACACTAAGAGTAAAAATACAAAAAAAAAGCAATGACCAACATAGTTCTCACATTCACATTATCATCTATGTTGACGTCATTCGGGCCGGACACTCGCCGCAGTTCTAAACGCGGTGTGGCCACGAGACACGCGCCGCCCTGCTTTCGCCCATCCGCGCGATCGCAGCGCAGTATTGTATAACCAGGTGGCACTATTTCTGCGTCCTGAATAGATTTGTTGCAGCCTGTTTCAGTAATGGCGAACAAACCTGCTTCTGAAGATGACACACCTGCATAGAATTCTTCCAATTTTATACGCAAACCTCTCACGTTTTGGTAGTAAATCTCAATAACTGTGCTAGTTATTTTATGGTTTTTTGGTACGAAACCACATAACTTGTTACGCATATCTACATGTTCAGACCAAATAAAAAATCAAGACAGCGTTGCGAACAATACAGTGAAGCATGCCAAACTACACCTTGCTCTGTGCATACACGCTCACCCGCACACATTTACAAACCAATTAACAACTAAACTACACCTCACTAAGTGCACAAATGTTTACGAAACCGGCCTCACGTCACTGTTGACAGCGCTACGTCTTGATTTATTATTTGGTCTGAGACCTACATGTTCCAGACGTTGAGTCAGGTCAAAAGTCACGGCGCGGCGGCCCGCTTTACATCCGACGGCGAAGCCAACCAATTTTGTACGCAAACCTCTCACGTTTTGGTAGTAAATCTCAATAACTATGCTAGTTATTTTATGGTTTTTTGGTACGAAACTACACCCATTCACAGAATTCAATGTTCACGGCCCAATTTTCCGATTGACATAAGGTATTATAACTGCTTTCAGGTACACCAATGATAAAAGAAGCATAATCCCTTTCAGTCTTATGTCTTATTACTTCTACCGTGACTGGTACTGACGATCCACATATATTCTTCACGTATTTTTCCAATTTTTCTACCGTAGTTTCCTTACAAAGGCGCCATACATGCAAAAACTTTTTACGTTCAGTTCCCTTTATGTCTACGGCACTCGTGCTCCCACCTCTTTTTACTTCAGTGTTTGGATATCTACTTTTTTTCTTATTTACTTTTATCCAGTTTCCTTCTTTTTGAGATGCTAACTCCTCTGTTTCTACAAGTTTTTCAAACTGATTCCTTCCATTTTCTGGTCTATTAATCTCCTTTGCGACTGCACTTTTCTCGATTTCTTCTTTGTTAGATGGTTTCGTGGCCACACACTCTTTTGTAAGAACTTCATTTCCAACTACCCGATTTTGGTTTTGTTTAGTGGCCGCGGCAAATGTTCGAGCAGGTCCTGTACTATCTTTCTTCTTTTCTACCTCCATGTCTTTTGTAATTTCGGTCTGGTCTATTGGCATCGACATTTTAAAATCGCTAGCCTGTTGTTCTAGATGTTGATTTCGTGTAAGTTGTTCATTAAGTTGTTTTTCTAATGAAACTACCCGATCAACTTTTTCTTCGAGTACTTGTACGTACGCACGCAATTCTCGTAGCTCATTTCCCGTGCAATTGCATATTTCTTGCAGGTTCTTCATTGCCTCAGTTTGTACTTCAAAGCTTAACAGTAGGTTTGTACTTCAAAGCTTAACGTCCGTAGGCAGGGGCCGGATCACCAGCTTCCTCACCGGCCGGCGCAGGACACCTCCCTTGGTCTGCACGTCCACTGTCCGCACGATACTGTCGGGGCCAGGATACACCGCGATGACTCGTCCTCGTATCCACACGTTGCGGGGCAGGTTCGGGTCGACGATCTGCACGAGGTCGTTCACCTTGACCTCTTGACCTCGTCCGTGGGGCTCCCGCCGATGTTGGAGCTCGGGAAGGTACTCCTTCACCCAGCGGAGCCAGAAGACGTCAGCGAGCCTCTGTGCAGCTCGCCAGCTGGACCGGGAGATGGTGTCTTGCTCGGAGAATGTGCCTGGCTGTGGCACGCGCCCGGGACCCCCCAGCAGGAAGTGATTGGGAGTCAGGGCCTCAGGATCTTCTGCGCTGACGGAGACGTGGGTCAGCGGGCGACTATTCACGGTATACTCTACTTCAGCTAGTAGAGTGGCGAGGACTTCTTCGGTGGAGTGGCGCTCGTGCAGTGTTGCTGCGAGCGCGGTCTTTACGGGTTCCATTGGCCAGGAGCTTTCTGTTAGGTAGAGGAAATCCGGCCCTTTGTACCATCGATGATTCTTGTCGAAGGCAGTTGGTACATCTCTCGTTGCATCGTCGGCGACATTCTGTTTCGTCGGAACCCAGCGCCAGTCGCTGACCTTGGAGCTTTCTTCTATTGCTGCGAGACGGTGAGCCACGTACGGTTTGTAGGAACGTGACCCGGTCCTTATCCATGTGAGCACTGTTTTACTGTCGGTCCAGAACACCTTTCTGTCGGGTTTTCTTTCGTGTTCTTCGATGACGGTTTCAGCGAGCCTGGTGCCCATGACTGCTGCTTGTAGCTCTAACCTCGGTATGCTTGTCAACTTGAGCGGCGCCACCTTCGCCTTGGCCATGATGAGAGACACTCCCACTTCGCCGTCTGGTGTTACTGCCCTCCAGAATAGGACCGCCGAGTAGGCCGACTCGCTGGCATCGCTGAAGACATGGAGTTCGAGGGAGGCGGCGTCGCTGTAGTTCAAATACTGCCGCGGGATCGCTATGTCGTGGAGACTTTTCAGATGTCCCATCCACGACTCCCACTGCTCCGCCAAGTCTTCGTCGATGCGGTCGTCCCACGCTGTTCCTCGGCGCCAAACTTCTTGAAGTAGCTGTTTCGCCCTGATGGTGACAGGCGAGGCGAATCCCAACGGGTCGAAGAGTGACATGACGATGCGCAAGGCTTCTCTCTTCGTTGGCTGCTTTCCTTCGATAAGTGTTGAAGGTATTCTTGCCAAGTTGAGGTTGAACGTCAGCTCGTCCGAGTTTATCTTCCAGATGACACCCAGTACTCGTTCAGTTTGTTCTTCTGTTTTGTATAGCTCTAGGTCTTCTGTTCGGTTTTCCTCTCCCAGTGCTTCTAGGAGTGACGCTGAGTTAGATTTCCACTGCTTCAGTTCGAAGCTGGCCTTTTTGTGTACTTCGCGCACACTCGTTGTCACGTTTACTGCGTCTTCTAGGCTTCTGAAGCTGTCTAGGTAGTCGTCGACGTAGTGCTTGTTTATGATGGCAGCTGCGGCTTCCGGATGAGTGTCTTCGTGCTGCTTGGCATTCAAGTTCTTGACGTAGATTGCTGTAGACGGCGAACTCGATGCCCCGAAGATTAGCGAAGTCATTCTGTATTCTTCCGGAGGTCGGTTGTCGCGGCGATCTCCGCGCCACAGGTACCGCAGTGCGTCTCGGTCTTCGATGCGCAGTTTGACCTGCATGAACATTTCTTTGATGTCCGCTGTGACCCCGATGAGATGCTGTCGGAAGCGCATGACGACACCCGGCAGCGACTGAAGCAAATCCGGACCTTTGAGGAGCATGTCGTTGAGAGCCACCCCTCTGGTCTTGGCGGCGGCGTCATGCACGACTCGTAGCTTGTCCGGCTTCATGGGGTTGACGACCGCGAAGTGAGGCAGGTACCAAGTTTTCTCAGGAGTCTTCTGCGGCGGCGCGGGCTCGGCGTAGCCTTTTTCTATAAGAGCTTCCATCTGTTCGACGTATTTCTTCTTTAGGGCTGGGTCGCGATCGATCTTCTTTTCAATGTTGAAGAGCCTCTTCAGTGAGTTTTCATAGTTGTCCGGGAACTTGATGTCTTCCTTCTTCCAGAGGAGGCCGGCCTGGTATCTCGTTTTGTTGATCTTCTCGGTTTTTTGTTCGAGAATTCGAAGTGCCTTCTCTTCTGGGTCGGTTTTCGGTCTCTTCGGGTTTATGCAGAGGGCGTCCATCTCGAAGTATCTGTTCACGAGGTCCTCGAGGTCATCTTCGGCTTCCTTCATGTGTGACACGAAGTCGATCTTCTGACCGAATGAATTCGTTTGGCTTCCGTGGAGTACCCATCCGAGCGGCGTGAGAGATGCCACTGGATGGTCCTTGTCCCCTTTCCTGGTCTCTTCAGTCAGCAGGAGATGCCAGTTATCTTGCCCGATGAGGATGCGTGGCTTCGCATTGGAGTATGTGAGATGTCCCTTGATGTCTGATAGGTGTGGACATCCTTCCACTAATTCGCGTGGAACCCGTTGAGAGGAGACTTGCAAGTTCTTCACTGTTCTTGCTTGAATTTTCTCTTCACGTTTGTTGACCCCTTTCAGCCCGATGGTCACTCTTCTTGATGCCGATTCTGCCGTCTTCAACTCGTTGATGGTTTCTATCTTTAGTGGATCTACGGGTCCTGTAGCTCCGATGCTCGCAGCGACGTCGTCGTCGACGAGCGTGACCGTTGATCCGTCGTCCATCAATGCGAATGTGTTGATTGCTCCCTTTGGCCCCTTCACCTGGACCGGCAGGATCTTCAGATAGGATTGCTTCTTTACTGTCCACGTCGAATTGATGACTTCTGTTTTCTCGTCGTTTTCTGTCTTCTCAGCCTGTTCTATCTTTTCATAATGAAGCAGCTTGTGGTGCGTGTACTTGCACCCGTTGACACCACACGGCTTCGTTCGACAGTTGTGAGTCTTGCTCCTATAACGTAGGCATCTGAAGCAGAGGCGTTTAGACTTCGCAGCATCCCATCTTGAATTGGCTTCCATCTTCTTAAATGTGTCGCACTCCGTTGCGTTGGTATGGCTTGTCTCGTCGCACACGAAGCACTTTGGGGTGTTGCCCTTCTCTGTGACGTTGGTGACCCGCTGAGTCTTCTTTTGAGGTGCGGCTGTCGACGGTGCTGCCACCTGTTCAGGTACCGCGTAGGGTCCGCACAGTTCTGCTTCTCTCTTGAAGAATCTCTCTAGCTTGATGAGGCAGGGATCTTCTTTGGGTTGCGTCGATGAGAAATCGTAGTAGCGGTACCGGAGCGTCGGCGTCAGCTTGTCCACCAATGTCTTCGCAAGTTCGGGGTTGTACATGTAGTTGAAACAACCCAATGTCTTCAATGTCGCTACGACGTTGGAGACCTTCGTGGCAAATATGCAGATGTCCCTCGGCGACTCGGAGAGACGTGGTAGACCTCGAAGCGTTTCCATTTCTATCACGGCGATTGACTCTGGTCTTCCGAATCTTAATTCCAAAGTCTTCATCACTTCTGAAGGGTGTGCGTTGGTGATGAGTAACCCTTCAACTGCTTCTCTGGCTTTCCCCTTTAAGTTTCTTCGTAATCTGTTGATGTTCTCGACGGCGCTGAACGTTGGTTCAGACTCGTAGTAGGCGGCGCGGAAAGGTAGCCACTCCTGATGCGACCCGCTGAAGAAAGGCAATTCGATGAATTTGGGTCGCTGGGCGGCGCTGACAGCCCGAGTGATGGCTTCAGTTAGGAGGGCGAGGTCCCTTTGACCTCCCGCCGGTGTTCGATGAACCTCTTCTTGCTTCGGTGGTTCTTCGTGGACGATCGTCGGCTCTGGTGGGGGGCGGTGAGGCTCGTTGGCGATAGCTAGGACGGGGCGAGTCACCTGGTTATCCAACCAGTTGTCCACACGAGCGTTGACGTCTGAGTAGAGGGAGACTTCATCTTCTTCTCCTTCTTCTTCATCTTCTCTGTCGGTGTCCTCCGTTTCTAGCGCGGCCAGGCGTGCAGCAGCTAGTTCAACTTGGAGGCGGAGCAAATCTTCCTTTGCTTTGGCGATTTTCTGTATCTTCGTCTTGCTATGCGTCGATCCCCCCCTCCCCCCTTCTTGCTAGGGGGGCGGGGGAGTTGTAGGCCGGTTGGTTTCGACGTACCGGCGGCGTTCTTGACAACTCGTTTCACAGTCGAGGCGTCAGTATCATGGCGATTTTCTTTCGATGTGACAGCGGTGGGCGGCTTCATCAGCTGTTTCGATTTCGCACCCGCGGTGAGCGTCGTCGCGGCGGAGGGGGTAACGGAAGGTGCGACGACGCCGGCGGGGTGCGAGGCGGAGGGCGCGTTGGCGGCCGAGGGGGGGGGCGCGGTGGCTGCCGGCGCGGGGGGCGCGCTGGCGGCTGAGGCGGAGGCGGCGGTCGAGGCGGTGGCGGCGGAGGTCACGGTGGTTGGGTCGGTCGTCACGGAGGTGTAGGTCTGTTCGGAACTCTCCGTGGCAGTTGTCCCCGTCTGTGTCGATTCGGATGTGGCTTCCGTGCTGGTACCGGTCGCAGAGGTCCCTGGAGTGTCCCCGGACGATGACGGCTTCTGTTCACTCGACGGCTTGCGGCCCCTTCCCTCGGAGCGCGTAACGGGCATGATGTCAGCTGATCTTCAAGGTCGATGAATACTAACACGAAGTACGTTCTTCAAGTGTTCTTCACTGTAGCACTATCTTCAATCTTCATGCAGTATTCCTCACAAAATCCGGCTCGAAGGACCATTAAATGTGCAGGATACACATTTACTATTGCTGGATTGGTGAGGAATAAAACCACTGGCTTGAGAATTCTTGAAGTTTATTCTTCTAGTGTTCCTTGTTGTTCTTTCTTCTAGTGCTGCTGCTCGCCGACTGTGTCGATACCGAAAACCCACCCGATATTTATACGAAATTTCATAAGGAAATCTAAAGCCTCTGATTGGTCGACCAATCAGAACTCGCGAATTTTGACCAATCAGAAACAGGGCGGTTTCGACACAGTTTGCTTAAGTACAACAGAACTTTACCTTAAAGAGAGCCACGTTACAATATTTACGTTTTTCTTTAAGTTTTTCTATAAAAACATATGACAAATTATATATTTTACATTCTATCTTATTTCTATCTAGGAAAATTAAATTCAACGTCAAAACTGAACATAACATATATCGATAACGAAAATCTACTATATAAACACTATAAACTATCTTACTAGACTATATCACTGTCCTTATCAGATCGTTTACACTATTCCCTTATAAACACTTAGATATTCACTATACTATATACATGATTGTTCACTTGTCCCGCACAATCATAATCTTGCTGATTACGCCCTCCATGGTATATTCTTACAACCAATACAACGTGTTATAATCGACTGCTGTAGAGATCGGCGCCATCTATTGGCTTCTTTGTGAATTAGAAACACCTAGTATTGTTTTAAGATTAATTATTTACTTAATTCTGATGACCTCGTTAAAACTTTTGTTAAAATTAAAAGAAAAAAAATATTTAGTGACTTGGTTTTTAGTAATATTACGCCCCAATGATGTAAAAAATGCCACCGATTACGTTCGAATGATAAATACCTCAGTATTATAATATAATACAAGAACAAAATGAGTTTCAATAATAATTTACAAACTATAAACTAACAAGATTATTTTACACACATATTTATTTATGAGAACCTGTTGTTTGATTAAATTCCTTGAACTACTGGAAATGTTGTCAATTTGAGTTGTAAAAAGTAATGAAGTTACCAATCAAACTTTCATCTTAAAACGCCTTTGCATTTGTGAAAATTAGCTTTGTTTATTAATAAAATAATTAACTGATATTGTTTGTATGTTTTATTCAGCTAACAAAGTAATAAGAATTGAATATGATAGTAGGAGTGTTTCCGCCCACATATGATAGAGTTACATTTATTATGGCGGGAGGTTTCGCAATGAAAATTGTGTAAAAAGAGGACTGAAATTTTAAGTGTCGAACAATAAATCTCTGTAACATAATGTTTTGATTTAAAAGAGTGACCATGGAGTTACTTTCCCGCTCTTTTCCATAAAGAACCTACTTCGCCTTGGAATGGGCGAATAGCTTGACTTATTAACTCAAACTGAACGACTCCTTGTGGAACGGTATTTCAAAAGTGCCTGTAAACGTTTCAATTAAAATTAACGCTTTGAGTTTGAGTTAAGCGTTGTGTTTGATTGAAAATCAACTGCCTATCCACCAACGAAGCACATTTCCACTAATGAAGAATTACACCGGAGACTGGTCGGAGACTACCTCCCTTGGGCTCCTTCTTCTGTCATATATTTATTGAGAGAAATATTAATATAAGATAACAAAAAAAAGTTGATAAAAATTCAATGTTGGTCCTGCATTATATCGTAACGCTTGTAATCCCCGAAGTGTTAGGCAGAGGGGTACCTATAGTACACTGACATTTCACCAGCTATGTTTCAGTCCCATGTAACAGGGGGCGAGCCTACTGCCATCTAGCGGGCACAAATCCTGACTCCAGGCTGCTGCTGAGAATTCCAGATGGAAAACCCAATAACACTTTGTTCGACCCGGGAATCGAGCCCAGGTCCTCATGCTCAGCAGTTGCGCTTGCGCCCACTAGACCAACGAGCAGTCACAGTTGAATAATTTATATTGTTTGTTATACTTTTATATGAATACGGAACCTTTTAAACTTGTTAATAAACCATTGAAACCGGTCAAGTGCGTGTTGGCACCAACGACAGGGTCCGCTAGGGTCGATGCTTGCCAGGGTTGCGGGAAAGTCCGAAAGGGTTACCGTGGCCTCTGGCACTGGCAACTAAAGGAACACGGGTGGGTTTTAGTCAGCAAGAGTCTGACACGCCCTACCGCTCCGCCCAGAGCGGTTATATTGTTTTTTATACTTCTATATGAATACGGAACCTTTTAAACTTGTTAATAAACCATTAAAACCGGTCCAGGCCCTGCAGTCTCGACATAGTTAGCAATAGTTTTCGGTTGCTAAGTCCTAACAATCCAGATGTAAATGTTGATGTAAATGTTTGGTTGTCTCGACACTCAAATTTATGGGTTGTTACCTACCGGTACCTACCTAAAATACCAGTGGTCTCCACCACCAAATATCATTACATTTGGATTGTTAGGACTTAGCAACCGAAAACGATTGCTAACTATGTCGAGACTGCAGGGCCTGTGCGTGTCGGCTACACAAAGTGAAGGGTTCCGTTGGGATAAATATTAACGAATGCACAGTATTGATTTTACCGGCCACAATAATAAGTTTGTATTTTATAGTAGTTATTTCTCGAGAAAAAAAATTAAAAACAAAGTTGTCACTACGTTTGTAAAGAAAAAGATCCCACATCTAAAAAACTATTCACTTAAATAAAGGGGTCACTTAGAAACATCACAATCTTTCAACGATCCCACATGCTTATGTGCATTAAATTTTTTTCATCCCTCGGTTACATGTCCCAAACATGTGAGCCATTTCTATTGTTTTTTTTTTCATAATTTCACCACACCATTGCTCAGCGGTGTTCAGAATACACCTATTCGTATTTTCATCGAAATAGTGCAAAAATAATCACTGAGTAAAATGTCTGTACTGTATCATCCGCACCGACGCTCGACG
The DNA here is from genome assembly GCA_937001585.2 of Brachylomia viminalis. Lineage (NCBI taxonomy): Eukaryota > Metazoa > Arthropoda > Insecta > Lepidoptera > Noctuidae > Brachylomia > Brachylomia viminalis. The sequence goes on from OW443298.2 coordinate 2,189,330, forward strand.
GACAGACGAACGGATGAACGGACGGACTGACGGACATGACGGAATAATAAGGGTTTAGTTTTTTTCCATTTGGTTACGGAATCCTAAAAAAATATTTTACATCAAAATAAATATTTGATACACTGCTACAAGTATCTTTTGGCGCTCGCGTCCGTCGACATTTTTTTGCAAAACGTATTGAAAAAACCGGCCAAGTTCTTGTCAGAAGGAGTTCGAATTAATTTATTCCAAGAAAAAACTTAGCTTTGTAGTTGTTTTTTTTTCTCACATACATCGATACACATCATGGTCAATTCTACAACTGCAAATGTAAGTGTGTAATCGCAAAAAAAAAATCTTTATTTGTGCTTTGAGACCTTGCATCTTTCCAAATTTCATGATTTTAGGTTAACGGGAAGCACCCTTTACCTTGGTTTTGATTTATTTGCCAGTATCAAAATATGTCGCATGAATGGCCGTATTTTTTTGCGTTGGCTTAGAAACTTAATTTTTAGAGCTCCAAGAGACTGTAGAACACGTATTTGAAATTAATTCCAACGTGATACCTCCCTCCACGCGTTCCTAAGAAAAAGGGTCTTGACAGACAAACGGATGGACAATGAAGCGATTCTATGAGGGTTCCGTTTTTTCTGTTTGAGGTAAATGATAAATGATTTTATTTCTGTAAGTAGGTTTTTACAAACACTTTTACACGTCAATCATATTTTTTTTTAAACTAGATGAGGTCAGCGTTTCTTATCTGACTACTCTGAGAAGAAAGGCCGAAACAAACTCAGAGATCACAGTCTCTTTTAAAGTCCAGACAGAATCTTGGTCAGATCATGTGAAGGCTATGTAGATCGGTGTCTGAAATGGTCTTTTGAGGAAAGAACCACACAGATTGAGTGGACCTGTCCAGTCAGTGCACGCAATTGTCAGCAACCGTGCAGCTCAACTCAGAACTTAAGGAGCTCAACGATTCGACGAACAATACCAAAGAAAGGACATTTGAGTAGACCGCACAAGTTACTCAAACTGCCAGACCATGATTACACTAAGAGAGAAAAATACAAAAAAAAAACCAATGACCAATATAGTTCTCACATTCACATTATCATCTATGTTGACGTCATTCGGGCCGGACACTCGCCGCAGTTCTAAACGCGGTGTGGCCACGAGACACGCGCCGCCCTGCTTTCGCCCACCCGCGCGATCGCAGCGCAGTATTGTATAACCAGGTGGCACTATTTCTGCGTCCTGAATAGATTTGTTGCAGCCTGTTTCAGTAATAGCGAACAAACCTGCTTCTGAAGATGACACACCTGCATAGAACTCTTCCAATTTTGTACGCAAACCTCTCACATTTTGGTAGTAAATCTCAATAACTGTGCTAGTTATTTTATGGTTTTTTGGTACGAAACCACATAACTTGTTACGCATATCTACATGTTCAGACCAAATAAAAAATCAAGACAGCGTTGCGAACAATACAGTGAAGCATGCCAAACTACACCTTGCTCTGTGCATACACGCTCACCCGCACACATTTACAAACCAATTAACAACTAAACTACACCTCACTAAGTGCACAAATGTTTACGAAACCGGCCTCACGTCACTGTTGACAGCGCTACGTCTTGATTTATTATTTGGCCTGAGACCTACATGTTCCAGACGTTGAGTCAGGTCAAAAGTCACGGCGCGGCGGCGCGCTTTACATCCGACGGCGAAGCCAACCAATTTTGTACGCAAACCTCTCACGTTTTGGTAGTAAATCTCAATAACTGTGCTAGTTATTTTATGGTTTTTTGGTACGAAACTACACCCATTCACAGAATTCAATGTTCACGGCCCAATTTTCCGATTGACATAAGGTATTAAAACTGCTTTCAGGTACACCAATGATAAAAGAAGCATAATCCCTTTCAGTCTTATGTCTTATTACTTCTACCGTGACTAGTACTGACGATCCACATATATTCTTCACGTATTTTTCCAATTTTTCTACCGTAGTTTCCTTACAAAGGCGCCATACATGCAAAAACTTTTTACGTTCAGTTCCCTTTATGTCTACTGCACTCGTGCTCCCACCTCTTTTTACTTCAGTGTTTGGATATCTACTTTTTTTTTCTTATTTACTTTTATCCAGTTTCCTTCTTTTTGAGATGCTAACTCCTCTGTTTCTACAAGTTTTTCAAACTGATTTCTTCCATTTTCTGGTCTATTAATCTCCTTTGCGACTGCACTTTTCTCGATTGCTTCTTTGTTAGATGGTTTCGTGGCCACACACTTTTTTGTAAGAACTTCTTTTCCAACTACCCGATTTTGGTTTTGTTTAGTGGCCTCGGCAAATGTTCGAGCAGGTCCTGTACTATCTTTCTTCTTTTCTACCTCCATGTCTTTTGTAATTTCGGTCTGGTCTATTGGCATCGACATTTTAAAATCGCTACGCTAACCTGTTGTTCTAGATGTTGATTTCGTGTAAGTTGTTGATTAAGTTGTTTTTCTAATGAAACTACCCGATCAACTTTTTCTTCGAGTACTTGTACGTACGCACGCAATTCTCGTAGCTCATTTCCCGTGCAATTGCATATTTCTTGCAGGTTCTTCATTGCCTCAGTTTGTACTTCAAAGCTTAACAGTACCCCAGATCGAAACTCCTTAATAAATTCCATTAGGTTACTCTCTGTATCTGCTACCATCGGCTGTTCGGCGGCCTTCAAGCGATTGCCGCGCTTAGTATTTACCTTACTGCAGCTGGCAAGGGTGTTCTCAACTCCAGATCCAGGAGTTGCAGGAGTATCTGCACTGCGAATAGGCTTCCGTTGTGAACAAACGCACTCAGGGCATACCCACTTTTCTTTGTAATCATTGGTCCAAGTTTCAAATTCCTCTGTACATATTCCAATACACTTCAAATCGTACACTTTGTTGCAGCTCATTTTAGTGCACTTAATAAACAGCATGCCAGCTGTAATATCCGTACAACAACCACTACAGTTCCGCGACATTGCACTCGTAGCTATAATAAGTTTCGATAACGAACACAATACACGTCCGCCCAGTACGTGCGCGGAGCGCACCCAATTTAGTTCCGGAATATACATTGAATAGATGACATTCCCAATCTCATCTTTAAATATTCCTTGTACCCAACAAAATGTATTGTTTTCACAAAATAGCTATATTCAAACAACCTCATCTAAATTATTTTTTTCTCTTTTCCTTTTTCTCTTGTTCTTACTCTGTAAGGACTGATTTTTCCTTACGGTTAGTGAAAGATCCGTGGATGTCGAAACGACTTGAAATTGATTAAGTAAGTCCAGCCGCGAGCGTAGAGGTCGACCATAAAGTACTTCTGCTGGATATACAGGGTGGCCCAAAAGTCGTGGATCAAACGCAACTAGGGGTTAGGTGGGGTCATCAGCTGCAAAAAGTTGTTCTACCGGAGGTCCTTAAGGTCAACCCCTGCAGAGTATAATTTATTTTGAGTTTTTATGACAAAATACACTTTTTATAACTAATTCTTATAAAAATTCGAAAAAATCTACATCCTGTATCTTTTTTATAATTTTCACTAGATTGGTACTGATGAGTCTTTGCCTTAGACATGCTATTTACGGTTGTTTATTGGGTGTGTTGAAGATAATATTAAGTTTTACGATAAATTTTTTCTCAAATCATAACTTTTCATTTACTGTGGACCCCACTGTGAAAAAAAAATACTCTACCGAAAAGTGACCCTGTGTTACAAGTTTTGGCGCATTTAATAGGGATTCCGAAAAGGTATTACACATGGCCATGAGTGGCTCTAATATCTTTCTAGGACGAAAAAACAAGACAACGGATGTGATTGTTTAAATAAGCCTAACCGAGTATTATGGTTGGATTAACTTTGGCCTTGCTACGAATAATCGTCCTTGAAAGATATTAGAGCCACTAATGGCCATGTGTAATACCTTTTCGGAATCCCTATTAAATGCGCCAAAACTTGTAACACAGGGTCACTTTTCGGTAGAGTATTTTTTTTTCACAGTGGGGTCCAAAGTAAATGAAAAGTTATGATTTGAGAAAAAACAATTCGTAAAACTTAATATTATCTTCAACACACCCAATAAACAACCGTAAATAGCATGTCTAAGGCAAAGACTCATCAGTACCAATCTAGTGAAAATTATAAAAAAGATACAGCATGTAGATTTTTTCGAATTTTTATAAGAATTAGTTAAAAAAAGTGTATTTTGTCATAAAAACTCAAAATAAATTATACTCTGCAGGGGTTGACCTTAAGGACCTCCCGTAGAACAACTTTTTGCAGCTGATGACCCCACCTAACCCCTAGTTGCGTTTGATCCACGACTTTTGGGCCACCCTGTATACCCGAGGTTCTATTTTTGGAGTTTCTATACCTAATCAAATAAAAACACTGTGATTTTTTCTTGTAAAGATATTTTAGTGCCAGATTGCAATATGATGCTTTTGAGATCTTCTTTAATTTATTTAACGCAACTTTCGGCTTGCCTGTCACTTGACGGGTGGTATACCTAAATAAATATTAAAACCGTAAACAGAACTTATAAGTTAGTTAGTAGACAAAAAAATGCGACTAATCAGACGAACACACTGAAAACATTAAAGAAATATGACTGTAATGGAAATCGTGTTTCGATGGAGTTGGTACTGAGGGAGGCTTGTCAAATTGATAACATAATTCATGCCGACAATGTCGTGCATGAATTTCAATCTATTATTTACAGGCAATTTTTGCAACTTCTTCGCCGTATAAATCACAATCATCGTCTTGCTGAATAGGTTGTATTGGTGATTCATTATTTTTTAGCGTGGATTAGAAGGTGGCACGAGCGTCTTTAACGACGTTTTCTGCATCAACAAGTTCCGGAGGGTTTTTGCATCGGCGGATCGTCTGATTGCTGTCTTTTTGGGTGTTCGTAGACTGACTTTGATTTTCACTCCTTTCTTCAAGGTTTTCTTCAGTTGCTTCGGGATTTGTCTCCTTCACCCCGCGTTCCTGAAACACAAACAAATACATAGGTATAGGTAGTAACCCGGTTTTTTATATGTATCTTTTGAAACAAGATGTTGATGGTTTCAATATAGTATTATAATACTTACCACCGTGCTAAAGTAAATTTATAGGGTATAAGCTGAGCTAAGATTCAATTAAACAAGTACCTTCTTACACAGTACCAAGTATATTGTAATACACAGATATTTTAGGTACAAAACATCAATTGTGGCGAACCACTACCCAAACCCTTCCCACACACTTAGGTGTTCACTCCGACTAAAATAAGTCTCCGTTCCTAGTTGTGTTGGGGTATACACCTGCAATGAGACCTAAACAATTACTCAGAGTCGCTTTAGTAAGTCCGTGAGATGAACTGCTTTATAACTTCTAGCTCAATAGAATAAGTATCGACCTATTATAGTTGTTCTCATATAGGGAAAATATCGCTTATTAAAGCAACTGAGACACAATCATTTATAACAACTGGTCGTACTCCCTAGTTCTTACAAAAGGCCTAACTGTCTCATAGGTTAAATTATGACAATTCAGTTGAAACTCAGTGTTCTCTCAGTGTATTCCTTTCAAATGACTAAACCAAGACCCTTGGCGTTAAACACAGGATAATGCCTGTGTTTACACGCATAATCGCGGCCTACGAGTATAGACAGTGACGCTTTTGTTACCTGGAATGGCGAGTTTCCCTCATTTACCATTAAACGGTTCAGTAAGACCTTCTTCAATAACAAGTAATTAAAGTTACGAAACTCAAAATAATAAATTAATTCATTCACCATTATTACAGCAGCTTTAGCTGTAATGTAACAGAATGTTTAATAAGTAAGAAGAAAAGAAACAAACATAAACTTAATAACAGTCCACAGTTCGCAATATATTGCACATCAAAAAAATCCAAATTAAATGTACCCACCGTCAAAGAGTCGCTGATATTACCAAGTTGACCTCTGTCGGTAAGCGCTTGATTACCCGACTGCGCGACAGCAAAGACATGTTTTAAATTTTTTTTTCTTCATTATTTAGGCAAACAACAGCGATATAATATATAAACGTACTATTTGACTATGTGTATTACAGTATTGTATGGCTAATAACCGGTTTCCCTGTATTATAACTAGGAAAATTATCTTTGTATGTGGGAGTCTTTATACCCACTAAGCATCCTAACGCCTGGATCAATTTGAATATAGGTGTCTATCGACTCGCCTGGGTCGCCCAATGGTTATAGGTTTGGTTTTGTTTTTATAAAATGAAAATGGCGGATTATAGAAATCCATAATGGCTATGGGCATTTGGGGTACATAATAAAGGGCTTATAGAGGTATGGGGAACAGGGTGTGAAGTTCACTCATCCTCTATAGAAAAGCGAGGATCTTCCGACCACACGAGTGTCGCCCCTAGGCAGCAACTGCGCGGCGATTGATTTCGGGGCGTTGCGCGTTGTATAGTTCACTAATGTTTCACCAAAACACCATTGACAATTTTTTTGTTTACAAACAAGGTTTCGTATAGGTACTATTTATTTCACAAACAACTTATTCCGCAAATGTTTTAGTTTACAAACGCTTGCTTTACAAACATTTATTTGTTTAATGCTTTTCTTTACAAATGTTTCGGATGATTAATGCCCGGTTTCTGAGGCACTTTTAACGGTGGTATATCTATCCAATAGCGCGATTGGTTTTATAACTTGCGAAAATGCGTTTCCGAACACCGCAATGTAGGACAAGCTCCGTTTAAACTTAAGTTAACTTAACTGACCAATGTTTGCCGTTTATCGGTTCGATAACTATCTGGTCATCATAAAAGTCGACCCACCCATTGTTTCACAGCTAAGCTGTTGAACAAATGTTTGATTTTAATTTTGAGGGTCGATATGATGATTGACGTCTTGTTTGTCATGTCTTATTGCTTTTATTTAAGTAAATATACTTCAAAAGTAAATTAATTAACTCCTGTAAAACTTTTCATAAAAAAGTTTAAGAAAAACAACAATATTTCAAAAAAATAACACTGGCATTCATTGTTTTTGCTGATTGTAGAACAAACAGGCACTATTTATTTATTATAGAAATAATAGCAAGTCGACGACTTTGTCAAAAGTAATTTAAGCCACCTAATTACCCTCAAAAAATATAATTATTAATAAAACTGTTATACAGATCCATCTAGCGGCAATTAAAAAACTAGTTATCGGTTTCATAGTAATTATTGAATGGTTGGTTGCGTATCCAGAAACGCAGTGACAGTTAACCGACGTTTATCTAAAGCTTAACTTAATTGATCCAATAGCTAACGAGAGTTTATCTGGGAACTTCAGAAACCGGGCATTAATCATTTATATATTTTTCATATAGTATTTAAATTCTTTTGGAAAATCACGTTTATACTAAATATAATTTTATAATATATTTTCTAAACCAGCCACAAAGATGATTAGGTATTGTTTTGCATAATTTTATTCGGCTACAAATAATCCTACATGGTTGCAATTTCCATTTGGGTCAAATTATTTACAGGCAGTTACTGAAGTTCTTTAAACCTACTAAAGTATTTTTTTTTCTATTTATTCTAGTCGTTTCTGGCACTTGCCGGCCGCTGCCGCGGCATCGCTCACTCCACTCGCTCGACTCGTGCGTAGGGGGTCACAGTTTTGGTATCCTGTCAGTTCACCAAAAAATAATTTACAAATTTTTACTTGACAAGCAACGATTGGCAAAACATGATTTGTCATTTCATCATTATACAAAAACAAGTTTGACAAATAATTCACTTAAGAAAATAATTATCCGATAAACTTTTTTCTAATAACGTATTATTTTACAAACAACTTATTTTATCTCATAAAACAACGCTTGGAATAAAAACGATTTACATATTGACATAGTATTACGCAGATTAAGTTTTTTTTTTTAAACGCACGGCCCGTGCGATCGAAGCGAGCGGTGCCGTAGCAGTGGCCGGCGAGTGCCAGAAGCGACTAGAGTAATAGATTATATAGAAAAAAATACTTTAGTAGGTGTAAAGAACTTCAGTACTTGCCTGTAATTTTTTTGACCGAAATATAAATTGCAACCATGTAGGATTATTTGTAGTTCAATAAAATTATGCAATACAATACAGTACTGTTGTAATCACTTTGTGACTGGTTTAGAAAATGATGTTTAGTATAAACGTGATTTTTCCAAAAGATACTTAATATTAAATGAAAAATGTTTATATGATTAAATATCATCCGAAACATTTGTAAAGAGAAGCATTTGCTAAATAAATTTTTGTAAAGCGAGTGTTTATAGAATTAAACATTTGCGCAATAAGTGGTTTGTGAAATAAATAGTAAACGAAACGTTGGTTGTAAACTAAAAATAGGTCAATAGTGTTTTAGTGAAACATTAGTGAACCCTTAATTTTAATCTAACCGAACCTAACCATTTTTTTTTAAATAATTGACCTAATCTAACTAGTTCGGTTCCGGGTAGCCCACTAAAATAATCTATTTTTTTTCTATTAGCGCAAGTCGAAAAAAAAAGAAATGTTTATCAAATAATACGTTATTAAAAAAAAGATTTTCGGATAATTCGCGCAGCGGGGCTCCTATTTCTGTCTGCAGGGTTTAAAGGACACTACTACACCTGCAATTATGCTAATTTGTTGTTTTTTTTTTTAGATTTCGTTACATATGAGTCAATTTGTGTAATGTGTTTATTCCAAACGTTGTTTATGAAATAAAATAAAAAAAATATGAATTGTTTGCCAAATAATACGGTATTAAATAAAAGTTTATCGGATAATTATTTTGCTAAGTGAAAAATTTGGTAAACTGGTCGTTGTAGAATGATGAAATGACAAATAATGTTTTTGCCAATCGTTGCTTGTCAAGTAAACATTTTTGAATTAAGGTTTGGTGAACTGACTGGTCACCTGTAGATTTACTTCTCGGAAACCTTTGATTAGTAATACACTATAACCGTTTTAATTAATAAGTCAGGGCACGTGCGTATGGTAGTACCTACTATAGTAAGTACCGGGTATTTTTTTTTAAATTTATTTATTTGACACAACACATTTGTTACATTTTAACAGATATAAAGGACACATTACAATTTTCTTAATTTTACATTGAAGGCATCTGTGTCTGAACTAGATATAAAATATCTATATCTCAGACATCAGCGCTCTTCCTTCTGATGACCATTTTATTTTAGACATATAAATAATACAAGGAATATCATTACACAAAAAAAGAAATAGGTTCAAACCAGATAAACGAAACGGTGTGTGGAGCGTTAACCTCTCGGTGAGTAGTGTGTTAAGTGTGTGAAGGAGTGTGAGAGGGTGAGTATAAAACAGATTTATTATTTAAGTATTTTTAATAAGTTTTCTGTCTCTTCATATGTATATTTACTAATATATTTAAAAATTGTGCTTTTACATATTTTTTTATTAAACGGGTATATTTCCAGAGCGTCAAATATCTTATTGTATAAGTACGGTCCCAAAAAGCAAAAATATTTGTATACGTACGGATGTCTGAAGGAAGGTCGGGCCTTATTCATCATCTGCCTAGCCTTTTCCCAACTAGGTATGTTGGGGTCGGCTTCCAGTCTAACCGGATGCAGCTGAATACCAGTATTTTACATGGAGCGACTGCCTATCTGACCTCCACAACCCAGTTACTGGGTAATACAATACCCCTTGGTAAGACTGGTTGTCAGACTTTCGGGCTTCTGACGACCCGTAACGACTGTCAAAGATCCACGAATGACAGCCGGGACCAACGGCTTAACGTGCTTTCCGAGGCACGGAGCAGTGGTGATGAAATAATTTACACAAAGTAAAGCGCCTGTCGGGGTTCGAACCTACGGCCTACAACTCGTAAGGTCGGGCCTTATTACTAATAATATTTCGTCTTTTAGATGTATCACCTTTTACGAATTGAAGTAAAGAGTGTTGCTTCAGGAGCACATGGGTTGGTTAATAGGTTTTACTGGAAAGGTGATATTACGTACTAGCTTTTGCCCACAGCTTCCCCCATGTTGAGTTCGGAACGTACTACTTGGATAAAAAGTATCCTATATCCTTATCCAGGCCACGATGTCCCTGTGTGCTAAATTTCATTGAAATCCGTTCAGCCATTGAAGCGTGAAAATGTAACAGACAGACAGACGATAGACAGACAGAGCTACTTTCGCTTTTATAATATTATTACTAGCCCGCGACTTCCTCTGCGATCCAGGATAAAAAGTAGCCTATGTCCTTATCCAGGTCAAGGTCTACCCGTGTCCCGAATTTCATCCAATTCCGTTCAACCGATTAAGCGTCAAAAAGTAAAAAAACAAACAACCTCACTTTCGCATTTATAATATTATTTAGTTTACACGATATACATTTTTTTCCACATGTTTACTTTTTTTCTACGCTTCTAATCTAAATAATCTACAATATAATAGTATACACTTCACATTGATAAGTTTGTATGGCACAACATTTGTAGCTACTCAAATTAAAAGAATCAAAAGAAATTGCGTTATATTGTACTGACCTTCTCTATTCTTGTGGCGTGAACACTCTCCTGCACAAGTATGGAGTATTATATGATTCGGCACAATATTTGTAGCTACCCAAATGAAATGAACTAAGCCTTATATTTGGTAAAAATATTGTAATATGACTAAAATAATTTTCTTTTTTTTATCATTTATTTGAAAATTTATATTGAAAGCAAAATGAAGAGTTTTTCAGTCTGTATAATAACATGTGCTTGTACTTTGTGAACTATGTGTGTAACTGATGTCGAGGTGGACTGTATGCTTGAATAAAACTTCAGACTTCTTGTTGCTTGTTTCTTGTTTATTTCCCAGGATAGTGAGCTGCTTGACTGTTGAGTGACGACTGATGACTGTTTGATGACTGATTGATTACTGATTAATTTTGCAACTCACTGTCCTGTTTATATTCATTTCTTCCATAGCGCAAGTAGTCGTGAACTTTAACGAGTCGTGCTCTCTGCGCCCCACGCACGACTCGTTAATTAGAACGCGCTGTTGTGGGCGCGAGTGTCTAGCGCTCCCGACAGGTTTCGACTTGTTCAGAATCGTGTTCTCTACCATCTTACAATAACATACTTACTTATGTCTAGGGGATAATAAAACAAATCTTAATCGAATTATTACAGTTGTCTAGAATTTCCCTACTTTCAAATCGTCTTTATTATACTTAATACTTAAATCTAAATCCTTAATTAGTTTATTTCCATATCATTCCTAGTTTACATAAGCTACGTCGTCCGTAACATCCTCCCCCCGGCGCAGGGCTACCGTAGCCTAATCTTCCACGCAGAGGACGGCGAGCTTGGTGACTGGACGCCGTAGGATGCCCGCTGTAGTTCTGACGTTGGCTGATCGCACCTTGCCGTCTGGACCAGTGTAGACTGCTTCCACGACGCCCCGGGGCCACGTCCCTCGTGGTAACGTGGAGTCGACGATGACGACCAGGCTGCCAATTTGAAGGGGCCGTTGCCGTTGGTCATCTGACGCCCCTCGGGGCACCAGCGTAGGTAGGTATTCGTCCACCCAGCGCAGCCAGAAATGGTCGGCGAGCGCTTGGGTAGCTTGCCATTGCTTGCGGCTGACCTCCTCACAAGGCCCAGCACGGGGAAGGCCTGAGGAGGTTCCGATGAGGAAGTGATTGGGTGTCAGGGTCTCTGGATCCTTGGGATCGACAGAGACACGGGTGAGAGCCCGAGAGTTTATAGAGTGCTCGGCCTCTGTCAGCAGCATCAGCAGTAATTCTTCCTTCAGTGCCCTCTGATGTAATGTTGCCCCCAGCGCCTTTTTGACGGAGCGCACTAGTCGCTCACACGCTCCCCCCATATGCGGCGCCCCTGGTGGTATGAACTTCCACTTCATTCGGTGCTCAAGTCCAAAGTGAGGGAAGTCTTTTACCCATTCTTTGTAGGCCACACGTAGTTCGGTGTCTGCTCCTCTAAAGTTGGTGCCATTGTCCGAATACATAATTCGGGGCCAACCTCGTCGCGCCGCCATTCTTCGTATCGCCATTAGTGGTGAGTCAGTAGACAAACTTGAGACCAATTCCAGGTGCACTGCCCTTGTGACTAGGCAGGTGAATAGGGCTCCCCAGCGTTTTTCATGTCTTCTCCCTATGACTACAGTCATTGGTCCGAAATAATCGGTCCCGCAGTGGGCGAAGGGCCGCTGCGTCTTCGTCAAACGTTCCATGGGTAAGTCCCCCGTAGTCGGTTTCATTGGCATAGCTTTTCTTATGCGGCAGAGTTGGCATCGTTGTGCAATAGCTCGCACCGTAGGGCGTAGGTTGACCACCCAGTATCGCTGTCTTAGATCATTGATCACACGTTCATTATTAGCATGACCAGCTCTGCGATGTGCGTCTTCTACTAGTAGTCGCGTAAACGGGTGCTTGCCGTGTAGAATCACTGGCGTCTTCTTTGTTTCCACGACTGCCGCATGTCCGATCCTTCCTCTAACCTTAAGTAGTTGATCTTCTAGGTAAGGGTCCAGTTTGTATAGACTGCTGGACTTGGGCACCGGCTTCCCCTTTTCGAGCAGCTGTATTTCTTCTGCGTAGTTTTCGTGCTGTGCTTGTTTGAGCCATAATTTCTCGGCCTTTTCTATTAGGTCGACGGTCATCTGGCTGGTCCTGTCTTTACACTTTTCCTTGAAAAGGAAGGGCACAGCTGTTGCTCGTAATAACTTCTCAAATGAAGAGAATCTGCTTATGTTGGGCAAGTGAGAAGGGCGTTCCTTTTTCTCATCTGTTATCACGTACGTTACTTCATCTTTGATTGTGTCTTCTTTGATCTTCTCCTTCGGCCAGGACTCTTCATCATTGTACAGGAACATGGGGCCGGCGAACCATCTATCTTCTGGTTTCATGTGCATGGTGTAGTTAGGGCACGTGGTGTCGTCTGCCACGTTGTGCTCGGTGGGTACCCATCTCCACTGGTTGACGTTGGTCAGCTCCGCAATCTCACCCAGGCGATGCGCCACGAATGATGTGTACTTCAGAGCGTCTTTCTGGATCCATCGAAGAACGGTTTGTGAGTCCGTCCAGTCTTGGTGCTCCTTCAAAATCGTCTTCGCCAGCCGTGCGCCGATCACCGCTGCCTGTAGCTCTAGTCGCGGAACGGTAACTGGCTTCAGGCGGGCTACTCGTGACTTAGCCGCAACCAGCCTCACGTCCACTCTTTTGTCCGGCTTCTGGATCCTCCAGTAGGCTGTCGCTGCGTATGCTTGTTCGCTGGCATCGCAGAAAATATGGAGCTCTACCAGGTCATCCGGGCCCCTGTCGTAGCACCTTGGTATGCGTAGCTTCGTCACTTCGTTCAAACTTCGCATCCATTCTTCGAAGTGCTGCGTGTCTTCTTCGGGGATCGGCTCGTCCCACCCTATGCCGTGCCTCCACAGGTTCTGGAGCAAGATTTTGCCGGTGACGGTGAAGTGGCTGATGAGACCCAGAGGATCATAGACTGCCATTACCGCTCCAAGGGCCTATCGTTTTGTCGGTGCTCTGTCACTAGTTTTCACCTCGGGTGACAACCGACTCAGACCGGTGTTAAATCCTAGCTCGTCTGAGCCTGTTTGCCACAGTAGACCTAGCGTTTTGTCCGTATTCTCTTCCCTTTGTCCGAGTCTTACTTCTGTGTCGTGTGCCCGCTTCTCTGGTGTTATGCTCTTCACCACGTTGTGTCTATTTGAGCACCAACCCCTCAAGTTAAAGTGCGCATTCTGGTGAATCTTCATGACTTCCCGCGCTGTTTTGATCCCCTCATCTTCAGTCGCCAAGCTGTCCACATAGTCATCCATGTAATGACTTGTCATTATAGCTTGCACAGCGTTGGGGTATTCTTCTGAGTGTAGTCTCGCGTTGGCGTCTCGTACTGAGTGCGCGGGTGAACACGAAGCTCCGAAGATCATTGAAGTCATTTTGTATTTCTTCGGTGGCTTAGTACGTTCCTTGTCTCGCCAGAGAAACATCTGCGCAGCTTGATCTTGCTTTCTTATTTTCACTTGGAGAAACATTTCCTGTATATCTGCTGTGACGGCTACCGGGTGCTCTCTGAATCTGAACAGGATCCCTGGTAGTGACTTCAAGAGATCAGGTCCTTCTAGTAAGTAGTCGTTCCGGCACACTCCACTATATCGGTGTGCGGCGTCAAACACCAGACGCATCTTCCCCGGCTTATTTGGGTTCACGACCGGCAAATGCGGCAGGTACCACACTTTCTTACTTTGGTCTTCTGTTCCATTGCACTCGTGGGCGTATCCTTTGTCGAGTAGGTTTTTGACCAGAGTGCTGTACTGTGCTGTGAAGTGTGATGACGAATCCATCTTCTTTTCTAGTGTCTTTAATCTTCTGAAGGCACAGTTGTAGTTATTGGGCATCGAAGCGTCTTCATCTTGCCATGGTAACCCGACTTCGAAATGATCACCGACTTTTGTCATGGTGCCTTGGACTATGTCAATCGCTTTCTGGTCTTCCGGTTTGACTTTCTTCGCCAAAGAAACTCCTAGGGCATCAATCCTGAAGTGTGATTTCACCAATTCTTCTACACGACGTACGTCATCTGTCTGACTTGCTGCAGCCGCATCGTATAGATGTAGCACAACTTGTCCCTCTTGTTTCTTCAGCGTTGCGCGCGGTGCCGTCCCGTGAATCACCCATCCCAGCTGAGTGTATGAGGCCGCGGGTTCATTCTTCTTGCCCATGCGTAGCTCACGTGTGACTTTCAAGTGCCAATTGTACCTACGCACCTATTAGTACCTTCGGTGTGGCTTCCTTGAAGAACGCGTCCTTTTGCATGTCCTGGAGGTGTGTATAGGTCATTAGTGCCGACCTATCCATCGTCTGACCATGAAGTCGCAAGTCCTTCATTGTCCGTGCGCGCATTTCCTGATATTCACCGTCCTGGCCGCATATCTGTAGCTTGACCTACTGGCTGCGTTCCTCGTGTTGTTGCGAGGTCACGCCTTGTATGCGTAAAGTGGAGACTGGCCCAGTTACTCGTATACGGCGTGTCAATTCTTCGTCGACGAGCGATGTTGTTGAGCCTTCATCCATCAACGCGAACGTAGATACTTGTCCGCCGGGCCCTTTTAATGTCACTGGACACATCTTCAATAATACACGTTGCGACGCTTAGCTTGGCGCGGAGACGGTCATTACTGTTTCTTTTGAGTGTTGCTTCTGGAGGTCGGTCGCTTTCTCTAGTTTCTCACTCTGTGGCGTCTCTTTCACTTCTCGTTCTTTGTGCAGCAACGCGTGATGTGGGCGGCTGCATGTTTCTATGCCACATCGTTTTGCTCGGCAATGCTCGCGTCGATGGCGCCTCGTCGCCCACTTGAAGCATACTCTTCCAGTACGTGCCCATTCCCATCTTTCATCGACACTCATTTTCAGGAACTTTGCACATTTAGGTCCTCTTTTTCCGATGTTGTGTAGACTACCTCGGTTGCGCCCCAGGGGGAGTCTGTTCCGCCGCTTCCTGAGCGTTCCCCGTCGCCTCCCGCGGCGGGGACTGTTGGGGAGGCGGTGGATCTGGCGACTTCCATGGCAGCAATGGAGGTTGTTTCAACAGCAGGTTCAACCAGGGATCCACCCTCGTCCGGTCTGACTTCGGATGAGGATTGCTTTCCGCCGGGGGAGAGTAGTGAGGGCGAGGACAGCAGCCTCTGCTCCTCTCCTCTGCGGGACTAGGATCCTACAGACTAACCTCCAGCACAGCCAATCTGCGTCGGCTACCTTGCGCAGAGAGCTGGAGAACCAACAAGGAAGAACCATCGCCCTCATCCAAGAGCCGTGGATCAGGGGTGGCAGAATATGCGGTCTTGGCAACATCGGGGGCAAGTTGCTACTAGACACCTCCGCAAGTAACCCGCGTACCTGCATTTTTGTCCCAAAACATGTACCTAACCTTTTAATCAACGAATTCTGTTCGAGGGACTTGACAGCAGTCAGGCTTTTCAGAACCGAACAGGAACTCCCGGACATTGTACTAGCCTCGGCATACCTGCCAGGCGACGAGGAGGTGCCTCTGCCAGAGCTCGCCTCACTGGTTGAGTACTGTGAAAAGGAGAAACTGGAACTAATCATCGCGACAGACTCCAATGCGCATCACACGCTCTGGGGTAATGTCAAAACCAACCACCGAGGTGAGGTAATGCTTGATTTTATTCTTAGTAATAACCTTGTTTTACTAAATAAGGGCTCCGAGCCTACCTTCATAAACGCGAGATCGCAAACAATAATAGACTTAACTGTAGCAACCTTAGGTATATCCAACTCCATACAGGACTGGCATGTGTCCACTGAGATATCATGCTCAGACCACAGATGGATCCGCTATACCATTAACTTCAACCTAACTAAACCACAGCCAAGAAGGGTTCCGCGCAACACAGACCGAGCCAAGTTTACTAAACTGGTTAGGGCTGAACTAAGCAGATTACACGCCCTTCCGGCTGAGATACCAATAACCAACATAGACGAACATGTAAACCACATCACATCCATCCTTCTATCTAGCTATGAACAGTCGTGTCCCCTCACGGTACCCAGACAGGGAGCTTGCCATTCCTGGTGGAGTCCAGAACTGGAAAGACACCGACACAGGTTGAGAAGACTGTTCAACAGAGCTAGGAACACACGGTTACCAGTAGATTGGGACCGCTATACAACAGCTCGTAAAACCTATAAAAAACTGATACGCCTCAGAGGAAAGAATAGCTGGAGGCGTTTCTGCACTAACATCGAAAGTAACAATCAGGCAACAAGGGTCAAAACTTGTCTAGCTCAAGAGACAGACCACTCAATAGGATGCCTGAAAAAAACAGATAACACCTACACAACAAACGACGCTGAGACAAGCGAATTACTCCTAACCACCCACTTCCCAGGATGCCAGATTGCCACCCAGCAAAGCTGGGAACCACATACGGAGAGGGCCACGAGCAGCCTAGATTGGGAAATGGCGTTGGAAGTAATCGACAAAGACAAAATAACGTGGGCAATCAACACCTTCCTACCTTTCAAGGCAGCAGGACTGGACGGTATTTTCCCGGCTCTGCTCAGGTGGAGCCAAGATGTACTGGCTGACTACCTGGTTAAGGTTTTTCGTGCCAGCCTGGCCCACCGCTATATCCCCTTGAAATGGCGGGAAGTAAAAATAATCTTTATACCGAAACCAGGTAGGGGCGACTACACCCAGCCCAAATCCTTTAGACCTATAAGCCTCTCCTCGTTCTTCTTGAAGACCCTGGAGAGGCTGGGGGATAGGAGGATCAGAACCCAAATTTCGGTACAGAGACCTCTACATCCAAATCAACACGCCTACTGTGCAGGCAAATCAACTGAATCAGCACTCCACAGCGTAGTCTCACGCATTGGAAATGCTCTTAAAGCCAAAAACCCAACCCTAGGCGCCTTCATTGATATAGAAGGTGCTTTCGACAAAACAAACTTCGTCAGCATCGAGCAGGCACTTGCCAGGCACGGTGTTGCGCGAACACTCATAGAATGGATCAATAACATGTTAAAATACCGTGCCATTCAGTTTACCGTGAACACCACCACGCGAGGTATCGTGAGTAGAGGCTGCCCACAGGGTGGGGTGCTGTCACCACTGCTGTGGAATTTAGTCGTAAATGAGCTCATTGCAGAGCTCAACGCCAGCAGTCTGTACTCGGTGGGATACGCGGATGATATAGCAATTCTGATCTCGGGGAAATTTGAAGGCATCTCATGTGATCTCATGAGAAGGGCTTTCAAAATAATCGAGAGCTGGTGCACGAGGCACGAACTATCGGTTAACCCCTCGAAGACAGAACTAATAATGTTTACCAACAAGAGAACTCTTGGACCCCATAGGCTTCCAAAACTCTTCAACACTGAACTAACACTTAAAGACGAAGTCAAGTACTTGGGGGTGATCCTTGATAGCAAACTTCTCTGGAACAAGCACCTTGACTACAAACTTAACAAAAGCACAATTGCACTCTACCAATGCAAAAGAATGTTAGGGAAAACATGGGGGCTTTCTCCGAAGATAACTCTGTGGTTATACAAAGCGGTAATCAGGCCAATGTTGGCTTATGGCGCTCTGGTTTGGTGGACAAGGACTGAACTCTCGACCACCATTACCAGACTACAACGTTTCCAACGACTGGCCTGTACGGCTACCACTGGCTGCATGAGAACCACCCCAACTGCAGCCATGGAGATAGCCCTTACACTAACTCCCCTTGACCTGTACATACAGCAGGAGGCGGCGCTAGCTGCCATCAGGCTAATGCATCTGGGCATATGGGGCAAAAACCATACCAGCCCACACGCTAATATCCTGGACCGGGCGATTGAGTACCAACCGCTCATCGCTGCCCCGTGTGATAGAACACCAAACCAACCCATGTTCAACAAAAACTATATTATACAAACAGTTCAGGAGGAAAGGGATCAGTCAGGAGCCCATGAAGTGCGCATCTACACAGACGGCTCAAAAACACAAAACGGTTCAGGTGCTGGCGTACACTCCCTTGACCTCAACATTAACCTTCACATACCACTAGGCACACACAGTTCGATATTTCAATGTGAATGTGTTGCCTTAACACAAGCCGCAACAGCAGTAAAGCGCTTAGGCATCCGGAACTACGGCATTAAATTCCTATCCGACAGCCTATCTGTGATCAAAGCTTTAGAAAACAAACAAACTAACAATAAACTAATTTTTGAGTGCCATTTAGCTCTGGAGAGTTTATCGACGTTTAATCGCATTACCCTCCAGTGGATCAAAGGGCATAGTGGATCCTTAGGCAATGATGCCGCTGATGAACTTGCAAAGAGAGGCTCTGATATGGAAGTGCTAGGCCCGTACCCACTTCTCCCTCTGCCTTTCTCACAATTTCGTGCGTGGATTCGTCAAAGATCGACCGAACTCCATAACAACAGATGGTCACGGGCAACAGACTGTAGACAGTCCAAATTGGCTTTACCAATTGTAGACCCGCGGTTAACCAAAAAACTTCTCAACCTGAGTAGAAATAACCTCAGAATAATTATAGGAACAATTACGGGCCATAACCCCCTTAACAAACATCTTTTTAACATAGGCGCCACAGATAGCCCCCTTTGCAGGGGCTGCCTTGACGCCGAGGAATCAGCCGCCCACGTCATCCTGGAGTGCGAGGCTGTGGCTTCTCAACGGGAAGAAATCCTCGGAACAGTGAGGTCGCTCCGCGAAGCCTGTGAAGCCCCCAGGAGGCTTCTGTGCTTTTGGGCGGAGCTAGGCTGGCTGTGTTAGCCAGTATCCCCACGCACAACGGACCAAATGAGAGTCTAAGTGCGGAAAAGGGAGTCCCCATCATCATCATCATCATCATCATGTGTAGACTACTTCTCGGCCCGCCTACTTCTTTGCATTGATTTGCGATACACTTCTCGTTTCCTTCTTCGGTGCAGGTGCGGATGTCGTATTTGTGAAGGCGTATTTCATAGCTCGATCAGCCTCCCGAATCAGAAACCTGGACAACAGTGTTACTTCCGGTTCACGCGACGATTCCACTGCTTCAGAAGCGTAATCGCACCATCTTGACTTTATGTGCGGGCTCAATTTCTCTACCACTTCACGAACTAGCATCGGGTTCCATATATATCCGCGGTTATCCATGTTAGATAACACACACACTATATTTTGTAACTTCACTGCGAACGTATTCAAATCACTGGCCGCGCTCGTGAGTCGAGGTAGCTTCTTTAAGTCTTCCATTGCTCGACCCATGAGTATTTCCGGCCTGCCATAGTACTGCTCTAGTGTTTTCACAATCACTTGTGGGTCTGAGGCGGTGTACAGGAGCGCTGATACTGCTTCTCTTGCTTCGCCCTTAATGCAGTTTCGCAGTCTTGCCAAATTCTCGATCGCGGTGAATTTGTATGCATTTGATGAATCGGTGTACGCCGCCTTGAATGGCAGCCATTCAGTGGCTGCTCCCGTAAACGTAGGCAGCTCAGTCACTTGTCTTGGTGGTGGACGTACGCGCATCATCTTGTCCAATGTGTCGGCCAACTGTTCAATTCCTCTTCCAACTCGGCGTTCCCCTCTGTTGGGTGACCGCGACGCCGATCGTTGTCTTCTTCGGATGGCTCTGGCAGGCGTGAAGGCATCAACACACGTGGCGGGTTCGACGTAAGCGGCAGTGGCGGCGGGGTGCGGAGGCTCTTCCTGAGGCTGATCTTCGACTTAGGCTTCGGTCAATACTTTGAAGCCACTCGTCCACCCTGTCATCACTCCTCTGCACGGAGCCCTCTTCACGGGCCTCGGGGGGGGATCGATCCCAGCCGCAGGCGCACTGTAGGGAGGAGTGCAGAAACGCGGACGCGTTGGTCGACGGCGACCTAGGCGGATCTAGTATCAGTAGGACGTCGGCTATTGTAGCCTGATTCCGATTCACTTTCTTTTGCTGCAACACTTCTAGTCTTCATATTTGATATTGACGATAATCTTGATTGATGAAACTTCAATTGGCGATGTTCAATCTGCAATCGGGCTTCGTAGGACCAGCTGTCGAGGTGGACTGTATACTTGAATAAAACTTCAGACTTCTTGTTTCTTGTTTATTTCCCAGGATAGTGAGCTGCTTGACTGTTGAGTGACGACTGATGACTGATTGATGACTGATGTGAATGTGATGAGATTTGTAAGTGGTAGCTGGATTCGAATTGACAGTCCAACAGAACACCTCTATTGGTCTTCTATGAGTTCGGAATTTTTATAAGTAAAATTTCTTGAGGCGCACTTTGCGCTACAGTGAACGAAACTGTACCGTCACGCTCGGGTCGGTGACGTTGAATCGCGTAAACTCGGCTCCAGTCGTAAGTTTTCACTTCTACCGTGTGGTCATAAGCTCACACGCTCATTTTCTCATCACTAGTTTGTGGCATTTCGAGAATCGTTTAAAAACTATTTTGTCTTAAAATCCAAAGTTCCGAAAAAATAAATAAAACAGGTCCTACACTAGTCTGTCAAATAAACCCTTAAAAACTAAAGTCACCCGGTTGACTGAACTTACAAGCTTAAAATTATTTTAAATTAATTAATTGTTTATTGTCGTATTAGTGTAAGTTAAACAATAAACAAAGGATTAAACAACAATTAATTATAGCATGTGGGGAGAGAAGTTTCAGGATTTACAGTTAAAGCGAGAAACACACAAACCGTAATTTATTTACTTTAATACGTCACTGGGTAATACAAGTAACACCATCTGTAGCGAGAGGGTGATATGTAAATATTATAATTTGGGAAGATAAATGCTGTCTAATATTCAGATTAATATGAGTTACATTAAACGCTTATTATTTATTTATCCTATATCCTTCTGGAATTACACCAACAAAGCAAAAAATTACTTCATGTGCTGCTTTCCATCCATCTTGTGCGCGGTGGACATCGAAAGGCCGGCGATGGACCACGCACGCTCACGCAGCGTCAAGACACTTCTACATAGTTCTATAACTCCATCCATATTGCGCACATTCTTTGCGATTTATTTGAGAATAGACCTACTTTAGGTACCCGAGCCACCTAAGCCGGCGCGTCAAGACCGCTAATTTCGTAGTCATCGGCAAGGAACTTTACGGCTCAAAATACGTCATCAAGTGAACCCCTCAAAAGGACCCGTATCGCTCCCTGAATACTTAAAGAACTGTGAACTTGGTGTTATTATTTTCCAACCCCTTTCATATAAGTAAGTACCCCGGAACACGAAGACATCAGTACGAAGCCGCGGTCGGGATTCTTGAAGATACCTGGTACTTATAGGTGTAGGACGTCAGCGCCGCTGTGGATTGGGAGACGCCCGACCTCATACTGGGATAGCTCTGGTTGGGTATACAACCTCCCTCACCCTGGAGCCCAGCGATCACGCCCGTCCGGCACAATAGGCTCGCCCCCTATTATGTGAGACTGGTGAAATGTGGGTATACCAAGGTACAACTACCTCTGCGTAATCCTTCGGGGATTACAGGCGTGATGTTATAAGTTGTGTTAAAGAAATGTCGAACTGTAATAATGTAGACATTCGTAGCCTACACATTTTAAAAATTCGTCTAAAAAGTATGGTTAGAGTTAGCTACCAACTGAAGAAAAAACTAAGCAAAGTAAAGTTATAAATTTTATTAACACATCTGCAAAACATTCTCCTAAACAACGCTGTGCTTGCGGCAAGCTTATCGAACGTGAAACATCGTTATAAGTTATAATTAATAAAATAACAACTGCTCCAACATGTGACGCCGCGCGCCGAGGCGAGCGCTCGCGTCGCTCTGGGGTAAGCAGACTTCCACATCTGCAATTAGCGCAATCAAGTTATAACTTGAATGTTGTGATACTTCCAAGCACAACCAACTTATTATTTGAATGTTGTGATGAAAATGCGGTTTGAATGTTTTATGTTTGAGCATATTTTGTGTCCAGCTACTTATATTGTTTAGACCAAATAGTAAGCGTGGTTGCGGAATTTTCCAATTTCTGCGGCGGTCAAAAATTTAATGAGATCAGAGGAAGTTCGTATTGCGACTCTTTTGATGTTATTTTTCATTAATGTACGTTCTTTGTTAGCGATTATTCTAAACATTTACAAATTACGCTGAGTTTTTCTGGAAATAAGACATCATGGGCAAACCTGGATTTAAGTTCTGATATTACATTTTTAGCCTTATTTTCTCTCAATGTGATCGCCGTTACTGTTTTTATCATACTTTTAAACATACCGGCAAAAATAAAATGACAACATTCTTTTTCATATGTGAATAATTTAGTCAAATGTATGTGAAATTTAACCAACGAAAGCAGAGAACAATGTACTAAATTATACTAAAAATTCCTCGCAAAAATCCGTGTCCCTATCTTCAAATTAGTGACACATTTTCATAAAAGAAATCCAAATCTACGTTAAATAACTTAGCCCAGACTGGCTAGAAACGCACTTATATTTTAAAATTCTAAATAAAACCTCAAAGGGTTCTAATTGAACCAGTTTCGTTCCGAAACGCGTTAATCTGCGACCAGCCATGTAATCACAGGCCTTTTAATCTCTCAGCACTTTGGCACACTGATTGCGATGGAATTACTAAGCTATATTACTGGGTAGGTCTAGATTTTGTTGAGGATCTTTGTTAATTAGTAAATAGAGAAACTATTTGAGACTGATTAACGTTGTACGGAGTCCTATTGAAATAAATGGGCAACTACCGACCCTGGATCTTAAAAGGCTTTAATTTGATAAATGATATTCGGAAAGTTTGTTACAGCTCGTGGCTAAAGAGTGGCTGGTGGCTAAATAGGGGCTAGTTGCTAGATAATAACAGCCGCGAGGATCGATCTTGATGGTTAAGCAACGCTTGCCGAGGTCGGTCCGGGGATGGATGACCACTCTTCTTTGACGGTCGTTATGGGTAGTCAAAAGCCCGAAAGTCTGACTACCAGTCTTGCCAAGGGGTATCGTGTTACCCAGTAATCTGGTTGTAGAGGTCAGATAGGCAGACGTTCCATGTAAATTACTAATATTCAGCTGCATCCGGTTTGTCTGGAAGCCGAAAAGGCTAGACAGATGATGGTTATAAAAGAAACAATTTATAAAGACTGCAGATATTAATTGAAAGCTTGACGATTTTGGTGTTTCTTCTGTGAAATCCCCGGAGAAGAAGCAATGAAACACTCCCAGAAGTCTACAGCCAAATCACATGACTAGCTGAGTTGTGATTGGTGGCACGTAATCACAATAGCTATAATGAAATTGTTTGACATGGAGTTTGTCGTGGAACATACCTCTTCACGTCACTTCAGGGACATCAGGCCCTTGTGAAGAATACGGTGCGAGAAGGAGGATACATCTTGGATGCTTCCCGCATTCTTAGTAATTTTGTGTTATATTTTTCTGCCTTTTCCGAACTATTTTGGGGTCAGCTTCCATTCTAACCCGATGCAGCTCAATGCGTTATATTTTAATATCTCTTAAATCGCTGTTACCAGTCACAGGACTGGTGCCTCTAAACCTTTAATATCAGCGATAAAACCGTCACCGTTCTTAACGTCGTTACTTTTTATTAGTTACACTTTAACGCTTACTTTTACTGTTCAATGTAAAGTAATACTGATTATTTGAAGGCTTTTATAGCCTGCTTCGACGGTGGTTCAGTTTTACGGGTCTTCGACAATCTTTGTCGGTGTAAAATGTTATTGAATCATGGCTGTGGAAGACATTAGCTGCTAGTAAAGTAATAAATAGAAGGAGCTGAAGTCACGGGATATTCAGGGACCCTGTATCCAATTTATTTACTCATGGGTTATAAAAAAGAACAATTATTTCATAAAAACAGTGCAATACCAACGTACAAGGTCAAACGGGTATAGAACATTAGATTTTTTTAAATAACCGGCGATAGTTTTCTGAGGGGCAATTCTCGTACTTAAAAAACGTTCAAATTCAAGTCGCAATCTCATCTCAGCGACAATCAATGTCAAAAACTTGTCAAAAATTAATGGAAATTGATTGTATTTTTGACAGATTGAGACAGATCAGAGGGGCAATTCCCGTATTTTTAAGACCGTTCGCATTCTAATTTCAGTCTCAATCTGTCCCTTTTTTTATGAAGGTGGGAAATCATCAAATACACCGTGTTTAAATCTTAATTGCTAAAGACCAAAATGTATATAGAATCATAAAATTCTGAAGATGAATGTCCCACCAAAATAAAATACTTCTCGCTACTACCACTGTTAGCCCATACAATCCCACTGCTGGACAAATCCTCTTCTAATTGGTTGGAAAATTGGAACAAGATTGCAGTTTGCTCAGTCATCTTCAGACAATCCTGAGGGAGCCAGTCTAGAATGAAAATTACCTACAAGCTGCGATGTCTCTAGGGTCATCGTCTAATATAAATTGGAATTGTAGTCAGGATTTCAAGTCATATCGCTATCTAGATAGCGTCTTCAAGTAAGACAGATAGTAAATTTGTTGCTTATAATGTTAAATTGTCTTTACATGCCAATCTCATTGTAAATATGCACAATGTGTTTTGAGACTGTACTTTACTTCAATTTTTCAAGCATTTTTCAAGCTTTATTTCAATTTTTCAGGCATCGCAAAATACAAGACTCAGCCCATTATCGTCCTCCGGTTTCCAGAGGGGAGTGAGTGGCGGCATCTACAACGCCACAACCGAACTACGTGTCATACAGATGTCACGCAAAATACTGCATCGCGCAAGCTAAGTTTACCGCTCAACTAGCATATTATATACAACGCCTCGACAGCAATCGTCGGGCAGTGGCCTACCAGATACGACACACGTCTGGCCGGAGGATCCTCCCTTTTCTATGGAGGTATGAGTGAACTTTACACCCTGTCCCTCGTACCTCTATAAACTTAAAGCTTCAGCAAAACATTGGGGAAAAAAATCTGTTGTTATAGAATCGTATTGGGGTTAACTTAAGTAAGGCTAAGTTTATAAGAGGTTGAAGGGTTGACCCGCAATCGGCCAGCCCTATCACTATGCATGGCAAGCTAAGCTTTTGGGAGAAGGGAGATAAATACCTAGGTGTGATCCTTGACCACCACCTTACCTTCATTCTGCACATATAGACGGCTCGTTTGCGCGCCTCTTTTTGGTCTCGGTAGGCTTCACTTTATATTAACCGCGCGCAGCAAATTGTCACTCAAGTGTAAATTGCGTATCTACACCGCGGGCATTCGTCCCATTTTGACCTATGCCTGCATCGTATTTGCAGACGCTAAGCCACGCTATCTTCATAAGGTGCAGATCCTCCAGTACCGTTTCCTCAGAAAGGTTACGAGAGCCCCTTTCTATGTCCGTAATGTGCATCTTCACCTAGATCTAAGAATGCCCACCATCCAGCAGTTCATGAAACGCCTTTCCCTGTGTTTCCCTAATTCCTTGATTAAAGCGGCCGCCCGCTACACTCCCACCCGCATAAGTAGGATCCGCCACCCGAAGCATACCTCAACTATCTCCGACGACGCTACTACCCTCCTCCAGGAGAGTAGTAAGGCCATTAGTACTCTCAGTAAACACGAAAACAGACCGTCATACTTCCGTCCTCACTGCTGAGGCCGGACGCCCAATCCACGTCCGCCCCGACGACCCCTGCACGAGCCAGCCCACGCCGCACATACAGGTATTTGCTCGATCTACGCGGCCAAAATTATTTTAATGCTTAATTGGTATCTAAACAAGATAAATAAACAAAAAAAAACGTATTTTTCAAAAAAACAAATTTAGGAAATAATATACACACATCAAAAGTGTCTAGGGATCAAGCATTTTTATGCGGATTTCTTGAGATTAAGATGTGGCTTTGTAATAAATTTATGATTTTATAAATTTATATGGATCCTTTTTGGTGCATTTCATAATTTGAATCAGGAACTGTGAATCAAATTCGAGTAAAAGATGAAAATCAGCTGTCAATATTTTCCCTATAAAAACATACAACGCATTGAAGACATTATTAGTGCTACTGTTTCCCTACTACTGATTAAAACCAACGTTATTATGGAGCGGCGACGTCATTTAAGCAGGGAAGAATAGCTCAGAGCCGTGGGAATGATAGAAGCTGGTTCCCGGCAACGTACTGTGGCTTTAGCTCTGAATACAAGTCAGAGTGTTATCAGTCGACTTTGGACACGTTACCGAAGCACTGGTACCGTGGCTGAGCGCCATGGAGGACGGTATCGCTGCACCACACGGAGACAAGACCGATACATTCAAATCTTAACTCGAAGAGCTCCAACAATAACCGCCATGATGTTAGCCGTGAGGCTTCATCACTCTTCAGGGAACTTAATTAGCGACCAAACAGTCAGAAACCGCTTGCATGAAGTGAACCTTCATTCCCGAAGACCGCTACGGGTACCACCTATAGCAATGCACAATCGTAGGATTCGATATCAATGGGCTCTTGAACACAGAAATTGGGCAGAAGAACAATGGCGTTTCGTGTGCTTTTCTGATGAGTCTCGTTTTGGTATGAGACCGGATACAAGACGTATACGACACTGGAGAACCCCTGGACGCCAACAGCGATTAAAATCCTGCCAGGAAGTCCATCCTTATAGTGGTGGAACCATCATGGTATGGGCGGGTATTTGGATCGGCGGAAGAACTGAGTTGATTTGGATCAGAGGCAACCTCAACGCTCAAATTTATGCTGAGACGATTGTATCAGACGTCATCGTTCCTCTACAAGTGCAAATCGGTCCCTTATTTCAGTTAATGCATGATAATGCACGACCGCACACCGCAAGAGTTGTAAGACAGACTCTCGCCGCAGCTAACATCAATGTCCTGCCCTGGCCTGCTCAGTCGCTAGACTTGAACCCGATTGAGCATGCATGGGATATGCTACAGAGAAGAGCTCTGCCGAATATGGAGGGTATCCAGTCGCAAGAAGACCTTTTTTTGTTGTTGCAACGAACATGGGCGGCCATTCCACAGCGTGATTTGGATGAACTCATTTTGAGTATGCCAAACCGATGTTCTTGTGTTGTTAGTGTTCGCGGTAGAAACACGGATTATTAATTGTTTAAGTTACCCAATAAAATTTTAAAGAAAACTGTTATTTCAGTCTTTTTTTCGAACTTTTGTGTTAGTGGTTCAAATGTCAAAAATCCCTTTATTAGGAAAATGGCAAATTTCTTTATTAATGCAAAGGTGACTTGGTTTATCGTTACTGTGACAAACGAAAACACTTTATTTTATGAATCCTTAAAGAAAATTTTAATTAATATCAATCAGGAGAAAAGTTATTGCAAAAATATATGTTGATCCCTAGACACTTTTGATGTGTGTAGATCGCTATATTGGTACAAAGGAAAAAACATAATAATGCTAAGTTTCTTCGTCGCTCTTCGATGAAATTTCTGATAATACTCGTATGTTGGATTCCGCAGATACAAACATGGCCGAAGTCTGAGCCAAAAATATTTCTGCTTTCCTTTTTTTTACAGTTCGTATGCTACTGAGCAGAAGGCAGTAAAAATTCCTGATTACAATTTTTCCTGGAAAATTTCCTCGCAAAATTTTGGCGGTAAGATCTAAAATGTTTGTTGCGAGCCTCAGCTGCTTCCTCGGAAAGCTGTCCGATGGGTACTAATGCCTTTTCGATTATGACTGCGCCATGGACTACAATCTAGTGCATTGTTGGCGTCATAGGATGCCAATCATACAGGTTCTCATAATTCAGAGTAGTTTCTGAAGCATATCTTTCATTTTACGGGATCAATTTTAAACCCACTTGAAATGGCTACCAATATGATTTTTAGTCTATAAATTAGCTAAAAATTTATGCCAGTTATTTCAGCATCTAATCCGGGGTTCTCAAACAACCTTCTGCTGGTATTTACATCATTTGTATTCCCAAAATTGGATTTCGGCATATCTATTATTAGAGCTGTCTCAGTGCGAAACATTGTTTGTATCTCTTTTTTGGTTTGATCTTCTAGGTCTTTCACCACTTTCGATTTTCTTCCCTGTATTTTTTCACCTGAGGTTTGTAGGATACATTCGAATATCTGAATTCTTGCTTGTAACAACGATATGCCGAATTCAAGGGCTGCAAAATTCACTGCTCTTGTATAGTCCAATTTATTAAAATGTTTCGAGGTTGATCCACAGGTGTAGCGCCTACTTGTAGACTTTGTGCCTGTGGGTTTACTTGATTTAGTAAGATAAAATGCCTTTTTATATTTAGGTGCTCGTGTCGGAGTTCTAGTGATATCTTTTATGATGAATCTTTGTTATCAGATTTCCCCTGCTCCACTTTTGCAGCATGTATTATCTCCTTTTCAAAATTAGAACGAAGTTCTTCAGTATTCCGCCTTTTGCTCCTCTCACTTGCGTCTTCGAACGACTTGGATGGTCGACCTGGCTGTTTTTGTGAAGTATTAACAACAGGTATTTCAAAAGAACCTTCCAGCCAAACCCGTTGTATTTTATAAAATTATCTTCTTTATAATGAGCTTTGGTCCACCTTTGTTTGATTTCTGATTTGAAATAGGCAAAACCACGTTTCAAATGAACAATTTGGTCTTCATTGTAACCTTCACATGACAAAAGTTGATCTTTTAGATAGTTTAATTTGGCATTTAAATTAGGCAAATTTTCGTCCTTCATGAGGTCAAACAAGTATTGTCGGGTCACAATCCTTACTCGTAATGCACCCCCTGAACCTAAAACAAACATTGAGATTAGATTAAGATGTTAAAAGTCGCTAACAAATATTTTCAATTTTAGACGAAATTTCGCTGAATATCTTTAATCCCTCAAAACTGTATCAATCCGGACGTTTCCGGAGATGTTTTAATGGTATTTATAAGGAAAAGGATCAAATAATAACCTCTAATAAAAATTATAGCCCGGCCTACCCCGATACATAAACAAAAACAATTAAAGAAACAGTATAAAAATTAGTTTTTTTAATATAAAAAAAAAATTGTTTGATTAATGATCATAACTTTTTTTATGTAATTTATAATTCTCTTACCTTGTCCATCAGAATCCATCACTTTCAATTCGTAAGAAGGACTTGATAACATAAAAATTCACTTTGAAAGTGTAATGTTTAGAAAAGCGCCAAGATCATATGGGCCGTAAGATCAAAAGCAGTTTAAACTATGGACATCGGAATCTACGATAAAATATAATCTATGGTTTAATCTACTGTCTTAAGATCTAATGGAAAATAATTATGAACAGATTAGCTAAACTTCGATTAGTCTTTTACACATGGCAACATACTCTACTTTATTCGAACTTCGGTCATCCGTTCTTTCAAGTTCCATTTGCAGACAGCGCTTTGTTCCTGAAATTAGTAGGTATGTTAGTAATATTTATGGCAAGTTGTTTTTAAATGTTTTTTTAAAGAAAAATTTAAAAAAATAGTTATGTACATAAAATAATAAAGGTTTTATATGAAGGATCATCAGGATGGTTCGAGCTACGATCAGCCATCAGGCGGGTTTATGTGGGTATCGTGCAAATAAATAACAATTACTTTGACACTTAACAATCACTTTATATTTTAATAATAATCAACTACTATTATGGCCTTTGCCTTGCAGCGACACAATAACAGACTGGTATGATGATGATGGTTCAACAAAACGTAGGACAGTTCCGAAGCGTCTTCGCTGCTCGATTACCAGGATCAGAATGCCCAACCTGGCACGTTCTCCTCGACCTCTTAACCGAGCGGAAACGCCCCGACTCTGTCAAAGCGCGACAACTCGAGTCTTGATAGTTGCCGCCCTGTTTCGTTGTAAACATCAATTGCCGGATGCGACATAATTATAATAATAGGTATCAGTAGGATGTATCTCTAGAAAAACTATTTAGGGTTTATTTAATGTCATTTCTACCTATTTGATAATTTAAATAAAATTTACCTTGCAGTAGGATGACATATTTCGCTTCCGATTTCGCTTGAAATAGCTCTTGCTGAAGCTTTGGAGACACGAAAACGACGTATTAATTCTATATTATCCCATTGATTCCAATGATTGTATCTTGATCTAACGATATACGGTCTACTATAATAACAATTTTTATCGTTCAACTCGTGTATTATTTCGATATCTGAATCCGAATCTCTGTTATAATTTTCCATTTTAATCACCACAAAACAAAGCTTCAATGAGCTGCACGGTTACTGACAATTGCGTGCACTGACTGGACAGGTCCACTCAATCTGTGTGATTCTTTCCTCAAAAGACCATTTCAGACACCGATCTACATAGCCTTCACATGATCTGACCAAGATTTTGTCTGGACTTTAAAAGAGACTGTGCTCTGAGTTTGTTTCGGCCTTTCTTCTCAGAGTAGTCAGATAGGAAATGCCGACCTCTTTTAGTGTTTAAAATACGATTGACGTGTAAAGGTGTTTGTTCAAACCTACTTACATAAATAAAATCATTTATCATTTATCAATGGATAGATACCTACGTAGAAATGTTTGAAGCGGGCAAAATAGCTACAAACTTTTGTCAAATTACGCCGTCTGGTCAGTTTACGGTCAGTTTAATCCATACAAAGGAGTTTATCCGTCCCTTTGGGCTAGTTAAAACTAATCGATGGTTGAAACTGCCAATAATCAATCAACTACCATTGATCTTATGAAATAATTGATGCCCAGAGATTAAACTCTCTTCCGTGGTTTAAACTATGATTGATCTTACGGCCCTTATAATAAGTGAAATGTTCAAATTCCGACTGACGCTACAGGTGCGTGGTGTGCGGTAGCAGGTAGATAAAGCATGGGTATTGTTCCCGGGTTCGTACCTACTCTGTTCCTGGAACTCGTTTTTATGAATATTGTTGTTATTTTTGTTATGTACGGTATTATTGAAAGCATCACATAATATGTGCACTTGTGAGGGTATGTCTACATACTTATATAATAAACTAGTCTGCATTGATGTTTCATTGTCACGAACATAACAATTTTGATAACGGGACTTTTGGCCGCGTATCGTGCAGATACCTGTACGTGCGTCACTGAGCCTGTAGCTTTAAATTCGTCCTTAAATAATAATTCTGATCCAGCCTGTCCCGTGCTGCTCTGCCCTAGCGACGCCCTAAGCGGTGATCCGTATCCCACAGGGGGTGTCCTTAGCGTTTAGTCGCCTAGTTTACAGTGTCGTCACACGCGCGACACGCATACTACAAGTGTCACACGCGCGCCACATGATACACGTGCGACAGGCGTACTACAAGTGTCACAGACCAGAAGACTTAATCGACTTCTGGATGGGAGGTAGTCTGGTTGGATTAACCACCGACGGCCAATATTATTATCGAATCAATACTATTATAATTACTTGTACCTGCTTGTCCCAATTGAAAATAAAATGAGAACGAACGATGCTACACTTCGTAACGGAATTCCAATATAAATAAAAGTCCATGCTATTTATAATTAAATTTTATTTGGCACTGAATCAGTCGTTGTAAAATGAAACTTACGTTACACTGTTAAGACTCAAAATGGCACTTCGTTATTTTTAACATTAAAATGCATTGTGTAAGGGCACAGTTGCACGTATCACGTTTCTAGTAAATAGTTTTATATAAATACATTTTATTTGGACGTGAATGTAGGGAAAATAATGTTTAAGTTGAGGGCCAATGTAAACCAAAATGGTTAACCATTTTTATTATTAAACTAATATTTGGACCAGATAATCTGGTTTTTCAATAAATAATAAATGGTTCTGTAAAGGCTAATTTACAAAATTACATACCATGGACGTACTTTTCATTCTAATTTCTAGAGATTTCTATGGTTTAATTCCCAAAAATAAAAGTCAGATTTAGAATTCTTTGCCTCCATGATCTGACAGTCGCCCAAGTTAGTAAGTGGTTAATCAAAATACAATAAACATCTATACACTTAAGTAGGTACCTAAATAATTTCTATAGGAACTGGCCGGAATACTTTCCATATTTTTTTAATAAATTCAATTCTTCTTTTTCATCTTCATATTTTTGTATGCACTTGTTTCTGTGAAAAATAAACCTAGTTTTCTTTCTTTCTTTTCTATAAGACACATTTTCCGAATACTTTCAAATTGAGCTCCAATCAAAAACAGACCATAATCTGTAGGCACAAGGTTAGAATTCACTAAGGCACGGTCTCCTAATGGGGGTGTCTTCTCGGGGCTCGGTGGTGGAATGCAACTCCAGGTTGTACCGTCTGTTGTACCACAAGAGCAGTACAATGCAGACCAGGCATAGGATTATGAAGAACACCAGCATGAAGCAGAGGTACAGCTGGAAAGAGAGAAAATACGTAAATAGTTGCATTAAAACATGGCGCAAAGAAAAACACAAAAAAGAACAAGCTCAGCATAATGCTGTGATATTATGCGAGACAGAGTCACAGTACGCACATACATACAATACAAGTTCTAAATCTTTATATAAATATAATATTTAATTAACATTACAAGATGTTGGTTTTTCATGATGTACAAGATGCATCGTGATTTTATGTGATTTTCGTCTCGAGAATATCTACACAATCAGCCTATAATGTTCCCACTGCTGGGACACAGCCTACCTCTCTGTGAGAGGGGGTGGGCCATAATCCACCGCGCGGGCCCAGTGCGGGTTGGTGGATGTCACATGTCTTCGAATTTGTTAGTTCTAGGACATTTCCGGTTTCCTTACGATGTTTTTCCTTCACCGTTTTGAGAGCAGTGGTGATGAAATTAAATACCTACACAAAGTAAGGTAGGCCTGGGTTTGAACTCACGACCTACAACTCGTAAGTCGGGGCCGATACCACTGCCCAGAAGATGCTTTGAATATCTGAGGGCTACACAAAGTGACGTTCTGTGAGCGTTATTAATGACGGAAAAGGCAAAAATGTATGGGACTGACATAAGCTATCGAAAAGCTACATTCTTCGTCATGACTCAAACTCAAAGCATTTATTTCAAATAAACCAATTACAGGCACTTTTCAATTGTCAAGGGGTCGGTCAGTCAGAAAGATGAAGCTAGTTACCCATTCCAAAGCGGTAGGTACCTATGGAGAAGAACGGGCAAGAAACTCCATGGACACTCTTTTAAATCAAAATATTGTTACAAAAAAGTGGTTACATCATTCATGTTGTAATTATACACGTGAGAACGACGTAGAAAGACGTGCAAAAGATTAAAACAATTATGGAATTAAAAAAAGCCGTGGCAGCTAAGAAATGACCAGTGCCTACTGACGGCGCCTGCGTTTAAATACGACTACTATCCTATATATGCGTAGCAACAAGTTTCGCAAAAACGGAAGAATCTGTAGTGAGGATGAACCTGAGCAGAAGCCGTTTCAATGTAATTGTGAAACTAAGTCTTTCAACACTTTAAATTAATTTTAATTATATCAACATTGCGTAGATTCTTCATATAACGTTCATGATAAAATTAATCTAGCATCAATTATGGCATATTAAAAAGGAAACTCCGACAATTATTCACCTCTTGGTAGAAAACATTATTCAATATCGACGCATACGCTTCAGCGCACATTGTAAACTACGTTAACTGAAACAACAAACACGGGATACACTGTTTTCTTTTAATTACCGGATATCTATCGCCGATGTATCAAAACTTAACGACATAGATCTATACTAATAATAGTAATATTATAAAGAGATAAAATTTGTTTGTTTGTTTGTATGTAAGGGGTAATCTCTGGACCTACCATTCAGATTTGAAATGATGCGTTGCGACGGGGTGGGACGGGGTACAATAAATTTCCTGTGGAAGAAGTCGCGGGCACAATCCAGTTTGACATAAACAAAGAACTGCGCTTCAAAATTCATAAAAACACTGGGTAGGTACTATATGTTTGTAGTCCATTATACCAGTCTGTCCGAATCTACCAAGGAATAAAAATATTCCCTTTTCTATCTCCTTACAGGGACAAAGTTTAAAAAATGTTAGAGCTTAGAACTGAAAACTTCCTACGTTTAGACAAGGCAAGAAAGTAAGTTCTGAACAATTCATCAAAACAGAAGTTCTGCATGTGCAGTACTTTTGTCTAGTTTTTTTGTTAGCGACTAAGAGCCCGTTCACACGTACCACAACCACACCAAACAGCAGCAACAAAATGTGGGCAATTAGTGGTTATGTGTGAATAGTGTCGTTTCAAGTTTTTGCAGTAACGTTGTCGCTAGTATTTAGTTGCGATGTGGTTACGTTAAATGATAATGATGATTTTGTTTCTGTAATTAGGTTTGTAAAAACAGTATACACTATACTATCGAACTAAACTCTGAGAAGAAAGACCGAAACCAACTCAGAGGTCACAGTCTCTTTTAAAGTCCAGACATAAACTTGGTCAGGTCATGTGAATATTGGTGTCTGAAATGGTTTTCTGAGGAAAAACCGCACAGATTGAGTAGACCTGTCCAGTCAGTGCACGCATGTGTCAGTAATTGTGCAGCTCAACTCAAAACTTGAGGAGCTCAACGATTCGACGAACAATACCAAAGAAAGGACATTTGGATAGGCCGCATAAGCTACTTACACTACCAGACCATGATTAAAAACTGAAACAATGACCCACATTGTCCTCACATTCACAATAATTAAAATAATAATGGAATATATTATATATATATATATAAAATATATTATGGACGAAGTTATGATGACGAACAATTACCGGAGATTTATTGTGAAAGACGGCACGGTTGACATCTGTCGGGCATGCCACCGGCCGGGAGAATCAATCAGGCATATCATCTCCGGGTGTTCTCGTCTAGCTAACGGAGAGTACTTGCATAGACACAACCTTGTAGCCAGGATAATCCATCAGCAGCTTGCTCTGAAATACAACCTTGTGGAATCGGAGGTACCGTACTACAGGTATGTGCCCGACCCAGTTCTCGAAAATGGTAATATCACATTGTACTGGGATCGATCCATCATCACTGACAGGACTATTGTTGCCAATAAGCCTGATATAGTGGTGGTGGATCGATTGGAGCGACGCGCAATGATTGTTGACATAACCATCCCGCATGATGAGAACCTCGTGAAAGCCGAGAAAGATAAACAAATCAAGTATCTTGACTTGGCTCACGAGGTTGTCGACATTTGGGATGTGGGCTCAGCGGTCATTGTGCCGATAGTCGTGACAGCCAATGGGCTAATACCCAAG
Organism: Brachylomia viminalis; assembly: GCA_937001585.2. Classification (NCBI taxonomy): domain Eukaryota; kingdom Metazoa; phylum Arthropoda; class Insecta; order Lepidoptera; family Noctuidae; genus Brachylomia; species Brachylomia viminalis. The sequence continues at coordinate 2,225,130 of OW443298.2, forward strand.
AGCCTCGACCAACACCTAAGGAGGCTCTCGTTAGGCAGCTGGATCAAGGGCTTGATTCAGAAAGCGGTACTTCTGGACACGGCCCGCATTGTTAGGAAGTTTCTCTCTCTGGAGCCCTGACCGCCGGTAGCTTGGACCCTGTTCCCGATACCGGTGGGCTACTATTTTTTATATTTTTAAATGTTTTTGGTATCTTTTTATTTATAAAAATATTTAAAAATGTAATTTATATGTATGTTAATGAAATAAAGAAAATAATAATATTATACTACATAAAGTAAGTATTCATGCCATTGTGTATATAAAAATTGTCAAATGTCAAAATGTATGTAAAAAAAAACAACAAATTCAGTATGCAAAAATTGGAGCAACTTAATCCCAAGCCTTTTTGTCCTCAATATAATTCTTAACAGTATAAAAGGCTTTCTAGCACAACTAACGTTTAATGAATGATTTGAATTGATTAAAGCTTAGATATTGAACGTGGCTTCGAAGTTTATTATAAAAGCGTATACATTAACATCTAAATGAGCTACCTGTTTTCTTGAGCCTTGTCACAGCAAAATAGGTACAACAAATTTGTGTTTGTTCCTAGTATTGATGTTATGGATATCACAGTTTTTAAACAGTTTTATGGGCATATTAGAGATTTTCAAAAAAATACTGAAAAGGCACAGTCATTACACTAATCTCCTTAAATTTTTCTCTGAGAGTGTGTCTTGGACTTCATTTATAAATTGATCGAACAGCTCTTTTCTGCAAAACAAAGATAGTTTGAATATCGGCGATATTTCCCCATAACAGAATACCGTACAACATTACACTATGGAAATAGCTAAAGTAAACTAAACGGGCTGCCTCTATGTCAGTTAAATTAGGAATTTTTCTAACAGCGTATGCTGCGGAGTTAAGCTTTTTGACAACGTATCTATGTGTGTGCCTCACTGAAGCTTAGCATCCAAAGTTAAGCCCATGAATTTTGTGCTATCTGCAGGGTTCAATTCTTTGCCCTTTATCAATACATTAGTTGTCACCTGTCTAACGTGAGGTAGCGTTAACCTAATGCATTTGTTTTTTTTTTCATTAAGAAGTAAATTGTTAACATTGAACTTGTGAACTACTTTGAGATCGCGTTATTAACATCGTCAGTAACCAGGTGCTGAGGTTTAAGTTTAAACAAACGTGAAGTGTCATCCGCAAACAATACTATAATCATAATTATCCTTTATGAGGTAAGGCAAGTCATTATTATAAATAAGAAACAAACAACGACCAAGAATTGTGCCCCGTGAGACTCTCATTGTTACTATAGATCCGTAAAATGTTTATCCAATAACATCAACGCTCTGAATCCTCTTACTCAAGTATGAAGTAAGAAGAACCAGAGCGGAGTCCCGGATCCCGTAGTGGCGATGTTTCCTGATTAGCGTTTCACGAAGAACGCAATCGAACACCTTGGACAAATGACAATAGATGCCTAAGGCATCTCATTTATCTTCCCATGCAATATAAATATTATGTTCTAAGAGTTCAACACACATCGGTAGTTGAACGACCCCTTGTAAAACCGATATGTTTACTATGTAATAATTTATGTTTATTTAAAAAAAAATCGCAATTGGGCTAAAAAAAAATTTAATGGTATCTCTCTAAGTAGTAAGTAATACGTTCAAAATGAAATCACATTTTAAAATTCTGGGAGAATGCTCAGGATGCAGTTGGCATTTTCTGTGACCTCTCAAAAGTGTTTGACTGCGTTGACCACAAAACACTGATCTGTAAATTACACCTTTAGGAAATCCGTGGAGAAGCTGCTGATCTGGTTCTATCCAATCTATCAAACATGAAGCAAACAGTAAACCTTAACGGGGCGACATTCTAGGGGTCCTCAGTTAAGATGGGCGTGCCTCAAGGTTCAATTTGTGTTTGTGTGTGTGTATGTTTGTATGCATGCATGTATGTGCGTATTTTTATGAGTGTGGATGTGTTAGGTTATGTAGGTTAAAATGGATTCTGTGTGACCATAGTTTTGTTGAAGTAGCCACTTTGTAAGTTTGTGTTTAATTTCCCATTTTGTCAAATCAAGTAGGATTAGGAATTTATGAATTTTTCTGTAAATGAGAGAGCTCAGACTAAAATACTGATGTTTGGCAAGGGCTGTTCTACGGGGAGTACTTGGCGGGACAAAGGTGCGCTTTTTCGGGTTGGAAGGGATGGATGAATGTTTTTTAAGGAGTGAGTATAGCACAAAGAGTTGACGTACCGTGAGAACTTTACAGTCGGAATACAGTTGAGTTGTTGGGTATGTGTAGGGTTTTCTGGTCATAACTTTATGTATAGCTTTCTGTACTCTCTCTAGTTTGAGAAGGAATGTTTTACTCGGACCTCCCCACGCCGTAATGTAATATCCTAGTACCGATTGACACAATCCAAAGTTCACCATTTTAACAGTGTGTTATGTAAGAGACGGAGGGTTCTGGTGGTGATAGCATCAATTTGTTTATCCCATTTTAGTTCACTGTCTATTTGTACACCTAGTTAATTAACGCTGAGAGTTCTGTTAAGATTAGGACAAAACACGACGTGGGCAAAGTAGAAAGGACTTGACATGAGTGAGCACTAATCAAGAAAGAGTCTAAAGGTAAGTTATTATGTCTTCAAGCAAACGGAATGTAGCTGGATTTTAGTAAATTGAGTGTAAGTATTTTTGAGTTTAGCCATGTCATTATTGTACTTAATGCAGACTCTGTTGCAGTTTTAACTTTATCCCATGTAGGTCCATGTCCTATTAGCGCCGTGTCGTCAGCGTAAGTAAAAATTTTACATTGTGGAGTTAAAGGTTCCACAATGTAAAATTTTTGCATAGGTTATTTATGTAAATTTGGAACAAACTAGGCCCCAAAATGCTACCCTGCGGGACGCCGAAGGGGAAAAGTTCTTCGTCACTGAGGTAGGTATTGATTTTAACACGTTGAGTGCGGTTACTCAAGTAGTCTTTAGCACACACGACACGACACGTTTGGTGTAGTGGCTACAGTGGCTAAGTGTAGTCAGCGAAACCAAATGGTCCTGGGTTCGAATCCCGGTAGGGGCAAATGTTTGTATGAATATTTGTACCCGAGTCATGGATGTATATTTATAATATGTATGTATTTACGAAAAAAAAATGTATGTATGTATCAACCATCTGGTATCCATAACACAAGCCTTAAGTGTTAAGTGCTTAACTTGGAACTAGATGGTGCTGTGTGCAATGTCAGACGATATTCATTTCTAGGGCAATTCCTCGCACACCAAGCAATTTCAACTTAGAGATCAGTAGGGGAACAGAAACACTGTCAAAGGCCTTGGACAGGTCCAGAAATATGCCAAGGCATTTAGTTTTGCTATTACTAGTACTGCGTATTTTGTTGATATTCCCTTTCGGAAACCGTACTGAATCTCGGCGATTATTTTATACCTATCCAAACAATCTTTCAGGCGGTTGTTGAGTATCCTTTCGCGAATTTTAAAAAGTACCGGTAGTACCAAAATGGGTCTGTAATTATTGACACAATTTCTGTCTCCTCATGAATAGGATGAGCTATAGCTTTTTAAAGCTTCAGGAAAGACATCCTTTTGCAAACAGCAATTAAAAAGGTAAGCTATGTAAGGGACTAACACATTTTGTCAGTTCTTTAACAGTAGGGGTGATATTCCATCCCAGCCCACAGCACTGTCATTATTTAATTGAAGTATAAGTGACTCTACTTCGGCTTCATCTTCATCTAGCAAAGCCAATGAATTGACAGTTGAGTTGGGTGAACGTTGTTCTGGGAGCAGGAGGGATTGTGCACCAGATTTGATATTTGCCGCCAGGTTTTTGCCAACGTTAGCAAAGAAATGGCATACCATGTTAACGGAAGAATAAGGATCATCGCAAAAACTTAGTAGCGGTACCTAGTAGTAAACTTATAGTTCGAGGTTAAGATGTATTTGTAATATTCTTAATGGTTTTCCATAACTCTCTAGGATTATTTCTCGTTATCTCCAGTTCACTTTTTTTGTAGGAGATTTTTAACTTTCGAAGTAAGGAATTACAAACGTTTTATCGGTTGCTTTTTTGGACTTAATGTGAAGTCTATCACGGTTCTTCATACATCTTAGAAGACCTGGAGTTATCCACGGTTTTATAGTTCGTTTGCATCTAGGGATTTTGATTTGTACTGAGTTATTAGATAGATGTTATTATAGTGAATAATTTATTCATGGACAGATTTGGACCGGTGGTTCAAAAATATCCGAAAAGTTCGTGTTTAGTAGATTCTGCACAATAGCGTCATGATTTATACGGGTGGCAGTGTGGCGTAGCTTTCGCACAAGTTTGGGATCAGCAATAGATAAGAGAGTGGGCCTGTGATCGGTAATGTGGGTGTCCAGCACAAGTGTGCTTACGAGTAAGTTGGTTTTTAGTAATGTGTGATCAAGGGACTTGTCTATTCGGGTAGGGAATAAGTGGGTAGGGAAAAGCCCGTGAGAGGCATTAAGCAATAAATAATCCAGGCTTCGCTGGTTTTTGTTATCTTGACATATATCTATGTTGAGATCCCCAACAAGAGCGATATTAGGAAACGAGGGTATTTTGTTGTAGAAGTTATCATAATTTTCTTTAGAATTGTACGATGGCGAGCGTTAGACTGCCACCATTGCCAGTTTATTGTCCAGTTGACATACCAGGCAATTTCCGCACTCAAAGTCCGGTTCCCACACTGTACCCTTGAGGCCCTCTTTTATATATAAAACATTTTGATTAGAATTTGATTTTGTACAGTATGAGTGAAAACCATCTAGTTTAGGTAAATTATTTGTTTTACTGATTATTATTAATAATCGGTCAATATTATGATGTCATGATTTATATCAGTTCGTCTCAATCGTATCTTAGTTTAGGAGTTAGAGAATCCCATAATTCTATGTAACTGCGTACAACCTCTAAAATAAGATTTAAATTAGTATCTACATTGATGGAAATAAATGTTTAAATGTTAAATATGGTTAGTGTAAATTTTTTTTTTCTTCAGATAGGCGCATCTCCTACGCATAGTTGGTCGAGGTCATTGTTTATATTAGTGATGTTAGCCATTTATATATGTAGTTATGGTTACACTGAGATATTGTTTGCCATAAGGAAACTGAAAGTTTATGAGATAGTTATGTGCTATTAAGTAGTAAGAAAATTGTAGGCCTAACTTTTATACTGTAGATTTGTAGACCATTTTCTATTTTGTTAAGTACCTGGTACTTGTTGACAGGCCTACACTGTCCTCTCATACCTATTTACACTGTAATTTGAAAACATTGTGTAGCCAATTACTTTTAAAAGAGTTACCGTGGAGTTTCTTGCCTGCTCTTCTCCATAGGAAACGACCAATTGGAACCGTGCCCCTAGCTTGTGAGGTTTCATAAGTACCAATAGTTGTATGTAGATTTATGTGAAATATAATAATTTGTTCCCGCTTCTACCCGCTCCGCTCCGCTACGCTAGCTCCGCTACCTCGTTGGCGCTGTTACAGGTGCCTAAGCCTACGAAAAGTTCAACAAAAATATAAGTTTTAATAAACCACAGTCCTTAAACAAACAACATATTATAAATGGACTTAACACTAATAAAAGTCTCCAACACAATGTTTTCATTTCATCACGAAATCTACGTATTATGGAAAGTTAACCCTTTCCTACCTACTTGAGTTAACAAAGTGGGTAAGAAAAACATTAACTTTAGGGAAACATAAATGTTTTTAAGCTCATGTGGAGCTTACAGGAACAGAAGGTTACGTAAATATATTTTATTTGCAAATGTTTTCGGTATCTATTCGAACTAACAATACATTAAAAAATTACTTATTACTAGCACTTAATATAAACGCCTATTTAAAATTAGATTACATACTGTATATTAAAATACTTAAGTTTTATGAAAAATATTTATTTAGTTTTTTGCAAATTAGGATGTGTTTTATGTTAATTTTTTGTTGTTTTGGGAGCTTGCTTCTTATGGTTTTGATTCTTCATCTGCCTACTCTTTTTCCAAATACGTTTGGGTTGGCTTCCAGTCTAACCTGATGCAGCTGAATACCAGTATTTTACATGCAGCGACTGCCTATCTGATCTCCACAACACAGTTACTGGGTTATACGATACCCCTTGGTAAGACTGGTTGTCAGACTTCTGGGCTTGTAACTACCCGTTACGACTGTCAAAGGTCTAATAATGAAAGCCGGGACCAGTGGCTTTTTTTTTTTTTTTTTGAGGATGGGAAGTCATCAAATGACTCCTCCCGCTCTGGGTGGAGCGGAAGGGAGTGTCAGACTCTTACTGACTAAAACCCACCCGTGTTCCTTCCTTGGCCCTTTATGTTCCGGGTCAGCGGTACCCCTTTTGGATGATCCCGCTTTCCGGGACCAGTGGCTTAAATGTGCTTTCCGAGGCATGGAGGGCTCTCGATATGTAAAGCACGGTCACCCACCCGCGGACTTCGTCAAGCGTAGCTTAGATCAAACCGTGCGGTTGTTGATATTTTCACAGCCCCTTAAATTTCTGTTTGTGGGTTATAAGTCAGTTTCTTAATTTGTAGACAACATACTGACTGGAACTAAACAAATTAGCTCTTATTAATGAGCATATTTAAACTTAAATAATTAGCCAAATTATTGTATTCATTTGTTATCAAAGAGATTTATGACTAAACAACAAACATGAAATGATGATATGATTCATCTGATTGCAGATGATATTTTCCAGTTATTTGGCACCGAAGGCCAGATGGCCGTCGCTTCACAGAACATGCACCATTTATCAATCACGGTCGCTACGTACTGGTCGGACATAATATGAGTCATCGACACGAGAAGGAGTAGATTTAGGACACATTTATATAACCTCACACCTGCCCATGGGACCAGGCAGAAACTATGGATGACTGATGGTCTGCTGCGCTGATTTATCGTGACACAAATAAGTTAAAAAGTCCATATATAAATCTAAATATGCGACGCCTGTTAAAATACATATTTTAGTAACTTACAAACCATGTAAACTATATCCAAAATTACTCCTACGTGCTTCATCCTTACATTTCATCGACGCATCCAAGCTAAACTTCCCTTACACCTCTATTCCAACAACACAACACAAAACTTGTCACCACATGTATAAAACACGACCAAATATAAAACAACCAACCGAGAGCACACATCAAATAAGCAATGACCTATTTCACTTCGCCGGGTAAACACTGACGTCATCCCATACAAAAACAACCAGGACGCATGCGTTAGCAAAAACAATTGAATTAAAACCGGATAACACAAAAACTAAAATTCGATTTTTGATTGAGAAATTTTGTGTAGGAATGGAAAATTCATGAGTATTTTTATGGGTTAAAAAATCTTACCCCAAAGTAGGCGAATATGGGATACAAATGTGACATGGTTTCCATATAACCACCGATGGAGTACTGAGCTATGGGGGACGGCAATCTGCCAAGTGTTTACGCAACTCACCCCTAGGAATTAACATCGATTGTATTTTTTCTCCACAAACTTTTATATTTGCGCAACTCTATCAAAGCAGGAGGAAAGTTACGTGATTGTGATTGGGGTTAAGCGACGGAAAATTAGGTCAAAAACTGGATGGGTTGTCAGAGACATTGTTTACATTATGTCGATGTCTAGAGACGCCTCTATTATGATTGATTTCCTTTATCTTATGGAGATAATATTCGGAATTCTTTTGTTTTACGTAATACGCTGATGTTATTAAGATTATGCTGTTTACTTACCTAATTAAGAGACAATAGATAGATATTCTTTTTACGTACCTTCGTCGTCGTGACCCAGATACTAACGGACTAGTCTCTGAGACACAATGGTGCGGGTAAGTCCACGTTTTAGCAAAGTGAGTTTATATATGTCTTCAAGACCCTTAGACGGGTGGCTGAGGATAAGGTGAAGAGATCAGTGTATTTTGCCCTCGTTCAATCTTTGTTGACTTACTGCATCACCTCCTGGGGTGGTGCCCCAAAATACACTATTCTTGAATTGGAAAGAGCGCAGAGAGCCATCCTGAAGGTCTCACTGTGTCTCCCTTTTAGATACCCTACCAACCTCCTATATAAAGAAGCGAGGGTCCTGACAGTGCGCCAACTGTTCATACAACAAACAATTATGAAACAGCATAGCCTCTTAACATATTCCCCCTCTCTTTCACGTGGCAAACGCAGATTCGACCCCGTAGACAGTTATCAAAACCGGCTTTCGACCAAGTTCTCTCAACGATTCTTCTGCCACCTAGGTCATTATCTCTATAATAAAATTAACAGGATTCTTCCTATTTACGACCTTAACAAAATTAAATGTAAAATGAAATTAACCAGCTGGATCCAGGACTTAAACTACCTTGAAACTGAAAAAATCCTAGCTGTCTCGGTATAGATGACGATTTAAATAAATTAGTTATTAAATTCACTTTTCACATCAATATTATTTATTTATATGTCCAGGCAACAGAAACTTCTACATCCTCACTCACTACACAAATCCACACTCTACACTTTCCTTCATCTCCACGCAATACTAACTATACTAACACTATATAGATTTAGAATCACCTTAATAATTGTTAATTGACTCGCGACCACTGTCTGATTTGGAATATTATATAACCTCAAGGGTGGAGACCTGGTGTCCTGAAATACAGGCCCCAAGCCTAGTTTAGGCACCAGTCTCCCGCAATATACTTACTGTATCCAAATGTTCCCTAAAAATATGTACTCAATGTGTATTGTGGCGACGAAATAAATAAATTATTATTATTATTGCATCATAATATCCACTTTCTTCCTTTGATTTATAGTGAAGAAAAGCTGTTCTTAAAATGTTCAGAAAAAACCAATACGTAGGTACTTTCCTAGTTTGTCTTGGAGATTACTGACATCGGTGAAGGAGAACCTCGTGAGGAAACCTGGACTTATAGTTAATATAAGTCGAAATTGCCCACTCGTCTTGAGCAAGCGTGGTGATCAATGCTCGTGCCTTCTCTGTTTGAGAAGAAGCCTTTGAACTGCGTAGGACAATGATAGGCTGGTATTATTATATTATAATAAACGTGGGTAGTTGTCCTTTATCTTATTATTTTTATTTTTATATTACTTTATCTTTATCTTATTATATTACTTTATCTTATTATGTCCGATTAAAGAAATTTTATTTCTCAATAAGAAATTAAAAAGAATTCACTTACTTGAGAACACTTTAAAACTTAAAATATAGTAATATAACAACTTTGACACACAAACTAATCAGCTATCGTTTTTCTTTATAGCAATTCATATAAGTACGTAAGCATAAGCTTTAAATACGTCGCATTGAGACAGTTATAGGCTCCATCATCATGCTTAGCCTTTTCCTAGCTATGTTTGTATGGGCACGTTTTAAAAAAAAAATAATAATACATTTTTTTTTTTATTCTTAATTTTTATTAGAGGCTTTTATAAGAAATAAACTGCTTGTTTTATTCGAACCTTTAATTTTTTTTTTTTAATCATTAAAATTAATTAAAAATTAAGCAATAACAGATAAATTAATTCTGTGATAGATACATGGTGCTCACATATTTACAAATATTGTAAAAGTGGATAATTTTCCTAACTTATGAGTACTACACTCCCCTTTAGCATGTCCCTCGTTTAGCCTAACGGCCTGTATTGTACCATAACATTATTATTAGTTTACCGCTGTGCGGGTCGCAGGCTATTCTTGGAACCAGATTGGCTATTCATGAATAATAATAAACTCAGATGTTACGTGTGATTTTTCCTGAAATATTTCTATATTTTTCCTACACGTTTAATAACTGCAAAACATGTTGTAGCTACATTGATTTTATATAACAGCTTTGCCCGCGAGTACCTATTTTTAATTAAACTTACTTATTTAGTTTTTGTGGTTCTGGAGTAAAACTTTACAAGCGCATTTATAAACAGAGAGACGTTACGTTTACATCATCATCATAACAACACGCCTGTCTTCCCGAAGGGATAGACAGAGGTGCACCTAGAGTAGACCCACACTTCGCCAGTTATATTTAAGTCCCATATATTAGGGTTGCTACTCAGAAATTCCACATGGCAAAATCCAATAAAACTTTGCCCGACCCGGGAGTCGAACCTAGTACGTCACGATCAGCGGTAGCGCTTGCTGCCACTACACGAACAGGGCAGCCTACGCTGCTATGCAGGAAGGGTAAGCAGAGGTTTGCCACGTTAGCTGCGCGGTTCATTTATTTGCCAGCCACGCACCCGAGCGTACTGTGGCTGTGGGTCACAGTGGACGATCCCGCCTGCATTTTCATACAAAGTGAAACTAAGTATACGTGCGCTGTGCAGCTTAGCCGTGGACTATCGTAGACTGTCTCTGTGTGCAAAGAGTTAAAATTTGAATGGCATATATATTTAATCGAACCTCTAATCATTTCCATTTTGCGATCTTAAAATATTATTGAACACCCTATTAGAATGATTGTGCCTCTTTTTGTGAACGTTAAATAATTTTGATTTCAGGGTTCTAAAAATAGTAAGTAACCAAGTAACTGCGACCGACTTGGATGTAGCACTCGCCAGCCGCTGCCGCGGTATTGCTCGCTTCGCTCGTTCGGCTCGCGCGCGATCGGTTACAGTTCTAACATTACCACACTCATTTGGTCCGGGTTCCCTAGCTTAATTGATTCGACCAGTTGTGAGAAAAGCGTGAAAGTTAAAAAAGTGGCTCAATTAATAAAAAAGCGCTAAAGCTTTTAGAGGTTCAATCATTTAAAAATATGTCCATCATTAGAAGGTCAGACTTCGGCCATTTATAGGATCAGTTAGATATTTCCCACTTAAAATAAACTCCCAAAAGTAACCTAAGACTTTCTTTGAAAAGTTCTAGATCGATTGATAGTTGCAACATGAATATTCTCTAAATTCCACGCCACCGATGCCGCGATTATTAAAGGAGATTGTTCTGCATCCATATATCGTTCGCCCCAGAACCAACAGCGAAGGAAAATTACTTTGCGTGTTCTAAATTACAAGTATATGCCCATCAAGACAATGTTTAATGACATACAAGTTTCAGAAAACATTTATTAAAAAATAATACAAAGAATTTGAGGTTACATTTAGTAAGAAACAATCCTTTCAATACTTAGAAATACATACTAGTAAATGCCTGTCACTAATGTTATTTCTATTGCTAGTATGTGGCTAGTAAAGCTAAGAGCTTTAGTAGAACATTTAAGTACATATGTACTTACCTATCTTGTTTGGTGTTAAATAAAGAAAATTGAATACACTACACATTGTAATCACGAAGAAATGCGAGCGAGTGAGATTTGAGTGCAATAAATTGACAGTTGAGTTGATGGAAATGACATGGCTTAGGGATGCCCATACATTAGATCCGTGTCGATACATTTTGATCAAAATCGATACCTTCAGTACCTAGCGTGTTATTCTATTTGAAATATTACAATGCACCTCACTTAGGGCTTTTGTGCATTACCTCGTATTATGTTCGTATTCGTGATTCGTTAAAATACAATTCGAAATAGCCTTCATAATGAATATGTGGTAGTTTGTGCACTACTTCGTTTTTACCTATATTCGTGAATTTCTCACATCGAGTCAGTTTTTACGACTGTACTACTGAACTTCGAAGTTTAAAATACCGATGTGCGGTGGTCATAAAGTTCAAAAGTACGAATTACGTGAGTTAGAAGGTATGCTATGACGAATCACTTCAATGAGAATCTTCATCATCGCGATGTACGGAACTTCTAAAGGTTGCTATGACGAATTACTTCATTGAGAATCTTCATCATCGCGATGTACGGAACTTCTAAAGGTTGCTATGACGAATCACTTCATTGAGAATCTTCATCATCGCGATGTACGGAACTTCGAAAGGTTGCTTTAACGAATCTCTTAATTTCGAATGTTCATCATCGAAAACCAAAATGTAGGAGGAAAAGAATGACTATTTGCGCATAAACATAGTGTTGTGACGTCACGAATACGAATCGACTACGAGTGAGTGCACAGCGCCCATTCGTGAATTTCTTGTTGTTGAATTCTTTTCACACCTAAGGTGTATGATACCAATAAAGACGTCGCACCAGTCACTACAGAAGCGCCATACCCAACAGCGAAGAAAGTTGAAAAGGAAAGTACGTAGGTACGGATGCGCATGACATCCGTAAGCAGGTGGTCAACTCAAGTAATCTCGCTCTCAATGTGTGAAATGAAAGATTGGGCATCACTAATTAATTATCATGTCAAATCTAATTGTCAAAGATGGCAGCTTTTTTGATGTGATGTCGTAAATCGTTACTGCTCTTTTAATTTTGGTCATTAAGGAACGTTGAATGTCCGTTATATACAGATATTCGCAATTAATATAATAAAATAGAATTAGAATTATTATGTACGTCAGATGTTTGTTGGTTTTGGGGCCATTTTCGACGATGTCCTTTGTGTAACCTTTCGTTATAAGCTCGATTTACATTATTAATAATATAAATAACCCTACCGTCCGTATCTCTACGTTGACGTCGTGGTGGGGCTGGCGCGCTCTGAACTTTAGGTCCGTGCTGGTAAAGTTTATTTTGCCGAAACAAGTCTAAGGGGAGAAGCCAGACAGAGAGGGGTACTAAACTCGCTGGGCAGCATGTGGCGAGCTGTTGGGCAGTAGTGACACCACGGACCCTATCTCTCGGGAAAAGTAATGTTCCTGATCTTTGGCTCGCCTTTATTGGTTGGCTGGAGTGAATGACGAGGAACTGAGCTACCACCTCGTTCTTGCCTTTATTGGCTGGCTTGAGAGGAGATTCGCAATAGTAAACGTGCTCGGAGGAAGGAAGTATTCCAGTAAGATGCTAGTAGGGATCTTGGCCGTACTTCCGAGATTGTCCTGATAGCCGTGGAATACCTCTCACTCCTCAAGCACTTCAGGAAGTGTTTCCCCCTTATGGCTATGTCACTGTGTGTGTGCTAGCGCCTATTTCCGGGGGCCCATTATTGAGTATGCAAGTCACCCCCTGCCATTTCATCCGTGTATTGTAGGTATAAATCATTGGCCAGGCAGGGGCCATAGTCTTCTCATAGTTTTAGGTAAACAGTCCACTTTAGCCACCCAAATCCATATTCCTTTTACCTAGTAACCTTTACATTCCATATCCTGCAATAGTCCTGCACCAACCGAAGGTTGTCCTTGGGTGCACTTGCAAAGTACGTACATGGATAATCGTCGGTTAGTGCCTCATTTTATTGAAAGCATCTGACGGGCCTCTGTGAGTTGGCTTCGGCCCCTCGTACGCCTTCCAAAGGTCCTGGACCCCAGGGTCCCGAGATTATGTCAAAGTCATAATAATAATAAAGATTTATTTATTTCACATGACATTATGTTTCCTTTGCCATTACAGATACTAATAAATCGAATGCGGCAAAGTAGCTTAAAATATACTAAACTATACCTTACATGCTACACGGTACGTGGCGCTTGTGAACTCACCCAGTGTACAGGTGAATATGTCTATGGCATCCGCCACCGTGTTGCGAGTGCGCAGCGCACGAGTCAGCGGTGCGCGCGCCAGCAGGTTAGTGCGCGCACTCGGCACCACCAGCAGCTGCCGCGCCACGTACCTATCCGGTAAATTAAACCCTATTTCTGATAGTATATCTGACCACTAGGACTAGACATGGCAAGATAAAATAATATAAAGCAGAAGCATCAAGTTTCTTAATCTACATAGTTAGTGGGTGCCGTACTGTTCTCCTAGATAGGTTAAAACAGCTACTCATAGTTAATTATACTAATAAAGTCTCAGTGTCTCCGTGTGCTTGGTTTATCAGTATGATAAATGCATTGCTAAGATGGCTGGAGCTATGCCTTTGATTCAGTTCACCTACTTTGCCTACTTTTAAAAAGTAGGTACCGTTCTCATTTTTATAGTATTACTTTGGAATTCGCTCGTTCATTGCATTCTTCAATCTGTTTTATTTTTCATTAGAGTTATTTAGACATTTTTTTAGTATATTCTGATATTATTAGTGCTCTAGAGTAAAATTGTAACTTTATGTTTCTAAACGAAAAACTCGCGACGCAGAGAAAAAAATAATCTAGGTAAGTACTTAATGTGGATTTGCGCTACTAACTACGGTAATGCAAATGATTTATGATTTTATTTCTGTTTATGTAGGTTTGTACAAATACTTTTACCCGTCAATAATACATATTTTAAAAACTAGATTCGGTCGGAGTTTCCTATCCGAGAGGCCAAAACAAACTCAGTGGTCACAGTATTTTTTAAAGACCAGGCATAATTTACGCTAGATCATGTGAAGACCATGGATTGGTGTCTGAAATGATCAAAGTTAATACTTTTCACCTAGTAAATAAAGTAGGACACCAAAACGTTAATAGATAAAAACCAAGTTTTATGTTGCAAAGTCGAGCCCAAAATGCCTGCCATCGTAAATCACGGGGCAGATCGATATTTACGAGTTAACGAAGTACGCACTGTTCTCTCCATTTTATATTATATTATTCATAAGTAGGACACATAAAATAGTGCCACCGTTGAATCTAGGTAGACAGGCTTTATGTTCTAGATTGGCAAAAAGTAGTGTTCACAGAGCCCTACTTCGGGGAAGTACTACTACAATAACGGGTGTAAAGCTTAACGAATCCGAGAGTCACTTATTTCTTCTTTTTATTGTGATCACTTTTTTCCACTAGACCATATCTAGGAATGTTCTGGTTATGGAGATATTGTAGTTGAAAGTTCCAACTTTTTCTCATGTTTTTTTACGAAAACAAGATTTAAATGTTACAATTTAACTTTAAATACCTCCACGATCCCTGTACCCTTTAATACACCCATAAGCACGATGTTTTCCATGCGTTATATTGCACATTATCGCAAACAGACCATTTCCACACCCAAAATAAAAGTCGTTTCCCAACAATTTTTTTTACGCAAAGTTACTTAGTTTCATGTTCAGAATGCGTAAGTAGATGACGGCTTTGTAAAGGGTCTATTTACACCTATTTTTATACTATTTGCGTTGCAAAGCAGCGTTTTTGTGTTCTGGTTTTTAAAACTTTAGGATTCCGGTGTCATCACAGGCACATGAGACATTTTAGTTCTGTCTCTGGGATGCCTAGTGAACTGGGATGCCTCTGGTATAAATTGCAGATATTAGGTCCTTACATATGAAATTGGCGTTTTGTCAAACTGGCCACTTTGATTTCAAATATCTGGCGTTTGGTTAGGAACTCCAAATTCAAATTTATTTCAAATTTAGGCTTGTGTATTTGTGTTTCGAATTTAGCGATTCATTTGTTTTCTCGCCATTTGATTTTTCTTTGACATCGTTCTGTTCACAATCTGGAAAAATTAAAATATCGGTTTATTTACGAATACGAGTTCCCCCGTGGCCACAGCGCTGCAAAAATTTCATGATGATTTAAGTATTGAACACCTTAAGCATGCTGGTCATCATCTGCCCAGAGTCTTAGCGATGTTCTACACTTTGTGTAAAGGACATGCGTATCTGCCTGAGCGGATGATGAGAACTGTGGTGTTGCCAATAATTATTAAGAATAAAACCGGTGATGTTAGCGATAAGAACAACTATAGGCCCATTTCATTGGCCACTGTTATTTCGAAAGTGCTTGACGGTTTGCTTTACACTCAGCTGGATAAATACTTGAAATTACATGATAACCAGTTTGGTTTCAAAGCCGGTCTCTCTACAGAAACAGCTATATTGTATTGTGTTTAAATCCGACTGTCAAGTACTAAACTGATAGAATTACACCTGTCTTTGCGTGCTTCTTTGACTTGTCGAAGGCATTTGACTTGGTTTGCTATGATCTGCTAAGGCAAAAACTGCAGCAAGCTTCAGTGCCAGACGAACTGATCCGTATCTTTCAATACTGATACAACAATCATGTCAATGTTGTGCGATGGTCGGGGGCTTACTCGACCCCATACAGGTTGGAATGCGGCGTGAGGCAAGGGGGACTAACCTCACCGAAACTCTTCAACCTGTATGTTAATGAGCTGATAGAGAGGCTCAGCAGCAAGCTTGTCAGTTGCCATATGTAACAATATCAGTTACGCTGACGACATGGTGCTGCTGAGCACCTCTGTCTGTGGTGTGTCAAGGCTGATTGGCATCTGTGAAAAGTATGCTGAAGAATATTGTTTGTTGTATAACACGAACAAGAGCGAGTGCTTGGTCTTTCGGGCCAAGAGGAGGTGTCCTGATTACTTACCGGCAATTAAGCTCAACGGATGCCCACGTTGATACGTTTATGTATCTTATACATTTATTTACCTCTGACCTGGAAGACGATGCAGACATTGAAAGGGAACGCAGGGCGCTGTCGGTTCGTGCGAATATGATAGCCCGCAGATTTGCTCGGTGTTCGAGGGGCGTCAAGATAGCCCTACTTAGGGCATTTTGTACGTCCTTCTATACTGGCAGCCTGTGAGTGGATTATACGCAGAAACAGTACAGTGCTCTACGCGTCCAATACAACAACGCGCTCAGGGTGCTCTTGGGGCTGCCTCGCTTCTGTAGCGCGTCGGGGATGTTTGCCGAAGCGCATGATTGTGTGGATTATTTCCACACAATCATGCGCAAGCGGTGCACATCCCTGGTGCGTAGGGTGCGGGCCAGCCGCAACAGTATCCTGGCCCTGCAGTCTCGACATAGTTAGCAATCGTTTTCGGTTGCTAAGTTCTAACAATCCAGATGTAACGATATTTGGTAGTCTCCACACTTAAATTTATCGGTTGTTACCGGTATTTTAGGTAGGTACTGGTAGGTAACAACCGATAAATTTGAGTGTGGAAACGCTCATCATAATGGTTGAACCCAGGAGAACTGGTCAAATCCTGCCCCAAGCGAAAGTTAACTCAGAAAAAGGTACTGGTAAGTGTCTGGTGGACCAGTGGTGGTGTCATCCACTACAGCTTCCTAAGATCTGGACAGACGATTACGGCAGATCTGTATTGTGAACAATAAAATTGCAAACTATGATGGAAAAGCTAAAAAAGATAAACAACCGAGACTGGTAAATTGCTCTAGACCATTGCTGCATCAGGACAACGCTAGACCACACACTGCACAACAGACGGTCGCTAAATTAAAGGAGCTGCGATTGAAATGTCTTCGACACCCACCGTACTCCCCAGACCTTACTCCAACAGATTACCACTTTTTCCGGAATTTGGACAACTTCTTGCAAGGAAAAAAAAAACAAATACTGTTGAGGCGGTCAAACCGGCATTCAAACATTTTACTGATTCTCATTCCCGCAATTTTTTCAGCAAAGGAATCAATGAACTAGGTACCGATGAAATGGCGAAAGTGATAAAAATGGTACATACTTTAATTGATAAAATTAAATAATTTCATTACAAACAACGTTTTGCTTTTTCCATACAAAACGCCAATTTCATATTATGTAAGGATATAATATTTATAGTCAGTGTTGATCACATTTGCATAAGAAGCATCGCCTAATTGTTTTCGGTACCTTCAATTAGGTACGGACGAAGAGATTCTTATAAAACAATCCATGCCCGATAATGTCAATAATGGTCACTTATCCACCAACTCACCTTTACTAGGGCTGTCTAACCCGCTGTTGAAAAGTCACGAGGATCCGATTTTACCAAAAAGGTTATATTATTATACCTCCAAGACCTAGATATTGGTCACAGACACAGCAGTGACAGTCACCCGCAACATCTTCTGAAGGTTCATAAATTCCAATTTGAGACGTATAGATATTTACGAGCGTTGTATATTTCAAATTTGTCCTATTTTTTGTTTCCACCGCACCTGACCTAGTAACTTTGGAGTCTGGATATCGTTTGTTATCACCGAAGGTATCTATAATGAATCTTGATCCATATTATTGTTCTCAGAAGTCTTTATTGTAAGCAATAAAGACTTCTGAGAACAATATTAAGGATCAAGATTCGTTATAGATATCTTGAAATCACGAATCCATACTCAGCAGGTAAGCCTGCTGAGTATGGATTCGTAATTTCATTGCCTTGTTATACTTGTTACTCAGATTGCCGATCGCAGTTTGTTTTTTTGTTTGAATAACTAGCATTGTTTTCCTCGGTGTAAAATTTCTACATTTATATCTGTAACTCTTATGGTGTACAGAATAAAGAGTAGTAATATTCTATTATATTCTTAGCACTTTTGCTAGGATATGTTTTCTCTGTCTTGCACATTTAATTTGACAGTTGTGCGCCAGTGACAGGAATAATGCTAAGTAACGTTTATTAAACTTGGCTTTAGGTATTTTACGTAACAATTTTTTTCTAATTCTCACAAAATAGAGACTAGGAGGAGATAATCATCTGGTTTACTTCCGCTCCCTTTTTAGTCAGTTTTTGAATTTTGGCTAAAATAGAGACGGAAAGGTTGTCTTATATCAGGAACAACCAGGGGCAGCTGAGGACTGACAGTTATGTACACTTGAGGGATGCCATAGGGAGGCAGGAAGTTAATGGTGAGCATCTGTGTCAGAAGGTGGTGCTCTCGTCATCTTTTACCGGGGACCACACTTTAGGCACGAGCGTACACAAGACGCCATGACATACGTGCGCAAATACGGCCGTCCTGACCTCTTTATCACATTTACATGTAATCCCCGATGGAAAGAGATCTCAGATATACTTTTACCTGGTCAAAAGTCACACGATCGCCACGACATTATTGCCAGGGTATTCCACCTAAAGGTGAAAAAGATGATGACTTCTAACCAAAGGCAATCTGTTTGGGAGGATGCTTTGCTTTATATAAGGTGCTATAAAAATATCTGCCACGGCTTTAATGGGAGGTAGTATTGTGTTTATAGATTACAATAGTGAAGAAATTTCGTACCCCGGAACAGTTAATTCAATTTGAGAAAATAAAGTAGTTAAAATAACATTGACTCTACTCTGCATAATGTGTTTCACAAATTACGCGCGATGGGTCGCTTCGTCAATGAAAACAACTGCTATCTCTTTCCATCTGTTCTTTGAATGAAAACTGATATTAGCTGACTAGTTCGTCACTACCTAATCTACTAGGTACGCAATAATACGCCAAGTGTTTTAAAAGTGCAATTACTTACCAGCTACCGCATTCTTCCAAAAAACTGACCTAACTATGATGATAAACTTCCCATCACACTTAAAACAGGCTTTGGACTGTCAAGTTAGTGTAAGAATCGCAATTTTTTTCTTATTATTTTTAAACAATAGGTTGTCGTTGTTGTTGTGGTCCTAAGGCACCCCGCTGGTGCTGAGGGCCCCAACAATAGGTACTTAGATTAATATCAAATAACGATAAATTACAGTAACTTGGCGTGCTTAAAAGTTAATCATCTTATTTACAACAATTGCACTGTATTTACAGTTATTTACACACTCCCTACTTTTATCTACAAAACTGTTGCACAAGTCCGCCTTCGCGTTGCACACAAATGTAGGCACGCTTACGTACATGTCTCTTCACTTTATCTAATGTGTCCGTTTCACTTTTAATTTTAACTTGCCTAAATGCGCATTTGATGCGCCTTTTTAGTTCTTCCACACTTCTAATGTCATGTCCAGTTTGGCCGTACACAAGGTCCTTTACACGACCCCACAAAAAAAAGTCTAGAGGGGTTAAACCCGTGAGCGAGGAGGCCACGGCACTGGCCCTCCTCGGCCCATCCACCTTTCACCGCCGTACCACACACCGTTTAAAAAGTCCCGTACGCTGATGGCGACTGGCGACTGGCGAGCGGGCGGTCGGCTGGCGCGTGCGACGAACGGGGTAGTGCGGGTGAGCGTGGGGGCGCGCGGGGGGCGACTGGCGAGCGGGCGGTCGCGTCGGCTGGCGCGTGCGACGAACGGGGTAGTGCGGGTGAGGGTAGGGGCGCGGGGCCGATCAGAATGGCAACAGTTTATGCATGTCGTCGCCGGCGTTTTTGAATGAATTCGGTGCGGTGCGGCAACAGCTTATAAGTCTACGGGATGGTTTTATGCTAAAAAATCAATTCAAATTTATACGTAATTATTTTTGTATGAAAAAAAATATGACAAATAATCAATAATTTATCTTTACTTTTGTAATCTATAAACAATACTGTCTCCCATTGCAGCCGTGGCGGATATTTTTATAGCACCGTATATACTCAGTGGAATGGCGAAAACAGTGGTGTTCTTCACATCCACATCTTGATATGGCTAGAGCAGCGTATCAACCCAGATCAAATCGACAACGTCATTTATGCAGAAATACCTGACCCTGAGCAAGACCCTCTTCTTTACGATATTGTGAAGGCCAACATGATACACGGTTCGTGCGATAGCTTAAACTACAAATCACCCTGCATGAAAGCTGCACTAAGAGGTATCCTCGACTACTTCTCAAGCACACCCAGACAGGTGAAGATGGATATCCGCTATGTAGGAGGACGTATTCAGCTGATTATGAAATTGAGTTGGACAACCGCTGGGTAGTGCCTTACAATCCTGTCCTATCAAGTACTTTCAATGCTCATATTAATGTTGAGTACTGCAACTCTGATTGCTCTCTCTCTATACTTATAGATAAATAAAAATAAAAGTCCTGACTGACTGACTCATCAACACCCTGCCCAAACCCTTGGACACGTAAGTACGTGAACAAGGGTAGTGATCAAGTGGCCTTTACTATGGAGAATGAGAAAGATGAGGCGAAAGCGGCCGGTACATAAATAGTTCTGAACCAGTTTGGAGGATCTTAAGTTTTCTCATTCATGAAAGGTTCCCCCCCCCCCCCCCCCCCCCGTTTTACATCTCGCTGTTCATCTTGAAAACGGTCAGCGTATATACTTCACCTGCAATGACCTGTCACAGAAAATAAACAGCCCACCTCAAACAACGCTACTAGCTTTGTTTGTAATCGGAAATTTGCAAAACGGACCATTTTGCTAAGACGCTGCTGTACTTTGAAGTCCCTTCTTACATTGTGTGGAACAACAAAAAAAAATCGCGCAAAAAAAGAAAGAGCACGCTCTGGGTACGGTCTACACGATTCATCCAAACAACACGGAGTGCTACCACCTACTCCTGCTACTTCATGAGGTTAGAGGTCTTACATCTTTTGAGGACTTGAAGACTGTGAATGGCATTCTCCATCCAACTTTTCAGTCTGCGTGCAAGGCCCTTGGATTGCTGGAAGACGACAAACATTGGGACACTAATTTAGAGTATGCTACATTGTGCGATTCTCCTTTGAAGCTGCGAGAGCTATTTACAATAATATTAGTTTTCTGCTAACTCTCTGATCCTTTAAGCCTTTAGGAGAAATTCAGAGTCAGTCTCTCTGACGACATCAACCGGCAACTGGAGAGAGAGTTGTAAGATAGTGCGCAGCTGCTCATAGACGAAGTGTACAACAGATGCTTGATATTGATCGAAGATGCAGTGTTAGCTCAAGCTGGACCAAACTTGGCACAATACGGATTTCCTCAACCAAAAATATCTGCAGCAACTTTGGGTAATCGAGAATATATGAGGGAAATCAATTATGATACCTGCGGTCTGGGGGAGGCGGTGTCGAATAATGAGAAGAGACTGACAGATGAACAGCTCTATGTTTATAAACAAATCCTTGGCAATATTGAGAAAGCTATAATAACAGTTTAGGTATAACTTTTAAAAATAAATGGTCCTAACCCCCTGTGAATAACAATGTAAGTAAAGGCGTAATTTGAATTATTTAGGTAACTATTTACCTTAGCTTTAACTTTTTTTTAGTAAGATTTAAATTTCCGTTTTACAGTTGCCTTCAAATTCATGCATTCAAGTAGTTTTTCCGTTCCGTTATGTATTCCGTTACTATTTTTAGATTTTTGGATTTGTTATCCTCCAGCAATCATATATCAAACCGTGCGCCGCACCTCGTATACTACAATAAGCAGTGTGATAAGACATTATTAACCTGGATTAACACATAGGGTACTTTTAATCCCGGTAGTACGTTCTTGTGGGATATATTCCGACATACACGCGGGCGAAGCCGCGGGCAAAAGCTAGTACTAATAATAAAGCTGAAGAGTTTGTTTATTTTTGTTTGTTTGAATGCGCTAATATCTGAAACTACCAGTCACATTTGAAAAATTCTAATTGTAATTGATATCCCAATTCTTGAGGAAGGCTATGTGCTATTCAACAGAACGTTAGAACCCTTAGGAGCCAAGCAAAAAGAAAAGGAGTCAGAAAGAACGCTTAGCGAAAACGAAGTAATAGCATGGGCAGGCGATTCGGTGTGGCGAGGTGGGGCAGGGAACAAGAAATATAACGCGGGCGAAGTCGCGGGCAGAAGCTAGCGTTAATAATAAAATACAAAATATTGAGTTACAAAATCAAATATATTAATGTTTATGCTCAAAATATTTTTTTTTATTTAGAAATCATTTTTAAAGATTGTTGACTCCTAAACCCGTCAAATGGACGAGGAGGATTCTACTCTGGTTAAGGGCAAGAAGGGTCAATAGTGACGCAACCGCAACAAACGTGGTACCGCTCTTGGAAGCGAGGATTTTCGAGTAGCAGTGCCCACCTTACTCCTGTACATTTCCCTGTTGGATCGACAGATAATGGAGAGAGATATTAATAATAATAAATCGGCCAATGGCCTGATGGCCAAAAGCCTTGATCAACATCTCTCGAAGCTGTCGTTAGGCGGTTGGATCAAGGGCCTGATTCAGAAGGCAGTACTTCTCGATACGGCTCGTATCGTCAGGAGGTTCCTGTCTCTGGAGCCCTAACCACCGGTAGCTTGGACCCTGCTCCCGATACTGACGGACTACTATTTTTATGTATTTTGTTAAAATGTTTTTTTTTTAAATATTTAAAAATGTATGGAATATGTATGAAGGTATGTAAACGGAATAATAATATGAATACATTTATTTCATATCTAGATTGTTTTGCAGCCAAGATCTAATCCGTGCCGAAGGAGGGACGATCCAATCGAGGAAGACTCCAAATTTAAATCCTACATCCTACAGGTTCCCGCGCTGCAAAGGTTGTCGTCCTCTGCCCAGAATTTGGAATGTATTATTTTATTTATTTAATTAATATTTTATTATAATTATTAATACACACAAATGTACAGAGGTGGACTTAATGCCATAGGCATTTTCTACTAGTCAACCTTTGGGTGATGCAAAGACAAATAGTGGTAGGTGTAATTTATAATGATAATTTCGGAATACATAATTATTTTAAATATATTGACACGCATAAACCCTTTAAGACTATAAATATAATATTTTCTTAGGAATCAGAAGCCTAATTAATTTTATAAAAAGAAAATACAACACGACCTACAAACATTTATTTAAATTAGAAAAACCGTTACAAGAAAATAGTTCAATATGATCACTAGTACACGTCCGTCCCATCCGAGCTCCGCAGCAAAAGTGACCGAGGCGAGTGAGTACACGGCTTATGGTGTGTCACCCCCTCCACTGACAGCGTCATCGCAGCAACGTAATGTCGCTCTCTCAGCTGTCAAATCGTCTAAGAATATATATCTACAGGGTGTCCCACGGATATGCCACATGGAGGGAAAGTACCTTGAATATTGTAGATGGAACATTTTACTGAAAGAAGACATTATTTGAATTTAAAAAAACAATTTAAACTGCATTCATAGATATTTAAATAATTACATGGTTGAACCGGAAATCGAACCCGTTACACGAGAAAAATAATCACCCTGTAGCTTTATCATACCGATCGAAAGGCTTCATCATAAGGATTATGTTTTGCTAAATAACATAGTGTCACAAATAAAAGGAAGACCATGAATGTTAACATTTGATGTGAAATTTTGTTCAGAAAAATGAAAAGCTGACATTTCCGTAAGGACATACAACTGACATTATCATAACTACCAATTACTAATAAATGTACCCACTTGAGAAGTACGCATCATTTCCCTATTAAAATTTATGTGCATGATAAAAAGATACGTAATTAGTAGGTACCTGGTTGTATGCAACAAATCGAAATAATCAAAAGAGTGCGACTTTGTATTCAACAGGAAGGGACTCATTTTGAGCATTTGATAAATTGATTAATTTTTGTATTCAAAATGTTAAAATTCATGGTCTTCCTTTTATTTTTGACACTATGTTATTTATCAAAAAATCATCCTTATGATGAAGCCTTTCGATCGGTATGATAAAGCTACAGGGTGATTATTTTTCTCGTGTAACGGGTTCGATTTCCGGTTCAACCATGTAATTATTTAAATATCTATGAATGCAGTTTAAATTGTTTTTTAAATTCAAATAATGTCTTCTTTCAGTAAAATGTTCCATCTACAATACTCAAGGTACCTACTTTCCCTCCATGTGGCATATCCGTGGGACGCCCTGTATATACCTAATTATATACAAAGTGGAGCAGGACGATTGACATTCCTTTAAACCACGTAAAGAGTGGCATGCTCTTTACCCGTATACAAAAAATCAATCAAATCCAATGAATACTTTAGCCACAGGAATTTATTTTATATTTTCTTATTTTTCAACATGATGTAGATCTGAGTCCGTAATAATAGGTAAACATTGTAAGGTCAGGAACCTGTGCAAAAAAGTACGATTCTATTGTCTACGTCTCAATATGCTTGAAAGACAGAGAAAGGTGTCATACGACCCTACTCTGACGCACCCCGGCCACTCCCACAAAATACTACAATTAGAAAGAAAAAGAAATATTATTTACGCAAATAATGCATTAGTGGTGCATAGAAAATTGCGAGTGTGTGTGAGTGGAATATTTTCGGCAAAAAGTCCTTTACTCGGTAACTACCTATGCCAGTCAGTGCATAGCGGCGCCCTTTGAGGAGAGCACACGCCTACTTTTTTATCACAAGACGAGCCGCGCGCGCATTGTCGTGATTTTATGAAAAGTTTAAGTTGTTATTGTGATTAGAGACGATTTATGATAGTTGGATTAGTGCATAGTGTGCATAGGTTAGTGTGACTTATTGACAAAATATCAGACGACCCTGACTTTATATCTAATATTATGTGGACAGATGAGAGCACTTTTACAAGAAATGGTGTTTGAAATAGACAAAACCTAAGATATTGGAGTAACGAAAACCCGCGCCTGAGTCGAAAGTCTTCATTCCAGTACCGGTTTTCACTAAATGTCTGGGTTGAAATTCATAGGAACTAAATAATAGGTCCAGTGTTTATTGATGGGACGTTAAATGCAGAGAAATTCTTAGAACTTCTTAGTGGCCCAGTGTCAGACTCTACGGACGATTTACCTTTGGACGTGTATGGACGACTATGGTATCAATTAGACGGTGCACCCGCCCATTCCGTAGTGCCTGTTAGACAGCGACTAACGGATATGTTTGAAAGTCAGTGGATTGGCCGTTTTGGACCTAGTCGATGGCCAGCACGGTCACCGGACCTGACACCACTGGATTTCTTTTTGTGGGGGGCCGTAAAAAACGAGGTGTATGCACGAGGAGTGAACACTGTGGAGGATTTAAAAATTAAAATAATTAATGCCTTCGACAAACTTAAAAGAATGTCAGATGGGGACTTGTTAAGACGAGTCCGTGAAAATTTAATAAGACGATGTCGCTTGTGCATATTGAACAACAGGGAAAACTTCGAAAATCAAAAAAAAATACTATTTCTGATTTAAATTCTGATTGTGATGTGATATTATGTGATTAATTATTCAATCAGTGATCTTTTATTAATTAACAACTCGCAACTTAGTGAGTTTATGCCGCTGATTTGTTGTTCTCCGTCTAAAGTACCTACGCCCAGCACCTCCGCCGCCCGCTGCACCCCGCACCACGCCGCGCAATAGGTCAGTGACTTTTCGTAGATAAAGCGTGTTTACTTTTTATGCAGTTGATCCTGCTATTTATTTTGTTTGAAAATTGCAATTTTTAAATTTTCCATTAATTACTAATCTTCGTGTTTTAAAATGTTTCGATGGACTAGTACTGTGCTCGTTTTAATTTAATGTCGTAATTCCAGATCCACATTGTATAAATCTATGCACAAATAAATGTACATAAATACACGTATATACTAAAAAGGTATAGGACGAACAGGGAGAAAACAATACCGTTGTGATGATACTGCCAGGTTCTTGCGCATGTGCTCGCAAACTTTAGCTTGAGGAATTGTTTATACATGTTACAGAGAAACATGAGATATGTTTGTGCGGCACTTTGACTACAAATAATTTTGAATTAATGTTGATACGAGACTTCTAACGGGACCTACAGGGCAAAATTTGCTTTCGCAAGGATGTCCTAACAATCATTTGGGCCTTTCTAAAATAATGCAGCCGGAACACATAGGTACAGCAGCGTCGTTGGAACAGCAAGGCGGTCCGGTTGGTGCAGTACCGCACTCTTTACGACAACCACACTTCCTCTGCTGCATCTTATCCATCTTGATAAACCTTGATGTTACTGTGGCAGTCGTCAGTTTACTCATGATATCATTGGCAGTAATTCCGTTTTTATACAATAATTGTGTAAATGTTTTATGTAGATAACTATCCAATGTAAACAAACAATACAGATAAAACTTTAATTTGACGTGGCAAATATCGTTGACATTGACCAATCAACATCCCGTTGTAGCAAATACTAAAGAGAACTAAATATTTTAATGTTATTAATAAAATAAAAATGAACTTACGAAATCAATATATATATTGATTAATGTTTATAAAATACGTATATAATGCTGCTCAAAACATGTTTTTGACTTAAAAAATCTTTTTATAGACGCTCAAATGTGCAATAACGATTGCGTCAAAAAAATAGCATCGCTATGTGGAATGGATTACTTCGTGCGACGCATAATGGCAACATTTTTGTCCCTAGACTTGTAATTTACGATCAACTTATAGTGAGAATACAAGCATCTGGATAATGTCACCATATTAGAGCGAAATTGCAGACGAGCCAAAATAACGAATGCGTCATCTACGAGTGTAAACGCGAGAATTGCCTTCATGTTCTTCTAACTGAACAGACAGCTGTGCTGCTGAGGAGTTTGCTGCGCCACTTCGTCTTCCCAGCTAAAGCACTGGAAGTGGTGAAGGGCGGGCATTTTGGGGGACTGTCTTATGTAATTTTGATGTCCAAAAAGTGCTGATTTTCAGCCCAGTTTGAATAAATTACTTTGGTTTTTCGTAACAAAAATAGCTATTACGATGTTTACAGTCTAACTGTTTGTTCAATTAAACAGGGACTTCGATACCTTAGTTTGTACAAAGTTGAAATTAATTTTGGTGTTTCATGGTTGTCTTGTTAGCAATTTGAATAAAGTTATTGGCATTATCAAGATTTTTACAAGTACCCCTTGAATTACAGCTCAAGTGTACAGCCAGGGAAATTAATTGTTTAGCATAATTGCCCTTCCCTAAGTTAATTTGCCAGCTTATAGCCATTTCATACAACTGTCAAAGAATAAGGGTTGTGATTTGATTGTACTTAGGGACAATTTAAGTTAATATAAAGGACATTGGGAAGAAACGTGCCCACCCTCCAACAATTTTGAAACGTTCATTCGAAGCGTCTGGTAAGTTAGATATTTTTTTACTATGACGAAATTCCTCCTATGCATGGGTTACACCTGGAATATTATTTTTGCCGACTGTAGTTTTTGCCGACCCCCTGAGGAGAACGCGAGTGTATATGTATGTATGTATGTATATCTAATTTCTTAGTATGCAGAGAATGTTATGAATAATAGAATATTATTTTTATTATTAAATTTAATTATTAATAATTTAATATTATTATTAAAGTATTATTATTACTATTAATATAGCAACGGGGAATAGAATATAGGTGGCTTAAAAAATACCCTGGGGTTCTTTTTCTCTGATATCTTTGTTAGGATAAGTTAGCCTAACCTAACTAGCAGTTTTCTTTTAATCTTTTGTACAATTACCCAATCACAAGAATACGCAAATGCTGTTCATCATTGAGGAGTCCCATGTGACCTTCAAAATACAAGATCGGTTCATCACTGTTAGGTTAAGTTAGGTTAGGTTGGCCTATTGGCCGGATCCCCGCCCTGGGACCTCGAGGCGAAAGTACTCGCGTCGTTGTATCGGTGGCGCGAGGAAGCGAGGGCGCGGGGCGAGGGACCGATGCAGCGACACATAGAGCTGCGTCGGTCTCAGCTTCGCGAGGTCCTGGTGGCGGAATGGCGGGACAGGCTTTCACGCCCTACCGCCGGCCTCGTCACCATCGAGGCGGTCCGGCCGGTGCTCGAGCGCTGGCTCGGGAGGAGGCACGGCTCCCTGTCGTTTCGGGTGACGCAGGTGCTCTCGGGGCATGGCTGCTTCGGGAAGTACCTGTGTCGCATAAACAGGGAGCCGGACGCCCGGTGTCACCACTGCGTCGACTGCCGGGAGGACACGGCGCGGCATACGCTGGCAGAGTATGCCGCTTGGGAGAAGCCGCGCCGTGCCCTCATCTCAGAAGTAGGCAGTGACTTGTCGCTGCCGGCCGTAGTCGTGTCGATGGTCGGCAGCGACGAGTCCTGGGACGCGCTGGTTTCCTTCTGTGAGACAGTCGTCTCGCAGAAGGAGGCTGCGGAAAGGGAGAGGGAGATCTCGTCAAGTCACCCGGCCCGCAGAAGGCGCACACGGCGTCGGCGGAGGGCGGACAACGCCCTCTTCCAGCCCCCCTAAATGGGTCCAGGGGCGACGGACTCCGGGACGTCTGTCGCCCCCCACACACCAGGACCCGAGGTGGCGGCGCGTAGTGTTCCACGCGCGCCCCTCTTAGACGTCGCGGGGGGAGTCAAACACCCACCCCCCAGACCCGATGAGGCCCGCAGCGGCGGGCCGGCACTAGTCGGGGGTTGCGGAAGGATCGTACGTTCCCGCGACCCCGGCGTAGGTGTGAGATGGAACACCGGGGTGGTTTTTAGTCAGTAAGAGTCTGACAGACCCCGCCGTCCGCCCCAGGGCGGCGGACATCCATGAGGAAGGTTAGTCGTACCTGCGCCAAATCGGACGGGAGGAGACACCGTCGTGCCACGACTGTGGTGCAGCGGAGGACACGGCGCAGCACACCCTCGCGGTGTGCCCGTCGTGGTCCGAGCCGCGCCACGGTCTCACTGCGGTGATCGGACCGGACCTCTCACTCCCCGGTTTGGTTAACGCCATGCTGGGCGATGAGAGGTCCTGGGCGGCAGTGGCCTCCTTCTGCAAACACGTCATGTCCCAGAAGGAGGCGGCGGAGCGCACGCGGAAGGACGATCCTCACGCGGCGGCGCTCCGAAGACGGAGGAGGGGTCGGAGAAGACGTCAGTATGACGGCGGTCATCTCCGACTCCTCCCAGGTGGAGGCCAGCAGGCAACGGGTGCGGGGGCACCCTTGCCTGTATTGCACAGGCCTCCACCAGTGTCGGACGGGAATGGCCAGGTGTTCCCGGTCATTCCCATAGCCAGGTTTGGGTCATTCCCCCAGGATGGGGGGCACGCGGGGCCCGCCAGCTAGGCGGGCATGCGCCGGGAGGGTTGTGGATGTCAAGGCTGGGCCGGTTTCGCATGGCCCTCCCATCAGCGATGCGGGAACACCGCTGAGTTTTAGTGGGTATACTGCCACTCTGGCAGGGAGTCCCACATACTCCGTCTCGTCTCCCGACGAGCGGGGATGCGTAATGTCATTTCTCAGCGACAAAAAAAAAAAAAAAAAGGTTAGGTTGGCCTAACCAGAAAGCTTTTTTTTAATCCCATCGATTTTGCAATTGAACAAGACAGTAAGTCTTTCCCTGTATTCTTATAAACATATTGACATGTACCCTATGACTGTTAGAGGTTGGGGACAGGGTCCATACAAAATCCCCCATGGTCCTTTGCTTACTTTTTAACTTCTCAAATTTTACTATAGTATAAATTACTAAAACGAAAAGCTTTATTATGGTATCTGGATTGTGGAGCACGAATAGGCAGACGCTTCATCTATTATGCTGCTGCGCCATCTGTCACCCTACGCCCCAAAGGGGCCGGCGCTACCCAACGGTTGAGAGCCCGTGAGATAGACTGAAAGCCGACCCCAACACGGTTGGGAAGGAATAAGCAGATGATGAAACCATACGTAAAACATCTACTCTATCACCAGGTTTACAAAAGAAAATAAAATTGAATAAAACGAGTACATATTGTATACTGTCAGAAGGTTTCTTATCTGGAGTGTTAACAGCGTAATAAAGAATGTTAATTCGTTTTGAACGAGAACTCTTTAACGCAAAACAAATTGAATTGAGACTACAAAGGCTGCATGAAATGTGTTCATATTGAAGAGGGATGTGAATACATTGCGTGAAAAATGTAATGGGAATGGTTGTCGGGTGTTTAGCCTTATTTAATAGTAGAAATTTTTTATAGGTGTAAGTATGCTTAATTTGAGTGATATGTAATAAGGGCTGTTGTCCGCAACTCCACGTCAAAGTGCTTATTTTGCGTACGGGTGGGAAAATCGATTTTTCGATCCACCCCAGCTCTTCAAGGAAGGCCAGCAGTGCCTTGATGTTACTGACAAACTCACGGATGGTACCTGGGTTACCGAAGTGCTTTGTCCTGTATGTGGCGAACACCGGGCAGTTTGGAAGCACATGAGCTGCTGTCTCGTCGTCCTCCATGCAGGCCCTGCACAGCGGACTGTCTGTGACTCTTGTGACAAATAGGGGGCTTATTAAATGACCCGTGGCCAAGCATAACTGCTGTAACTGTACGGGCATACGTACTTTTAGTATATTATAGGTATGTATTATAGGTTAATGGTTCAAACCCTGTTTGCTAATAGTTAACTGGGAGCAGTGGTGGCCCAGTGTTATCGGCCCCTACATACGAGTTGTAGGCCGTGAGTTCGAACCCGGCTGGCATTTAACTTTGTGTATTTCATTTCATCACGACTGCTCTCAAATCGGTTAAGGGAAACATTGTGAGGAAACCGGCATGTCCTAGAACCAGAATACTCGGCCCGCGTGGTGGATTATGGCACACTCCCTCTCACAGAGAGGAGGCCTGTGTTCCAGCAGTGAGAACATTAAAGGCTGATTATGGAATCCTTAACGCCTTAAAAAGCACATTCTGGGACAGTATTTTAGACACCATTAACGATAAACATAATTATATAGTGAGGTAGTCTAATAAGACTTCACAGAGAAAACGTCAAAAATAAAATCAAATCTTTTTATTGTGGGCATTATCAATCCTGCAGAAATTTGACCAGCAGATGGATAATAATTACAAACTAGTAAGTATTCATAATTAGACAGATTTCTTATTCTTTATTATAGCTAATCAATGCCGCTAATTTTTGTTGCTTATTATTATATGTTTAGACTGAAAGAAACAGATGCATGCGATCAATTATACGCTCACTTTTCCTTGTTTAATACAAGTCATGAGTGTACTGAATTACAGCCAGAGAAACAGATTTTTAAGTTGGCTTTACCTCAGCAAATACACAACCAACTTAAATAGTCCATTCAAATTCCCAACACGACTGTAATTTTTTGTCAGACGAACACGAACGAACAGAAGAACACGAAGTGAGAGAGAACAGGCTTCTTCTGGGTAAACTCACTCCATCGTCGACTCTGTCAGGCACCCAGACCTAGACGAGAGTCAAGAGCAAACTAATCTTAAATAATAAAAATTTAGTTTAAAAAAAACACGGCTTTACGTAGTGTTCCACTCTGCTAAACAATATATTTCCTGTACAACCTTCCTGGTGGTACAATATTTTTTCAATTGTAGGTATTGGATATCTACCGAAAAATTCAATTAAATCTACATTAGATAATATCTAATGATAACCACGGGGCATGATATTATCATGCCCCGTGGTTCCGCCTGGCAACACGCCCGTCTAAAGCACTTGAGCTGTGAATGTGGGACAGACAAACACAATGTGTGTTTAATATTATCGAGAATGGTATGCAAAGGTCTCACAGCGAACAAGCTGCACTATAAATAATGGACTGTAATGATTATTTGTGTGGGTACTTATGTCTATGAATATAAGTATCAGGGTGAAGTGCTACGCAGGAGACGCCCTGGGCGTTGGGAATCGCAGGCCGATTCCCGGCCACCGTAGGCGCGGGCTTGCGAACGGCGAGCAATGGGCAGCTCGCCATTCGATAAGGACCAGGCCCGGGTCGATGGCGCGTTGTGTTTCGCGCGCGCCTCAACTCTTTGAGGCGCGCGCGAAACACAACGCTCAGCATCAGTGACGGGGTCCGCTGGGGCCGGTGCCTGCCAGGGTTGCGGGAAAGTCCGAGAGGGATACCGTGGCCCCTGGCACAGGAAACTGAAGGAACACGGGTGGGTTTTAGTCATTAAAAGTCTCACACGCCCTCCCACTCTGCCCAGAGCAGGAGAAGTGGTTTGATGATTTCCCACCCTAAAAAAAAAGGGTGACGTGCTAGCCCGGTTGAGGGTAGGATATAAAAAAACAATAGAAAAAACGGAAAATTGGTGTATTTGTTACAGAAACAAGTGCATACAAAAATGTAATTGACTCGAGTAATTAGAAAGATCTACATCGAATCACGGACACAAAATAGAAAATAGTTAAGTTGAATATAAGTGTATGTTAGACACCAGTCCCATGGCCCACCGAAACGAGTAGTTATCTACTATTTCTCGCTCAAGAAACATACAAAAGATTGTGGGTTCCGTGTAAGTAAAAGAGATACATTTTATATTAATAGTTAGTAGCTGGCTGTTCACACCGCCTGCGAGAATTCGTTCGTCGCAGGGCAAGAGCTATCATAGAGATTAGTCACTCGATGCTCGCTTGGCGAACAGAACACTCGCTGAAGGACTCACGCTTGGTTAAAAGAAAGAAAGAAAAATATTATAATTGGGACAGGGAATACAAACACTAAAAAGAGAACATTAAATCTAACAAAATCATGAAAACAATAAAATAACATTCATGCTTTTAAGTTGATCAAAGATTATTAAAACTAACAAGAACTTACTTACATTATGGTACATGCGCATATGAGCCAGTCATCGCTGGTCGCCGTCGCGCACTGCTCGTTGCTCACCAACTCGTTTGTCGCTAGCTCTACTCGCTTCTCGCTAATTGTCAGCGGTGGGACAGGCGCCTCAAACATATGTATTGTTCCTGTTTTATTTATATTTGTACTAGCTTCTATTCGCGGCTTCCCCGCGTGGATGTCGTAAATTATCCCACAGGAACGTGCTACAGGTTCATATATCTCCTTGCCAAAATCTTGCGAAATCCGTCCAGGGCTTTACGTATGAAAAGATAACGTAAACCTTCCGTAAAAAAATATCTAACTGAGAGCAGTTTATTTATTTTATTTATTATTTGGGACAAACAAACACTAACACCTAACTGCGCAAATAATATAAACAAAGATATTATATAAATGTGAAACTCACACCGTTATCCACAGCATATACCTACAATTCATCTAACTTTACTAATGAACAATCTATGAGAGTAAGACTACAAGACTGTTCAAACAACTATACGGTTCTGCACCACATCCGATCTGAATTCAATATCCGAGTTCAATCCGAATTGAGAATGTTCTAAATTTGGACGAACAGAGTTCGGATCTAGTGCGCAACCCCTGATACAAATAGCACTGTGGCTACTTCGGACCGGCATTTTTCGGATTCGGATCGGATGTGTGCAGAACTACTCTCATGGTGAAAAC
This sequence comes from Brachylomia viminalis, assembly GCA_937001585.2. Taxonomy (NCBI): domain Eukaryota; kingdom Metazoa; phylum Arthropoda; class Insecta; order Lepidoptera; family Noctuidae; genus Brachylomia; species Brachylomia viminalis. The sequence goes on from OW443298.2 coordinate 2,258,993, forward strand.
CGCATCACAACGTTGCGCCATTTAAAAGATCTAAGCATACAAAAGGCCAGGGAGGGAGGACAGAGGCCGGCAGCGATTTTGTTTTATACTATGTAAAGCGACCCGTCCCGGCTTCGCACAGTGGCCCGAATTGCCACTCTGCCCCCGCATTTTAAATCTCTGATATTCATTTTAATGAGATGCTGCAAAAAGCAATTTTGATCAACATTAATACTGTGTTGTTTAAAATAGCTTCTTAAACAACCCATTATTGTGTTGTCCATACTATGTATCCATTGTTTATCCTTAGCAGACAGACATATACCATTAAAGACTTTTTGTAGATCTTTTTAAAATATACTATTCTGTAGTGCATTATTTTAATGTATCTCGCTTACATTGCAGGCGTTTGCAATGCAAGCGCACAATAATGTGTTTTTACGACATCACATTACATCTTTGTAATTCTCGGTTTTTCTCTACTTTAATATGCATGTAATACATGCATATTAAAGTAGAGAAAAACCGAGAATTCGAGAAGAAAAAAAAGAGTAGGCTAAACGTTGTTGTTTTATATTTAAATATTGTATTCTAAGGAATAAGACCAGGAGTGATTTTTTAAAAACAATTTTTAATACTACCTGACAAAATAAATTCAACACAAACAACTTTACAACAAAAATGATTTTACCTCTAAATTAACTAACACACAAAAGTTATACAAAACTAATGAATCTAATTAAGACCTAGAAACGATCTATCTATGACTAAACAATTAGCAAAAGTTAGGTACAAACGGACAGAGTAACGACCTATCTCAACGAAGGCGAGCGCAAAAAAGGGGCGAGCCCGGGTGAGGCGCCGAGTTTTATTAACTCTCCCCACCCTTGCCGTTCCTACTTCTACACGGCCTCTCCTGACAGGAGTCCGTCCTCGGGCTCCATCTTCTAACTCTGGAGGTCAGTCTCCAGGGTCGGCAACGATATCTCTGGACCTTCATCACCCGATGAAGCGCTGAACGGGACTGGAGGTTCTTCGATGCGTCCCTGTGTCCCGGACGTGCTAGGCTGTGGTTCAATCGCAACATCAGGCGTCTCGACTTCGGAAGGCTGGACGACGACGCTTGGAGCGGTAGACTCCTCATTATCGACGTCCGATTCTGTAACAAGAATAAATCACAGCAAAATACAATGTTCACACACAAAATAAAACACGGAGGCTCCATGTGTCCTTCTTGTCAAGTTACACAACTATGACACATGATAGCTAGGCTCAACTAGCTAAACCTAAGCACAGGGTAAAAAAACAAACAAATATCTGTATCGATCACCCGGGGCAGTTCCCGTCGGGGGAGTGCCACCTCACGACTCGCTAGAGATCTACGCGGACTTACGTGAGACATAGCTTTGCGTGTGTGAAACGATTCACATAAAAGTATGTTTCAACCCAAACTATCAAAATAAAATACACAGAGACCATGTTCGTCACAGAAACATGTCTCGCACCACGACTCGTTAAAGCCAACCTTTTGGCATAACCCTGCGTGTACCACCGCTCCAGGACCATGTCCGAGCACAACAAAATAAAAACACAAACCACCCAAGGCATGTTCCATGTACTAGGATCGCATGACTGAGCGCACTCCAAGACAGCATCCAATAACATGAAACCAAACCTCACTTGAAGTGTATCCGTCAGTCAGGATAGTATATCTGAGTACGAGGACATCCGAGACAGAGGCTATCCCAACCGCAAGACAAAACTTCCCTTATTGCGTTTTATCCCTTGAGAAAACACACAGTAAGTAGGTACGTAGTACATAACGAAATACGTACTCTTAAAACAATTACACAGGACAGAGACCACCAATGGCATGTCTACAAATCATTAAGAGGAAAAACATCAAAGCGATGACTTAGATCACTTACCAAGGAAAAAATCGGCACACACATCGGGAGTCCACTCTCCATGCCACGGAATCATATACTCCGCGGCTGCTTGCGTCGTTTTCCCATACGAGCCGGCCAAGAGCTGAAGCTCGTAACGACCGTGTAACAAAGCCTTCACCACACGGTATGGCCCTCGCATGCAGGAATCCAGCTTCCCAGTCGACTGCGCCTGTTTTCTAACAAAAACCAATGAATTTATTTCGAAAACGCGCGGTGCCTTGCGTCCTTGGTTGACGTAAGTATCTTGAGCTTCACGATTTAAACGGAGACGATCAGACGCCCTCTGCCGACGCATCTCACGAAGAGCCTCCCTGTTCGGACTGGAACCTTCAATAGCCACGTCACGTACCAAACTTCGGATGAGTGGAGTAGCCGCATCGATGCCAATCAGCAGGTTAAGAGCAGATTGTTGAGTTGTTCTGTGCTTGGTGATGTTCAGAACCAACTGGAGCTTCCACATGACAGTCGGCCACCTCTGCTGTCGATGATTGCATTCGATACGTACCATGTTGAGTACCGTGCGACAATAACGCTCCACCTGCCCGTTGGATTGGTGCATCTCGGGCGTTATGAGATGCGTGTCGCAGCCCATATCCGTAACCCAGTTGAGGAAGTCCGCACTTTGAAACATCCTACCTCTATCAGCTACAATTAACTTAGGTGTACCAAAAAGTGAAATTAAATTAGTGAAGTGACGTTTTAACCCGTCAGCATCCTGACGGTACATAGGGTATAATAGAACAAACTTAGAAAACGCATCGACTACGATAAGAACATAGCGATAACCATCTGCTTCAGGTAAAGGACCTAGAGCATCTAAATGGATAGTTTCGAAGAGAGAGTCTGGTTTTTCCCAAGAGTGAATGGGTTGGAGTGGGGCACGGGCGACTTTTTTGTGTGAAAGACACACTAAACAATGTGTTACATATTTAAGAACAAAAACTCCCAAGCCTGGGAACCAGAAATGTTTAGTAATAAGATCGACTGTCTTATCTACACCGGGATGGTCATGTTCATCGTGGAAAATACGTAAAAGACTAAGTCGATGACCTTTGGGGATAAAGCAAAGCAGTTTAGGGTTTTCACCAGTAGGTGTAGACTTGAAGTACAAAATGTCATTTTTAACGACATACCGGGAAGAGTCCAACTGACCATCGGATAAACTCTGGATGATAGATCGAGTCTCTTCATCAGAGGCTTGAGCAATTTGAGCCCAGTTCAAAGGCTTTTGAATGGAAATAACGTTGACGGGATTGCGACTAAGATAGTCAGCATGGGATAGAAGGGAACCTTTACGGTAATCGAGGCTGAAATCAAAGTCCTGAAGGTATACCCACCACCGAGCTACCCTGGGCAACAAATCTTTCTTACGTTGAGTAAGTTTGAGTGCGTTGCAATCGGTAACTACGGTGAAATGAACCCCCACAAGATAATGCCGGAAATACTGAAGAGCTTTAACGACGTCAACAAGCGTCTCCAGCTCATACGAGTGGTATCTACTCTCAGCCCCCTGTGTAAGCCTGCTGAAATATGATACCACACGCTTGCGATTACCCTCATGTACTTGCATCATGACTGCTCCATAGCCAATAGAGCTCGCGTCTGTGTGGACCTCTATTGGTAACGAAGGATCGTAGATAGCCAGTACTGGCTCACTCGTTAGACATTCTACAATGTACTTTCGAGCAGCCTGTTGCTCTGAACCCCAGTTAAAGGGAACCCCCTTTTTAGTCAACGCAGCAATACAAGCAGTTTTCTGGGCAAAGTCAGCTATATAACGTCTAAAATAGCTGGCTAAGCCCATGAACTGGCGGACCTGTTTTACATTTTGCGGTTGAGCTGAGTCAATCCCTTACTTTGTCAAAGCCCTTACTTTGTCATGACTCGGCCTAACCTGATTTTCACTAATGGTCCGCCCCAAATACTCAATTTCCGTGGCTAGGAACGAACACTTCTTCATGTTAATTGAGAAACCAGCCTCAGTCAAGGTATTAAGAACGTCGTGATAATGACCTATCGCGGTTTCTAGTTTCCGGCACTAATACGGCACGATCACCCGAATGCCCTGGCAAAGGCGAGGCCCTAGACCTATCCTCAAACGCTTTAAGACGCGTCACCATAGCCTGCATCTCGAGCCGCAACTTAAAACTTTCGTCAGGCGATCGCTCGCGGTTTCTACTATCACGTCTGTCGCGACTATGACGATTGGAACTACGAGTATCGCGACGATCCGCACTATATTCACGCTCACGATTCGACATGACGAAATCAACAAAAGTCTAAAGTAAAAAAAAAATAAATGAACCGCTATGACACGAAAAACTAATCAAAAGCACTTACTAATCACCATAAAACACTCCAGCAAAAATCGTACTACCTGAGGGTAGCTGAACAAAACCGAACTAAACGACAAAACTTCTAGAATAAAACTAACTGATAAGCACTATCCTTTAACAAAAATAACAGTGGGCAATTGGGAAAGAATCCCACGCCTGATCTAAGGAATAAGACCAGGAGTGATTTTTTAAAAACAATTTTTAATACTACCTGACAAAATAAATTCAACACAAACAACTTTACAACAAAAATGATTTTACCTCTAAATTAACTAACACACAAAAGTTATACAAAACTAATGAATCTAATTAAGACCTAGAAACGATCTATCTATGACTAAACAATTAGCAAAAGTTAGGTACAATCGGACAGAGTAACGACCTATCTCAACGAAGGCGAGCGCAAAAAAGGGGCGAGCCCGGGTGAGGCGCCGAGTTTTATTAACTCTCCCCACCCTTGCCGTTCCTACTCCTACAGTATTTTATAGTTGAAACTTAGTACAAAAGCTATGATAAGTAGTACTAGTTTATTTTTTACGTTGGCTCTGTAGTTTTTTATAATATAAATACTTAAGTTAGTTTTGAGAGCAAGCTTTCGCATTAGGGACATACCTGTAATGATAGTTGTAAGGGAGATTTTTAATAAATAATAATAAAATAAAAAATGTTTTGACATGTCGCCATTGCAGCCGTATGAAGCAGGGGCGGGTCTCTAATAAGTCTAATAAAATGATCTTGCCTGGAAGGTAACTAGAACATTTAGTTTTGTTCTAAAAGGCAATGTGCACTTTAATAATTTTTAACGTGACGATATTGTAAAGTACTTACAGTTCGACAGTTATTTATAATGAGCACTGTACTAAAACAACACGCAGCGCTTCCCTACAGCACTGAATTAACTAAAAGGAGACGGAAAGATATAGTTTGCCCTCAAAAAAGTACAAAACATGCTTTCACAGCCAAATTTTATATGTACTTCGCACCGCTACTCTATAATAGGCTAAATGATAAAGAAAACATCTACTCCATAAATCATAGTAACTGCAAGAAAATCCTTATGGAGGCTCTTCAAACTATGTCCTATGAAGATACAGAGAAGTTATTACTTGTGTTAAAATAAATATTGTTCATATTATATAATTTTATACACCTTTTTACATGATAAGTACCAATAAGATATATATGATAATTATGTGATTATTTAATCAATTAATGTTACCTCCAATCGCCTGAAACACAGGATTACCTAGTTCAGGCACAAATCATAGGTGAACTTGACATACCTAGATTTAAGAAAAACTGTATTTAACGTTAGTCCTAATATTTCTGAATAAATTATTATTATTATTATTATCGTGGACGTCCACATCACGGCATCACGATAACACAGAGAAGTAAAATGTATGGAGGAATATGACGACGTTTTTAAATTTCCGTTCACGATTTGATTGAATATTATTATACGATCACCAATTCGTAATCAGGTTGACTATGACGGGTATGTCACAAAAAACCTGTTATCTGTTATTGTGGCGGTTGAATGGTAATTCCGAATGAATGAATTTCATATCGGCAGCAATGTTTAATACTCACGATTTGATTACACCCGCGTTTTTGCATTGATAAAACTGTAGGTTACACCGTATAACCCAAATAAACCCAAACACATTGTGCCATACGAAAAAAACGATTAAACGACGCTTTCACGGCAAATATTAAATCCCCACATTAAGATATTATTATACCAAGTTATAAATCAAAGAATTATGAATTATAGCCCCGAGTGTGTTCTACAATCAAATGAATATTATGTCGTATGTTTTATGTGTTTGCGTGTCGGTTAGATGGGATGTGTGGTGTGCAAATTATGATTAACGACTTTCAAAGGCGTGTACAGATGTCCCACTTTTACAGTTTAAAGGCGTGGTAGGCTTTAAATATTTCATTTTATGTGCCATCTGTAATGATAAATTAGGATGAATTAGGAGACCATTATGAAAGGGAAATGCGAATAGATGGAAATATTAAAGCTGTCATTTTCAGTTAAAGAACATTGTTTAACCTTTTTAAAGCCAGCCGCACTGAAAGGATAGTATTTAACTTTTTAAAGCCACTCTCATATCCAGAGCATCTAAATTTATTTATTTTAGTACATGGAGGACTTACAGCAAAAAAAAACAGGGAAAAAAGGGGTTAAATGTTAAATTAAATAAATAAAATTAAATGCAGTTATAAGCAAAGGAGATTTTATTTGTATAAATTACAGAAGCTGCATTCATAATATCAAACTGATCCCGTAATTTTATGACATCTGGTGATGCCAATAAGCATAATCAGCGGTCTCTGTCCCCACTGCTGGGACACAGGCCTCCTCTCTGTGAGAGGGAGTGGGCTATAACCCACCACGCAGGCCCAATGTGGGTTAGTGGATGTCACATGGCTTTGATTCCGGATTCCTCACTATGTTTTCCTTCACCGTTTTGAGAGCAGTGTACACAAAATAAAGTACCTGCCTGGGTTCGAACTCACTAGCTACTACTCGTAAGTCGGGGCTGATACCACTGGGCTACCACTGTTCTCCATTGCCAATGCCAATAATAAGGAGCCAATCACCCTAACAAAATATATAATTAAAATGAGCTCCGTCGATAAGTAGTATAAAAATAAAACGGATAACTGACGCTACAGAACTAATCACTTTATACTAGCACGTAACCAAGCTACGAAGCTGCTACGACGTAGCAAGTAAAGCTACGCAAGCTACGCGACGCTTAGCTGTCCCTTGCTACGCGTCGACCTAATTTGAACTTTTGACTTGCTAATTGACATTACGAGTATACACTGATTTTTAATTAACTACACGTTTTAAACGAAAACTTTTGTTTGACGAGGAAAAACTAAGACATAATCCGTTGATTTTTCTATTAAAATATACGCCGTATATAAATGTATTTTAATTAATAAAAGTTTACAACATTCTTACGAATAAAAATTGAATTCAATCTCTTAATCGTGATTACGGACAGCTCGTTGTAAATTAAACCTAATGGATATATATGTCTGCAACACAGTCATACGACAATTTGATCAATTAAGACATTGGATATAACTGGATTAAACCGGTTTTGCTCAGGAGAAACTGTGTGTATACATTAAGGCTATCAGACACCATCCAGGCGCTGCCATTTTAGACAAGTCTGGATGGCACTTTACCTTAATTCGTCTTTAATGGCTGAGTCCCTGTTAATATGACTATAGTTGACGCGTTTTGGCATGGCCATACCGGTCATTGACCCACCTACATATCCTTGATTTTGTTTATTTAAAAATGTGAAATAAAGTCTGTGAACGTCCTGGATCAATATCTATCGTGATCTTTATCATGTTCCAATACCGAAAAATCATACATAGTTAATTGTTTGGGTTCCTACGGAGAGATATGAGGCAAAGGGCAATAACCGCTACTGCCATGCTAAAACGCGCCAACTATAGATGTTATTTTGGTGTATTTAGTAGCAAATTTATTCCATTTAAGTGAAAGTAATATGCCTGAAGCTTAATAACTGAAATAAAGGAATATCATTTCATATTGTGTTCACCTATAAGTGAACACGATATGCATTAATTAGCTACCCATAGTCAAGATAAATACATAAGTTTAAAGATGGAAACAGAAACGTTCCATCCTGAAATAGGTACATTTAATATTGGCTGAAGAAGTTTTATATTACTCCAGACACCCAGTTAACCGTGAAATATTTATATAGTACTTACTAAGTAGTACTAAGCAAACAGCCTAATATTATCTTTGGTAAACCTCATTCGCATTTACCCTTTAGCCTGACGCTAGAGCGAAACACCGCTTGCGTGAAATATACATAATATTCATATTAAAGGTACAGTCAACGAGAAAATTAAGTGATGATTTAAGGTAAAAAAGTTGAGCTTCAATGCCTATCTAAGACAACTTTTTTTACTCAACAAAAGTCTTAAACTCATTCACTGATAGACACCGTACTGCCTGAATCGCTGGGTCTAAGGTTGCAGTGTTGCACAAGAGTTCCTTTTATAACGAACGTGAGCAAAGTCAAAGCATTTATTTCAAGTAGGCACATAAAAGGCACTTTTGAACGTCAACAACATTTTTGAACGTCCCACCTTCCAAAAGATAGTTTCGTATGGAGAAGAATGGGCAAAAACTCCACCGTTACTTTTTTTAAATGTGTTACACTAATTTGTATACATTCATTATATAATTATATGTGAAGACGATGCACCTTTAGTAAAACTACCATACCACAATAGGTAACAATAATTTAAAATGTAGCGATGACAATTAAATAAGTTAATTAAGTGATAGATACATGGTGATCACATATTTACAAACATTGTAAAAGTATAGGATTTACCAAATTTTTTAAAGCATTTACTGAGGGTTTTTGAAAATCCATCCCCTAAAGGGGTTAAATGAGTTGAAAATTTGTATGGAAGTTCTTTATTTGTGCCGAAGGTAAATCCCATCGACACATTGGTTGTAAACAAAAAATAAATAGCTGATGCCAAAATATTGACCGACTTGTTATGCTGACTGTACATAGTCAGAAGAAATATTTGAGATTGCATTTACATAAGACTGTGTTTTATCACATTTGATCTAGTGTGAGGCATGTCAGCTCCTCAGTTTTATCAAATAGACCGTTTGATGGTAATCGACGTAAATAAAATCGAAGCTGACCCAAATTAGAACACTTTTTTACAGCGCTGACCTTTTGTTATGCCGTAGGTGTAGCAATGAGCATAAATATCTTAAAATTACGCAAAATCCAAAAACCGTTTGCTTGTGAAATAGCGATTGGAACTTTAAATAACTTATTGCATAATGATGTGGTTTCGAAAAGGCTACGCTTATAACATTTGTGTACATGAACATGTCTGTTTGATCTGTGTCTGGGTGTGTATATGTATGTAAGTATGTATATCAGTCATCAGGTTACCGTAGTACAGGCTCTACCTAGTTCGGGACCTGAAGAACTTATGTGGATGTTGTCTCATATTATTATTATTATTATTATAACACCACAAATCTTCTATCAATACTTAATTAAGGAGAAAACAGCTTTTGAACCATGCGTAAGTGTAACGTATTTATGCTCGTGAATGTATGCTAGGAGTTATATCGAAAATTAATCAACTCAGCCTATCGCAGACCACTACTTCACATCGACCTCCACCACTGCACCACAACACCCAGTCCTCCGCCTTCCGCATCCAGCCTGTACCAGCCAGTTTCTTAAGGTCATCGGCATAACTAGCTGGGAGGCGTCTCATGCTTCGCTTGCCGATACGTGGTCTTCACTCCAGAACTCGTCCGCTCCACCGGCCATCGGTCCTACAACAAACATGGCCAGCTCACTGCCACTTCAGTTTGCTTACTCTGCAAGCTATGTAGGTAACTCCGATTCTTTTCAGGACGATTTCATTTCTGATTTTATTTTAACTTCCGAGCATAGCCACCTCCATAGCGCGCTAACCAACCTTGAATTTGTGGACCAGCCCAGTTGGGTCACTGACGGTTGTCAATGACCAGGTTTCGTCACTGTACGTCATAAAGGGCAGGACGCACTGGTGGACGCACCTTAGTCTTCAAACATTGCGGGATAGGTGACAAGAAGACTTGACGAAGTTTCCCAAATGCTGCCCAACCCAATCAGATCCTTTCTGTTGGCTTCTTTCTCAGTTATGCCTACCGAGCTGGATGACTTGCCCTAGGTAGACATACTCGTGGGCCTATAACGTTGTAGGCTGATTATGCTTTATATATAATAAGCTCCACACAAGGTCTTCAGGTCCCAAACTAGGCAGAGCCTGTACTACGGTAACCTGATGACTGATATACATACTTATATACATATACACACCCAGACACAGGTCAAACAGACATGTTCATGCGCACAAATGTTTAACATGTCCGGGGATCGAACCCGGGACCAGCGGCTCAGAAGGCAGGGTCGCTACCAACTGCGCCAACCGGTCAGTCATGCTGGTGTTTATGCTTATGTATTAAAGTTATCAATCCATCTTCACGACTTTTCCCATAAATTAATTTTCAATCAGGTAATTGTAATGTTAAGTCATAAGTGCACCAGCAATAATCGAAGTTTGATGTCACAGGAAATAAATCAAAAAGTCTTGAAATAAAAGAACATCGGAATTCGTTCAAAATCGAGTGAGCAAGTCGGGTCACGGCCACCGAAATTATAATAATGTGTCACGCTTCGTTGAGCGGATAATCTTAGAGAATCTAGCTGGTATGCGAATTAACACGACAGCTGTCAGAATAAGATGCAAGGGTAGTTGGACAATTATAAAAGAACTGTGTTGTGAATGATGGGCAACAAGGACTTGAATAGTTATAGGGTAGACATTTATTTGTTATTATCGGCTGTTAAAGGAATAGTAGAAACATTTTAATAATCACCACCTTTGTCAGACGGGTTGGTGATTGCAGCAGAATACGCAGCAGGCCACCGACTTGGCATAACCCTGTGTCTTTTTGCCAGTAAAACTTGGGTTTCCTAAGAACGCTGTGCCGTCATTCAACGGCCACAACATGACCGATACCTAGACTATAAAATGACCCATGATGGCTCAAGCTTAACATTACAAACAATACACAAATTGTGATAATAGTTTTTTTGTATAAAAACCAGCAGCTGAAAAGGGAATAAATTGTATAAAGTAAAATGAACCTCAAGCATGCTTTAGCTTTTTCCAGAAAAGCCAGTATCATGCATTTAAACTAAATACCTCCATACCGGTAGTAAACCAACATAATTCCACATTTTGGGCGCTATCAAAACATGCGCAGAATGGTTGAGGTAAGCTTGTATGGTCAGTAAGAAAAGTTGTTTCAGATAACACTGCAAAATTTATGTTTTTCATAATACACTGATCAAACTTATTTGACCCCTGCCACTGATTGAAATACTTTCATAATTGACTTGAAATATCCGAAGTGTATTTTTAATGTACTTTATTTTGCTTAATTTAAAACTCAACTGACATAAATGGTGAGGGCAGGAAATCTGGACCTAAAGTCTAATATCGCTTATACAGGGTTATTGGTTAGGAAGTACTGCACGAAGAATAAGAAGAAGTACATACTTATATCCAGTTAGAAAACTGTATACAGGTTTATTGGTAAAACACCATCAACCTCATAAGGGGTCATTGTACTCATCATTATGAACAACTTTTACTATTGGACTAAATATAAAATCGCGAAAAAAAAATCTGCTGTTTATGTTTGCAGAACTGTAGAGCGGTTATGATAAGGTGGTGGTCAGCTGCAACTTATCAAGAGTTTTAGTATCCGATTTTTTATTTATAATAAGTTCAGCGACTTTTTTCCCGTCCGTACAACGGTGTATATTATCGTGTGCTCACCTTAATTTAATACTTGCACATGTTTTGGGAGTGTTTTTAACCGCTCTTGCTTGAATAATAAACTGCAATTGAGTCTCACGATACTAGCTTTGTTTGGGACAATATCCATGAGCTGGAAACACATTGATTTCACTATGTTCACAATGAAACACATTTGTTTGAGGGCCGATTTTTCAATCGTTTGATAACTTTTATTAGAAGAATAAATATGGCGGTTTGACATATTTTCTACACAAAAGCTGTCAAACCACAATTTTTATTCCTCAATTATGAGTTATCGGAAGATTGAAAAAACCGGCCCTTGAGGAGAAGACAAGAGCTCAAGCGTCAAAGTATTTCTAGTGTCAAATATATTCAGCGATGTTTTTTGCCGACTGTACGTTTTCAAATGTGTTATGTAATATCGTGCTCACCTTAATTTATCACTTGCACATATTTTCGCAAATGTTTATAAGCACACTTGAATACTAAACAGTTAAATAATGTTTTTTCTGTATAAAAGAAAATGTCGTGAGAACCTGGACTCATAATTAATATAAGTCCGAAATCGCCGACCTGTCTTGGCAAGAGCAAGGATTGTGATTAATGTTCGTGCCCTCTCTGTATGAGTCCTTTGCCCCGCAATGGGGCAATATAGGCTGGGATTATAAATACAATTCGAGATATTCGTTTACTGCAATTGCGACTCATAATATGATATAGATAAAATATAATATCTTCTTTTACGTCAATATTTATGAGCTAGAAAAAAAATATTTAAGCGCCAGAAAACCTCACCATCCGCTTCACATTGTCTTTTAAAATAGTTAATTAATTAATAAGTGACTAAACATAACATCACGCCTGCTATTCCCGAAGGGCTTGGTAGCAGTGTACCTAAAGCACACCCGCATTTCTAGCGTTATATTTAAGTCCCATGTAATAGGGGGCGAGCCTTTTGCCATCAACCGGGCACTAATCCAGAATCCGGGTTACTACTGATGAAAAAACCAATAAAACTTCCTGGAAATCTAACCCAGAACCTCATGTAGCGATTGCGACCACTAGACCAACGCAGCGCCAGTCCAAAAGTGACTAAATGTTATCATTATTTCCAAAATTAACACAATAAATGTACCAGAATGGCCAGAACCCTGTACAAAATTCAGATAAAATCATTCGTAACCCTTGTAGAATCGAGTCTAGACCAATGTTTTAATAATAAAGTTTCACCCCTAATTTGGTTAAAAGATCTTAATAATAATTGCTAGCGAATCTAAAATTCGAAGTGAACTAAAATATTTAATATTTTTTTTTGTGATGGAATATTAATGGCCGAGGTTTGAAAAGATATGAAGTTTATTTTTATTCATTTAATTTAGAAGAGTTAGGTATGGTTTGCTTTTTGTTATAACCTAGTACAAAAGGTGAGCAGATGAGCAGTGGTGGCCCATTAGCAACGACCACGACTTACGAGTAGTTACTACTTACGGTTGGAGGTTCAAACCCAGGCAGGTACTTTACTTTGTGTAACTTATTTCATCACCACTGCTTTAAAAACGGTGAAGTAAAACATCGTGAGGCAACCGGCATGTCCCGAAACCAAATATTATAAGAAATGTGATATCTACCCACACGTACTGGTCCCGCGTGGTCGATTACGGCCCAATCGAATGTTAGAGCACAGAGATGAGGCCTGCGTTCCATCAGTGGGATGGTGGCCATGGATGAATTAAGACTGATGAACAAGTATTTTTAGGGCTCCATCGTGGAATTCATCCATCGTTTCCCACCAGGTGAGATTGAGGTTAAGAGCGGGCCCCATTGCGCAATAAAAAATAAATAAATATAATATAATATGTATTATAAAGTGCCCTAAGTGCGGCCCTTTAATGAGTGCATCCCTGGTACCCCTCTGGCCCCGTCGTCCGATAGCGTTTTTTTTCACGCTAACCTTAAAAAAAAAGGCAATTTTTACGTAACTTTACGCTCTGGTTAATTTATATAATTATTTATCAATGAAGGTACACCAACAGTTTCTGTATACATATCAATGAGGTTTGTCAAAAAGTTCAAAAATTCATTAAAATTATTAAAGTATTGGCAGGTTCAACTTGGGGTGTGCACCCAAAATATTTAAGAAAACTTTATATAACTTTAATCAGAAGCCGAATTGACTATGGGAGTTTTTTCTTTGACAACAGTGCAAAAACTCACTTGGAAAAATTAAATAAATTACAGAACCAAGCTATGAGAGTTGTTGGTAGTTTTATTAAAACTACAGCCATTCACGTGATGGAGAGCGAATTATGCCTACAACCGTTATATCTACGTCGACGATTCTCGGCTAGCAAATTCTGGCTTAAAACGAAACCTTTGCAGGCAAATACTAGAGGTATCAACTTACTTTCCGAGCTATCCACATTATGTAATAATTCTTCATATTGGCAAAACAAAAGAATCTCCCTGTTGATCTTGGTTCATGACTCACTACACGATTTAAAAGTTCATTGCAGTATTCAATTAGATATGTTTTCCCAGAATACATAGGTTAGTAGTATAGATAGCAACAATTTTATAAAACATGATGTAAGTTTTATGACCAAATAAAAAGGCAATACAATCCTGTTAGCTTAAGATATTTAATTATTAACTACATTACTTTCGAATACTCGTCTTATTTTAAAATAGTTGCAGACGGATCTAAGGACGGTGACGATATCGGAGCCGCCTTTTATGGGTCTGAAGGAAACTCAATGAAATTTCAAATTAATGCCAGTGTGTGTGTAATGGAAGCAGAACTGATTGCGATTGCAGAAGCTCTGTCGTATGTAGAATCAATACATAAGAACAATATTGTCATTTTCACAGACTCCAGAAGTTCGCTCCAACACTTGGCTCGGTGTACCTCAACATTTCGAGGAACACCGATAGCCTACACTATACTGAAAATTATTTTGAAGCTACAATCTGATGGAAAACACATAGTTCTTCAATGGATTCCATCACATATCGGATTAAGAGGCAACGAGATTGTTGATGTACTAGCTAAGCAGGACATATGTGATGGAATTCCTGTAAATTGTTTTCTTTACTTTACCAACTTTATACCTAAGATCAAGCGGGATTGTTATTCGCTTTGGAAGGAGTACTTTAATAAAAGATCACAAGAAAAAGGAATCTGGTACAAAACGATCCAACCGCATCCATTGAACTCACTGTGGATAGATAATCAGCTGTTGAACAGAAGTGATACCGATATCGCACTAAGACTTCGTTCCGGACACATTCCGTGTAATAAGTTCTTATACCTAATGGCAAAATCAACAACGAATAATTGTGAGTTTTGTATTAACTCTGTTGATGATGTTTATCACATATTAACCGAGTGTGTCCGCAACGAGGAATTTAGAAATAGTTTAGATTGTAGGATTAGAGAAATAGGTTACTGTAATAGTGTTCTGGCTGTGCCACTTTCTGATGCAGCCAGAGTACTTTACAAACTAGCTATGCTAAGGCTAGGTTAAATAGTAATTAGTATGATTTTGTTAAACCAACCAGGGCGGCATAATCGCATGTGCGACAAAGTCCTTTACTTAAGAAAAAAAAAAAAAGCTTCTGTATACAAAATATTAAAATAACAATAGATAACAGTTGATGGCTTACACAGTTGCCAATAAAAGGTGAACCAACATTCTCAAATACAGTGATATTCTAAAGTAAAAACAAATGCATAGTAGTGCTAACCACTATATAAACAGAAATATAAAAATACATAAGTTATAAGATTACAGAGGTTGCAAGAAATACCTACATACAATTTATTTTATTACCATTTTATTTCGGACCGAATCCATAAAAAGTGGGTGTAAAGTTCACTCATACCTTCATAGAAAAGGGAGGATCCTCCGACCAGACGGGTGTCGTGTCTGGTGGGCAACTGCCCGACGATTGATGTCGGGATGTATCTATGCTAGCTGCGCGGTAAACTCTGCTTGCGCGATGCAGGAATGCGTGACGTCAGTATGACGCGCAGCTCGCATGTGGCAATGTAGATACCGCTACATCACTCCCCTCCGGACACCGGAAGTCAATAGTGGGCTGAGTCGTGTATCTTTGCGATGCTTGCCAGTGCCAGTTGAGGTTCCAGCGAGTTGGAACCGGGTGCCGCATAGTTCACGGTGAGTCGGAACTGTCTGCGGTGATTCTCCAGTGAGGCGGATGTGGTACAGCGCCGGGTTGAGGCTGACTGCTGGCGTCGACCAAGAGAGGTGTGAATGGGTCTGCTTGTTGAGCGGCCGAAAGTGCAGTGTGCTGTGCCAAGGTTGCTGATGAGGCTGAGTGTGATGACCAGGAATGCGCGATTCGCTGCATGGTGGTGGTCAGGATACCCGTTTGAAGCCGTGGGTGCTGGCTGGCTGAGACTCGCCGCTCGCAAGCTTGAGGATGCAATGTTGATGACGTCACGCTGATGGAGTTGCACGAAGGCTGCGCTGACGTTCATACTCGGGGTCACCAGTATAGAGGCACAAGGAACAGGATGTAAAGTTCGCTCATACCTCCATAGAAAAGGGAGGATCCTCCGACCAGACGGGTGTCGTGTCTGGTGGGCAACTGCCCGACGATTGATGTCGGGATGTTGTACCTATGCTAGATGAGCGGTAAACTCTGCTTGCGCGATGCAGGGTTGCGTGACGTCAGTAGGACGCGCAGCTCCCATGTGGCGATGTAGATACCGCTACAAGATCTATGTTAGTAGGTACCTGATATAAAAAAAAATATAAATAAAAACAACTACGGTTCAAAGACACAGCCCTATGACAGATGGATGGATGGACGACTGAGGGATATTTAAAGACGTCCAGGTATTATACCTC
Organism: Brachylomia viminalis; assembly: GCA_937001585.2. Classification (NCBI taxonomy): domain Eukaryota; kingdom Metazoa; phylum Arthropoda; class Insecta; order Lepidoptera; family Noctuidae; genus Brachylomia; species Brachylomia viminalis. Next base: position 2,275,559 of record OW443298.2, read on the forward strand.
TAAGCAACAAAATATACTTGTACTCGGTTTATTCACTTAGACGTGTGTGTCAGGGCATTGTTTACATTAGGTCTCGTGCTCTTCATTACATTGTCCAAAGGGCCTGAGGTAATCGACATAGCCCAAAGACTAAGCAACCTAAAGTGGCAATGGGCTGGGTGGATCTCTCGTAAAACCGACAATCGTTGGGGAAAACGAGTTTTAGAGTGGAGACCGCGTTTAGGCAAATGTAGTGTGGGACGCCCGCCGGCCAGGTGGAGTGACGACTTGCGAAAAGCAGAGACTGGATGAGGAGAGCCAAAGATCGGGCTCAGTTGCGTTCACTAGGAGAAGCCTACGTCCAGCAGTGGACGAATATAGGCTGATGATGATGATGATGAGTGCCTGAGGTCACAGTGCTATGAAGAGTTAATGTGGTCATGAAGGTGAACAGGTGCAAGATAGACGGCTTTTTTGAATTTAAAGGCATAGCCACACACTATTCAGGAAGTGTAACACAAATAGTAAACATGCGTTGTTTTTTTGTCAATTCGAATGTTTTGATGGACGAATGTCCTCATGTCCCAGTTGTTAAGACCTCTCCTCTCGTGCACGAAGTAGTGGGTTCAAATTCGGGCAAGAATCAATGTGACTTTTTCAATTCATTTGTATGTAGTTTCAGAGTTCATCTTAGACATTATCGACACCGGTTAAGGAAAACATTGTAAGTAACAATATAAGTCTGAAATCACCAACCCGTCTTGAGTAAACGTGGTGATCAATGCTCGTGCCTTCTCTGTATGGGAAGAGGCCTTTGGCCCGCAGTGGGACAGTCATAGACTGGTATTATTATTATTTTAATCTTTGGGGGTGATCCCGCCACCATGCTGTTTGTGCCCTGCCTACACCAAATCAGCTGTATAGCGACATGATAAACCATTTACGTCAATCGGATGTTTCCGCATAAAACTGCAACAGATCAATCATCAGATGAATCAACGAATCGACGCCTCGTATCGACTGAACGTTCACCTACTTCCAAATCTGCTGATGTTTTGATGACGCAGCCATGTTTAGCAATCGTTTGGAATTTTAGAATCGTCATTTTAAAGATAATTAATCTCCGACTCTTCGGTACTACTTCATTTCAAAGATTGTCGAGGTTATTTCTTGGTCAGACAAGATGTAGGAAATTTCGGCACAATCTTGTTTTTTTTTTGGATCCTATGAAGTTAGTTCCCTAATCACTACAGATGTGCCCAGTCCTCCTCCTCTTCTAGCCGATATTCATCGAAACGCGGCAATAAATGCAGACGCTGTTAGATCAGAGACGATCAGAGCTTAAATGACGTCATGTACCGAGGTCCCAACCTACAACAAGATTTGCAGGAGCTAATATTAAAATGGAGACAGTATCAGTTCGTTTACACTGCGGACATCGAGAAAATGTATCGACAGATAATGGTACATCCTGAAGATCAGTCGTATCAGAAGATACTATGGAGGGACTCACCATACCAACCCATTCACGACTACTTAGACGATCGTTATCAATGTGTTAAAATTGACAATATTATTAGCGACGAGCAAAAAAACACAGGTTTTGGTGTTCCCCAGGGAAGTATTTTGGGCCCCACCCTTTTCCTGATTTATATTAACGATTTGTGTAGTTTAAATATTAATCAAGGCAAAATTATATCGTATGCAGATGACACTGCGTTAATATTCACCGCTAAAACAAATAGTGAATTGTATGAATATGCTCAAATAGGTTTCAATACTGTGTCTAACTGGCTTCAAAGCAACTTACTAACATTAAATGCCGACAAGACAAAATGTATTCACTTCTCCATCCGCAAACCGCATTTTAATATTACTAACTCTCATCTGTATGCCCATCATTGCGGACTCCGCTCAGTCAGCATAATATGTAAGTGTCCTTTTATCCTCAAAACATGTAACATAAAATATCTCGGGGTTCTAATAGACGAGTCGCTCTCTTTTAGACCACATATTGACAGTTTGGTTACAAGAGTGCGCAGGCTAATTTTTGTTTTAAAAAAATTGCGAGCAATTGCAAATAAAAAAATAGTGGCACAAGTTTACTTGGCCCTAGGTCAATCTGTAATACAGTACTGTATTACTTCATAGGGTAGAGTACCAAAAACCTACTTACTGCCTCTTGAAAGAGCACAGAGAGCCATTTTAAAAGTAGCAAACTTCCATCCCTTTCTCTATCCTACAGATCTGCTATGTAAATCCTGTAACGTGCTGACCGTTCGCCAGCTTTTCATAACGCACTTAGTATTAAAACAGCACACCATGCTCTCATATAACATTGAAAGTACTAATAAGAGACGGAATGATATTGTATGCGAGTCAAATGCACCCTCTAAATATGTGTTTGTAAACAGATTTTAAAAATTTTTAGGCCCATTTCTATAAAATAAATTAAATAGGAAATTAAGTATCTATAAATTAAATAACTACGACTGTAAAAAGACTATTCTGCAATTTTTACTTAGCTTATCATACAGTGAGACAGAGAATTTACTCGTTGTCTGTAAATAAAACATGTTTAGTCTTTAAGTTAATATTAGTTTTTAATTAGTCTTCTCCGTTTTTGTATTTTTATATTTTAACATTATAAGCACCTTTCTAGTCTAAAACACAGGTTCTACCTAGTTCAGGCAAATAAGCAACTGTAGCAAATTATTGTAAATCTGCACCATTTGTATAAATAAACGATATTATTATTATTATTATTCAGACATACCAAATAACAACCATAACTTACGGCACAAAACCTGCACCATTTTTAGCTATGATGTGCTTAAAACAACTAGCTGCCGAGGAAAAACTAAATTTCCCTGCTGCAGCAAAAGCGTTAGAAGAGTGCTTCTATATGGATGACTACTGTGGCGAAGCAAATTCAATGGACCAAGCAAAACAGCTAAAATCAGACCTAATTTAAACTACTCAGTAAGGGTGGGTTTAATTCACGGAAATGGGCTACAAATGAACCAAAATTACTCGTTGACTTAGAAAACGATTTGTGGAACCAGCAAATCTATGAGTTTAAACAGTCAGACTCAACGAAAAATGTTTTCGTTGAGTCTGACTTGGTATAAATTTCCATAAATAAATGCATGTATCGGAAGTATTATCAAGTTAGTACGTGTTCGGCTACCAACCGCGTAACTCGACCAAACCATATCAAACCATCTTCGTGCAAATTTAGCTTAGATTTACCATTTTATGACCAATCTCAATATAAGCTTTAAACCATATAATTTCGTATAATTTAACCAGTGGTCATAAACCAACAACCAAACCATAACCAATCAACCAAATATCAACCAACCCAGGACTTAGAGCTAAACCAACCGAGCGCTAAGTTCTACGGTGTGTATTTATAGAGTACCTAAATCAAATAATAAAGTGAGTTTTTTGATAAACTGGAAACTCTTTTAAAATATTTATCCAAACAACGATGTAAGAATATAGTTTTGGCTGGTGATTACAACATTGACATTTTGAAGAGCAGTAAACTGTCAGCGGAATTCGAGTGTATTCTTTTAAATAATTTACAACTAGCTTTGAGACAACCTACTCGGGCTGCGAACCAAACATGCATAGATAATTTTGCTCATAATTATAACAAGCGTCGTTGCACGTCAGAAGTATTGGAGTTCGCGCTATCCGATCACACAGCAAAACAGTGGAAGTGCCCCGTCAAAAAAAGGATGTTCTTAGTACTATCGCAAAAGTACACGAGACTACAGTAAGGTAAATAAAGAAAAATTCAAGACTTGTTTAAGTAGTCTATCCTTCTCAGATGTGTACGAGACAGACGATCCTAATGCTGCCTTTTTTATTTTTTGACGGTGGGAAATCATCAAATAACTTCTCCCGCTCTGGGCAGAGCGGGAGGGCATGTCAGACTTTTGCTGACTAAAACCCACCCGTGTTCCTTCAGTTTTCTGTGCCAGGGGCCACGGTATCCCTCTCGGACTTTCCCGCAACCCTAGCAGGCATCGGCCCTAGCGGACCCCGTCATTGGTGCTGACATCTCTTTGAGGCGCGCGTGGAACACAACGCGCCATCGACCCGAGCCTGGTCCTTATCGAAAGGCGAACTGCCCATTGCTCGCCGTTCGCAAGCCCACGCCTACGGTGGCCAGGAATCGGCCTGCAATTCCCGACGCCCAGGGCGTCTCCTGCGGCGGCTAGGGGCGTGAGGGCGCGAATTTTGCCTCTCCCTCACGCGTTCCGCCTCCTCCTTCGGGAACATTACTGCTTCACAGAAGGAGGTGACGGCTTCACAAGCCCTCTCGCTCCGTACCATGGCCTGGACCAGGGCCGGACGCGAGAGATCGCCACTGCCAATCGCCTCCACTAGGACACAGCGGTGCTCCGCCCTAGCCGGGCAGACCTCCACCGTATGCACCACCGTGTCCATCCTAATGCTGCCTACAACTGTTTTATTGAGACGTTCTAATTAATGTACGAATTTTGTTTCCCCAGCAAAATTATTACCAGTAAGACTACTAAAAATCCGACATGGGTATCACATGGGATAAAATTGTGTTGTAAAAACAAACGGAAGCTTCTATGGCAATATAGGTTAAAACCAAGTCAATCTAATAGAGATAAATTCAAGAGATATTCAAAATTACTCAAAAGAATTTTATGAATCTAACTCAGAAAGCACAAAAAAATTACAATTTTAAAACCTCTAATAATAAGTCTAAGACTACATGGCAAATCTATACATATAATAAATCTGTAGACGAGGCGTTTCTGTACAATGCAAATATTTAAAAAAAAAATAGCTGGTGTGTTAAAGTATAACCAACAGATGCCATTTCTATCATTTTTGTCTGTTTGTCTATGACAGATGTTTGTTAAAGTATCACGTAAAAAGTACAAAACCAACATGGTTAAATTTTATACTCAAATATTGTGTGTAACTCAGAGTTACATTTAGTTTTTGTTTCATCGAAATCGGTTAAATAAATCAAAAGATAAATGAATTTAAAGTGTTCAAGAAGAACTTTTCTTTGCTTAGTTCATACACGTAACGACATCTATTGACGCCAAATGGTACTAACGAATATATGTGATAAGTTAACCGAGGCATTTCTGTACATTGAAAATATTCCAAAGAAATAATTGTGGTGTCAAAGATGCCATTTTTACCATTTTTGTCTGTTTGTCTGTGAGACGGGTTTGTTACAGTATCACGAAAAAAGTACGAAACCATTAGGGTTAACTTTTATACTCAAATATTGTGTATAACTCGGAGTATCATTTAGTTTCTGTTCCATCACAATCGCTCCACTCTATAAAATATATATTAATCAATTTTTTAATTATGCAATGTTTTAACACGTATCGACATCTATTGATCCGAAATTATACTAACGTAAACTCATGTAGGTTTGTGAGATCTTTTGTTATTTTGGTGAGGTTAATTTCGCATATTTCACGCGAAACATTGTGAATAGAATATAACTCCCAATGATCTAATCAAAAGTTTGGCTAATTAAAGTTTTCCAAATGCGTTGTTTATTAGTTCAGTGGTGGTGGCGCTACCTATCTTTCAAATCATGATACAGCTTAGTTATTTCACATAAAACGATACATGTTCATTTATTTTTTAAATTCTTTAATTTAATACTTTTGGAAGGCTATATAGCTTACAGTGTTTGATCGAACGTTTTCCCATGGGTAATAATTTAAATGTATCACTTTGTGATCGATACATGGCGTTGTTCATTTAACGTCATTTTCTGAATCGCGGTGTTAAGACTTTCCGCAGAAGAATGACCTTTGCCCAATGTTTTACCATAACTGAAGAGTTACATTCATAATTATTTTCAAGCTCACATAAATGTTAAAATATGCAATAGCGTAGAGTCCATTAAATATATTTGCAAATATATTATTAAGGTAGTGACCAAGCTATGATCGCGCTGACTGAGAGAGAAATCGCAATGAATACGATGAAGTCACGAGATATCAATCTGGCCGATACATTAGCTCTTCAGAGAGGCAGTTTGGCGTATTTCAAGTTTTCTTAAGACCGTTCGCATTCTAATCTCAGTCTCAATCTGTCAAAATTACAATCAATTTCCATACATTTTTGACAGGTTTTTGACATTGATTGTCGCTGAGATGAGATTGCGACTTGAATTTGAACGTTTTTTAAGTACGAGAATTGGCCTACCGGTCATTCATCTCGATGTACACCTTGAGGGCGGGCAACGAGTGTATTTTCAGTCTGAAAATGTCACAGAAAGGTTAGACAATTCGAGACAAACCACTTTGATGGCATTCTTTCGCCTCTGCCAAACTGATAATTACGCGAAATCCCTTCTTTATAACGAGGATCCATCGTATTACACATACAACAAGTAGCAAGGTGTTTTTAACCGTAGAAGACGCGGAACTGCTCTGGAAGGCGAGCCTGGAGTTTTCAAGGAACACGTGATAGGACGAGTGTACACTGTACACCCGAATAATTTAGAGTGTTATTATTTACGCCTTCTTCTGCACGTAGTGCGAGGACAAACTTCTTTTAATGAGAAAAGTGGAAACTCAGTGAAGCACTCCGTAAAGTGGATGATGTTGAATATCCCACTTTCTTCAGTTTATGGGAATCCCACAGATATCGGGAACTACGCTGCTGCTTGGCTGTGCCAACGAGCTATTTTGACCCCCCCCAATGACCAAGCGGCAGCAATAAATACACAAATATTTGGCACATGTTTCTGGGGAAAGTAAGCAATATACTTCGATAAACACGGTTACGGAAGAAGAAGATGCCACACACTATCCAGTAGAGTTCTTAGAATCCCTTAACACGCCCGGTCTTCCAGCACACAACATTTTTTTTAAAGTCGGTATGCCAATTATTCTTCTCAGAAATTTAAGTCCTCCCAAACTTTGCAACGGCACTCGGCTCATAGTCACCAATCTCCAACACAACGTCATCGAAGCCGAAATCTTAACAGGTTGCGGCGCCGGTGATGTTGTTTTTATTCCCAGAATTCCGCTCATTCCTAATAATTTCCCGTTTAGTTTTAAACGTGTGCAATTCCCCGTCAGCCTTTGTTACGCCATGACCATTAACAAAGCTCAGGGCCAGACATTGTCCGTTGCGGGGGTGGATCTTAGTATTGGTTGCTTTTCCCACGGCCAACTTTATGTAGCTCTTTCGCGTGTAAGCAACCCTAGCAACCTTTTTGTGTACGCTCCTGGTGGTTCCACCGCTAATATTGTATATAGAGAAGCATTTTCCTAAATATCAATAGTCTTTTTGTCAGCTTTTTGAAAAATCACAAGGCCTGGTCGAAAGATTCTCCCGATTTCCCTTCTATAAGCAGCACATTATTTTTTTCCGACATCCACGCGAACGAAGTCGCGGGCACAGCTAGTCTTTAATAAATAATGAAGAAATGTAATTTTGATGAAAATTATCACGGTTTATGCACCATCTCTTCCTGCCAATTTGTACGCCACGATATGCGGCTGAACGTCTTAGCATCCCATTACTACCCTACATGCAATGTCAACTCAAACTCAAAGCATTTATTTCAATTAAACCATTTACAGGCACTTTTGAATTGTCAAGTGGTCGGTCAGTCAGAAATATGAAGCTAGTTGCCCATTCCAAAGCGTAGTAGGTACCTATGGAGAAGAACGGGCAAGAAACTCCATGGACACTCTTTTAAATTATATTGTTACATAAATATTAGTTACATCATTAATCTTGTATATAGGTATAATTATATGTAAGAACGATGTAAATAAGACGTACACATTGAGTGTCCAGTGTACAGCAAATATAAATTCAAACAAACAATCCATAATAAAATAATTAAAATAAGCCGTGGTGGCTAAGAGATGACCAGTCCCAACTGACAGCGCCCGTTCACGAACATGACGCATGGATCAGCACCATTCAGCTCAACCATTTTGAAGGGAGCTAAATGATCCAACACACGCGCCACCGTCAGCGAGACATTTGAGTGAGCATGACATCTATCAGCCGCCAGAGCACATTCAAGTCAATGAAAGACATTACCCGGTAAATGGTAGCTCGATAGTACATAGTACTGACACTTGTCCTATGCAATTATATAATACAAAGGATATTGAGATTATACAAAGCCAAGGTAGTCTTACAATCTTCAGCAGCTCCAACAGTATTTTCAAATGTTAATCAATTAGTTGTGGTTGTGGAGCAGGACCAGCATTGAGCCAGGCATTTTTATGAGCAATATAATCCCCCTACTTATAATATGCCTGGCTGCATAGTGTGCGTTTTATACAAACTTTGAATTTCGTCTCATTCAGTTGAAGTATGTGGGGAGGTATTTTATTGTAACATTTTAAACAGTCCCCATGAAAGATGAGTCTACTTTAGCCAGTCTGAAACCTGGTTGAACTAATAGATCCCTATTTCTGGTACTATAATTATGTCTATCATCTCTTTTAGTAAAAAGATGTACATTTTTTCTTACGTATGTATCATGTACACCATGTTTAAACAAATAAAATGTACTTATTTACTTACTCACCTAATTACAAACATTGTAAAAGTATACGATTTTCCAAATTATTTAAACAAGTAATATGTCAGTGTGTGAGTTAAAGTAATCACAGAACGTAAATCAATGCCGGAAAAATAATTAACTATACAATTAAAGTAGCAGCAAGTTTGATATTGTCTAGACCCTAGATTGTCATTATGGAGCTGGATCAGCATGTTTCCAAGCATTCTTATTAATCAAGTTTGTGGGATTCATCTATGATAAGATCTGCCAATTTCGATTGATTCGGGATTATGATGGGATGCTTCATTTCGAGGTCAAGATTCGAATGTTTAAGTCTGCCACCGACACGGAGCATTTGATTAGTGTCTAGTATGGGATTGAGATTAAGAATCTGGCTTTGTGCGGTTTATTATCTTTCAGCTGCGATATTTCTTCGTCGAAATATTAGTTTGGACGTGCTTAATTAACATTTCTCTTGCTGTCTTTATATTTTGCAGAGTAGGAAAACATGTGCGTTTTTTCTTGTAAACAACAGTGTCGTTGAACTTGTTGATTTGTGATAATACTCGAGTAACTTTCCTTAAAGTGATATATTTTGGTAATAGTTGATTAATTATTACATTTTCGGGGTTAACAAAGACCGTATTTACTTCCTCTTTTTTTCTGAGTTTTTTGCTAGTAACACTCGTATAAATCGGCATCTTATGAGAATCTTTAGGCTTGTATTGTGGTAACCAGTCGGGCCCTTGCCACCAAAGTGAGTGATTGGCTAATTGAGTAGCGAGTAATTGAGTATTGGTTTAAACTGCGGCTTGCGCAATCTGCGGGGTTTTCTTTGAATTTTACGTAACTCCAGTTATCTCTAGGGATTATTTCAGTAATAATACTCACTCGATTCGCAATAAAAGGTTTTCTCCGTTTCGCCACTTAACCAACCTAGAACAGTCGCTGAATCAGTCCAACCATAAACATGCACCTTGTAGCTCGAAAGACAAGATGATTTTTCGCATAAGTTTTGACAAAAAGAGAGCGCCGCAAAGTTCCAAACGCGGGATCGATCCCAAACGTGGGATTGTGATGATTTTCAGCGGTATTACTTTTGATTTCCCTGCAACAAGGGTAGGTTTCATTTTCTCTGTGTAATTTGCAATACACGACGCAAGCGTATGCTTTTGTGCTAGCATCGAAAAATCCATGGAGTTCGATGATATCTTTTTCCTGGGTTTGAATCCAACGTGGTATTTTAAATCGAGATATATGAGATAGATCGGCTTTAATAGTATACCACTCTAACACGATTTCTTGAGAGACAGGGTGGTCCTAACCCAGGTGTGATTTCCATAATTATTGGAACAAGATCTTAAGTTTTGTTGTGACTGGCGCTAGCCAGCACAAAGGGTCAAACATTTTAGAAATTTGAGATAAGAATTGTCTTTATGTCAGGATGTCTTGAGAGATAAATTCTATAGGATGAAAGATAAATTGAGGATTTTTTTATTACCACCGAAGACCTAATGTTTTGGTTGACTCCGGTTGCTTAAAGTCAAAGTCTTCTTTTTGAAGTGCATCAGAACTATCAATTATTTCCGGCTAGTTTGATCGCCATTTTTTTAGATTAAAGCCGCCAGATTTGAGGAGGTTGGTCATCTCTGCTTTGAGCTGTTTAGCTGCTCTCGCTGAATGTTCACCAGGCATAAGATCATTCATGTAAAACGAGTGTTTTAAGAAGTCAGGAGCGCAACTTTGTGGATAGTTTGGCCTTTCATCGATATCCAGTTGCTTCAGTGTCATCATGGCCAAAAAATTTGCAGCTTCTGTGCCATATGTAGCTGTCGCTAATTGGTATTCTTTTAAAGGTTGAAGTTGATGGTTGAGCCAGATAATTTTCTGGTGTTTGTGATCATCGGGATGTACCCAGATTTTGCGAAACATTTTTCTACATCTGCCGTAAAAGCTTATTTAAATTGTGTCCATTTTAAGATAAGGCTCTGAAGGTCTTGTTGTAAATTGGGTCCTAGACACAAAAGATCATTGAGGCTGTACCCACTCGAGGTTTTTGCCGAGGCATTAAAGACAGCTCGCAATTTGGTAGTTGATGACTCGGATCGTTGGACGCAATGGTGGGATAAGTACATTCCGGCTGTACATGTGGCGCAACGGGTGGCATATAATGTCCGAGCTCTAGGTATTCAGAAATAAACGTTTTATAATCACGTGCCAGTGCTGGTTGCTTACTTAATTTCCGCTCTATTTGGAAAAATTTAGCAATTGATTTTGTTTTCGCCTCGCCTATATTTTGCTCAAAGTTTTCTTTGAATGGTATTTTAACGGCATAGCTTCCGTCTTCCCGACTAGAGGTCGAAGATTGGTAAAACTCGATGCATTTTTGATCTTCTTCTGATATCGCTGGAGATTCATGTATGTCCTCCACTTCCCAAAATTGCTGAATCTCTTCAATATTATTTAGGATCACATTGCAATGGTACGTTTTGTAGTTGCCGCTTAAGATCCATCCTAACTGGGTTTGTTGGGCAATCAAATGGGCAACATACCTTCTGATCGACAGATACCGTTCATAAGGATAGTGGAATCTGCCCCAAATAAAATATCGATAAGCCTACTTTTGTAAAATTCGGGATCTGCTAGAGTTATTTGGTTAAGAGTAGGCCAGTCTGGCTTAGGTAAGGTACAGCTGGGTAAGTTATTTATGAGTCTATTCATTATAATTATATACGTGCGGACGTATATATCGTCCGTTTCAAAGGTGAGATCGCTAACAAACGACGAACATTTGATGGTAATAATGCCCTTACAGTTGTTTTCCTTATTTTCTATTCCAGAAATATAACCGTTACATTTCTGTCGCAGTAGTCTTAACAACTGAGCTCCGCTTTCCCTAATAATGGATGTCTGTGACCCTTGATCTAAAATAACTCTCATTTTTTGGATAATTCCGTCCGCTGCTTGTACGTTTATTATTGCTGTGGCAACCAATATTTCTGAGGGTTCTTTATGAAGGGATGCAACTGTGTTACTTTCTTGCTGCTGAGATGGGGATTTTGTAATCGTGGCTGCATTTGACCCAGATCGATGTGATGTAAAAGATTCATGCAAAATGGTATTGTGTTCTTTATTGCATTCTTTGACCTTATTTCGGACAGGCATTTTTTGCCTTCATGATAACGTAAACAATTATTACAAAGGTTCCAGTTAGCAATAGCATTTTAAGTTCATTAGGGATTCGATACCATTAATTTTGCATTTGGACTCTGACGATTGCGAAACTTGGTTGGTTGAGTAATTCGTTTTGGGATTGTTATAATTTCGTTTAAATTTGGAACCCTTCGAAAACTATGGTTTGTTATTGCGGTTCGATTGAGATGCAAATGATTTTTGCGTGGAATGTTCAAGCTTCTTACGTGAAGATTACAGCATAATCAACTCGGGCAAATCTCGCGGGGATTGCGAGGCTTGTAGATAATGCTCGTATGTATCTGAGTCCAATTTTTGAGACAATATACATACCAGGAAAGGGTCCCAGGAAGACACATCGACTCCCAGATTCTTGATAGCATTCACGCTCTCGTACGTAGTGTTGTGAATGCGTTTTATATTGTTTGATGATTGTTGATGGCTTGCAGAGACATTCACGAGATTGTTAAGATATTTTTAATTTTCTTTATTAGAGTGCCAGGACTCAACACGTTTCTTAGTAAAACTTACGACTATGTTAGTAAGCACAGACACTAGACAAAAACAAGGAAAACAATACAAGAAATAACGGTGGGTCATCCTTGCGTCATCCCATGAGAGACGGCACAACAGCGACCCACGTATTAACAGTCCAGGTGACTCGCAACCATGCTTAAAACACTGTTGGAGCCGCCCCATACCCTGCGAACCAGGGAAGCGCACCTTTTACGCGTTGTGGCGTAAAAGCAATCTACATACGCATCCGCGAACATCCCTGAAGAACTACAGAAACGGGGCAGCCCCACCTGCTGGTGCGGCTGCCCCATTTCTGTAGTTCGTTAAACGCATTGTTATATTGAACGCGGAGAGCGCTGTACGATCATTGCGTATATCTAGCCCACAGGCTGCACGTGTAAAAAGCAGTACAGTAGGCTCGAAAGAGCGTGATTTGCGTGCAAACCTGCGAGTCAGCATGTTCGCTCTAACCGACAACGCCCTCCACTCCCGTCTTTGAGGTTGGGAGTCAATATATGACCAAGATACTTAAACCTGTAGACTCTCTGCAAAGGTAATTTTAGCGATGATTGAGGATATTCCAGCATACAGGATAATTGTCGGAGCTTATTTGGAGATGTTGGATTAATTTTTCGGGCTCACCTTTGATCTTACTCTTTAGGAATTGCATCTTTTGTGCAAGGTCGATATTGGAAGTTGTTCTCAAGAAAGCCTTTAAATTGGTTGAAGAGACCTTCGGCTTTACTCTCTTCAAGAGCAGGGGCTTCGAAGCAGCGTGAGATGCGAGGTTCGAGGTTTGAGATTCCGAAGTAGATTAGAACGTATGAGGTTTCAATTCAGGGGTTTACGGTCTGTTTGCGAGAGGGTTATAGTTTTGAATAGTAATTTTAATGTTGTTATATTTTTCCTTTATTTGACCGTATTGATTAGTACTGACATATATATGAGATTGATAATCAAAAGATAGTAAAGTCATAATGATTATTATGGAACTCTGTAAAGTATTGTTCCAAGGTTGCTAGTCGACGACGTAAGTAGTCTGAGGTCTTGCGCTCTGCACTATCCTTATCCCTATTCTTGAAATTGGTGAAGAGCCTATCCACGGCTTCGATTAGTTGTTGTTGGGTTGCTAAAATGTCATCCATTTCCGACGTTATAAAAATAAAAGGGAGGCCTTACTTGTACTGAAGGTTTGTTTGGAAATCAAATGTCCTTGCGATGGCTGCAAGAACAAACCTGGAGTAACAGCGCGATGATATGACGAGATGCTTTCGTAAAAACCAGATTCAATCAGGATCAGCAGGATGATGAAGTTTTTGGCAAACAAATCCACTCAGTTCTGTTTGCCAGGGGCTGGTAATATGTTCCAAGTGAGACACTCACACGGTACAGCCAGTAGATACACGCGTGATGGTCCCGCTCCGGTGGCTCGAAGGACCAATGTTCGGGGTTGGGGTGAGATTAAGATAAACTAAGATTAAAGATTATAAAGATAACTATATTTCAGTAATACAAATGGGATAACGATTAAAACTAATGAGGTGAATGCGATGAGATTGAGTCGCGCCCGATATGCTATCCGAGACGTACTAACTGTTTTACTTTGGTAATACATCAAATATTCAAGGCATAGATCGCGGTGTCGCAATTACGCTGACATGTTTATTATTGTTCGGTGATTGACCCGAACAAAGACATACTTATGAAAAAGAGTAATTTATTATGATGTTAGTTTTAAGGTACGCTACGATCTGTGGCACAATATTGTTAAAACCTATTTATGTTTTCTTCGCAAGTGAATTTGTAATTCTTTTGAGAAAATAAATATCTTTAACCGTAACCATTGGGTCCGAAGATTAATTTATCTGAGGCTGTCTCAAGAGCATTGTGGAGCTGTTCTTTTAAACATTATTTTAGTCAGTGTTAGGAACTGACAGCCTTGGTTTGCAGGCTTAAAGGTTTCCAAACGTCCGCGCGTGACCAAAACCTACTCAATTATATTATTAGAGTGAAACCACTTAGGATTTAACCGTCACTGACAGTCTATGAACTAGCGCAGTGAACATCCTGTTCAACCTTTGACGAAAGTGGTTTTCTATAAATACCTAAATAAGTTTAAAAAATATCCATGGACTCTGAAAGTGTCAAAGATGATATGGCGAGAAAGGGTGATTGAAACGAAATAAAATGAAATGTTTATTTCTGTAAGTAGATATGTTAAGACACTTTTACACGTCACTATTTTGTTGGTCAATATTATAAAACTAGATGGCGCCGGCATTTTCTACCTCACTAATCCCCGAGAAGAAATGCTGAAACAAACTCCATCTGAGTTTGCTTTCGTGGTCTCTTTTAAAGTCAAAGCATTATATTATTAGGAGTTTAGGTGAGTCTAACAATGCAGGGCCATTTATCTCGAAGGGCCTTTTGCAGAAATATTTATTGCAGCTTTAAGTTGATCTGTGACAATAACACATGAACAAAGTGTTTACATCAATAATTTACAGACTCCAAGAAAGTGGACCGTACTTGTGTAAAGTACAATCAGCACTATTCTAAGCTTTAAAATAATTATCACGTAAAAAGTTAAGTTAGATTAAAATTACTTATTATTCTTAAAGGCTAGATTGTAATGAATTACTAAGAACCTGGTTCTTTTTAATATAGGATTTAAAAAAAGTTGACCAGTGCCAACAGATGGCATGCATGCATCAGTATCGTGTAGCTCAACCCTAATTTAGGGTCGCTACCAGATCTGCAAGACATTTACGTAGGCCATATATAAAATAATCAAAACCGCCAGACAGCTATAAAGTCATGTTCCACCTAGCCTGCATGGTACTCACATTCACAGCCAGTTTTCTCTTTAATCTTTTTGACTATCGAGATAACGACAAATTGAGAAGAATGGAAGTAAAAGACATATTGCGCCGACCACAAATACATAGGGATATTGGCAGGAATATGATGATGATGATGGACTCTGTTGATCTTCTACCTAATTTATTCTTCGTTTGTCCCACTGACTTTTTTCTACATAAAAAATCCTAAAAATTCCAAGCAATATGCTTCCTTCGTCCCAAAATATAGTTTTAATTATTTTATTCTCGCTTCGTCCTCTTATATATTCCCTCTACGGCCCATATTTTTTTGTATAAAGCCAAAATTACTTTTTTGTACAATCTGCATAAAAGGGTTACGCATTATTAAATATTTAACATCAATCAACTATTTGTGTTAGACGTTTCATTATCTTGGTTTACTGTTGATCCAATTTTTATTTATAAATATTGATTTTTTAAATGCTTGTTCTAGCCACGATTGTATAATAATCAATTTTTTTTCGACTTTTCGTTAGTACTGATTATGATTTAATTTTAAATGGTGCATGGAGTTTTTGAAAAAAAAAATGTTTTTAAACCTTTGTTTTGATACTCTCATTTAATTGTTGCTCGGTTTTCAGTACTTAATTAAAATTATAATGTCTTAAATATATTTTATTACAGATCGGACTGTTCTGTATATTTAAAGTGTAGTAATGATAAGATGATTATTATACCATATCTGTGATCTTCATTGTGATACTGGATAATAAAGATGATTTATGCCTAAATGTTTAGAAGTGTTTTATTATGTTACTGTTACTAACCATTATGGATCAATGTAATCTGACATATGAAATAAAATAAATAAATTATTAAATTATTGTTACGAAAATTTCAAATATGTAATTTTTTTTTGTTAACTGTACCTTTAAAGTACTCGTAATTTGGGACGAAGCACAACTTCGATAGTGATATGGGACAAACGAAGATTTTTTTGGAATGTGGGACAAAACTTTTGGACGAACGAAGAATGAATCGTACTTCAATAGAACTTAACTTTTTCTCAACAACTTAAAAGTAATAAGTTTATGCACAGTAGGAACATTATAGGCTGATGGTGAAAGCATAAGCATAATCAGCCTGTAATGTTCCCACTGCTGGGACTCAGGCCTCCACTCTTTGAGAGGGAGTGGGCAGTAATCCACCACGCGGGCTCAGTGCGGGTTGGTAGACGTCACATGTCTTCGATTTTTTTCGGTCTAGGACATTGCGATTTACTCACGATTTTTGCCTTCGCCGTATTGAGAGCAGTTGTGAGGAAATAATTTACACAAAGTAAAGCGCCTGTCTGGGCTCGAACCTACGACCTGCAACCCGTAAGTCGGGGCTGCTACCACTGGGCCCCCACTGCTCAAAAAGTAATAAATAAAATTATAACTGAACATAATTACTTTGATTTTTATTTAACGATGTAACTGCATGGTCCTTACATGATCTGACCAAGATTATGTCTGGACTTTCAAAGAGACTGTGATCTCCAAGTTTGTTTTGGTCATTTTTCTTAGAGTAGTCATTTAGGAAACACCGAACGCATCTAGTTTCAAAACATAATTTAATTTTGACGTATAAAAGTGTAATATCTAAATATAATTTATCATTAATCAATCCAATTTCTCCTCAGCATGCGAATGTTGAACCTGCAGTAAGAAAAATTAAAATACAGGCCGTTTTTATTTTAATTCTTATTTGTTTTTCCTTCAGACTGTATATTTCCTCTCTCACACCTGTGACATGTATGTTAAATTAATCACACGAGCGTCACCATACGTGTTGTTTACGTTTTTTTCCTTTGTAAAAAGATGGCAGCTACACTGGGAGCGACACGTCCCGCCAACGTGTCGTGTCGTCTTCATAAAAGGAATATGTTATGTTCTCATTAGTACGAGTTTCCTAACAACACGGAGAGCAATTTGTTTATAGCGGAACGTGTGTGTGAAATGGGTGTAAATATTATAGTTTCTTTATGTAGAATGAAAGAAACAAATAATTTATATCTAGGTGCAACTGAAATTCACGTGGAAAGATAGGTACTAGGATTTGTTTTGGGAAGGCCTTTGCGTGGCAAACAGACAGAGCCGCAAATAAAAAATCACATAAAATAAAACTTTTCATGGAAACGGCCAAAGCAAGCATTAAAGTGAGAATAAACTCATACCCTATAATATGGGTACCTATTCCCTAGCTAACCAATCGTGGATTCGCACACCTATGTCAACCCGTTCGCGAAAAAAAGGGCATGATGCTTTGCCTGACTCGATGCAATTCCTGTTCCATTATTCACAGATACGTATTCTTAGGCCACAAAAATTTTTCTTGCAGTGAAAAACTACGGTTTATTACCCGTGTGTAGGCACGGTCGGGATCACTATGAAAGCTTGTAGACCGACACGTGTTTTTTACGGCGCGGTTTATACGCCCTGTACCGTAAACAATCATATACCGTGTACAAAGCGCCTTATTTGATCTCCAAGAATGTCTGTGGGTAATAAAAAAGTACATGACCAGGAAATGCATCGCCTATTCGATCCATAATAAGCCCGTATCCTAGAATGAAGTTCAAGCATTTCTTTCCGCAATTCTGTACTTGACTTGAGATACACACTTGAACTTCGTTCTCGATTGTGCGGGTCATGGAGCTTAGAACAATAATAATAATATGAGACAACATCCACACAAGGTCTTCAGGTCCCGAACTAGGTAGAAACTGTACTACGGTAACCTGTTGACTGATATACATACGTATATACATATACACACCCAGACACAGGTCAAACAGACATGTTCATGCACACAAATGTTTGACTTAATAAATCGAGGGGAATGAAAAAACAGTAAAAGTGTACGTGATAAACACAATTAAGTACCTTTTAATTATGTTCATGATGCGCTCCGCGGTTTCACCCGCATAAGTCTCGATCCTATGGGAAGAACGGGATTAAAAGTATCCCATGTCCTAATCAAGGTCATGTTCTAGCCATGTGCAAAATTTCATCCAAATCTGTTCAGCTGTCATAGCGTAAAATCGTAACAAACAAACGTACAAAAAATCAAATCTATTCCCTTTATAATATTTTTATTATTTCGTTTACATAATTATTACCCACCGGTATCGGGAGCAGGGTCCAAGCTACCAGTGGTTAGGGCTCCAGAGACAGGAACCTCCTCACGATACGAGCCGTATCGAGGAGAATCAGGCTTCTGAATCAGGCCCTTGATCCAACCGCCTAACGAGAGCTTCGATAGAGGTTGATCGAGGTTTTCGGCCATCAGGCCATTGGCCGAAATATATTATTATATTAAAAGTTTAGATTTTATTATATTTATAGGTTAAACAGTTTACTAAAGCTTTACTTCAGGTGATTATAAATGAAGATATTTACTAATGGAACCAGACTTGCTGGCTATTAAGATACAAATTATTGTTTTTCTTGCCTAAAATACTTATTTACAATTCGTAACCAAAGCGAAACCAGACGTCGTTTCCAAAATTAGCCAAAATAATGCTTTGCGAATTGTCATGAGGATAAATTTTTATTCTGAACTAGTGGCGACAAGTCAAAACATGGAGATATTTGTGCCTTATATAAGTTGAATATTAATGTTTTGTAAACATACACCTTCCGGAATAAATTTTCTAGGTTATGGTGAAAACCGCATCAAAATCCTTTGTGTAATTTAGCAGAACTAAGCCGTCACAGACGGACTTTTGTGTAGTACCTAGCACATGTTGGAGAGATTACCCTGGATGATAAGTCAGCCTGACAGGTATCAACCTGTCGTGTGCAATAATTAATGTATTCAGAACGAAGTTACCCATTATTACAGTTGTTCAAAATCCTCATTATTTCAGCTAATAAATGCAATTAAAATAAAACATAAATTAAAATATTTCTTTAATGACTGATACCAGAATAAATTGTGTTTTATTGCCGGATTTTTAAATATACCGTTATTTTAGCAACATAACAATATGCAACAGTTTGTAATTCTTGACATTGTCATAATATACTTTTTACAAAGTGTCAAAATTATTCGACCTTTATTATCAAAGCTCCTATTCTCTCAGTCAAATTTACAGTCCATCTTCGAATAAAAAAAAACAACCAATCAATCATTTATTTTGTTAAACAAAGGTATGGCTACAGATAGTATATTGTCTAAAATGTGTGCACTATGTTTTGCCAATAATATACCTATATGGCGAACAAAATTAACAAACAAGTCATCACAATTAAGGTGGCATGGCATGTCAATGGATTACATTAAAAAAATTATTCAATTTAAAATATGTCAGTTGGGTAGACAACCACAGTAATAACGATTTTTTCGAAGATAAAATAACATTACCGAACATAAGACCTCATATTTACGACGATGTGACCAGCGGAACATCACTCACGCCGCCCACCGCGCCGTCTTAAAAGATATAATTTGTAAAAAGTAAAATTATATTTTTCTCAGGTATCATTTCCACAGATTTCCTGACGTGCAAACAATATTTCATTAGACAAGTATTTCGGTAAACATTTTGTCGCCATAATTCGTCCGGCCGATTTTTCTTCCTCTACTCTCTTGAAAATCTCACGTCACCAGTCGTTGATTGGAGGGCGGAGCGAGCGGTCGTGCGTCGCGCACCCACTACCCAAGTGTGTCGAAACGTCCGAGAAATACGAATTTTAAATTCCAGATTTTAGTTTTCTTGCAAGTGAGTTTTAAATCTTTGGATTGTATTTAAAGTGTTCTTAATTCAAAATAAAAGTGCAGTGTGTGTTTTTTTATTCTGACTGGACGGGAAGTTGACAACCGTCGTCGTTAGTGGGGACTTCAATAGGATGTAAGTAATTAGCCAACTTTTGTAACTGGCCGAAATTGGTCGCGTTTATTTTATCTTTGTTTCGGATTTTCGGATAATGTGTGGACTTTAATTTTGAATGTTTTAGCATAATTTACGACTAAGTTCTAGGTTCTTATTTTCAGTTTACGTCTTACTGATTTATATTGTAAATTGGGTGTTTTATTACGGTTACATGTTAATAGTGTTTTAAGTCACGCTGTATAAATATATAAATAAAAAGAACTCTTTAAAAAGTTTAACCATCAACCTTTTACCTACAGTCTATTTATCTAATTAAATTGTTACCTAGACAATTATGATTAAAATATAAATGCAGTCTCATTTAAAAGTTTCAGATTTAAATACGGTAAGTACATAAAATTAATGTAATGGTAATAAATAAAATTGAGCTTCATAAATTACTTAATTTATAATTTTATTGCAGACTATTTTGAAAATTAAATATTAAAATTTAACAGTTCCGTTTGTGGCCAACTTTGTATACAATTTTACTTTCAATTTGTGTTTTTCAAATTAAGATTTGCATTGAAAATTATAAAGAATTGTTTGCAAAGTATTTTACGCGAATTTCACCTGAAACTCTTCGCCAGAAAGTCTGCCTTTCAGGCGAAGAGTTTCAGGAGAAATTCGCGATCGGATTGAATAGAAACAAAATGCAAAGGGCAATGATAAAAAAAATTAATGTGCGGCCAGAGACAATATCAAAGGTTTTAATACCTTTCTTGAAGTTGATATTTCGAATTGTGATGCAAAAATTTACTTGTATTATTAATCAACTATTTCTAATATTATGTATACTGAACCAAAAGGTGATAAATAAATTATTTCGATTTTATGATTGCACAGATATGAAAAATAGACTCGAAAAACTACCTAAATAAAAATATCGGTTCCGTTTTCGCGTTATTCCAGTGTTTTTCCTTAACGCAATCAATCCTAATAAAATAATCATTAGTGTAGTATTCATTGACTGTGCGTTCGCAATAAACTCTGTCAGTGGGGGAGTACGAAATAATGAAATTAGTTAGAAATTGGTTAGAATAAAAGTTAATTCTTTTTGACGTAAATTACGAAACTGAGGTGACTGAAGAAGAAAAAAAAGGCAAACTAGGATTTTCTTCGCCATCTTTTTTCATTTAACCGGATTAAAAAGAGGAGCAGTTTTTCGGTTCGTCATAATCTTAGTTTTTTTGTGAACATGTACTGCAGAACATTATTAAACTTGGGTCGTTGCGTTGAGTACCTAGGTAGGTACGTATTGTGCAAAATAGACTAGTTGACCGTTTTTGAGAATCCGATGAATAGAGACCGAAATGCATGTAGCATTTGCATATTAAGTCCATTTTCAGCGATCATTGCATATTTTATCTAAAATCTAGTGATGTTGGATATTTTCGCTATATTTACGTACAGTATGTTTCGAAAGGGTAGTTAATTAATTAAATCTTATATTATTGCCGGCCAAACCACAGATTGATTGGGTAAGGTATAAAGTCACCTTAATAGGAGGGGGAGAAATGGGGGAGGGTAGAATTGCCTCTCACCGTTCCCCCCGCCGGAGGTGCGTAGTTTTTTTTTTATATTAAGGAATTATATAGATAATAAATATATTTATGGAATGATTTCTGATAAAAATTGCCTTAAAAGGGAGGCGGGGCGAGGGGGGGGGGGTAGTGCCGTCCCCCTTCCGCCCCCTCTGCTTAAGTAATATCAAGGTGTATTCGATGGAGCCCCGCCACTTCGCTCGCTCGCTCGACCCCGCCATCACCCGAGTCGTGATGCCCCAAGTCCCGAGCTCGCTTCGCTCGCTGTTGCACCAAAATGTTTAAGAGGGCTATCATACTTTTTCTTGTATTTGAGTGTTAGAAGAGTCTCACACTCAAATACAAGAAAAAAAATTATATTTATTTAGAACACTCCCGAGAGAAATAATCAAACTTTCTCGAGCATATTTTTTTTTTAATTTTGCCGCCATATCCAAACCATAATCACACATTTACGCTTATGGCGCGGCCTAGCAATTAATTTTCCGCATTTTGACAGATACAATTAAAAAAACTTAAAAATTTGGTATAATTTAAGTTCCATTTCAGGCAATAATTAGTGATTTACGAATATTTTTACAAAATGACTTTAAATATTCCGACGCAACTCCGGCAGCTAAAATTACATGGGGGCGCTTAAGATGAGCCCCCTTGACCCCCCCACAGTGACAGACTCCTCAAATTCAGGCGACTTGATACTAAACTCAATCCAATTTCCTAACTACACACATCAAAAGTGTCTAGGGATCAAGCATTTTTATGCGGATTTCTTGAGATTAAGATGTGGCTTTGTAATAAATTTATGATTTTATAAATTTATATGGATCCTTTTTGGTGCATTTCATAATTTGAATCAGGAACTGTGAATCAAATTCGAGTAAAAGATGAAAATCAGCTGTCAATATTTTCCCTATAAAAACATACAACGCATTGAAGACATTATTAGTGCTACTGTTTCCCTACTACTGATTAAAACCAACGTTATTATGGAGCGGCGACGTCATTTAAGCAGGGAAGAAATGCTCAGAGCCGTGGGAATGATAGAAGCTGGTTCCCGGCAACGTACTGTGGCTTTAGCTCTGAATACAAGTCAGAGTGTTATCAGTCGACTTTGGACACGTTACCGAAGCACTGGTACCGTGGCTGAGCGCCATGGAGGACGGTATCGCTGCACCACACGGAGACAAGACCGATACATTCAAATCTTAACTCGAAGAGCTCCAACAATAACCGCCATGATGTTAGCCGTGAGGCTTCATCACTCTTCAGGGAACTTAATTAGCGACCAAACAGTCAGAAACCGCTTGCATGAAGTGAACCTTCATTCCCGAAGACCGCTACGGGTACCACCTATAGCAATGCACAATCGTAGGATTCGATATCAATGGGCTCTTGAACACAGAAATTGGGCAGAAGAACAATGGCGTTTCGTGTGCTTTTCTGATGAGTCTCGTTTTGGTATGAGACCGGATACAAGACGTATACGACACTGGAGAACCCCTGGACGCCAACAGCGATTAAAATCCTGCCAGGAAGTCCATCCTTATAGTGGTGGAACCATCATGGTATGGGCGGGTATTTGGATCGGCGGAAGAACTGAGTTGATTTGGATCAGAGGCAACCTCAACGCTCAAATTTATGCTGAGACGATTGTATCAGACGTCATCGTTCCTCTACAAGTGCAAATCGGTCCCTTATTTCAGTTAATGCATGATAATGCACGACCGCACACCGCAAGAGTTGTAAGACAGACTCTCGCCGCAGCTAACATCAATGTCCTGCCCTGGCCTGCTCAGTCGCCAGACTTGAACCCGATTGAGCATGCATGGGATATGCTACAGAGAAGAGCTCTGCCGAATATGGAGGGTATCCAGTCGCAAGAAGACCTTTTTTTGTTGTTGCAACGAACATGGGCGGCCATTCCACAGCGTGATTTGGATGAACTCATTTTGAGTATGCCAAACCGATGTTCTTGTGTTGTTAGTGTTCGCGGTAGAAACACGGATTATTAATTGTTTAAGTTACCCAATAAAATTTTAAAGAAAACTGTTATTTCAGTCTTTTTTTCGAACTTTTGTGTTAGTGGTTCAAATGTCAAAAATCCCTTTATTAGGAAAATGGCAAATTTCTTTATTAATGCAAAGGTGACTTGGTTTATCGTTACTGTGACAAACGAAAACACTTTATTTTATGAATCTTTAAAGAAAATTTTAATTAATATCAATCAGGAGAAAAGTTATTGCAAAAATATATGTTGATCCCTAGACACTTTTGATGTGTGTAGTTACTACGTAGTATATTAAATCACTGTCTACAAAACCTTCCACACCTACTGATATAAGAGTCTACGCCTATACATTTAAAACCGCTACTGCTGCGTGCGAAATATTGCTAAGTTACCTCAGTGGATGGGGAGCGCTCCTTTTCCACTTATAAAAATATTACGAAGACACAACCTTACTAGGTAGCGAACATTTGAAACAGTACCTGTGCGGTAGTTGTGTAACAGACTACAGTAGAAATGGATTTCATTTTGACAGTTCAACAACATTCATTGCGTTATTCGTTGTTGTGCGGGCTCAAATATTTTGAACCTATGACGCAATGGATTAGCAATATCTTTCAAAATGATTCAGATTGTGATTGAGTGTGTCACACAATTAGGTGCGGGTTGTTAACGTTGACAAGAATAACAAAATGTTAAATAATTGTTAATTTCATTATAATAAAGTCGATATCGATGCTTTATGAAGGAGTCATTGCTTAATTTTATAGCATTATCAGCCTATAATGTTCCCACTGCTGGGACACAGGCCTCCTCTCGGTGCGAGGGAGTGGACCATAATCCACCACGCGGGCCCATTGCGGGTTGGTAGATGTCACGTTTTAAAATTTTTGGTTCAAGGAAATGCCGGTTTCCTCAAGATGTTTTATGTGATGAAATAATTTACACAAAGTAAAGCACCTGTCTGGGTCCGAACCTACGACCTACTAATCGTAAGTCGCGGCCGTTACCACTGGACCACCACAGCGCTCTCCACGGCTTTAGTTGTATGCTGATTGAAAATAAATAATTTGAAACTAACTTTTTTTTATTTCGCGTATTATAACCATATTTCATGCATATTTCAAGCTTTTTATGTTGCATACAATCCAGTCTCTACCGATTAGTAATGTTCCTTGTGGTCCATTTTCTTCAAAATAACAACTTTATTTAAATACATTTTTCAGTTTTATAACACAATTTAAATTGTATTGTCAAGATGGGGCAGTCTGTCATGGCTGCTCGATTGACCTCAGTAAATATGGAGATTCTCGCACATTTATCCCCTTACGAAACTACCTTTTAAAATGAGCACGTACAAAGGTGCCTTTTAATAGCTTTCTTGAAATAAATGCTTTGACTTTGATTTAAACCTTTGAATAAGAATCAATTATGACGCCGTATGTAATAATACAAGGGGCTTGGGGCTAAGTAATAACAGCCGCACGGGTCGACCGATCAGGTTAAGCCACGTTTGTCACGTTTGGTCAGAGGATGGGTGACCATATTTACATGACCATGACCCCTCCGTGTCCCGGAAAGCCGTTGGTCCCGGCTGTCATTCGTGAATCTTTGACAGTCGTTACAGGCCGTCAGAAGCCCGAAAGTCTGTCAACCAGTCTTACCAAGCGGTGTCGTATTACCCAGTCACTGGGTTGTGGAGGTCAGATAGGCAGTCACTCCGTGTAAAATACTGGTATTTAACTGCTCCTGGTTAGACTGGAAGCCTATATTTGTGATATTGTGGAGTAGGTAGGGAGGTGCCATTTTAATTGGCAAAAAGGAGGTAGGTGACATTTTCTGTATTGATTTGTGGCTACCAAACCACACTACGAAATTATTCCTTATCCAGTCGGTTATTTATTAATTCCTGGCTGGTTTATTGTTCCATGTTTAGATGTCAACTGTTGAAACCTTATCTGTGCCCATGTGTGTTATCATGTGTTACTGGGTCCTTCCTGGTCACAAAAGTTGTTAGGCGATCTATCAACAGGCATAGCTACTATGTGTAATGATAATGATGATCAGTCTCAATTGACGCCAATAGATACCTCAATAGCCGGACATAGCCGACTGATTCACAATAGCCTCCTCAAAACGCAATTTAAATTTGTCATTGATCCTATTTGGGAGTCCATGTGTCGCCGGCGCTATTAGGTCCTTACAAACATACGGCCTCGGATCTGTGGGACATACAAATATTTGTAGTGATGCGGGATTCGAACCTGATAATGAGGACTATTGTATGTTGGATGTACGAGTATATAGGACTTAATACTGGCCGTATAGTTTGTTGCGCAGGACATACATACATAGAACCGCAAATACACATAACCATTACCTAAAAGTATCATTTAATTAACTTATTTATCATTGCTACGTTTATTAAATTCTTTTTACCTATTTTGGTAGGGTAATTTTTATTATAGGTGCATCGTCTTCACATATAATTAGATAATTAATGTATACAAAGTATTGTAACACATTTTAAAAGAGTAACGATGGAGTTTCTCGCCCATTCTTCTCCATACGAAACTACCTTTTGGAAGGGGCGACTAGAATCAATTCTATTTAAATGTAAATGTTGACGTTCAAAAGTGTCTTTTATGTGCCTATTTGAAATAAATGCTTTGACTTTGACTTTGACTTATGTAAGTAGCTTGTATGCCGTTGTTCCTTATCAACTTTTGATTGGTGAATGTCATGTCATACAAACTACACCGCCACATGGATCTTTTGGTACTCGAAAGACGCTGACAGGGTGGAGCTGTTGGCAAACATTTGTGTGAAATGTATTGAAAAAACAAGATGGTGGAGTTAGTTTCGATGTTGGCCACGCGCAAACGAACCTAGTAACGCTATACTTGCATTTTTTTGTGCTTATAAAGCTATAACTGTTTTCAGTTATAGTCATATTTTAGGAACGTTTCAAACAAACCAGCTTGGGCTAAAACTTCATTTTTTATTTAAAAAAAGTTGAAGTCCGTAACTTAATATTATAACTTTTGTGAGTCACATTCACGAGTAATAAATTTAATGTTTCCAAACAAGTCGGGCAGGCCTAAAATAAATACGTGACTGAAGGATAATTTTCATCCAGAAAAGTTCAGGGATAACATTTTGTGTTGTTTAAGTTTCGATAGCGTAGCGCTATGTCATTCTGCTAGCCAATAGCTAGTTCAATGTTTATGATTGGATACTTTCTCTATGAATTTAGGGTTTCTTTACCGGGATAATACTTCTTAGATCAACTTGTCTAAATATAAATAACTATTAAGTACACTGTCCTGTCCAAATTTCAATAATTCATACAAAAATCCCATATGACAAGCACTTTCAGTTATTCGTATTTCCAATTTTCCGGTCATGTTTTCCCTAAAAAACTTATTCAGACTATTACGAACATTCTAAAACAAAATAGCCAAGATAAGGATATAGATAAACATCCATTTATATGCAAAAACTTATACATGGTATGATGTTTAATATAAGTGTTACAGGATATTCTTTGGCACAACATGTTTGACCATGGCTGGTGTACAAATTAGGTCGGGAGACCATAAGATTTCAGAAAAAAAGAAATATACAAAGTTTTATAGTCTGAAAAAAAAAAACAATCATTAGTTTTAAATTAAGAACAAAAACAAAACTGTTGAATATATAAAAACTGGTAAATATTCATGCGATTCAAAATAAATATAATAGATTCAGTCAGTATATCAGAGCGATTTGTCGTTTAAAAATTACTTGACATTATAATAGGCTTTTCCTGTCAGCATTTTTTAAAATGTTTTCTTAAACTGGTCTGTATTGAGTTTTTTTTTATACAGATAGGGATATTGTTATAAATTATCGGTGCTCTGCATACGACGCTTTTGTACAGGCCAAATAGGTCCAACTGTTCCCAAGTGATACGCTCACCAACGAACCGCATTTAGTTTTTATTTATCTAACTAACTACCTAATTGCGCTTCAAGTAATACCATGATGGGTCACAAAAAAATCACTTCTAGATTTATACAATATTTTTGGATCCTTAGAAACATTTATATTAAAATACATTTAGAATCATCCAGAAATAATAAAACAAAAGTTAAAAGACAATTAGCCTCAAGCTGTCGTCAAAAACGAGGAGACAAAAGATCTACATAAATGAAAATCGTGCTTAAATTGAAACATTTTTACGAATATTAATATTTTGCTGAAAGAAAAAGCTGTACCACTGAAAATAATATGAAACCGGATCAGTTTTGGTTTAATTATTTTATGATTTTCATTAAAGAAATGTTCTCATTCTGCTGAAATATTGAGAGAGCGAGAGAGACAAAATTAACAATCTATACTAACCTCTGTACTAATAATAGAGCTGAAGGGTTTGTTTGTTTCGTTGAACTCGCTAATCTCTTAAACTACCCGTCGGATTTGTTTTTTGTTTTGCGTTTATTTTTCTTGGGGACGGATATAGATTTTAAATCACGCCAAGACCCTTAGGCGCCGAGCAAATAGATAAAAAGTCAGATATAACGCTAAGCAAAAACGAAGTAATGCGATGCGATGCGACGCGACGGGGTGGGACGGGGGAATAAAACATTAAACGCGGACGAAGTCTCGGGCAGGAGCCGGTTGTTTGATAACAATGGCAGCCGGTTAATATAATTAAATATTCTGAAGTCAAGAATGATTGGCATGAAAATTAATAATGATAAATTATAATTTACGAAATGTCGGGAATAGACATCGTGGACAAGTAAGAAGGGTCGATATAAAACCTGTATAATAAGATGACTGTTGATTTCACTAACAGGGGCCCTATTTAATTAAACAGAAAATGTTAATAACAGATAAAGCGATACATATGTCAAAAACTTACAAAATTTACTAATTTCCACCAAAGCTGGTGATGTTTAAGAAAACAGAAATCTATGGAAAAAAAACTTGTAAAATTGTCGGATGGTAGCCGGTCACCGGTTTTATGTTCATTGGAAAGAAGTGGGGTGTAGGAATTCCATGGGCTTTTATGACTTTCATAGGTAGAACTGAAACTTTTATTTTGGACACAGGGTAGGTACTTACAGTCTGTCTATTCGGCATTGACTCAATATTAAGATCTATAAGCAGCTGTAGTGACATCTAAAATTGCCTGCCCAAGTGAACAAGTGATATATATTGAATAACATAAGATAAGATTAGCATCTTCTCATAAAATCAGAATCAGAAGTTATTAAATCAAACTAGACTGAGAAACAGTACTTTTTGAACGTCAAAATTACATGAGACAGTCCCCCAAAACGCCTGCCCTTGACCACTTCCTAGTGCTTTAGCTGGGAAGAAGAAGTGGCACTCAATGAACAAACTCCGCAGCAGCACAGCTGTCATCATTATGTCAGCTAGCACACGCCAATATGCCTCCGAACTAAAAACATTAAAAAATATCATACTCAAGCAGAAATAAATAATAAAAACGTAAAAAGAACTGAATACCTAAATAAACGCCTCCAGGCGTATAGGGCGTGCCCGCTTACGTCTGCAATGCTGCATTATGTTTACATAGCTATAACTTTTTTTTTTTTTTTTGAGAATGGGAAATCATCAAATGACTCCTCCCGCTCTGGGTGGAGAGGAAGGGAGTGTCAGACTCTTACTGACTAAAACCCACCCGTGTTCCTTCCTTGGCCCTTTATGTTCCGGGTCAGCGGTACCCCTTTTGGATGATCCCGCTTTCCCGGCAGGCTTGGGCCCTAGTGGGCCCCCTCTTCGATGCTGACATCTCTTTGAGGCGCGCGTGGAACACGTACGCGCCGTCCAGCACGGGCCTGGTCCTGATCGGACGGTGAGCTACCCATTACTCACCGCCCGCAGGCCCGCGCCTACGGTGGCCGGGAGTCGTCACGCGGCTCCCGACGCCCGGAGCGTCCACCGCGGCGGCTTGGACGGGAGACTCTCTCCCTCTCCCGTCCCGCCACCTCCTTCGCTAGCATGACTGCTTCGCAGAAGGAGGTGACTGCCTCCCACTACCCCTCGCCCCGGACCATGGCTTGAACCAGGGCCGGGCGTGAGAGGTCGCCGCCGCTGCCGATCGCCTCTACGAGGACACGGCGGTGCTCCGCCCATGCAGGGCAGGCCCCCACCGTATGCTCCACCGTGTCCTCGGGGCGATCATCGCAGTGGTGACACCCGGGCGTTTCCTCCCGCCTGATGATGTGCAGGAACCTCCCGAAACATCCGTGTCCGGTGAGGACCTGCGTCAGGCGGTAGGTGAGGACGCCGTGACGCCTCTCTAGCCACTCCTCAAAGAGGGGTCTTACCGCCGCTATCGTGGCGTGCCCTGCGCTGGGTTGCGACAGTCGCTCTTTCCATGCCACCATGAGATCGCGCCAGAGGTCCGTCCGCTCCGCCGCGATTTGCCGCGGAAGCGGGGTTTCCCCCCGGCGTAGTGCCTCCGCGCGCCACTCATACAGGCGCGCGAGGACTATCGCCTCCAGATGCCACGGTGGCAGTCCGGCAAGGAGGCTTGCCGCCTCGCCCGAGAATGTGCGGTAGCCCCGGATCAGCCTTACGGCTACCACCTTTTGGGGCGCGTTCAGATAGTGGGCGGCTCTCCGCCGCAGTGAACGCGCCCACACCGGGGCCCATATGTAGCCATGGACCACACGACCCCCGCGTAGAGCCTCCGGCAGGAGGCGTTTGGACCCCTCAGGTTGGGCAGGAGCCGCTTGAGGGCGGCCCCAGTCCGTTCCAGTTTGGGGGCCAAACGTCGGAAATGCTCCACGAAGTTCCACCGGCTATCGAGCACGAGTCCTAAGTACTTCATCGTGGACTCGACGCCGATGTGAACCCCTCCTGCCGTTAGTTGGGATCCCGATGGTGGCCTGTTCCGGGGCCCATGGAAAGACATGGCCTCGGACTTGTGCAAAGCCACCTCGAGACCCAACTGCCGGATCCTCTCCACGACTATCGCAACCCCGCGTGTCATCGCGTCGGCCGCCGCCTGATGCGACCTCCCCTGTGCCAGGACCAGCGTGTCGTCAGCGTAGCACACCACGCTGACGCCATCAGGGAGGTCGGCCCGCAGCACCCAGTCGTAACCGATGTCCCACAGGAGCGGCCCTAGAACCGATCCCTGTGGGACACCGCACGACATCTCTCGCCGGTTCCACTCCCCATCGCGACCGGGGTAGATGACGGCTCTGTCCGTCAGATATGCCTCGACTATTCGAAGGAGGTAGGTTAGCACCCGGTGATACCGGAGTGCCTCCCCAATGCAACTCCAGGGCAGGGTGTTAAATGCGTTGGCGATGTCGAGTGACACCGCCACGACAACCCCGCCCCGAGACACCGCGTCCCCCGCCGTGAGGGCTCTAACGCGCATGATGGCGTCCACCGTCGAGCGCCCCTTGCGGAAGCCGAACTGACTATCCGCAAGATCCGGCCCCGTCCTCACCAAGTGCCCGACGAGGCGGCCTGCAATTACTCTCTCAAAGAGCTTGCCGACCTCGTCGAGCAGCACAATGGGCCGGTATGCGGACGGAGAGTCCGCAGGGCGCCCTGGCTTCCGAATGAGGACCAGCTTCCCCGTCTTCCAACGGAGTGGAAACTGGCCTCTCTCCATACATGCGCTTAAGAGCGCCTCCAGTCGAGGCCCAAGAGCCCTCGAGGCCAGGACCCAGGCTTTCCCTGGCAGGCCATCGGGTCCTGGGGCGGTATTTTTGGCCTTCAGCCTACCTACCGCCACTCTCAGATCTACCCCGGTCACTTCAGGGGTGTCGTCGTCGTCCGCGAGGTCCGCTTCAGGCACCGTGAGCGGCGGAGCCATGGGCGGGGGAGTATGCTCCCCCCGTGAAGGGAACAGAGCGCTCACCACCTCCTCCACCAGCTGGGGGCGGAGACTCTGCGTCAGCGGCGGGGCCCAGGTGCGGAGTTTATTCCGCACCATTTTGTAAGGGCGCCCCCATGGATCTCCGTTCAGAGTCTCCACCAACTCCTCGCGGGCCGTATATTTGGCACGCTGGACAGCCTCTTGGAGGGCGGTCTTCGCCGCTCTGTATCCCTCGTACAGCTCCGCCTCCGTCGCTTCCGCATCCGGAGGGTGGATGCGGAGCCTACGGTGCCTGGAGTACAGGTGTCGCACTGCGACGCACGCCTTGCGTAGCGTCTCCAGTTCCTGCGACCACCAGTACACCTGACGTCGGGCGCTTCCTGGACGGACTCGGGGCATTGCCACGTCGCAAATCTCGGACATGGCCTCCCGGAACCACTCCGCCTCATCGTCAATATCGGCAGGCCTGTCCGGTGATGACACCCAGGCCTGCACGATCGAGGCTTCCAGGAGTAGCTCCTGGTCCATCTGCTTCAGCGCCCACCGCGGACCACTTGGGGCCTGTTGGACCGGCGCGCTAGAGGTCTGGGCGGAGACGTCGAACCGGATATACCGGTGGTCGGAGTAGGTCTCCACCTCCTCCATGACGCGCCAGTCAATGACACGCTGTGACAGAGCGGGGCTGGCAAACGAGATGTCCACCACAGACTCACCCCGCATCCGCACACACGTGGGAACAGAACCCCGGTTTAGGACGACCAGGCCTGTCTCCAGAGCCCAGTCCTCCACCATCCTGCCCCGCACATCAGTGTAACGGGAACCCCAAGCCGGATTTTTGGCGTTGAAGTCCCCGAGCACTAGCACGGGGAAGCGATGGTACCCGGCGACGACGACACTTAACTCTGTTAAAGAGTTCTGGAACTCGTCGAGAGTTCGGCTCGGAGAGAAGTACACTCCCACTACTACTATCTCCCCGAACCGTGCTGCTACGCACCCCTGTCCCTTCGTGACACCTTCGAGGGATGGGGTGCCGGCGGCGGCCGACGAAATTATGGTCACTGAGCCGCTCAGGTCCTCAACCCAGTCATCCCTGGGCAGGACAAAATACGGCTCAGCGACCACGGCAATGTTAATCGACCACTGCGCCATGCTCTGGAGCAACAGGTCCTGAGCGCAGGCGCAGTGGTTAATGTTCGCCTGGAGGAGTCTCAATGGAGCCGTTACTCCTCCATTTCAGTCTCCTCCCGGGTGGCGGCAGTGGCGGCAACGGTGGCAGTGGCACTGGCCGCGGTGACGGTGGTTGTGGCAACGGCGGGCCTGGAGACTCGAGCCTCGTCCGCATTGAGGGACGCCCTTAGCTTCTCAGCTAGGGCGTCAGCGGTGGGGCCACTCGTCACACCGGGGATCTCCAGCATGCGGGCGCCAGTTGCGGTCACCCTGTGCCGGAGGCCCTCGGTGATCCCGAGCTCCTGGAGGTCCACCGTCTCCCTCGCCTTGGTGAGCACGTCACGGTACGTCACGCCCCTCTTAACCGCGTCCGGCTGTAGCGTGATCACTACAGCCGCGGTCTTTGGGGCGCGGAGCCTTGCCGCGACGGCTCGCTCCTTGTGGCGCCGCCTTTGCCCCTTTTTTCTGGCCGCCTTGGCCGCCTTCTTTTTCTCCCCGACCACCTGCCACCCGGCGTCAGTCGTGGGAGATTCCTGTGGCCGGGAAGTAGGCTCTGGGGCCTGCGCCTCCCGTGCCGTCCTGCCCTTCCTCTTTAGAGCCCCAGCTGGTGTTTTGCTGGCCGGCGTCTGCGTTGCCGGCGCCGGGGCTCCACCGGCCGACGCCGATTTTGCCTGGGCTCCGCCTGCCGACGCCTGGGCTCCGCGTGCCGACGCCGGTTTGGCCGGCGGCTGGGCCCGGCCAGACGACGCGGGCTTAGGGGCGGCGGCTCCCGCAGCAGCCGCATACGAGGCCACCCTCGGCCCCGGTGCTGTCCTGCCCGCTAGTGGTGGGCGCAGGACTATGCCCTCCAGGACGGAGAACCGCGCCTGGAAGGCCGCCAGCTCCTGCCGAACCAGATTGAGGACCTGGTTCTCCTCCGGAATGGGCTGGCTTGGCTGAACGGGCTGGCTTGGCTCCTGTTCCGCCTGCACCTGCCCGCTGCCGGTGGCCTTCAGGCCAGCCAGGTCCTCCCTGAGCCTCCCATTCTCCTCGCGGAGAAGTTTCATCGCGGCCGTCAGGCGAGCGACCTCCGCCCGCAGTTCGGCCACTTCGCCGCCCGAAGGCCCGTCGGTTTTGGCCGCCTCCACCGCCGCCATGATGGAGGCCGTTGCCGCGACCACGGCCCTGCTTTTGGAAGACTTGATCTTCTTCAGGGTCACCTTCCGAAGCTCAGCCTCCACTACCTCCTTGAGGCTGGTTGTACAGGCCTCATTGTCATTGTCGCCGTTGTCGTCGGGGCCACTCGACAGGCTCGCCTCGTCGCCCGAGGGCCCCGAAGCGACTGCACGACCATTCACCCCCTCCTTTGCGGGTTCCTCCGCTAGCTCCGCTGCCTCCCGGGCTGTGAGCCCCCTCCCCCTGCCTCGCTCTTGGACCCCCCCACCCCGCCTACCGGTTGGGATTTTTCGAGCCGAGGCTCTCTCGCCATCAGAGGACGACCCCTGGCCGTCCACTGATCTTGGCCGCTTACTGAAGAACCTGATATTCTTCTTCTTAGTTTCAGCGGCCAAGTCCTCCGCGCGGCGGTTGCTCAATGAGCCCCCCGTGCTCGCGCCACTTGGCGCGGTGTCGGGCTCCGACCCCGCATCACTCCTCCCCTCTTCGGTTTTTTGGTTTACATAGCTATAACTTGAAGTCACATATGATAAACTAGGACCTTCGAAGTAAAATAAAGAAACAATTTATTACTATTAACAATAACAAAACCATAGTCACCAAGATGACCTGTCACCCATACAGAGAAGGAACGAGTATTTAACATGTTATAACATTTAACATGTATGTAATTGTTAAATCGTTGTCGAACTTGATAAGTTATTCAAACAATAATTGTTGAAAAAGTGGTTATAGATATAAATGATTTTATTTCTGTAAGTAGGTTTATACAAACTCTTTTACACATCAAAACAACCATCTAAAACAAATGAAGGTTTTAGTTATTCCCTGTAGTGAGTAATAGCATAACCTGAACTAAGTATTGTGATGGAAGTTTAAACAAATCCTTTGTTTAAGCTTCCACCAGATACTTTTGAAGCAGACCATACTTATGACAATAATGCACCCGGCACAGTTAAACCAAATGAATTCACTTTGATTGAATGTTGCAGAAATTAAATGCTGGCACCGAATTAATTTATACTCGATTCTATTTGGTTGCTTCATCCAAATGAGAAGGCACAAGTGAACCGTATATCATTGTCGATCATTCCATTTTATCACAATAACATACTACTTACCTAGGCGTCCTTATCAGAGCTTAGTAACAGAGCAGATATCACAGTTGTAATCCTATAAACCAGTAGCATGTCACCCTTCTGTATCAGTCAACTGAAGGGACGACCCTTTTCACTTGCTAAGCTGTGTTTAAGTATTTGTATTGTACTATCTCAGATGGGAGGTATAAAAGACTAATGGATTATGTGAAGGGGATAGGCAGTGTATCTGATAATAGCAGGTTAATGCCATTGCCTCTATTAATGCCCTAATGGTCTATACGTTTAAGACTGAACATGGTAAAGTAAAAATGTGACTATTGTCAGAATTATCTACTTTCCAAGTTATTATTAGACTTCACTGACTGATAGCAATCTTAAAGAAGCTTAGACGGAATAATCTGAAATCCTTGCGATGAGTGAGTGTGATTAATGTGGTGTTGATATATTATGAGAAGATAATTTTATTTTTTCTATTTTATCTAGATATTGAGTATCATTGCCTAATGAACAACATCTTTAAGATGACTTAAAATTAGGGTTTAAGTAAGTATTCAAATCATCAAATCAAAACACTCAATTCGTAGGTAAGTGGCACTAAAATTTTCGTTTCTGATCCATTTCTTAACAATACTACGTTTTCTGATCCATTTTTTAACAATACTACGGTTTCTGATCCATTTGTTAACAATACTACGTTTTCTGATCCATTTGTTAACAATACTACGTTTTCTGATCCATTTGTTAACAATACTACGTTTTCTGATCCATTTGTTAACATTTTCATCAGATACTTTTGGAACCGACTATATCTATGCCCACGACACTATCCATATGGAAGTCTAAAGCAACAAAAGTAGTGACTTTTGTTGTTACATAACACATATATCATCATCATTTTTCACTTATACCTTTCACCAATCTCCATGACACATCATCATATAATATTGTTTTCTCCTTCGTCGCGTCGATGGCACGACAGTGTATGAAATTTTGTTGGCCCAAAACTTCGCAACTTCCACGGTATCGCCGGCAGCGCAGAGGTCGTTACGGCTGCATTCTATGTTGATAAATACCGAGTGATATACACAGGTTTGTTTACATACGTACCTCGTGTTACGTATGTGCTAACACACATAAACTCACAACGTTTTCCCACGGGTGTTGGCAGAGACTACAGAACGGCACGTGCCACGACCCTAACATTTACAATCTTACTTGACTAGGATAGTTTTACTTTATATCTGACTAGAATAGTTTTACGGCGTAAATTTTGTGTTTGCATTCAATTTAGCTGTGTATGGGTCTCGTGGCTAAATAATTACAACCGTACGCATCGATCGAAGGTCAAGCTGCCGCGGTCGGTTTGAAGATGGGTGACCAATCGTTACATATCGAGACCCTTCCGTGTTCGGAAAGTTCGTTGGTCCCGGCTGCTATTCGTAGATCTTTGACAGTCGTTACGGGTAGTCGGGTTAATCTTTGATTTCCTAAGAAAGCGGTTCCGTCATATTATTAGGGCCGTCATGAAAATCTGAAATTTACACCAGTATTTGAAATTAAGTCAAGCCCCGCTGCCCAAAGATTTAAGTCGCTCAATTTGCTTTCACCGGTCTTAGTCACGCGAAAAAGAGTCCATACGGAGAAGAATGAGCTGACACATTATTTATTTATTTTAGTACATGGAGGACTTACAGCTAATAAAAACAGACAAAAAAAGGGGCACTATAGTCACCAGCAAGCCAATTACAATTCCTCACGTATAGAGATATAATAATAATTTATGGTGTGAGCACAAAAACAAAAAGCACATCGCCTTAATAAACCATATAAATTCTTGGTTTACATTAATAAGACTGAAACAATAGAGAAAATAATAAAAACTAAAACAAATAATAAAGCCTACCGCTACTTGAAAAAATTGAGGCTTAAGCACCTTCTGGCCGAATTCACACTAATAGTGAATGGATCAAAATTATATTCCTTGCATAAATCATTGAAATTTCTGCTTGCGCGCACAATGTAACTGTTCTGCCTATAATTCGAAGATGTATGAGGTATATTATTAAATAGCGTTTCCTTGACAATCAAGTCAAGTCACTGCATCATTGTTTAACAGAGGTATCAAAACTAGTCAGAAATGCGACGTGGTAGGGTAACGATTTAAATCATTTTCATCTTTTTTCTTTTTGTTTTTATCTTTTTATTACGGACGCTTTTAACGTGCACGTCTTTCTACATCGTTCTCACACATATAATTTCAACATGAATGATGTAACTATTTTTTTGTAACAATATTTTGATTTAAAAGAGTGTCCATGGAGTTTCTTGCCCGTTCTGGTCCATAGGTACCACCTACGCTTTGGAATTGGCAACTAGCTTCATCTTTCTGACTAACCCCTTGACAATTCAAAAGTGCCTGTAAATGGTTTATTTGAAATGAATGCTTTGAGTTTGAGTTCATGGCAACCATCACTACGGCCGTTAAGTCCAGCCACCGCTCTCTTTACGTTTTTTATCTCACGAAGCGACGCGCGCTTTACTTGTGGTAACCAAGTTTACAAACACTTGTGAATGTGTGCATGAAGACGAGTAGCATCAGCACATAACACACACACACACGCACACAAACACCTCCAACTTCTCCGTTGTCTCGGACGGTGCCGAGAGCTCCTGCGCTTACACACACATGCACAGCGTATTTGTACACTTGGTAACCACAAGTAAAGCGCGCTTCGCTTCGTGAGATAACAATAATATAACTTGGTTGTGAAGGTCAGATAACCAGTCGCTCCATTTAGAATACTGGTATCCAGATGCATCCGGATAGACTGGAAGCTGACCTCAACATAGTTTGGAAAATATTATTTTTATTGATTCAATTTAAATATGTTATCTGTTTTGCATGCTATATCAAGGAAGAATGTACACGGATTCTTCAAAAACTGTAACAACTGAGTGTTGTATCTATATTTGCTGCCAATAAATATATCTATCTATTCTATTATTAGCATTTGCCTGCGGTTATGCCCGCGTGGGGGTTCCCTCCCCGCAGTACTGAGATAAAAAGTATCCTATGTCCTAAACCAGCATTGTGATTCCGTAACCATCTCACCGTGAAAACTTAGGTGAAGTGAGCGTGGAGTGTCGTCAACTGTCGTCCCACTGATGCTAGGGATTGACCAAGCATTACATTTACAATCATTATTTTAATTATGTTTTTTAATATTAGTTCTGTTTATAATTTTATATTATTTCAAAGCTAATAGATAAGTGTCTAAATATTATTATTTAGAGTTCTTTTTTTTATAAAACAGCAACACAGAAATTCAATCAGAAACTAGTTTAGGAAATCAAAATAAAATAACTTATTTGGGTTAATAAATGAATTTCTGTTTTGCTGTTTTATTTAAAAAACCCGTAAATAGTAATTTTTAGAGACTTTAATACTAGCTTTGAAATAATATAAAATGATCAACAGATTAGCATAAAAAAACTCGATTATGATTGTAAATGTAATGCTTAGTCAATCCCTAGCATCGGTGGGATGGCACTGACAGCTCACTGCACGCTCACTTCACCTAAGTGTTCACTTCACGGTCACGTTTTTACAGAATCGACATACAGGTCCTGGTTTACCCGTGCCAAAGTTGTGTGGTGCTATATTTCATCCAAATTCTTTAAGGTTTGAAAAGGTTACAGACAGACAGTCACTTTCGCATTTAAAATAAGAATTAAATAAGTAAGTATGGATGGTATATATTATAAACACATCGTTATCGGTAGAACAGTTCGGGGGGCGTACACTGTTATGTCTGTATTTTCTAACATTGTTACAGATTTATCTCCTCTGGAATTGCTTTCGTAGATAATTTCGACACAAACAGATATTTTGTGAATAAATAATTTTATAACAACGCTAGTACTACCCAAAGGAGTAATCAGGGGTGTTAGGTACAACACAATTTATCATTGAGGTTAGTTCCCTCACTAACTGAGCACCAATTAACACATCGGGCTGTTGCTGATTAGAATTTCCTGCTATAAAGCATCCAGCCCATTCAGTACCATGCTCAATATAAATGCCAACAAACTAGTCTTTGATCTAAAATAATTATCGGTTCAAATCAAGATTCTTGGACCACAACTAAGCCGATATTGAAAGCTTTGCCCGTATAAGGCACCTGTCCCACCGCTGAGCCGCGCCGTCGAGGACGCCACTAACATTCAACGATTTGCTCGCTCAAGAAACGTACACACAGCAGCAGGTCAAGTTACCACAAACTGTCAAATTTTCTCATTCGATTTTGCTTAAAATGCTGAATTCATTAATTTGGAGAAATTTGACAGATTCGTATAACCTGATGTGCTGGTGACTGCATAAAAGATTGTAGGTCTTGTGTAAGTAAAAGAGATACATAATGAAATTAATAGTTGATCGCTGACTGTTCCCACCGCCAGCGAGTACTCGTTTGCCGCAGCGACAAGAGCTACGCTCGCTTGGCGGTCAGAACAGTCGCTGAGAGACAAGCTTGGTACGCATACCAGCGAGTAGTCAATTTTCACCGTCGCGCACTCGCTGTTCATTGCTCGCCAACTCGTTTTTGGTTGCTAGATCTACTCGCTTCGCGTTTGTCGGCGGTGGGACAGGTGCCTTAGCTAAAACTCCCAAACTCCCACGCGTACGCAAAACCGTTCTTATTCTATACATAATATAATTGCGTTTTACGGGATACCTCATAACCGAGGTCGACTATTGATGGAATATTAATGGGGAGGGTACGCGAGCGACCGCCATATTGGTTCTCGTGTTAAATAAGTTTAATTTAAAGTGACAGGGTGGCTAAAGGCTCTTTATGGTGTGGTTTGTGTTGTGACGCATTTTAAATTACGTCGGTTTGAATATTTCTAAACATCATGCGTGTGTTCCTCGAGTAGTAAGGCAGATGATGATGATATATATATATATATATTTTGTTTTTTTTAAACATTGCCCCACACTAGGAATTTTTCCTGTATCGTGGGTGCGTTTACATACATTTAAACCCACATACACAAACACCTACACCCTTAGATGAACCTACACTACACCCAGATTTCGCCAGTGATGTTGAAGGCCCATGTAACGTGTGACGTCACGAGCCATTTGCCATCAACTGGACACAAATCCTGACGTTGAGCTGCTACTGAGAATTTCTTAATGGAAAAACCCAATAATACTTTACCCGACCTGGCAATCGAACTCAGGACGCTTGCGACCACTAGACCAACGATGCAGAATATTTTTGGCCTGTAATTTTACTATAGACACCTGACATCTACCAACCCGCACTGGGCCCGCGTGGCGGATTACGGCCCACTCCCTCTCACCGAGAGGAGGCCTGTGTCCCAGCAGTGGGTTTGGTGGCGGTTTGATGTAGCAGATGACCACCCAAACATCCCGTGAACGAAATCCTTTTCTAGTATTTATATTATACACGGTGACATTTGAATCACAGTTTTGCTAGAACAAACGTTGTTCAGACCATGGTCTACTACTATTCTACAGCATTAAATATGTTATTAATACAAACTAATCTAGGAGTTTTCAAATTAGTCAAACGTGTAATAATGTATGAAACATTAACCGTAATATCAAAGTACTCATCACGGTAACGATCAATTGCATTCAAGACGCGAGCGCCGCGCGTCGCAGCCGCAGTGTCTGTGTTGTTGGGCGTAACGATAATCCCGACATTTTTAACATTGCCTTTTTTGTGTTTTTTTTTCGAAAACCAATGACGTTTTTTTTCTATTGGATGCTATAGAATGGTTGTAGACCATGGTCTGAACAACGATTGTTCTAGCAAAACTGTGATTCAAATGTCACCGTGTATAAATTAAATTTCTAACGCCTTAACAGTGGAGACATACACGTGCTGTTAGTACACTTTCAAGGCCAGTCAACAAGATATTGCTGTTATTTAAACTGTTGTTCGCCATCCGTTGTGAGTTCTAAAGCCTTTCAAAAGAGTAATGGCCCATTGTAGCGCTCAATGTCTCGAACACAGCAGTTTCTCGCCATTTAGGTGCACGTGTATCGAACGTTAGCACAGCTTATATGTTTGCTCTTTAAAATAAACATTTTAGGTACAAATACCTGGCAAACAACAGGAAATTGGCATTTCTCTTATATTATTATCTAGCTTTTGCCGGGGAATGTATAGAGGTATGAGGAACAGGGTATAAAGTTCACTCATCCTCTATAGAAAAGGGAGGATCCTCCGGCCAGACGGGTGATGTGTCTGGTGGGCAACTGCCCGACAATTGAGGTCGGGACGTTGTATGTAATTATGCTAGTTGCGTGTTAAACTCTGCTTGCGCGAAACAGGATTTTGTGTGACGTCAGTGTCATGCGTAGTTCACATGTGTCGATGTAGATGCCGCCACAAATTCGTCTGCGTAGAAGTTAACTATACCATAATCATAAAACTTATTCTTCGACTTTCGACAATAGGTAGTAAGTATAGCTTATTATGTGTGAAAGAATTTTTGTAATCGAATTGATATTTCCAGAGATTACCTCTTACAAGCAAATTAACAATTTTATATCAACTAACTGCAATCACCATTTTGTATGACAGACATGGTGATTTTGCCAATCTTTTCATACTGTTGAGCTTATTGTGAGTCCTATGTAGGTACTGAAACCGTTCAGTTGCATAAATATATTTTATATTTTCTGTCAGCTTTTCGTACTCTCCGATTCCCCCACCTAAAGCTAATAGCGTATTATTATCCTTATTTGCGGACATTCAAAAGGTTCCAACACATTTTATCAACCACGCAACGTTTTCCCTCGCATTTTACAGAAAGTCACAGTTTATTAAACATTATTTTCTAATCAAACGTGGATTCCGAATTCAAACGTGAATTTCTTCGAAGTTATAATAATATGCGACGTGCTTATAGGTGCACGGATTTCAAATCCTCGGGATTAAGAATTGAGTACTTCGTATTTAGAATGGGAGAAACGATCAGTATTGGTTATTATGTTTTCGTCTTGGATTTCGAATTTCGAATCTGTGTTCGTCGAGCCAATGTAAATAATTCGGTGTAACTTTGTAACGTGTCTGCTTCCGTATATTTTCGGGTACGGTGTGTTTTATTTAAGCGACCAATTTTTTTTGTGTTTTGAGATTGTGTATGAAATGACATCCCTACAACAAAATGTAGCACAGCCCAAATTGTGAATACAATAAAAGGTGAAAAAGTACAGTTTCTACAAGGCTATTCAATAAATCTGGGTGCACAAACAATAGATAGACTGACATTTTCAGAAAGGGAAACTGACAGAAATCTTGTTACAGACCCTCCGCCTGTACATGTAAAGGGAAAGAAATAAAACTAAAACCAATCCGTTGTCCTGACAACGCGTTTCTTGAATTCTCGAATCAATATGATATGGAAGTAACTCATTCTTTTATCGAAGCTAACCACGGGATCCTGCTTGCTCGAGATTCGTTTGCAAAAATATTTTATGGGCGGATTATGTACTTTGCTCGCTTTTCTTTCCAATCCTCTTTAATATATGCGCTGTGGAAAGTGGAGCGTAACGCCTGGTGTTACTTAAAGTAGGTACGTGTATATTGTGCTTCTGGAAGGTGTTGGTTTGAAATTGAAGGTCATATAGTCACGCCTGTATTCATTGAAGGCATGGGTAGAGGTTTTCCTCTGCCTGTCCTTTCAGTCCCAAAATATAAAATGAATAAGAGTTCAATCGCATTTCGGTAAATATGTAGTTAGATAGATTGTTTATTTAGTGGGTTAGGTTCATGTGTTTTTTTTTTTGAAAAATAAATAACTCAACACTACAAAAGGACAATTAAATGATGGTGTACTTACATGAATATAAATTTTAAAATAAGTACACTATTCCATTTTTTTAGGTTTAAGTTAAACTGTTTTTGAAGATTTTATTTTTGAGTCTGATCAATATAATAATAATAATTATTATTATTCACCAGCAACTTGCTTTAAAATATAAACTTGTGGATACTGAGGTACCGTATTACAAGTATGCGCCCGACCCAGTTCTCGAAAATAACCAAGTCACATTGTACTGGGATCGGTCTATCATTACTGACAGGATTATTGACGCCAATTAGCCTGATATAGTGGTGATAGATCGATTAGCGCGCCGCACAATGATTATCGATGTTACCATTCCACATGAAGAGAACCTCGTGAAAGCTAAGAAAGAGAAACAAATTAAATTTCTCGACTTAGCACACGAGGTTGTTGACATGTGGAATGTGAGCTCGGCTGTCATTGTGCCGATTGTCTTATCAGCCAATGGCCTGATGGCCGAAAGCTTCGATCAACATCTCTCGAAGCTCTCGTTAGGCGGTTGGATCAAGGGCCTGAATCAGAAGGCAGTACTCCTCGATACGGCTCGCATCTTGCGGAGGTTCCTGTCTCGGTGCCCTAACCACCGGTAGCTTGGACCCTGCTCCCGATACTGACGGACTATTATTTTTATATTTTTAAAAAAATATTTAAAAATGTATTTATATGTATGAAAATAAATAAACGAAATATAGTAATTTATTCTTATTTCAGATATCTCCATATAAATTGTTAGTAACACGAAAATATATTAAGAGCTAATGTTAGTAAAACCAAACAGATATAATACTAAAACATACATTTTAGGATGATCCGACACCAGAAGGCATGTATGCTACTTCGCTCGGGTCGTACAGGAGCACATTCAAGAGGTAGGTATCAACTTGATGACTCTGCTCTCAAGAAGTTCTGATCTCAACTCGATCGACCATGCCTGTGATGAGCTCGGGAGGCTGGTCAGAAACCGCAAACCACCTCCTATTACCCTCAGGGCTCTAAAACAGGCTCTGATGGAAGAATGGGAGAATATTCCCCAACATTGCCTCCGAAACCTCGGCTTCAGTACCTATGCCAAACCGAGGCGGTAAACTTGGTTATATTTTGGTTAAATAACTATAATTTCAATGAAAATTGATGAAATTTGCTATAAAACGATTTTTATTTAAAAACTCGACTTCTATAGTTTAGGAAAAATTGTAATTTAAAAGTGTAATAAGTATCGAAGACCGATGTTTATAACCTAAAAATAAAATGCTGTTCAGTGGTAAGCATATTATTATAACTTGAGTACGGCTGAACTGATTTGGCAATTTTTAACCGACTTCAAAAAAGAAGGAGGTTCTCAATTCGACTATGTTTTTTTTTGTATGTTTGTTACGCGATCATTCCGCCAGTTATGAATTGATTTTGATGATTCTTTT
Organism: Brachylomia viminalis; assembly: GCA_937001585.2. Lineage (NCBI taxonomy): Eukaryota > Metazoa > Arthropoda > Insecta > Lepidoptera > Noctuidae > Brachylomia > Brachylomia viminalis. Next base: position 2,319,680 of record OW443298.2, read on the forward strand.
TGTTTGGTAGATCATACTTCAGAGATGGTTCCATATAAATTTAATCGAAATCAGTAGAGCGGTTTAAAAAAAAAATCTTTTTAAATAAGAAAAACCGCATTCAAACGGACGTGAACGTGTAAGACGATCGTTTTTGAATTGATGTGGGGTGTAGCTACCATAACTAAAAAGAGAAAAATAAAAACTTTTTTTTTATTATTCACTTTGTAGTGTTTTTTTTTTGGAAGTCGGTTGTTTTTTTTTGTAAAAAATGTTTTTTTTTGTTTTGAAATGTTGGTAACCGTCCGAAATAGTTCATTGCGGAAATTTTGGAAATGTTTCACGCAAAATTGGATAACTTGGAAAAACTGAAGGACTGACTTTTCATATGCTGCACCGGTTGACGTCATCTCGTCAACGCCGACTGATGCACCAGCGCTGGGGCTCTCGTAGCGTAGCGTTGTGCTGAGCGATGACCGTTTTGCGGGGATGTGTCGCATATTTTCCCCCAACTTGTTCGTTTTTGTTTGTGTTTGTTTTCTGCGTCATGTTTACCGCAAATAAACGTATTTTCTTTCTTACTTTTTTCTATAGATAAAAATTTTGATAGGACAACGTCTATCGGATAAGCTAGTTTTTAATAATGAAAGTGACACTATGATTGCGACATACTACACACAGTACATACTAGAATGACTGCACTGCATTTAATTTTTTCATGATAACATTATTTCCAATGTTTATTTTAAATGAATATTTACCAGCACAGGCAACCCATACAATACGGGGATATATAAAATGGCAGCAGTCCAGTACATACCACCATTTTTTTAAACTATTTTGGCTGTTGTGACCACCGATATACCAATTAATGTCAGAGTTTCAATGGGAAAAGGACGGGAAAATGCATTTTCGAAAACCGATAAACCAAAATTTATACCGGAACGAAGTGCATTTAAACGTAGTTTGCCGTCATTTAGATTTTTATTTTGTGACATTTTTCTCACCTTTGCGAAGTACCGATGTAAAGTTGATGTTTTTATCGATAATGATACAGAGGTATGAGAAACAGGGTGTAAAGTTCACTCTACCCATAGTAAAGGGAGGATCCTCAGACCAGCGCGTATCGTGTCTGGTGGGCAACTGCCCGACGATTGATGTCGGGTCGTTGTATTATGCTAGTTGCGCGGTTAACTCTGCTTGCGCGATGCAGGATTTCGCGTGAGATCGGTGTGATGCGTTGTTCATATGTGGCGATGTAAATACCGCTACAATGTTAAAAGGATCTTTATGTTTAAAGTAACCAGAAAAATTTATTTCATAGTTTTTTTTTTTTTATATAGTGGTACTTTTTATTCATTAATATTAATTAGTGGAATATTATTCGTTTATTGTGTCAAGCAGATTTAAAATAATACTTGGCCAAAAAATATATGATGATTATACTAAAGGCTCCTGCAAACAGGCCCGACATTCGACGCGAATTGCACCTGTATAAAGGAAGCCTTATTAGAGAAATGAGACAGAGGCAGATATTTAACACCAACCCCTAATGAATTGGGATAAAAGCAAGAGAATGATGATGATGATCAACATCATCCGCATAGCCTTTTCCCAAATATGTTTGGGTCAGCTTCCAGTCTAACCGGATGCAGCTAAATATCAGTATTTTACATGGAGCGACTGCCTTTCTAACCGAGAGATAATGATGATGTCTGAAAAAAAATAACTTTCGGCACTTTTCGTATATTTAATAGGCTTCTTTATATCCTATTTTTTTAAGAAAGAAAGAAAAGAAAAATAATATGTAATAATAAATAAATGAATATATAATAAGGCTTCTTTATAACCAATTGTTTTTACCCCAGTCATCGTTCTAACTAAAATTAAAAGTGTTCTTCTCGCTTTACAGGCAACAAATGAAATATTTTTCTTATGATTAAACCCAGTACATCTCAGTGTGGATAATCCTGGGTTTATCCGAAGACACCGCTTTGTGTTGGTAATGCCGTTGACTTTGCCACAGTTGGCAATATTTCCTTTTGTTAAATTATTCTATACTTTACGTTTCACGCGTGGCTCTTGAAGATAAAAACCATATTTTCTTAGTGTTATTGTGATAGCATTAGCATAGCATTTTGTATGGGGGATCAGTTTTGAAACGCTACTGATTTCATTAGATTATGTAGGTAGTGTGTAATTTTTTCTATTTTATTTTATAACTAGCTTCACCCCGCGGTTTCACCCGAATAAGTCTCGATCCCGTGAAAATATCGGGATAAAAAGTATTCTATGTCCTAATCCAGGTCATGGTCTACGCATGTGCCAGATTTCATCCAAATCGATTCAACCGTTTTAGCGCGAAGGCGTAACAAACAAACATACAAAAAATCGAATCATTTCTCTTTATCATATTAGTTTAGATAAAAAAGTAGCAGTGTAGCGGTATCTACATCGCCACGTGCGAATTACGCATCATACTGACGTCACGCAAAATCCTGCAACGCGCAAGCAGAGTTTACCTCGCAAATAGCATATATACAACTTTTCGACATCAATCATCGGGCAGTTCCCCACCAGACACGACACCCGTCTGGTCAAAGGATCCTCCCTTCTCTATGGAGGTATGAGTGAACTTTACACCCTGTTCCTCGTACCTCTATAGCAGTAATAGCAGTAATATCCTGGATTCGTGCTCGGTTGATGGCATTAGGCGTACCCATTAGTACATAGGACTTTAACATAATAATTAGCAATGGATGTGAGTGTACTATGAACACACCTATCTATCCCTGCGGAAAAACAGGCAAATGTGGGAAAAAATGTTTTTTTTTATTTTCTTACAATTCTGAATATACACAAAATATTTAAAAAAAAAACAATTTAGTGAACACAAGTCCATTCAAACGAATCAAATTTTATATTTTATGAATATCAAATCTAATAATAGACCAACAATGGCCCTTAAACTCCAATCATTGGAATATAATAAAGTTACAAAAGAAAGCAAACCCATAAACACGAGCTTGCTCCACAAAATACTTTATTTTATTAGTTTCCATCGAATAATTTGATCGACCCTAAAATCAAGGTATTTTCGAAAAAAATATAGTGCTATTTGTACAAATGACTTTTGTATTGGAAAAGGGCTAAAGAGGGAGGGCTTAGCGTCCACTGTATCAAAAGAAAAACGAAACAAGTCATCATTATAAGAGTACCTTGAGAAAAAGAAAGAAAAAAAGGGATTATTGTAAGCCCTGAGATATTATAAAAAGAGATCCGTTGATGAAATAATGCAAAGTACATTTATTGTGCGTCCCTAATAAGAAATAAGCTGCTTGCTCAATTTCTTCGTTAGTTAGAGAACCCGTTTAACTACCCGGAAAAGGAAAAGGTTTGAACTAGGGATGTGACAGAGTTCATCTTAGCAGAAGCAGAGGCGGATGTGGAAAAATAAAGAAAAAAGTTATTAATTAAACATTTATCTATAAGGAAACACTTTTTACCAGAAAAAAACCTGAATTCCAAAAAAAAAAACACTATAAAGTGAAAAATAACTAAGTGTAAGTGTAACTGTATATAAAGATACACGAATGACAGCCGGGACTTTCCGAGGCACGGAGAGGTCTCGGTATATAAAGGTAGTCACCCATCCACGGACCGACCGCGGCAAGCGTAGCTTAACCTGATCGATCGACCTGTACGGTTTTTTTTACTCTGTACAGTTATTTTTTAATTATGCATAAAGATCTAATGCAAAAAAATACAACAATATTAGTTAGTTAGGGAACCTATCAAAAGTCCCCCTTAAATTATCCCTCCTTGTGATAAACTGAGGGGTCCATTCTAAACAGAACCCTTGTCCAGCAAAAAACAGCATTTTATGGCAATTTTAATGAAATTGTGTAAGTTAAATACATTCGGAGCCATCAACTACAGGTATTTTCTACGCCTAAATGGAGACTCCTCGACGTGCAATGTAAGCTAAATAGATATATGAATACTTTTTTTTTTTAATAATATATTCAATCGCTTTTTATTGAAAAATAAATTTATTTCACCGCACTAGTTGGATGACAAGTGGTACATTGTGCAGAAATATTAGTGGTGTCACAAACAGGAAAAAACTCTGATAGTCACATTGGTGTGTCAATCTGATGTGTCTACGAGTCCGCACCCGTTTATTTCTCTCAGTAGATATTTTAAGGCACTTCATACGTACATTTTTTTAATCAATATTTTAAAATTAGACAGCGCTGGCGTTTCCTAGCTGACTGATCTCTGAGAAGAAATCCCGAAACAAACGTAGAGGTCAAGGTCTCTTTAAAGTGTAAACATTATTAATATTACTAAGATTGTATCTGAGTCTAACAATGCAAGGCATAACAGCAGTAACAGGGCGTCTTCTTCAGACATCAGACTGCATAAATCTAGATTCACTAAAGGGTATCATACCTACATCTGGCGGGAGGCAGTGCGTAAATCACGAACATCTGACATAACGCCCCGGCATGCGCCACTTTATAAATAGTACTTTACTCGTCTTTTATTACTTGTGAGCGACTACATATTTTTATATTATGTCCAAGTTCAAGCTGGTGTTATGTAGTTCTGGAATGAATATAAAGTGTTACTCCATGGGGTTATAAAAGTAAAGTCATGGTGGAGACCTGTATTAAATAAAATGACAGTGACCTAGGTTTATGTCATTGCCATTGTTGCTGACTAGGTATAGTAGACTAGGTAGAGTGGAACTCTATACCTGCGTCTGTGTTTCCGAACGCATACAACCCTAATCTCTTCAAAGTGAGAGTGAACAGGCTTCTTCTGGGTAAGCTCACTCCATCGTCGACTCTGTCTCTGTCACCACTAACCCAGACTAGAGTCAAGAGCAAAACCAATTTAAAAATAAACTTCAACTAAATGTCTACATCCTAAATAAATGAATTCATTCATCTGTAAAATTTCTACATTGATATCTGTAATTGGTATGGTGTACATAATAAAGATTATTCTATTCTAAATAAATAGAATAAAATAACTTTTAGAATTGTTTTTTCCTGTGATTATGTTTTGAGCAAAGTTTGGCTGCTAATAAGAATAACCTATTTAAGGTACAAGTCCGTAGCCGACTGCAGGCAGCAGCAGCAGGCGACGTGTCGCCGCGGCACTACTGGTTTTTATGAAATACCTTCCTTAGCTAGCGACACGTCGTTTTCATAGAAATACATAGAAACTAGTAGTGTCGCGATGACTCGTCGCCTGCTGCTGTTGTCTGCAGCCGGCTCCGGACTTGTACCTTTAGACTGTAAGCGTCTGCCAAACCAGAAAACGAAATATCCCAAAAACATAAAAAAACTTGTATCAACAAAAAATACCAACTAACAAAACTTTCAGAACCCATATCCCAAACAAAGAGTACCTATGCATGCGTCATTACGTACCCAACTCACCAAATAATATCGTATGAAACTGGCTTTTCAGTGACTTTCATCCATCCTTAATAACATTTTTGCTTCAGAAGAGTATTCTGAGGTACCCTTTTCGCTCATTCGACAATAGCGTGAGTATATTTATGGCCCGGAGGGTCTGTTGACCCCAAGGGTCTTCAAGAGGGGTTCGTATTATGGGTTTCACAAGCATTCATACTGTGGTCGTGCTTTAATGGTTGGTGTGTAACCCAATCGTGTTTGGTAATTATTTTTTATGGTTTTAGGTAATGGTCAAGGGTTTGGGGTGTGAAATCAGTACCTACTTCTAACTTGCGCAGTTTAATTCAGAACACGAAAAACTTATAAAAAAGGAGTATTAATAAGGATCGTAGTAGGCTACCCCAATGGGTAGAAGGCGTCAGTTTATGTATGTATGAAAACTTATTCAATTATTGAATTACCTATTGAAGTGTTTTTTTTCATTTCTGATTTTTTTTATCACGTTAATATGACCTCAAAGGAGGTAAAGAAAGTGGGTAAAAAGAACTTTATTTCTCATAAGAACTTAAATAACAGTTCGTTTATAATGAGATACTTATGTGATTATAATTATTACTTTATAATATACTCATACATATTCTGTTATATGTTATTTCGAAAGTTGAGATGAATTGCCATAATCTACGTATGAATGTATTTACATTGTCACAATTAACTTTTGGATTAAAAACGAAAACCTTTTTCTGTTTGTGTTTTGTCTTTGCGTCATGCATGTGTGTCTTGCCGCCAGGCGCCAATAAACGAAGGTACTTATTTGACGTCTGTGTAAGTTAACCCACTTTTCATTTAAGTCTTCTACCTTCTTCTGTACTGCAGCTGCATTAAACTTTTAACAGTTTTGTTAAAATGAAAGATATTGACGGCCGCTAGTACCGTCACCTGTAGCGGGGATTGCAGACTTTAGAGACTAAGTTCATAAATCATTTGTAGCTGAAAACTCTTTGGCACTTATACCTTTTAAACATACTTAGCTCTTTATGTTTTTTCACAGTTTTCTGAACAAACTTTCTCCATAAGTGACTTATCTGGGTACTAAAGCTTACTGCCATCATTGATCACTTTATAACAGTCAAATTAGCGGTACACATAATTTTGTTTTCAACATCATTCTGCCTCTGTCAACTTCAACCAAGTGAAACAAATAGACGAATGTTTTAAGCTCTAAATACTAACCCTGTTACTTAAAACGTTACATAAAATTAAGTAGGTAAATGATGATAAGCATTAATTTGCTGAACCATAACTTTTTGACGTTTAAACTTATCTTAACTTAACTTGACTGCCTCGCTGGTCGACTGGTCGCAAGCAGTACTGCCGAGCTTGATATCCCGGGTTCAAATCCCAAGTCGGGCAAAATGTTATTGGGTTATCCCATCAGGAAATTCTCAGTAGCTGCCCGGATTCTAGATTTGTGCGCGGTTGATGGCAATAGGCTCACCCCCTATTACATGGGACTTAGATATAGCTGGCGAAATATGTTTGTACTATAGGTACACCTCTGCCCACCCCTTCGGGGCATACAGGCATGATGTTATGGGATGTCAGCTTTAAGCAACGTTTTATTTTATTTATTTGGGAAAATAAACGGTTACACATTACAGTATAGAACTTAAAACTAAAAAAGGAGAATAAATCTATAACCAACAACATTTTCCACGTAATATAAAAGTGTTATATAAACACGAATGTCGTGCGATTTAAATTACATTGAATAGAGAATATGACTCTATGATAAAATTAATTATTATTTTCTTTTCTTATTTTTACTTATAATTGTTTGTATCGTATCCATTGACATACTTTATATTGTAGCCAGTGACATTTGATGTAATATTACGACATTTTTTGTATTTATTGTGATTCAAATTATTTGACATTAATTTGTAAAATGGAATTATAATAATATTCTTATTATCATATAAAATTATATTGATTATGATTATGTTTTGCATGCCCATGTGCCGGTAGAACATGGAGAACTAACTTCTATGACAACATCTATGTACCAATTATTTACCCATGTTTGCAAAGAAATAAATGATTTGATTTGATTACATATAAAAATAAAACTAAATTGAAACTTATATTAGCAAAAATAATAAAAATCGAAAGAAGATATAATAACGTTTGTCCATAAGTAAGGGGTAAGTGACCAATAGGGCAAGAAGATCTAAATCTTTATCAATTTCTTGATTAATTTCTGCAAGTGTGAGTTCAGTCATTGTTCTTCTGTTAGTTAGTAGTCGCTTTTGTGTGTAGTAGTGTCAAATAACGTTATCAGGTGCACGCTATCGAATGGCATCAAAACTGTAGCGAAATCCAAACAATAGTTTTCATTTTCAAACTCCGAAAGCACGTTAAGCCTGTGTCCCAGCTGTCTTTTGTAGATCTTTGACAGTCGTTACGGGTAGTCAGAACCGCAAAAGACTGACAGAAGTCTTACCAAGGGTTATCGAGTTACCCGGTAACTAGGTGTTGGAAGTCAGATAGGCAGTCGTTCAGGAAGGTAGGCTGGATGATGCAACTGAATACCAATTCAGTTGCATCCGGTTAGACTGGACGCTGACCCCAAAATAGTTGGGGAAAGGTTAGGTAGATTGATATAATTTTCATTTTCAAACCGTCATAGTACTCGTAGCTTTTGATAAGGGTTCCAAATAACTTTAAAAAATGCGCGATATCAAATGGCATCAATAACAAAGCAAAATAGTTTTCATTTCCAAAACGTCAGAAGTATCCTCATCTGTCTGTCTCATCCTTATTTCTTTTGTCATTCCTAAGTAAAAACAATCTGGACTGGAACACTTATTATTTTCCCATTCCTTTGCAAATCTTGAAAGACAGATGGCAAAATGAAAACCATGAAATCTTTGTTTCTATTTTATTTTCATGCCAAATCCTTTCGAAAAACGTTTTTGGAGGGCATCCATTCTTGCGGCGTTTCCTATCGTGGTACTGTCGCGATAATAGGAGCATTAGGGGTGGCAAGCGGCCGGATATGTGCCGTTAGAGCTATCGATAACTATCTCTGTGATGATTGGATAGCAAAATTATCGTTAAGATTCAACTAGGTGGATAGGACGTCTTTTTACGACGGGGTTTTAGGGGTTTGGGTAAATGATAAAGAATCGGCAAAGTAAGATAAACGATAAGAGAAAAAATACTCTTCAGTGGATTACGTTACGGGCAATCTTTTGATGGTTTTTCCAAAGGTTGTGTAATTTATTAATGCTAGATCAGCATTTGCTTGCGGTTGTACTTGCATACTAGGAGAACTACTTCCAATACTTACTTACTCGAAACCTGAAAAACATTTCGTTGAGCCGTAAATGTGAATGAATTCAAATCTCCTGAGTTTGGTATATTATTCGTAGATTTTTTAAATTTTATGTAAGATGGGTTTGCTCTTGACTCTAGTCAAAGTCAGTGGTGACAGAGTCAGAGTCGACGGTGGAGTGAGCTTACCCAGAAGAAGCCTGTTCACAGTGTTCACTCTCACTTTGAATAGATTAGGGTTGTACGCGTTCGGAAACATTTTTCTGCTGTGAAGAGTTCCATTCTTTTGCTGTGCGCATTACAAAAGACATTTGGAAACGCTTAGTGCGAATTGGATTCCTGACTCTTGAATAAAGTCTAGAGTAAACTTCTAATATGCAAGAGGATGTCAAATCAAGAAATGATGATGATGTCAATGAGGAATCAAGCATCATGAAACAGACTACTTACAATATTATCGCAAATACGATAATATGGTAGACACTCAGTGTCATCATCGTTGAATTCAAACATTGAATATTTTTAGATCAGAGTCATATCTGCCTGCCTTTTCCCACCTATGTTGGGGTCAGCTTCCAGTCCAACCAGATGCAGCTGAATACCAGTATTATTCAGGGAGCGACTGCCCAAGATCTCCACAACCCAGTTACAGGGTAATACGATACCCCTTGTTAAAACTGGTTGTCAGACTTCCGGGCTTCTGGCGACCCGTAACGACGGTCAAAGATCTACAAATGACAGCCGGGACCAACGGCTTAACGTACTTTCGGAGGCATGGAGGGGTCTTGCTATGTAAAGATTGTCACCCATCCACGGACCGACCGCGGCAAGCGTAGCTTCACCTGATCGCTCGAACCGTGCGGCTGTTCTTACTTAGCCACAAACCCCATTTTTGTATCAGGGTTATGTTCTAAATCCTAAAACACGAACACGTAGCAATCTAGAAACAACAGTAAAAATATTCATGAGCATAGTCCATAAAATATTCTAGCATCCTGCAGTAATTAACGCTTGTTATCAACAGTAAACCACCTCGCACACTATGCGACATGCGATTGCGACAGCTTGACGACAATGTCGAATGTGACTGTCATCGGGTGTGCGCGTGCGCCGTGCGTCTAGAGGCTGAGATAGACAAGCAGCGAGAGCACGCGACTCCCCTAGCCTGTCGTTGCGAGTCTGCAACTCGACGCCAAGTGTGCGGAGCTTTGAACAAAATATATTATATGAAAATCGCCGGCCGCAGCCTGTCGTTGCGACTAATCGTGGAGCTGTCGCAGTCGCATATCGCATAGTGTGAGCCATGTCTAAGACAAAGCCACACCTCGTACAAGTTACCTACGGATGGTGATTGCTGCGAATATCAATGGACTACGAGCTACGAGGCGTACCTTTGAATAAATCGTAACTTATTTGAGTTACATAAGGTGTGCCATGTGGCGCAGTGGTTTTATTTATTACTGGGGGTTTGATTACGGTGTAGGGGTTTTGGTTTATGGTTGAACTTGTTATTTTTTATTAGACGGCAGTATTTTAGTATATATAATTTTACGGATTTGACCTTGCTGTTCTAACGTTTCAAACTTTGTTATATAATGGGCAAGCGGAAATCGTACCACTTCTATTACAATTTAGCATATTAAGAGGTCTTGGTACTTGTATACGCAGTAGATAATGTTGAAAGCTATTCATCTTGACGACGATATTTTAGTAGACGTGATCCACGTCATGTGAGTTGCAGAGTTTTACTGAAAGATTTCAAATAATGATACTTTTTATACCCTCTTAATGCTTTGTAACGCAAGGAATTGCAGAGCAAATATAAAACATTATAACACTCAAGCTGTTTGCAATAAAAAAAACTAAAAATCCTCCATTCTTATGTCAACTACTATTTTTGTATATAACTAGGTTCAAACCTTTTTTTTCAGTAGATACACACATACTTAGTTAAACATTCATTTCTGATAACTAGTACTAGTTTCATGACTGATAACTTCTATGTGTGGTACAGACTGTAAATATAAGTTGTTTATTAACAAATAAATAAAAATTCATAACAAGTCTAAGTTTCTCATATGATTTGTATGTGTAATGACTCCATCGACACTAAGAAACTATGAAATCTTAGTGGCTATGACTATAAATGTTTATTTATACGCCTAATTGGTACTTTACTGCTGCGCTTATTCAGGAACATTAAGGTGCGCACATATTGACGCTGTTTTGTTAATCAGTAAGTGATTAATCAGTTTTGAGTAAATGTCTAAATCACGTTGATACGACATCTTCGATAAATCAAAACAATTTTGTACCTGTTATTTTAATATTTTATGTTTTTGGACGTAAATAAAATAGATACCTACCTATTATGTGAAAACTGGATTTGATCCTGTTTATCGCTATCTAAAAGTAAAAATACTGCTTTAATTTTTTTTTTAATAAATTTAAAATTAGGCTAGTATGTCTAAAGTTCTACAATTAAAATTTTAAAACACGCTTAGAGCCTTCGAAGGTAAACTATACAGAGAGAGACGCTTTATATACTTACAAAACTATTTTGACAGCTCTAACTTTCGTCTATCATATTTTTTTTTGTTTCTAACTATGTTTTTCTAATAAAGTCCGTGGAAATCAGTGCCAGCCACTAAAAAATCAATCGAAACTCAAATCGAAACAAAACCACCTTAATAAATCCAAAATACCAACTGCTTAACATTCCATGCGGCTCATAAACTGTCAACTGTACGCCACACGCCACAGCGTATTGTTATATTTGGCGTAGTGCCAATGATATGTCATTTAGTGCCACAGTGCATTGTGGCAAAAACTTGCACTGTTCGAGTGTGGCTGAAATACCTTCTGTTTGCTCAACTTCCTGTAAACTTTTGGAGGTTTAAATACTTAGGTACATAAGGGCTAGACAGAAGTGTACCTATAGTAGGTACACCCACATTTCGTCTATGTTTTAGTCCCATGTAACAGGGGGCGAGCACAAATCCAAACTCCGAGCTGCTATTGAAAAATCCCCCATGAAAAAACCTAATAACACTTTGTCCGACCTGGGAATCGAGCGCAGGATCTCATGCTCAGCAGTAGCGCACTGGTCCCGCGTGGTGGATTATGGCCCAATCCCTCTCACAGACAGGAGACCTGTGTACAAGCAGTGGAATCGTTATAGGCTATTTATGCTTATGCATCATCGGTATATAGCAGTCCGTAGCTGCATAATCAGCCTATACTGTTCCACTGCTGGGACACAGGCCTCCTTTCGGTGAGAGGGAGTTGGCCGTAATCCACCACGTGGGCCCAGTGCGGGTTGGTAGATGTCACATGTCATCGAATAATTGGTTTTAGGACATGCCATCGACATGTCCTAAAACCAAAACATCGTGAGGATATCGATCCTCACGATGTTTTTCTTCACCGGTTTGAGAGCGGTGGTGATGTTAAAATTTACACAAAGTAAAGTGCCTGACTGGGTTCGAGCCTACGACCAACAACTCGTAAGACGCGGCCGTTACCACAAGGTCACCACTGCTCTATTGCACGCTACTGAGCTCAATATTTCGTCTATAACCAGTCACTTTGCAAAGATTGTTAAATTGCTTTACCTAGCCAGAGCCAGTCATATCGGTTTGCAAATTGGACATAAATCTCGCCTCTCCAATAACACGTTGTTGATAGCTTTAGCCACTTCTTAGCCATCAATAACCTAGAATGTGTCTTTTTTAAATGTTACTCATTATAATCTACGTGTAGCCTACTTCTGATAATAAATGGTTGTAACTAAATTACCTATCGACTAACAGCCCAAAAACTCCAACGACCTTAATCACAGGTTTATATTTTATACTATCTACTTATACATACTTCCAAAAACATTATGAATCCATCCATAATTACGAATCAGCATGGCGTATATGATTATGTCCCTCAATGTGTGAACGTAATTATATCCCTCCATGTGTGATTAGTATCATTCGTTATCCATATAATTACCTCCTAATCAACGATCAAACCAACATGCTCTACGCATACATCGTTCATTCAATACCTATTTATAATCATGTAAACTCCAATATGAACTCATCTATTTATAAACCTCATGGTTGACACGTGACGGTCTGCAGTTGTCGAACGGTAGATTACAGTTACGACCTACGAGTCGTTTGTAGTTTCTGCCAGGAGTGATCTGACACGCTCGTTGTCGCCTTTCACGAGAAGCGTTGACACTTTATTAACCTATGTTGGGTTGGTCATAGTTTGATTGTGAAGATTTTGTGTTGGACTGACTGTGCGGAAGTAAGTGTTTTGATTGAGTTTGGGTCATAACAATCAATTATGAATTTTAGTTCCAACATCCGGGTTTCCATCTTTTGCATCTGCTCTAGTTAGGTTATATTAAAGTTATTCATAATAGGTTGGGGAAAAAGTATCTTCGCATTTTTTAAGAAAATTTAAAACATTTTTTAATATAGTTTATTTACATTTAACTAAAGTATGTAGGTACCATTTTGTTCGATAACTTTTTGCCATCTTGTAGGTAGGACATGATCCCATTGCTATAGAAATTTTGGGACTTCTGATCAAAATACCGCGACAAGTGGTTTTGGCAGTCCTCTCGTGATGTTAACCTGACACTGCCTAAAGAATTCTGAAGAGACCGAAACAGGTGGAAATCTGAAGGTGCAAGGTCAGGACTATACGGCGGATGCATTAACACCTCCCAGCCAAACACTCTTAATTTTTGCTGAGTGGCTAAATATGTGTGAGGTCTACGTTATCATGATGAAAAACCGCACCCCTGTTGATTAATTCCGGCCGCTTTCTCTCAACTTCTTGCTTTAATCTCATCAGTTGTTCGCAGTAAAGTTTAGAATCGATGGTCCTGCCTGGTGGTAACAGCTCGTTATGAATAATGCCCTTCCAATCCCACCACACACTCAGCATCACCTTGTTGCGAGTTAACCCGGGTTTCGCCACAGTCTGTGAAGCCTGATCGGCTTTTGCCCACGACCTTTTTCGCACGTTCTTTTCGTACGTGATCCACTTTTCATCACCAGTTATCAGCTTCTTCAAAAATGGTTCAGTTTCATTACGTCGTAATAAAGAATCACAAATGAGTACACGGTTCATTAGGTTTCTTTCAGTGAGCTCGTGAGGTACCCAAATATCGAGCTTTTTTGTGTACCCAGTTTTTTTCAAATGCGCCAAAACTGTTTTGTGGTCAATTCCCAGTTCTTCAGCTACGTCGTAACTACTGATATGCCCACTTTCTTGCTCCACTTTTTCAAAAATAGCATCCATTTTATCTGTAATAGGGCGACCAGAGCGATGTGCATCTTTGACATCAAAATTTCCGGATTGAAAACGCTTAAACCAAATTTGTGCTACTCTCACAGACACTGCACTAGGTCCATAAACATCGCAAATTCTTTTCGCGGCTTGCGTTGCGTTTTTACGTTTTTTGTAGTAAAATTTTAAAATGTATCGAATTTCTTCATTAAATTCACTCATCTTGACGGTACGAAAAACAAATGAAAATCACACATTTTCCTAATTTGAATTTGGAATTATGATCTTTAAAATTTAAACTTTCAATGATACCAAAACCAGCCAGATACAAATAGTATAGTCAAAGAGATTTTATTACAAGTTCATACATACTATAATGCGAAAAGACTTTTTCCCCAACCTAATATTTATTCTGTTAATCAAAATTTTCTATTTCTTGATTTAAGACAATGAATTTACTCATTTCTAAATGCTTTGTATGTTCTATTTAGGCAATGTAATCTCGATCGATTTCGAGTCTCGAGCTTTCGAGATTAAATCTCGTGGGAAGACAGTCTCGATCTTGAATCTCCTTTTCTAGAGATAGACATAATTATGTAGTATTTTGGTCTGATCCCAAGGGATCAAGAGCTCGATAATTAAATAATTCAGGGAATAATATTCTGTTGATAGATCTTGTCTAATTAGTGAATCAAACCTAGGACCAAAACATCATTCTGTTAGTTCATAAATTATTTCTGTACCAATAACAGTAAATGCCCACGCGACAAAAAAAAAAGGTCAAAAGTCAGTAAAGTACCTATTTATTATGACTGTTAAAAGTAATAACATTCAAATGATCTGTTAACTTGTCTTCAAAGGGTAACCCTTTGAAGCGAAACCTTCAAATTGTTAACTAGACTAGAAGAAAATGCGAAACAAATGAAGTGATTATTTAAATTGAACAAAAGGATGATTTAACTAGAGTGGGGTCATCACGGACGCGTAGTCATTATTATCCTCATCATCTGCCCATCATCATCTGCCTGCCTCTTCGTAACTATTATGGGGTCGGCTTTCGGTCTAACCGGATGCAGCTGAATACCAGTATTTAACATGGAGCTAGCATTATCCATGCATGAGAGCAGTGGTGGCCCAGTAGTAACGGCCGCGACTTACGAGTTGCAGGTCGTAGGTTCGAACCAACACAGGCGCGCTTTACTTTGTGTAAATTATTGCATCAGCATTGCTCACAAAACGGTGAAGAAAAAACATCGTGAGGAAACTGGCACGTCCTAGAACCAACAAATTCCAAATTCGAAGGCATGTGACATCTACCAACCCGCAGTGGGCCCGCGCGGTGGATTATGGCCCACTACCTCACACCGAGAGAAGGCCTGTGTCCCAGCAGTGCCAACATTATAGGCTGATTAACTGCATTAACCTCCTGTCCTTATCCTATTATTTATTTTGGATGGGCGCAGCACGTATTCTTCAATACATTATCATCCTTATCTCAGTATTTACGCCCTTTTCAGCCGTAACATCTGTCACACAGTCTGTTCGGTATGATATGAATAAGCTCATACCTATATGTACGCAGTTTATGCATCCATGCCACGTTCGTGCCTCGAATTGGATTCGGTACGGTGAGTATAAATCATCCTCGAAAATCCCTAATTTATTTCTGTGCGCCAAAGAAGTTAAATTTAAAGGAGAGCAGTTTGCCGTCCTTTCCATTTGTATATAATGTTACTGTGCTATTTAGCCTGAACTTTAAGAATCTTACTAATCATTATAAAGATGTTTGTTAATCAATCACGCAAAAACGGCTGAACGCACTTGGGTGAAATTTGGCACTTGGATATACCATGGCCTGGGTTAGGACTGAATATACTTTTTAACCCAGTACTACGTTCCCGCGGGATAATTTCCGACCTCCAAGCGGGCACAGCCGCGAGAAAAAGCTAGTGAAAAAATAAAATTTATTCTTAAAATGTCAGCCATACAAAATTCAAGAACAATATTCAAGACCAACTGTTGGTTTTTGAATAAAAGACTGATCAAGTTTTAGCGAATTATGTTAAGCCTCAATTTATCTATTTGTGTTTTATTAAACAAAGTAACAGCAACCGATATCATTGATAATACAATTATAATATTTGAAAGTACCTAATATTAATTTACGCTTTCAGAAACCATAGATATTTGTGAGATAAAAATGGCTCAGGTCAGAGGGAAACTAAAATTAATATCTTAAACTGGTAAAAAATACATCTTCATTAAAACTCACGGCTTTTCGTCTTTACTCCGTCATTAAAAAATTCATGGATATTACTTTTATTTATTACTTAAGTGATTATTAATTAATTAATGGATTACTTAAGTGCCTTCGCAAACTGTGTGTTAAATCGTCTAGTCGCTGCAACAAGACGCAGACCTGTCGTTTACGTTTGCTACTAGTCGTTACGACAGACGTCGTGCAGGGTGCTATAATTTTCTTTGAGTATTCGAGAGAGACCCTCGCTACTTGTCGCAGTGACTAGACACACGGTGCACGCGCACACCTCATGAGAGTTGGATGAGCTTCGCCTTCGCATGATAAGCCCCGACCTAACATGGTGTGAGTGCGTCTAGTCGCTGCGACAAGTAGCGAGAGTGTGCGACTGTGCCACTCGATGCGAAGTGAGCGGAGCTTTGAACAAAATATAATTATGAAAATTATCGGCCGCGGCCTGTCGTTGCGTCTTGTCCCCGAGATGTCGCAGTCGCATAGTGTGCGCCGCAAATTAAAACGTCAGCATGTTGAATCGATGTGCTTAACTGCTTAATGTGTTCAACCTGAAGAAGATTTTAAGCCCGGCCTCGACTAGAGGCTTATAAAAGTGACACATATAAATGCATTTGTAAAAAATACACTTTAAAATTATTCTCATATTGTTTGTTAAAACGTCGAAGCTTATTTTGTTTTACTTTGTTCACATTTCCATTTTTACTACTACGAGTATGTACTCTCTATAATGTTGTTTTATCTGCCCACGCGTCTCCATAATCTTTTACCCTCAAAGCTATAGATGACAGGGCAGTCACCGGCCAGCTTTCAATTTATTTATAATCGCATAAGCCTAAATTATTCATTGAACTTTTTGTACAGTACTTGTTGAACAAGTTTTCGTTACTAAGCTTAAAAAAAGTTTCTAAGTAATTGACTTTTTTTGTGTGGCGTTTCGCAGGTCTACCTAGGAGCTTGTCAGGTGCTTAATCGGGTTATCCTGTGGATGCGGTAATAAATTAAGGCATCCAGCCAGGGCATAAAACTTATAAACTAAGCGACTACACGCTAAGGGCACCCCCTGTGGGGGACGGTCCTCGCCTTAGGGCGTCGTTGGGGGATGGAGGTAAGAGACAGACCGGATCGAATCGTGGTTATTTAGGAACGAAGGGTCGGGGCGGCAAGTTGACTTGTTGAAAATCCGGCATAATTAATACTTATCTGTCAGACAAACAAGTATAAATTATGCCCGTTGGTCTATGTGGACATAATCCGTCTCATTAGAAAACGAGTGCTAACTTTGGTCAGACCTTAAAACCTTTAAGCCAGTATTTTGTATTTTGAACCAAAATTTACAACTTAGTCAAATCAATTTTTGTATTTAGAGCTTGTTACTTTGGTGAAATAAAGTTCGAAATCTAAAATTGGCTCCACAGTTTTTTTTTTTTAACGTTGCCCCACACTAGGAATTTCTCCTGTATTGTGGGTGCGTTTACAAACATTTAAACTCACATACACAAACAACCAGACCCGGAACAACTACTTGTGGGTCATACAAATATTTGTTCCGTGCGGGAATCGAACTCGAGACCCGCAGCGCAGCAGTCAATCGCTTAACCACTGCGCCAACCGTGTCGTCAAAACCTTTTTTTTTTCTTTTTGGTTTCCGGGGTGGAAAATTCTCATGGATGTCCGCCGCCGTGTCGTCAAAACCTGTTTCAACCTGGTTCTGAAGGTAAATCTTGTTTTGTAATAAGTTTCAATGGGTTTTACACTAGGAGTTTTCCTAGTATCAGCCCGGGGTCTAGATTTATGCCCAGTTGACGGAAATAGGGTCGCCTCTATCGTATGGGACTTACTTAACTGACGAAATGTGAATGTTAACCCAACCCTTCGGGAAATACAGACAAGATATGTTAGGAACATTTCATTTAGTTTAACACTTGCCCGTCCTATGAATTGGAACCAGGGGCCTACTTTCTAAGTCCGTCAACTTGGATAGGGGCCCGTCCGAAAGTAGTTCGATACTTAAAAGTGAGCCCTAACTCACGATTAATTAACTTTTCCGGACGGACAACAACACATCGGGAGTAAGGACAACTGTCTAAGCGTTTTGTCATTTTATGAAATGGTATAGTTCTAATAATATTTTTGCATGCCTGAATTAAATAATAAATAATGTAATATTTTTTTTATTCAAGTATAAAGTACAGCAAAATATGATTTACATAAATTACAATAAAGCAATGTTAAATTCTAACTGTAATGTAGACCTGCCTGATCTAGGTTTATGAAAAACCTGTGCAATTGGTGCAACACAGCGGACTGCGCATTCACTTGACATCTAGAAATGTATTATTATGTACTGTGTTGAGCAATAAAGATTTGAATTCATTAATTTTTAGTTCGGGCCCCGGACTAATCTTATATCCGAAAGTGATACGGAGTAGGGAACGTCCGTCACTTCGGCCGAAACGACGGACTTCGTGCAGGAGTAGGCCCCCAGGACCTCACGCACAGCGGTTGCGATTGCGTCCATTAGACCAAAAAGGCTGTCAGGGGAGGCATTATTGTTATTATCAGCCATTTATGTCGCACTACAAAACAACGGCCTCGCTTCCCTCCTTCCACTTAATCTTCTACTGCTGTTTGAGGCCCATATTTAAGAACAAGAGTTGACATAATCTTCTTCTTCATTTACAGGGTTATTTGTAATACGTCAGCAATCCATTAAAGGGTTGTAGGGGAGGTCATTAGCCACCAATGACCCCTTATGACCCCTATGCAATTGTCAACCATTTTCCAGTAATTTGGCATTTCAAATTTTAGTGAAGACATCTGAGGGGTAATTCTCTTATTTTTAAGAACGTTCGCATTCTAATCTCAGTCTCAATCTGTCAAAAATTTTATGGCGTTTACCTACATTTTTGACATTTGACTGTCGCTGAGATGAGATTGCGACTTGATTTTGAACGTTTTTAATTACGGGAATTGGCCATCAGGTATTATAATGTACCTCGTTGGATGGCTGAGTAGTTGTACATATTTTTGGAATGTTCTGTCGATAAAGTATATCAATGGTTTTTGCAGAAATCAACCATTTTAGTGAAATAACCTGTTCAAAATGATGAAAATTGTGTGCACCGATTAAAAAAATATTGAAGATATTTGTAATTTTATCGTATTGAAGTAGACGCAGAAAATAATAACTTTAAAAATTCATGAATTAAGTTTTTTTTATAAATTTTCCAAATTATGTTCCGCTAACAAATATTAAATTACTCGAAAATGGTCGAAATTAGCATAGGGTCCATAAGGAGTAATTTGATTGTAAGTCACCTCCCCTACATCCCTTTAATGGATTGTTGACATATTACCAATAAACCTATAAATAACAATCAATAGCCGTTCGTTAGTCTCGCAAAAACTCGAAAATGGCTCGACCGATTGCGATGAAACTCTGGTAAGTTGTTGTGTGCGCGACAGAGAAGGTTTTAAAAGACACTGCAACGCATTTCGGGCATTCGCTAGTTAATGAATGTTTATTATACAGCATCTATAAGAAAGGTGTGGTCATATCATTCTCCACGGGACCAACATTGTAATCGCGAAAAAATAATCAACTGTCCCATACAAAACTTCAATACCTACTCGACCCAAATGTACGGGACGGCAATTTTTTGCGATTATGATGACATGTGATAATGAAAGTTGTTCAGGTCGATGGTCTGCGCCACAACATTCTGATACATGCTGTGTGCATTTACAGCCATAGGTCGGAAGTAACAAAATGTAATTGCAATAATTCCCTTGCAATGGCGTTGTATAAATAGCATTGTATTCTATCCCATTACCTTTAAAACTAATTACTTAGAAATGTTTTTCTGCTCGTTGTTACTGTTATCTCATTAGAGGGCGATTAGTTGATTGCTCCTTAATTTTTAAACTAAGTTTAGTTTTCAAACTTGTTATTTTATTCTCTACTTTGCTTCTTACTAAGGGTCATGAAGCGTAATACTTTTCTTTGTAGGTGACAAAGGGTCGATTTTTCAATCGTCAAATGACTTTTAACTCAGGAATAAATCTGAGGGGCAATTCCCGTATTTTTAAGACCGTTCGCATTCTAATCTCAGTCTCAATCTGTCAAAATTAATACCAATTTACATACATTTTTGACAGGTTTTTGACATTGATTGTCGCTGAGATGAGATTGCGACTTAAATTTGAACGTTTTTTAAGTACGAGAATTGGCCTACAGATGGTTCGACATATTTTCTATACAAAAACTGTCAGATAAAAGTTATCAGACTATTGAAAAACCAACCCAGACCTCAAACAAATATTTATTTAGTCAATAGTAGTAGAAATCATTTATTAAAGTATTTAACGTTATGTAAAGTCAAGTTTGTAAGAGTTCAAGGAGATTTTTATACAGGGTGGCAGAGGCATTGACGCACAACTTGTTGCGATGGTTAGGGGTTTTGTGGGGAGATAAAATGATACCACGAAACTTGTCGACATAAAAAAACATAATTATATTTTATAAAGAAAATATTAGAGAATGAGATAGGTAGGTCTATGTTCACTAGTTCCTTAATTTTTCTCTTAGGAGGAGCACAGTACTTTCCTGGCTCGGCCTGGTGTGACGATGACCACAGCGGGGATGCCACGCTGCAGACGCCAGGAAGGTGACGATCGGCGGATGGCAATGCCAGACCGTGGTGGCGAACTCGACGCGGCCGCGCGGGTTAAAATAGGTACCCGGCGCCGAGCTGGTGCGCTGATATGCTTGAAGGCGGTGGCCTGGAACTCAGTATACGGATGCCACCGATAACTCCGAATTTGACCCGTAACCGGACTCTGGAAGATAACGTCCAGCGTATCACACGATGGCCAAATAATAGTCATCTCCGCTGATTGTGACACCAAGGCATAAGCAAAGCGAGATGTACTAGTGCGCTAATGATGGTGGTGTCTGGTTGTTACAATCAGTACGGTGCTTATAAAATAAGGAAGTGAGAAGCATGACTAACGGCAAATAGGCCTTAAATGAAATACCAATTACGCAGAAGGCATAATAAGCTTAAAACAAGAGCAAACAGGCTCACGCCCTAAGGTGACCTAGACATGTAGGTACAAAATATAAAACTTAATTAGCTGTTCAACACTTACCCAATATGGGGTCACGAAAACACAGATTTTAAATAAGGTTGACTAATATGAGTCAATTAAAACTGTTGCCTGCTTTAGGCTTTTAAAATGGTGGATACCATATATGTAAGGCCACAAGTGTTAAAGGATCAAGTGAACGTGCGTCTTTGCCTGGAGCAGGATTTCGAATGTGCTGGTCACCGTGAGTGAATGACCGACGGTGGTGTCGCGCGCGTGGAAATGGGTCCTCCTCATACGTTCGGATACGCCGACCGCGCGCATCACTAGTACGGACAGCTAAATTACATATTATGTTGTTTAGTAACCTAGGACGACCCCAACTTTATTACGTCTGTGGCTCGACTTGACATTTTATTGTTGTCATTTTGTTATTTTTGTTGAAAGTAACGATACAACGTTACACTGTTAACATGGATTCAGTACTTACATGATTTTGAGAACCCTGCGTTGAAATTTCTCTACGGTTATTAAAACAAAAATCTGCTGTTATGTGCTATAAAAAAATGCGGTCAAAATGTATGGAACAGCATTTTTTTTTAAAAAACCGACGACATATTTCAACTCAGGTAGATCCAGAATTATGTACTGTATCCAGGGTAACAGGTCGACGTGCCTGTCAGTCATCCTGTATTTATCCAGGTAAATCCATCTTGGTCATGTTATACTGACCACTTTTCTGAAACTCGAAAAAACAAAAGACTAGTTAGTTATTCGAACTGGAAGTCCACTTATCTTATTCTGTTAGTGAGCTTCGATTGATTGAGAGTCGTTGTTGTTTGATTTCTTTTCTTGTTATTATTGGAAGTAAAACTTGCTTGAAAGGGTTTATTGTAGCTGCTTCTTTGAAATAAGGAACCAATGTCTTAAGCTTTCCTCAAAAAAAAAAAAATGTCTTAAGCTTAAAAGACATAGATCAACAAAATGAAACGTCTAATATATTAGACGTTTCATTTTGTTGATCTATGTCTTTTCTTCAGCGTCTTTCACTTGAAATGAATCAAACGCGATAATTGGGTTCATTATTTATAGTGAACCAAACCAAAGACGTTGGATTTCGGTATTCGGCATCTCTCACACGCGCTCGTGAAACGAAATGAGCAGAATATGTAGACGAACTTTCATTTCTATGTAATTTTGTCGACGTCTTGTGAATGAAACAAAAAATAACATTAATTCACTCGAGTGAAGAGTTTCATAACAGTTTAAGCGAATGTTCTTACCGTGTGGTGACGACAGAAATTGTGAGTGACAATTGCACTGTAGAATTATGACTATATACTACCAGCAGTATTGTCTCTCCTTCTCCCTTTAATCCATCCAAAGGTGGTCTGTAAAAGATCGCTTTTAGCGATAAGACCACCCATTATGTCACGCTATGTAAAATTTCTACATATAGATCTGTAATATTTTGGTGTACATAATAAAGAGTATTCTATTCAATTCTATTATATATACCAGTACTGGTTATGTGAACAACTTCATTAGCAAATACAAACCAACATTCTTTGAACAGAATGCGCTGTCGTCGAATACTACAGAGAAATGTATATCTTTAAGAATTATAATATTTATTCAATATTCTAAGGGTATCAAATACACACACTCACATAAACTCGCGCCTTCTTCTCATTGGGCTTGGCAGAAACAACAGAATGCCTTCTGCTACGATCCTTTCGTTAGTCGCCTTTCATTCACCCTCTCAACATGACCAAACCATCTAAGCATACTCGTTTCAATCCAATATTTGGGTACATCTAAATAAATGTCAAATCACTTTGTTTATTAATTATTTTGCCATCTATTATCATAGTAGTTGTATTGTTTAAAACTAGGCTTAAAATGTAATCTGATTCCGATCACAATAGAGATGCCTAATAATTTTCCGATTTAGTTAGCAAGCCTCTTCAAAAGTTCCTCAATGTAGTTTTGTTGTTGTCAAAGCGTTTTAGTATAAATAGGTACTTGTACCTCTGTTCTGGAGGGCTCTTGTCGTGTTTTAGCATAAGTAAACGATGTTTAATCAGTTTTGTAGTTTTAGTTTAGGCACCGTTGTTTTCAGGCATGTGATTCGAGCCTTCTAGCCGTACCGCCCTACTCATCGCTCCACTTCTAGTTAAGTTAGCGAAACCGCAGATTTACCTATCCAACGCGACCACGTGGTCACACACCCTTATTGCGTAACACACGTTCAAACACAATTCGAGGGTTTTAAAGGAAATTTCTAAACCATTGCTTCATAGGTTTGAAAAATTCAACAACATAAATAACGCAATTAACTTGACTAAACTGTCAAAATGAAAGGCATTCCGATCGATTTATGTGTGTAACGCAATTATCCCTTCGTTCTTGAACTATGAGTGTAATGAACAGTAGCAAAAGTAGTAGAACTTATTTACTTAGTGCACTTAACTGTTGCCTTATTAGGCTTTCCTACGGTGACTTGCTAGTCTTTGACAGTTCTGTGTTTGATCAAAACCAGCCAAACTATTCGATAATATTAATCATTTTATCAGCGAAAATTCAAGCAAGGTAATGAAGCTAATGATAATTTTACTAATTCCAAGAAGAGATGGTAAAAAATAATAAAACACAACTGGTGAAATGTGGGTGTACTATAGGTGCACTTCTGCCATTCCCTTCAGGGAATACAAGCGTTATGTTATTTTAAAACAGAGAGTAAAACAGAAAGTAAAACGCAGAGTAAAACAGAGAGTAAAATGGAGAGTAAAACCGAGAGTAAAATATAGTGTAAAACTAAAAGTAAAATCGAGAGTGAAACTGAGAGTTAAACAGAGAGTAAAACTGAGAGTAAAGCAGAGAGTAAAACGGAGAGTAAAGGGAGAGTAAAACAGAGAGTAAAACAGAGAGTAAAATGGAGAGTAAAACCGAGAGTAAAATAGAGAGTAATACGGAGAGTAAAATAGAGTGTAAAACGAAAAGTAAAACCGAGAGTGAAACTGAGAGTAAAACAGAGAGTAAAATCCAGAATGTATACATTGTGAAACACTTAGTTCAAATAACTGGGATGTGTTTAATGAAACTTGACGGTTGACGTCATTACGTAGTAGTGAGTGGTGTCATTGTGTTTACAACTTCGACTTTCGTTTAAAGTAAATAAATGCGAAATAGAAAAAAATGCGTATAATATGGGATTTTTTTTAAGCGTATTGCGCCGACCCCATTTAACGTGGGATAATAGCAAGAACATGTTGATGATGGTTTTGATTAATTTGTGTACAAAATTTTTGTAAAAATAAACGAGATTGGATGCAAAAATAACCCGTTATATTTAAACCCGGGAAACGTGAACCCATTGTTACTCTTTAATTTTTTATTGTTTTTCATCATTACACACAACACAGCCGTAATGTTATGAATCAATTAAATCAATGTGTTATGTAATGATATGTTCTGTGTTGTTATTAAATAAATAAATATCGTCTGACATTGCACACAGCACCATCTAGTTCCAAGTTAAGCACTTAATTAAGGCTTGTGTTATGGATACCAGATGGTTGATACACTACTTAAATACATTTGTTTTTCGTAAATACATACATATTATAAATATACATCCATGACTCGGGTACAAATGTCCATATTCATCATACAAAGATTTGCCCCTACCGGGATTCGAACCCAGGACCATTTGGTTTCGCTGACTACACTTAGCCACTGTAGCCACTACACCAAACGTGTAAACATTAACATTTAACTGATCCTCTAAAAACTTATTATCCTTCTAATTTAGTAGGTACACTTTTTAAATGAATGAACCTTTAAAAACTTTTTGGACTTCTAATGATGTAAGTACAGTTTTTTTTAATAATGAAGACTCTTTATAAATTTCTGGCATTTTCTCACAGTTGCTCGCAGTAACTGAGTTAGGATATCCCGATCAAGCTAGTTATATTAGACGCGCAACATCCAGTTTGGCTTTTTAGTATTTTTGGACAACAAAATAGGAATTATGAGGCTCACAAAAAGAAGCGCATTCACATTCATTTATTTGTCCGAATATGGTACATTAGGTACATGGTCTTAAATTAATAGATGGTCTCATCACATTCTGCCACGTGGGGCGCGCAAATATCAGTTACACAAATAAAATTATTACAACACAAAAATAAAAATATTAGGTTAATGTTGATGCTATTGAATAAATAATTACGAATCTAAATTACAATGAGACATGTCCGTTAAAAATATTGTCTACGTTAATGTCAAAGTATTATTCAATGTCAAACTATCAAAGAGACATTTCAAAGTATCAAAGATTACAATTATATTAGGATCTCAGAGTATCATTCAAACAGTCGTTTAAATTATAATTACATTTTGTACATTTAAGTTCCTTTTTTAAACCCATTTAAATTTAACCGTTTGATTTGCTTTGGGATTTTATTAAAAACTTGCGGGGCTATACAGAATATGCTCTTCCACATTATTGCTGTTTTGGCTTTACGTCCGCGTAACATATCATTCCGCCTGTTTCGTTTAACTGTATCTGATAAGTTGGGAAACAGGTGTTTCATAAATATACAGAGACGGTAGTGTTAAAATTTTGTATATTTTGAAAGATGGTTCACAGTTGTCCGTTATTTGTAGTCTGAACATGGCACTGATGGATCGCTTTTGTGCTCCAAAAGCGATTCTTCCATTTGTAGAGTTACCCCAGAATACAATACCCTTAGTAGAGATGCTACAAGACCATGATAAGCTGTAACTAGTGCATCTGTGTTAACTGTTGGGGCAAGTTTATAAAAGGCGTAGGATGAACTACTAATTTTCTTACATAGCGCTTCAATGTGATCCTTCCAATTGAGCTGTCTGTCAATTATCAAACCTAGACATTTTGCACTATCTACAACGTGATAAATGATAAATGATTTTATTTCTGTAAGTAGGTTTGTTACAAACACTTTTACACGTCAATCATATTTTTAAAACTAGATGAGGTCGGCGTTTCATAACTGACTACTCTGAGAAGAAAGGCCGAAACAAACTCAGAGGTCACAGTCTCTTTTAAAGTCCAGACATAATCTTGGTCAGATCATGTGAAGACCATGTAGATTGGTGTCTGAAACGGTCTTTTGAGGAAAAACCATACAGATTGAGCGGACCTGTCCAGTCAGTGCACGCATTTGTCAGTAATCTTGCCGCTCAACTGAGAACTTAAGGAGCACAACGATTCGACGAACAATACCAAAGAAAGGACATTTGGGTAGGCCGCCTAAATTACTCAAGCTGCCAGATCGTGAAACTAACTAAGAAATAAAATAAAAAAAAGTAATAATCCACATAATCTTCACATTCACAATAATTTAAATAATATAATACTTTACAAAGTAATTACTCATGTCATTGTATGTATAAAATTCATCAATGTCAATGTGTATATAAATATTCGAACATAATCTTTGAGGACCATGTAGATTAGTATCTGAAATGGTCTTCTGAGGAAAGAACCACGCAGATTAAGAGGACCTGTCCAGTCAGTGCACGCATTTGTCAGTAACCGTGCAGCTCAACTCAGAACTTTAGGAGCTCAACGAATCGTGAATTTTGTTATTCTGGTATTGGACCTCCATTTTTGAATTACCTATTTATTTATTTAACCATTTATGTACACACTTATATAAACAGACAAGAAGAAAAAAACAGAAAAATAGGTACAAAGGTGTACATTTTTGAATTATGTTTTTTATGGCCAAAGTGCATTATTTGTGTCAAGCTTTTTCATTTCAAGCCAAGAAATTATTGAAGTTACCGCGTTATTACCATCAGTTTCACATGAATCAGGTTGATCACATGCTATTATTATCGTACTACCATCAGCAAAGAGTGTTATTGGGAAGTCTATAGCTTAAGGCAGGTCGCTAATATAAATTAAGACCAGTAGAGGACCCAATACACTGCCCTGTGGTACACCAAAGTATACTGTGCGTTCTTAAGCCAGGTATGTTACTTCTTCTTTAGTCTTTACCTATGTTTCTTTTTTAAAGGTATGTGCGTAATAAGTCCAGAGCGTTACCTCTTATACCATAGGAGTCAAGTTTGTTCCTTAAGATAGTATGGTCAAAGCAATCAAAAGCTTGCGTCATATCACAGTACACAGCACAGACAAGTGTTTTTTTATCAATATTAGTCATAATTTTATTTTAAAAGTAATAAATAGTCATGTTTATCGTAATGTTCTATTGCCTTATTACCTACGTGTAAAGCTCATTATAAATATATTTCTCGTATATTTTGAAAAATTAATTTATTGTTTCAATATATTAGAGTGTTCAATAATATTTCAAGGAAAGCCAAATGGGAATTAGTTGAGGTATGATTAAATATAAGCGTTATTTAATTATTAAGGAAGGTTTTGGTACTTATGTTTGTACAAACGAAAGATAATATTAACAAAATCACCCAAAAACAGCGTATCTTTTGTTTGAAAGAACACTTGAAAATTATAATTCCAACATTATTCATGTTATGAACAAAAGACGAGTACTTTCTTTATGTAAAAACTCCTACATGCGACACAATACCTACTTGAAGTACTCATAAAACTCGAGACATAAAGCAATAGCTACTTAAACCACTAGCGTACAAAGTCGATTATTATGTGGCAGTAAAGTTTTTCATAACCTCTATGAAAACTTGCACGAGTAAGAATCCTCTATAAATATTATTTTCGTGTTTAGAAGAACTCTAATATCTGAGAAAAGGTCTTAAAATTATAAAAGGTTGGTACTGGAGCTACCCACAGGGATTAGACATTCTTATCAAGTTAAATGTTTTATTAAATTGAAAAATTGCGTAGTTGAATAAAGCTTCAAAAAAAAACCTAAGTATATTTTTATCAAGTATATTTTTGTAATCTGAATTGTCACTGCGAAATAATGCTGCATTGTCTATTAGATACTCTGTTTGTTTCCGATTACCCGACGCAGTACACAATGTGTATTTAAAGTTCTTGCGAACAAACATTTATCCGGTTTTGTTGTGCACTGACGTAATTTATTAATAAGGAATCTATAAAGAAGTAGATGTAAGAGAATGTAGTTGTCGAACAAGTAATTGAAAATGGGTTTTTGAATGGGTTTAGTGGCTAAATCTTGCTACTAAATAGCAGATAGCCGCGTCGATGTTAGTGTGCAAGAGAGGAAAGGCGTGAGTTTATGTTTGTGTATATTTATGGCATTTTTTATTGTATTTATACGCGTCTTTAAAAAAAAAAAACAATTCAGCGTTTTATCCATTGAGCTAAAATTTTTTTACATTCATTTAGTTTTTTATTGTATAGGTACGTAAGTTTACCCATTACATTTGTTATAAAGTTGAGCAGACCGTTTTTTAAATTGGATGCTAGCAAATTTAGTTTTGGTTTGGGGAACATCTGCTACTAAGTCTTTTTAAATTTAAGTTAGGGTCATAAGGAAGGGATTTGTGTTTTTTAATTATGGTTCTAATAATGTATAGTGTTCTCACCGATAATAAGTTGCTAATTTGGTGGAGGTGTTGGGTAGAAAATCTCATGTTTTTAAAATACATCATCTTAATTAGAGCACGTTGACCCCGCTCAAGATCAATGAATTTAGTTTTTGCTGCACCACCCCAAATTGGGATGCAGTACGTCAAAACAGATTGCACCAAAGCTATGTAGATTTCATTAAGGAGGTGTCTCGGGTTATTCGTACTAGTAGGTACAACTTTTGGAACAATATGCCTTAGGGTCTTAAAAATCCAGCTTAATTTTCTTATCCTGTTATTGACTTGCTCAAGGTGAGGATACCAGGATAGGTTTTGGTCGACCATAACACATAGATATTTTGTTTGTGTTACCTTATCTAATGTTGGACATGAACAATTACATGAGTCATCACAGGTGTGTACTCTCAAATTAAGTTCTGTGCTAGGCTGGGAACGATTGGATACACTAAAGCAGATATAGTTGGTTTTAGCTGTGTTAAAAGTCAGGAAGTTATCTTTGAGCCATCTAGCCACTTGGGTCATACCAGCCTCAGCACTCAAAGCAACATCATGCCAGGTCCTCCCAGAGAAAACGACAGCGGTGTCATCAGCATAGGAAAATACTGTAGCATTGTTGATACTGAGGCTGCACAGGTCATTAATATACAGGAGAAACAATGTAGGACCCAACACGCTTCCCTGGGGGACACCAAACGTGACATCAGCATCGCGACTAACGAATGTTCCTACCTTGACTCGTTGCTTTCGGTTCGACAAGTAGTCTTTTGCGAATTTAAGCGGTGTTCCTCTTATTCCCGCTGCTTCCAATTTGTTTATCAGGATGGGAATAGAGACGGTGTCAAAAGCCTTTTTTAGGTCCGGAAATACAACCAGACACTTGGTACCCTTATCCAGATTATCAGCTATTAGAGTGCAAAGCAGTAACTGCATCCTCTGTTGAAATTCCCTGCCTAAACCCAAATTGTGTGCTGCTTAGAATATTAAATTGATTAAAGTATCTAATAAGTCTGTCATTAAATATTTTTTCTATTATCTTGGAATCAGCTGGTAAAATGGATATAGGCCTGTAATTATTGACATCGTCTCTATCCCCCCCCCCCCCCTTGTGAACTGGAAAAAGCTTTATGAATTATGTAATCTGCTGTCAGTGAGAAAATTGTATATCCTTCATAGCATCCTCGAAACGCACAAAGAGATACCATATGATGCTAAAATACTAAGAAAAAGAAATAAACACCACGCAGTAAACGTTCCCATAGCTAGGACTGAATTTGCCAGCTGACAATATAAAAACCGCTCAGTTTTTTTTATACTTACAATAAAATTATATATTAAGATTTAAAAAAATATGAATGTAATTAAAGCTAATAATATGGCTCCACAGTTTAAATTATGATGATATAGAGTTACTTTTGCAGCGTGTGACTTAATAATAAATATTATTAGAGTAATGTTATTTGCTTGTTTAGTCACTCATGTTCACTCAAAATCTTTCTCTCTCACAAACACACCCACACACACACACACACACTAACACACACACACTAACACACACACACACACCCACACACACACACTAACACACACACACACTAACACACACACACACACAGTCACACACACGCTCTCGTATAAATTGGTCGTAATTTTAATTTTATTTTGTTTTTATTTTTTCCTTTCTTTTGTTGTATTTTGTATACCTGTTTATACTCGTACGTCTATAATGTAAGGGAAGAGCAGAGCCTTCAACTACAGGCATTTTCTATGCTTAAATGGA
Organism: Brachylomia viminalis; assembly: GCA_937001585.2. Taxonomy (NCBI): domain Eukaryota; kingdom Metazoa; phylum Arthropoda; class Insecta; order Lepidoptera; family Noctuidae; genus Brachylomia; species Brachylomia viminalis. Next base: position 2,350,413 of record OW443298.2, read on the forward strand.
GACTTCTCGTCATGCAATGTTAGCCAAATGGTTATATGAAATAAACTTATTTTATTTTATTTATGGTATTTAAGGTATTAAAGTGAAAACTTATATAACTCATATTTACACTCACACACTCTTATTTTGTTGTAATAAGAGACAAACACGTGCCTCTATAGGATTTAACGTGCGAGAAAAAGAGATAGAATACATTACCTATACAGTCTTGAAGTTAACATTGTTGAAGGTTTCGCTTCTTTAGCGTGTTTTTTATTTTCAAAAACGTTTAGCCACACTAGGAATTTCTTTGACCTAAGTAATGTTTTTCGTGTTATTTTTGCCATCGAAACGCTAAGAAGAATGTGCTACCTCCTTCCTCGTCATTTGCTTGCGTATTATAGTAAACAAACAGCCCATCAAAAGAAATATCTGTAGACCTTGAGGAAACTAGGGACCGAAACAGCCCTAATAATAACAGGCACGTGGTATGATGTAAAAGTTTATGGAGACATAAAATTACATAGTTTACGATCAAACTCCTATACGAAGGAAATAATGATTAGGTTGAAAAAAGTGGGACATAAAAATATTTGTAACATTTTAGTATAGCAGCCAAATTGGTATTTAGTAGGTTTTATTCATGTTTGATGTTGACTGCCTTGTTAGTGTAGTTTTCGCAAGCGCTACTGCGGAGTATGAGGTTCTGAGTTCAATTCGTAGATCGAGCAAAGTGTTATTTTTTTTTTTTGCTGGAGTTTCTCAGTACCAGCCTAGTCTAGATTTGTGCCCGGTTGATGGCAACAGGCTCGCCCCCTATTATATGGGACTTAGACAAAACTGGCGTAATATGGATGTACCTACACTATTGTTGTTAAACCATTATTTTCACTTTTTATTTTGTTATTTGTATTCTGTGTTTCACGAACTGTGTCCAAATAAACGTTATTCTTTCTTCTTTCTTTCTTTCTTTCTACCTACTATAGGCACACCTCTGCCTAGTCCTTCGGGGAACAAAGGCGTGTTGTTATGTAATGTAATTTTATTAATAACTTGTATATTTTTTGTAAATAATTTAAAGGCTTTTCCGGCTGTTATCGTAAGTAATAAACGGATGAAACATGTTTTGCGGCGGTTTTGGCGGTAGATAAGGAATACCTTTGCTACGGTAAATAGTAACGTGGTTTTTCTTTCTTATATACTTGAATAATTAATTTTTTCATTTTCTTTTTTTTTCATTTTCTTTTTTTAAAAACGTCGTTTCGTCATATCTATGATAATTTAATGAAGGTATGAAATTAGAATAACGTTAAAATTTATAACTGCGCATAAATTAACCCCAAAAACCTGACATTTAAGAACCACTTGTCCTTGACTTTGACTTGTCCGCTTCTAGGCAATTTTACAATGTTAAAAAACCCTTTTTGACAAAAACTTGTTACAGGAAAGAAAACATTTAACTTTCTTTAAAAATGAAATCTAGAAATTAGCAAAGCCGGTAACGACCATCCCAGAAATTAAAACTTCGTCTTCAATTTTACCGTAAATTTGGGGAAAGATACGTGATTGGGTTTCACAAAAATCTCATCAAAACGTTTCCAGATTTTTTTTCTTGTCTGTAACTGAACAAAAACGTGCCGGGCTCATAATTAACCCTTTAAGCGCGTGGCTAAATATCAATGGCCGTGCCCCTAGCGCGCGTCTACAAATCGAAAAAAAAATTTTTTTTCGTTTCAGTTGTACCACACAGTTATTAGGACGAAAATAGAACGAAAAAATCATGCATGTTTTCTGTCGCAGAAATACGACACGCGCGATAGGGACACGAAAATATTTGTCGCATATATGCGACACGCGCGGTCAAAGGGTTAATTAAAAAACAACATCATGTAGCTATTTAGTGTAATATTTGCAGGGCTGTCCAACTGTAATTTAATAACTTTTTCATTGGTTTTAAATTGAGTTTGTGTCATAAATATCTAGATCAAAATTAATGTCTTCTTGGTTAGAATAGATGATGGTTATATTTGGTTACTAGTTTATTTATTTATGATTATGTTTATAAATGATGTATTAGATAGGTACCTTAATTATGTTGAAACTGTTTGTACTCCCCGTCACTTGTCCCTAAAGGTTCATTAGAAAATCTGTGTCAGACAGCATCTGTCTGGCATTAATGCTGAAATTAACATTTTTAGCAAAGCCGTGAGACACACACTATTATTGTTGAAACGTTTTTTCACTTACTTTTTATTTATTTGTATTTTGTGTTTTATGGACTGTGTCTAAATAAACGTTCTTCTTTCTTTCTTTAAATTCGTTGTGTAAAACTAATATAATCGATAATCTTATGCCTCAATTTATGGCAGTTTTTCAAAATAAAAAACGTTACAGTAAGCCAAATCTGCGTTTTCCCTTTTGTTTAGTTTTCAACCCCTCTTCCTACAACACTATCAAAATCACACAACTTCTCTATTTTACTGACACACGACATTATTCGAAATCGAGATTGCCATAACATCCCGAATTTCATTCAGACAGCCCAATTCGAACCGAAATCGAGGCGTATATCAATAAGCCGTATCGTCAATACCGCTGTCGGTACATATTTACATTCGTCACAGAGTCTTATGGTACAAATACCTCGAGATTTTGTGCTCTGATGGAAAATATAAATAATGTTGACAAAAAGAATACCGTCGTATCTATTATTTGCATTGTTTTGAATCTCTTTGTCAATGAGACAAGTCTTTTGGGAATTTATGTTCGGGGAATTTAAATTTTTATTTTTGTTTGGCCAGAGGCTTTATTAACCTTTTTCGGCGAAATAATATGTGTTTTCTCGTGGTTTTTTGATTGTTGTTAAAATAATGGTTAATTGGTTTTCCTTTATCTAAACAATCTTGTGGTAACATTTAAGTATTTATACTATGCTACACGCCTTTAATCTGTGTATAGGTATATTAGAAGTAATATCTAAACACTGCTTTAAACTTATATTATTCGTATACATTGTCGATGTACTTATTAAATAGATACAATAAAATAAAAAGGTTTTTATTTTGAATGTTTTAACGGACAGTTTTCGAAAATCGGTACATCATCTTGTCGAGACATTTTAAAACAAAATTTATTTTTACAATCAGTTAAAAAAAAACCTGATAAATGACAGGAGTGCCTTTTTGAACCATCACGGAATTATAATTAGACACAATTAAAAGAAAAATTGAATACAATATTTATTGCTAATTTTCAATAAAAAGTTACTCATGTTTACTTTGAAGGCAAGTTACAGAAAATAAATCCTGAGAGAGAGAGAGCAGTTTGGAGCAGTTTTTAGAAACACTTATAGGCCATTCCCACCATTATTTTTTTGTTTGTCATATCGTCGAACTTCTGTGGCTATTAAGCTTGAGCAGTCATTTTGAGCTCTATACTCAATTTCAGTCATGTTTCATAAAGCCCGGGTAAACCACAATTTTTAAGGTGATACTTAACAATTTTATTATGGTGACAAATTATCACAAAAAAAACATCCACAAATTTTCAATAGGAAGACAAAAAAATAAAAACCGAAGTCATGTCAAGATTAAGAAAAAAAAAGTTATTAAAAAAAACTTACTTTCTTTTATTTCCAGCTTTTTAGTTTAGATAATTTTATTTATTATACATATTTTTTTATTTAATGGTACTTACGTGTTTTTTACGATTTGTCGCTTGTTATTACTTTTAACCATATATTTTTTTTATTTTTTTTTATTGATATATACATTTTTGCAAGCTATTTATAAAACCCTTTATATTGATAACCTACTCGTTAGGTTTTGAGAGAAAGAAAATTTTTTTGAAGACGCAATATGGCGCCAAAAATCGTTTTTTTTTTTTTCAATTTTGATATACCTAGTGTCACTCTCACAATTAAGACGAATATAACGGCACCTCTCAAGCTGAAATCGATCAAGCCGTTTAGGCTATTGAGCGTGCCACAGAAATATATACATAAATACATACACTTCAAAAACATAACCCCCCTTCGGACGCAGCCGGGTAAAAATCATTAAAAAAATCTATCTCCTAAACTACTAATAATCGCGGAATAGACATTGGGGTGAATCGGATGCCCTGCATTATAAGGCATCTAAACTTTACCTTTAGACGTCACTTCTCCGGCCACCCTATATAGCGAGGGAACCTAAATGCTCCCTGACATGAATACGTCTGTAATCATTCGAAATTGTCTATCGGCAATGAAGGGTGAGCAAGCGTCCGATATTCTTGCTCCATTGTATTGGCGATAGTCAATACTTACTCACTCCTTATCTGTAAATGAAAGGGTTAAAATAAAAAAAAGGTTAAAAAGTTTTTTTAGTAAGAGTTTATTATTATTATCTGTTCCTATTATTATGATTTTCAACAGTGTTACTACCATCAATGTATTTTTCATAATCCTACTCTTTTCTACAGGTCCATTCAATTTTAACAATTCAATAAGAGCGGTTGAAATAAAACGAGGATCGTGCCGACTCATATGATATCCAGAGAACAAACATTAATAATCATGTAACGAGATAAAATTTCACATTTAATATCTACGAGCACCGACGTTGATAACGTTGTTCCAACAAAAAAGATAAAACATCGCTTTATGTACCTTTCTCAGAATTCTACGTATTAGTTTTCGTGTTTTATTTTATTTTATTTTATTTTTTCCCAAGAGGAACAACAAACAGCTACAATATAAAACATAGAAACAAGAAATACACAAAACATATAGACAATATTTGATTTAATATGTATGATTATAGTGAATGATAGAGCCTTTGATAATAATAATTGTGATGTATGGGCTCGTTTTTTGAAACCATATTGCTTACACTATGGTTTTGAAACGTCGTAGGTATTAATATAAAATTGTTCTGTATCTAACGCCCCATGTTTAAAATTCTGTTTCCGATACAAATCAAATCTCATTCCGAATATTTAGTCTCATGACTGGATGTTCGGATTATCAAAACACAATCAAAATAAATGATTAGATTATTAAATGAGTTGGGTCGTAGGCATCAATCGGCAACTGTGAAGAAAATGCTTAGTTTCAGACTTCACAATTGGGCGCGCGCCGTGCTGCAACGTAAGGCAACGCAAAACAGACCCAAAAACACGCCTCGCAAGGCGTATTTTTGAGCGATCCGCTTGTGTATTGCGCTGCTGCTCGCGCAAATGAGCGCGTGCCATAGGCTAACAACAGCTAAAGCGCGGTCACTGTCGGACTGCATACAAAAGAAAGAGAAGCGTGATGACACAAAGTGGTAATTTATTGCAAAATATGAAGCCATTCCCTATTTACAAAAAATCTATTGATTGGTCTAAAAAAATATAACACTATCACGTTAATATAGCCATATATTGACGTGATAGTGTTATAATTTTTTATAACATTTATAATATATGGCTTGAAGAACAATCTGAAAAAAAAACAGAATGATTGTATGTATATTAGTATGGTTTTGAATCGTTAAAAGAAATTTTTTATGGTATCTTCGTGATTTTTTTCTATCGTACCAAATGAGTTGTATTATGTTTTCTACACACTATCTAACTAGCATATATCCTGATGAATATCATATATTTTTCTGATTTTGGTTACTGCAGTGGATCATAATATACTTTTAGATAGATATATCATAATCATAATATAAGGTATTATAAAACTTGCGTTTAGGTCATGTAGTCACCTTAAGGATGCACTAGTCGACGGATGGAGCTCATTGGTAGGTGTGGCTAATATTCATGATATTTACTATTGTTTATTTCATTTTTATTTATTTATTTAGTGAAATAAACGATTTTTTATAACGAAAACAAGCGTAAAAATTCAGTAACAAACTTTTGGGTGTGTAGATTTAATGAAAAAACTATGGGATATATTTACTCAAAATAAAGTTATTTAAATTTTTGAGTAAATTATATATTTTCGTACGTAGCAATTTTGGCATTTTCTTACTCAGGGAGTAATTTATTGACGCCCAAAGATGCGTTGAACTATAGAAGTTTCGACACCCATAACTTTCAAACCAATTCGTTTTTTATTTTGTGTCCCTAGAGGTACAAGTAAAGATAATGACGAGACAAGTAGGTATGATTTTTTTGTTTTTTTATGTACACTGACAATCAGTGGATTACACTTAATACGACGTTAGTATGGAAGAATGGCTGACTAGTGTAACCTTAACTAGCATTAATGCTGAAATTATCCTTTTTGGCGCAGCCGTGATACACACACTATTGTTGTTAAAACATTATTTTCACTTTTTATTTTGTTATTTGTATTCTGTGTTTCACGAACTGTGTTCAAATAAACGTTCTTTCTTTCTTTAAAACAACGAACCGCAGCTGGTGACCAGCACTTTAGGGGAGTAGCTAAAACCAGATATTATAATAACACGAGCGACCCACCCCCTTCGCACGGTTTTTACGACTAGACAAAATATCGAGATTTAATTAATATACCAGTTTAATATCAATGTAAGTATTACACGCATATACTTTGCGGAATATATTCTCTATGTAATGGTGAATACTGCATCACAATCCGTTGCATAGTTTTGTTTAGAAGAGCAACGCGCTCGCAAAGACGGACACGACAGGCGACTTTAATAATTTTCTTTTCAACTACGTAGGAATGTTATCATTAATCACTACAAAACCGATCACAAAGGGCGTATTTTTGTTTCGAACCAAAACAGTGCTCAGTTTTTCATGAATGCACTGTTTATTTTTATTTTATATTTACTTAGATGTAAATTTACCACAGAGGTTTAATGTCTGCATTATGTTTAATGTAAAATGTATGCATTAGATCAAAAAGATACTGGCTGAAAATAAAAATCTGCTGAATAAAACCGAGTTGGTGAAAAAAAAAACCAAATGGCGCGCATTTTGTACCATTGTTAAACTTTGATACTTCATATTTAGCAAGGAAAGTTTTAAAAAAATGGAAATAGACAGCGATATCGATATGGATTTAACTCCAGAATATATATTATTCACAAATAAACCAAACAAATACTAGATTAAATGTTCCAAGTAAAAGTGCAAATTTCACTTTTAATAACTGCACATTTAATAAGTGTACGTTTAAAATGTTTGAGGAGAAGATGAATTAAATTTTGTATTCATTAACTTGACTTTTTATTTTGAGTTGGTATATTTTATCACGGTAGGTAGATTGGTAGTTGAAAGAAAAATATATTATGCACTTTGCTAAAGTGAGTAAATAATGCACTCGTGTTAATTTAATAACTCACTTTGCACTCGATGCAACAATTTACTAATAATTTATAGATAGATACCAAACTTCTGTTTGTGTGATCGTGTGTGTGTGTGTATCGGCAATTGTTATTTCCCCGTCCATTTTGAGCACGCATACATACCTACATGTAGATAGGTATCCGAACTGCCGGTCGATTCTGTAGAAATATCACCGTGAAGATTTGCGTGGAGTGAGCTGTCAGTGTGATCCCACTGATGCTAGGGATTGACCAACGTTACATTTACAATCATAATCTAGATTTCACAAATATTTTTTATCCAAATTCTATTGATCATTTTATATTATTTCAAAGCTAGTATGTACTTAAGTGGCTAAACATTACTATTAACGGGGTTTTAAAATAAAGTAGTAAAACAGAAACTCAGTTACAAACTTAATGTTGTTTTTTTTAGATACTACAAATAATAAATAATACTTTTAAGTTAAGTTTACTTCTAATAGAATTAGCATAAAAAATATTATTAAAATCTCAGTTATGATTGTTAATGTAATGCTTGGTCAATCCCTTGCATCAGTGGGACGACACTGACAGCTCACTTCACCTATGTTTTCACGGTGAGATGGTTGCAGAATCGGAATCGCACTGCTGGCTTCGAATCGAATAACGATCTGCACATGTTTACACGATTAAAACGGTTTGTAGCCGTTTATAAACTATGTGAAGTATCTACAGCGTTTTTATGTTTTTAAAAAGCAGTTTTCAAATATTCAAACATTATCTCTACATTTTTTTTACTGCAAAAAACTAGATAATTTTCAAAGCTACCGTCCAAATAATATATTAGAGCTGAAAATTTTAAGCTACGCAGTAAAATTCCAACTTTTGTAGTGTTGAAAACTTTATTCCCTGACATTTCAAATAACTAACTCGCAATGAACTATTTGAAAACTAAACATATTGTTAAGTTTTCTGTTAAGGGTTGGTTTTATTTAATTTATTTAGTCATCTTTGATTCAGGTACATATCCCATCATTTTGTTAGTATTACTTAAAGTGTGTTATTATAATTTTATTAACTAAGACACAAACATAAACAAATCAGGAGCAATAATAATAATAATATATTATAGACTATTATACCCCGCCGCTGCAGCGCCTCGGGTATGTTCGCGGAGGCACGCACCGACTGCTTTCACACGACGATGCGCAGGCGGGGCGCGTCTTTGGTGCGCAGAGTGCGGGGCAGCGCCAACACCGTCCTGGCGATGATCGCCTACAAACTGGATTGCCCTTATATCCGGCATTTCTACAGCAGGCATATTGTTTCCTTGTGAGTGTCCGTTTTTGTCTGTGCTTGTTCCTTGTTCCTTGTATCCTTCTATGTTTCTGTTTGTATATTATTTTATTTTATTTTTGTATTTACTATGCCATCTTCTGGAGACACCTGGCAACAATACATGCACTGCGCACAGGTGCCTCATTAGGTGGCCTTCAGTCTTACTAGCAACAATGCTCAGGACACTGCCGTCGCTGTCTCGCATCCGGCGCAGTAATTATGCGGATCTTTTGCGTATGATCGCAAAAACGTGATCCAATTTATTATATAGTTTTTAAACTAGCAACCCGGCTACCAGGCCCTGCTTCGCACGGTTTTTACGACTTGATAAAACATCACGTATTACATAGAAGAACTTAGAAGACAACGCGGTCGTTCTTTTAATTTACGCCAAAGATTTTTCACCATAATTTAGAGAATTTACTATACACTTAGAAGGTATATTGTACATCATACATTAATATTAAAGTCGTGAAAATCATGCGGCGCCCCCGAGTCGCCATACTCGCTAGTAATGGCAAATACAGCATGTTCATTTTAAAATGGAGTCTAGCAGCATCCCCGCGTAGCTGCAGTAACTCAATTTGTTAGTAACTCAATCAAGATGGCAGACTTATTGCTAATAATGCTATTACTACACTATATGCTCTGCTGTGCACTGTTATTACGTAGGGGACACTTTATTCTATTTGGAGTTCGTTTATTTTTAATTATTTGCGATATTTCTGCATTACAGCAGCCTTGCCGTGTTCTGTGGGCCTGGCACGATCGTGCGGAGTAAACGTGACGTAAATATGAACGATTTTAAAATCGAAATTACTCGTTTCGCTCATAATATATTTATACAAATGATCGAAGTTTCTGTTTGTAATATAAAATACTAATGTATAAATTATTCGGTACATAAGTAGGTTGACGTGTAAAGGTGTCTATCGACGTGTAAAAGGGTCTATTGGCGTGTAAAAGTGTCTTATTGACGTGTAAAAGTGTCTTATTGACGTGTAAAAGTGTCTTATTGACGTATAAAAGTGTCTATTGACGTGTAAAAGTGTCTTATTGACGTGTAAAAGTGTCTTATTGACGTGTAAAAGTGTCTTTAAAGATCTACTTATGAAATGTTTATTTCTGATAAACATTTCATTTCATTTCAGGTACCGAATATTTTATGACAAACAAAACATTTATTTTAATTTTGGTCTGTCTGACTGTTTAGTGCGGCTAATCATCGAAATGCCTGGACCGATTTTGACGGAACTTTCACTGGTAGATAGCATAGGCTACTTTCTGTCTCGGACCTACTTGCCTGTGGGTTAATTTCCTGCAGCATTATAAAGCCGCGTGCAGAAGCTAGTTCGTATCTATGGGTCTTATTGAACTTGTTGCAAATATTTGAACCAATATGCTATAGGATAGTTGTATTTTCGATTCGAAACCGTTTAAATTTACGTAACGTGGCGCGTTCGTGCTAGACTTTCTGGTTTAAAAGGTACCAGTGAAGTTACAGGCACATGAGACATTAAGATTACTTTTAAATTACATTATCGCATTGGTGAACACATTGGTGCCACTAGTGTCTATAATACCCGCCTATTACTATTATTGTCTCACTGCAAAGCATAGGCGTCCTTTCATAAAGAGAAAGCACGAGCATTGAACACCACGCTTGCTCAAGATGGGTTGGCGATTTCAGACTTATATTAACTGTGTCTATAAGTGGAAGTAATTATTTTTCTAATTCATTCTTGCTATCTCATTATTGAAAGATACCTACATAATTATCACTCACTTAAAACGCTTGTTTCTTTCCACTCCTCAACAAACAAGGCAAAAGCCTCTCAACTTTTCACAAAACAAGTCACATTGGACTTAATATTCAGTCAATTATTTTCCATTTCTTTGACTTATAGTAACAATGCGTCCTTTGATCTTTAATAAAGTCATTTGACAAGTCCTTTGTCAAAAATACAAAAGGAATGTCAGAAAGTGGAAACTTTTTACATGCGTTTTATTATTTAGGCGTGACTTCGGTGAACTTTGTTTGAGTAATGTACACATTTACGGACATGTATGTCTGTGCATGCATAAGTTGAGGCTCACTGCTAAAGAAGGCTTATTTTTTTTTTACCGACTTCAAAAAAGGAGGTTATGGATTCGGCGGGATCTTGGAACGAAGTTCTTTAACGCGGCTTGCAGTAGGAGTAATGTGATAGAAATCGTCAAGTAACGACATAGCGTTATGCCCCTCCAAGCGACTTTCTCTCTCTCTCTGTCTCTTTCTATTATATATACTTTTTCTTATATTTTTTTAAATATAATTTTTCTATTATATATAATAGAAAGAGACGGAGAGAGAGAGAGAGAGAGAGAGATAGTTTTCAATATTTTCGAGGGTGCTGAAGCCAATAGTGAGGTCAAAATGAAAATCCAAGATGGCAACAACTTTATGAGACCTTCTAAAAACGCTATACTAGATGGTTTTGTATTACAAACGCGTATTTAATTCAAACTTTCTCTCTTTCTCTTTCTATTTGTAGGCATGTGTGTGCGTGCGAGAATCGCGGAAAGAACTTCGTTCTTGACAGCGGTCGACGGTCCCCCGACCGCACAGGTTGTTTTTTTTAATGTACATTACCGTGGTTACTGGGGCGATTTACGTGTTTTTTTTTTAATTTGGTTGATAATAAAATGATAAATGATTTTATTTCTGTAAGGAGGTTTGATCAAACACTTCTATGTTCTATGTTATGGGTTTGGTTTCCGCACTTAGTCCTACAGTGGACCATTGTGCGTGAGCCATGTCAGCCGTCGGTGGTTATTCCAACCAGCCCACCTCCCTCCAGAAGCTGATTAGATCTCCTGGTCTATTAAGAACATCTGTGTAAGATCTGGGTGTCCCGAGGGTTTTTGACCTAATTTGGGCGACGCCTGTGCACTCGAAGAGCACATGCGCGACAGTTTCGTCAGCCTCCATGCAAGCCCTGCATAGAGGACTGTCCGTTATGCCTATTGTGTGAAAGTGTTTGTTTAGCGAGCAGTGTCCCGTGATGGTCCCCGTCACCAGGTGCATGCCCTTCCTGTCCAGGCGTAGCAACCGCCTGGTTAGCTTGCCGTCTAGTGATGGCATGGCTTCCTTGGATTGCCTGCAGCCCGGTGACGACGTCCACCAGCTCTCTGCTTGTGTGTGGGTGTACTCCTGTAGCCACCTGCGTAGTTGGTTGAAGGGGATGGGCACGATAGGTTCCGGTCCACAGACCGACGTGCTGGATGCCCTCCTGGCCAGCTCATCGGCTGCGTCGTTACCTAGCGATCCACTGTGTCCTTTTATCCATTGTAGCGTCACTGTATTGCGGTTTGATACGGTTACCCGTTCAAGCGCATTGTGACATTCTAGTATTAGATTCGAAGTAATGCATTTTTTCCCTAGGGATTGGAGGACTGAGGCGCTGTCAGAGAGTATGCGGATTCGGGTGTCCGCAACTCTTCTGGCTGGCATCAAACACTTTTACACGTCAATCGTATTTTAAAAACTAGATGAGGTCGGCATTTCATATCTGACTACTCTCAGAAGAAAGGCCGAAACAAACTCAGAGGTCACAGACTCTTTTAAAGTCCAGACAAAATCTTGGTCAGATCATGTGAAGGCTATGTAGATCGGTGTCTGAAATGGTCTTTTGAGGAAAGAACCACACAGATTGAGTGGACCTGTCCAGTCAGTGCACGCAATTGTCAGCAATCGTGCAGCTCAACTTAGACTTAAGGAGCTCAACGACACCAAAAGCGTATAGGGGATAACCTGAGACTCCAGCGATTTTTTTGCGAGCTTTACTATTTATGTGATGACCAAAAGACTGTAAACCTTCGGTTTTCAGGGTTTGTAATGATACTGTTTTTTTACGTACCCAACACTAAAATGGGACGACAACACACAGAAACGAGTTATGTGCAAAAGCTAGCACATATATCTCAATTATGTAGCATTGGGTACCCTTCATTAAACATAGCAATTTATCCCCTTAAATTGCAAGTAGTAGGTACCTGACTACCTCGTTGGTCTAGAGGTCGCAATCGCTACTGAGCAGGAGGTCTTGGACTCGATTCCCAGGTCAGGCAAATTGTTATTGGGTTTTTGATGTGTAATATCTTTCCTCTCGCTTTCCTGCAATCTGTGGGAGTGACTTCGTGAAATGCGACGGAAGTGTGTAACAGGAAGCCGGGGAAATGCGCGACATTTTGATTTGACCAATGAGCACGCGCGGTGGTAGAGTTGGCCGTCAGATGGTACCAACCCACTTTCCGAGAGGCTGGTACTGTCAGCCAACATTTGCGTGTGTGTGACGAGAAAAATTGCATTTCAAATAATACCTGTTTTTTTTTGGATATAATGTTAATGCTTTGCTTATTACCAAGATGAGATGTCAGATGTTACCCATCATATGCGACTACTGTAAGGCTCGCTCGTTTTATTTTTTCTAATCTGGAATTCCTCAGTAGAACCCCGTAGTCTGGATGTACTCGGTTGATGTCAATAGGCTCGCCCCCTATTACATGGGACTGGTGAACTGTGGGTGTACTACAGGAACACCTCTGGTCCTCTGCCCATCCCTTCGGGGAAGCAAAGGCGTGATATTATGTTATGTAAATGATAAATGATTTTATTTCTGTAAGTAGGTTTGTTACAAACACTTTTACACGTCAATCATATTTTTAAAACTAGATGAGGTCGGCGTTTCATAACTGACTACTCTGAGAAGAAAGGCCGAAACAAACTCAGAGGTCACAGTCTCTTTTAAAGTCCAGACATAATCTTGGTCAGATAACTTGGTAGTCCTTGAACTCATTGATGTGGACGTACCCTTATAAAACATAGCACTAGACAACGTTGCATGTTATCTGCGTATAGTTTGGTGAACATTTAAATTGAAACAAAGTGAAACAGCTCCTGTTCATATTGCAATATAGTTCGCTCTAGCGTGGAGCTAGTTGTGGAAATCTGAGATAGTAACTCATAATGTAGTGTGACAAAGCATTTTTTTTTATGAAACATTTTTATGAATGTTTTTTTTATCTTGTTTTGATTTTTGGCCGTTTACCTGATGTTTTCATTTAAGCTTTGGTTTCGTATGCAAGCAGTGAACGGTCACACAAAACATCTTAATGTCAAATACTGATGAAAATAACAGATTTTCATGACGGCCGTTATAATATTATGATGGAGTCGCTTCCCTAGGAAACCTTTACATTTTACTTGGTATTATTAATTGTGGTTACAGTGTTTATTTTAGATTAAACTCACATTCATTTTTCGATTCAGTCGGCTACATCGCCGCGTGACCAAGTCATGATTATGATTCGAGTTGATTTCGGAATTAATCTGGCAATTACGTTAAAGTATATGCAGGTAGAGCCTGCATCTAAATAATGTTCATAACAAAACATTACGCCTGTATTCCCAAAAGGGTGCGGCAGAGGGACACCTATAATACACCCACATTGGCCAGTTATGTTTAAATCCCATGTATTAGGGGGCGAGCCCCCGAGGGGCCGAGGGAGGGGAGCAATAATTTCTTCAATTATCATGAAAGCTTACGAAACCTATTGGTCTCGTCTTGTGTGACTTGTGTACTTTATGATCTATGTCTAATACTAGAAACGCTAATACATTAAACGTTGATGAATGTCTAGGATTTAGTAGATAGTTAGACTGAGTCTTATATCAATGGTTGATGTGTTACAAGGGACACTACTTAACTTGATTGATCCTCACTGTATACAGGGTGGCAGGGTTATCGACTCGCAACTTTATACCATGGATTCTGAACATGATTCTGAAATCCCCGCCGCTAAATTTTTCGGTGATATTTGTCGGGTTATATAAAAAAAAATCGCTGTTCCATACATTTTGACCATGTATGTACCTATTGCACTTTTCTATGAAACTGTTGATTTGAATTTTGAAAACTGACGAAACATTTCTACGCTAGTGGTGGAATCTTGTGCTGAATTATTCATAGATACATTTTGCGCATCGATACCCTGTATATTACTATTTTAGATGTCGATTTACTTATTGTTGGATATTGATTAATATTCAACTCACCACAAATGGTAGCAGAGATATTCTAATTTAATCAGAATTTAACAATGATTGTAATTGATCCGGGAAGCCTGTTATGGCTTAGTCTAACTTTGGGTAACGCTACTAATCTAAGGAATATTAATTAATGTCTACAGTTAAAATAATTACTGCCTTATAAATTGTATTACCATCAGTAGGTAGGCTGCGCGTTATCCACTAGCTAGTCAGTAAGTCAATCTTGTACATATTTTTATAATATGGATTAAGATATACCATTTTATAGGTATAAACCACCATAAAAAAAAACATTTAAAAAATACCTAATAATTAAATTAGAATAAATCATTTGCTACTAAATTTTACTGCTTTAAAGTAGAGCGTAACTATTTAAACCTGCTATTTTCGCGTGAAATAAAAATTATTAAGGTGTAAAACCTAGTAGGAGAGTAAAACACGTTCATCGAATTATTGGTTCTCAATTTACAAGTGCTACTTAACAGGCAGACTACTTTTTATTATAATTTAAGGATTCACACATGGTCATCATCAGTCCAGTCTTTTCTGAACTATGAGGGGTCAGCTTCCACAACTGCAACTGCTTGCAACCGCATGCAGCTGAATATCAGTATTTTTACATGGAGCGACTGCCTATCTGACCTTCTCAACCCAGTTATTGGATATTGGTTGACTGACCGGTTGGTGCAGTTGGTAGCGACCCTGCCTTCTGAGCCGCTAGTCCCGGGTTCGATCCCCGGTCAAGTCAAACATTTATGTGCATGAACATGTCTGTTTGACCTGTGTCTGGGTGTTTATATGTATATAAGTATGTATATCAGTCATCAGGTTACCGTAGTACAGGTTCTACCTAGTTCGGGACCTGAAGACCTTGTGTGGATGTTGTCCCATATTATTATTAATTATTATTATAGTACCCCCTTGGTAAGACTGGATTCACGCCATAAATACAATATAAAATTTTGACGACACGTTTGGTGTAGTGGCTACAGTGGCTAAGTGTAGTCAGCGAAACCAAATGGTCCTGGGTTCGAATCCCGGTAGGGGCAAATGTTTGTATGATGAATATGGACATTTGTACCCGAGTCATGGATGTTTATTTATAATATGTATGTATTTACGAAAAAAAAAATGTATTTAAGTAGTGTATCAACCATCTGGTATCCATAACACAAGCCTTAATTTAATTAAGTGCTTAACTTGGAACTAGATGGTGCTGTGTGCAATGTCAGACGGTATTTTATTTTAGACGGTATTTATTTTAAAATAAAACAAAACACTATACACAACAACAAAGTGTTGGGCCCACAAAATTTGAATAACTGTTGTGTCAGCGACAGGAAGAAATAGACAAACTAACTAATACGTAGGTACTTGTCGTCTCCCTGGCTCTTCGTTTGTTCTTAGAAATGTGATAAAAAAAAAGTCCCAACTTTTCCATGAATCACGCCGCCCCTACACTTGAAACAGTTGGCGCTGTCATTGTCAGTCATTACACTCGCAGACTCGTTCCGTCGGACTTTTGAAGTCCCGACTCTATTATCTCCATCATTGTGTTCCACTGAAAATGTCATAATTTTACTTGATATTTTGTTTTTATCATGTTTTCTCCTATCTACGGTGATACCAAAATAAATTGGGGGCATTTTCGTAACCATTTATTTCACTATTATAGTATGTATGGTTAAAATGTTTATTGACTATTTGATTATTACTCTGACTGAAGAAAAACGCAATTAGGTTAAATTTCCTCCATTGAATTAAATTCCGAAAATACCTCTACTTTTTATTTATTTTTTTCTGTAATTCTAAAATCCTGAGTAATTTCATTGCATTTAAAATGTGCGTATTAGGTAATTCAAAACTCTGGCAGAAAATATTTTTGATAAATACCTTAATTTATTTTTAAACAGTTTTTATTCGGTTTGGCGCTTACGTGGTTTTAATTTGGTTCCAGCGCATTGTCGCGCTCTCTTTTTTCGCGCGTGGATTATCGCGTAATTGACTCTGTCACTTTCTTAAGCCCGCCCCTCGAGCTATGATTTATGTTTAACGTATCACCTTAAATGCGGGTTACTCTTAATATTTAGTAGTAAATTACCCATTTTGTAGTTCCGATCCTGAAATTTGTAGGTAGTAAAACACTTAAAAAGTTATAGGATGCTTTAGGTGGCTCCTGAATTCAAACACCTGGATTGAGTAGCTAAATTTAGTATGATTTAGTAGTATTTAAACAAATTATGAACAATTTTTTTATTACGGCTGTATTGAGATAGCTACAATGCTTTGATTTGTCATTAAAAATCATACATTACCGGGCTGTATCAAGTAATCAGTCAATTTAAACACATGATAGCCAAATTAAGCCCGAAGAGGTAAATATCAAATGTTTGCAGCTACTTGATCAAATGATTATTTCGTTGAAATTGTATTTCGTAACACCGTTCTGAGTCCTGCGAAACGAGGTTAATGTACCTGCAGGTACTGTTTATTCTCATGGGATGGATGTTATTGAAATAACATTGAGGAAATCATTCTCCCAACTACACTCGAGAGCAATGAATCCGGGTCACTTAAAGAATGTTAAAAATCTCGGAAACTAAAAATGATAGGTTAATGCAATAAATTGTATTTAATAGACAATGTAATACTCCTTAAATGAAAGTAAAAAAAAATAAATTTTATTAACACAAAATTACATAAAGAAAAAAACTGCTGATCTCTCCTTAAAACAAAAATAGGAAACATGAAATTTTTTAACTTTATTACGATTTTCTTGAATTTTAATACTTCGTATTGCCTCCTCGTGCTTCCATTACTGCGTTTACGCGGTTTGGCATGCTGTACACCAAGTTCCTTATACGATTTTGGGGAATATTCTCCCATTCCTCTGTGAGAGCAATTTTGAGCTCACGAAGCGTGATTGGGGGAGGGTTTCGTTGTTTTACGCATCTGCCTAGCTCGTCCCAAGCATGCTCGATCGGGTTGATATCCGGGCTGCGCGCTGGCCACTCCATACGAGTAATGTTCATCTCTTGAAGGTAGTCATTCACAATCCTACCTGTATGAGGTCGGGCATTGTCATGCATAAATATAGCATCCTCACCTAAATTGACCATAAATGGACCAACGTGATCATTGAGGATTTCTTCCACATATCTTACGCTAGTTAAAGAGCCGTTTTCTATGATCACCAGCTCTGTGCGACTTTCAGAAGAAATTCCGGCCCACACAAGTACAGACCCACCACCGTAGGCTACTTTTTCTTCGATGCATGCTTGCTTGAATCTTTCCCCTGGTCTTCGATACACTCTGTGTCTTCCATCGTGCTTGTAGAGCATAAATTTTGATTCGTCGGAGAACATAACTTTTGACCAATCTTCAATACTCCAATTTACGTGGCTCTGGGCATATCTTAGTCTTGAAATACGATGCCCACGCTCCAGTTTAGGGCCGTTTGCAGGTCTAAGGGGTTTTAAGTTAGATTCAGCAAGCCGACGTCTTACTGTCCATGCACTTGGGTTACTTCCTCCGAGGCGTCGAAACTGATTGGTGAGTTCAGTTCCTGTGAGAAAGCGATTTCGAAGCATGGTGTTCACCAAGTATCGGTCTTCTCGTGCTGTGGTACACCTGGTTCTGCCCGTTCCTGGTCTGCGTAGGTTAGAACCAGTTTCTTCGTAACGTCGGAGAACTCTTTGTACTGTTGACAGCGACACACCGACAGTCCTGGCTGTATCGCGCTGACTCCGGCCGGTTTCCAGCATTGTAAGTATTCTGGTGCATTCTTCAGGCGTAAGCGACATAATTTCAGCTTGAATAATGAATATAGAGCACTATCAACATGGTTTATGTACCCACATAAATGACAGATTACAAACAAAAGCAAAACCAAATGCTGTAATTTCGTAGTTCCATCTTCGAAAGTGGCCCTTTTTCAAATTTGATTTTTTTATGATATAACTTTACAATAACTAAGAACTTTTAATACCTTCATTTAAGGAGTATTACATTGTCTATTAAATACAATTTATTGCATTAACCTAGCATTTTCAGTTTCCGAGATTTTTAGGATTCTTTAAGTGACCCGGATTCATTGCTCTCGAGTGTAGTAATATTGTTTTTTCGAATCCATCTTTTCTCTTTCCTTGGTTTATTAATAGATTTGCGAAAGGAACATAGCCCATGTAGTGGGAGAAAATTAAGCCCGTCAGCAAGGATAGTATGGTATAGATAGACTACACTCAAACTTCAAGTTACCCGTTTCATTACCTTTAGAAAGTTGTGCCCAAGAACTCCACGACCTCATTCCACCGGCCCCCTTCTTTCATCGGTCATCTAGACGCACTGCAAGTTACCATCCTTACCTAGTTGCTATTCCACCAATTCGCACTAAGCGTTTCCAAAATGTATTTTGTAATGCGCACAGCAAAAGAGTGGAACTCTCACCTGCGTCTGTGTTTCCGAACGCATACAACCCTAATCTCTTCAATGTGAGAGTGAACAGGCTTCTTCTGGATAAGCTCACTCCATCGTCGACTCTGTCTCTGTCACCACTGACCTAGACTAGAGACAAGAGCAAACCTATATTAAATTTAAAAAAATAAAAAAAAACTTTCAAATCCAATCGGGAAGGTTAGAACCTGAGATACGAGTATGTTGAGTTAATTTCGGCACAGTATGAATCAAGTTCTGCGCCATTTTATTTTGTCCCGACAGCGGCAGAGTAAAATGGCGCTAATCAAAATGTTGTCAGCATTAAAAAATATTGCCAAATTATCCGGAAATTTGATTTCTACGATCTTATACCATCGCCGAACTTACCCTAACGTACTCTATCTCCGTTACTTTTTAATTTCATCAATATTCTCTTGTAGTTTCATCTAGGTCGACTTCCAGTCTAAAATTCAATAAACAAACGAAATCAACCGCAAAGTATTCCAGCGACCCCTAGGGCAATAATCTATAAGTTTTCCTATACCACAAGTTTCAACTTAACTGCAACTTAAAATGCGCAAGTTTGAACTGAGTGAACTTAACTATCGAAGTTCAGCGCAGTATAGGAAGCGATCAAACAGTTATATGAATATATATGAGGGTAAGTTTAAAGAACATGTCTTGGGGAGCTGTTTACTCCTTTGGGAAATATAGGAGCCAAAGATTGAAGAACCTGTTTTTATGAATAAATGGAGAACTGAATTGCTGTGAGAGTTTTGAAAGTAATTACGGTGGATATTGTCAAGAGGGTATGCTTAATCCTTATGTTGGATGATAATAAATGATGCATACACCGATCCGTTTACCAATCTTGGTAATTTTATTATGGTAGGGCAATTATTCGGCTGTTTTTCTCTATCAGGTTTCTCATTATTTAGGTTGCGACATAATGATTAATTGATGGGATATACTGGCTTTTTTATTAGTTTTGGACTCATATTCACCATATCAGGAAAACAGATTGGTAACATATTTATGGTTGTCTCGTGATCAGAAATGGGCGTTGTCATTAAAAATGAAGAGAACACAGGAATAAAGGAAACACAGATTCTCTTTGCCACTGAACACGTTTTATTTTTATTTTAAAGAAGACCGAATATTTGAAAGAATAAACAAAAAATTAATAGAAAATACATTAAAAAGTAATTCGTCACATTACACAACGGGGTTCAGTGGCGAAGATAATCTGTGTTTCCTTTCTTTTTTTTTGCTACAAATTGGCGCTCGAACAGGGACATGATCACAAATACTATACCTATAGATTCCAAAGAAAAAAAATATATTTGCACCCGTCGGCAGTGACGAATTTTCAACAAGTCCAGTTTTTTCGAGTCAAACTAGTAAGACAGCGTATTTCCCTTTCCGTGTTCAACTGGCGACACCGGTCTCGCGAAATCCACACGCTTTTGTTTTACTACGGAATCCTACGATCCCGTGTTCAATTCGCGTCAACTGAGCACGCCTTTGTGATCAAGTGGCGCTGGGTAAGGTTTAACAAAATCGTGTGCAGTTGAACTGAACTTTAGGGCACCCCGACTCGGATAGGTTAGGTTAGAAGGGGATGGCGGGGTCGTGTGAGCGAGCGAAGCGAGCGAATAGACCCCGCCATCCCCTTCGTGGTTATTTTTTTATAAACCACCCAGAAGTAGGAGCCCCGCGAAGCGGGGCTCCGTCGACCAAGCCCACCCTCGACCATGCATAGAATATTTTAAGGTTTGGTTAAGTGCCATTTGAGTAAGGCTAGAACTGTGCCCATTAAACATGAATTTTAGGTCAAAAGAATATTATACATTACTGAAAACCCTTTTAAACTCTTCCATTATGCACTATGTAAACAAAACATAACCTTGAACGCACAGTAACAAACTGCAATGAGAAGCGCGCGAATCCAACTTCGGGCGCTCTCGCCTGCTTCGGCCCGCACGATTTATCCCGAACATTAACGAACGCGCTAAATCAGTACGGATTTGTTTCGAATAGACAGGTTAAAAAACCGTGTTCAATTCAATTACACACTGTTTTGTAAAACTTCTTTTAACGTTGCTTGATCACAAAAGCGTGCTCAGTTGACGCGAATTGAACACGGGATCGTAGGATTCCGTAGTAAAACAAAAGCGTGTGGATTTCGCGAGACCGGTGTCGCCAGTTGAACACGGAAAGGGAAACACGCAGTAAGACAAATCATTATTTGAAAATATTAGAAAAATAAAATTTCTGGTTAAGCAGAGTGACAAAAAATGAGGTTACATTTAATATTCAAAAAGAAGGATGCATGTTAAATAAATAACATTTAGTATTATTACTAATACTACAGTAGGTACCTATAATCGCTTTTAGTGTCCCTCTGTATAACCGCTGAGTCTTTCTAAACCACACAATGGATTTTGATGTGGTCCTTTATTTAGAGAATGTATCCCGGAATTCACACAATACGCTTACATTTTTGACTAAGATATAAATAGCACCGAATTCTCGATGTGTCGACATGTCGCCACAAATAATTATTAGGTAGTTAGTTTGTCATTCACTCGTCATATCCATTCCACTTTACCAAAATGGCGCCACTCGAGCTTCTTAATGAACCCAGAATGACCGTTAATTTATTAACTGTTCTTAACATCAAAATGTTGACCCTGTTTACGAATTTCCTAAGTGAATGACGTCACGTGTATGTCCAACGATGTTGACTCTGCCAGTATTTTAAGACAGATTATATGACTGTTTAAAGAGGGCGAGGCGTATTGAAAAACACTTCACTATTTTACTGTTTGAAGAAGTGTACTTAATACGGAAGAAAGAGCTTAAAAGATGTTTGAGTTCAGTTTCTGATTTTGTAGCGATAGTGAAATGGTTATGTTTTTATTTAATCAATCAACTCAGCCTATCGCAGTCCACCGCTGGACATAGGCCTCTCCCAGGCTGCGCCATATCACTCTATCCTCCGACTTCTGCATCCAGTCGGCCCCAGCCACCTTTTTAAGGTCCATGTAGCTGGGGGCGCCCCGCAATACGCTTGCCAATACGCGGTCTCCACTACAGGACTCGTCTGCTTTACCGGCTATCGGTCCTACGCCTACGGCAAACATGGTCAGCTCACTGCTACTTCAGCTTGCTTACTATGCAAGCTATTTCAGTTGGTTTTTAAAGTGAGCGCGTTATGGAATAAGACAAATAAAAAACGATCATGTCAGTATGCCGGGTGTTCTGTGAGATGAGTGTATGAATTTTGTCTAAAATGTCTCTTACAAAAAAAAAGTTAAGTAGTAGTAGTAGTTCTTTGTAAAGTCAGGGAAATTAATTAGTTTTCAAATTGACTACCAACTTAAACTGTCCGTATATTCAAATTACAACAATCATTCTTTGACAGTTGTATGGAATGTCTTTGACACGGTAAATTGACGCAGGGTGTCAAGTAACAATAATAAATAACAATTAACTTCCCTAACAATTAATTTACCTCATAGGCCGATGGCCATTTTTGTCAAGGTAAAATAAAATTCTTCTATTAAATGGGACTTAAAGATGACTTCCGAATCGTGGGTGTACTATACGTCCACTTCTGCCTCACACTCCGAAGAATACAAACATGAATGATATCTTGTGTGTAAATTAACATGATATTGTAAAGGTTTCTGTATTTTTTTCTAACTGTGCTAACACCAAGCCAGAAACAATTATCAAAATGAAAACAAAACACTTTAGGTAGGTACTTGGGTAGCTGCTTTCCTATGACGACCTGACAGACACAGATGTTGTGTTTAAATATACGGAAGATGAATAAAGCTAAGCGTACATTATTGCCGCAGCGCACCGCATTACAAAAATGTGTCAGGGCCCATTAGGAGCCGCGGCGGGCCGCACCGCAACGCAGTAATTGTTTCAGACAGATTCCAATTTCTAATTTAGTTTTGAACTGTTTCCACTCCAGCGTAATGATATAAGGCTCGCGCACAATTTGGCGGGCGGGAAACATTTTGTATAAGCCATCGCTCATCATCAGCCTACAGCAGTCCACATAAGCCTCTCATACATACATAGGACATATGCCTCTCCAATTGCACGCCATTTAGCTCGATTTTCGGCAACTCTCACCCAGCTGCTACCAGCCACCCTGCGAAAATCGTTGTTTCACCTAACCTGAGGGCGTCCTACCTTACGTTTGCCGATTTTTGGTCTCCGCGTAAGAACATGTCTACCCCAACAGGCATCGGTTCTACGGCTAATATGGCCGGCCCATTACCACTTCAGCTTGCTTATTCTGTGAGCTATGTCGACAAGTTTGGTTCTCTGGCGGATCACCTCATTTCGGGTCCATAGCTCAGTGGGCGTATTTTTGCGGCTACTGTTTTGCGATGCGCATAGAAAATGTATGAAAGTGATCTAGGAGGAGTTTTGCAATGCGTTGCGATGCGGCGCGGCACGCACAAATGTACGCGAGTCTTAAAACAACACAAATATCTACAAACTATTACGCAAAACAACCAACTCCTCGATGTCTAATTTCACTTAACCATCTTGAAACTCCTTAATTATCTTGCACGGAGCACTTCCTTGTTTTCAAACAGGGCAGCATATTGGTATAAGTTTCTTAATAAGTACCTAACGAAGTCGTGGAAGAACCTAATGTAGATATATGTAGATAAGTATGCTCATCAATCTATCACTTAGAAAGTTTGATAGCTATTTATTATCAGTCGATGCTCATACATACTTTTTGGGGAAACTTTTACGATTAATATCCTAGTTTTGGACGTATTGAGGTGATAAATATTTGTCGTAAAATGAAGGTAAATAAATAAAGTGTGTATTTGTACGTTTTGTTTTTCGACTAATGAAACGGTTGATGGACTGCGTGAAAGATAATTATGGATAGAAAGGGGTGACTACATAGCGAGATGATGACTTATAGAGAAGTGTGGTAGAAAAAGACATGTTGCGCCGACCACTAATACATTGGGAAAAGGGCGGGAGAATAATGATTTGTAGATATCGTTTGGTACAGGAGCCATTGTTAAAATAAGGACAGGAAGGTTGTAAATCGCAGACTTTTGTAAAAGTCTACCTCACGCGTCGGGTTCTTTTTGGGTCTGACAGTTCTGATTGAATCCAGACTTTTATCAAACGGAATCAACCTCGGGGCTCACAAAAAAAGGGTCAAGTCTCTGAAAATCTGGGCAGAAAATTAAGTCCTTCGTTGAGATGTCATTCGGATTTGTAACCTAATAACATAAGCCTGAGTTGTTTTATAAAAAAACAAAAAACGTTTGATGATAAAAGCGTAGATAAGCACTGGGGTACTCAGCCGTTTGGTGAAAATATAAAGAAAGAAAGAAAGTTTGTTTTAAAATAAAAACACATGCATTAAAATAGATAAGAACGAACTATGATAACTCGAATTATGATACTTACTCCTGGTTTCTGAATTGAGTACTGAAATTGTCATACTCTTCTGTAGCACTATTCATAATAGAGTACAAATAATAAAATAAATACGTTGTCAAGTCATAAAAGGTTGGTAAATAAAAACACTACGTTTTGTGCGACCGTTAAAACGAACACTACACATCATGTTTGTGATAGTTACATTTGAGATAGCAGATTGCAATCGTTAGTGTCATTCTGTCTGTAACGCACCGAATGGTGGAATCTGCCACAAGGCATACAGTTTTGCCCTGAAAATAAAAATACCCGTTTCCTACAGACATGTGTTCATCAAATTAATTTCTTTATAAAATAATAACCACGGGGTTTTATTTATTTATATTTAACCAATTATTTACATACATAATTATATAAACAGACAAGAAGAAAAGAACAGAAAAATAGGTACAAAGGTGATGCTTATTTCTAAGGAAATCTCTTCCAGCATACCTGCGATAGGATAGTAGATTATGAGATGTAGACAGCGTGTGTAAGAGTAAAAGAGAAAATTAAATCATAAACAACTCACTGAATAAAATAAAACAAATAATATGAGAATATACACACATACATACTTAAAGTAATTAACACTAGAATATTAATATATACACAACTATGACGAAGTGGAAAGATAGTGTTCTTTCACTCTTCTTTTAAAAACTGCAACAGTTTGGCAGTTCCTAATGTCAGGCGGAAGTGAATTCCACAACCGCACCGCGTGCACAGTGAAGGAGTAGGAGTAAAAGTCGGTGGAGGGGGTAGGGAACTTAAGGAGGTTTCGGTCGGGCGTAGGAAAAACGCTCCCGCAGATAGGATGGTGTTTTAGGATTGTGAAGGAGGTTGAATAGCAGACACAATATCCGAGAGTTCCTGCGAAGTCAAATGGGGAGTCACTTGAGTATCTTGCGAAAGTTGGAAACGTGATCATACTTTTTAAGGTTAAAAACAAAACGAATACATATATTCTTCAAACGCTCAAGTTTTCGGTTTTTATTGTATTACAATTCATATTTATAAGTACTTGGCTGTATCCGTGTTTACCTGTGTTTGTGTTTAAAATAAGTTAAGTACCTATGTACTTCCGAGATTTGGTATCGCCATCTTGACTGATTCTCACATGTTTTACTTACTAAGTTATGTGCGTTTGTATGAGATCAGTAAATTATGTTATTTAGTTTAAAATACAGAAATCTTGTTAATTTTATTATATATTATTTTATAATATCGTCGAAATTTGCTCCAAAAATTAACTTACTTCAAACGATGCGTTTTCTCATCATATTCGTACTTGCGCATAGTAAAATGTCGTCAGGAAAGTTTTAAGTATGAATGGCTATAAGGGTAGGCGAAGATCAGAGAAACTATGTATGGCCTGTGCGAAAGATGATCTGGCTAGAAAGGGAGTTTTACTACCGAGATGACGACTAATAATAGAAAAGTACGGAATGAAAAGACATGTAGCGCCGACCACAAATTAATTGGGATAACGACAGGATATGATATGATGATGATGACTGATCTGCGCATAAACAATTCGATAAATGGTCTCGTCAAAGCATGAGTGACATAGCAACTTCTCTTCTAAATCTTCCATAAATGAACAGCGTACAGACACGAGCATAAATTCTCGTGAAATACAATTAGAATTTTAACACTGAGGAACGAATTATTTCATAATAGTATGGTTTCGATAATACTTAGCTAATACTCGTATGTTCGTGAAACCCTAAAATATTGATGAATACTTACAACCTTATCCA
Organism: Brachylomia viminalis; assembly: GCA_937001585.2. NCBI lineage: Eukaryota > Metazoa > Arthropoda > Insecta > Lepidoptera > Noctuidae > Brachylomia > Brachylomia viminalis. Next base: position 2,376,767 of record OW443298.2, read on the forward strand.
TGCTAATATTATAAATTCATGTCTGTCTGTTTGTCTCTCTGTCAGTATGTTAACTTTTCACGCCTATAAAATTTGGCAAAGAGATAGATGGCATCCTAGGAAAGGACATAGGCTACATTTTTGGAAATGGTTATGTGTTTATCTAATAGTGTGGACTGTAAAATCGGAAAATACGACGTCAAGGATATCTATAGAGTACGAGGCAAGAATAATGAGAGCCAGAATATGCCAATTGTTGTGGAGAGCAGTTCTACAGTTTTGAAAACAGAAATTCTTAAAATGGGGAAGGCTTTCAATATTAAGCATAAAACGAAACTATGCGCTAAACACCTAGGCTTTAAAGTTCAAGAGGATACTCCCATCTTTATAGCTGAGCATTTGACCCCAAAAGCGTCCCGTCTACATTTTCTTGCTCGTGATCTATCAAAATCTGGTGCATACAAGTTCTGCTGGACTGCATATGGCAAAGTTTACCTTAAAAAGGATGAACAATCACCGACTATAATGATTAAATCTGAGGCCCAGGTACATCAACTTATGCAAGGAAAATGACTAATGATACGTCTCTTACGTCACAAAGTGAACTGTCAACCGCAAACTTGTTATTTGGTATTTTTGTTTACGGATTGTTTTAGAACATTTAACTTATCTCATAATTGTCCTACACTTTTAAGTTATTTTGCATGCTACTGTTTTGTAAACCTATTCACACAATTTCATACACAAACATATATACAATCTCATACTCCAAATCCCTTCCACACAATCTCCAATCACAATCACAAAGTATACATAACATACAATATAACTAACCTCAAATATATATCCAGTACTAGCAACAGAGCCGTAAAGGGCTTATTTGTTAGACATTATCATTTTGCAGACTACATATTTCTTTATGCTACTATTACTAAGACTTATCTCATTTTAATACTAAATTATTTGTACCCATATCTAGAAATTACATCAATTCAACTTAATAATACATTATGATGAGTGATAGTTTAAAAACACTCGTTGACATAGACAACATCAAAATTGCACGATCTGTTGAATGTGACCCGTCTGACCTTACCAAACACATAAAGATAAATACTAATGATTTGACAATATTTTCCCAAAATATAAGGAGCATTTATTGTAATTTTGACAATTTCATAGCAGCTATATCCACTTTTTCATTTGAAACTGACATCATAATATTGACTGAGTGTAGATTGAGTGATGAAAAATCTATCCCGCAACTCATAAACTACACTTCCCATATTACAACACGGCACTTAAATCAAAATGATGGGGTAGTTGTCTACATTAGGAATTCTCTTAGGCCCAAAGTTAAGGAAATAAATCTAGTCCAGGCATCTTGCCTACAATTGGACATTCTTAATAATATTGTTCTGTGTATTTACCGATCTCCGTCGCATACAAATAGTGACAGTTTTACAGAATCACTCAGTACAGAACTCAATGCTTTAGGTACACAGAAAAGTATTATTATAGCGGGTGATATAAATATTAATATTAAACCCAAAGATACAGAACAATCCTATGAGCGTAAAAATAGAATAATTTATCTTACTATGCTATCGACTTACGGCATACTACCTGGCCATATACTTCCCACGCGAGGGATAAACTGCTTGGATCATTTTATGCTCAGGATTAATAACAACAAGAAATCAGCTTTTGTTGGAGTACTACACACTACAATTACTGACCACTACACAACATTCTTATCTCTATCTAAAATAAAAATTACACAAGTTGCCCCAAAAACTAAAACTAGTCTGAATTATGAAGGTGCGCTAAAACATTTACAGGAAAATAAAATAGCGGAACTACTCTTTTGCAATGATCCGATTGAACTTATAAATATTTTCATACAGAAACTTACTAACTCTATAAATATTAATACTACCACTGTGACAATTCCAAACAAAAAACGAATAATTAAGCCGTGGATAACTCACGGTATATTAAAATGTATAAACAATCGTAATAAAATCCAAAAAACGCTTAAAAGGGATCCTAGCAATGAAATTTTAAAAATTACATTCAATAGATATAGAAATTATTGCAATAACCTCTTAAAAAAATTGAAAAGGAAATATCAAAAGGAATTATTAGCAAACTCTGTAAAAAACAATAAATTACTTTGGAAAAATGTAAAAAATGTTACCTATTCTTATAAAACTAAGTCTGAAAATACGGAATTATTAAACATAATGCCATCCCCTACCGAGTCAGTTAATCATGTCAACAATTTTTTCGTTAACATAGGTAAGGAACTGGCCCAGCAAATACAACCCGACCTAGACTCTGACCCCCGACACCAAATTGGAAATCAATCTTCCGTATCTCATTCTTTTGTCCTCCACGATACTGACTGTGATGAAGTGGATAGAATTTTAATGAGCTTAAAAACTGATAGTGCCCCGGGCTGGGATAAGGTAACTACTAAATTTCTAAAATATATAAAAATTGTAGCTGTTCCAATCTTAACTCACCTGAGTAACCTGTGCTTTGATAAAGGCGTATTTCCGGAAGAACTAAAAAGATCTATTATTACACCTGTACACAAGGGAGGGAACAGAGACGATGTCAATAACTATAGACCAATATCAGTCCTACCAGCAATGTCCAAAATAGTAGAAAAACTAATAAATAATAGGCTCATTAACTATCTAAGTAAATACGAATTACTGTCGCCAACACAATTTGGGTTCAGACAAGGATTATCAACCGAGGATGCAGTAACCGCTCTAACATCACTAGTAGCTGATACTATGGATAGTGGCAAAAAATGTGTTACTGTCTTCTTAGACCTAAAAAAAGCGTTTGACACCGTCTCTGTTCCAACCCTGGTGAGTAAATTAGAAACATATGGAATAAGAGGAACTCCGCTTTCTCTTATAAAAAACTATCTATGTAATAGGACGCAGAGCGTTGGGATTGGAAAGTACACCAGCGACTACGCGGATGTAACTTACGGCGTACCCCAAGGAAGCGTATTGGGTCCGACTTTGTTTTTGATTTATATCAATGATCTCTGCAATTTAAATATCATAAACGCCAAAATTTTCTCGTATGCCGATGATACGGCTATTGTCTTTTCTGGTATCTCTTGGGAAAATGTTGAGTACACAGCTGAAATAGGCATGGCTAGGATAGCCAAATGGTTAAAAACAAATTTACTAACCTTGAATACATCTAAAACTAATTTCGTGTGTTTCAGTATTAGTGCACGAACTGAACCTACGGATGATTTTAAAATTAAAATACACGATTGTGAGGACTTAAAGAATAAAAATTGTAATTGCCCAAAAATAAATAAAGTAAAGCAAATCAAATATTTAGGGGTAGTAGTAGACCAGAGATTATCTTGGTATCCCCATATCGAACAAGTTGCTAACAGGGTTAGAAAACTGTGTTGGTTATTTAGTACACTGAGACATATTGTGCCAAAAAATATATTTAGTTGTAATAACACTTCTAGAAATCTCCTTAATGAGATATACGTCGCTTTGGCTCAGTCTGTCTTAGTTTACTGTATTCCCAGCTGGGGAGGGTCAGCAAAAACTAAATTCATAGTAGTAGAGCGTGCACAACGTGCCCTGATAAAAACTATGTATTTTAAGAAGATGAGATATCCCACAGATAGTCTTTATAGCTTAAGCGAATTACTCTCGGTAAGAAAACTATACTTAGTTCAAACTATATTAAGGAAACACAAGACCCTACCTTACGATGCATCTAAACTAGCAAAACGTAGAAAGCATGCTGTTGCAGAAGTCCCCCAAACAAAAACTTTGGTTGCCTCCATGCAATTTAATACACGGTCTGCTCGGTTATATAATAGAATAAATAAAGAAATATGTATATATAAAAACCAATACCATGAATGCAAAAAAAAAATACTGAAATGGATTAAACCACTTACTTATAAGGAAACGGAAGAGCTCTTGAAATTCACGACATAACCTATACTCTCACACAGGCACACAAGCACACACATACACACACACACGCACAAACTATACATAAGTATAGTTACATAATTTATCATAGGTAAGTAGACAAAATTGGCATAAGCCAATTTTGTCTACTTACCTATGATAAATTATGTTATTAATATTTTTCTTTCTTTTGTTATGGAAGAGCGGAGTCTTCTAATACAGGCATTGTTTGCTTAAAAGAAGACTCCAATCACAAATTAATGACTGTAATCTTGTTGAAGAAAATAAACAATTTGAAAACAATTTGAATTTGACATTTTGTCTCAAAAATAATGCTTAAAAGGCTATTACGGGATGAAAGATTGTATGGGAAACTTGCCATTACTTAAGTTAGGGATATGAAAATTTAATTTATGCTGTTGGTAACAAATAAAAAATAATATGTTTCAGCGTTTTTCCCCTCCTTTTCCCATCCCCTATTTTACCCCTTCGGGGGATGATTTCACTCATCCCCCGAAGGGGTAAAATAGGGGATGATATTAAAATTCACAAGATTATTTAATAAAAATTTTACCTCTTATTAAGAGCTTTATGGGATTGAAAATATAGTCAGAAGTTATTACGTGGTCAATGACGACGCTTGAGTATTTCAAATGAATGATGATAATATTAAAATGATTTTTTTTTCTTATGTGAATTGACTCTTGAATTAAACATTTCACATCAATTATAATTGGGCTTTTATATGTACTGTTTCTGCATGTGATAATTTTATTTAATTTTAAGTTTAATAATGTGATGTTCAAGACAATGTAAATTGTTTATGAATAAATGAATGAATTGTCCTGTCTATAAACCTGTTTAATAAAAATTAAAAAAAGATTGTCTGGGTTCTAACTATCTGTCTGTTACCTTTTTACACTTTATCGGCGGCGGAGTGGATATGGATGATAGGATACTATTTATCCCGGTAGCACGTTTCCGTGGGATAATTTCCTCAATTGACGCGGGCGAAGCCGCGGGCTAAAGCTAGTATATACATAAACACACGCCTTCATTCAACAAGGGTGGTAGGCAGAAAGTACAGAATGCCACCTCCTATGAATACTTCAGAAGCTTACCTTTTGAATCTTGCGTACGTGCAAGGTATTTTTGCTCGTGAGTGTACAGTTACAGTAGGGTTGCGCTACACGATGACTGATGCATGCATGCCGTCTGTTAGGACAGGCCAACTGAAAGCTGTTATGGCTCTTTCTTCAAAAGGCCCTTCCAGACATGGCCCTGCATTGCTAGACTCACATAAAATTCTAATAAAGCAATGTTTGGACTTTAAAAGAGACCATGACCTCTGAGTTTGTTTCGGCATGTCTTCTAAGGGATCAGTCAGCTAGGAAATGCCGGCGCCATCTAGTTTTAAAATATTGACGTGTAAAAGTGTCTTAAAAGATCTACTTACAGAACTGAACACGTTACTGCAGTTTGATTGTAACTGACACATAGGTACACGGAATCTCACACTGAACTGAAATACGACAGGTATCTTCTACGTCTAAAACGTAGAAACAGAAATATTCCCATTACTCATACATTGAAAAGATTGAAAACTTTGTTCAAATTGCTTGGGTCCTGGGCATCCCCAATGTAGGGCACCCGTGTACGCTCCAAATTGTACAAATGCCCAAGTAATAGTTTCTACTCGAAACGTTGTTTTTACAAACGTACTGAGTGAACCAATCGTTGTGATATGTAAATTGTAATGTAATGGATAAGTTGTCTTGGTTGATATTGTTACACTCCATAACATAGAAAGGTTGGATCACAGTAATCGTATAACATGAATTTTTTTTAACAAGTTCTACATAACTCTGGAAGCCTTTCAGTCATTAATACGCCCAAACTCTTCGCAGTATAAATATATAGAAAGTTGTTTGTTTTCCAAAACACACGCCAACATTACAAACAAATCCCAGCGATGCGTGCGATGCTAACGGCAAAAACGTAAATATTATATTCCCATTTGGTCCGCAAAATTAGGACGGAAATTAAATACATTCAGAAAAAGAAGAGCAGTTGAGTTTTTTCTGAAGCAGAAAATCGAACAATTTATGTTAAAAAAGTAATTTTGTTTTATACAAAAAAATCTATAACAGATTAAAAAAGTTACAAATGCTTGCGAATTAACACGTAACGCCTACCGAGATTTATTTGTGGATTTTTATTGTCGCTTTAATTTCATTCTACTGACAAAGACTCGTTTTGTGTAGGATTAAAATATCTGTAGGTACGGATATTTTCTGTCAGCGAGCTTTAAGATTTCAACACTATTATTTATTAGTTATAATATTATTGCAAGCGTTAATTTCGCATTTGTTTATTTTCAAAAGACCGGCTTTTACAGATAATGGCAAAACAAAAATATCTATTGATTGTGTTTGAAAAATAACGAAAGGACGTTGAAATAGCTCAGGTTGCTCATTGAATGCAAGGCATCAATGCGACGTCGATCGTGTGGGTGTCATAACAATCTTATCTTTACGGAAACGTTAGAGTTATCAATAATAATAACCTTCGCATAAAATAATAAATTTATTTCACATAGAATAATCTGCTAATAGGTACTCCATCACATTAGTGCGCACTCAATGGGGATTAAGTAATGTCTATCCTGTCGTAAGTATTTATTCGCATTAAAAACCTAAAAAGTATCTCCATCTTCATTCATGCCAGCATAATATTATAACGTAATATTTCATGAAATAAATAAATCAATAAAAATCAAAACATTTTGAACAGAAGCTAGGTGCACGGTTCTAATTTTTCGTTTCCTATGGAGAAGAGCCAGCAAGAAACTCCATGGTTGCTCTTTTAAAAATAATTGGCTTTTACAATGTTTTCAAATTACAGTGTCTATAGGTATGGGAGGACAGTGTAGGCCTGTCAACAGGCACCTGGTAGGTACTTAACAAGACCGAACATGTTTACAAGTTAGGCCTACAACATTCTCACATTCACAAAATACGAAGAACCTATTATGAGGTAAATTAAATAATAAAAAATAAAAGCCTATTTAAACCAAATTATAACATGATTGCCATTACAACTATAACAAATCTGGATTATATCATAGAAGTATGTAAAAAAATAAATTAAATTAAAATCGTAATTTTGGGAGCAGTTAATAGACATTTACATAGTGATACCGTTAATGAGGTACCAGGGAAGCCACATGTGCAGAAGGAATTATTGCCAAACTTCCTTGTCTTCAAAGAATCTCCATCAAGAACGTAAATAATGGATGGCGCCATCTTTCATGTACCAAGCTATGAATAAAATCACACGTATTCTGATATAATATATCAGAATACGTGTGATTTTATTCAAACTTGCGTGAATTTGTCTTTGACTACATATTATGTAGTCAAAGACAAATTCACGCAAGTTTTGGACTGAGTATTATTTAATTCAGTTTCGCGATTCTCAGCACTGAGGGACCAAGTGTAAAGGAAAAGATCGCCTCAATTGTTTAAATGTGATACAGTTCATAAAATAATGAGTAAATCGCTGTCGATCTTTACAAACTGTAGAAATATTTTGGCCCCTCAAACATGAAAATATATGTATTTTTATGTTTGAGGGGCCAAAATATTTCTACAGTTTATTTAAGCAGTTCTGACACACCCTAGCTCCCGCTACCTTGAAAACTTTATTGAACTATTCTCGTCTTACAAGAATAGATATTTTTATTTATTTATTTCTAAAACACGTAGCCTATTCACAATTAGGTTTTAGCTACACAAGATGAGCCGTTCAATAAAACAGTAACACTTTACAAAACACACTTGTATCAGGAGATAATCAAGTTGTGTAAGGAAATGTTTTGAATAGTACATAATTATAACTTTTCGAACTCATTTTGTATAACGTTTGCAAGTCTTCTGGAGATAAGTTGGTATGAAATATTCTGCAACTCTCATCCCGTACACATTATTAAACGTTGGTAGGATGTATAGTAATAAATACGACAAAAAGCTGTACTGCTACGCATCTACGATAGTAGATTCCAATACAAAACTTTTCCAATATACCCCTGGACACAAAATAACTAGGATCTTCAAAACAATGAGATTATTGGCAAACTTCGTTTTATTATTTGTTTGTTCCTGTATTGATACGAAATACATTTTAAAGTTATTATTAGTTTTCTACAAACTCAATACTATCTTTACTAATATTATAAAGAGGTACAATATATTTGTTTGTATTTAGGGATAATCTCAGGAGCTACCAGTCGGATTTGAAAAATTATTTTTGCTTTTGTTAACCCAATTTTTGAGGAAGGTTATAGGTATAATTTACCATCACGCTACAACCCTTAGGAGCCGAGCAGAAAGAAAAAAAGTCGATAAGAACGCTAAGCGAAAACGCAGCAAAAGCGCGGGCGGGCGATGCGATGCGACGGGGTGGGGCGGCGGTATAATAAATTCCAATTTTTTCAATTACAAGGTGTAACAGAATAAACGCATGTCCCCTGGCTGGAGGCTTTGAGTTAGCTCAAAGGCACCACCGGATTGACCGGTTAAGCAGTTACGGCCTCTCAAGGCCACTGCAAGATGCCATACAAAAAAAAAAAAAACGCGAGTCCGGTAAGTAGTTTGCTCATAATTGACTACTGAATCGATTTGAGTAACTATTAAAATAGGTATTTTTTACAAATTTTATGTATTTTGCAATAGTGACCGCCGTTTGAGCCAAAGAAAATTAAATCTTATTTAAAGGCAATTTTAAATGCATAAAGTAATGAGTAGTGTGTAGTCAACACTATTTTCCTAATAATAAAAGATAGATTCGAAAAAAAAAATCGTCATTGTATTATGCTTTTAACTCGATACTCTAATTGGGATGTATGAGGTCTTGCGTTAGGTAATTATGTTACATGTAAAACTGAAGACTGGCTTTGTTTGAACGTGCTAATTTCTGGAACTACCAGTGGATTTGAAAAAATATTTTTGAATTTGATAGCTCAATTCTTGAGGAAGGTTATATGATAATTAACAAGCTTGACCGTTAGGAGCCAAACAAAAAAAAATACAGAAATAACACAAAGCGAAAACGCAGTAAACGCGCGGGCGGGCAACACGACGCGACGGTGGGTCGGGGGCCGAGGGAGTATTATAAAAATGTGGCTATTATTTTAGTACATTGCGTATCCTACGACTTCCACACGAACGATGTTAAGTACCTAAGTAAGTAAAGGTATTATCTGTTAAATATCAAAATATTGCTGTTTCGTTTAATTTTATAATGTAAAGTCTTTTGCGGAAGGATGCTGGATTTTCTTAGTGCCAAATTGTGAAAATCAGTCGTTCGGAAACGCGTCCATCCTAACACGCCATTAGGTCTTGGATACCGTACTTGATTGAACAAAGACTGAAGAGAATGAGGAACGATAGGATTCTATTAGTTTTTTTTATTTTTATTTTATGTGATTACTAAAAAGAACAAGTAGTGCCTGTGTTTGGTAGTTCGTTTTACTACACGAATCTTAAAAATTTACGGCATTTACGACCATCAGGTAATTTTGATAATCACGTATGCATTTGTTTGAATTTCGCGCATTAGCTATTAAAAACCTCACCTCCTTCTGCGAACCAGTAATGCTCGCGAAGAAGGAGCGGAACGTGTGAAGGAGAGGCAAAATTCCCGCCCTCACGACCCTTGTCGCTGCAGGAGACGCCCTGGGCGTCGGGAATCGCAGGCCGATTCCCGGCCACCGTAGGCGCGGGCTTGCGAACGGCGAGCAATGGGCAGCTCGCCGTTCGATAAGGACCAGGCCCGGGTCGACGGCGCGTTGTGTTCTACGCGCGCCTCAAAGAGATGTCAGCACCAATGACGGCGTCCGCAATGCTCTAAGGCTAGGGCCGATGCCTGCCAGGGTTGCGGGAAAGTCCGAAAGGGTTACCGTGGCCCCTGGCACAGGCAACTGAAGGAACACGGGTGGGTTTTAGTCCCCACCCCTGCCACGCCCTCCCGCTCCGCCCAGAGCGGGAGAAGGCATTTGATGATTAATCTCCCTCAAAAAAAAAAAGCTATTATAAATGGATGATATTCATACAACTTTATTGAAATACTTTCCTAAACCAATCAAATTAAATGAATCTCCAAAAAACATAAGTATATAAAGCTTCAATACTAATATAGCAGCCATAATTTTCTTATAACATTCCGTCTCTACCCAGCTGAATATATAAATCTCTCACGTGGCACGCAAGCTACATGATATAAAAACACACCGGTTTTCGCTCCTGTGAGTTTGGTTTCCAACTTCCCACGGAAAGTATGTTTTTCCAAGGTAAAATGTACCTCATATTCCTCTCACAGGGAAGTGTAAACAACATGTTTTGATTTTCAAAGCGCGAAGGTAAGTTTCAGATTTTTTTTCGAATCTACATGGTTATTGAATCTGTGGAAAACCAGTCTTGTCTGTTTTTGAGAATATTGAGATAATGCAAAGGAATCATCTTTTCACATGGAAGTAAAATAAAGATTTACAAGCATCTGTTTAACTTAAAAGTCGACTAAAACATCGCGATCGCTGAGGATGGAATAAAACTGACATATATTAAAATAGGCACTTTAAATTATAAACATCATAATTCAATTTCAATCAAATCATTGTAATCTTGGCTTAACTAAATAAACAAATGAGGAAAACTACAAAATATCAAAAGAATACAACATTAAAATTCAGTTAAAATTTAAAATAATATACACTACATCTTTAGAATATAAATCAAGAGAAGTTATATTCCCAAAATCCCGAACTCACAAGACCGTAAACAATCATCATAAATAAACAATGCGAGAAACTTCACACGCACGTGACTCTTAGAATTATCTCCAAATTAATTGTCACGTTTGTAATAAACCACCAAAATTTTAACAGGAGGTGTAGCCCTGAAAATTTGTAACCAGCATGAATATCAGTTTATATTAATAGGGCGAATATCTTGTCAGATTCTTCACAATAGAAGACGACAAATTGTAACCGCGAACTTCTATTCAGATTTTAGCCGCAATGGTTAGACAAATAAATTGATAGAATCTATTTGAACCTTTTGAATTCAAAGTCTTTGGATATTATTCAAAATCAACCGCTAATTAACGGCCTTATCGTTCAGGTGAGACAGTTCAAAATGGAAACCTTAATATTATTTAATTGTAAAGAAGACGCAAAATACACTTTAGCCTTGTTTATTAACGGTTAATAAAAACAAAACAACATGGTTGTAACATATTAATATCTATTTACAAAGTAATATATTCCGTTACATTTCCCAATATGTCGTATTCAATGGGAATAAATAATATAATATTCCCATAGGCGTTTCATCGTTGAATTCGAGGGTAATAAAGTAAAAGGAGACGTACGTTAAGTAATAATATGAATTGCAAAGCAGGCTATAACTTACATGTATGTACCGAAACATACATTATTCAGGAAAAAAGGTATAAATATCAAAAATGGAATTTAAGCCTATAGAGGCTTTTCAAGAGAAAATGGCACTCCAAAGGTGATATATGCCGATAATCTTAATCATGAGGAAACGGAAGGCACTCATATTAACGTCAAATTTTCTTTGAAGCGTTGCGGATAGGAATAACTCGATATTTCTTCCCAGCCATTGGAAACAATTTATTGCCGGAGGTGGTGCGTTGACAGATTGCGGGCAATTTTGCTATATGGACGTCAGATACTTGTCGGCCACAAGACGTATTGTTTCTACTAGATTTACGATGAAATTTATCATTCTCTTGAGTTATAGACAGATATGGTCAATTTGCCGAACATAGTTTGAAAATATTATGTTCAAAGAAATGGCGACAGGCTCACCCCTTTTTAAATAGGACTAAAAATAACTGGCACAATGGGGGTGTACTTATACGTACACCTCTGCCAATCCTTTCGGCGTGATGTTATGTGATGTGTGTAGTTTGAAAAAAAGGTATACTTAGTTAAAGAAACTTTAATATCTTTTCAGCGTCGTTCAAGCTCACTCTATATAGGGTGGCAGGGACATCCAAGCGCACACAGTTACCATGAATTCAGCACATGGTTCTAGAAGTATATACTTTTCGTTAGTTATCAAAAAAAAGCGCCCTCACGCTCCTAGTCGCCGCAGGAGACGCCCGGGGCGTCGGAAATCCCAGGCCGATTTCCGGCCACTGTAGGCCGGATCCGGGACCCGGTCGACATTGTGTCAACTAACTGTATGGATGTGTTTGTGTGTTCCGGGAATAATCGCGTCTCATCATTAAAACGCGTAATTCACCCGTGTGGCCAGAGCTTTAGGCACCTGTCCCACCGCCACCGCGACGAGAAAGCGACTTTTCTCGCTCAAAATCTTTCAACAGATTGGAGGTGCCGTGTAAATAAAAGAGATACATTTATATTAATAGTTGATCGCTGACTGTTCACATCGCCGGCAAGTATTCATTTGTCGCAGCGATAAGTCTAGTGCTATCAAAGAGATCGCTCAGCGACGCTCGCTTGGCGGGCTGAACAGTCACTGAGAGACTCACGCTTAGTATACGCATACCAGCGAATAATCGCTCGTCGCCGCCGTCGGGCATTTGTTGCTCGTTGCTCGCCAACTCGTTTTTCGTTGCTAGCTCTACTCACTTCGCGTTAATCGCCGGAGCGGTGAGACAGGTGCCATAGCCTTATACATCGATACCTAGGGGTATCGGAAAATACCTCATGTAAGTTCCGCGATTTGTGATAGTTTAGGAGGTAGGAATATTTTGTTTAATTTTTGGGGAATTTACCGGGGACCTCTTTAAAAATGTATAGTTTATTTTCGACAAGCTCCTTTTATGATTTATTTTGATTGACGTCACTATTTGGACCAGGCTGTATACGAGTAATTAAACATAGATTGATAGTAAACACATGACATACAACACTGGTGTCAATAGTTCAAGATATCTCATTCGCTTCACGAAATTTTATGGAGCCATAAAGTTAATGGAGCACCTACAGTGTGCTTCAGAGGTGTCGATCTTGTGCGATAAGTCCTGAACCCATTAATATTTTCATTGTGATCGCATGTTTCTGATGGTAAATTGTTTTTAGGGTTCCGTACCCTATTATTTATTTAACACTTTAAGCACACAAATGTACAGAGGCGGACTTAATGCCATAGTCATTTTCTACCAGTCAGTCAGTATTATTAAGGCTCCGTTGTCCGTATGTCACAGGGCTGTCTCTTTTGAACCATTTTAAGTAGACACTTGAACCGACATGACACTTTAAAACAATACACCGCAATAAAAACAATTAAAAAATAAATAAAAAAGTTATAATTAATGATTTTTTTTTTTTTTATACAAGAAACGTGTTTAAAGATTTTTTTTATATGTGGTGTTGAATATTGTACGGTTGTACGCAAGCCCTTTTTTTTTTTTTTGAGGATGGGAAATCATCAAATGACCCCTCCCGCTCTGGGTGGAGCGGAAGGGAGTGTCAGACTCTTACTGACTAAAACCCACCCATGTTCCTTCCTTGGCCCTTTATGTTCCGAGTCAGCGGTACCCCTTATGGATGATCCCGCTTTCCCGGCAGGCTTGGGCCCTAGTGGGCCCCCTCTTCCAAGCCCTTCATGCTTCATTCATACGCAAGCCCTTCATGTGCGAGTGTGACTCGTATTTTGCCGCTTTTTTTTTTCATTTAAGGAGAATGCCCTGTTTCTAGATGCATCCTGATTAGACAACTGATAAAGGTTGTGTGTATTGCAAAATTGGTGACAATGTAATGACAGCTGCTGCAGTTAATGTTTTTGAACCATCTTCATTAGGTTCGCTTGTCTCTAAAATAAATAGTGTACCTCTATGTAGCTACTTTTTTACAGCTTCTGATGTTATATCTGCCTACAGTGTCATTCTGTCACGAACTATCAACTCAACTTTACACGCATCCGCAGTGAAAAAACACTTTTGATGCTGACTACTGGCCGTGCTACTCGTAATAAAGAATTGTTCACCTTTCAGTATGGCCAGCCTACAATTTTACTTGCTGAAAAAACATTTCACCAAATCTACATACTAATAATAAAGCTGAACTGTTTGTTTGTTTTTTGTTTGAACGCGGTCTGGAACTACTAAACGGATTTTAAAAAAATCATTTTGCATTTGATGGACCAATGCCTAAGGAAGGTTTTACTGTATTTAACATCACGCTACGACCCTTAGTAGCCGAGCAAAAACAAAAAAGTGAAAATAAAGTATTAGCACGGGCGGGCGATCGATGCGATGTCACGCTGTGGGTCGGAGGTACGAGAAATCTGATGACCTTAGGTGGCAGTAACCCTTATCATGTGGTGGGTCACCTGCTTGTTTTTCATCAAATAACACATAAAAATAACTGACTTTGACCTTTCAATCTCTTTACTCAAGATCGTAAAATAAAGCCCATATTCATCGCTAGGGGATAAATTAGCCTAGCAATAAAATGTCTTTAAGAGATTTATGGAAATGTTTTCGGGAGGGCAGTTTCCTGAAGTAAGCCCATTCAAGGATATTCGGCAGTCCATTATCATTATTGAGAACAGTTTTAGTAGCTATTTCGGAAAGGGTCTAATTATTTTTAGAGTCCATTTTGGTTAAAGAAGCTGTGAAGCATACTTTGTGGTAGCTACAGGTGCCAAAGGTTATACTAAAAATAGTTCGTGCCACCTGGCTTTAATCATTTTGTTTTCCACGAGTCTCTTGGTCTTATTACAAAACAAGGTTTATCTTTTGACATGGTTTAAACCATCGAACCTGTTTTTGAAAAGAACCTAACAGAAATCGAAATACAGTTCTTATTACAAAACTGACAACTTACCAAGTTGTCTATTTTGTATTAAGAACTTTACTAAAGTCGGAACAAAGTTCCAAATACAAAAACTAAATCGAAGATTTAGGCTCGGGCTAAAGTTAGATCGTGTTTTGTAATAAGACGGTCTGAGTTTGTTCCGATCTTTCTTCTCAAAGTAGTCAATTAGGAAACACGAAACTTTCTAGTTTTAAAACATAATTTAATTGTGACGTGGTAACGTGTTTTTTTTTTAAAAGCCAATTTACAGAAATAATTCTTATTTATCATGCTTTATTATTATATTTTATTTATCTTTGTTTAATTACTCTCTACCGAATTGCGTATCGTCTTCCATTTTCACTTAGGTAATTTCTTATCTTGGTCTCCTAATTATAATTTCTGAAAAAACTTATCTAACTACTGACTTATCTCTATTTTCTGACATTTTACTTAGAATAGCTGAGAGAAGCTTGATGGTACATTAAAATTAAAAGGTGCCTTAACGTTGTCGTCGCGGAGCCGTCATTGTTTTTTGTTTTTTATGGGTTTGCTCTTGACTCTAGTCTAGGTTGGTGGTGACAGAGACAGAGTCGACGGTGGAGTGAGCTTACCCAGAAGAAGCCTGTTCACACTCACTTTGAAGAGATTAGGGTTGTATGCGTTCGGAAACACAGACGCAGGTAGAGAGTTCCACTCTTTTGCTGTGCGCATAAAAAAAGACATTTACAAAAGACATTAACTTACATTTTTGAACTTACGTTGCGGTGACGCAGCGTATGTATTTGTACAAGTACGCCACGGTGCGTTTCGTTAGCTTCATTTTGGTCCAATTATCGCAAGCGCTACTGCTGAGCATGAGGTCCTGGGTTCGATTCCCGGGTCAGGAAAAGCATAATTGGGAATTTCCATCAGTAATATTTAGTAGGAACCCGGAGTCTGGATTTGTGCCCGGTTGATGGCACTACGCTCGCCCCCTGTTACATGGGACTTAAAAAACATAATTGGCGAAATTTGGGTGTACTACAGTTGCGTCTCATCCGAACCCATCGGGACATACAGGCGTGATGTTGCTACGTTATGTTTCAAGACCACGTGTCCTAGCGATTATGAAAAATAAGACTAATGTCGACATATCGGAAAGGCCACTCAAAGAGTTGGCACGTGTCGACTTCCCGTGAATTGTATTAGAATAACATTATCTTGCGTTACAGCATACGTTTCGAGATATAGGACACGTTCCATACATCTCATTATGCTGTGTGTGTGAGGAGCTCGTGGGTGGCTAAGTAATATTAGCCGCACGGGTCGATCGATTAGTTAAAGCTACGCTTGCCGCGGTCGGTCAGTGGATGGGTGACCATTTTTACATACCGAGACACCCCGTGCCTCAGAAAGCATGTTAAGGTGGTGGTCCCGGCTGTCATTCTTGGATCATTGACAGTCGTTACGGGTCGTCACAAGCCTGGAAGTCTGACAACCAGTCTTACCATGGGGTATCATATTACCCAGTAACTGGGTTGTGGGGTTGTGGAAGTCAGATAGGCAATTGCACAGGCAGTTGCTCCATGTAAAATACTGGTATTCAACTGTATCCAGTTAGGCTGGAAGCCGACCCGAACATAGTTGGGAAATCGCTAGGCAGATGATGACGACATCTTAATGTGCTGTTCATTGAAACAGAGTGAGTCGTGACATCGGCTGAAGAGGTATGAAGCCATTTTACTGAATGGGGGTAACAGTGAAAGCCAACTTGATGGTGGTACTCTAAATAGTCGGTTTGCAGGTATTGCTGAGCATGATTGTACAGCAACATAAAAATTGTGTGGTAAAATCTGAAAGAAATAAAGTTAATAATGAGAAAACTTTCCGGCTGGAATCAAAACTTATCCTATAATAAATCCTCGCCGATTTTTTTTTTCCATGGCATGATTTGGAATTTGATTGAAATGACGACAATTTCTATTAAATTACAACACGTGACAATCGATGCAAGATTCAGAATTGAAATAATACGTACAATGCAACAAATTCTGTAATAAAATTTCATAAATATTGTATTCAAAAAAATAAGATGGCGGTGCCTAAAGAACATTGTTGCGTTATTTAAATGAAACAATTAAGGGATATCTAATCAGAGAATACTAAAATTGGATAGTTAGGTCATCTCTGTATATACTACAGTACCAAAACGTTAGTAGAACAACGAGCTTTAGAAAGAGACTGTCACAAAGGCATGAGTGACAGAGACAACGCTTCTTTAGGCGCTCTTTCTGAACAGTGAACGTAGCTGAAATATGTTACGTCACTGAATCGCATATAGTCGGCTCCAGTCGTAAGTTCTTACTTCTACTGTGTACTCATAAGCACACACCCTCTTTTTTCGATGTGACATTTTAATACCCGTATCGTAGGTACATGTTCTAGATGTTAAGAAACACATTAACCCCAACTTTACAGTAAAATCTTATCTTCGTATCAATTTATAGTTATGATAGTATCAAAGTACTAACAGGCGCTTTACCTTTAGTCAGTTGAGAAAATGTATGTAGGTATGCTAATATTCAATGAAGCTTGTATAGTCGACTTCCTAATTGCTTTATCACCCTAAGATTGAATGGCACTTGCACGTCATTTAAGAAAAAAAGAAAGAAAAGAATATCATTTGGGTCTACAGTTGTTGTTGTTTTTTTTTAATAATAAACACACTTACTTTTTGAATTCATATTAGACATTGGCAGAACGATTGACATCGGCTGTGCTTAAAGGCAAAGTCATTTATTTCAAGTAGGCCACTAAAACGCACTTATTTGAACGCATTTTACAAGGAAATTTTATTGATCTAATTCTAGGATTCGAAAAGGTGGTATCGTACGGAGAAGAATGGAAGGATTCAAAATAGGTATGATATAAAGTCTTTCAAATCAGGATCCGGCAGAGAACGCAAGTTGTCGACATAGCTCACAAAACAAGCAAGCTGAAGTGGTTATATAGCCCGGCCATATTAGCAGTAGAACCGATGACCGTTGGGATAAACGTGTTCTAGAGTGGAGACCGCAAACGGTAAACGTAAGCTAGGACGCCCTCAGGCTAGGTGGAGCGAAGATCTTCGCAGGGTGGCTGGTAGCAGCCGGATGAGAGTTGCCGAGAATCGAGCTGAATGATGTGAAAGTGGAGAGGCCTATGTCCAGCAGTGGACTGTTATAGGCTGAAGACAAAAGGATGCCTTTGTGATAGATACTTTCAACCTTAGCGAAATTTCAATTTACTGGGAATTGATATCAAAAGTAGTAAAGCTATTACGAGTTCGACTATACAATGAAGCTACGATGTCGTCACGTAATGCATTATAGTGGGTGTCGCTTTAATGTTACATGAAGATGTCATGTTGGATCTAATGTGATGTATTAAGCATGTGAGTTTGTGTTGAATGTTAGATGTAATGTGCATGATAATTGTTGCAACGATTTGTGGTTGTGGATCTGCGTGTATTCATTTGTTTACGACATTTATTTCGCAATATGGTTGTTGTATTGTTAATATTTTTGGTGTCAATAAATAAATTATAATTATTAAATTATTATTATTATGTTAACATAACTCGGGACCAAAGGGTCCCGGACCATTGGAAGGCGTACGAGGGACCAAAGCCAACGCGCAGAGGCCCGTTAGACGCTTTCGATGAAATGAGGCACTAACCGACGATTATCCCTGTACGCACTATGCAAGTGCACCTAAGGACAGCCCCCGGTTGGTGGACTGATGCAGGATATGAGAACTAATATATTGGGTTATGGGATTAGGTGGCTAAAGTGATCTGGTTATTTAGGACTATGGGAAGACTATGGCCCCTGCCTGACCAAGGTTTTATATAAAATACACAGATAAAATTATTATTATTACTACGTTATTTGTGTCTTAAAAAATTTGGTATGATTTTTTCTATGAATTTGTCATTAAATTAACTATTTACTGATATCTAAGCGAAAAGCTTGCAGAAACAAAACACGACCCAAGAATCTCTAAATATACCAATGATACTTAATTTTTTTATGTTTTAATAAAACAAGAGCTCGTCCCATTATTTTAATTAAGTCCACGGATAAAACTCAAAGGAAAGAAATAAGGTATTTAAGCTCAGCCCACCCGGAAAGAAATAACAAAAGATGCGCCAAAAAAAACAGGAAAGATCTACCTAATAAAAATATATTTAATTAATAAGCAAAAACACTCGTCTGATAATGTCGCTCAAAGAAAGGCCTTCGACAAACAGAAGACAAGCGTGACAAAATCGCCTCTCTGTTATACCTAATAGCTTGGGATAAACTGTCAATGCGTCGAATAAAGCAATGTTATTATTTGTTGATGTCGATTCTACGAAACACACCGGTAAGGACTCGCACAGATTGACAAGATTATCGCGCGGCTGACGAGCTTATCGCGAGTTGTGTCAGAATTCGAGTGCCGAGGAAATTAATGGAATGATTGGAAACGCGGTGTGGGTACTCCAAATTTGGTTTGGACGAAGGTCGCTTTTTAATTTCTCGCATTTAATGCGTAGTAGAATATTACGGTAAATTATCAGGGTTGTAAATAAATATACGACTCCACAGCACACGTATAATTTATGTGTATAAGACATGTTAACTATAATTTCTGCAGTGGAACTAGACAGATGATAATAATAAAGCATCTTGTTACACTCTGGAAATATTATAAAATGTAGAACATCCGGCCTACATGTAACATGAAACACATGATTAGACAAATTATGTCTAATCATGTGTTTCATTACGTTTTTTATCTTTTAAAAATTATTTTATAACCGCCAAAAAAGTCAACGCCACAACTTAATTAGTTTCGCGTCGCAACAATCTGAAGTCGCCCTTACAGAACAACATTTACTTCCTGTAAAAAGTGGGAACGACCCGACTCCGAGAACAGGCCTCTCCAATCCTCAGTAAATGAAGACACTCTCCTTCCCAGGCCTTTGGCGGACTTGAAAAGACTCTCAAGAGTAAAATAATTAAATATTTTTATTTATTTTCTTTATGTTTTTATACACCATTGTTAAAAAGTGTGTTTGACTTCTCAAAAACACTTCGCGCGTTAGTCCTTTTTCACTTCGGCGCGTCGAAAGAGTGGGTCTGCGATTGTCCAAACAGTGCTCGAAAGTCTCTGAAGATTTTCCTCGAATACACGTTGAGAATAATTTATTATTTCGATAAATTACGAGAAGTAGTTCTAGGGAAAAACTCGTGCAAAAATTGATGTTGCTTAACCCTGAAATGTGAGCGAAGGAAGCGGGGACGTAATCTCTTTAATTAGGGAACTGTTTTATGCGAAAGAGGGTAAGCCGTGGGTGGGGTAGGACGAGGAGTAGAAAACATTAAATGAAGGAAAGGTGTAGACTCTAAAAGGGACTTTTGGTTAAGTGACTTATGTTAGTCTGTCGGTACCTACTACATCAGGACGCTGTATTTTGCTGGTAAAAAAAAGGATAATTATTTTATCTTGTCACTAATGTTAGTCCCACATGATTAAATGAGGTAAACATTTAGGTAAGCTTGACTGACCGCTGAGATCAGCCCTAATTTCCATTTTTTTCTGCTACTTGTAATGTGTTCCTCATTAAAGGAGACGGATACGCTTTCATACAACTTTGGGCCTGGATGTAAAAAGATGAAATTGGTGTCAATTGATAGCTACTATATTAACAAACAATTACTGAAAATTTTGCAGATTTTGGCAATCTGAGAGCCGAGATAAAAGAGATTTAGGAAAAGTGAGGTTACGTTAACAATCTTTAAGCAGCTGATTTTTGACAGATCTGTCTACGGTTTTAACCTTGCAAGTGTGACTTAGAAAAAAAATGGCGGCTTTCGGGCGGCTCATTTTTTTTCCAAGCTGATCGTGTGGGGTATCAAAATAACTGGTTTTAAGAAGTGATTTCAAAAACAAAAACAAATATAAACCAGACGTATCCATCGACTGCACAGCGTGCTTTTCTTCTTGTTTACGTCTTTTTAGTTCGCTTAGCAGTCGGGTTTATGTTTTTTTTTATAATTTAGATAAGATGTAAAATATAGAGTGGGAAAGATGATGTTTAAAAATGAAAATCGTTTTTATTAATATTTTTATTCATCTCCAATTATAACAAGAACGTCATCTAGGAATTGTGCAGGTGGTACTATATTTTCTTGGTACCTAGCCCAACTAGGGTACCATATTATTGACATAACATGAGCGCAGCAGCCTACAGTCCGTTTGCCTACGATGCAGTTACAATAATATTTTAATATTGCTTCCCTACCTCTGCGAGAGCTATCAACTAAAACATAAACAAAATACGTTTTGCGACTTATATGTCTTGATTGAATGCGGCTACTTAGCCATGAGGTATTTGAAGCAGACAGCTCTCGAAGTAGGTCCCTGTTGACCTCCCTGCACACTTCTATTACATAGCCATCATTGTCCCTTACATGTTCACCGAAATAGGAACATGCCTGCTTTATTTGATATGTGCCTAGTGATATTAGTATGAGCTCATTATCCGTAAGTTGGGGAAAATCATTAAGGTTATCATTTTGTACAGTTATTGTTTGAAAATTAGCCCTACGCCTATTATAATGGTTTCTTACAATAAATTCTGCTAATTCATTTTCAGTATTCATATGAATATTAATTTGTTGTAATATTTCCCCAGTATCTACACGATCAACAATAGGAGGGTGAAAATTATTTAAAAGAGCAGCAGCCACTCCAAAACTTTTACGATACTTTTACTAGCTACATTAAAATAATTTTGCCGTAATAATTTAAAATCTCTTTTAAATCTGCCATTTACTACCTCTACAACCCAACGACATATGGTGACTGCTCTCGATTTATTTGCTTCACTAGTGGAAAGCTGTGTCTCACCCTCCTCTAATGAATCAGGCACATGAGTCCTATATCCACATTGATGCAATAACGGCAATGAATCACGAATGCCCCTATCCAATATAAAAGCATCACCTTGACGGAAGTATTCCCGTAATGGTCTTTCGTTTGAAAATTCTTTTTTCATTATATCAGCGTCTGAAGTGGTGGCTGGATAGGGGCCTAGCACATCAATTATATACCCATCGGTACATACTATTAAAAATGGTTTCATGAGATTTCGATATTTGTGCAAGCTATAAGTTCTTTTTTGGTATAAATAATTCGAACTTTTTTCAAAGTAACAATATGTTCCATCAAAATATTACAATGGGCCTATCAACTCCCTCAAAGTTACTAAACAATGTTTTAGGTATAGATAGATTTCTTTGCACAATTTGCTGCCTAAATGTGATGTAAACCTAGGTGTCTAGGTACAAAATACTCATACAGCAGATCTCTTACTTGGTGCAACCACTTTTCTAGAGTTCGCCTAGAGACTTTTAATAAAGTTGACAACCTCTCATCAGAATCCCCAGTTCTAAGCTTAATTAAATATGCTGCTAAAGCTAGGGACGCTCTAGGTATTTCTAATAACTGAGGGACCTCATTAAACATTTGATGGAACTGTGCTTTGTTTAACCCTATCCATGTGTGAACAACATGGTCTTCCATATCATCTATACTCTCAAAATGAAGTTATCCTGAATTTATAACTTCTTTTAAAGACACCATGTCCTGGATATGTTTTGCTGTAAAAGTCTGTACATAATTATTTCTCAAACTGTTAAGAAAATCCCAAGCTTCTATAACTAAATGACGTTCACAAAGACGATTATTCTCAGGGACATAATATTTATACCGATTGAGCAACATTTTTCTGGTAGAAAGTGGAACTCTGTATCTCTCTGTTCTCTGGCATCCTTCAATAAAGCACCTTCTTTCTGTTTCAATTGCTCTCATGTAATCTGGTAATACAATCGTAGGTTCCGGCTGATTTCTTCGAACTTCTTCAACTGGAGGGTCAGCAGCAATAGCTTGTGCCGGTGGCTGTATTTGTTCAACTGAAGGGTCAGCAGCAATAACTTGTGCCGGTGGATGTATTTGCTCAACTGCAGAGTCAGCAGCAACAACTTGTGCCAGTGGCTGTATTTCTTCAAATCGGCTTGCTTGGGAAGAAGTTGATGGGCGAGAGACCATATGGACAGCAGCTCAGTCTGCAGCCACCCAACAAGTATGGCATATGCGACTGGTTTCTTCTATCTGCAACAAATGATACATGATCATTTAAGTATGTAATAAATCAATTTGAATTACAACAAAAGCGTTTATAAAACACAATGTTATGTTTCAACTTACAGCTTCAGGCATAATCCACTCTTGAATAACATTATAAATTCTCAATTCACGAGGTGAGCCAGTGTGAACTAAATGGCTGACTCTTGATGCAAGAGAACGTCCACATCGGAGACAAACACTACGGTGGCCAAGATGTCTAGGTTCATCAAGAGGTGATCTTAGAGCCAAGTCCCAGCAAGCTTGGCATACATGGTCACTGCTGTTTACCTAAAAATGCAAAAAGTTTTTAAAAACAGATAACAGGTTTCCTTTTTAAAAAATCTATTTACTCAGGCAGAATGTACCCCATATTTTTATAACAACTCTATTGCACAATATCTACGTTCTATGCGAATTAATTATTTGATTTACTCTGCCCCATAATTACCTATTTCAATGTAATGTATCTCTAAGTGGCTTTTAAATGTTTACCTATAAATACTTACTTTAAAGATTGCAAGCCAGCGTGGTAGACGCCGGTGAGTTATTAAACAGAAAGTGAGTAAGTACTTACAGATTGTAGTGCACGCCATGTCGAATCACTGCTAATATCATTTCGTCATCCAAAGCTCGACGACCTAGTGTATTACAGCGACTAGTCGCTATGCCACAATTTACACAACGATCCATGATTTCAATCAATATCCAATCGGTAGGCCGTTCGTAGAATCCAATGATTTCAAAAGGAAGGATACGCCCATCAGAACATTTTACTTACCTTCTTCATACAAGAAAAAACTAACGCCATCTATGATAACTCATACGAACTACGTGAGTTCCGCGTTGCATAGGCCGACGACGTAACCTTGTACACACGGCTACATTTATTTATTTCTATACAATGCGAATCTGGAAATTGTAGCTTGATTATGTAGCCGTGATTTTTTAATCACATTTTATCGGAAACAATTTAAGGCGAAAGCGCAAAGAGTATAGTAATATAGATGGAATAGAGAACCCTCTCTCTAGAATTTTGACACCTATATTAGACAGTGTCGCCATCTGGTACTATATCCGCTGAACTAATCCCAAAAAATATAGGTGCGTACATAGGTACGTATTTATCTATATATTTACTATACTCTGAATAGGTTTTCTATGGGTAGGCGGGTAATTTGCAATGTAGGCCATATAAAAATCAGTTTTATAAACATTTTGTATTTATTCCATAGCAATTCGTGCATAGTTCTTGATTAACTTATGAAATAAGAATTTACAAAATAAAAAAAAAACAAATACAGTTAATTTTTACAAAATTGAATGTTTTACAAAGCCAGCACAAAATAAAAATGATGAATGTGTTAATATTTAAGTCATTTATTTGTCTTATTATGGCGATGTTTATTAAAATAATCTACTACTAGGACTACCACTCAACTCAACCGCACTTTCTGGAGCTTTAATAGAACCGAATAAATAAATATTTATTCTGGTTTAGAATGTACATTTATTATTTTTGACAAAATTTTACTTATCAACAAGGCGTAACTATGCACCACAGAACATTTATACTCTAGAGAGCTATGCACACTGGCGATAATTGGCGTAAGCACCATCTATGTCATTTTTTCGTACTAAATCTCTCAAGTTTACGCGGATTTCGTAAAAGATGGTGCTAGTATCTTTGTGAAAAATTGGACGCCTACATCAAGTACGGTAGTGTCCCCCCCCCCTGCGAAAGCGTCAGAGTAGCTCGCGAAATTCAATTTTCTTACGTCTTTTGCAATTTGCAGGTCAGTAACAGGTTGTATGTTGATCTAAATATGATTCGCGACTGTAACAAATATGACTACCTTAGCGCTTCCCCCTTAAATTCCATTGGGACATAGCGAGCGCTTGCGAATTACATACCTAGAAATTACACTGGAAACGATGTCCTTTTTGGGATGATATTTTATAGTTCACAAAGAAAACGTGAGTAAAACAAATTGATCTCAATCAGCTTTATTTGAATTGTAAACAATTTAATAAGGTGTCCCTTTGTTTGTTGTTGAATATAAAACATATTAGGTACTTACAAAATAAAATTCAAAATTACTTACATTAAGTTCCTAAGACAAAAATAAAACACAAATAAAAAATGACGTCCGTAGGTACAAGGTTACTTCACGCGCTGCCGACAGCGCGCGACATGGCCGCCATTGTGGATTTCGGTGGTAAAATTATCACTTTAAAAATATGTTTATTTGATAATTTAATTGCAACAAAAATAATGTATTGATTACTTACCGATGATACGATATCCCATGTTCCTTTTTAACTTTTGTGTCATAATTTTTGCAGCCTTTTACCACGCAACTAGGCATTTTAATGACAGTACTACGCATCCGCGCGCGGACCGCGTTCGACTGAGTCGCGCTGGCCCTAAACTGATATTTTAGGGCCAGCGCGTTGGTGCCATTTCGCCGCGCGGTTAGCCTGGTCCTTACTATATATGTCTATGGTAGAATCCAAAATAACAAGTCCAAGGTCAACGTTTAAGCGGGGTTCTCCGTGTCCGGTATAGCAAGGCAAGGGTCGTACAAGAAGGAAGATCAGAAGTCCGTAGGAAAGCAAGGGTCAAGATATCAATAAAAGTGTGGGAGGAAATACCATGGAAATACTCAAAACGCACACGCACTAGACGATTTCCATCTATATTACTATACTCTTTCTTTGGACGATACGAAACGAGTGTTGATATTGTCATGTCAAGCATGTCAAGTCAGAGTTAGCACAGATTAAAAATACAATAATCGATTAGTCAACGTGAATCGATTAATCTTAACTATGTAAATATTTAATTAGTTAACGTTATAGTTAATTTATTAAAGTATAATTCTAAGAGATTTTATTTGAATTAATCATATGGTGGAATCATTTTCGTAAATAGTATCTATGAACTATGTAACGTTAATCGATTATAATTGAATCGATATTACAATTACTTCGTAACCTTAACTTAATTAGTGGATTTCTCATTTTCCAGATTGTAAATTGAGTTGATTTTTCACACTTTGAAATAGAAAAAAATAACCTTTTTTTTAAGCCATACCTCAAGTTATTACAATTGGGCCCAGAAGTCCCCGTCTCCTTTATATTTCGTGTTAAGGTCGGCTGCCCCAATAACTGAAACGCTTCTTTAGGACTTGACACAAATCTTCCTGTAGCATCTTTGAGGGGACTCTGTTTTTGTCTTCAAGTACACTGAGGTTTACTTTTCTTACGTCTAACAAACCCCCGATCTTGTCCATTTATAATGCTTTATTGTGAAAAAAATATATTTTCACCACTCCCGCACGAAAGAAGTGTCTTTCCTCTACGAAAACAGTGAGGAAAGTTGGTTTCGTGGTTGGTTTTTCCTCACTGTTTGAACAGTGAGGAAAGTAATGATCCCGTTCAGAAACTAACCTTGCCTGATTTTTTTATGTTAGGGTTTAAAGATATTTTAAAAAATAAATAATTTTATTGATTAATTTTTAATTATTTGCTTTGTGACTATTTAATTTATTTACCTATGACGACTGAATACTTTCTAGCTGGGAGTGGTGAAAAGTTTTGTATGCAACATGTGAGCAAGTTCATTTGCTATTCGTTTTGTTGAGTCTTTCGCTTACTCAGGATTGAAATTTATAATCACTCACTGCGCTCGTGATTCTATTTTTCAATCCTTCGTTCGCTCAAGACTCAAAATCAAAACTCATAGGAAAAACGAACTTTCCTCACATGTTGGATAAATAACTATTTTACCCCCACTAAAACCTGTCTTTGATATCTTTGACAGCAGTGCTGCTGGGGAGTTTGTTGCACCACTTCTTCACCCCGGCTAAAGCACTAGGAAGTGGTGAAGGGCGGGTGTTTTGGGGGACTGTCTTATGTAATTTTGACGTTCAAAAAGTGCTGATTCTCAGTCTAGTTTGAATAAATGACCTTTGATTTTGTTGAAGGTATTCTTTTCATGACATCATAATATCCTACTGTATTTTTTCACATTTCTGAGGCCAGCAGCATCATTTACATCAACATCGGCAGCCTTGTTCCACTCACTGCTGAGTTTGGGCCTCCTGCTTTTTGTGGCATGCTTCCCTAGTTCATCAGCATAACACATTTAAAATAATCATTATCAACACTAAATATTGGTACAGTCAAAAACCTGACCTATTTAATATTCAATTACAACTACGAGTATAATGCTCCGACAGCGCAAAGTTACTAAGTCAGTTGACTGAAGATATCCAGTCCGTTTTTGTTTGGTCTAAGACTCTAAGCCCAACCTGCCCAACGGCTTAAGTGTCTCGACGGAAGCTCAAGTCAATAACTGACTTACCGTAGTTAGTTTTAACGAGAAATACGGGTTAATACGGTTTCTACGAGTCTATACCGTTTCTTAGAAAATAAATATTTAATATTGTACGTGATCTCTTTTCTGGTTTTACATTTGTGTGGATTGGAAATGTAAGATAGTGTCACAAGTAGTTTCTTTGTTGGTTTGGAGTGGGATTTATTGTTTGAGCAAAGAAACGCGTTGCTTCTTAGATTTAACAAACCGTCTTTAATCCCAACTACGTTCTATAATAGGTAATGTAGTTACATTTAAATAGTTTTATACAAAAGACCGGCTGTTAACTTAGTTACTGCCGGCAAAAGATTAAAGCAATACTTGATTTATTTATAACAGTTTTTTTATTATTTTATCTTTCGATTGAGTCTGCTTTTGCACCCGAACTTTAAATAAATATAACGGCACAGGATAGCCCTTACCAGAAGTGGTCATCGTATTAGTGGTTCAGCAACTTCAACGTCATCAGGACTGTGCCGGAATATAGCAGTTCGTCGTGGACGTGGTATAACAGCAGCTCCCCTGAGATCCTATTCTGTCATCGGAACATAGCCGCCACGCAACCACCGCTAGAGTGACTGTCACCAGCCAGTAACACTCTGATTCGACCACTTCAATGATTCCAGTTGCTTGGTAATAAAATAAGACAGTGTCACTTACTGTGCTGTCAAATAAATAATCGAGGCTATGATAACTATACGAGTACATTCGGTTATTTTTGTTTTTGTCTTATTAGGACATTTCTGATCTTCTGGTTTTTTATTGATCGTTAAGATGCTTATTTCCATGGCTCTCTGTGTTACATGTATTTTCTGTTCTAACCTGTTCACGTAAAAAAAAACGATTCGCTCACGCAAGCTCTAAGGTTGAAGTGTAAATGGGCAGGACACAATATGTCATGTTACACAGACAACAGATGGACTAACCGGAGTTCTCGTTGACGGAGACCAAAACCTGGTTAAAGAAAAGTTGAAAGGCCAAATAGACGGTGGGCTGATGCCATGGTGAAGAATGCAGGAAAAGACTGGATGGGTAAAAGCGAAGGTAAAGAACCATGGAAGCAGCTGGAGGCCTTTACTCAAATAAAGTAAGTAATAATAATAATAATCCTTTACCTCGGTGGAACGCAGAACTAAGAGGCTCGTTGGCGACGTAAAACTGGTGGATGCCAAGCTTCACAGCTTGGCTCATCGCCGCAAAGTTGCCTTCTACAGATTGTCATTGGGTGAGTGTGCCAATGAACTCCATGACCTTCTTCCATCGGTCATCTAGACGCACTGCAATTTATCATCCTTACTTTGTTGCTATTCCACCAATTCGCACTAAGCGTTTCTAAATATCTTCTGTAATGCACACAGCAAAAGAATAGAACTCTCTACCTGCGTCTGTGTTTCCGAACGCATACAACCCTAATCTCTTCAAAGTGAGAAAGAACCGGCTTCTTCTGGATAAGCTCACTCCACCGTCGACTCTGTCTCTGTCACCACTAACCTAGACTAGAGTCAAGAGCAAACCCATCATAAATATAAAAAAATATATATTACTAACTGTTCCAACAATAACTAATATAATTCAAGTTACTAATACAACTAACAACATTTGAAATGTAAAATAAGGAAAGGTATGAAAATAAAGAAGGTTTAAAACGTGCTTGATCCCTAGACCATTTTTATGTGTGTATGTTATCAAGCCCTCCCAATAAAATATCTAAAGGCAGAACGTCGGCTTTGTCAGAAGAGGTCTTATTGTCTCTTATGCGGGAGAGGAGACGTGACACTCACTGCACTGCAAGGGTAGTCACAATGATCACCGATATCATAGTCACCCGGCTTCAATCAATACCGGCTTCGATCGATCTCCTCCTTTTTTGGCAGCCGGGGTTACGTCGAGTTGACAGCTGCTAAATTATTTCTTAAATCAACTCTGTAAGTCTGCTGTCACCTTTACCTTTAAATGCGCCGTCATAACTAGTAAACCTTTTGCGAAACAAACAGCTCTTCCAAAGCCTGTGAATATTCGTCACAACACGTTGCAATTCTCATAATCCACTATATTTATCCGATGTTTTCAAACATTATGGAAGCCATTTCCTTTCAACCAAGGTTCACACTATTCGCTGGAAAACAAATCTCCTATTTCATTTTTCCCTACAAATTAATAGGTGCTACTCTAATGTGAAAATGGAACTTGAGTCTCTATTTATTTATTCCAAATCGTTGAAAACAAAAAAAATCCCATCTACCAAAAATATGAACTGTTATACAAACTTTCATCCCCTATTTAAGCCCTTTAGGGATTATTTTAAAAAATCTTTCTTTAGTGCTCATTTTTGATGTATAGACCTCTTAGGCAAAATAAACTTCTAGACCCACCGGTTTAGGCTATAGTTGTCTGTCACTGAATGAATGAATAAAAGATTTTATTAAGTTGATGTAACACTATACATACCAATTTTATTAACGCACTAAAGATTCCAATTTCTACGGTAAAAAGCAGGTAAATAGTAGCATTTTCTTCTGGAAAAATTACTTCCGATCTCGGAATCAAACAACCCTTGCGAACTTTATCATTTATCATACAGTCATTTTGACGTGACAGCATTTAAAACGAACATAGAAACAACCGACGCAAAGTTAAAAAGAAAAGCCGTTTAACAAGTTCGGTAGAGACTAGAGACCCATTTTATAACGTTAGTAAAACCGTGCCTATTCCAAAAACTACAAAAGTTTTCACATTTAGGGCAGCTCCAACCCTTTTACTATAGGTATACAGGAGGTATATTTAGCATACAGCGGTGCGAATATGACCGGTCTCGTTTATTACTTGTCACTTTAGAGCCCGTTAGGACCCGAGATAGTACCGCTATTTTATAGGATTCGTGAAATAATACTGTTTTTTAATGGGTGCAATAGCCGCTGCTTTTTAACCAGCCCCAGCAATTACAGGTAAATGGCTGGAGGGGCTCGTGGCTAAACGATAACAACAAGGTGAGTTCGTGGATGGGTGACCGTCCATTACATATCGAGACGCCTCCGTGCCTCGGAAAAGCTCGTTAAGTCGTTGTTCCCGGCTGGCATTCATATGTCTTTGACAGTCGTTACGAGTAGCCAGAAGGCCAAATGTTTGAAAGCCAGTCATACCAACGAGTATCGTATTACCTAGCAACTGAGATGTGGAGGTCAGGTAGGCAGTCGCTCCATGTAAAATACTGGTATTCAGTTGCATCCGGTTAGACTGGAAGCCGACCCCAACATATTTGGGAAACGGCTAGACAGATTGATTCCAATTACAGGTAAATCGGATCTAAGAACCAGCGCTTTGGCTCTATTTCGTGTAAATCGGCACATCAGTGTTAGCACTTGCACTATGAAAATCGCCCTTATTGCTATGACATTTAGCGCTGTCAATGTCATATTGTTATCACTAATGTGCGGTCGACTGTTTCACAGTAATAAGCTGAGTTAATACAACATAATTACTTTTTATTATCAACTGTTAATGTGTGTTTGTGTGTGTACGTAGGTATGTCTGTGTTTAGTGCACGTGTGTAATGGCCGATTTGCGCGGATGTGATGTACTTATTCCATTGTTTTTGTCTTACAATTAGGTACCGGTAAAACGGGGTGAATAGGGATGCAGGGGTGAATCGGGACGAAACTTGAAAGTAGATTTTAACGTTGAAATAATATAGTTTGTTGCCAACAAGGCCACTTAATCGTTAATTATAATACACTAAACACATTATAGAGAAGTGGCGCTGTGCCCGCACCACACCTCTCGTATTTGTCCCACGCCTTAGTCTTTTTTGTCAACAAACTATTATTTCAATGTTAACATTTTAAAGTTTCGTTCCGATTCACCCCTTTCTTTTTTTGATGGTGGGATGGTGGGCAGAGCGGGAGGGCGTGTCAGACTCTTACTGACTAAAACCCACCCGTGTTTCTTCAGTTGCCTGTGCCAGGGGCCTCGGTATCCCTCTCGGACTTTCCCGCAACCCTATCGCACTCGCAGGCATCGGCCCTAGCGGACCCCTTCATTGATGCTGACATCTCTTTGAGGCGCGCGTGGAACACAACGCGCCGTCGACCCGGGCCTGGTCCTTATCGAATGGCGAGCTGCCCATTGCTCGCCATCCGCAAGCCCGCGCCTACGGTGGCTGGGAATCGGCCTGCGATTCCCGACGCCCAGGGCGTCTCCTGTGGCGGCTAGGGGCGTGAGGGCACGAATTTTGCCTCTCCCTCACGCGTTCCGCGTCCTCCTTCGCGAGCATTACTGCTTCGCAGAAAGAGGTGACGGCTTCCCAGGCCCTTTCACTCCGTACCATGGCCTGGACCAGGGCCGGACGCGAGAGATCGCCACCGCCAATCGCCTGCACGAGGACACGGCGGTGCCCCGCCCAAGCCGGGCAGACCTCCACCGTATGCTCCACCGTGTCCTCCGGGCGATCCATACAATGGTGACACCCGGGCGTTTCCTCCCGCCTTATCCGGAACAGGAACCTCCCAAAACAACCGTGTCCGCTGAGGACCTGCGTCAGGCGGAAAGTGAGGACGCCGTGGCGCCTCTCTAGCCACTCCTCAAAGAGGGGACTTATCGCCGCAATTGTGGCGTGCCCAGTGCTGGGTTGCGACAATCGCACTCTCCATGCCGCCCTGAGATCCCGCCGGAGCTCTGTCCGCTGTACCGTGATTTCTTGCGGCAGTGGAGCTACGCCCCGGTGTTTCGGCTCCTCCAGCCACTCCCAAATTTGCGCGAGGACTTTTGCCTCCAGATCCCATGGTGGTAATCCGGCAAGGAGGCTCGCCGCCTCACCGGAGACCGTACGGTATCCCCGGACCAGCCGGGTGGCGATGACCCTTTGGGGCGCGTTCAACCGGCGGGCAGGCCGCCGCCTCAAGGAACGCGCCCACACTCCGGTGCCCCGTAAAGGGCCATGGACCGCACGACCCCCGATTCACCCCTGCATCTCTATTCTCCCCGTTTTACGGTACTTTTTCTTATTTTGTGCGCAAATACCATTGTTATTTTTACTTTCTTTTTAGCTACGGTTTCCTAAAAGGGTGGTGGCCGCTACATAATGGCCGTCATGAAAGTGATGGCAGTGGGGCAAATTCCTAGAGAGCTTCTTTTAGCACCGTATTGACAAAACATTAGCGCGTAAAAAACGCTCTCAAGGAACGCACAATACGTTACTTTCATATATAACGTTTCAGTGATGGCCGCTATTTAACGAGCACCGCGGTCTTATGAAACCGCATCGTGGATGGATCAATCTAGCTAGGTAGTGGCCTGAGTTAGTTCCTGTTGTTTTCGTATTTTTTTTGTAAGTAATTATATTTGATTACTAGTTCATTTATTTATATAAAAGTAAAAAAATATGTTTTATTTATTAGGTACTTACCTATGTCGAAACTGTTTGTACTCCCCGTAACTTGGCCCTAAAAGTTCATTTGAAAACCAGCGTCAGACAGCATCTGTCTGGCATTAATGCTGAAATGAACCTTTTTGGCGCAGCCGTGAGGCACACACTATTATTGTTAAAACATTATTTTCACTATTTATTTAGTTATTTGTATTTTGTGCTTCACGAACTATGTGCGAATAAACGTTATTCTTTCTTTCAACTAGAAAGTCCGCAGTACTTAACCAAATATTTTTAGATTTGACTATTACCTACCCTTAGTAGTGTCTCCTGACCTTGTCGCCTAAACAGCTCGTGTTGAAGGACTCAACGACGAAAACAAAAATACCGCTTATTATACAAATATATAATTTATGGCCTTATCAACATCATCTTAGAGGCATCTCTTCTTTGTTATTTTGAGCAGTAAATCAAAGTTACAGTAGTCAACTATGAATGATTTATGAGCCACTAATCCACTTATTATTATCTATAAACTTGATAGCATAATAAAAGAACTATCTACTTATACCTCTGTGTTGTGGATATGTATTATGTGCTTTAGTCAATTTCCTTTGTGACTCTTGAATAGTTTATAATAATTATTTTGGTGGTTTCATATGATACAAAAACTAACACAGGGCATACTTGCTTGCATCTGGGGACACGGTAGTGCACCCGCCAAATCGAGCAAAATTTATATTTTCTTAAATCACTGTAAAATTCAAACGGTATCGAGGTGATTTACCTAAAACACATTATTCTCTTAAAAACGGTGTGCAGGATTTGATTTCATTTTTGTGTACCTAATTGTTGTTGACTTAAGAACCATCACCAAAATAAATAAAACTCGCAAACGATTCAATTTCTATCCTTTACTTTTTGTGTGTATATAAATGTACCTACCAACTTACCTTATCTGAATAAAAAAATATTATGTAACCCTCTGTGCGTGACTCCGAGCCGCACCTGACCGGTTTTAGTCTTATACGAAGGATTGAATGTACATTGGAAAAAAAGGGACATTTTGCGAAGTGGTCTTTTGCGAAAGAGACAGTCTGAGAAATGGACATTTTGCGTCCGGTAGACATTTTGCGAAGTGGTCATTTTTGGATTGAGCCCCGATAAAGAGTAGTAGTGGCCCGGTGGCAACGACCCCGACTAACGTCACGTATGTTTGGACCCAGACAGACTCATGACTTTGCAAAATTAATTTGTCCATCACTGCTCTTAAAACGATGTAGAAAAGTATCGTGAGGAAACCGGTATGTTCTAGAACTGAAAATTCGGGGATTATGTGACATCCACCAACCCGCAATGGGCCCGCGTGCTGGATTTAAGCCCAGTCCCTCTCATAGCTAGGAGGCCCGTGTCCCCGCAGTGGGAACGTTATAGGCTGATTATGCTATGTGCTAACTTCCCAGTACCTCGCTCTCTGGCCACACTTAATGATCTCATGTATTCTAATCCAACAAACGATCTAAGTAGTTGCGGATGAATACACGATGATTTTACTGGCATGTCAGAAGTAATGTGAGGAAAAAGTTTACATTACTTAATACATACAAAATCAATATCACTTTCATGGGGAATCATGAAAGTAATATTAATTTTGTATGTATTAACCTGAACGTTATAATTTTATATTTTCTTTTTTATGTCAATTGTCTGTCTTTTTTTTTGTAATTGGTTTTTAACCGTATTCATTAAAGTTAAATCGGGGTTAACACAAGACATATCAAAATCAAAATCAAAAGTCATTTATTCAAATTAGGCTGAGAATCAGCACTTTTTGAACGTCAAAAACACATAAGACAGTCCCCCCAAAACGCCCACCCTTCACCACTTCCTAGTGCTTTAGCTGGGAAGAAGAAGTGGCGGAACAAACTCCCCAGCAGCACTGCTGTCTGTTCAGTTAGAAGAACTGGATTCTATACATATAGTAATAAGTAATTAACATTGCGAAACACAAAAATATTAAAATTATTTGCCATAAATATTAAGTTCCTCTCCCTGTTTCGTCTGTCAATTAACTACAGTTTATCTTTATTCCCCTTTATTTAATAGTCTTGCAACCGGCGCGGTCGTGGGATGACAAACAGCTGACTGCACTTTATTTTACCTTGTCTTGTTTGTGTCGAAGTGTATCGCAGTATCTAATGATAATTCAATTGTCTCGTCTGTCTGTTCATTTGTTGTGTTTGTGTTGCAAATTAGGTGAATCTTTCAAGCGTATCGATTATTTTAAAATAGCGCAAGAAATCAGGATATCGAAAAGGCCCTTTCCAATGTAAATCTTATCTTAAATTCACAACTGATTTTAAATAACAAGATCACAAGATTATGTATTTTTCAATATCTAAGCCCTGTGAACTTATGAGGCAGATTGATTTAAGAAAATTCACGCCCCTTATAAGTGAATGTTTCACTACCGTAGTAATAAAAGTAGTTGTTATTAATAAAATACTCCTTTATTTAAAATCATTATCTCGAATCCCAAAATTAAAAATCTAATTTTTATTAATTATACCCACAGTTTACACCTCTAAACGGTATAATCTCGTTGCAAGATACGTAACGTAATAAAGATTATTAATTCAAATTTAACGGTAAACGCAATTATTAAACTATAAATAGAATCCATAATAGTTACTGCTCTCCTACAATGTACATTGAAAAACACTTAGCGTAAGTTAAGGAACTACGAGTATGTAGGTATTGGCACTAAATATATTAGTGGAAAAAGGTCCACATTAACCCCTTCCAAACTTATGAGAGGCTTGTACCTACATCAACAAATCGCACGCTTAATAGAATATTGGCTTAACTCAAATAAGTAGATTTCTGGGAAATCGCCGTTTATTGTTTTGCTTTCGAGGTCTAGTCGGCTTACTAGCCAATATAAAAATATGTAATTGAACAGTTAAATATAAATAATATATATAATCCTACTTTTCCAAAAACCATTGTTTTAAATAATGGTTGCATAAAATAATGCAGAAATCCTACCTTTGACTCAAGCTCTATTAGGTCAGGATTATATTGAGATCTCATCTCTCATTCTTCATTTCATTCTTCATTTGATTTATACATCCCCGTCATAGTACAAAGAGAAAAGAATATTAAACAAGCCAAAGATACATGGAGCCACATATAACACATATAGCCTAGGCTATCAAAGCAGACCACTCTCTCCGTTACCCACAAGACAGACTCTACAATACAAAAAATTATAATGATAACAATGACTATGTCACAAAAAAAATCACACATCTCATACAGCGAGGAAAAACACGCGAAGCCCTAAATTGGTTTTTGACAAAAGATACAAGCAAAATTCTTAAACCTGAAGACGAAATTGATGTAACGGGAAAAACGGTCATGGATTTATTGAATGAAAAGCAATACATCCCCGGATTCAATCCCAACTCATGTCTCTTTACACTATCTGACGGCCTCCCCGAATTGACTCCACTACTAGAAGTAGACATCTAGTGAACATGTGGAATTAGTTGCGAGAAAATAACACAACAGGCACCACATCGGAAAATTGGAAAAATTACTTGTTACGATTTGGAGAAGCAAGTTTGCATTTGAGGATTGCAGTAGCACCATTAACAATGTATTTATGTAACAATTTTGTACCATGGAGCCAAATACGAGCCCTTATGTCAAGTCGACTTGTAGTCATACACAAATGCCCAGGTGTGAGACCAATTGGCATTGGCGAATGCCTACGCAGTATTCTATCCAAATGCATGATTTTAGTCACCGGGTCTGAGGTCACCGAAGCTTGTGCTCAATCGCAACTCTGCAGTGGACTAAACAGCGGTATCGAAGGTGCTATACACGCAATGAACGACCTTTTCCAAAAAGAAGGCCAACCAGGCTCTCAACTGGGGAAAGCTACTGGTCGATGCAAATATTGCTTTTAATTCTATGAACAGACAGTTAGCTCTCTGGCAAGCAAGAATGTATTGGCCACATTGCGCTCGTTTCTTATATAATAATACATACAATGGTCACGTAGAACTTGTAATACACAATAGCAAAGAAGAAAACACACAAGGCGATTCACTTGCCATGTCATTGTATACCCTTGTAATACTACCCGTAATAAAGAAACTAAATACCTATGTAAATACGGCTCAACAGATTTCCAAGGGAATTAATATAACCATCATAACTGGATCACGCTTCCTTTGTAGTTACATTGGCGAAAGAAAAGGAAACTTTGTGAATAAGAAAATGAAAACCTGGCAATTTATAATAGAAAAAAACCTTCCTTTATCTGTAAATACTCACCCCAAGCTGCCTACACTGCCCTCACTAAAGCAGCTCATTTCCAATGGCCATTCCTAATATGAGTCTTAGATAACGTAAACTAATTCTTCGAACCACTAACAAAAACTTATCTCACTCTTAGATGCTAACTTATTCTCTTTACCTGTCACAAAGGTGATCTAGCGATCTGCGCTCTATCAAAAATGACAAATATAAACTATGTATGTTCAAAAAAAAGGTTGTGCAGTCCTCTCAAATGCTTTGATAGAAAATACACATATGGACCTCTCTCAACATGATAAATCTCTTAAAGATGCACCGAAAGAAAGCCGCAAAGGGAAAGACACCCTAGATAATGGACTCTTTTTTTTTTTTTTTTTGAGGATGGGAAATCATCAAATGACTCCTCCCGCTCTGGGTGGAGCGGAAGGGAGTGTCAGACTCTTACTGACTAAAACCCACCCGTGTTCCTTCCTTGGCCCTTTATGTTCCGGGTCAGCGGTACCCCTTTTGGATGATCCCGCTTTCCCGGCAGGCTTGGGCCCTAGTGGGCCCCCTCTATGATGCTGACATCTCTTTGAGGCGCGCGTGGAACACGTACGCGCCGTCCAGCACGGGCCTGGTCCTGATCGGACGGTGAGCTACCCATTACTCACCGCCCGCAGGCCTGCGCCTACGGTGGCCGGGAGTCGTCACGCGGCTCCCGACGCCCGGAGCGTCCACCGCGGCGGCTTGGACGGGAGACTCTCTCCCTCTCCCGTCCCGCCACCTCCTTCGCTAGCATGACTGCTTCGCAGAAGGAGGCGACTGCCTCCCACTCCCCCTCGCCCCGGACCATGGCTTGAACCAAGGCCGGGCGTGAGAGATCGCCGCCGCTGCCGATCGCCTCTACGAGGACACGGCGGTGCTCCGCCCATGCAGGGCAGGCCCCCACCGTATGCTCCACCGTGTCCTCGGGGTGATCATCGCAGTGGTGACACCCGGGCGTTTCCTCCCGCCTGATGATGTGCAGAAACCTCCCGAAACTTCCGTGTCCGGTGAGGACCTGCGTCAGGCGGTAGGTGAGGACGCCGTGACGCCTCTCTAGCCACTCCTCAAAGAGGGGTCTTACCGCCGCTATCGTGGCGTGCCCTGCGCTGGGTTGCGACAGTCGCTCTTTCCATACCGCCATGAGATCGCGCCGTAGGTCCGTCCGCTCCGCCGCGATTTGCCGCGGAAGTGGGGTTTCCCCCCGGCGTAGTGCCTCCGCGCGCCACTCATACAGGCGCGTGAGGACTATCGCCTCCAGATCCCACGGCGGCAGTCCGGCAAGGAGGCTTGCCGCCTCGCCCGAGATCGTGCGGTAGCCCCGGATCAGCCTTACGGCTACCACCTTTTGGGGCGCGTTCAGATAGTGGGCGGCTCTCCGCCGCAGTGAACGCGCCCACACCGGGGCCCCATATGTAGCCATGGACCGCACGACCCCCGCGTAAAGCCTCCGGCAGGAGGCGTTTGGACCCCTCAGGTTGGGCAGGAGCCGCTTGAGGGCGGCCCCAGTCCGTTCCAGTTTGGGGGCCAAACGTCGGAAGTGCTCCACGAAGTTCCACCGGCTATCGAGCACGAGTCCTAAGTATTTCATCGTGGAAGATAACGGACTCTTGGATACCGTTTTGGTCAAACTCACCCCTATAAAGAGAAGAGCGATTGAACGATCAATTTCGACAAATATGAAAACAAATCTGCCAACTGGTCTCCAAAATCCTCCAAATATCTATCAAACCGACTAAGAAAGACCATTTCGATCTATCCTCATTAGAGTTCAGAGACGCACCTGCATTACGTTATGGCTGTGATGAATTCAACGTTGATCATGCTCTATGTTGTAAAAAAAGGTGGTCTTATTACACATCGTCACAATGAAATTAGATATTTATCCTGTGACTTATGTCAGCAGGCTTGAGGAAACGTAGTCAAGGAACCAATTATCTCCGAACATCATCTGCGGACTACGCGGATACCTTTCATGCGGGGCGTTTGGGATGCTCAGTAGGGCTAGCATGGCCGTACCCAAGACTTTTGTGACCAGACATGATAAATTATGTTAAGTCTTACAATTTGTCTTAAATGCTAGCACGGGTCAACCTGACTTGTAGCTGACTGCACAGTGTGAAACAGTAAATTAAAATGTCTATGACCATCTGAATATGCGACCAAATAAATTAATACGTCTAAAAGCGGGCAGTTTATACAGATAAGCAACTTTTTCATTTTGTTAGGAAATTTGACACACATGGCTTGAGTCACACATGGTTTTAACGCCCAAACTGCGATAGTAATAATTACTATCGCAGTTTGGGCGTTAAAACCGTTTTGTCTTAAATGCTAGCACGGCGGGCGTGAGACAATTTATTTATTGGTCTATCTACAATCGTTACACTGTTTAAAAAATGTACACAAGCAAACATACAAGCCAAATGCACAATATTAGGCGATAGACACAGCATGAAAAAACAATATATTATATAAAAATAAACAAAAATTAAAGTACGAATAAGTGCAGAAATGACGCAAATTTTTACACAATTTCAACACGTTGACAAGTTGACAATAGTTGGGGAAATCGTGCGTTACTTAGAGGTAGGTAATGGATAATCTATTTTGGTGGACTTGGTGCTTGAACTTTTGAAGTCAAGTGCAACAAATATCGATCCCCTCATCACAATTATTATTGTTAAGAAGTCTGCAAAGTCTCGGGACTGGAGAGTTAGAACCTGAAACAGTTCTGCGGAAGGGGGACGTAACAGTTTGATGGGGTGACGTGGATATTTATGGGATATGTTAAAATTAAACTTACTTAACAACGGGGAGCAGTCTAATTTAGGTACTGTGAACAATTTTGAACAGAAATATTAAATCAGTATTATCTCTTGCGGTCGAGAATAATCTCTTGACATGTGGCATAACTTCTTGAAGTTTAGTTGGGACTCCTTCAGTCTTATTACAAAAAACTAAATAAACCTTGATTTAAACCTGTCCTACGAAGTCCAGGCTTATCTGCAGAACCATGGTCTAAATTTGTCCGTATTACAAAACTTAAAAAAACCATGGTCTTCTTAGTACCTTCATTTGAACCATTGTCTTTATAACAACCACAGAGTAATACAAATATTATTCGTTCAACATGATACCACTCTATTGCAACGTTCCTTATGCTCAGAAATGAAAACTTTTTGTTAATACGCTAATGATTATTATGATGTTTAGGAGTGTTAAAAATATTGAGATTGTTAATTTGCATGGAATATTAATTATTTCGTCGATAGCAGTTTTGTTTAGGTTTAAGCAGATTACTTGATGTCCTATTAAGTACAAATAATATCTACATCTAGGTACGTGTAACGAAACGTAACATTCTCGCGCGTTATATGAAACCATAACATTAAACAAAACCATCGCAAGTTAAACAAAGTTCAATTAGCTTTGGAATTTTTAAGTTATCGAAGTTTCTAATAGAGCGATTGCATCTTTGTTAATACTATTACCTTCTCTATTAATTTTAATATTATATTGTGATGGACCAACAA
The DNA here is from genome assembly GCA_937001585.2 of Brachylomia viminalis. Classification (NCBI taxonomy): domain Eukaryota; kingdom Metazoa; phylum Arthropoda; class Insecta; order Lepidoptera; family Noctuidae; genus Brachylomia; species Brachylomia viminalis. The sequence continues at coordinate 2,417,400 of OW443298.2, forward strand.
AAGAAAAAGCGATCTGAGAATTGGAGTACCTACCGAGGAAAAAGTATGTAAACATAAATTACTTCGATGAACTTGAAATCAGTCTATAATTGATTCGAATTTAATTTAAATTTATTTGATTGATTCGAACGCGATTTATGTTGAGTCGGCGTTACTAACAACACAGCGGATTCAATATCCTCAACATCAATTAAATCGACCATGTTTATATTCATTTTCAGGTAAAAACAACAGAACACAATGAAAAACATGCTATAACCTACAAGAGAAACTTTGACTGACACGATTTAGACCATAGTTTGATCATTTAAACTAGGGGCCGGCGAGGTTTAGCGTTAGACCATGATATGGTCTACGTTTTTTCGAAAAACCACGTTTTGTAATATTATTTTTGTTTAAACCGTAGTTTATAGAGGTTTAAACTGAAGTTTTTAGTTAAACCGCTTTTTGTAACGACACTGCTTATATCTTATTTGCTAATACGGGCGCACCCGTTACATACAAAGGACAAAGGTATATACATTTTATTGCCACTTGGCGCAGTAATTATTAAGAAAATATTATTTTTATCAAGTTTTAAATCTTATCACGGCCCCCGAACGAACGTGATAAATTTTTCATAATCATCTGTCAAAATATGAAATTTGTGAGAAAATGGATGCGTCCTTATTAGCAAATAAGACGTAATGATTCCCAACATAACGTCAAGAAGCTATGTCAAGAAATTATCTCACGCCGCCCGTGCTAGCATTTAAGACAAAACGATTATATCGCCCAAAGTGTGATAGAATGTGTGACACAAGCCATGTCACGGTAGGCCATGTTAGCCCTGCAGATGGAGGCACTATTTGATATCCGTGTTCTAGACACTGACTGACATTTTGTTACATTGCCCCTTGTTACATTCGTTGACGGAGTCTTCGCTCCACAAATTTCTACCTTCGTAAATCATCTTGGAGCTGTAATCCCTGACCGCTGGAATAGGTTCTTTACCGTAGTGATGGGTTGGCTAAGATCTAGAATTATCATCCGTCCCACTAGCATGTAAATTTAAACCAATAGCCAAGTTATTCGGCTTCGACGATGGAGCAGCCCTACCGTCGAAGCCGAATAACTTGACTATTGGTTAAAATGTATGCCTTTTGCCGCGAATGCACATGCTAGACAAGTTTGATGTGGATGCGGCCGACGACGAACTGAGAATACGTCGATTGCAATAATCAATAATTAAACAGTACCTACTATTATAGTAGGTACTATAATTAAAAATTGTTTTGTATTGTATTTTATTTAATAATAAAGACTGAAATGAAAACATTTCATGATGGTATATATTTTTATTTATGTGGAGTTCATTTTAATTCTGAATAAATGACCCCCTTGATAAATTAATAGCAAATGAATAAACGATCATGGTTTCACATTTATTTAATCTAATTATGTGAATTTTCACGGCACATTTTCTGTCATTTGAAAGTTTCTATAGAATCTGTTGTATTCTTTTATTAAAAATATCTTTCTTTGTTTTACAGATCTTTGCAAGAAAGTCCGGTAAGTGGAACAACAGGCGAAGACATTTTTATAACAAAACAAACTTTGCTTTGTCATTCAAACCAGGTAACGTCCGAAAAACGAAGATGACAGTTTTTTAAGAAAATTAATTTCCAAAAGTTCGAATGTTATCGAAGGACGTCAGGACGTTTAGGTGAGAAAATGGGATTACCGCGAGTTGGAATGGCGCACCATGGGTTCCGTCGGTACCCAACACACACACACACACTATCACACACACACACACACACACACATGTTCTTTGAACATTTCAACTGTTTACCTATTACGGTTAGAACAAAGAAATTTAAATAAAGCCTAAGTCAAATTAAAATCATTTATTTCAAAAAGGCACTTTTGAATATCAAAATTTACAAAAAAATAGAATTGATTGTAGTTGCCCCTTCCATCGATACTCCCCGTAGTGATAAAATTACTGAACTTAATTCTCTCTCTTCTCTTTTTAAAAAAAACGTTATGGTTTATTTTCGTTTGTATTTTATAATTTAGATAGCTTAACATTTTCTTAGATATTATGTCAAAGTTCGGTTCGACGGTTGGTAATCAAAGGCCGGTAAAAGTGTATCGTGTCAAACTTTGCCCTGTGACAGATGGACGGACAGACAGACCAGTAGTGTAATAGCGTCCCATTTTTATCCTACGGCTAGGAAACCCTATTATTACGGTATTTCAAACATTTCCTATTCACAGCAAAACTCAATCTAAAGTCGACGTTATCGCATATCTAATATCCTTTGCTGGTCTTTGTCGAGACCAACTTTGCAAACTCGGGGCCAACCATCAATGGAATTCAATGTATGAATAATGAATGATTTCGTTCTGCTCAGGTTTTTGTAGAGGAGAAGATACACATCAGACTTTTGTAACGCCAAGGTCTTTTGATGATTCTTCTTCTGATTCTATCTTATAACTTACTCTGTTGAAGCCGTTTTGTAATTCTTTTGCGTATAGCTAGTATTTTTACTGGTTTGTAGAAATTTTGGGAAGCGTGAGTTTCGCGGCGAGTGTTCTGTGCGGCAAGCGAGCGTCGTGAAACTAGTACTGTTTTTGATAGCTCTTGTCGCCGCGACAAACGACTACTCGCCTGCGCAACGTTAACAGTCAGCGATCAACTATTAATATATTAAGTATTTCTTTTATTTACACGGGACCGATAATCTGCTGTATGTTTCTTGAGTGAGAAAATCGTTGATAGCTAGTCGAGGTGCGACAGGTGCCTTAGGAGTTATACGTTCGCATCAGATTTTTTCTACTAAAACGTGCACGTCTTTCTACAGCGTTCTCACATGTATCATTTCAACATGAATGATGTAACCACTTTTTTGTAACGATATTTTGATTTAAAAGAGTGTTCATGGAGTTTCTTGCCTGTTCTTGCTTGCTTGCTTACTTGCTTTGGAATGGGTAACTAGCTTCATCTTTCTGACTGACCGACCCCTTGACAATTCAAAAGTGCCTGTAATTGGTTTATTTGAAATAAATGCTTTGAGTTTGAGTTTTGACTAAATAAATAAGACTATGCCAACGTAAATTAAGCCAGAAAATTGCAACTAACGCCTGGCCTTGTCGCCAGGCCAGCTCATAAACAAACTTTGTTTGTATCCAAAACGAGTCGGTCAATCTCAGAATACTAATGGAATAAATATACGCACAATAATATATAGCAGGTCAATTATCGCCGAAAAAAATACATAAAATCACGCTTACTTCCCATGGGGGTAAGCAGAAACCAGAACTTGCCACCTGCTACAACCCTTACATACTCCTTTTGCTTCATTTACGTTCATACATCTCGTCATACACGGACGCCCGATTGCAAGTACTACGCTCCTGACCCTTCTGAAGTACATCACCAATAAGGTCATGAAAAATCGTTCACATTCTATCTCCCGGTTGCGCACGCCCCTATTGTACAACGTTTTGTTATGCAAATTTATTTAATAGGAACAATTTCCCCGTGATTCCCTTATTTTTATGACGCAGTATCAATTTGTTGAGATCTAAAGGCGACGTCAATGTTTAACAGAGCACGTTCTTGTGTAAAATGGTTATTGTATTTTTTCCCGTACGCGTTAGGGGGCGACGACGTTTGCTTGTCAGTCTTGCCATCTTGGTGTTTTGTAGTCTAAGTAGCTTTTTGTGTAGTAGTATAGGTAGCTTTTGTGTAGTAGTATAGGTAGCTTTTGTGTAGTAGTATAGGTAGCTTTTGTGTAGTAGTATAGGTAGCTTTTGTGTAGTAGTATAGGTAGCTTTTGTGTAGTAGTATAGGTAGCTTTTGTGTAGTAGTATAGGTAGCTTTTGTGTAGTAGTATAGGTAGCTTTTGTGTAGTAGTATAGGTAGCTTTTGTGTAGTAGTATAGGTAGCTTTTGTGTAGTAGTATAGGTAGCTTTTGTGTAGTAGTATAGGTAGCTTTTGTGTAGTAGTATAGGTAGCTTTTGTGTAGTAGTATAGGTAGCTTTTGTGTAGTAGTATAGGTAGCTTTTGTGTAGTAGTATAGGTAGCTTTTGTGTAGTAGTATAGGTAGCTTTTGTGTAGTAGTATAGGTAGCTTTTGTGTATAGTATAGGTAGCTTTTGTGTATAGTATAGGTAGCTTTTGTGTATAGTATAGGTAGCTTTTGTGCATAGTATAGGTAGCTTTTGTGTAGTAGTATAGGTAGCTTTTGTGTAGTAGTATAGGTAGCTTTTGTGTAGTAGTATAGGTAGCTTTTGTGCATAGTATAGGTAGCTTTTGTATAGTAGTATAGGTAGCTTTTGTGTAGTAGTAAAGGTAGCTTTTTGTATAGTATAGGTAGCTTTTGTGTAGTAGTATAGGTAGCTTTTGTGTAGTAGTATAGGTAGCTTTTGTGTAGTAGTATAGGTAGCTTTTGTGCATAGTATAGGTAGCTTTTGTGTAGTAGTATAGGTAGCTTTTGTGTAGTAGTAAAGGTAGCTTTTTGTATAGTATAGGTAGCTTTTGTGTAGTAGTATAGGTAGCTTTTGTGTAGTAGTATAGGTAGCTTTTGTGCATAGTATAGGTAGCTTTTGTGTAGTAGTAAAGGTAGCTTTTTGTATAGTATAGGTAGCTTTTGTGTAGTAGTATAGGTAGCTTTTGTGTAGTAGTATAGGTAGCTTTTGTGTAGTAGTATAGGTAGCTTTTGTGTAGTAGTATAGGTAGCTTTTGTGTAGTAGTATAGGTAGCTTTTGTGCATAGTATAGGTAGCTTTTGTGTAGTAGTAAAGGTAGCTTTTTGTATAGTATAGGTAGCTTTTGTGTAGTAGTATAGGTAGCTTTTGTGTAGTAGTATAGGTAGCTTTTGTGTAGTAGTATAGGTAGCTTTTGTGTAGTAGTATAGGTAGCTTTTGTGCATAGTATAGGTAGCTTTTGTGTAGTAGTAAAGGTAGCTTTTTGTATAGTATAGGTAGCTTTTGTGTAGTAGTATAGGTAGCTTTTGTGTAGTAGTATAGGTAGCTTTTGTGTAGTAGTATAGGTAGCTTTTGTGTAGTAGTATAGGTAGCTTTTGTGTAGTAGTATAGGTAGCTTTTGTGTAGTAGTATAGGTAGCTTTTGTGTATAGTATAGGTAGCTTTTGTGTAGTAGTATAGGTAGCTTTTGTGTAGTAGTAAAGGTAGCTTTTTGTATAGTATAGGTAGCTTTTGACTACCTCGTTGGTTTAATGGTCGAAAGCGCTACGCACGAGGTTCGATTCCCAGGTCGGGCAAAGTATTTATGGGTTTATCTATCAGGAATTTGTCTGTAGCAGCCCAGAGTCTGTATATGTGCCCGGTTAATGGCAATAGGCTCGCCCCCTATTACATGAGACTTAAACATAACTGGCGGAAGGTGAGTGTACTAAAGGTACCTACACCGCTACCTAACCATTCTGGTATTACAGGCGTGACGTTATCTTATGTAATTTTCTACAGAAGACTTTGGGGTCCTTACGAGTGGTATTTAGGTAGGGATTTAGTAGGGTCGGAGCAGCTCGAGCATCATTATAGTCGAGTATGCTCGAATTCACGCCACACAGAATCATCTCTTGCACGCTTTTTTGAAATTTAGTTTAGTTGTTATGTCCGAGTAGTTCATTATTAATCAATATTAATTGTAATGAAAAACTGTCCAAGCATTTGGCTGCTGTTTCTGCGCTGCCCCTTAGTGCGTTTGCCTTTCGAGAATTTCCATTTGAGTAGATTAGAAAATCGGGTGGATACAGTAAAATTTCACTAAATTTTGACCATTGGCGAGTAAAAAGTTCAATGTATTTTCATGCCAACTTAATCAAGAATTTCGCGCAGATCAAACTTTAGGGAATTTGCCGTTACGGTCTGATTAGCGCCGCGAAATTAAAACAAATCGACACACACCACTACATATTTGAAGATAAGACTTATCAGATGTCGGCAATCTGCCGACAACGAATATTACTCCCGCAATAAGCTGGCAAAACAATATTCAGTGGAATCGTCAAAGTAGGCACCGTTTCCGGAAGAAATTATGAATTTAAAATGATTGTTATATTCATGCCAATTTTACATACCTACACTGAATAAACTTCTTTAAATACTAAATTGACTAACAAAGTATTAAAATAAAATATAGTAACCTAACCTAACCAAAAATTTTTTCAATAGCAGCCCGGAGTCCATAATGTGTGCCTAGTTGATGGCAATAGGCTCGCCCCTTATTACATGGGACTTAAGGGGACTACATGACCTAAACGCCAGTTTTATAATGCCTAAAAGTATCTATATGATCCACTGCAGTAAACAAAATCAGAAAAAAATATATGATATTCTTCAGGATATATACTAGTTAGATAGACTATTGAAATCATAATACAACTCATTTGGTACGATAGAAAACAGTCACGAAGATACATCTAAAAATATTTTAACGATTAAAAATCATACTACACATGCAATCATTCTGTTTTATTTTTCAGATTGTTGTTCCAACAATATATTAACGTGATAGTGTTTTCATTTTTTTGTCCAATCAATAGATTGTTTGTAAATAGAGAATTGCATCTGAACGCAAATGAATCAAAAGTGAAAAATAAATTAATAAGTGAAACGAGTTGGATTTCGGTATTCGTCATCAATTACTATCGTTACGAATGACCAAAAAATTTTATGAGTAAATGGACGTTAATTTATGTTTTGTCGGTGTCATGTCGTAAGAACGTGGAATCAATCAAAAATAAACATTTAATTACGTGAACCGTTTACTTGATATTTTAGGCGTCTGAAATCAGCTACATCCAAATTCAATTTGGGTCTATGTGCTTCACACACACCGGATACACCTAATAATCACTTGTAACCTTACTCATAGTACCCTATCTACTTGCCTTCAGGGTATAAATAGGGACATTATACGTGATAAAAACTTCCAGCTCAAAGCTATTGAGCGTATGTGGAACGAAGACAAACAGACTGTGACGCCGATATTGAGTTGGTTTTTACCTATTTAGATAGCTGTGCTTGTTTAACTTCATGGCAATTCCGAACTAGGGTGAACTCTACCCAATGGGGCAATAATTGTTCAAGATCTAATTAAGAACTTAGCTTGCACTGACTGGACAGGTCCGCTCAATCTGTATGGTTTTTCCTCAAAAGACCGTTTCAGACACCAATCTACATGGTCTTCACATGATCTGACCAAGATTATGTCTGGACGTTAAAAGAGACTGTGACCACTGAGTTTGTTTCAGCCTTTCTTCTCAGAGTAGTCAGATAGGAAACGCCGACCTCATCTAGTTTTTAAAATATGATTGACGTGTAAAAGTGTTTGTACAAACCTACTTACAGAAATAAAATCATTTATCATTTACCGGAAAAATGAGACGATAAGACAAAGTAGTCATCATGATTTTTGTGTATTTAGATTCATACTCTATTTTTACGAAGTCGATGGCTTTTATGAAATTGTATAGAAGCTTAGGACGAAATCTATAAACGTTACTCAGCACGTAGAGACAGCGTCACTATGTGGGGACCCCTCTAGTTTTAATCTATTACTATACATTATGTTTTGTTACCCTATACTGTCCCACTGCTGGGCAAAAGCCTCCTCCAAATCCTTCCAGGAACTCTTTCCGCGCGCTACCTCGAACCAGCCCTCGCGGTCATTTCTTTGCGTTTCACAATAAATGTACTTAGGTTGTAACGTAAAAAGATGCTAAATCTATATCTTTGAAATTGTTATTTTATACGACTGTCTTAAGGAATACTTTCAAAAAGAGAACGGAAAGCGTGTGCGTTAGTTATAGGTAACTAAGCTTTGTGTTGATTTTTGTTCCAGAAACCGATCGTGAGACATTAAATCGAATGGTCTATAGTGCCCACCTGTAAGCAATTATGTTATCTCCTTAGTAATAAATCAATCAATTTGTCTAGGCTTATCCCAACTAAGTTGGGGTTGGCTTCCAGTCTAACTGGATGCAGCTGAATAGGTACCAGTGTTTTACTTGGAGCGACTGCCTATCTGACCGCCACAATACGGCCGATACGACACGCCTCGGTAAGACTGGTTGTCAGACTTTTGGGCTTCTGTCTACCCATGACAACTGTCAAAGACCAAGGAATGACAGCCGGACCAAAGACTTAACGTGCTTTCCGAGGCACGGAAACCTTAGTAAAGAGTATTTTACTGAATTATTCTTTACGAGAAGCAGTTACCTTCACTTGCCAGCCTCGTAGAAAATTTCATTACTTAGAAAAATGTTCAAGAAAACTGTGTACCTAGTTATTGTGTCTCTAAGACAACAACGCAGGTTTATTAACGTTTAGAAGTAGGAAATAGCGGTGTCAGCCTAGTGAAATTGCTACGAGGGGTAGCATTTGTTGTAAAGTTTTAAAAAAATTGCTGCAGAAATGTGCTTGTTTAATTGTTAGTTTTATTTTCAATTATTTTTCTACGTATTTTTTTATGTTTTAACGTTTAAATAGTAATTTTAAACTTTTAGGTTATTTAAGGTTTTGCGTTCTGAAAGTAAGTAATGTCGGAAATACCTGTTAAATATTTGTTATTAAAGAAATTGTGCTATGCGTTGCACTAAAATGTTGATTATGAATTGCAAAAATAACACTAGAACATTATTAGGTGTAAAAAAAGCATTTAGTCCAAGTAGCTTTTTCTACACCATTTTTTTTTTAGTTTTAATTTTACGATTCATTACCAATATTTTCGTGCAACACAGTGCGATAATTGAAAATTTTATTTAGTAACATTGATAAATTAATTAAAACAGCGAAATATTTGACAGCTATTTGCATCGTTGCCAACTTTCAGAATGCACCCTCTTAAAGAGACAATTGAGTACAATAGTATACAAATCTTTATAGTCTCTGATGTCCTGCGATAAGCTCTCAATAGCTATTGATTCGATAAAGTTTTCAACGCAATCAAAGTTCTGTTTGTTCTAAAACACAATAGAATTTATTTATAAACTTTGCTCAAATCTCAAATCGCTTATTGCAATCCATAATGTAAAATGTCCATAGTGCTCAAAGTTAAGTCATGATTAACTACTGTTTAAACATATAGTTTCACGTTCAAACGTCTCTTAACTTTAAGCAACGTTTAATAAACGCAAATGTATCAAGAAATCGAACCAGAAAGAGACATCAGAAACAGAGTATTACCGATGTGTACTTAAAAATTTCAAACTTAATTCAAACTCAAAGCATTTATTTCAATTAAATCAATTACAGGCCCTTTTGAATTGTCAAGATGACGATGCGATGAAGTGTAGCTAATTGCTCATTCCAAAGCGTAGTAAGTCCCTATGGAGAAGAACGGGCTAGAAACTCCACGGACACACGCTTGTAGGTATTTCTATCAATATTAAATTGTAATAGAACAAAACAACACGGTCCTTGGCAGTTATGTTGAAGCTCAGAGTAAAGTAATGGAAGATAATGGAATCCCGCAACTCAATTAATCATATTATTGTTGTTAATTTCACGAAATCTGTTACATCCACTCCCTGACGAGATTAGTTTCATGTTACAACAGATGGTGACAACGGATGGTGATTACAATTTGAAAACTTCTCATAATATACCATCCATTTTGAAAGCGGTGGATTTAAAAATACTTGCTCAACATTTGTGTTATTCTTTCAGGCATTAGTATCTTTACAAATTGTGAGAAAAAGGGGTCTTGAATAGAATGTCTGTTAGGGCCCATTTTTCAGCCTTAGAATAAGAAAAAGAATAATCAGCCTATAATGTTCCCACTGCTGGGACACAGGCCTCCTCTCGGTGAGAGGGAGTGGGCTGTAATCCACCACGCGGGCCCAGTGCGGGTTGGTAGATGTCACATGTCTTCGAATTTTTGGATTTAGGACATGCCGGTTTCCTCACGATGTTTTCCTTTACCGTTTTAAGAGCAGTGGTGATGAAATTATTTACACAAAGTAAAACGCCTGTCTGGGTTTAAGCCTTAACTTTTCTATAAGAAAAAGAAAGAAACCGCCTGGAAGAGATCGCATAAAGCGATAAGGCCGCCCATTGTATATTAAGTAGTGTTCAATTTTATTTTTGATGTTATGTTTTTTGTGGTGTACAACAAAGAATATATAAAAAAATTTTTTTCTGGATTTGTGCTTGGTTGATGGCAATAGGCTCGCCCCTGTTGCATGGAACTTAAAGATAACTGTCAAAATGTGGATGTACTGTAAGTCTGCCTAATCCTTTGGGGAACACAGGCCTGTTATATTGTTAGGTGTGTAAACATCCTAAGCTGCTAAGCCTTTCATCAACCTAAATCACAATTGAAAAGACTAATTAATTCCTTTCAAACACGATGAATGTCGCTCAAGCTTACCAAGAAAAATAAAACAGCCATTTTGTCTAATTGACCTTCAATGACCTTTAACCGGCAATTTTGATTGCATCCACGGAGTTTAGTAAACTCCGTGATTGCATCACTCCAAAGCTCCAAAGGCAAGTGTCACTTAATTTACTGTCATTAGTCACTGTATCAAACGACTCACTAGTTATTCGCTTACCTACATCTTGCATCTGAAACTAAATTATGTCTCCTGGTGCCAGAACATTCATTTATGCTATTCAAATGAATATGAGCTTTGCCATCAAAATTACATTAGTTACATTTGTGTTGCTACGAAAAATTTTAGTATACGAAATGTAATTTAGGTTTAGCCAGCCAATATGTTTTTAATGTGTGACGAGGGCATTAAAGAGGGAAGTCACTGCCTTGCTCCAAACATTAATTTAAACTCTATGAAGATCAACTTTACACCGGTCTTTGCCAGTTAACCTTTATTTAATACCTCGAGCACACAAATGTACGGAGGCGGACTTAATACCATCGGCTTTTTGTAACAGTAATATATCCAATCAACTGACCCAGCCCGATATATCAGAACGCTTGGCACCCCTGTCACTGGTGACGGAAACATGGCAGCAAGCTTTAGATTTATACCCAGAATAGTTGGAAATACGTACGTACCTACACAGCGATAGACGCTCCGTAAGTACGTCAAATATCTGCTGACTCAGGGGTGCGGAATTATGCCGCCCGAACAAGTGGGTATACGTGTTCAGGCCGTACAATCCTGCACAGCCGGGCAGCCGGGCGGCAAAATCGAATATATGTATTACTACTCTGCTGTCGAATCATGTTGGAACGCTCACACACGACAAGTGCTCATTTGCTGTGCGTCGAGTCGAGTTTTCTATTGACTCCAATACGTATACTACCCCACCTCGTAAATGAAAACAGCGTCAATGTAACGAAATCGTAACACTCGTTTATTCTCCATTGTTTTTACGACGTCTATAAACGTCGGACAAAACGACAATTTTATTCATCCTTAATATCCGTCGGACATAAAAATGAGACGCAAAAATTGATGGTGTGTCATCCGATACGGATTTTTTAACGCCAATGGTGTCAGATTATGATGATGTTGTTGTAAAAATCGAGACAAAATGCGAAATTTATTGTCCATTCCCTCGAGTATATTTAAAAAAATATATATAAGAACACCGAGCACGGGGACGTTTCGGCAGCAGCTGCTAGAGGCGGTATTGTCAACACTTGTTATCATAGCTTTCCATTACAAACCAAGCCTGTCAATGTTTTCTCGCACTACGCCTCATAGGTATAGACACTGACGGCTTTGAGGGCAGACCGTGACAGAAGTTGTGCGCTCAACGCACTTGCAGCTCCAACTTTTTTTTTGTACCGCCGTATCTAGATGCTGTCAGCGAGGCGATTCCGTGTTCTGGGACCAAGACATAGTAGGACAAGCTGAAGAAACGTTATGCATTGAAATACTATTTTAGCCTTTGGGCTTACAGATTGCCTTTAGTATTTTATTTAGTTAGACAGCAGGACAGACGTATATTTATGTAGACAGTTTTGCGAAAACAATGAAGATGGATAGACAGAAGTAAGTGTTTGTGAATGATTACTAACTGATTCGAAAACAAGAAGAAAATAGTTGTAGGAATACGATTGGGTACGGTCTGCTTAAGCAGACTTTCACCATACGTAGAACCATTTCGCAAGAATAATTAAATGTTGTCGACGACACAGTTAATTGACAAGGGATGAGTTTAATGTGTCTAACTCCAAAACTGATCAACATCTTCGTGAGATGATTTCACGAAAATTATTGATTTCATAATTTCTCTAGAATGTGAAAAAAATGCCAGTCGTCATATAAAATAAAACCATCTGCCCGCAACCTTATCCGTGTGATATTTCTCGTTTTCTACATAAAATAATGTATTCTATGACACTCGGCAATACTGTAGCTTCTCATTCATCATCATCATTTCGGCCAAAAGATGTCCACTACTGGACATAGGCTTCCCGGCCTCCTTCAAGCACCGCCACGTTGACCAGTTCTGTGCTTCCCGCATCCAGCGGATTCCTACGGTCTTCACTAGTTCATCGGTTCTCCTTGTAGGAGGCCTTCCAACGTCTTCCGGTACGCGGTTACAACTCCAGAACCTTTCGGCTCCATCGGCCAGCTTTTCTGCGAGCTATGAGCCCTGCCCACTGCGACTTATGTTTGGCAATTCTTCGGGCTATGTCAGTTATCTTAGTTATCCTGCGGATCTCTTCATTTCTAATTTGATCACGTAGGGAAACTCCAAGCATAGCCCTCTCTTTTGCCCGTTGAGTGACTTTTAGCCCTCTAGTAAGGCTCATTGTAAGCGACCACGTTTCAGTGCCATTGGTCATCACTGGCAGCACGCACTGGTCAAAGACTTTCGTCTTGAGATACTGCGGTGTCGTCCCACACACCGCAGTATCTCAAGACGAAAGTCTTTGACGTAAGAAGAAATTGCGTAGCTTCCCGAATGCTGCCCAGCCGAGTTGGACATATCCAACTTCGAGAAAGAGGTCAATCATCGAATCCGACTCGGCTGGGCAGCGTACTCGTAGTTAGGTAGGCCCAATTGGACAGTTTGTCCTGGGTAAATATACTCGTCCACAACTTCGAGTGTAGCGTCTCCCATCTTCATGAGAGGGGGTGTTACATGGGCATTTGACATGACCTTTGTCTTGTCCATGTTCATTTTAAGACCCACTGATTCGGAAACTTCCCATTAGTGACAGGATTTTCGGAATAGCAAATATAGTTCCAAAGAATAATATATTATTATACGTAAATATTAATGTTCAGCTACATATTTTTATCGATCGACACAAACACAATCTGGAAAATAAACTACTAGACAGATTCATAAAGCTGATAATAAACGCTTCTATCTTAGCCACATTCAAAGTCAAACTAAACATTACAATTCTGCAAGTTGCACAGCAGACATACAATTAACTTTGCTCTCACAGAATGCATTAGCAACTCAAATAAAACGTTTAGGAGATTCTAAACAATAGAAACTTGATAAAACAGTTGAAGTTCAAGCGAATTTGCTTAACAATCACCATTAGTAATTTTACTGTAGACTAAGTGCGTTTGTTCACCGCAGCCGTCACCGGGACATCACCGGAAATGAGATGACGACGCTGAAGTAGCGATTATACATTTACTATAGCAGCGTGTCCACCATAAGCCCGTCATTCGAGGGCCATCATCCCAGCCACCCAAATTTCGAGTAGTTCGGCGTGACCGCTAGAAGTTGGCCCGAGATTGTGACGAACCGATGTGCTGGTAATAAAACGCATGTTTGATCATGACCACACACTGCCGTCGCACCGGCGCCGTTCACCCGGCTTTTGTTTTATCTATCGTAACATACTGGACCGCCGAATTCGGTCGCGGTGGACACACGACCGCCGTCACCGGGACTCGTTTCTCGATGACGGCCCGGTGACGGCGACGGTGGACAACCGCCCTTATTGCTAGAGCTTGCATTCTATCGAATACACTAAAACCACTGTAAAAATAAATACCTACCTAATGTAACTTGCAGTCACCATTCCTTGAAAATTTGTAAAGCACAAGGGCGCCAACCGTGTTAAAAGATTCATTGGACAAAGTTGAAGAGGCTTTTTATCAACATTGAACTGCGTTATAGACTGACAATCTTTTTCCCGAGACTTCGCCCGCGTGAAGTTTGGGAACTATCCCACTGCAACGTAGTATTAGGATAAAATGTAGGTATCCTATATCCTAACCCAGGTGCCAACCGTGTGCCAAGTGTTATACAAATGTGTTAAAACATGAAAAGGTATCAGTCAGACCGACGAAGTTACTTTCGCATTTATAATAATATTGATATCGATATATTGATATTGATAGTTATAGTATGGCTGATAATGAACGGTAATGAAAGGGAGTTATCTACTTACAAATATATAGTCATCAACGCTCTTTTAATTTCATGCACTGCTAAAACGTGGCTTTCAAATGACAGCTACAAGGACCGAACGAACACAGACACACACACAGCCTTTGTCATAATTATGACAAAGGCTACCAACTAAAAACATACACAACATTAACCCACGTTAATGCTGTGTATGTGTTAATTGGTAAGCCTTTATTGGTATGAATAAATAAATTTATATGATTTATAACAAATTGGATCACAAACCTAGAATACATAGATCGATCCGATTTCCAAAGGATGATCTATTTAAACCCAAGCTTCATTCCCAATGAAATTAAAAATGAACGAGTTGTTGGTGCGACACTATTCTCGACCCGACGTTCGTGGAAATGCAAATAGAAAGCTATTGCCGCAAATATACACGTACTTCTATACAAAATGTCTAATAAAATAGCGGTATTTTCTACGAGATTGAGATGTAGATACAGTAGTTAGTTGTGAAAAATTATTGCATTACTGGCGACGGGATAAAATGAGGTCGGCGGCTGTTGATCGTGACAAAGAAATGATTTTCATTTTATTTTATAGCTAAATGGCTATTGGTGATGTTCTTCAGACGCGTTATATGTGTAGTACTCGCCACCAGCGTGCGTGTCCGACTAGATGAACGCAAACGGACGCAAAAGGAGTAATGTATGTAAGGATTGTAGCAGGTGGCGTTCTGTAGTTTCTGTACAACATAAGTAAATAATAAAATAAATCTTTATTACTCCCAGAAATGCACGAACATTGCATTGAACAAGAAAAAACAATTGTTTAATCTAAGTGATTTACAGTAATAGAGACCCTGGCCTCTAAACTAGGCAAAAACCTAGTTCCTACGCTGCTTATGTCTTACAAGTATGACATTTAACTAAGGACTTTCATAATGCTATAGATCCCCCAATTATACCCAAAGACAGCATACATTAAAAGTGCTAGAACACGCGGTTTTAGAGTAGAGACTTTGAAGTTAAGAACTTGTCTAATCCTACTTAACCTTTGCTTAAAGCCCGGGAATTCAAAATAAGTAGTCTTTCCTGAAACACTCGGTGACAGACTAAAAAGGCCACTTAAAGTTGGGGAAAAAGACTAAAACGGCCACTTAAAGTTGGGGAATCAATATAAGAAGTAGGATAATACTAAGGAACATTATTGATCAATTTAGTCTGGTAACAATTATTATCTAGATGAAAAAGTCTAAAATTGACACCAGTGGCTGAAAAGTTGTGTGGAAATCGGATGTCATGGTATGTGCATGTGATGCAGAGGATTGAGGAGAATGTTGTGAGGAAAGTTTTGAGTGTGAAGGTGGATATGGCTATAAGAGTTCGGGAATACTAAAAAAACGATGAATGGACGATGTGAAAGATGATAATTGGCTAGAAAGGGGAACGAGATGACGACTGATAGAAACGTACGTAAGAAAAAGACATGTTGCCCCGACCCCAAATAAATTGGTAGAAGGGCAAAATAATGATATCCAATTAACTTTAGTCAGCGAGCGGCTGACGCTTTGTTCCTTAAATATTGATGTATTGTATTACATCAATCGTCACGTCAGAAATCTCCCTCTAGTCCTGTAGCCAGCGCTGATTGAGGGATGCTACACACTTTGCAGGTTGGCATATGCTATTTAGCAGTATTTCTTGAACAACAGAGCCGAGCCAAAGTGACCATCTTTACATATCGAGATCCCTCTGTGCCTCGAAAAGCAGTTAAGCCCTTGGTCCCGGCTGTCATTCATAGATCTTTGACAGCCGTTACGGGTAGTTAGAAGCCAGAAAGTTTGACAACCAGTCTTACCAGGGGGAATCGTGTTACCTAGCAACTGGGTTGTGGATGTCATATAGGCTGTCGCTCCATCTGAAATACTGGTTTTCAGTGACATCTGGTTAGACTGAAAGCCAGCCCCCATATGGTTGGGAAAAGGTGATGATTTGGCCCGTGCCGATCGGCAAACATCGTTCGGCATCTAACCTCGCTTAATTGTGTTCGGGGCCGCTCGTCACAATTTGAGCTAAGCCAAACGATTTTTTCCCGAACATATACCTACGATTTTGACGCCAGACTGTGGCAAATTATTCCGAGCCGAACTTGTATATAGCTCCCCTAACGCTTCGTTAAGCAAAGACTCGTTACCCAGCGTTTGTATTCCATTTGCTCCACACAGGAGTAATTTAGCCATCAATATGCTAGCTGCAAGTGATACTAGCATTTACTTTGAGGTTCCCCTTACGGTCGAAGACACACATTAATGTGTAGAACAGTATGTAGATGGCTACTGCAATTAACTAGAACCGCAAGCTGGTATATATTGCGGCCTGTCGAACGTGTGAACGCAACAGGGACACAGATGTACATACCCAACTATATTCTGTGTGGGAACAAACAGATACGTTCTCAAATTACTGTAATTATTTAGCCATTATGGTCTCACTGCAGGGAATAAGCGCCCCTGCCCTCCTTCCAGACCAATTCATCAAAAATTCGCGCTCACTTCGGGGCCTGCAGAGATAATGTTATGCGGGCTCCCTTCAATGCTGTGCTCTGACCAAAGTTTGTCCCTCCTCTTAAAAACGAAAAAGTCCATTAAAAACTCTCAAATTATAAAAGGAGTAAATTCTGGGTGAATCTCGCCCTTGTACAGTCACCAGCACATCAGCATTGCGATTCTGTAACCATCTCACCGTGAAAACTTAGGTGAAGTGAGCGTGGAGTGAGCTGTCAGTGTCGTCCCACTGGTGCTAGGGATTGACCAAGCAATACATTTACAATCTTAATCGAGATTTTTATAATACTTTTTATGCCAATTCTATTGATAATTTTATATTATTTCTAAGCTAGTATCTAAGTGTCTAAAAGAATAAACAACATTGTGTTTCAAACTGAATTTCTGTTTTGCTATTTTAGTTTAAAACCCGGAAAATAGTCATATTTAGCCACTTAACTAATACTAGCTTTGAAATAATATAAAATGATCAATAGAACTTTGATAAAAATATTATTATAATCTCGATTATTATTGTAAATGTAACGTTGGTCAATCCCTAGCATCAGTGGGATGACACTGACAGCTCACTCCACGCAAGTCTACACGATGAGATTTTTACAGAATCGACCGGCTGGTTATCCCTTTAAACGAAGCTGTCAAATTTCTCCAAATGATTTTGAACCATTTTAAAATGTTCAAAATCGAATCTTTAATATTAAAATTTTACAGGTTGTGGTAACTTGACCTACTGCTGTGTGTACGTAACCTCTTCTTGTAATCTTGTAAAAATGTATCTATAATTTATATGTGAAACAGAAACTAGGAGCTAAAAACATCCCATCTGAAGTTAGTTACACAAAAACAAATACCTAAAGCTTTTTACACGAACCTCAATATCATCAAATACTAGCCACGTAACATCCTTATCTACACCTCCAATGCAATTTCCTAGGAAAATTCCCAGCTACTAGCTAGCCTTTTCTTGACACAAAGAGAATTACAAGCTGGTATTGTTAAAGTTCCACAACAGTCCTACCGAACATAGACAATACAGTTCTATGAAGTAAATAAACACTAGTTGATTGTACGTGCCTCATCGCCGTCCTGTGGTTAGGCCGGCCGCGGTCTTCGAAACCGCCTTGAAACAGACAAACATTACCAGAGGCCGACAACCTTAAGCTTCTAATGCTTAGTTCTTAGAAAAGAAGAGAGAAATGAATATTTTTCTTTTTTGAGTGAGGAATTAATTTATTGGAGAGGGATTGCTTTGTTATGATTATTGAATCAAAAATAGTTTCTATTTTTATGTTCCAGTGTACATAAGCTTCTTTTCATACAGAAATAGAACGAGTATTGTTGTTCAGGGTTCCTCATTGCAGGATGTTTATCCTGCTTTAATCACGTTGTTTTCCTACTGTGTGCAGTTTTCTTTGACCTTAATTCAATGGTGCCCAAGATAAGATAAAGGAGAGAACGTTTACTTTAAAAACGCACTCCCCTGTACTAAAATATCTGTACAAACATTTTAAAAGTGTATGCAACAAGCAGTGGAGGGACCTGCAGATTTAAAGTAAACGATCTTTACAATTCAATTCAATTTATTTATTCAGTAACAATTCATATTGCGTTCGAATTTAGTACAGCATGAAACATTAACATTAACAACATTATTAGATGTAGGTACAAATATTATAAGGATAAATATGGAATTCAATTTAAATTAGAAAATAATACATATAAAAAAAAAGTATAATACCATGCAAACATAAAATAAAAACCTTATGTCAATAAATTAATAGCAATTTAAACGAAAACAATAATCAAACAATAAGTCATATGAACACGGAACACAATAAAACACCGTGCACAAATAATTACATGTCAGTTTTAAGAACAACAAGACCATTACGAATCGTCTTATGAATAGAGACATCTTTCCAATAGGAATGCCTTGAGTCTTGCTTTAAATGAGCCTAGGTACAGTAAGATTTTCAATTCAAGCGGTAACTTATTAAATATCTTAATTGCCCGATACTGTGGACTATGTTTAACAACACCAAAACGCGGGATGATTTTGATTCCAAGGTCTTTTAGTTCTACGCTTTTTTTCCCTTACCAGCCTGTCCTCATCTGTTTCGTAGTCATACACATATTTGTTAAAGGTGTTTAAGAGTACTACTACGTAAAGACTAGGTACTGTGAGAATTCCAAGTTCTTTAAAATATGGATGACAGCTGTCATGTCATGATGTGAAACTGAAGCTTCAATTGATACTTATCGGCCTATAGTGATCTCACCACTAGAACCCCAGCCTCCTCACTGTAAGGAGGAGTGGGTATTGATAGCCACTTTTTTCATCCAAAACCTCGTTCACACAAATTGTCTCTCAAAATGTGTCTTGCATTGTATATTTACCCATAAGAACACAGTAGGTACACTAAATTAACTCTAGTTAGTTTATGTGTACGACAATGATGTGAAAGAGCGGGGCCTTCTAATACAGGCATTGTTTGTTTAAAAGGAGGACTCCAAACACGTTTAAATGTAACGTAATTTTCTATTTGCCACAATAAACAATTTTGTATTTTTGTATATTGTCTCCAAAATTTTATTTTAATTTTTAAATTTACGCTCAATTTATGTTTATTGTTTTATCGATCACAATTAGCATTTCCAATCAATGCACGTCTTCATCATGTCTCAGGAAAATAAAACGCTTCTAATCTAGATAGTCTAAACTTTCTAGACATGTCATGTGACTTTGCAAGTGTTAGCGATAAACCCTTCATAGTTTACAGATACCTATGAAACTCCATTAGTGTTATCATTGTTTTAACGGTTATGCATGAGATATTAACATTTTACTGATATATCGTTATGTGGAGAAGATATTACGAATGTAGTGCCAGTTAAAAGCTGTTGATGTAATGGACGGATTTTATGGGTAGTAACAAAACTTATAGCTGGTTAATAAATTAGACGAAATCATAATGCAGTACAGTAAAGTACTTAATTCACTTTGTGTATGTTGATGATCACTATTGTTAATATACCTAGTCAAAGTCAAAGCATTTATTTCAAATAGGCACATAAAAGGCAGTTTCATAAAAGAACGTCAACATTTAAATAATTGATTCTAGTCGCCCCTTCCAAAAGGTAGTTTCGTATGGAGAAGAATGGGCAAGAAACCCCACAGTTTCTCTTTTAACTTATAAATGTGTTACAATATTTTGTATTCATTAATTATAATATTTATATGTGAAGACGGATGCACCTATAATAAAAATTACCCTACCACAATAGGTAAAAATAATTTAATAAACGTAGCAATGATAAATAACTTAATTAAGTGATAGATACATGGTGTTCACATATTTACAAAAAATTGTAAAAGTATACGATTTCCCAAATTATGTAAACAAGTAATATGTCAGTGTGTGAGTTAAATTAATCACAGAATGTAAATCAATGTCATAAAAATAATAATAAAAAGTAATCATACTAGTGGTTATACGAATTTGTATGAGGGGAAGGTACCACAACCAATAGCAGAAAAATTAATGATTATGATGCCGTAATGATAAGAGTATATAATTTTACAATGAATTAATGCCAATACCACTAGGCCACCACTATGAATAACTATTAAGCTCCCCCACATCCTCATGTGAACAGTCATGGAAAAGGGTCATGTCACATCTGTCGCTTAGAGAAATGGTGCAGTTTTCCCTAAGGGTCCCAGATCCCATCCCTCGTTGATTGAGTATGTACCTATATGCCAAACATGATAGTGATGGGGCTGACCCAGTTATTAAATCGAGTATAGTTTGTAGTCGAGTACGGAACGACAGGGACTAGGGATGGGACTGTTCGTTGTGTAAATGAAAAGTTTTGTGTGATAGTGTCATGTGCGTAACATAATCAGCCTATAATGTTCCCACTGCTGGGATACAGGCCTCCTCTCGGTAAGAGGGAGTGGGCCGTAATCCACCTTGAGGGCCCAGTGCGGGTTGGAAGATGTTACATGTCTTCGAATTTTTGGTGCTAGGACATCTCCGTTTCCTCACGATGTTTTCCTTCACCGTTTTGAAAGCAGTGGTGATGAAATAATTTACACAAAGTAAAATGCCTGTCTGGGTTCGTACCCACGACCTACAATTACTCGTAAGACGCGGCCGTTACCGCTGGGTCACTGTTCAAGTGTTCAAACATGTAACGATGTTTTATAATTTGTTTGGGGTGTGATTTAGTTTGATATGTTGAAATGTCCTGTTAATCTAAAGCTGCGTACATACTGTGAGCATTGTTAGAGAGAACTCAAAAGCCTGCGTTCACGTGGATGTAAAAATTCCATTGCGAGTGAAATATTCGTTTGCGAACTAATCAATAAATCGTTTCGAAATGGAAGTGTTTGCTGGAACTCCTTACCAAATAAATTCGCATTCACTTGTTTTTACAAAATCATTGCATTATTCTTTTGACACCGATTCAATTTTGAAGGTCCTAGCTATGTTGGTAGGGCTGGCCACTTCTGTAATCATGAGTTTGTCATAAGTCTAAAACATGAGGAAGTGGTGAAGAGCGGGCGTTTTGGGGTTATTAAATTTGGCGTTCAAAAAGGGTTGTTTCTTAGCCATATTTGTGTGTCATACCTAAATATTGTAACACTTGTTTATGAATCAATAATACTTATTATTATTTGAATGAATGACTTGTTATTTGGATTTTTGTCTTCATTGACCGTTTCCACACAAACCTTTTTTTTTTCATTTTGATGAAACATCCAAAAGATCCAAACAATAATCCATAGTATTTCAAATGTCTGAAACTCTGAATAATAATGATTTAATATATACCTACTTATCCAGCAATTCAGGCGAGATTTCATTTGAAGGAAGCCTCCGTAACTTAGCAGGCTTCGCTTCAATTATAGCAGGAATGTTTTCCAACTTGTCGTATTAAAATACCTATGTGTTGGTTTTTGTCATTTACTTAGGAATGGCAAAAATATGTGATTTTTGGAAGCACGTGGTTAAATAATAACAACCGCACGGGTCGATTGAAGGTCTAGCTACGCTTGCAGTGGTCGGTTCGTGGATGGGTGACCATACATTACGCATCGAGATCCCTCCATGCCTCGAACAACACGTTAAGCTGTTTGACTCAGCTGTCATTCATATATCTTTTTCAGCTGTAACGGGTAGCCAGGAGCTTGAAAGTATCGTGTTACCCAGTAACTGGGTTGTAGAGGTCACATAGGCAGACGCTCCATGTAAAATACTGGTATTCAGCTGCATCCGGTTAGACTGGAAGCCGACCCCAATATAGTTGGGAAAAGAATAGGCAGATCAAGTTGATAAGGACGCATGTCGTTTTGTTTGTCACGTTGCTTTCACAAATTTTCTACTTTAGCTATTACATATCACCCAGAAAATAAATCTGACAGAGTAAATAAATTCTTAGAGAGAGTGGTCACTGTACGAAATCTTTGTACACTGTAGGATTTATTTTACTGTGTAAAAAGCAATTTTTTTTAAGCTAATGGCTGGCATGCTGAATCAATAAACTGATTCACGGCAATTGATCCCACGGAAACACAGTGATATTATAATACACTACATTTTTTTTTCTGTATCATGACTGCACTTAACATCTGAAATAGCCCATGTTTTTCAAAAAGAACCAGTCCAAATTCAAGTTAACTATAGTCTATCCAAATATTTAATATGTTCGGGGATGAAACCTCTGCATTGCACTGGAATTAATCGCTCAATTAGCACACTCCACCAAACGTGAACAGAAATATAAATCAAAATCTAGCAAAGCCAAAAAAAAGTTAAACCAAAAAATGTCTGCCAACTTCTACATTACTTAATTAAAACCACAAAACCGTTTTACCAACTTCAGCAATTAAATCAAAACAAGCAAAAAACCGTACAAGTTTTCTTTCAGAAGTGAACAGAATGTTAACGTTAAAATATAAAGTATGACAAGAATTTCTTGACCCTCAGGGTTGTTGCCAGTTGTAAAAGATATAAAACATCCAGTTTTTATTGAGCAAGGCTCTCCTAACTTACAGAAGTTTGTGACTTTATTTTTAAGAACTTTTCGAGATACTGAAATTGAAATGGTACAATAGTTTCTGGTTTGATAGCTCTGATTGTGATGAATGTGTGGTTCTTTTGTGCCTAAAGGGCACTGACATATTTTATTAATGAGACTTAGAGGTTTGTCTATCTGATAGTCTGTCATAAGACTCATTCTCAGTGAGCAACTCTTAGTTTAATTTCAAATTGTTTGTTGTTGACTGAGCAAATATGCCTCACGGTTGACTTGTATTCTTTGTCTTCAGGCCTCCTGGAAAGGGAAAAGGGCAAGAGGGAAGGAAGCGACTAGCTATTCGCTTAAGAAACGTATACATATATTAATAGTTGATAGCTGACTGTTCACATGCCAGCGACTACTTGTTTGTCGCACCGACAAGAGCTTTCAAAGAAAGAACTCGCTCAGTGACTCTGCTAGACGGGCAGAACACTTGCTGAGAGACTAACTCTTGGTACATACGCACACTAGCGAGTAATCACTCATCGCCGTCGCGCACTCGCTGCTCGCTCGTTCTTCGCCAACTCCTTTTTAGCCAGCGGTGGAACAGGTGCTTAGAGACTTATTGTAGACTTCTGATTTCGCACGGAAAAGCAGCCTATTTCTTTAAGGCCCTAAAGAAAAACCTTTTTATCTTTATACATAATAAAACACGTAGACATATTGAACATGAGCTAAACCAGGCTAATCACGAAACCAAACAAGTCTCCGGATCTTATTATTCCTAGATTAAACCTCGGAGCCTATAACACTGGGTCGCCTTAATAGATGGTCTAGCTTTTGTTCCGTAAGTCCGTAATCCGCTATGTGGCCCAATTTTTTTTTAAATTGGTCCTTTGAGCCAGTTCCTGTTATCTTTATCTCGAATTAGTCTCAAACAATTTGAGTATAGGATTGAGGAAAACTAAAAATGCGGGTTAGATTGTACAAGTAAAACAATACTCAATTACTGGCACTTTTGAATTGTCAAGGGTCATGTCAAAATTAAATTAAATTGTCATAAAGCTAGTTGCCGATTCCAAAGCGTAGTACGGAGAAGAACGAACAAGAAACTCCGCAGACACTCTTTTAAATCATAATATTGTTACAAAGTATTCAAGATAGTTAGTTATCATTCAAGGTGAAATTATAAATGTGAGAACGATGCAGAAAGACGTGCACGATACAAGCGTGCATTGTTAACAATAAAAAAATAAGGCATGGCAGCAAAGATACAAACAGTCCCAACTCATGGTGCCCGTTCACCAACATGACGCATGGATCAGCACCATTTATCTTAACAATTTTGAAGGGAACTGAATGATCCAAAGCATGCAACAGCATCAGCGAGATATTTAAGTGAGCATGACATACTCTCCACTGCCAGAGCAAACTCCGTGGTTACCCTGTTTAAATAATTAATGGTAAGCTATCTTCAATGTACAATATTAATTAATACACTATTGAGATGGATTGCTCAATTAAGACAACCGATCTGGCTTTAATTGTAATTAGGTATGCAATTTAGCTGCAATTCCGAATTTCGAGCTCTGTGATTTGAAACCCTTGTTTGAAGAATTCTACTTCTCAATATTGAATGTTGAGTCGCTCTTTATAAAATTTTGCTTGAAAGTTCGCACAGGGACACTGTCATCAAAAAAATACTTACTTACAATCTTTTCTAAAATAGTTAAGTCAAACCCAAACTCAATTGATTTATTTCAATCAAAATATTTATGCACTTTTGAACTGTCAAAGAGTCGCTCAGTTAGTCACAAAGTTAAAGCTAGTCGCCCATTCCAAAACGAAGATCTCTATGCAGAATAACGGGCAAGAAACTCCAAGGACACTCTTTATTAATAATACAATGTATTATTAATAAAGAGTGTCCTTGGACTTTGGAGAGGACATGATGTCATCATGTCGACACCGTACCTCGTCGAGTAGTCACATAAATATTTAACTTGTTTGGCTTCATATATACTATATATTGATATCCTATACAAAAATCAAAAACAAAATACAAAATTTACGGCATTAGTACAATGGTCAGACACGGCATTACTCTTATAAACAACAAATAAATAGGATTTATTGACAAATGGCCAAAGGTTGGTGTACAATAGGATATACCTTTGCCTAATCCTTCGAAACCTACAGGCGTAACGTTATGTTAGGTTTGTAATCAAGAAACCACGTGAATATACCTAATATCCCTCTAATGGTGCTGCTTTTCGGTCAGGAAACTAATGAAATCAACTATTTTATTAATTAAAACAGGCTATACGTAGTGAAGCGGCTTTGTGATAATGAACGTAAATACACAAACTAGATAATTATTTGCTACAGTGCTACAACCCTATTCAAATTCTTTAACAAACACAGTGGGTCACTTTGAATATGTAAATCATTATTTTGATTTGACAATAATATACGTGCAAATTGTGCAAATTTTGCCCTGCACAGGGTGTCAAGCACCTGATACATTATTTCTCACTGTATCCCAAATTTTCATATAAATTAACACAATTTCGACCGAAAATGTACCACTGCTTATGAAATGTACCATTTTTTACTGAATACTATGTTTTAAGTTTAACAAAAACGACTTGGCAAGATTTTATGCTGTAGATAAGTAAGTGCCAGAAGGAAACTAGTTACCCTGGAGTCTGATTCTGCAGGGAATTGTGACCAGTCTCTAGAAAAACCGTAATGATTATGAGGTATAGTTTTTTGGTTTATTGCGTAATGGGCTTACTCGTGAACTCGATTTCGCTCGATGGATCTACGATGGAACGAGCGAGCCCAGAAGATGTCTGTTTGCTCTCGTTTTGAATGCTGATGGGTTTCTAAGGCGTCAGTACCTTTGAAATTAGTCCAGAAGAACCTGAAAATATGGTCTTAAGGTAACTAATATTTTACTTAGTCCCAAACTAATTATTATTCTGAGCACATTTTCTATTTCGTTCGGCCCACGGTTCCGCCTCTGTATAAATGAGTATTTTATGAACTGCAATACCTCTTTTTTGCGGGGCCTTTGCATTTGGCATGTTTTCCAATTGTTGGACACACTCCAGTGATTCGAAATTCAGAAACATACCCAGAGACAGAAAATACGTACCTACTTTGCATTTCATTATAAAATTGTCCATTATTATTCCTTGACAATTTATTTATTGAATGATGAAAATTACTTCAGACGGCGCTTCTTTAAAATAGCTGACATTTTCCGTCTCGTATTACGACGCCATTTTTTTTTACAATTTTCCTCCGCTCGGCACTTCAATGGCGTGCGAAGGCGTTCACTCATTCAGCCTCCGATAAAAACGTATAAGGCTCTATTCTCACAATAGTGCTTTTCTTGAATACTGATAAGTTGTTTTTGAAGAGTTATTTTTATAACCAAGAACATTTTATTTATATAAGAGCTGTGGTGTGTAAAAGCGAATGAAAAGTATTTGGGAATACTTCGTAAACCAGCTGAAATATCAAGTAATTCCTTTCAATAAAGAATCTGAATCATTTTATGAATTCTATAGCAATTTACTTTATATTTTGGCTGACTTACACAGCCACTTTGGCAGAGCTTGCAATTACGCTAATCTTACGATTCACATTTTGAGAATAAGAGCTATTTTCAGCAAGGGTTTAATAAAATTCTTAGAAGGTCTTATTGAAATAACCCGGCTCGTTTCTGTGAACGTACTATTGCATCCTTTAGGTAAAATATTATAATTGTATTTCTGCCTAGTTTGAGATATTAACAGGAATATAGCAGATGGAATACAATCTGCTATATTTCTGGTAATGGCAGAACGGGCTGAGATAATATTATTATAATAATAATCTATAATATTATTATTATTTCAGCCCATTATGTCCCACTCCTAAGCAAAGGCTTCCCTTGATTATGTCCATTTATTTTAATCTTTCACAAAATTGTTTAATTTATCTCATAATATATTATAATAGGCCTAGATGAAAATGGGGTGAATTCAAATATCCAGTCCCACGTAAGATGTACATGGAGAGGGTTGCTTTTCATCCAAAGCGAAGCTAAATACATGTGCGTAATATAGACATAGGCTGCTGTAGAGCGTTGAAACGTACAATCTTAGTCTCAAAACTTGATGATATTCGAATTACTGACCTAAGAAGCACCGAAAACCTCTTCAAAAGTCGTCGCACTCACTCACCAGCCCTGTATAGGAGGTCGAGACTCTCGACTCGGTCGCAGCAGAGATATAGAGACGTATCCGTATCGAGGTGGGTTCTTACTCGATATCCGTGAAGCACCTCTTTGCATCGGTAATCGGTACGTTGGCGCTGTGGAGCTGATGCAAAGTAAGGAGGGTAGGGAAGATTCAGGGGAGGTAAATTAAGACGAGATTGGGCGATTTTCAATTCGATTGCAGTTTTATTCTTGTGGACCATTAATAGGTAGGTATATCGGAATGTTCCTATCGATTATTTTAGTTTCGGTAGGGTTTATTACTATCGAGTTGACATTATGTCGTGAAAGATTTTGTAAAGCCCTTTCATACTTATTTTACCTCTGACAACAGCAACTCAATTGCAATGACAATAAAGCTCACTGTGATTTTGACAGTGATGCAAAATCAGAGGTAAAATAACTATGAAAGGACTGTAGATTATGATAAGCATAACATCGATCACGAATGTCCACGTTTTAATTCAAGTTCCAAAAAGTACCCTTGCGCTGATCCTTTACTTGGACTTAATGCCCGGGATACACGAGTCTAGTCTTTTAAAGCTAGGATAGCAAACTAGATCCTCTGTAGACTATCTTGCCTTGCTGTAAGCCAGGACAACAAGCCAAGCTCAAGCTAGTGCTGCTTACACGATGCTAGTAAATTTTAATCCAATAGCATTGAGGTGACTTAGTACGTAGAGTAAAATGATCCGAATGGGTACTGACTTCACCGGCCACACGAGGCTAGTACACCTGCCAGGATAGTAAAATCGGGCGCTACTAGCTCAAAAATAGAACCCTGTCCTTATTAAACTCTCCTAGTTTGAGAGAGAGCTAGAGCTTACTAGCTTTCTCACTAGCTTACTAGCCTAGAAATTAAGCCAGTTCTGTATACACGAGGCCAGAGTTTCTAGCATGATAACTTACTAACACTAGCTTACTATTCTAGCTTCAAAAACTAGCCTCATGTACCCTGGACATAAACAGTTATAAACTGAAGTATTACATGCCCCAATGAACTTTCTATAACTATCCCACGATAGATATTTCAAGACAAAAACATTTAAAAAACTGTTTTTTCTAGACCCCCGGACCTTTATCTAAGCCTGTACCTACCATACCTCTTATTATTAAGTACTTATACGTAAATAACTAATATGTCCATTATACATATCTTGGACCTCGTCGGCTTAGTTATTTCAACGTAGGCGATAAAAAGGACAGCATAAAAAAAAAAACATACTAATAAAGAAATGAAATTCTTTTATATAGAACATATAATAAATTGACATATACTGGAAATAATGTTTTATTTTTTTTAGATCGCTGATGAGTTTACCCCCTCGGTATAAAAAGGTCAAATCTAAAAATGATACACGAGTATATTCCTTGCGGTTCACGAGCGTGGCTTATAGGGCGCAATTATTGGCACGTGTTCATGAAATGTAACAACTACAGAAAATGTTGTCACGGTTGATTACAAACCAGCAGCCTAATTGTGAAACACGCTCCTGACAATCGCTTTCAATTTGACAGGTCAGCAGTATCTATTGCGCTGGTCGTCTTGAACACTAAAAATTACGGACCACGGTATAAGTCTTGCTCTACAAGCCGTGCGACCGATGCAATTTCCCGTCGACAAAAAGGACGAACTTCTATAAGAACTTTCATCTCCTAGTAGCTCCTCCTCCTTTAGGGGATGATTATTAAAAAATCCTTCCTTAGTGCTCACCTACGTCATACAGGGTCAAATTCAATTAGCTAGCGAAACTCCGCAGACGTAAAGAGCATCGATATACATATAAACATGTTTAAACAACAACAACAAAAATGAAGATGTGTTTTTTTTTTACCGCAATGGGTGGATGTACTTAATTGCAATATCAGATTAAAAGTAACTTTTTTATGTTAACTTCAGAGACGTGATTGGTATCAATATATAAATACGATAAAACATATTTTTTCAACTCATACTTCACGTAACAACACTACCAGCGGTCGTCAACTCCTAAAAAAACCATAAAATTTTAAATTTTATCGTACTTAGATATCGACACCCATCACGTCTGCATGTTTCGCTAGCTAATTTAATTTGACCCTGTTTAAGGAACTCTTCTGCAAAACTTCATGCATCTAGACCCAACGGTTTAGGACTTTAGGCTCTGCCAGGCCTCCGTCACTCCATGTACTTGCGCGCTATAATTACCTACCGCTCGAGCGAGCGCTCTCGGACCACTTGCGGTCCAAATTCGGTTCACTGCGATTGCTGTAGGATCGCGCGGTGCGAAGCAATCACAACTGTACGCTTGAGCATTTAGGCACATTTTAGCATGCAGTGGTTGTTGAGGCGACGGAGTAGGCTATTATCTCAATAGGTATTGGAAATTTTCTACTGAGTGAAGTATCTGTTACGTAGTAACTATTTAGTAATCTGTGGCTCTGCGATGTCTAACAGGAAATGAATCAATGAATTAAATAAGTAGATGGTCAGAATGAAAACGTTTGCCGAAGGTGATAAAAATATATAGATATATTCTATAACTAATTAGAATTACCAGTACCTATTCAGCATCCGGTTAGACTATAAGCCGACCTCAACTCAGTTGAAAAAAGGCTAAAGACGATGATGTTGCATGGTGACGATTACCATACCACTAACTGGTCATTTCTTAGCTGCCACGGCTTATTTTAATTCCATAATAGTTTTTTATCTTTTTATTACGGACACTTTTAACGTGCACGTGTTTCTACATCGTTCTCACATGTATAATTACAACATGAATGATGTAACCACTTTTTTGTAACAATATTTTGATTTAAAAGAGTGTCCATGGAGTTTCTTGCCCGTTCTTCTCCATAGGTACCTACTACGCTTTGGAATGGGCAACTAGCTTCATCTTTCTGACTGACCGACCCCTTGACAATTCAAAAGTGCCTGTAATTGGTTTATTTGAAATAAATGCTTTGAGTTTGAGTTTGAATTTTGGCATGATTAGTAAAACTTCTATATCTATTAGGTGACAAATGTACGGACGGATGTAATTTGTGGACGACGGTAACACGTAGGCAGTGGTCACGTACCACCGTGCACCACGAGGGAGTCAGAGGAAACAACTTTGTTTACCTCGGGACGTTCCCGTTCAACTGGATAAACAGCTTGTTAGAAATGTTGAGGATAGACACCGTCTGATTTAAATTTAAATACATTTTAGTTTTATCCATATAATATATGATTTTCCAGCCGAACTTCCTTCATTGACGTATTATGCCATGTCGTGGGATGTCACTGGCGACAAAAGATGAGTTGGAAAACATGATATTTATTTGGTACACACATATTTGTTTAGTTTTAACACTCGATTATATTGTGATGAAGAAAAAGTGCTTTAAGCTCTGCTAGTCTGTAACGGAATACAATATCAATACCTACATCTAAATACCCAGGTATCATTAACTACTCTACTATTGTGTACTGTTTGAATATTCGTCCGAACTCCCGGCAAGCGCCGGATGTATGTCCAAGTGGGCTCTTCATTCCCTCCATGTTTTGGAGAATCGGATTTCCGGCACACCGCTAATCTAATATCCTGCATAGCTGGCGTTTTGTTCCAGAAATTTTATGAAAGTTATTTTTCTATGAACGGAAAGGATCAAAACTTCGAGGTGGTTGTGAAACACACATACCTACCTATAATAATAAATGAATTTAATTAGACAGGCACATTTTTTTTTGAGAGATGAATCACCTTTTTTTTATTTCTTTCTTCATCTGAATAGGTAATCCTAGTAAGATTTTATTTTTTATTTGGTCTAATTTTTAACCTTATCAATGCTACTTATAAACAGCCACAGAGTGATTTAAGTACCCTTTATGTAAGTACATATTTATTCATGTATTTATAATACATACATAAACTAACGCCTTCTTCCCATGGGGGTAGGCAGAAACTACAGAACGCCACCTGCTACGATCCTTACATACTGCTTTTGCGTCGTTTACGTTTATTTAAGGCGCGGACTTACTACGATTTTAATCGCTATTACCGCACTCACACAACCGCATCTGCGCGTTTTACGGTAATGCACACACTCGCAAACGCTAACACGGGCGTTTGTGTGCTCAAGGAAAGTTGCATAGTATACGTAAGGAAATCAGATGTTTTCTGTTGAATATACTTACTTATGACGTGCGTTCTAAAATTCGATGTAATTACAGTGTCGGTTCATAATATGATACAATAAATAATTACACATAACAATTAAAAAAAAAACAATTAATTCACTACTGTTTATTTTTATTACAGTACATGATAAACAGGTCAAATATAAACATTCCGAATTTTACCCGACTGCTCTAGAAGGGGAATTATGCTTTTCGGGTGTAAGTCAGTATCAGGGATGGAAGGGTTAATTAAATGGGTAGTTATGCCATTTCAAACTAATGTTTGTGTTTTAGATAGGTACTTAGTGGGTGCGGTAAAAAAATAGAAAATAAAACCAACAGAAAGGCCCTCGGACCACTTAAAAATCACATAAACTCTAAATAAATGCAATAATATCACAGCTCCAAAGTGACAAATGCCATAATGTTTCTAAGAAAATGCGGAGCCGGGACGGGAGCTAGAATTCTGAAAAATTTAGACGATAGAGGGATCATCCACGGGAATGGAAGCTGCTGCTGGCTGAATATTAGTTGGTATTTGCTAAAATTGGTAAAACAGTGCGTGAATTGAACTAAAGTTCCGTGGCGGACTACTAAGGCTACTCACTGCCTAATATTGAAGTGAAAATTCAGTCTCAGTGGAAATATGGGCAATAAAAATAAAATGTTGCGAAAGAGTTTTACAAGAAAAAGACAAAAAACTCGAAAAAATGATGGAATGTTTGGGTAAGTAGGATGATTACGGTATTGTATCATAACATTTGAAATTTGTATTTAGTTTCGTTTACTTACGAAACTGTATAAATCTATAGAAACGGTATTGACAATTTCTACAAACATTTTGCTAAATCCTAAAACAAATAGGTGCACTCTATTTTGATGTCTATAGAATGCATATTTGAATGCGCCTAGTGCAAACGTCTCTGGTCGAAGCAACCATCGAGGCGATAGCCATATTGCAATAGTAGGTATAAGTAACAAAAACAAACTTGCAGATAAATCAGAGTGCGTTCGTAATTATTATAATAGTATAAATATTGCACTAGTTATACAGGGTGGTAGGGAAACGCTTCCGAAAACGAAGACAGGTGATAGGGCTAGTGATTCTCGATACGATACCATAAAAAAAACAGTTTTTTTTTTTTTACAATTTTACTAATTTTTTTTAGCTTTTTCGTACACTATGCGGTGAGAACAGTTAAATGAAACCATTATTTGCCATTAAACAATTTTTTTTTCTTTACAACTCTATCAAGCAATGTATTCGTAAATAAATATCAGCTGACAATCGCGCATAGCCCCGAGTTCAAAGTGCGCGAGCGCTTGCCGACAGCAGCGCGGCCAACGACCCCTTTGTTCACGCGATTGATGTGCGTCAAAGTTGAAGCAAATATCTTTTCAGTTCACTATTACCTTCTGGGATATCTACTTTCGGATTCCATTTATGCAAGGTTCGTAATGATTTTCCCCTTGAACCGGGTTACAATTTTGATCCGAATGTTCGCAAATTATGTTCACAAATCAGAAAAATCCAGATGTTTATGCTTAACCTTGAGATCCATGTCGAATAGAGATAATAAGATACCTACTGTGATTGGGAAAGAGCACTTTCGTTAATTCGTTCAATAAAATTTTGCACAGTAAGAAAATTGAAATGTTTACCTACCTACATCATGGTCAGATTATCTCTAGATCTGGGGTCGACGACTTCATATCGGCAAACTTAACAATAACTATCCAAAATCAAAACAATAATAATACAAAAATTAGCAAAATAACGAGACGCGTATAAGTAACGAAGAGGCTCACCGTACTGAGGCGACGGCCGACGAGTCACGCGACGAGGCTAACACGGGGAGGTGAAGGGGGAAGCGAGATGGACCATTCCAGCGAAGTACAGAGATAATTGTGACATTCGGTCGAATTCTGATAATCAAGGTAAATGATTACAAAAGTCATTGGTATTTGGCCGAGATTTGAACCCGGGTCACTTCACTTGATAGAGAGAAGCTTCGACGACTATTGCGCGGCGTGGGCGGCGACCTAGACATCCTTTGTAAAGCGCCGCCAAAATAAAGAAAAATAAACATTACAGAGGCTCCAAATGTTTTAAATTAATGGGCCGTGTCGTGCATTTAATAACAGTTTTGTATGTATGTCGTTAATCGATAGTGAATGAAATAAAGTAAAAAATCGCCGACTTTACCTGTGAATGACAAAAAAAATTTCATCACGTGCACCGTTTCAAGCAAATAGCGCGCGTGAATCAATTAAATTTGAACTTTATGTCAATGTAATTACGGGTCACACGACGCGCACTCGTTTATTGCTATAACTGTATCCTTCATTAAGTAGGTATGTAATACCAATCAATTGAAAGTGGATAATTTAATTAATTTAATCTAAAAAACTCGTTAAAACTAATTTAAAAGTTAGAAAATGAAAACAGCTTGTAATTATAAAGCATTTAAAGTACAATTTCATATCAATTAAAATTAATTGGTTTCTGGTTATCATTATTCTTCTAACATTTTCTCTTCTGTAATTTGTTGATCTTTGCACATGAAAAGACACCGCTACCTATGTGATTCCCCGTCCACGCACACACGCGTGGCGCGCGGGCGGCGGTACGTTTGTCGGCCGGCGCCGCCGCACGTGGCCAGGCGGCATGTTTGATGTTCTTAGTACTTCTTAGTAATCTAGTTAGTTCCTTTCAGACTCAGTTCGTGAGCGAACGCGCGTTACGTTTAATCGGTCGATAGGTATTGAACCGTATTTAATACTGTTTTGTTAGTTTTAAATTTGTATTTAGTTATTATTGTTACGTTTTTAGTGTTGTTTTATTGTTTTTTAGTTATAGTACAGTTTTGTTGTGTTTAACAATGCCTG
Organism: Brachylomia viminalis; assembly: GCA_937001585.2. Classification (NCBI taxonomy): domain Eukaryota; kingdom Metazoa; phylum Arthropoda; class Insecta; order Lepidoptera; family Noctuidae; genus Brachylomia; species Brachylomia viminalis. The sequence continues at coordinate 2,451,612 of OW443298.2, forward strand.
ATGCATACGTGTACAGTGCTCGTGAATACGGCAACATGTTAATGTGTTTAGGAGAAGCCCGTGGCAATGCTTCTCTTGCGTTGAGAATTTTCCGAGACAGATTTCCGAACGTCCGGCATCCGTCTGATTCTCGCATGATAACGGCAGCTTTTCAGCGAGTTTTAGAAAATCGACCGATTGCTCCGATAGCCGCAGGTGGTGGACAACAAGTGAATGTTCAGACAGAGGAGCGTATTTTAAATTTGATTCGCCAAAATCCTCGCCTGGGCACACGAAGTGCAGCGAAATTATTGCGGCGCCGGGGCGAACCGACAGTCTCTCACTGGACAGTTCACAAAGTCTTGCGCCGGAACAGAATGCGGCCCTACAAAATACACAAAGTACAAGCTTTGCTACCTAACGATCACGTTCATCGTCGTGCGTATTGTCGTTGGCTGCTAGATCAACAACAACGTGCGCCTGGCTTTATTGAGCACATTATCTGGACGGACGAGTCCACTTTCACGAGGAACGGGATGTGGAACAGGAGGAATGCTCATGTATGGTCAGACGTGAACCCGTCCGCCACTCAAGAAACCGGCCATCAGACCCGATGGTCCGTCAACGTATGGGCTGGTGTTTTTAATGGACGAATTCTAGGACCAGTGTTTCTACCGCAGCGCCTCAATGGATCAGAATATCTTATTTTTTTAAACGAACATTTAGATGATATGCTAGATGATATTACAATGTATCGTTGGCTGAATTTCGTCGAGCATGGTTCCAGCACGATGGTGCTCCACCGCATGTTACGCGCCCTGTCCGCGAGCGTCTCACTGAGCTATTTGATGACCGCTGGATCGGAAGAATGGGGCCGCACGCCTGGCCGGCTCGTTCACCTGACCTAACACCTTTGGACTTCTTTTTGTGGGGTTATGTGAAAGAAAGAGTTTTTAATCGGGAATGTGACAGTGCTGATGAAATGCGGGGCAGAATAGTGAGTGTTTTCGATAGACTTCGTGCAGAATGTGTTGAGGATCCTACACTATTGCCTCGTGTTCACGGGTCGACACAACGACGGGCCCGACTTTGTATTGAAAGGGATGGAGCGCAGTTCGAGCCAAACCTCATAAGGTCGCAAAGGATTTAGACAGGTACGTAAAATGCCTCTGTCAGCTTTAATGTTTAACAGTGGGCTACGAATAATGCGATTAAAATTCATAATTTTTGTGAAGTGTTGTAAAGGTAGGCATTTTGAAAGTGATGTTTGTAAATTCCGTATAAATCCCGTGACTCGGCCGTACGGAGCGCTCGGCGCCCGAAACACGCGGACGCAAGGTGGCGCGTATGTTGCGTTGCGTGTCAGTGACCTCACGTTTTGGACGGTTTCCATTGCGTGTTTACGAAATATGAAGTCTTGAAAATAACCAATTTAAAGTGAAAGGTTATTGGTATCCGTTTGCATTTAGGTAGTATATAATCTACGTTCTGGCTTCGGAAGCGTTCCCCTTACACCCTGTATATAAAGCATTTTGATTCTTTTGTAAGATTATTTTTATAATATTTATTGAGTCATTAGACCAGTGCCGATAATTTTTGAAAACGAAAAAAATCACAGTAGGATGAAACCCATTGGAAAAGAAAGAAAATATAACAAAAATGAAAGGAAAAATAATTTACGGGCGATCCGAGGTCGGGAAGTGGGGGTTTAAGGGTAAAAAGCGGTTTATCTCGATTTCCGGCAAAACTACAAGACTTATGGAAAAAAGTGTAATGGCAAAGTTGTAGGTAATAAAAAGATCTACAACTTTTGTATTCACACTTTTTTCAAGTAACCTCAAAATTTATGTGAAAAATTCAAATAACCAAGTTCTTGGTTTTTTATTTTTATCTTTTACACAGCAATTATTTTTTTTTACCGAGTTTTTAAAAAAGCAGATATTTTCACGTGAGAATTTTCGATTGAAAATTAGGGTGCTTTTTCGATATTAGGTCAAAATAAGTTGAAAAAAATAAATATTTTAAATCAATAAAAATACAGTGTGCTTTGAACATAAAAAGGTAAGTATTCAGCAAATTTCGCGAAAAAAAAATGCTGTGTAAAAGATAAAAATATAAAACCAAAAACTTGGTTATTTGAATTTTTCACATAAATTTTGAGGTTACTTGAAAAAAGTGTGAATACAAAAGTTGTAGATCTTTTTATTACCTACAACTTTGCTATTACACTTTTTTCCATAAGACTTGTAGTTTTGCCGGAAATCGAGATAAACCGCTTTTTACCCTTAAACCCCTACTTCCCGGCCTCGGATCGCCCGTAAATTATTTTTCCTTTCATTTTTGTTATATTCTCTTTCTTTTCCTATGGGTTTCATCCTACTGTGACTTTTTTCGTTTTCAAAAATTATCGGCACTGGTCTAATGAGAATGACTCAATAAATATTATAAAAATAATCTTACAAAAGAATCAAAATGCTTTATATATAACTAGTGCAATATTTATATTATTATAATAATTACGAACGCACTCTGATTTCTCTGCAAGTTTGTTTCTGTTACTTATACCTACTATTGCAATGTGGCTATCGCCTCGATGGTTGCTTCGACCAGAGACGTTTGCACTAGGCGCATTCAAATATGCATTCTATAGACATCAAAATAGAGTGCACCTATTTGTTTTTGGATTTAGCAAAATGTTTGTAGAAATTGTCAATACCGTTTCTATAGATTTATACAGTTTCGTAAGTAAACTAAACTAAATACAAATTTCAAATGTTATGATACAATCCCGTAATCATCCTACTTACCCAAACATTCCATCATTTTTCGAGTTTTTCGTCTTTTTCTTGTAAAACTCTTTCGCAACATTTTATTTTTATTGCCCATATTTCCACTGAGACTGAATTTTCACTTCAATATTAGGCAGTGAGTAGCCTTAGTAGTCCGCCACAGAACTTTAGTTAAATTCACGCACTGTTTTCAGTCATAAATTACTTGAAAACTACAATCGAATTATGCACAGAGCGTCCGGTGCCAACCATCCAAGTCGAGCGCTGCCCGACGACTAAAGTATGACCGCGTAAACTATTGTCACCACTATGGAGCGTCAATAAGATTGAAAATTGAAAATTATATTTCTGTTGAAATGTGACGTAAGCTGCGAATGGGCATTTATTTTACTGCTTTTCTTTAGATTATTTAAAATATAGACATAAAATTAAATAATGGTTTGGTTAAAGTTTTAAAAAAATGGAAAACCTACTAAATTCTTAAAAAAAAACTGTTGTTATCGCTGGAAATACAGAGATCTTCGACGTCAAAGTTTATTTTTGTGCTACAACTTCCCAATTTTTTATTGGGAATATCAAACTATTATTTATTATTCTGTTCGGTTTAAATTCTTCTTTATACCCTTCTCTGTTCACTGTATTTTTCGCGTTACTTATTTTTATTACATTACGTCATACTCGACGTTCTAAGAAACCAATTTTTGGGAATATTGAGATAACACCGCGCCTTAAACAGAGTTATATGACAGAGGTTCGATATTGTTTGATACACGTTACTATTTAAATCGTATTCATTAGTCAGTGACATGTCCCATCCCTAATTCCTTCCTCCGGTCACTTCTCTATACTTCGTTGGATCGTTCGTATCGGTCAATGGCGCGCGCGCACCTTAGAAGAAAAATTCGATTTAAATAATTTATTGGCCAGATCAGACTCTTAATTAGTGATTTCGCAATTGTTGTAATACTTGTGAAGTGTAATTACTGTGGTGGACACTGAAACAACCCTCAAGAACATTAAACCAACATTTTGTGAATTTGATACCGCGTGCACGCGGTTCCGCAATCAAGAAAACTAACAAAGTAAGAGTGAAACCAGGACAATCGTAAGTGTTTTACAATACTTTTACGCCCTAACCCCTTTCCTGTGGCTCACTGGCCGAAATAGGTAATATTAGTTACATTTATTCATCCATTCTCTTCCTATTTTTAGGGAATATTCTAGAAACACCGCAAACTTTTCACAATCGTAAATACAGTCCACTCAAGTGAAAGATCCTAGATTTTCAAAGGGAATTTTTCATCATCCGTATAATTCACAACAGAGGGGCATTAAATTACACTACGTATAATATACGTGTTTAATATTAATTAGATACGGTATACAAACAAAAAGCACCAATAATGAGTTTTTTTTTCAAACAAGCTAAATGGCTTACAAATCAGATTAAAACGCAACCACTATTTGTAAATAAATTTAACTGACCTTAGATACATAATATGTAACAAAGCAGCAACGTCGCGCGCGCGCCGGAGTGCGGCGAGTGTTACCTCGTGTCAATGCGGGCGGCCAGCGGGGGTGCGGGCGGCGGCTTATGCCTACGCTCGCGCTGGCTTTTAGCTTTTATGTTAGGTAAGGTTTTGAAGTACAGTCACGAGCACTAATAAGTATACACTTAGCAAAATTTTAAAGCGAATTTCTCGTGGAATAATGATTGCAACTTTGAAATAAGACCTTTTTCATAACAGTATAGGTCCCAAAATACTACGTTCATAACAACATAAAATTGCAATCAATACCGAAGGAGAAAATTACATTTAGAAGTTGCTAAGTGTATGCATATTAGTGCTCGTGACTGTACGCGCATAACAAAAACACAATTTTTTTTAATTCTTGATGTGTCCTCCATTCACATTAATGTACAAATTATACCGACGGAGAATATTGCATTTTTTTTTGCAGCACTTTAATTTGTGAAATGCTAAAATAACCCAATTTTTTAGTTCAACGATTGTATTTACCTCTGAGGCATACACTTCACACTTAATGTACCCAAACAAAAAGAAATCCATGGGAGTGAGGTCTTAAACTTATTTAGTGTCCTATAACAATAACAAAACAAAATCATAATTTTATTGTCAGCGCGGAGCTCGACAAAACAAAAGCGGCGCAGGAGCTTCCGTGTTACGTAACATACGTACCGAAAGGATACCGGCCGTCGGCGCACTGAGGCCCCACTTACCGATCGTAAGGATCTGGGATGCAATAGCAACACACTGACCTATTTCTATTTCTTTTACGCGCGGGATGTTTTGCTATTATTGTCACTCTCGTAATGAAAGTGCAAGTGTGTGTGTGTATTTATTGTTTCCTTGTTTGCATTGCCATCTTTTTTGGAAAATATTTTGATGTACTTGTGACTTGCGTCAGAGCGGCAACAACGCATCGTAGGTTATACTCAGATTTATCGTTTTAAGTTGCATGACCTATGCGTATAGACATAATCAGGTGTTAGGAAAGATACATCGTGTACAACGTGTGAACGGGGCAAAAACTTAAAAAATCATTTGCGAATAAACTACTGCTCCTATTTAATTTATTTTTGGTACAGAGCTTGAAAATGGTACCTTGTATAGGCAGTTTAAAGGAATGGCCCTCTGTCGTATCAACTCTGTATATACATAAATATCGGAAAAGTCATGAGTACGGGATGTCAATTGACAAAAAACGCAAGTGTGAAGTTGGCGCGCTTCGACAGAGTCTAGCCTGACGTTCGTGCGAGTCGACGAGAGTGCTACAGCTGCGTGGCACCGCTCTCTTGACCATCGAACCATAGATATATAATACTAATTGCATCGAACATCGTACGGACAATAAGTGCCAAGATACTGTCCAACATTTAGTTTTATAAATTTTGTCAAGTTCAAATATAACCTAAAAATCAATAATCATCTTCAGAGTTTTTCTTCTCGTCCGCAACACACATCTACGCTCAGTAAAATGTTCAACGGTGAAGAATCCAGCTCTAATCGGCCTCCTGTCCCGACACATATTCTTCTTTTTTTTTGTTTTTTTTTTAACCTTGCTCCACACTAGGAATTGCTCCTGTATTGTGGGTGCGTTTACAAACATTGAAATTCACATACACAAACAGCCGCATACAACAGTATAAAGCGTGGTGCTACAATGGTGACATTAATTTGTATTATTTGGTTATGAGTACGTAGTAATTCCTAAAATAATTATATAAATTTTTCCTAGTTTAAACATTCCTTTTATCACATTGAAAAACATCCATAAAACCAACTTTTCAAACAATTAAATAAAGTGTTCAAAAGTTTTGGGATTTCATTTGATTTATTTTCCTACAAAGCTCGGGAATTTTCCGGGGGAATTTTCCACTGAATTTCACAACCTATTTAATTGTAATATTACGAGTAGAAATATTAGCTAAGAGAAATATTTTCCCGGAATATTTTTCAGTTTCTCAGAAAATGGACTTTGCATCTGGTTGGTATTCGCTTCATGAAGAGCACGTAAACAGACCGTTCTATTTGTCATACGAACAAACGAACCATTACATAGCTCATCACACATGTTTCCCCGAAGGGATTAGCAGAGGTGTAGAGTAACTGTAGCCAGTTATGTGTAAGTATTCTAGGGAACCAATCCAGACTCTGGGCTGCTAATAAGTGAGAAAATAGAAAAACCGAATAACAGATCTGGGAATCGGGGAGAAATCAACGCTCAACAGTCAACCTTTCGACCTCTTTTTTTGTTTGTTTTCGGGGTGGAAAATCCTCATGGATTTCCGCCGCCCTGGGGCGGGTGGCGGGGTCAGTCAGACTCTGACTGACTAAAAATCACCCCGGTGTTCCATCTCACACGTACGCCGGGGGTCGCGGGAACGTACGATCCTTCCGCAACCCCCGACTGGTGCCGGCCCGCCACTGCCTCTTAGGCCTCTTCGGGTCTGGGGGGGGAGTGAAGTGTTTGACTCCCCCCGCGAAGACTAAGAAAGGTACGCGTGGAACACTATGCGCCGCCACCTCGGGTTCTAATATGTTTGGGCCCCTGGACCCATTTAGGGGGACTGGAAGAGGGCGTTGTCCGCCCTCCGCTGACGCCCGATGCGCCTTCTGCGGGCCGGGTGAGTGGACAAGATCTACCTCTCCCTATCCGCAGGAAACCACCGCGTCCCAGGATTCGTCACTGCCGACTATCGACTCGACCACGGCCGGCAGCGACCAGTAACTGCCTACTCCTGAGACGAGGGCACGACGCGGCTCCTCCCAAGTGGCACACTCTGCCCAGCGTATGCCGCGCCGTGTCCTCCCGACAGTCGACGCAGTGGTGACACCGGGCATCCGGCTCCCTGTTTATGCGACACAGGTACTTCCCGAAGCATCCATGGCCTGAGAGCACCTGCGTCGCCCGAAACGACAGGGAGGCGTTCCGCCTCCCGAGCCAGCGCTCGGGCACCGGCCGAACCTCCTCGATGGTGACGAGACCGGCGGTAGGCCGTAAAAGCCTGTCCCGCCATTCCGCCACCAGGACCTCGCGAAGCTGAGACCGACGCAGCTCCATGTGCCACTGCATCGGTCCCTCGCCCTGCGCCCTCGTTTCCTCGCGCCACCGATACAATGACGCGAGTACTTTCGCCTTGAGGTCCCAGGGCGGGGATCCGGCCAGTACGCAAGCCGCCTCGTAGCCCTTTCGACCTCTAGACCAACCAAACAGTTTAAAATATCCGGTATCCTGTTAGTGCCATCGGCACGGGGTGGTATAACATCTTCATTTTGTGCACACCCTATACAGCTGTCACCAACAATAAATTCTAATGTAATATATTATTTTCAAAGCCTCAATTCCAATTATACAATACAAAGCGACATCCGATCCAATAGATTACTTCGTCAACTAGCTAATAATATGAAGACTTAAAATAAATTAACTTTTTTTGATCAGATAATACGGATGAAATTTTAATGAAGGGCTGCTTTTACCCTCGTCTCCGCGATAGACAATTAATTGATTGATGGTCCGAGCTAATTATGTGAAGGTAAATTTGTTCAGATATGTAGGTCCGACTTCGAGAAAGAGGTCAATTGTCGAATCCGACTCGGCTGGGCGTCATTCGGGAATCTACGCAATACCTTCTCGTCCCACATACCGCAGTGTCTCAAGACGAAAGTCTATGACCAGTGCGTATTTCCAGTGATGACCTATGACACTGAAACGGGGTCGATCACAATGGGCCTAATTAAAAGGGGTAAAAGACACCCTAAGGGGGATGGGAGAGGGCAATGCTTGGAGTTCTCCTACGTGATCGACCCGAATACCGACCTTTCCGTAGTTGTATATTTAGAAAGTCGCAATTTTTGTTAAAACTAATTTAAATGTATAATAGGATCTCGCCTGTTTTAGTTGATAGGATCCCAATGCAATGGGCACGCCACAATTGCGGCGATAAGTCCCCTCTTTGAGGAGTGCTAGAGAGGCGCCACGGCGTCCTCACCTTCCGCCTGACGCAGGTCCTCACCGGACACGGTTGTTTCGGGAGGTTCCTGTTCCGGATAAGGCGGGAGAAAACGCCCGGGTGTCACCATTGTGTGGATCGCCCGGCGGACACGGTGGAGCATATGGTGGAGGTCTGCCCGGCTTGGGCGGAGCACCGCCGTGTCCTCGTGGAGGCGATTGGCGGTGGCGATCTCTCGCGTCCGGCCTTGGTCCAGGCCATGGTACGGAGCGAGAGGGCTTGGGAAGCCGTCACCTCCTTCTGCGAAGCAGTAATGTTCGCGAAGGAGGAGGCGGAACGCGTGAGGGAGAGGCAAAATTTGCGCCCTCACGCCCCTAGCCACCGCAGGAGACACCCTGGGCGTCGGGAATCGCAGGCCGATTCCCGGCCACCGTAGGCGCGGGCTTGCGAACGGCGAGCAATGGGCAGCTCGCCGTTCGATAAGGACCAGGCCCGGGTCGACGGCGCGTTGTGTTCCACGCGCGCCTCAAAGAGATGTCAGCACCAATGACGGGGTTTGCTAGGACCGATGCCTGCTAGGGTTGCGGAAAAGTCCAAGAGGGTTACCGTGGCCCCTGGCACAGGCAACTGAAGGAACACGGGTGGGTTTTAGTCAGTAAGAGTCTGACACGCCCTCCTGCTCTGCCCAGTGCGGGAGAAGTTATTTGATGATTTCCCAACCACAAAAAAAAAAAAAGGATCCCAATGCAAGTCTTTTTAAAGATGTAAACTGCCTATAAGTTATATAAACTTAAATAAAAATAATTGTTTTTTATTGTTTAATCGTTTTATTTTTATATCGATTACTCAATTGATTAAAAGATGACATTAGTTATTTAATTCTTTGATACCTGGCAACTTTTTTTTACCAATCAAACCACAGACTACATTGAATCAAACGGATGTCAACGTAATGTTTAACAACTATTAATTAACTTTATCTTTATTCCCAGGGTGAAAGAAATCGTATAAAAAATACCCTGTACACAATTTTTTTTTTATATTTTTAGGTTATTATTAAAATCAGGCACACGATACCACAAAAGGGGCCTGCTCCGTGGCAATCTCCTTTAAACAAAACAATCTATAAATAAAATAATTAAAATAAGCCGTGGCGGCTAAGAGAGGACCAGTCCCAACTGACGGCGCCCGTTCACGAACATGATGCATGGATCAGCACTATTCAGCTCAACCATTTTGAAGGGAGCTAAATGATCCAAAACACGCTCCACCGTCAGCGAGACATTCGAGTGAGCATGGGCAAATTCAAGTCAATGAAAGACATTACCCGGTAAATGGTAGCTCGATAGTACATAGTACTCACACTTGTTCTATGCAATTATATAATACAAAGTAAAGGTAGTCTTACAATCTTCAGCAGCTCCAGCAGTATTTTCAAAGGTTATTCAATTAGTTGTGGTTGTGGAGCAGGACCAGCATTGAGACACGCATTTTATCAGCAATATTATCCCCTGTCTGCTTAGTGTGCGTTTTATACATAATTTGAACTTTGTCTCATTCAGTTGAAGTATGTGGGGCGATATTTTATTGTAACATTTTAAACAGTCCTCCATGAAAGACGAGTCTAGCCAGTCTGAAACCTGGTTAAACTAACAGGTCCCTATTTCTAGTACTATAATTATGTCTATCTCCTCTTTTACTAAAATGATGTAAATTTTTCCTTAAGTACATGATGTTTTTATAGATATACAAGACAAGGCAAGGTACCGTCATGATCTTAATAACCTTAAACAGTTCCCTTAGAGAATCGCGCCTGCAGAGATTATATATGGCTCTGATGGCTCTTTTCTGCAGAATAAAAATTAACTCGACGTCTGCAGCCCGTCCCCAAAGTAAAATACCGTAAGACATGTTACTATGAAAGTAACTAAAGTAGACTAGCCTCGCGGTATCTACATCAGTAAATTGACGGATTTTTCTGACAGCATATGCTGCTGAACTTAGCCGTCCCGCCAGAGATATTAAATGAGGACCCCATTGTAGCCTTGAGTCGAGCGTGATCCCCAGGAAAACAGTGTTATCGACGAATTCTAGTTTCTCTTAATTCAATACTATCTCACAATCACTACTTTTGACATTAGGTAAAGAAAATCGTATACTCTTATTTCTTTTTCCATTTATTACTAAGTTATTAGCAGTGAACCAATTTTGGACCTTCAGTAGGGCGTTATTAACGTCGTCAAAATTTCTAGCACTTCTTTCTACCTTAAAAATTAAAGAAGTATCGTCAGCAAATAACACCATTTGTGGTTGTTTTATTATTAATGGAGTAAATCATTTATATACACGAATAATTTTACATCGTTCTGGAGCCGAAACGCAGTAACTCCAGACGATTAATAGTTACTATTGGCATTGTTATAATTGTTTTAAGACATCTAATATAGAAGTTAGAAATTTATCACTTTTATTCTGTCATTCGAGTTAAATCTTAGTAGCCCTTCCACTATTTCATTCATAAACGCGATCCACTCGGTGATGACGTAACGCGGAACAGCTGTGCAACGGACGTTGGTTGAATAACCTGCTGCAAGTAGGTATTTTATTTCAGGTTGGTACGATTTAGGTTGGTGTAAGTTCATTTACCTCCGTTATCTCTCGTTTGTATTGGAACCTAATTGGACGCACGGCACGGTGTTAAGCACTATCACATCTCCTCGTAAACGAGAGAAATTAATTGAAATTTCATTCACTGCTCTCGCATCACGAAATCACTAGTAATCGTACGGTCTATTACCTCAACTAGACATGACGAGTATGCTTGTGAGTTTTATTTAAGGCCTTGAATCGAGTGTCCACCAATCGAGCTAATAGGTACTTAATAAGCATACAGCTACCTACCATAATAAAATTATGATGAATAAAAATAATACTGCCGAAACCAATTCTTACAATGTTGCTGGCGGGCGGCAACACAAAGGCAGGCAATTCAAACAGAAAAATTAATCGTTTTATCTGTCAAATAGAGTTCATTATAAGTTGGTGGTGCCCTTTTCTATGACAATATTGTACCGAATTAAGACCTTATTTTTATAAAATTAACCGCTGAACTCGGTTGTGCATCAATTCTGTGGCTTCTCAGAATAATTTTAGTAAACTGCGTACCTACGTTGCTTGTACCTAGTTTGGTGAAATTTCGATTTATTACCGTTTACGGTTAAGAAATAAAGTCTGAATTCGCTTTTCGTATTTTTATTTGTGTACCTATTTTATCTATTGCATGTTAGCGGCGATCGGCGACCTCTGTGAACTAGGTACCTCAACGTACGCATAGATAAAATAGACATAGTACTACAGCCATATGTTTAGAGTATAAATAAGTTTAAATCCGCTTAAATAGTGGCGGTACGTCCAAATGGCAAGCAGGAATTTTAATGTAAAGAAAAGTTTTTTTTTTTCAGTAGGTAGGTTAAACAATAAAAAACAATTATTTTTATTTAAGTTTATATAACTTATAGGCAGTTTATATCTTTAAAAAGACTTGCATTGGGATCCTTTTTTTTTTGTGGTTGGGAAATCATCAAATAACTTCTCCAACACTGGGCAGAGCAGGAGGGCGTGTCAGACTCTTACTGACTAAAACCCACCCGTGTTCCTTCAGTTGCCTGTGCCAGGGGTCACGGTAACCCTCTTGGACTTTTCCGCAACCCTAGCAGGCATCGGTCCTAGCAAACCCCGTCATTGGTGCTGACATCTCTTTGAGGCGCGCGTGGAACACAACGCGCCGTCGACCCGGGCCTGGTCCTTATCGAACGGCGAGCTGCCTATTGCTCGCCGTTCGCAAGCCCGCGCCTACGGTGGCCGGGAATCGGCCTGCGATTCCCGACGCCCAGGGCGTCTCCTGCGGCGGCTAGGGGCGTGAGGGCGCAAATTTTGCCTCTCCCTCACGCGTTCCGCCTCCTCCTTCGCGAACATTACTGCTTCGCAGAAGGAGGTGACGGCTTCCCAAGCCCTCTCGCTCCGTACCATGGCCTGGACCAAGGCCGGACGCGAGAGATCGCCACCGCCAATCGCCTCCACGAGGACACGCGGTGCTCCGCCCAAGCCGGGCAGACCTCCACCATATGCTCCACCGTGTCCTCCGGGCGATCCACACAATGGTGACACCCGGGCGTTTCCTCCCGCCTTATCCGGAACAGGAACCTCCCGAAACAACCGTGACCGGTGAGGACCTGCGTCAGGCGGAAGGTGAGGACGCCGTGGCGCCTCTCTAGCACTCCTCAAAGAGGGGACTTATCGCCGCAATTGTGGCGTGCCCATTGCATTGGGATCCTATCAACTAAAACAGGCGAGATCCTATTATGGGGAGCACATACAAACTAATGGTACCTATAATATAATAACAAAAAGCAATGATATTTTGGAAGAGGATTTGCCCTTAATATTGGTTCAAAATAATTATTTAATTAGGGCTAGAATTAAGTCCCGCCATGTGAGCAATAAAACTTAGTACTTACTCCTATTGATTGATTATTGATTGATGAAAATTGGGCCAATACTGTAGATAGTATCATTGCTTACTATTGTAACTGTCTAGTGGGTAACCGTACAGTAGGGTGTGTTGTGCTCATACTTTAACAGTATTATGATATCTTAACTGGGGCCCCTTCATCGATGTATATGCTCCAGTTCAATTCTTGGATGATATATGTATTTTATGAAGAATAAATGGTTTATTCAAGTTTTGGTTTGTTTTATTTCCTTTGGTACTTAGACATGAACTACCTATCAATATCGTTAATTATGTAAGTCTAATGCTGAAACTGTTAATTATACATTTTTTATCATATCTAAACGGTGATTCTACACCATCTATGAGTTGGTACCTATCTACTTTTTATTGTGCTGAGACATAATCCCATCCCCATATTGATGTATAGTTGATAGGTAGTAGAAGTAGGTACTTAATCTAAATAGAATAAGGAGGAAATGTCAATGTCAATTTCTAATTATAACCTAGATGTTTACAACAGAGAAACAATGATATCTCTTGAACCAGGGTGAATAAATGAAAAATGGTTTCTGATTATGAAAATACTATGTTTTACTATTATTTAAAATAAAAATCTTCAGGGCACAACAATTTTCCGCTGGAACCCAACTTTCCGTACAAATCGGGCAATCTCCTTTCTGTTTGCTGTATTCTGGACACTCAACGTGTACGTCTCATTTACATCGTTCTCACATATAATGATACCTATATTCAACATTAATGATGTAACTAATATTTAAATGTAACAATATAATTTAAATGCAGTTTTATATAATATATTTTATATAATATAAAATATAAAAGAGTGTCCATGGAGTTTCTTGCCCGTTCTTCTCCATAGGTACCTACTACGCTTTGGAATGGGCAACTAGCTTCATATTTCTGCCTGACCAACCACTTGACAATTCAAAGTGCCTGTAAATGCTTTGAGTTTGAGTTTGATAAAATATGAAAATTATATTATTTTGTTTTTTGGCTTTGCATTATGAGTGACTGACTTAGTGTATATCATAATAACAACGGGTGTAAAAATATCTTTAACGAAGCTGAAAGTCACTTGTTCTTCGTGTTATTACGATATTTTTTTTGTACCTGACCATACCCGGGAACCTTCTGGTTACGGAGATATTGAAGGTCAAAGTTGCAAAAGTTGTTGACGTATTTTTGAAAACTTTGAAAATTGGAATTTGAATATAATAAATATATATATATATATTATGAATATAATATTTCCGCTGGTTTGGGGTCAGTTGTGCCGAGAAAAACGTACACGAAATGAAGCAACTTTTAATAAAATGTAAAGTTATTTTTCAATGAGAACAGAAACAAAAGAATTAGAGTACATTCTGTCTGTACACATCGTATTAACGATATTTTAACGTGTTGTTTGAAAATCAGCAATTTGAACCCCGGCCTCCCCTACCCATTTGGCGCCTAGCGAAAATCGGAACTAAAATGTATATGATTAGTTATAATTTAGTAAATAAATCTTAAAACCATGAATGTGTCTAAATCACAGAGTACCGTTCACGAACGAATGGAACGTATTAAATTGAACTATTGAATGAATTCCAAGCTCCGTGGTATGTGGCCATATTGATTTGATTAGATGACTGTTTAATTGATTGACTGGAAACTGCATAGTAGACAGTAGCTCAGAGTCAATTCATAGTCATACTAGTGCTGAGTCGACGCGCAACGAAGCGTCAGTCGGGTCCTGACCTGCATCGATGAGTCACTAAAAACGCGCGAAAGCGAAAAAAACCACGAGAATTTCTGCAACTTCGCTTATGATTGTTAAGAATGTGACGCTTCGATGCGCTTCGACTCTGCGCTAGTATAAAACAACCCTTAAACCAGGGACCGAAACCGGTATCATAAATAGGGGTATTTTTCGGTTACAACATTTATATTTTTTACAGGTATTATTAAAGGTTACCTTAATTCTTAAATTGAATACAACCAGTATTAATACCGGTTACCGGAATTAAAATTACCTCTATCTTACACGTGCCGTCGGCATTAGTCAAAGGGCGCACATCGCCTGTGTGTGTGTCAAAGAGTTTCCTTGTATTTCAATTTTGTCAAACTATTCACGTTGATCACAAAATTTGGAAGAAAATTAAACTTGTTACAGAAATTATAGGTATTTAATTTTGAATTTTAGTTTTATCAAGCTCTTACACCTAATGCCCAAATATTAAAACGCTACTCAATTTTAAGTCAATTTTAAGCCGTTAAGTCTCGTGCTGTATCTATCACTTTTCGTCAACGTTACTGTGACACCACGCGGCATCATAAAATCGACTAGCGATTGAATTTTTGGCCCTAAGCATAATAAGTATAATAAACATGTTATGAACTTATGACATACAATGCGTCTTAAAATATATGTACTATATTTGGTATTGAGCTTGAACTTGTGGTACCTGAGTGCTATCCATGATTATGTGAACTATTTTATGGATAGATACATTCATAGCGTATTTTGTCGTCTAATTTACACAATGGTTTTGCCATTAAGATTAAAAAAGAATAACATTCGTGAATCTTGTAATCTTCCATACTTTGTACCGAGTTTGGCAGGATTCCCTTATCCATAATTTCTTTTGACGACATATTAACAGATAAATCTGGAGCAGAGCATTTGAATCTAATTCTGTTGTAGATGCATCTGGATCTAACGTAGTAGATGCCGGTGGCAGTGGCTGTAGCACAATCTGCACAATTGAAGTTTCGGTATTCTTTAATTCATCAGCAGATGGATGACTCATTTTCCTCACTGCTTACGTCACTCTCCGATATGATTATACAATGTCCTGAAAAATTATATAAAAGAAAAAAATACATAATATTTAAGCTGACTGTGTATGGGCAAACTACTGTAAAAGAAAACACGGTACGTTTTTGGTTCCAACTTTTCGTTCTAGAAATGTGGTCCACATTTCTAGAACACAGAGCAAACCCCGTGGACGGCCGAAGACCCTAGTTGATAAAGAAGAGTTCAAAGTGATAGTGGAAGCGGATCCATCGCAAACCACGTCAGAGTTAGCAGCAGGGTTCGGTATGAGTGATGAAACAATTTTAATTCACTTGAAATAAATTGGAAACGTGAAAAAGCTCGAAAAATGGGTACCGCATGAATTGAGTGAAGCAAACCAGCAAACACGAGTCGAGTGCTGCGTTACATTACTCAAACGTCACAATAACGAGGGGATTTAGAATCGTCGGTATCGTTACTTGTGATGAAAAATGGATCCTGTACGATACTCGGAAACGCTCATCACAATGGTTGAACCCAGGAGCACCGGCCAAATATTGCCCCAAGCGAAAGTTGACTCAGAAAAAGGTTGACTCAGAAAAGTGTCTGGTGGACCAGTGCCGGTGTCATCCACTACAGCTTCCTAAGATCTGGCCAGACGATTACAGCAGATCTGTATTGTCAACAATTGCAAACCCTGATGGAAAAGCTAGCCGTTAAACAACCGGGACTGGTCAATTGCTTTAGCCCACTGCTGCTTCAGGACAACGCTAGACCACACACTGCACAACAGACGGTCGCTAAATTAGAGGAGCTGCGATTGGAACGTCTCCGACACCCACCGTACTCTCAGGACCTTGCTCCAACAGATTACCACTTTTTTCGGAATTTGGACAACTTCTTGCAAGGAAACAAATCAATATAAGATGAGGCTGTCAAAACCACCTTTTTTTTTTTTTTGTCGATGGGAAATCATCAAATGACCCCTCCCGCTCTGGGTGGAGCGGAAGGGAGTGTCAGACTCTTACTGACTAAAACCCACCCGTGTTCCTTCCTTGGCCCTTTATGTTCCAGGTCAGCGGTACCCCTTTTGGATGATCCCGCTTTCCCGGCAGGCTTGGGCCCTAGTGGGCCCCCTCTTCGATGCTGACATCTCTTTGAGGCGCGCGTGGAACACGTACGTGCCGTCCAGCACGGGCCTGGTCCTGATTGGACGGTGAGCTACCCATTACTCACCGCCCGCAGGCCCGCGCCTACGGTGGCCGGGAGTCGTCACGCGGCTCCCGACGCCCGGAGCGTCCACCGTGGCGGCTTGGACGGGAGACTCTCTCCCTCTCCCGTCCCGCCACCTCCTTCGCTAGCATGACTGCTTCGCAGAAGGAGGCGACTGCCTCCCACTCCCCCTTGCCCCGGACCATGGCTTGAACCAGGGCCGGGCGTGAGAGGTCGCCGCCGCTCGCCTTTACGAGGACACGGCGGTGCTCCGCCCATGCAGGGCAGGCCCCCACCGTATGCTCCACCGTGTCTTCGGGGCGATCATCGCAGTGGTGACACCCAGGCGCTTCCTCCCGCCTGATGATGTGCAGGAACCTCCCGAAACATCCGTGTCCGGTGAGGGACCTGCGTCAGGCGGTAGGTGAGGACGCCGTGACGCGTCTCTAGCCACTCCTCAAAGAGGGGTCTTACCGCCGCTATCGTGGCGTGCCCTGCGCTGGGTTGCGACAGTCGCTCTTTCCATGCCGCCATGAGATCGCGCCGGAGGTCCGTCCGCTCCGCCGCGATTTGCTGCGGAAGCGGGGTTTCCCCCCGGCGTAGTGCCTCCGCGCGCCACTCATACAGGCGCGCGAGGACTATGGCCTCCAGATCCCACGGCGGCAGTCCGGCAAGGAGGCTTGCCGCCTCGCCCGAGATCGTGCGGTAGCCCCGGATCAGCCTTACGGCTACCACCTTTTGGGGCGCGTTCAGATAGTGGGCGGCTCTCCGCCGCAGTAAACGCGCCCACACCGGGGCCCCATATGTAGCCATGGACCGCACGACCCCCGCGTAAAGCCTCCGGCAGGAGGCGTTTGGACCCCTCAGGTTGGGCAGGAGCCGCTTGAGGGCGGCCCCAGTCCGTTCCAGTTTGGGGGCCAAACGTCGGAAGTGCTCCACGAAGTTCCACCAGCTATCGAGCTCGAGTCCTAAGTACTTCATCGTGGACTCGACGCCGATGTGAACCCCTCCTACCGTTAGTTGGGATCCCGATGGTGGCCTGTTCCGGGGCCCATGGAAAGACATGGCCTCGGATTTGTAGCACACCACGCTGACGCCATCAGGGAGGTCAGCCCGCAGCACCCAGTCGTAACCGATGTCCCACAGGAGCGGCCCTAGAACCGATCCCCGTGGGACACCGCACGACATCTCTCGCCGGTTCCACTCCCCGTCGCGACCGGGGTAGATGACGGCTCTGTCCGTCAGATATGCGTCAAAACCACCTTCAAAGTTTTTTTGATTCTCGCTCCCACAATTTTTTCAGCAAAGGATTCAATGAGCTACCGATACAATAAGTGCATAGATAACAATGATACATACATTGATTGGTTAGTTAAAATAATTTAATTTTTTTTAAATCGTTTTGCTTTTTCCATACAAAACGCCAATTTCATATGTGGAATCATATGGACCTAATAATATGTACTTACATGTTTATAAAAAAATAAAGTTAAAATTAAAACCCATCTACGACAACTAAAAAGATGTAAACAAGATACACAAAATTTTTCGTAAATCTGGAGTCACGCGTAATTACTAATCATGTACACACGGCTACACATCAAGCTGTACATTTCCAGTATAAGCTGATCTCACATTGTATAGGATTTCCGTACGATGCGAGACCAGCGTAAACTGGTTTTGTATAGCTTGATGTGTAGCCGTGTGTACCTATAATTAATATGTAAATCATACCGATTACGTGTGACTCTGGTAATACGAAAACAGAAACCGATGTTATTTTGTTACGATGTCTTGTTTATATAGGTACCTTTTTAGTTGGCGTTTTTTGACCACTGTCCTTGCACCTAGTAGGTAGTATAAGAGAGCTTCATGTCTTTGCAACGTTTCATTTTTCCGCTGGCCAACCACATGAGTAAAGAAACATTGTTGGGCATACATCACCAAGGACAACAATATTTACTGTAAACTGATACAGTTTGCATTGCTCTTGGGCTATGAGAAAGTCAAAAAGGCTTATAGCGTTGTTCCGGATAGATGGAAATGCTCGTGGAACAAGCTGGGCCCGTTCACAGCATACCTTGAAACCCCACCAAACTGGCAACCAGAGACGCTCTTTGTATCAGAGCCCGGTATCTACGCTCTTCTTGCGCTCTCAAAAAAATTGCCAGCAAGAATAGTTTACGAGCTTTGTTTACGAAAAATTGCAGCCCACTATTAGAAAAACGGGCGCGTACGTTTCTCCGCAAATTAAGCAAAACCAAAATTACCGAATTGATTTCTATGATGAGAGAAAAAGATAATAGAGGCATCAGGAACAGGGTGTAAAGTTCAATCATACCTCCATAGAAAAGGGAGGATCCTCCGACCAGACGGGTGTCGTGTCTGGTGGGCAACTGCCCGACGATTGTTGTCGAGTATATATGTTAGTCGCGCGGTAAACTCTGCTTGCGCGGTGGAGGATTTGCGTGACGTCAGTATGACGCGCACCTCGCATGTGGCGATGTAGATACCGCTACAAGATAATCAAATGGCATTCTACCAATTTACAATGTAATAATGTAATATTATCTTACCTATACTCATTTCCTTTTTTTTTACTTTTACTCAAATATTCCGCAAAATGGCAAACAAACACAGCATGACGATTTGACTGATAATGTTTAAAAAGCATTTTTTAACGCCAACAAATTGTCGGCATTGCAATATTCTGTTTCTTTCTCGTAATCAAGGTAATTTTTAGGTAACCGGTATTAAAACGGTAACATAAATAGAGGTAACATATTTATCCTGCTTGGTTACCCAGATAGCGGTAACCTTAGTCGTAGAAGTAACCAAAATTCTTCGATACCTGTACCGTAATTTATAAAGGTTTTCGGTCCCTGCCTTAAACACTTAGGTAGCCAGTCATAATTCTTGACATGACAGTGTTACACGTTTTCCAATTTACGAGTACACTTTCGGACACTCAGGTGTCTGAAAGTGTACTCGTAAATTGGAAAACCCAAACTGCATTTTTTATGACTTTTATGTGGCCATGAATTTGGAACAGTGATGATTTGATGAATGACACCAAACTGATGGCCAGTAGGTACACGTGTCGACTTCGAAACTGCATAAAAACTTTTCTTTGTTTTGTCATTATTTCAATGTTTTGGGTTATTGTATAACTACAGTCTTTTTATCTGACAAAGCGACGCGCGCTTAGTTGTGTCCAAGCAAACTCAAACTCAAACTCAAAGCATTTATTTCAAATAAACCAATTACAGGCACTTTTGAATTGTCAAGGGGTCGGTCAGTCAGAAAGATGAAGCTAGTTGCCCATTCCAAAGCGTAGTAGGTACCTATGGAGAAGAACGGGCAAGAAACTCCATGGACACTCTTTTAAATCAAAATATTGTTACAATAGAGTGGTTACATCATTCATGTTGTAATTATACATGTGAGAACGATGTAGAAAGACGTGCACGTTAAAAGCGTCCGTAATAAAAAGATAAAAACAATTATGGAATTAAAATAAGCCGTGGCAGCTAAGAAATGACCAGTGCCTACTGACGGCGCCCGTTCACGAACATGACGTATGGATCAGCACCATTCAGCTCAACCATTTTGAAGGGAACTCAATGATCCAATACACACGCCACCACCAGCGACACATTTGAGTGAGCATGACATACTCTCAGCCGCCAGGGCACATTCAAGTCAATGAGAGACGAACCCAGTAAGCTTTATAGTGGGTACATAGTGCTCACACATGTGCTATGCAATTATACAATACTATGAGATTGAATTTATACAATGCAAAGATAGGTTGTACAATCTTCATCAGCTCCAACACTATTTTCGAATGCTAATTAATTAGTTTACGCGCCCTTGTGGAGCAGGACCAGCCCTGAGCCAAGCATTTTTGTCAGCGATATAATCCCCCAACTTATAATATGCTTGGCTGTATAGTGTGCGTTTTATACAGGATTTAAATTTCGTTTCATTCAGTTGGAGTATGTGGGGAGGTATTTTATTGTAACATTTTAAACAGTACCCCATGAAGGATGAGTCTACTTTAGCCAGTCTGAAACCTGGTTGAACTAATTGGTCCCTATTTCTAGTCCTATAATTGTGTCTTTCACCTCTTTTACTGAAAAGATTTAGATTTTTCCTTACGTACATGATGTTTTCATAAATATATTGACAAGGTACCGTCATGATGTTAATGTCTTTAAACAGTTCCCTTAGAGAATCGCGCCTGCGGAGGCTGTATATTGCTCTGATAGCTCTTTTCTGTAGAATAAAAATAGACTCAATATCGGCAGCCCGTCCCCATAATAAAATACCGTAAGACATGATACTATGAAAATAGCTGTAATAGACTAGCCTCGCGGTATCTACATTAGTAAATTGACGGATTTTTCTTACAGCATATGCTGCTGAACTTAGCCGTCCTGCAAGAGATGTTAAATGAGGACCCCATTGCAGCCTTGAGTCTAGCGTTATTCCCAGGAAAAGCGTAAAAACAAGTTGTGAATGTGTGCGTGAAGACGAGTAACGTCACACAATGTTTTTTCCATCCCAAAAAAGTGACATCCGCCTTTTATTGAATATATCTACTAAAAACATAATTCCAAATGCAAGAGTAGAACTCCCATATGTCAGTTTTCAATAATTGATTTTTAAAAAAATATCTAAGTTTTTGTGACCTTTACACTAAAAATACTGAAAAAAAATCATAAAAACTGAAATAATAAATAAATAAATAAATTTGTATTGCAGTTTTATGAAGCCTTTCTCGATGCATATTATACAGTTTTTTTAAACGAAAAAAGTAGAAAAATGCCATGAAGAAAAAATGTTTTATCGATATCAGTATTTATTTTTTTATAATTTTTCTAGCACGAAGTAGAACCTCTGTCTAGCACAAAAAGATTTCTCACACTCAGGTTTATCACCCACAAAAATATCACATTCAACTTGGGCCTAGGTTTTGAGAAAATGATTTTTACGTACTGAGGTCAAAATCCAAATTTAGGGTTACCACACAAAAGGTCAAAAAGTTTTTTTCTGGTAGGTACATCATAGGTAGGTAAGTTATTGTGTCAATATGATAGAACCTTTATTTTGTATTAATTACTATTATTCAATTAGATTTGCTTCTTTGTTATTTAAGATTATTGAATCCAAATTTGACTCGTTGATCTCGTCCTGCGAATACTCTTGTTCATTTTCTGACTGTAAAGTTTCTGATTGCACATTCTCATCTGAATGCCAGGTATTTTCTACTTCAACAGCCTTAAGAATATCCCGCACAGCAGATGGCAGAGGAAGTTTTTTACAGAATTTCTGTCGACGATGGAGGCGAAGCATTGAAATTGCCGGATCTGATGATTCTAGTGCACGGTGGAAGAGATCAATCATTGTTTTTTTCCTATCCATTTTCCGACAGTGTTGCTCTCTGTCTCGACGCCAGAATTTATTTCTCGATTCTGCTGCTTGCTCGGAGAGCATACCTAACGGAAGGGGATTCGATTCGATGATGTCTTGACCGTGCACTAGAATTTTATGTACTGTCACCGTCATCGGATGCCAGTTATATATCGCTACATATTTTTCAGCAACTGCCTTGCAGAAACTACCAAACTTTGGTGCGTCTATTGGCAACTCACAATTTATTGTGACCAGGACAATATAAAAGTCATCCAATAACCATGACTCGAGACCTAAGATGTCTGCGAACATATGCCTGTATTTGTCTGACAGCGCAGTTCGGGCAGTGTTTCCATCGTTTGTAGTGCCCGCATTTGGCCTCACCACATCGACCAATAACCCCATCTTGTTCCTTATTTCAGCCTGGATACGCTCTTTTCGTATTTGTACTATGCGGCTCTCTTCTGTGTTTTTACTGATTCGCCATTTTTGTACAGCTGGATCATTTTTATATCCCAGATGTAGCAAAAACTCGAAGATGCGTATCCAAGCATGAAGTGGATTTATACCGTATTTTAAATATTCTTTTGTAGAAGGTTCTGAATAACACAACTCTAAATCGTTCAAATAACTTGACGTCAAGTTACAAAAAGGGCATCGTAATTGTGATGAGGTCCCGGTTATTGCGTGTAAAACTTTCCCATCTATAATACTCAATGTTAATTCACACGTAAATATAATTGTATGCCCTTTAGTCGTCTGTATAGTAATAGGTGTTAAGTCTTTGATCTGATCCTCTATCCAAGTCTTTTCCGTAAGAATAAGGTCATTTGTTTCCTTTTTGTATTGTATGTGTATGGGCCGACAAAAGCGATATGATTGGGGTGTTGGATTAAGCCAGATAACGTAAGTATTATCAGCAAAGACACGCAAAGGTACAAACGTGGTAGCAAATAGGCTATTTTCAGTCATGGAAGGATCTTGAGTTGACTGATCAAAGCTCTGTTTATAAAATGACTGGCCTGTGCTACCGTCAAATCCCCAGGATCCTTGTACTAGCGCGGGGTTTTAGCATCAGCTTATCGAGGGTGGACCGCTTCCCGCGCCACACGTGGCCCTTCATCGGGAATAAATAGATATCCAAACTATTTGCTTACCAAAATAAGATAAAACAATTTACATACATACATACATACATACATACATACATTCTCTAACGAACATTTTCGTCAGTAAAGTGAAAAAGCTGCTAATATTAGGTAAAAAAAAAAATACACAAAAGGTCATTTAGTGGCAACCCTGATACAAATATTTAGAACATAACCCTCCTTCGTTAGTAAAGTGAAAAAGCTGCCAATATTAGGTTAAAAAAATTAACACGAAAGGTCATATTAGTGGCAACCCTGATACACATATTTAAAAATCATTTTCTCAAAACCTAGGCCCAAGTTGAATGTGATATTTTTGTGGGTGATAAACCTGAGTGTGAGGAATCTTTTTGTGCTAGACAGAGGTTCTACTTCGTGCTAGAAAAATTATAAAAAAATAAATACTGATATCGATAAAACATTTTTTCTTCATGGCATTTTTCTACTTTTTTCGTTTAAAAAAACTGTATAATATGCATCGAGAAAGGCTTCATAAAACTGCAATACAAATTTATTTATTTATTTATTATTTCAGTTTTTATGATTTTTTTTCAGTATTTTTAGTGTAAAGGTCACAAAAACTTAGATATTTTTTTAAAAATCAATTATTGAAAACTGACATATGGGAGTTCTACTTTTGCATTTGGAATTATGTTTTTAGTAGATATATTCAATAAAAGGCGGATGTCACTTTTTTGGGATGGAAAAAACATTGTGCGTCAGCATAAAACATACTTACACGTCCGTTTTCTCCATTGTTTTGGACGGTCCCGAGAGCTCAATCGTTTACACACATACACAGGGTGCTTGTATACTTGATAACCACAAGTAAAGCGCGCGTCGCTTCGTGAGATAATAATACTATACTATTCATGGTGGCTTGATTTAGGAGTCTGAGAGAGTATTTCGTTGTTGTCTATATTAATTGATTTGATATTGCGAGTGATTTCGCTTTGTGTATCATTATTACATAAACGCTTTTATTTGGGATAGGTAAAACACATTTTCTACAAAAGTTAGCGTTAGTATTTTTTGCAACGAGACACATAAAGCACTCTCTATTGCTACTAAATGAACCCAAAGGGTCAAGTGACTAACTTTTTTTCATATTCACACAATTATATGCAATTATTCTACATGGCAACAAGTTTGAATGTAAACGCCGCCGCGCCGCAGCAAACAAGTGTGCCAATAAATGTCTCAATCAAATCAGTGTGCGGCAGACGTATGCAGGCGGGATTGTATCTGTACAACGTTATCAATGTACTACCTCCTGCACTGTTGGGAAATGGATCATGTGTTACAGGCATGTGTTAAAGACAGAAAGAAAAATATTTTATTTGGGACACGCACAGGACATACAAATAATAATAAAAGAATATAAAATAAAAATAGAACATTAAATCTAACAAAATCATGAAAACAATAAAAAAAAAGAATAAAGAGAAGACCGGTGCGAGGTCAAAAAGGCAAAAATGGTTTTGTGGACAAAATTTGGGCGAATGGCTTCAGCCAAGCATTTTCCCAACTTTGTTGGTGTCGACTTCAAGTCTAACCAGATGCAGCTAAATATCTACCAGTATTTTGGAGTGACTACCTATCTGACCTCCACATATCTCTCCTCTTGAATAAAAAAATAAAATATAAGATAATTCGGGGACTGTTATTATCTGCCGAGGCTTAGGGCCGGATCGCAAGTACCACAACCACAGCACAACGACAACACGTGGACGGGCGCTAATATGTATGAAAATTAATAGCGTATTCACGGACCACATTTGGCCGTCAAAACGCAGCTTTTCTTTAGTATTTGTAAAATTACGTTTATAAAATTATTTGCATGTGATCGCACATGTATTTACAGCAGTTACAAAAAAATATAAAAAAATATTTATGTCATTTATAGAAATTGCAGCCAATTTTGTAAAGCAATGTGTCAATTTTTCAAAAAATAATAGAAAAATATTTTAGTTTTAGACCTATGGTAAAAATTGGTTCAAATTGTGGTATGTCATAGATACATAAATGCTATGCAGATATGCTAAGGGGCCGAATCACTATATTATTATATAGTGATTCGGCCCCATAACGTTGGATCTCTATTAACGCCACACCCTTTATATAATAATAAAGCTGAAGAGTTTGTTTGTTTGTAATCTATTAAATATAAATCTAATCACTACAACCAGTCGGGTTTTGAAAAATATTTTTGCAATAGATAGCCCAATTCTTGAGGAAGTTTAAGGCTATTAAACATCACGCTACGATACATGAGTAGAGCAAATATTAAAAAAAAAAATAGAAAGAACGCTAAGCGAAAACGAAGTAAAAGCGCGGGGGCCGAGCGAGTTTTATAAAAATGTTGCTGTTATTTTAGTACATTGTGTATCTTACGACTTCCACGCGAATTAAGTCGCGGGCATAAGTGAGTTCGTCTATAAATCTGTTGCCACGTGACAAACAAACATACTTTTACACACACAAACTAGAAACAATAATTTCCGCCTCCACGCAGAGCAATATGATTACAAACGAACATACTGTCTGAATCACTCGCTCAATTGTACGCGTGCTCCGTGCCATGTTTTGATTGGCTAAAACAAAATGTATAACTCGATGCATACAAACTGCAAACAATTATTGTTGTGAGAGAGATCTAGACAGCGTCTGTGTTATGTAATGGTGTTTATCTGGAAAGTGTGTCGTTAATGAATTCGAAATGGATGAGGATTTTTTTATATAAAGTCTGAATCTATTTTAGAGTTCCCGGCCAAAAAATAAAAATAAAAGATGACTTCTGGAATAATCTTGTTTCGAGAATCGGCTGTAGCTTTCTGTTGTTCACAGTGCAAGCACCAGTCCGTTTGAGAAATTCTATACAACATTTATATTACTACTAAAAAACGAAGCCCACCCGCCGCGTCTGTCGGTCTTAACGCAATAAATTCAGAAACTGCTGTACGGATTTTCATAAGATTTTCACCAATAGACGGAGTGATTCACGAAGAAGGTGTATAATTTGTTACGGTTATAAAGAAGTATGAGGAACAGGGTGTAAAATTCACTCATACATCCATAGTAAAGGGAGGATCCTCTGACCAGACGGGTGTTGTGTCTGGTGGGCAACTGCACGACGATTGATGTCGGGACGTTGTATACAAGGTGTAACAAAATAAACGTAAGTTCTGAAAGTAGTTTGCTCATAATTGACTACTGAATCGATTTCAGTAACTATTAATATAGGTTTTTTTTTTTAATTTTATGTATTTTGCAGTACTGATCGCCGATTGAGCCAAAGAAAATAAAATCTTATGTCAAGGCAATAAGACTCGATTTTAAATGCATAAACTAATGATAGGGTCAACACGATTTGGTTACTATTATTAGTTAGCTTTAAAAAACAATTGTTTTGGTCATTGTATTATGCTTTTAACTCAATACTCTAATTGGGGTGTATGAGGTCTTGAGTTAATTATGTTACACGTTGTTTAAATACTTGCGCGGAAAACTGTGATTGCGCGATGCAAGATGTTGCGTGACGTCAGTGTGATGCGTAGTTTGCATGTGGCGAAATAGATACCGCTACAGTTTTATGTAAATTGGCTGAAATATGACGATGATGGTTGAAGCTGTCGGAAAAAATACTGCCGACTGGGGAGCTTTGCTGGCGTGCGTCGCGTAAACCAATAGAGTTATATGAAAACAATGGTAGTACGTTCCCGTGAGATATTTTCCAATGTCCACGCAGGCGAAGGGCAAAAGCTATTATAATAAAACTGAGGAGTTTGTATGTTTGTTTGAACGCGCTAAGCTGTGGAACTACCAGTCAGATTTGAAAAATTCTTTTTTAATTTGAGAGCCCAATTCTCGAGCAAGGTTATAGGTTATTTAACATCACGCTACGGCCCTCAGGACCCCATCAAAAAGAAAAAAAGTCAGAACGAACGCTAAGCGAAAACAAATAGATAGCACGGGCGGGCGATGTGACGCGACGCAGTGGGTCGTGGGACGAGGGAGCTTTATTAAAATATGGCTGATAATTTGTATATTGTTTATTTTACGACTTACATGCGAATGAACTCAAACTCAAATAAACTAATCACAGTCACTTTTGAATTGTCAACGAGTTAGTCAGTTAGAAAAATGAAGCCCATTCCAAAGTGTAGTAGGTTCGTATGGAGCATAAAGGGCAAGAAACGCCATTGACACTCTTTTAAATCAAAATAATTATATTGTTCTTAATATGCATTTCCAGTTGTTTACGTGTTTTATAAAAATATCTGGCGATTTGGCTTAAGGGTTGCATTATTATTACTAGTATTTGTGAAACTATCTAGCTAAGATAAACATGTTTCTACTAGCAGCGTGTTCACGTCAATAATGCAATTAAACTACTTTTGGGTCGCCAGTCCGATGTACAAGTAGATATTCTACCTATATGATTTTGAACTTTAGGCTAATTGTTATCTAGACCAAGAAAAGAAAAGTGTTTTAACATTTTATATAAAGTATATTTTTGAGAATTAATGTCTATATGAATAGGGGAAGACCTAAGAAGCTACGGATGAACTTTGTGAAAGATAATATGGCTAGAAAGGGGTGACTACCGAAATGACGAATGATAGAGAAGTAGGTATAGAGGATAAGACTTGTTGCACCGATCGCAAATAAATTTGGAGAAGAGCCAGAGAATAATGATGATAAAGTTTATCTACGCTTGAAAAATGTAACGTAATTATACTACCCACTTAAACTAACAAATTTTTCTTTTTTTGCAGGTTGAAAACTTCTAACCATCAGCCACAAATATTGGAATCCCTTGGATTCACATGCGGGATCTAACCTTTCCTCTCGTTCCGCTTGAAATTTGGCGTTATAATAACTAAACAAGTAAGTTTTTAATCAAACCATTTATTACTTTACTAGCGACCCGTCCCTGGAGACCTACTCCGTTAGCACAAAGTCCGTAGTTTGGGCCGAAGTTACGGGCATTTCATACTCCTTATCACTTATGGATATAAGATTAGTTAGGGGCCCGAACTTTTACTCTTTTACTCTCTATGTGTTTTTGGCCGTCCAAAAAGTTGAAGTTAAAACTGCACTTCTAAGTATCGAACTACTTTCGGACGAGCCCGTATCTTCGTTGACGAACTTAGAGAGTAGGCCTCCTGCTTCGCGCTGTTTTTACGATGTGAAAAAACATCGAGATGTCTTTATTGTAGGTTAGTTCGATATTCATTTTATATACACCTAAACCTTTCTGAATACATTTTTTAAAAGATGGTGGAAACCGCATCGAAATCTGATGCGCAGCTTAGACGATTATTTTATAAAGTGAATATAAGTTATAGTTAAATCGCTTTGGAAAGTTTTAAAGAAATATTCAAATCTTGTGAACATCCTTAATAAAATTATATTATTTCGAAGCGTTCTCATTGCCATAATAATTTCAAAGTATTTTAATAATTTCATTTAAGTGGATATTTGTAATTTTGGCCTGCAGCCCGTCACCACTTCATTGAATAATGTTTAATTTCAACATCTAAAATGAAAATTATAATTCATATTGTATACTTAACCTCAAGTTTTCTAACTTTGCCTTTACTTGATTTATGTACACACCTACAGTGACTTGATAAGTAGTTACTCAATTAAGTCACACTTGACTTTTGGACTTTAAATTAAAGCGGGGGCGGAGGGTTGACGGCTTTTATATTATATATTCACCTTCAGGGAACTTTAAATGCCACCTAGGAAAGGTTCCGAGTATGGCGGGATATTAGGGCAAGACGTAATACAGGATAGCAATTCAGCCACATACACCAACAGTGGGCGGGCTATATTTGTCAAAAGACCAATATGGCTAGTGGAGTAGACGACTCCTGGAGTGAAGACTGCATATAGGCAAGCGTAGTGTGGGACGGCGCCCAGCTAGTTGACCGATAAACTTAAAAAGGTGGCTAGGACAGACTGGATCCGGAATGCGAAGGACAGGGTGTTGTGGCGGTGTGTCCAGCGGTAGAGTGCGGTAGGCTGAGTTGACCAACATTCGTCAAGGGGGTGATTCTACCCGTCACTCATATAGTAAGTTGTAACTTGCCTTATGGAAGCTCTAATATTTGATTCGTGAAACAAAAAACAACTTTTCATAGCTACATGCTATGTAGCAACCTTCTAACTGTATGATTATATGGTAACGGAGTTATTTATTACGACTTTAGTATGAGTTTCATCCTGAATGTGGTTTAGTATGAGGAGTCACCCCTTTGACGGATGTTGATGACTAAATCGCTACCCTGTTTAGACAGTAGTACACGAGTCAATGAACATCGGGTAGGTATATGATATTGTACCCACTCACTCGAAAAAGGTCGTCACCCTTAATAATATCATGAAAATGTGAGCGTTTATACCTTATGAGTGGCAACGTCGCAATTTAGTGTCATATTTCATGGTTTTCAATTTGTATCATTTAATCGGAGCTATATTTTAAAACTCTGTTTAATTAACTTTTTAGAATTACGCGAAAGTGTTTAAAAAGTAAGTAACCATAATGCTTACAGTTATTTTACAATGAAAATAACGCCCTGCAAGTTTCCAATGTATTATTTGCATATAAATAGAACTGTAAACGCAACGATTTCTTACCTTTTACACAGTTTTCACATAATTCTAAAAAGTTAATTAAACAGATTTTTAAAATATTGCTCCGATTAAATGATAAAAATTGAAAACCACGAAATAAGACACTAAATTGCGACGTTGCCACTCATAAGGTATAAACGCTCTTAAGCGTATTGACATTTTCATGAGAGCGATACATTATACAACAAAAATACGATTACTATCTAGGTTTAAAATATATTAAATGACAAAAAGCTACTTTTGAACTTTGTCCCGAGTTTTCAAAGTTAGCTCAGGTGTGAAAATATCATCGGTCAGAGGTTAATTAAGCTTTTACACATAAATACAGGGTTACCTGTAATTCGACGTATATTCATCAGGAGCTGATGGGGGGCCTAAAATGCAACAAATTGAACCCCCTATAAGTATGGCCGAAATCCAATAGTTTTTGAGACATTTGAATTTTAAGGGTTGTTTGTTTTTTTTTACCCAACATTTGACATTTAATTCCAAATAAAAGAAAACTATATTATATTTAATGGGTAATATTAAAAAATGATATTGTAGCTGGCACTTAAGCTACGAACATACATAATTGTCATAGAAAGAAAGAAAGAAAGAAAGAAAATGCGTTTATTTGCGGTAAACATGACGCAAAAAATAATACAAAAAATATGAAAAGGTTGGGAGAAACATGCGTCACATCCACGCAAAACGGCTATCGCTCAGCATTATGCCGCGACCCTATGCAAGACAGAGCCCCAGCGCTGGCGCTGGTGGTGGCATAGTGATTTTTTTCATCGCATTATTAAATTACCCGTCTAGAAAGATGTCGTCATCTGTCTGCCTTTTCATAACTATGTTGAGGTCGGCTTCCAGTCTAACCGGATGCCGCTGAATACCAGTATTTTACATGGAGCGGCTGCCTATCTGACCTCCACATTCAGTTACTGGGTAATACGATGCCCCTTGGTAAGACTGGTCGTCTCCCTAGAAAGACGTATCAATTGGAGATGTTCTTCAGAAAGGTCAGGTGAGTAGTACTCGCAACCAGTGTGCGTGTATTGTATGACCAGATTTATGAACGTTAGGAGGTGCAAAAGGAATATCTAAGAATCGTAGCAGGCAACATTCGGTAGTTTTTCCCTAACCCCATGGAAAAAAGGCATGGGCTTATGTATGTAAATAAATAGTGCTTATTACGTCACCTTGTTATGTAATTATTAAAGGTGTATATTCGACGAAAGCGCTAGATGAAAGAAAACATGTTTTTTTAGTTTGCACTTCGAGGGGTAAAGAGAGGTAAACCCACTTTTGGTAATTGGATTAACATTCCACTGTTGGAAATAGAACTCTCATATAAATAAAATGATAGTACCTCTGTAGTGTTTGGTATATTATATAAAGAAAGAAATAAAAAAGGTTTATTTGTCACAGAAAGACGTGCATACAAAAAAGTAATTAGCTATAATAATGAAGAAAAAACGTAAAAACAACAAAAACATATCTAATCTCGAGCAGAAAACAGAGATAGTCGACAGCTGCACGTCATGACTACACACATCATCGTCATGACTGTATATGACTAGCTTCTCACGACTTCGTCCGCGTGAAATTTCTTGCTCCCCCGCCCCACCCCGTCGCATCGCATCGCCCCCCGCCCTTACTTCGCTTTTGCTTAGCGTTCTTTCTGACTTTTTTTCTTTTTGCTCGGCTCCTAAGGGTTCTAGTGTGATGTTAAATAGTGTATTGCCTTCCTCAAGAATTGAGCTATCAAATGCAAAATGATATTTTCAAATCCGATCGGTAGTTCTAGAGATTACCACCTTCATACAAGCTTACAAAGAAACAAACACATTTTAGCTCTTTATAATATTAGTATAGATAAGTCCAAAATTGGTTGTTTTCTGCTTTTACATCACCGATACTCAATATTTTTTTACTTTATTTTAGTCTTTTATTTGTAAGTCTCCTGCTGCCGCAGGTACATGTAACAGTTTCATCAACAAACGTTACTATTTCGATTTGTAGCGTTATTTAAAGTTTCAAATGCTCTTATTGTAAAATCACATTTTTGGACTTGTCATGTATATACCAGACCACAGCTATTTAAGACTGACTTAATCGACGGCAAGCGTAAAACTCTGGGATTTTATTAAATATTTTAGGCAAAAAAACATGTACAATGTACCCTTTTCCAGCCATGGGAATTGAACCTCAAGCAGTTTACACACACTTGAACCCACGACATGAAAATAGCAACTTACACCATTAATTAAGATAATTTTAGAAACTATTAAGACACAATATTATTTGATACCTGATCCCCTATGTAGTGAGGTTTCATTTGAAACTAATTTGAACTTAATACAGGCATGAATGTTGAAACAATGTTAGTTCTATCTGAGCTGAAACATGAACGCTATTTATTAAAATGTTTTGAAGAATCAAGTGCTATTTTATGGCTTGCATTTTATTCAAATAACAGTCTAACCCTTGATTTATTTCTGACAGTTCCACGAAATTGGTTATTTAGTGATTCAATTAAGGATAATGAGACCTTTTGCTTACCAGAGATGATATGACCAGTTTGACTTATGCCTAGTTCACCTGATGATAAAACTGTATACATTTTTTTGCATCTTTAGTTTTCGGGCGACCACAGGGTTCATTTTTTAGATCAAAATTTCCATGTCGGATGCGTTCAAACCAATAAAGAGTCATGCGTTCGTTTGTAGTGTTCACTCCGTACACGTCATTAATGTTGCGAGCCATTTGTGCAGCATTGCTATCGCGACAGAACTCGTATTCCATAATTACTCGTATTTTTATCGTGTCCATATTGATAAAAAAGAAACAAATGTAGTGAAAACATAACACTTAGTCAATAAAAAAAATACTGAATTTGAAAATAAAATTCCCTATTTTTTAATGGCATTTATTTGAATTTAGAATTCATTGCCATCCATACCAATTTTTTAAAGACATTTATTTGAATTTAGAATTCATTGCCAGCCATACATAAATTACGTTTCGAATAGCCAGAATTGTAAAAAGGCAACTTCATAGGTAAAGACCTTTTATTAAAAATAAGTGTAATGTAATAATAAGTTATGCGTACCAATATCAACCACGGCATTGATGCGTAATAGTACATTGTTACCCTAGGGGTGAAAGTAACTTAATAATAGCGCTAATAGTTCGAGGGACTAAATAAGTCTTTAACCCGAGGTAAACACTGTGCTTTTCATTACGAATACAAGGAAAGTAAAAATAAAAACATGAATTAGCTAAAGAAAAAATGAGCCTCTTCTCTTATGAAATCAGGCATTAAATCCATATCTGAATCAGATGAACTCATTAGTCATTGTGTTAACACAAACATCTGCCAAGTATACGGAAATATAAACAAAACTCTACAACTAAAAAAAAAGGAAATTCGGATTGCCGCTTTCCCGCCAATTTTTTTTGCTATTATTTTTCATTTCCATCATTGAAAAAATGGTAAATATTTTGCCCAAATCTACATAAATATGTTATTTTGAAGAAAGAGTTGAAAGTAAATTATAATACGGTCATTGAAAATATATATTCTTTAATGAATACTTAACTTTATGTTATTTCAATTTTACATCGCGCTGTAATTGAGTGGCTGTATAGGAAGTTAGAACATGGTTCAATAGAAATGTGAAAAAAGAACTAGTTTTTTTTTAATAATTTGACAGCTGTCAGTTGAAAACGATTTTCCCTAGGGCTGAAAAGTATTACTTTCAACCCGCTCCTCAGGCAACTTCAGACCTACTATCCGAGTATGAGTAATGAAAAAGGTTTTTTTTTTTAACCCACATTCGTGTTTTAATACCCCATATTATACAACAGTTGCATAAATAACTATTTTTGTTTAGCACCAATCATTTATAATAAAATCCCAAAACTTATTAGACAAAATGCCTTCTGCTCTGTTTAAAATACATTAAAAAAAATATCTCATAGCCAAATGCTATTATACCATATCGGAGTTTTTAAATGACCGCAATTATTAAATAGATTCCTATAATTACGACATTTTCCCAATTTGGCCCTCAAATTTCTAAAAACAATACTTTTTTTAATTTTTCCCCTTTTTTAATTAGCATTATGATTAAGTTATTAATTTCATAGTTTGTTGTGTAGACTCAAATCTTTTTTGGTTTGTTCTAAACCAAAAATATGTGGTTTTGTACGCCATAAATGGCAAAACATGCAGATTTACCTGTTATTTTAAGACCATGCACATATTATTTGATATATAATACTCATGTTTTGCAATAAATATATTCTATTCTATTCTATTCTGTAACCTGTAGACACCCACTAGTAAAGTCAGGTAAAAGAAGATGCGGGGTATTTCTTTTCCTTTTTTCTGAAACACATGAATAGTCTCTGAGCACGATGATTGACATCACCCTCAAGGATCGCACAGAGTTTTACAAATTACACAGTTTTAGTCACGCCTTCTTCCCATTGTACCCCCATACTTTACCCGTGACTTTAAGTTAATGTGTTTAAAGAAGTATAATTATATGCTTCTGGTCATGCTCTTGCAATAATCATTACTTATGAGTAACTTACAATAAAACGGTTATATAGGTACCTGCATTATATAAATCACTCATTACTATCGGTCGAGGGCTACCTACCTTTGTGTCTGATCAAGTAGGTACATCACTCCGATAAACGAGTTGATAAAATCTCAATTACCTACTTGATACCGGGTGCTTATTGAAATTGCAATCAACGTCATTTATTTCACATGACATGAATCCTTTGCCATTACAGATAATAATAAATCGAATGCGACAAAGTAACTTAAAATATACTAAACTATACCTTACATGCTACACGGTACGTGGCCCTTGTGAACTCACCCAGTGTACAGGTGAGTATGTCTATGGCATCCGCCACCGTGTTGCGAGTGCGCAGCGCACGAGTCAGCGGTGCGCGCGCCAGCAGGTTAGTGCGCGCACTCGGCACCACCAGCAGCTGCCGCGCCACGTACCTATCCGGTAAATTAAACCCTGTTTCTGATAGTATACCTGAGTTTTGTATACTACCTCTAAAAACTTTGAAAAGATATGTTGCCAGTGCCACTAATTTCTAATTTGTAGTAGCCCACCATACCGAGACAGAATAAGGTAGGATACAGTAACGGGTATCCCGGGTATCTCCCATACAGCTAAAAATAAATCTGACGAGTTTGTTCTGTATCCGTTCGAGCATATTTTTTTACTTTATTTCACTCGAGCTCCAGACAACCGCATTACGAGTATATTCCTCACAAGAGCCTCATACAAAACCCTTAATGCACTGATGTTTGTGAAGTCCATTTGCCCGACGCAGCAAAAATCCCAGATTCCTGTACGCCTTTTTACCACCGTGGTTTACTACTTACGTGTTTGCAAAACTGCAGATCACTGGCGAAATGAATGCCTAAATCCTTAACCTCCATGACACGCTGCAGTGGCTCCCCATCCATGCTGTACTGGTGGTGTTGTGGGATTCGTGTGCGTGTGAAAGCACCGAGCATTTTGCATAGCATGCACAATTATTATTGCATTATATTAAAGTATAGCTTATTGCAGTGACTCCATTCAGTGACTCTATCCAAGTCGTGCTGCAGCATGTCACGATCCGCAGTGTCTTTTATGACTGCAGACAACTTAAGGTCTTGAGCAAATAGCATGCATGTTGACCTGACTACCTTTAGTAAATCATTTACCATAATAATAAATAATAAGGGTCCCAAATTAGTATTCAAGCTGACGCCCGATCTGGTGTAGTAGGGCTCCGAGAACTGTCCGCCACAGTCCACATACTGACGTCTATGTTAACGATCATGTAACGACCTGTTTCCTTTATTCTTCATTTTGTTACTAACCGAACCTAACTTATTGAATGGAAAAGTAAGGATTTTTTCAAAGTCACAAACAACAGATCTTCATGTTAAGATTCGCACTGACCAGTATGTATGAAAATATAAATAAGTAATAAAAAAATAATCATCTAAATTCATTCTTCATCATCTATATTCTGGAAAAACTGAAATAGATTCATGTGCAAGCCATTTTATTCCATAAAAATGTTTGAAGGTGAATATTTTTGACCTTGAACACCACATTTTTAAATCCATACTAATATGATAAATGCAGATTCAGAAGTACCTAACTCTGTCTGTCTGCTTGTTACCTTTTTACGCCTTAGCCACTTCACTGATTGTTATGGACAAATAGGTACCCTGGAACCTATAAAAAGACACAGGCTATTTTTCATATTTGTATTAAAAATGATGAAATAAAAACCATAAGCAGATACAGTCGCGGACAACAACTAGTTTTATATGAAAACAAATTAACGCAAAACTTCAGTTCAGTCTATAACACAAAAAAAAACTATAATATTCGCTTCACAGAGGAATTCTACGAACACAGACATTATTTGTATGCGACGAAACGAATAATGTTGGTGGCATAACAAAATTACTCGCGAATTTCCCAAACAAATCTGTGGCGAGACGGGACTGACCTATGTAAACTATGAAAGCAGGTCAAAGACGTTTTTAGTCAGTGGTTTAGTAAATGGTCTCGTTTATGCCTGGTACACGTACTTGTATCTTTATTTGTTTAGGTCCTAGGACTAGACCGATTTGTACTTACACATTATAATTTAAAATTCAGTATATTTATAGTCGCTGTCAGTTTCTCTTGTTGTAGAACACATTCATAATTTATATTCATATTATTTTTGTTAGAGTAACAGTAACAAGGTGAAAAATATTTAATTTCGGAAGTCGGTGTCTTTGGTTTATGAATTTTCGTTGTTTGCCACCGACTTTCGAAATTAGTTATTTTATATAGATGTGGTACCTACTCCAAACAAAGTCGTATACCACTACTTGATAAATGATAAATGATTTTATTTCTGTAAGTAGGTTTGTACAAACACTTTTACACGTAAATCATATTTTAAAAACTAGATGAGGTCGGCGTTTCCTATCTGACTACTCTGAGAAGAAAGGCCGAAACAATATCAGAGATCACAGTCTCTTTTAATTCTCTCTTGCAATGTAAATAACAGTGACAGGAAGTTATTACAACATCATCAACATACACTAAGTGGAAATAAAATACGTATTATTGAAGCTGAATCAAAAACCACTCGTCAGAACTTTACCAAGTGTATAGGGGACCAATCGGGAAGTATATCCTTTTATACAAAATAATAATTTTTCAAATCGATAAATGACGGAGTTCTGAGTTCTGCCGAATTGAATTTTCTTACAGCCTGTCTCACGACTGTATATTGTTTTGATATTTTTGGATTGGTCAGATAGGTACTTAGATAACGTTACATGGCACTGGTAGCAGATACGGCAGCGCTGTCGGTGACAAAAATGACAGGGAACAATTTTCTTAGTGGATTTGTTAGATCCACTTCTGACTGACAGAAGAAAACATTACTGGCAAAATGTGGGTGTATCATAGGTACAGCTCTGCCCTATGCAGCTGCTATGTTTTGTTTGGAGGTAGAATTTTATTAGCAGGTACGACGATCATAGGTTTATTATACTTTAGGACATGGGCAGACACATTCTACCTGCACACCGCCAAGACATTATCTAGTGCTGAGATCGTGGTGTTCCCTTACTAATATCTAGCTTAGCCTAGCTTTAAACTAATAACGCAACAGGGCTTTACACTCAACACGTCTAGTTCACCAGAGATCGCTCTAAGCTGCGGTCAGACACATTACTCAGACTTAGCGACTAACTTGTAGCCAGCAATAGTGTGGTAATCTAGGGTTGACATATTTGGCTATAGACTCAATTCAGAGATGGGGTCGGGGTCGGGGTCGGAGGGGGGGCAGTTATGACATATAAACAAAACATAACGCCTGTTTTCTTCGAAGGGCAGCTGTGTGCCCAAAGTGCAGCCACATTTCAGCCAAGTAATAGGGGGCGACCCTCCACGCACAATGGTTCACCTGAAGGACTAAGTGCGGAAACCAAAACCTCCTAACATAGAAAGAGGAGGCGACCCTATTGCCATCAACCAAGCACAAATCCAGAGAGAAAGAGAAATTCCAGACGGAAAAACCCAAACACTTTGCCCGACCCGAGAATCGAACCCAGGACCTCATGCTCAGCAGTAGCACTTGATACGGACAACAAACTGATCAAAGACAATCAACACATCGATTCCGAGAAGGAGTCGACAGTTAAGTCATATAAAGTCCCATAAAATTTGGTGTGAATCAATTGCCAGTTAAATGGGCACACATTTAAGCTCCGGATTGCTACTGAGATTTGCTTATTGGAAACCAGCAACCCTCCCCTCTTTCCACGGATTTTACGACTTAACATGGAGAAGCACGGAGTTAAAACATGAAGATTCCTTTATTATATTACCTCCTTAAGTTTAATATTAATTTATTCTGTACATAAACTGTCCGGAATAAATTCTCTAAAGGATAGTGAAACCCGCATCGAAATCCGTTGTGTAGTTCAGAAGAACAACACGGAGCAGAGACAGGCAGGAAAAGCGTGTTTAATTTACAATACTTATGTATAGAAGTCTAAAATCACCAACCCGTCTTGAGCAAGCGTGGTGATCAATGCTCGTGCAAAGGCCTTTGCAGGGCGCGGGCGGTGGGACAGTAATAGGCTGGTATTAGTAAAGGCCTCGACTTATGACTTGTAGTTCGTGGGTTTGAACTCAGGCATGCGCTTTAGTTTGTGTAAATAATTTCATCACCACTGCTCTCAAAACGGTGAAGGAAAACATTGTGAGGAAACCGGAATGACCTAACTGAACTCAACCAAAAATTCGAAGCCATGTGACATCTACCTACCTGAACTGGGCCTGCGTGGTGGATTACAGCCCACTACCTCTCGAAGAGAGGGGGCCTGTGTCTCAGCAACATTATAGGCTGATTACGGTACATTATAGGCCGGATATGGAACATTATATAGCACTTTACTGGACACTACATTCAGCAGCCAACTGTGACTACTAGAACTTCTTCGCGTCCACTGCCACACTGAGACGTTATGACGGCAAAATATATTGCGCTATTTCTTTTTAGATACTTAATATACATAACCTCACATCTCGTTTCCTCGAAGGGTAAGCCAGAGGTGAACCCATGCCTGCCGGGGCTGCGGGAAAGTCCGAAAGGGTTACCGTTGCCCCCGGCATTCGCAACTGAAGGAACACGGGTGGGTTTTAGTCAGTAAAAGTCTGACACGCCCTCCCGCTCGCTGATTTTCCACCGTCATAAAAAAAGAGGTGTAGGTACCCATAGTAGGTACACGTTTTGCATTTCTTATTAAATATTAGCTTTACAGGCTATAGTAGATGGGCATTTGGTAACTTACTTAAATTATTTACAAAGGTGTTTACTTGTGTATAAGCTCCTCTAACAATAAATGAAGCGTGCCATACACAGGGTTATTGGTGATACGTCGGCAATTCATTAAGGGAATGTAGGGGAGGTCATTGCAACCAAATTACTCCTTATGACTCCAATGCAAATGTCAAACATTTCAGAGTAATTTGGCATTTTATATTTTTTGGCGATGTACGGGTTTAAAAGATTATTTAAAAAAAACGCAGGAATTTTTTTTAAATTATTATTTGATTTATTACTTCAATCATAAAATGACAATAATTATCTTTAATATTTTTTTTAAATAAGAGCACACAATTTTCAACATTTTGAGCATTTGACTTAAATCGATGATTTCTGCAAAAAAAAAACATGGATATACTTTATGGACATTCCAAAAATATGTACAACTTCTCAGCTATCCAACGAAATACAATAAGATAATATAAGATATTTTCAAAATGAATAAAATTTAATATTACTAGAAAATGGTTGACATTTGCATAGGGTCATACGGGGTAATTTGGTTGCAAATGACCTCTCCTACATCCCCATAATGGTTTGCAGTCTAGTACAAATAACCCTGTATATTGTTAATTGCATTTTATTAAGATATACATATGGTGAAAAGGTTCGTATTTACTTACCGTATCTTAAAAAGTGAAAAGGAAATATACGATCACTTTTGTGATTTTCCGTCTGTCTGTCACAGAGATTTATTAGAGCTAACGTAGATTCAGATGGGCCGCACCACATAGCAATAATCTGTCTACATCACTTACGGACATTTTATATAAACCATCGGACACTACAAGCGTGCCGCACCGCACTATTTTGCATGAAAC
Source organism: Brachylomia viminalis (assembly GCA_937001585.2). Taxonomy (NCBI): domain Eukaryota; kingdom Metazoa; phylum Arthropoda; class Insecta; order Lepidoptera; family Noctuidae; genus Brachylomia; species Brachylomia viminalis. The sequence goes on from OW443298.2 coordinate 2,491,842, forward strand.
CGCGTTGCGCGGCGGCCCGATGCGTGTGTAATGTGCGTTTAGCTGCATATTCCTATTTCATAGTTGATGAACACCACAATTGAAATATTTGCTCATTTGTCTTTCGAAATTATTTATGTACACACAGTTTGTGGTTTAATTGACATACGATCACAAATAATTAATTTCTTCTATTTTGTACAATATTCACGTTCGATACCGCTTTAATAACCATTATACAGTATTAACCAAATATTTACCAAATAATCTATTTCTTAGGAGCAACGACATATTTTATGAAAATATGTCAATTTTGTGTTATTGGTAGTAGGGTAATGATTTCCAGGAATTTTTCTACATAAAATTAAGTAATTTGTGGTATAATATTTGAATCACCGAAGGGAAATTGCTGATAATATCATGATTCTCATATTTATTTTCTAAGGTAACATTAAAAATACGTTACGTTGGCAACTCGTAGTTAAAATTGTCCTTGACAAGAGTGATTCGTGTGATCGTGTCCCGATTCCTAGGTTGATTTTTACTAAGATTTTTTCCATCAATTAATAGGTTCTCCATTAGATTTTACTCAGAAATGCCCAGAATACATTTTCTAATAAATACTGCTCTCGACGAAACTTCTAAACATAACGAAAGATTAGAAAAAAAAAATAGCTATCGCCAGCTAGCTGAACTCTATGAAACATTATCATCACGTTCTTGCCTATAAACCAACTTGTGTGGGGACAGTATATCCATCGTTTCTTTGGTCGTCCCCAACTCTTATGGTCATCCATATTTCATACACAAAACTTTCCCAATTCCTCCGCATCATCATTTATGAAACATTACAAAAAACTAAAATCCCGTCAGAGAAGAAATCCATAAAAAAAAGTAAAGTCAAAGCATTTATTTCAAATAGGCACATAAAGGGTACTTTTGAACGTCAACATTTACATTAAAATAGAATTGATTCTAGTCACCCCTTTCAAAAGGTAGTTTCGTATGGAGAAGAATGCGCAAGAAACTCCATCGTTACTCTTTTAAAATGTTTTACAATATTTTGTATACATTCATTATATTATTATATGTGAAGACCATGCACCCAGAATAAAATTACTATACCACAATAGGTAAAAAATAAATAAACATGTAGCAGTGACAAATAAGTCAACTAAGTGATAGATAACATGGTGCTCATATATTTACAAACATTGTAAAAGTATACGATTTTCCTAAATTACACGTCAATCGTCGCTATCTATATAATGTTATCTCATCTATACATAAAAACACACACTATAAAATAACATAGATTTTCGTGTTATTCCGTGTGACCGAGCTGTTCTTCTAAACTCCGCAATTGATTTTGATGAGGTTTTCAACATCATTTTGAGAATTTATTCCGAAGGGTATATTTGCATATTAAACTTAAATATAATAAAGAAATCTCCATCTTTTGTCAATTCATAAAAACCTTCCAAAGCCGGGCGGGTCGCTAGTTTATATAATCGCACTAAAAGACAAACATAGGTTTTGTGTGGGTAATGTAAGATTTAGCCCTAATCTTTTCTAAAATAATACCCTAACCCACAAGCTATACCTAGATAATGGCAAAGATATTCAGATCCATAAATATACAGAGATCGGTCAAACCAGTAATCAAACAGCTGTCAACGAAAACTTGAAGACCTTACTCAACAGAATACATAATCGATCGGTTTTTCATCTACTCGTAGCTCCAAACTTCATCCAATTATGTACCTACATCTACATATACAGTGTTCCTATCGGTAAAGTGGCAACATCTGCCTCGCATTTAGTATTCGTCTGGAGAGTCGACAATCGCATGTACGTTTAGTCAGGAGCAATCATATGTGTACAATCAACGATTTTGTGGTGACTGTGAATTGTAAATCTGGCGAATTATTATATAGCATCTTCACACAGATACTTTTGTGAATTGCATCACATTTTAACAATTGCGACAAATTACGAGAAAAACCGTTTAAATTTTGCAAAGGGTCGTCAGCGTCTAGCCTATTCCAAATATATCGGGGTCAGCTTCTAGTCTAACCGGGTGCAGCCGAATACCAGTATTTTACATGGTTCGATTGCCTATCAGACCTTCACAACCCAGGGTATAACGTGTTGTACACAACACTTCATAATTTATATATTTTTTACACACAAAACATTATAACTTTTTTTGCTTTTGTGAATTTTATGATATTACAACAATGTGATTCTGTGAGTGAATAAGTTTAATTTAATATAATTTAATGTCTTGTATATTTGTATTGTTATTGTAATTGTGTGCCTAATAATTAGTATGGGTTTTGTGTTGCTTGATTAAAAACAAATAATAATAACAACACTATAAATAATAACAGCCTAAAAGTCATCAAGAAAGTCGGTTTAGTTTACAAAGAAAAGAAAGAAAGAAAAATGGTTAATTCTGCATAAACAAGACACACATTACAAAGTAGCCAAAAGCCAATAACAACAAAAAAAAGTTCAAAGTTTGACAATGCTGTCTCACTTTAACGGTCACGCCAAGACTAAAGACAATATTATAATACATTGCGTAATTACTTTGTGTTACGACACTGCCAAATGACAGCAAACAAACAAAACCAAACAAATTGCCGATATAATATACATACGTTTATCCTTGACTGTACCTATCCCGTCTTTAATGTATGTGCATAACTGAGGCCACGTACCCTCTAGATCTTGAGCCGAGTAACGTAGGTACTTACTAAGTTAATGCTAAAAGTGAGAGAGAAAGTTGTCAGGCTAGATGAGCTAAGTTTCAAAAGTGTGAAGTAGGGAGCTAAATTTTTAAGAGATCGCGTAGTTGAAAGCCCTTGTAACATGGAACGGGATTAGGAAACTTAAAATTCATGTTAAAGGATCTTCTTGAATTAGTGCTAGGTCTGATGGTATCCAGTTATTGCTGGGGAGCGTAGGACCGATCCGATCAATTTTGTTTTAATCATCATTTGAATAACTTGTCTTTATATATGCACGTGTGTATTTATTTATTTGCTTAATGCCTATTGTACACAACCATAGTTATACGCTAGGCTTAAAAATAGTGAGTACATGACCGTGTTAGGGTGCAGCAAGATAACTTAAAACTAATAATATTGCATTGAGTATCTACTATCTAATAACAAGTAGGCATGTTTCTGTGACAAGTAAGCCTATTTTTCTTTCTCTCATCCAACATTAGATAGTTTTTGGCATGAAGATGATGATGTCTGTCATGTAGATGTCCTGGGGCCGTACCATGACATGTTAACACCATCATGATTCCGTTGCGAAAAAGAGATAGTGCTATCGGTCATGTATAGCTCCGTCTCTCTTTCACGCTGGGACAATGATGGAATTAATACGTCATAGTGCGACCCCTGACCAATTAAATGATTGAATTACTTTGACACGGTTGTCATGGTATGGGGTGGTATGGGCATGTGATGCGGACGAATGAGGAAAATGTCGTGAGGAAAGTTTCGAGTATGAATAAAGAGAAAGAGGAAGACCAATGAACCGGTGGATAGGCTGTGTGAAATATGATATGACTAGAAGAGGGACTACCGAGATAACGATGATGGGGTGACTAATAGAAAAGTGTGGAAGGCTAAGAAATGTTGCGCCGCCGACCCCGAATAAAATGGGATGTGGACTAGAGAATGATAACGAGTGCCTATATACCTATTGAAAAGTATGAACTGCAATCAATGTAATTCTACTTTTTGCCATAAGCTCAGAGTTTTCAGCCGGCTGTGAAAATCCCATACGAATCAGAGCGCCCTGTAATCCTGCAAACAAAGGGACAATACGATTAATTTTACATTGTGATGGCAATTTTGCAATCTGTTCCGCTATTGACACGTTTTCATCTCATCAAGTGATGGAAACAGCTATAAATAAAACCGGGGCAGCCGGCTAGGCAATTAAAAACAGCATGGTACGCAATAATCGGGTTAAATAAATCAGCCTTCATCGTCCGGGAGCAATAATACAAAAATAATTGCGGTAATTAGTGTATATTGTGACGAAATTTCATCAATTGTGAGAACTATGAGTGATGTATCATTATTAGGGTTTTGTTATTTTTCTGTAAATCTAGTATTGATAGAAATCATCTTAGTATTTTCGCAAACCTTAGAAGATTTTATAGTAATGTCATACTCATTTGTAAACAGGTTCATACATAGTTTAGAAATTTATTTTAACAAAAGGGAATGTTTAAAATAGACAGTTTAATAAGTATCGTACATCATTATTATGTGTCTATTAACAAATTAACAATGCTTATTTTCCAAATAATGATGTTACCTAAAACCAATGAAGCCGTGCTGCGGCTGACAATAGCGTATATTGAAACACGCACTTACGTTGACCTCCCACACGTCCGCAACCAATGTACATACCTACCTATTACATTATGTTACATACAGCCATACACCCACTTAAGTTTACGCTTTTTTTTTAAGGGGAGGTATATCATCCAATAACTTCTCCCGCTCTGGGCGTAGCGGGAAGGCGTATGAGATTCTTACTGACTAAAACCCACCCGTGTTCCTTCAGTTCCCTGTGCCAGGGGCCACGATAACCCTTTCGGACTTCCCCGCATCCCTGGCAGACTTACGTTTACCCGAACTCACATTTACCAAAACGTGGTCGACATTATTCTATAGGACTTACAGGGACATTGCACGCATAGCAACACGCCTGTAATCGTCAAAGGTGTAGGCAGAGGTATAGTGCACCTATATTTTGGCGGGTATGTTGTAAGTCCCATGAATGAATGGGCGAACCTATTTACCATAAACCGGGTGGCAGGCTGCGAGAGATCATTTTGTTTTGGAAACGTGCAATAGCATTATGCCCGACCCAGGGGTTAAACCCAGGGCGTTAATAGTCGTGTTGGCGACCAATACACAATCGAGATCAAGAAGTGTCAAGTGAAGCAAGTCTGCTTTTGTTTTGCTTTAGTTTCTTTTCTGTTTGAATTCAGGGGTAAGTATCTCTAAGGTAAGTATTGACTAAAGCTGAGGTTTCTAAGACGAGCGATGGCCGCCACATAACGGCCGCAGTGGCGGCTGTCATGAAAATTATGGCAGTGGGGTTTGACTTTACGGTGTCAAAAAACGCTTTCTACGAAAACACATCAACTTACTTTCAAAAATAACGTTTCAGTGACGTCATTCGCCGGTAAATGTGAACGCTATGTGGCGGCCACCGCTCTTCGAGGAAATCATAGCTATGTCCCTGAATTCTTTAAGGACATTTAATTTTCAGAAAGTCTTCAAAAGTAAATTATAGTGACACAAAACTTAGCAGTAACTAAAAATCAAGCCAAGTTTTAGAATTCAGGCATAAGAACCTACCTTCTAACCCTAAAGCATTAACAGCCACAGATGCATTCAAAACTCCTGACGATAAGATAGATGCTGTAATAGTTCTTGGACATGAACAACCCTTGAGAGAAGTAACGAAGTTCGTTAATTACCGAGGCCCTGTAGCCGTTAGGCTGATGGCGTTTCTAAGATTAATGACGCCGATGAAGCACATCGGATGTTTGCGATGTGTTATTAGTTCCTGTTACTGAGATGTGGGATGTTAATGGATAGCATAATGTTGGGAACATTTTTATTGTTGATATTAGTGTTTAATAGTCGCCGCCGGATTGTGAAAAATGTTAGCATTTTACATGAAACATTGTCATGTCGCAAATCGTCACATTTTTGAGATATCCAAGTTTTAAATTTCAATATTTGAATATAAAACGTTCCAACTGCAACTGCATCTCAGTGCAGTGACTTCAAGTATTTTCAGCAAAGCAAAGCAGTGCTTTCACCTAACTCTATAATAGAGTTAATTGAATTGTCCAAATTAAAAGTCCTTTCACTATACATTACCATAAATTGTAAAATGTAAGGTTTTCGATGGCATAAATTTTCCATAATCAATTTAATAAAAACATATTTAATCAAATAAAACAAGAATGCTATTAACTTGAAAAGGAAACCGCGATAAAGACTTTAATAACGGAAACACACTTTAAAACAGGAAGGTGGAAGAAAAAATATAATTACTGACACACAATCTTGACCGAAGAATGACGGATCTGTGCAATATTCGCAGGAACTGGGTCATGCAAACTTTATAATATCCCACAAATCACTGACAGCATCAGCAGAAACCCAAGCTTTTCTCAAAGAAAATAACTCATCAGAAAAAAAACATTGTGAGTTTAAATAAGGCAATATTGCATGTCTGCTATGTACTCGTCTAACTCCTAGAGCTGCGTTCAACAAGTTAAAGTAAGTACAAGCTTTTTGGCGAAAAAAAATAAAACGGTTTGAAGAAACTCATTTCTTTCCGTTTCTCGTAGAACATTCCTTTTTGTCGACTTCTAAAAAAAAATACCTCGAGAAGAGTCGTGTAGTGGTACTTTGTACAAATTGTACGTTTTTTTAAAGCAATCAAACCAAAATGTATCAGGGGAAATATCGTCTATTCGGTCTGAAACCGAAGGAAAATTAATCAGAAGAGATAAAAGCCTTAGGAAATACAATTTGTCTCTAAATTGCCTTATAAGGTTCCCGTACAAGAAGCTAGCAGATACTTTATAGTCAAAGATTATCATTAATGCGATCTGTATAATCAAGCAAGTCTATTGATTTGAGTCCGTGCTGGTACGGTTCGTATAATCTGATGAAATATATCAGCTGATGAATATGCGATCTACTATTTTAATTTGCAAATACAATCTAGAAATGAGAAAATGAGAGAGTGACTTTTCTACTTATGAAACTCAACTCAATAAATTTTTAAGAGATATCCTCGTACATACGTTTGTTAGCCACCTATTGCGTGGAAATCCTAGTTAAAAACATAGTGGACACATACAGTAGCACAGATAATCCAACTCGTGTTCCCATCAATCCCACATTATTGACTTATCCAGAACACGCGAACATCCTGTCCTTCAAACGTAATCCCAGTTTGCATATATTTTTGTGCCCACCACACCGACAGCGCTAAGCCGCTTCAACTGTAATAACAAGAAGATAAATCATGATGGGAATACGTCGCTGTAAGCGCTGCTTTGCCAATCTAATCCAATCCGATCATCGATCAAACAATGAAGGATTATCGAAACTTTATTGCGATTCGCCTCGAGTTGGTAGTGACGGCGGGTAGGGAAATAAACTAAAATACATTCTGATGGTAATTCATGGATTTATATCCCATCCCATACTATCTTCAGAGCCCTCAATTTTGGGTTTCTGAAGTTTATAGCCCATGAGCCTAAAGCTTGTGGAAATTCTTTACTGTTTTTATATCGGTACTTTGCATTATGTTCTCTTAAACCTTCATATTAGCCGTTAGCCGTTTGGTCTCTAGTAAAGGGTCACCCAATATTTTCTTTAAATATGGCCGAGTTGAATAAAAGATTTCATTTAACAGCTTTGCTTTAGCATCTCCCTGTAAAATAACAATACTATCACACAATTCTCTTCAGTTAGTTTTAACCATGATCTGGTAGTTTAAGTAATTTATGCAGCCTACCCAAATGTCCTTTCTTTGGTATTTTTTGTTGGTCGAATCGTTGAGCTCCTTACGTTCTGAGTTGAGCTGCAAGATTACTGACACATGCGTGCACTGACTGGACAGGTCCACTCAATCTGTGTGGTTTTTCCTCAAAAGACCATTTCAGACACCAACATACGTGGTCTCCACGTGATCTGACCAAGATTTTGTCTGGACTTTAAAAGTGACTGTGGCCTCTGAGTTAGTTTCGGCTTTTCTTCTCAGAGTTGTCAGATAGGGAACGCCGACCTCATCCAGTTTTCAGCATATGATTGACGTGTAAAAGTGTTTGTACAAACCTACTTACAGAAATAAAATCATTTATCGCATAACTTTCTCAATTTCAGAAATATTATAGTATAGAACTTTATGATTTGTTTGTTTCTACCAAGAACGGTACATGCTAGCAAGTCCAACAGGTGAATCGCTCATTCGCTGAAGCTTACCGGTTAGGCCACGTACACATAGTTGGAAATAAAGTTATTTCTATCATAGTACAATTTACTAACATGGTTCTGTATAAACCAGTCCATGTATAAACTCTTTGATGTCGGGATTCTACTTCGAGATTTTGAAATTTTTGATTCATGACCTTTTAGTGTTAATTTGTTTATTTGTAAAGATGTTTCTTTAAGATTTATGAAACGATCCCACGTGGTTATGAATGAAATACTTAATATGTATAGTGTTAACATTTTTGTAGCGGGTGTTGTGAAAAGTACTCTCAGTAGACTTTTTATTGAAAGTTTCTATTTCGTAGTGCTTATAGCCGTCTACTTTGTATTGAATCTATTGGATCTGTTTGTTTGGATAATCACAATAATCTAATTGTAAGTAGTTACATTAATTTGTACATGGCAAGAGCCTTTTTGTTTTGACTGTTTCCCTGCCCTGGGCTTACATGGCCTATTTAAAAACCAATGTCGTCGTCAAGGATAAATGTTACGGTATGAATGTATTCACATTCGACCTTCGTCCAATATTATGTTTTGCCACAATGCCTTGGGCGTAAATTCCTATCGTAGCTAACAACTAAGAGCCCTTTACGAAAACATGAAATCATCTTTAAATATATTATTATCAGATACATGATTTTTTTGATTTATATCGACTTTTTTGTTAACAAACAGTCAATAAGACAAATTAGGGTTTTTTTGGAATTGTTTTGAAAGTTCTAACAATATTTTCTCAATCAGAATGCCCGCGGGCTTTGCTCTTTTTATGTTTTTTGCTATAAACTTGTATCAAATTATGCTTTTTGTGAATTTTCCATTCGATGTCTAATAACCAAAAAGGGATAACCGCCACTTTACAAACTTTACAGAAGGGTTGTTTAAAGCTAAGAAATAAAAATCATATAATTTGCATAATAAATAACAGTTATTTTGTCCAAAGAAACTGACATTATATCCTAACCGTTCGTTTAGAAAACTAAGATTCAAGAAAATTTGACCAATGCAATGCAAAAATTTTAGCAATTAATATTTCAATCCCAAACCGTTCAAGCAAAAAAAAATTATTTAAATCCCAAATCGCATATACCCTAATTTTTTTAAATACAATTTTTGTCTAACCACCGTAATTATAAAAAATGAAACACCAAAATAACAGTCGTGTATAACGGAAAAGTTAGTCTTACATAGGACCTTTATTTTATTAACCGCCTAAGCGACAAAATGTTTGTTCTAAACTCACGAAACTGAGACCAATAGACGCAGAAAAAAAAGCTGATTCTGACCATATTATATAATAAGTCGATTTCGCTTATACATTTTTGGCTGTAACGAAGTACACGATGCCCATCGTGTACTTCGTTTTTGTAAGCGCTGTTAATGTTAATATTAAATTAATAATAGTTGGATTGTATGCTTTTGTTCTTTTTCGGGGATAGTACTCTGTCTGTTACATTTGAAATTATGAAGTATTCCTAAATTTGTTGGTTGACTGCCTCGTTGGTGTATTGGCCGCAGACGCTACTGCAGAGTATGAGATCCTGGGCTCCATTCCCGAGTCGAGTAAAGTGTTACTTGGTTTTTTATCTGAAATTTAGTAGCAACCCGGAGTCTGTATGTGTGCCCGGTTGATGACAATAGGCTCGCCCCCTATTACATGGGATTTAAACATAATTGGCGAAATGTGGTGGAAATACAGGCATTGTGTTATGGGTACAAAATTATTAGTCTATGGCTATTTTAAATGTGAATTTGTGCATACACCTTCGTAGATATCAATTGTTTCATGTTCTCGCTTCCTAAACATATCACGAAGCACATCAAAACAAGCCATAAAAAGTCTTGTTACAATGGCATCAAGGAAACTATTTCTAAGTATTCCCCCCACTAAAGCTTGCGTAACGACTACAAAGGTTTGCGTTGGCTTAACTGTTCTCTAAGGCTTTACGATGACCCACGTGTAACGTGTATTTGTAAACAACGTCACCGGACCCGTACTTGCTTTCATTCTTCCCAATTAATTTATTCTCTAAAATACATGAGTGATATGGCCTTTTTGCCTATATTATTAATTACATGCGATAAATATTTCCGTTGGTATTTCATGTGTTATTTTGGGAAATTTTATTAGAATCATTTTGTTAACATTGGTACCCCTTGAGAATAAACTAAATTCACTTTTCGACACACATCATTTGACATGTTTATTCATTTACCTTCTACTAAGCTTCTTAGAGATATCGAATTAAAGTAACCAATGGCAATTGCTTCATCTTTAGGTAATATGTAGGTACTTATCAGATTTTATTTTTGGTGTGTTCATTCATCATCTTTTTCAGCCGCCTTCTTTAGACAGCCTTGCTATTTTGCTTACGTTAAAAATATACGGTTTACGCAAATTAATTCGTTTTGATTGAAATGGACTAATAAAGAGCACTATAGTTGACATTAATTAATGATTATCTTTGTCATGAATCAATTTGGTTGTTTTATGCAAATCAAAAGAAACTTCTGCCTCGTTGGTCTAATGGTTGCAAACGCTACTGCTGAGCAAAAGGATTTGAGTTCGATTCCCGGTTCGGGCAAATTATTATTGGGTTTTTCAGAAGCAGCTCCGAGTCTGAATTTGTGCCCGGTTGATGGCAACAGGCTCGCCCCCTGTAACATGGGACAAAATGAGGGTGTACTATTACTAACCTAACCTTTCGAGGATTACAGGCGTGAAGTTATGTCTTGTTATATTATTATATATCTTAAAGTTTTATCATGTCGTCACGTTTTTTAATTTGCGTCTGTTCAGAATTTTAATATAAATATCCCGTAGTTTATTTTCATTTACTAAAATTCTGGTCTGGATTTTAATGCCTTTATTAATTTGTTACTTAATTGCCGTCTGACCTTGGTTTTCTTTAGGACAATGGCAAATTGTAATTTGCTTCAATATTTTTATTACAATGTCCCATAATTTTGTATTGTTATAATGTGAATTTGAGCGCAAGTTGCCAAAGTTAGGGATTTGATAGTTAAGCTGGTAAAGAAAAGAAAGAATAAAGCCATGTTAAAGAACTGAGCCTCAATAAATTTAAATCATTTATTAAACAGAAACTCTGTCGAAAAGCCTTCTATAACGTTAAAGATTACTTGGCTGAAAAAAAGCCCGGGGGATAATTAAGCTACTCCAATGTACGCCCAAGCAACAAACCATTTTGTACTATTAGGTGTTTTGGAATTAATAATGCTATTATTATTGATTTACGTGACATATCTTATAATAATTTTGATGATATTTAAAGATAAATTGACTGTGAATGTGAGTACCATGCAGGCTAGATAGAATACATGACTTTATAGCTGTCTGGCGGTTTTTAGTATTTTATATAAGGCCTACGCAAATGTCCTGCAGATCTGGTAGCGTCGTGTGACAGGTCGTTGATCTCCCTAAAATAGGGTTGAGCTACACGATGACTGAGGCATGCATGCCGTCTGTTAGGACAGGTCTACTCAAAGCTGCAATGGCTCTTTGAGCCCTTATTATCAATGCATTGTTAAACTGACATAAAAATCGTAATAATACAATGTTTGGACTTTAAAAGAGACCAGGACCTCTGAGTTTGTTTCGGCATTTCTTCTCAGGGATCAGTCAGCTAGGAAATGCCGGAGCCAGCTAGTTTTAAAATATTGACGTGTAAAAGTGTCTTAAAAGATCTACTTACAGAAATAAACATTTCATTTCATTTCAATACAATTTTTTTGGACACAGTCCGTGATACACAAAATACAAATAAAAAAGTGCAAATAATCGAAGGAGAGTGGGATGGGGATGGGAGGTAATGATAATGTAAATATTACCAATACATTTCTTGCCCTTGTCCCATTCTACTTGGGGTCCGCACAGCATATATTTTCTGCCATTCTTACCTATCAACCGCCACGCTATCATTCACTCCTTGTTCTTTCAAACCATTCCTCACACAATCCAACAAAATTTTCTTTATTATTCCTCTCCCTCTCCAACATTTATAGATTTAAATTCATTATAAAATCGATCCACATATAGTTTAACTACGGTTACCTAGAACAGCGGTGACCGCTACATAATGGCCACGTAGTAAATGAGGGCAGCGGGGTTTGACTTTACGGTGTCAAAAAACACTCTTACGAAAACACGCCAACTTACTTTTACAAATAACGTTTAAGTTAGGTCATCAGTAGCAAGTTTCGGTAGATGTGTGTTTTTCTCTGCTACCAAAACAGCATCCAATAAGCATTTTTTGCAACAAACCAACCTTTGAAACCGTGTTTTTAACAATTGCAATTTCCGCTTCAGGAACTACAAACAGTCTATGTTCAGCCTTCCCCCGCTACACAACTACCGCACAATTTGAGAATTTGCAGATTTTCGTTCCTATTTCAGTTTTTGTCTGAAGCAAAACTGGGTTAGCAACGTTAGAGCAAGCGTGTTTTAGTTGCAAACGTTTTCACGAGCGTACGACTTTTTTGCCCTAACACAGCTATCGCATATTAGTACTACCAACATAACACCACGCCTGTAACCCCCGAAATGTTGGGCAGAGGTGTTCCTATAGTACACACACATTTCGTTTGTTATGTTTATGTCCCATGTAATAGGGGGCGAGCCTATTGCCATCGACCGGGCACACATACAGACTCAGGGCTGCTTCTGAGAAATGTCAGATGGAAAAACGCAGTAACATTTTGCCCGACCCTCCAAACGAACTCAGTCCCTCATGCTCAGAAGCGCTTGTGACCACTAGACTAACGACGCAGATACCACCAATTCTATCTAAATTACTAACTTTTTTTAACTTAATGTATATAGTGTAGGAATTTTTTACTGGTTGATTCCATTCGTTTTGCCTGCTCAGAGCTCAACGGCAAATTATATTTTTGGAATCTTTAGTATCTGATTTCAAATTAAAACATTCATCATCATAAATATTGTTTTCTATGAAACCCAGTAGAGCACATGATAAACGTTAATAATTTCAAATAATCAGCTCCAACGATTGACGCTGATTATGTATCTTGTTTATTACCCACGCCGTCACCGCTAGTGTATCCCTGCACACGCATGCGTTATTGAGTATTACAATCACACTATCGGCCTAGCCTTTCCCAGCTATGTTCAGGATGGCTTCCAGTCTAACCGGATGCAGCTGAATACCAGTAATTTACTGGAGCGACTGCCTATCTAACCTCCACAACCTAGTTACTGGGTAACACAATACCCCTTGGTCAGACTGTCAGACTTGTTGTCAGACTTTTGACGACTGTAACGACTGTAAAAGTTATGCAAATGACAGCCGGGACCAACAGCTTAACGTGTCTTCCGAGACGGCGGCCGTTATCATTTAGCCACGAACCCATCTCCTCAGCTCCAACGGTAAATCCTAATCATAACTAATATTATAAATTCAAAAATAACTTTGCTTGTTACCTTTTCACGCCCAAACCACTGAACCGATCATCATTAAATTTTACATATTATGTAAAATTTAAATATTTTAATTATAAAATTTTACATAATACGTTGTCAGGGGTACAGAAAAGGACATGGTAAGTTTCATCCCGAAAAAAAAGTACTGTTCCCGACGCGCGACGGGAAGAACAATAACTTTCGACGGTCACAATTGCTTTAGGATGCTAGATGGCGCTACGTGTCTTTCAAATCATGATTTAATTTTTTGAATATAAGTAATAGGTACATTTTGTGAGTCTAGAGTGAACTCCAATACCGTTTGACCGAACTCCGTGGAAGTTGGCACATAGGTATATATATTTTATATGTGTAAATGTGACAAATGTGTGTGTGTGTGTTTGTGTGTGTATGTGTGAATGCGGTGTATATGTATTTTTGATGGAGAAGGATTTACAGGATTTTTTCAACTTATACGCGGGCGAGCCCACAGGCAAAAGCTAGTTGAATATAAAATTCAAAATTATATTTCCCATATAAGACAAGTGTTTAATATAAGTAGCTACACACATCGCCGTGCCTCTCAGCATCTTCGATTACCTCTCACGTGTTACCGATCACGCACATCATGCATGATGACATACCTATACGTACACGATTCTTGATTGGAGCCGACTTCCCTCTTATGTAAGGAAATAAATCAACAACAAACTTCCCTTTCGGTTACGTTTGGCCGTAACCCGAGAACCGTAGGCAAGTACAGGGAAATTGCTGGGAATAAATAACTGTATTGGAAGAAGCAGTGTTACTGACTGACGGAAATGTTTTTATTTCTCTTTCATATAAAACGTTTCGTTAATAACGATTAACGTTCATATTAAACGTTCCTTCTTGAAAGCCCACAAAAAGACTGGATTAACAAGGAGATCATAGCACAAATCAATGAAAGAAATTTGATGGGGACGGAACTTAAAGGAAACAGTAATAATGAACTAATGAAAGAAGAATTTGTTGAAAAACGAGACTCTGTAGCTAAACTGATAAAAAGAACAAAAAATACCTACTACTACGAAGCATTTACTAAATGTATCAAAAAACCTAAAAAAATGTGGAATCTAATAAAATCCTTAACAAATAATAAACCTACTCATGGCTGTGTTCCCTCAAAACTTGTTGTTAATTCAAAAACCACTACAAACCCTAATGAAATTTGTCAAATATTTAATGATTACTTTTCCACCATAGGACTCTTACTAGCGAATGAAATACCCACTATATTCCATGACGAATGCGAACGCGCTTTACCTCTTTCTCCCCCTAAAGACTTTGAAGGGCTGTCCAGTTTAAATCCTTGTTCCACTAAAGAGATATTTAATATAATTACACACCTTGACCCAAACTGTAGTACAGGCATAGATGGCATAAACACCAAAATAATAAAATGTATCAAAAATCTGATTGTATATAACCTAAGCAAATGCTTTAATAAACTGCTAGCCGATGGAAACTTTCCTGAAGCACTAAAGATAGCCAAAGTAACACCTATTTACAAATCAGGTAATGCTACTGATCCTGGTAATTATCGTCCTATTTCAGTCTTACCAATAATTTCAAAAATATTAGAAAAAATTCTCCATAACCGACTAGAAACATACCTAAACTCTATAAACTTTATTATTGAAACTCAGTATGGTTTCAGAACAAAAAGTAATACCACCTCAGCTACAATTGATCTCGTAACTAAAATTAAACACAACATAGACTCTAAAAACATATGTTTAGGTATTTTCATAGATCTGAAAAAGGCATTCGATACGGTTTCCCACAAACTACTTTTAATGAAACTAGAATCCATTAATATTACTGGTAATGCTCTAAAAATGTTTAAATCATACCTAACCAAACGTTCGCAAGTGGTTAAACTGGGCAATCATCAAAGTGGCGCAAAACCTGTTACATGTGGCATTCCACAGGGATCAATTTTAGGTCCCTTGCTCTTCCTTATATATATAAATAATATAAATGACATAAAGTTACGCGGTCACTTAACCTTGTATGCCGACGATACATCTTTATTCTACTTTGGGTCTTCGATTCATGCCATCATCTCACAAGCTCAGGAGGACTTAAACGCCCTATTTACCTGGTTTCAGTTCAACCTTCTAACAATAAACACCTCCAAAACATGTTACGTAATATATAAGGCAAAAAACAAACATATTCCTCCATTCAACCCACTTACAGTAAATGATGAGCCGCTACAACTAAAAACTTGCGAAAAATATCTCGGGCTTAGAATAGACAGCTCCCTTTCGTGGATTGCTCATATCGACTATATAAAAAACAAGCTCTCGACACAAGTCGGAGCTCTGCACAATTTAGTTCGATGCGTTCCACAAGGATTGCGACACACTATCTATAATTCCCTAGTAAAGCCACATCTACTATACTTGGTCGAAGTATGGGGTAGTGCTCCAAAAACAAAATTGTCACAACTACAAATTTCTCAAAATAAACTGGTAAAAATGCTCTTCAATTACCCGTACCTAACAGCAACAAAAAAAATATACAGCGATACAAAAATAATGACCATAAAACAACTATATATAATTATATAACACATGCATCTTTATCAGAAAAGTTCTAAACAAAACCATCCACTCAAATATCACACTTACCCAACACAAACAAGTTAGTCAACGAAGCACTCGGCGAGCAAGTTTATTGGTTTTACCAAAAACTAGGACCAACTATGGTAAAAAAATGCTTACATTTGAGGGAGCACAGCTATACAACAAAATACCATCACGCATAAGGAACCTGCACTCATTTAATGCATTCAAAACCCAGCTGAGATTGCAAATCAAATATTATTTGAGAAATGAATGCTTTGGATGGGACAGGTTTTAGTTTTAATTTTAAGTTTAATTAGTATTTCTGTTCATGGATGTTGTCGAGCCTAGATTTGTTTTTTTTTATGTGTTAGTTATTGTTCTCAAGTAAGTGACATGTAATTGTTTTTATTGAGAATAAAGTTTCTTTAAACCTAAGCACAGTCTCAATTTTGTGCTAAAAAAGAAAACAATGTTTGGAAGTTCTCATGATTTTCCAGGATCAATAAAATAACAGTTTCATTACTTTACTGTTACTCGTAAATAGTCCCCGCTGAATAGTAGATTATTCTAAGCTTTAAAGACACTTACATCGTGCATTCGGTTTTAAGGCAAAACAATCAAAAACCGAATAATAAGTTAAGGAAGTTTAAAGCTCAACTTTATAGTAGGAATAACAAAAATGACCACATCATAGACTACCTGCAGTATTGTCTATACTTCTCCCTTTAAATCCATCCATGGGTGAGGACGGGTGAGGAAACGGTCTTTAAAAGATTGCTTTCTGCGATAAGACTGCCCATTGTGTCACCCAATGTAAAATTTCTAAATGATAAATGATAAATGATTTTATTTCTGTAAGTAGGTTTGTTACAAACACTTTTACACGTCAATCATATTTTTAAAACTAGATGAGGTCGGCGTTTCATAACTGACTACTCTGAGAAGAAAGGCCGAAACAAACTCAGAGGTCACAGTCTCTTTTAAAGTCCAGACATAATCTTGGTCAGATCATGTGAAGACCATGTAGAGTCTACATTTATATCTGTAATTCGAATTGTGTACTTAACACTCTGTTCTATTCTATTCTATAAAATATAGTCAGTGACGCCAAATAAGTTAGGATTGTGAAACACTCCACACTATTGCAATCAATCTTCCAGTGGAGCTTTGTGAGCAATCTCAAACTTTTAAGTGGTGAACATGATTTTATGCCAGAACATGATAAAGCAATTAAATACTATCCCAAGCATAAACTATTAATAGATCTTTACCTACGAAGTTGCTGTTTTACAATACTGTGTATGGCTGGCAATTAATTCTAAATTGAGATGAATTTTATTTAAAAAATATGGAATTCTGTTTTCAAATTCAGGCATTTGTTTATTGATCAGTGTTTTGTTTTCACAGCATTTGTATCTTTTTCATCAATATGGACACGATCAAAATACGAGTAATTATGGAATACGAGTTCCGTCGCGGTAGCAATGCCGCACAAACGGCTCGCAGCTTTAATTACGTGTACGGAGTGAACACTAGAAACGAACGCACGACTTGTTATTGGCTTGAACGCTTCCGACATAGAATTTTTGATCTAAAAAATGATCCCCGTGGTGACCCGAAAACGAAAGTCAACAACGTCGAATTAAAGGCGACAGTGGAAACTGATGATACTCAATCTACGGCTGAGATAGCAGCAGCTTTCAACGATAGCATCAATATAATATTGATCCATTTGCGTCAAATTGGCATGGTAAAAAAAACTTGATAACTGGGTGCCGCACGAACTGAACGATCGCCAGCGCGACAAACGCATTTAGGTATGTATGCCTTGCGTTGCTTAATAGACACAGAAACGAAGGGATTTTGAACCGCCTTGTCACTTGCGATGAAAAATGCATTATTTTTGATAATTGTAAGCGGTCCTCATGTTGGTTAGACCCTGGTTTGGCGCCTAGCCAATGCCCTAAATGAAAACCCTAGAAAAGTCATGGTCACTGTTTGATGATCTAGTGCCGGTATAATTCATCGCAGCTTCGTACAAAATGGCACCAGCATTACTTCGGATGTGTACTGTGAGGAACTGGACACAATGGTGAAGAAGCTCGCAAATCTGCGGCCAGCCTTGGTTAATCGCTCGTCCACGCTGCTCCTACACGACAACGCTCGACCTCATACGGCACAACAGACTGTCTTAAGGTGCAAGAGCTAGGGTTGGTAGAGGTTGGTAGTTTTGCGTCAGCCACCGTACTCACCAGACCTTGCGCCGACAGACTTCTACTTTTTCCAAAATTTTGACAACTTCTTGGCAGGGAAAAAATTCAATACCCGAGAGGCAGTACAAAATGACTTTGAAGAGTTTGTTGGCTTCCGTACACCTGACTTCTTCAAGAAGGGCTCTGACGAATTACCACCGCGCTGGCAGATATGCATCGATAGCATGGGTGGATATTTTGATTGATAGAAATAAAAAATATTTATGAAATGACTTTAACTTTCTGTATAATAAACGGCAATTTCGATAGGTAAAGACCTATTATATCCCAAGCATAATAAGAAAAAAATAAGGGATATTTGCTTAAGAATTAAAAACTCTTACAGTGTTATTACAAAAAGCGGTTTAACTGAAAACCCCGGTTTAAAGCTCTATAAACTACGGTTTAAACGAAAATGATATTACAAAATGTGGTTTTTCGAAAAACCGTGGACTATATCATGGTCTAACGCTAAACCTCGGCGGCCCCTAGTTTAAACGATCAAACTATGGTCTAAATCGTATCAGTCAAAGTTTCTCTTGTATTTTATAGCATCTTTTTCATTGTGTTGTGTTGTTTTTACCCGAAAATGGATCTTAACATGGTCGATTTAATTGATATTGAGGATATTGAAGCCGCTGAGTTGTTGGGAACGCCACGCCGACACAACATAAATCGTGTTCGAATCAATCAAATAAATTAAAATTAAATTTGAATCAATTAAACACTGATTTCAAGTTAATCGAAGTAATTTATGTTTATTTACTTTTTCCTCGGTACTCCAATTCTCAGATCGTTTTTTCTTTTGTTGGTCCATCACAATATGATATTAAAATTACCTACTATAGAAGGTAATACTATACAAAGAGGCAATTGTTCTATTAGAAACTTCGATAACTTAAAAATTCCAAAGCTAAATGAACTTTGTTCAACTTGCGATGGTTTTGTTTAATGTTATGGTTTCATATAATGCGCGAAAATTTTACTTTTCGTTACACGTACCTAGATGTATTATTAGTACTTAATACGACATTAAGTCATGTGCTTAAACCTAAACAAAACTGCAATCGACGAAATAACTAATATTCCATGCAAATTAACACTCTCAATATTTTTAACACTCCTAAACATCATAATAATCATTAGCGTATTAACAAAAAGTTTTCATTTCTGAGCATACGGAACGTTGCAATAGAATGATAACATGGTGAACGAATAATATTTGTATTACTCTGTGGTTGTTACAAAGACAATGGTTCAAATGACGGCCCTAAGAAGACCACGGTTTTTTGAAGTTTTGTAATACGGACAAATTTAGACCATGGTTCTGCAGATAAGCCTGGACTTCGTAGCACAGGTTTAAATCAAGGTTTATTTAGTGTTTTTGTAATAAGACTGTTAAAGTCTCTCCAAAAACCCTTATTCTTTGATATTCTTACTACCCGATAACCCTTTCATCTTCAGTAAGTATATTCTGCCCATCTGTAAAAACATCAAGAACCCCTCCATACACAAACAAACAGATTCGAACCCAATTAGCAACTTCAACATACCTTTAAAAAACCTTCTCAATTAACACACACTATTTTCAACCTTAAGAGCAAATAATACTCTCAAATCTTGCACTAAAATGTCGACCTAAGTTTTGGGGCATCAAACTAATTTGGAACTTACTACTCTGTCGATAAAATCTTATTCAGCAGTGAATAATTTATAATTTGCTTTTGTTATTTGAATCGTATTATTACATGAAAATTGGTTGATTTAGTGAACAGTGAATCTGAAATGCTGGCTCTTTGCCAATTAGGCTCTTGGTTCTTCTTAAATTGCAAACACTCTTGTTAATAATATTATTTCAAGACAGTATTAATACCTTAGAATAAAAGTTTAAGAGAAATAAATGAAACTTTCGAATAAAAAAAATAGAAAACAAGCCAGATAAAATTAATAGAAAAGTAGTAAAAGAAGTACACTTTAAACATAATTTTAATGAAACCACATAGGAGATAGAAGAAACATTAATAAACTTCATGAAGTATTTAATAAGTATTCAACTAGAACATCTCTAATTTGCAATAATTACTGCTCTGGATAGACTTATAGTTATTTATGCAACTGTTGTATAATAATTTGTCGAGTGTGATAATAGTAGTGACCACAAAATCGTGTTTGTATTGTATTTTTTTGGAACGAAGTTCTTTTATGCGGCATACAGTAGATTGAACTGGCAGAAATCGTCAGGAAAAAGGGCTACTGCTTATTTCTTAAGCAGCTGCTTCTTTTCTTATTTGTATAATTTTATAGGTTGTTTTTTTGTAAAATGTTTCTTGATGCCTAGACAACTTTGAAATGATGTGCATTTATCAATTTATCAAATATTTATCTCCAAAAGAACGATGATATAAAAGTTTTCATGGGTACTCAGAGAGATTAGAAAAGAAATGTGTTCTTTGTTTTTCGAAAAAATCACATCAGTTCCCCTGGGTGTCGTGAGTAACGACTAAGTGATTGCAGCAGATGTTTTGGTACCGACATTATTATTTTCTTCGCAGTTCGCTTCGCAAAGGAAAACTGAAAAATTAAAAAAAACTTAAAAATATTGAAGCTGATAATGGAAACAAGATTATTCCAAATCGGCCATTACATAAGTACGGGTAAAGCTTTTTTAGTGATTTGTGGCTTTTTAGTACTCTAACCTCAGTTAGTCATTTCTTTCAAGTTAGTCCAGGTCTTTAACCTTTCCCCGCCCTGGGACCTCGAGGCGAAAGTACTCGCGTCGTTGTATCGGTGGCGCGAGGAAGCGACGGCGGGGGCGAGGGACCGATGCAGCGGCACATAGAGCTGCGTCGGTCTCAGCTTCGCGAGGTCCTGGTGGCGGAATGGCGGGACAGGCTTTCACGCCCTACCGCCGCCGGCCTCGTCACCATCGAGGCGGTCCGGCCGCTGCTCGAGCGCTGGCTTGGGAGGAGGCACGGCTCCCTGTCGTTTCGGGTGACGCAGGTGCTCTCGGGGCATGGCTGCTTCGGGAAGTACCTTCGTCGCATAAACAGGGAGCCGGACGCCCGGTGTCACCACTGAGTCGACTGCCGGGAGGACTCGGCGCGGCATACGCTGGCAGAGTGTGCCGCTTGGGAGGAGCCGCGCCGTGCCCTCATCTCAGAAGTATGCAGTGACTTGTCGCTGCCGGCCGTAGTCGAGTCGATGGTCGGCAGCGACGAGACCTGGGACGCGGTGGTTTCCTTCTGTGAGACAATCGTCTCGCAGAAGGAGGCTGCGGAAAGGGAGAGGGAGATCTCGTCCACTCACCCGGCCCGCAGAAGGCGCACCAGGCGTCGGCGGAGGGCGGACAACGCCCTCTTCCAGCCCCCCTAAATGGGTCCAGGGGCGATGGACTCGGGGACGTCTGTCGCCCCCCACACACCAGGACCCGAGGTGGTGGCGCGTAGTGTTCCACGCGCGCCCCTCCCAGACCCGAAGAGGCCCGCAGTGGCGGGCCGGCACCAGTCGGGGGTTGCGGAAGGATCGTACGTTCCCGCGACCCCCGGCGTAGGTGTGAGATGGAACACCGGGGTGGTTTTTAGTCAGTAAGAGTCTGACAGACCCCGCCGTCCGCCCCAGGGCGGCGGACATCCATGAGGATTTTCCATCCCGGAAACAAAAAAAAGGTCTTTAACATTCAGCAAAAACTACAAGATCATCCAGCAAAAGGAGCACACCCGAAAGTCTTCTTCAGCGACTAGTCGCATCCAAGTGGGGTGCTTCGTCTGACGTTATGCGGACCACTGGGCTGGCGCTATCTTTTTCAGTGGATTAGTTCGCGTGTCCCATGCAGAGTCGTTCTGCTCATTCAAAGTTAGTGGGTACAGCTTTAAATGAAACGTTCCGCATCATCACTGAGGAATATCATCATCATCACTAATCATCAGCAGGAATAGCTCCACCAGAAGTTCGCAGAGCGGCGGCAAGCTCCAGGGAAAGAGCCAACATGTTCTCCGACACATAACAACCTTTGCACGACAACATCCTCGTACCACAAAAGCTGAAAAGTCGAAACGGCTTTTTAAAGTCACACTCACTGGCGAACGATCAAAAGAAAGACTGAAGCTGTGGTGAGACAGTACTTTTTAACCATTCCATTTGTTCCAGCTGCCGAGTATCTCCCACCTGGACATGAGTTGCTTTGGCTAATCTGGAAGTCTTTAAACTTACTCCGGACCCAGGTTAGCCGAAGCTAGGAAAACCTGTTCAGATGGAGATTCATAGACGACTCCGCCTTAGAGTGCAAATGCGGTGCTGTTCCACAAACGATGGGACACTTAATATAAGGTCCTGCACGTCCTGTCGTCTGTACTTTACAGGAACTGGTGGACGCTAGCGATAGAGCCAAACACGTAGCTGAATTCTCGGCCGAGTCTATTTAAATTGCCATCGACACGCTAAGAAGAAGAAGTTAGTCCTGACTAGTATTTTAACCCTTATACGAAACTGAACGATTGGCATCATAAAAATAAAGCGTGGGAAATTAAGTTTAGCTACCTGTACCATTTTTCCAAACTCTATGAATGCAGTCAGCATTTCTCAAAAAGTTAAGCACAGCCTCATAAGAACGTTTCCTGTAGCTACATCGTTTAAGTTACCTGACCTTACTGCGCAGTTTCAAAAATCCCTCTTAAAAATACTTACTGTGTTAGAATGGCATCTTCTCCGTATCCGGCAACAGCAACCCAGACTTTCCTTTTCTTTTGTAAGCTCTCTGATGATAGCATAAGTCAAAGCATTTCTGATTATTTAAACAAACTTTCTTGTGTCAATACTTAAATGTTCTTCCGATGAAACCTGGACAACCAGGCTAGCTTCCATCTGGGCTGGCTTAGGCCCACCGGCGCGTTCAGGGGTTATCCTAAGTATCTCGGAGTAAACAGCTAATTTGAAATCTGATTTCAGATTCTGTACAGATTTCAGTTTCCCTACGTGAATCAGAAATGAAGAGATCCGCAGGAGAACCAAGGTAGCCCAAAGAATTTCCAAACTTAAGTGGCCTTGGGCTTGGCATGTTGCTCGCAGAACAGATGGCCGATGGGGCCGAAAGGTTCTGAAGTGGTGACCGCGTACCGGAAGACGTAGCGTTGGAAGGCCTCCCACAAGGTAAACCGATGACCTTGTGAAGGCCGCAGGAATCCGCTGGAGTGCTGAATGATGAACAGCTAATTCAGGGTTCATCAAATAATTTACCTTACACTACCAAAAAATAGCGGTAAACCTAGAGTTGAACTTCTATATATTTAACCCGCCGATGTGAGTTAGGTCGCCAAACTCTGAGTAAGTAATGTCAAAATAAATTGACGTTTATTTATTATTTATTTATTTAAACGACGTTATGAAGTACCTATCGCTGATATCTTATTTTCTATTTTATATAGTTCAACGTTTGGTATAGTGAGTATTAAAGGTACTTTATTAGCAAGCATTATATTCATGAACTCATATAAAAATAAATTATAAAAAAACATGAAACATATTTTTCCTTAGCTGACATTTTCGTCAATCAAAAAAATAAATCTCCATTGAAACCATACAATACGATTCAAATGAAATGTCATGTTATAAAATTCAAAGGCAAAAAGGTGTATCGTAATGGACCAAATGTAAAAGAGATGGGTATACAATTTCCGTTCATGATTCGTTCATTCATTTTTTGTCGTATTACATATCAGGGCACAGACATTACAATTCAATTTTAATTTTAATTTCAATTGAACTGCAATGTTCCCAACTCAAAAAACACAAATGTCTGGTTAACTAACCTTCTTTTTTTTACGGGGTAAATCCTCATTGACTACCTCCGCCTGGGGAAAAGGCGGAGGGGCGTGCCGGACTCTTACCGGTTACCACGGTGTCTCCTTGCACGTGCGCGCGGGGCCGCGGGAATCCAAATTCTTCCGCAGCCCCACACTAGTGCTGGCCCGGTATGTCCGGGCCTCGTCTCCTGCACGGGGTAGTGAGGGGCTTAACTACCCCGTGCATCGCCTCAGAGGCGCGCGCCGACACCCGCGCGCGCCTCCGCCTCGGGTCCATCGAATAGGGGGCGGGGACTTCCCCAAGTCCCTCGCCCCTGGACCCATTCATGGGGGCCGGAAAAGGGCGTTGTCCACTCTTCTCCTGCGCCCGGTGCGCCTTCTGCGGCCGGGGAAGGGAGTCGAGATCTCCCTCTCCCGTTCCGCAGTTTCCTCCTGCGACATCACGTCCTCGCAGAAGGACACCACCGCGTCCCACGACTCTGCGCTACCGACCATCCTACGCACTACGGTCGGCAGCGACAGATCGCCTCCTACTTCATTTGTGAGGACACGGCGCTGCTCCTCCCAAGCTACACACTCGGCGAGCGTGTGGTGCGCCGTGTCCTCCCCGCAATGGACGCAATGGTGGCACCGAGCGTCCGGCTCCCTGTCTATGCGACACAGGTACTTGCCGAGGCAGCCGTGCCCCGACAGCACCTGCGTCACCCTAAACGACAGGGAGCCGTGGGTTAACTAACCTGGTGTTACTTTTGAGTGGCGCAACGCTAAAGAGTTAAAATGTTAATTACTCAACTTAATATTTCAGTGACGTCATTCGACGTTAAATTGCGGACGCTTTGTGGCCTTCACTGCAGTCTTAGGAAACCATAGCTTTATAGTTTATGACGGTACAAGTTAAGAAGAAGATTCGAGTTATTGATGTTAACAATCCGTTTAATAAACACGCCATGAAAGCACGTTAACACATAACAATTTATATCTTTGCCGGCTGCATACTATAAATAGACTATAAAAGCCAGAATAAAGGTGCACAAAATAATGTTTACATGGTAGAATTATATCATCGAACAAATTATTTGCGTTTACCAGGCAATTATGTGCCCGATACATATTGGTTCTGAAGAAGACACATACAAATGCAATAATGAAATCAAATATTTGGAATGGTACCTACTTAGAATTTCGTAATTACTTCTTGAAATTCAATGAGTTGTGCCATTGTAATAGATACTTTGTGATATATATAGTTGTCCAGACCGTATTTCGGTCATAGCACCCAATCTCAACGGAGACTAGCCTTCAGCGCGGGAGATATATTTTTTATTTCTTTCAATTTCAAAGGTCTATTATTTTTATATTTTTATAATTAGTCAATATTTTCCTTTTTGCCTAACTACGCCAGAAAGCGTGACGCAATTGGACAAAGAGAAGCAAAATGTAATAATTTCGAGCAAAATAATTGTTTTTAGTAAATTGTGGCTGAGTAACGATTTATGGTCAAAATCCAAAACGAAAAACAAGAGTAAGTGTTCGGCACTCGACAACTGCCCAAGGAATTTGTTGAAATAAAACAATTTGTTCCAAGTAAGTACCAAAAAATAATAATTTGTTCAAATCCTTATACGATATTCGCGGAAAACCTTGACACCGCGATTCAGCGAGCTACCCAAATGGTAGAACGCGATCTATCGAGCATAGCGGAAGCTCGCGATCGAACAGTAAGTAACTCATACTTTATGGTTTTCGTGGTTATGGTTAATGCAAAGTAAGGGAAATAAGTGGTTTAGAAAATTGATTAGCACCTTCGACAGACATTCTTTGGCAGTTGTATGAAATAGTTATAACATTTCATAAACAATTAATTGCTTTGACTGTACTTCGTTGGCATAGAAACAGGTTACATTTAAGTAGAAACAGACTGGTACCTAAAATGTACTTCGTCGGTTTAGAAAAACATACTAGTAGGCACCTATGATGTAGGTACAGACACAAACAACCTTTTGATTCGTATTTGGTAATAAGACACGGGCCCAAAAAAAAATTATAATAACAAAGTGTTCAGTACAAACCTGAGTGGGAAGATAAACCAATACATACCGTGTTTTTCTTTAATTCAGAGATAAAAGTGGAAATAATGAAACTACAATAGGTACAGTAAATTGTAATATATAAATCCATTACGTTTAAATTAATTTTTATAAACAGTCGAGGATTGGGAAAAATATGTAACATCCGCCTACTCATGCAATTTGTACGCTGAAATTATTTCTCTCGAATACATGGGACAGAAGAATTAGAATTTGTATCATGGCAAATATTTATATACAAAGTTTCCAGACATTCTCTGTTTTCTGTGAATATATCATTGAGAAAAACATATTTTTACTTATTGTAGAATACCTATTGCTGATGAGCTTTCTGTGTCAGAATTAAATTCTGGTTAAAATTAATTATAAAATTTAAATCTGTTTCGTGCGATATTACAAACTGTTGATTAATTAATTAAATGAAAGAATGCACGGGACTGAGAATCGCAGATATTTTCTCGGAAGTGGACCCTATTCATTACGGTAAATTATTTTTTCCAATATGGTCATTTTAAACAGAACCTGACAGAAATATAAGAATTTCAGGTATTCATTTGCCCGAAAATAAATCCGGAGACAAAATAATGATTAAGAAAAGGTTTAAATTGAGAAGTAAAAATAGCAATATAACAAATCCTACAATTAATGTTAAAAGAAACACGATTCCTTATACCTACATGATTCAGAGGTTCTCAAAATTTACTAGGCGCAATGTTACCAGCCTCAAAATACAACACTACGGCCAATCCAACTTTTCTCTCAATTCTCACATTTTTGCGCGCATAGGTACTTATGAAAAAAACTTCCTCGCATACCCCCCGGGGCGTCCGAAAGAACATTTTTTTATAGTTACTGGTGACAAGCTTCATGATTTTGTCATAAATAAGTCTCGTTTCAGCTGAAAAACAAACAACTGAAACCCTTCTCTAAGTGCTTCGTCTTGTCTGGGAATTCGGGATATAAATCTACTCCCTAGGCTTTACCCGGGCCTATTACCGGGCCTTCGAAAACAGAGCTTTGTGTCGTTTTTTGATTGCGATCAGATTGCATATTGGAAAACCCTTAAACATATTTGTTATTCGTTTCAAAAGGATGTACAGTAAGAACTATTTCATCTATTTCTTCTTTCATTAAAGGTAAGGTAAGGTTTCAATGGTAATCAAATGACTAAAGTGGATTGTAAGTCTCGTCGTCCACGACGCTACTAAAAAGTAACATATTACATACTCAAATCACCAATGAGTAGCCAAAATGTAACAGCACTAGTATGACAATGGCGGTTCGTACTGGAAGCGACTTAATAACGCGTTGTTAACTAGTTTGTGAATATGTTGCGTCGTGATTCGAGTTTGTAACACGTTTACTTTTGAGTAGCGTCGTGGACGATAAGGATAAGAAGGATCATACATAACATGAACATAACCAGCCTTTAATATTCCCACTGTTGAGACACAGGCGTCCTCTCTGTAAGAGGGTGTGGACCGTAATTCACCACGCGGGCCCAGAGCGGGTTGGTGGATCTTAATAAAGATATTTTTTTACCGGAAGTATTATGTCGGTTTCCCACTTAAGATAACGTAATATAACACCAAGGCTTGTTTCCCCGAAGGGGTTAGGCAGAGAGTAAATACACTCACATTTCACTAGTGATTTTTAAATCCTATGTACTTAATAGGGGCGCACCTATTGCCATCAACCGGACACAAATCCCCGCTGCTACTGAGAAATTCTTAATAGATAAAAAAAAACGTTTATTTTGGAACAATTTAGGTTTACACAGATTACAAAAGAAACGAGGATAGCTACAAAAGTAATACTATAAAACTGTGGCGCAGCTATCAAAGCGCAAATCAAAAAACAATGAAACATTTGTTCCAGACTATCATATCGGAAATTATTTACATTAAGTTTAAAAATTACAAAAATATGCACTGGTATTGGTATGGGTGTGTGTGTGTGTGTGTGTGTGTGTGTGAGTTTTTGTTATTTATGTTACCACAATGATACCAAAAAAACCCAATAACACTTTGCCTGACCTGAGAATCGAACCCAGAACCTCATACTCGGCAGTAGCGCTTGGAACCACTAGACTAACGAGGTAGATAAT
Organism: Brachylomia viminalis; assembly: GCA_937001585.2. Classification (NCBI taxonomy): domain Eukaryota; kingdom Metazoa; phylum Arthropoda; class Insecta; order Lepidoptera; family Noctuidae; genus Brachylomia; species Brachylomia viminalis. The sequence goes on from OW443298.2 coordinate 2,520,180, forward strand.
CCGTTTAAAACCGTCATCCGGTCATCTACTTACAGATTTATGCATCAAACTCAAAACAAAGTACACTTCATACCACTCGAATCCCAACAGTCAAATTAAAAGCATGTCTCGGAACACACACTCAACTTCCCGACTATTTCAACCAGAAATAACAAACAACATTACTGAGAAAAGTACTTGTTTCGTCACTGAACTATTTCCGTTACTGACACTTTGATATGTAGGATCGTAAATAAATCTTTTTCATGTATTATAATAATATATGTAAGTTAAAGACATAACTAACAGTCAAGGTGTTTATTTGGGTCGGCTTCCTATGTAGCGAGTCATTCGATGTTAAAATATGTATGCTATGACGTCCCGATGGGTAAATGGATGGCGTAAGGAGTAGCTGAAGGTGCTTCCACACAAGAGTTACTTGTTGTGGAACAATGGATAACAGAAAGTTGTAGCAAAAGCCGCAAAAGTTATAGAAAGTTAATTAATGTTATCGTTCATGTTGCTATACAAAAAGTAACTTCGGTGTGGATGACCCTTTACAATAAATGTTGAAATCCGTAAAGGGGTTACTTTGAGCAGATTGGTTGCATTGACGCTGAAGATTTTTTTTATGACTTTGGACTGCGACATTGATGATTTTGAATGTTTTTTTTGTGTCGGCTTGCTTCATTTAACAACTTAATCACTTAATGCTAGCCCATTGCTTTTCATGAGGCAAAACAGTAACACAGAGAGACAACTTGAACGGGCGGTTAGACACTGTAGAAAAAAATCGATATCAAAAATTGATAGAAAAATCAGTAAAGTATTTTACACATTTTTTTAATGTGACACAGTAACCTCTCTTATATTTATTTTGAAACTGCCTGCTAATACAAAAATCCATAAATAAAATGTGAACAGCACTATCGACCTTGACATTTCCTTCTCAACTTGTAAAAACCCCCGTGCCAAGTCATAATGTATGTTAGCACTCCATTAGTTTAAGAGATGAGGAAATATACCGGTACTGAAGTTCAGGCATTATGAGATTAATCTTGGAAATGTCTTCCTTGGTGGCTACCAAGAGATATTATGTTCTACATTTTTTGTGTCTTATTTATGATGGTACTAGAGATGTCGTTGATTTGCTGTGGTTTTTTTTATCCCTAACATTTTAGAACATTGCAGTTATTAAGAAAATTATTAATTATTATTAATTAGTAAGAAGATAAATATTACTTTCAGGTGACGTAAATAAAACCTAGGGATTTTACTTACCAAAACCATCATACAATATAGGTGTTAAGTTAAGTACAAACCTCGATGTTTAATAGATCGTTATATATATTATCATCTAGATATGATAACAAAATTAAAATGTTATTTGAATAGGGGTTATCATCTTTTTTTCTGTTTCCGAGTCCGGACAGGCACTCTTTACTAGAACCATAACAACATTGAACAGAATGTTCACTTTCATTACATATAACGTGACGATATGTTCGTGGACGTGCACTTCTACGTCCATTAAATGTATGGAAATAAGTGCACGTTATAACGGAAATTTAAAAGCGCCTTTACTTAATTCGTGTGTGCTGTGTTGTGTGTTGCGTGCCGTGATGCGTGGACGTCCACGATAATATCGTCACGTTAGAAATTATAAAAGCAGGTACATCGAGTGAACGCGACGAACGACAATAAAACGTAACCGTTGGGTCGTCACATTAAATCACTTACACCTCATGACATCTGTATTTCCTTGTGTACCCGAGTATATGTCTCGTATGTGATACACCTGCGACACGTGCAAAGAATTGTTGGTTATTTATAGGAAGGAAAAATAGGGCTATCATTTTCTTAGTAAAGACAAACATATGAATGATAGATAACGATATATATAAATGATAAATGATTTTATTTCTGTAATGAGGTTTGAACAAACACTTTTACACGTCAATCATATTTTTTTTTAAACTAGATGGGGTCGGCGTTTCCTATCTGACTACTCTGAGAAGAAAGGCCGAAAAAAAACTCAGAGGTCACAGTCTCTTTTAAAGTCCAGACAAAATCTTGGTCAGGTCATGTGAAAGCTATGTAGATCAGTGTCTGCAATGGTCTTTTGAGGAAAGAACCACACAGATTGAGTGGACCTGTCCAGTCAGTGCACGCAATTGTCAGTAATCGTGCAGCTCAACTTAGACTCAAGGAGCTCAACGATTCGACGAACAATACCAAAGAAAGGACATTTGAGTAGGCCGCATAAATTACTCAAACTGCCAGATCATGATTACGTTGACAAAAATACAAAAATAAATATAAATAAATCAATGACCGACATAGTTCTCACATTCACAATAATTAGAATAATATTATAATAATCTTTGAGGACCATGTAGATTTGTGTCTGAAATGGTCTTTTGAGGAAAGAACCACACAGATTGAGTGGACCTGTCCAGTCAGTGCACGCATTTGTCAGTACCCGTGTAGCTCAACTCAGAACTTAAGGAGCTCAACGATTCGACGAACAATACCAAAGAAAGGACATTTGGGTAGGCCGCATCAGCTACTCAAACTGCCAGAACATGATTAAAACTGCAACAAAAACACACATAGTCCTCACATTCACAATAATTTAAAATTAATTTAATTTATAATTATGTGATATTAGATTCTCTCATAAGCTATATTTTAGAGAATCTATTATTACAGTATAAATGAGTTAAATTGAGGGTATCGACCTAAGAATAAATAGACGTTTCTAAGTGCTCATTAATGAACAAGTTTAAAGAACTGGAGATGCTTACATTACACATTGTTAAACCCTTTAGATAGATGGTCATAAATAGAACAGTTAAAAATGTGTTAACTTTGAAGTTAAAAACATTCATTCAAATAATTTTACTGACCAAAACTAAAAAGCGAATTTTACTAAAACTTTTACTATCAAAAACTAAAAAGCGAGATTGTGTAACTTTTAATAGAATCAGCACTTTTTGATCACCGTTCACAAAAGCGATCATTTGATTGGATGGCGCGGCGCGTCGATGGCTTTATGTGAAAAAATGCAATTCCCGTAAAGTGCTAGCTGCGTCAGCACTTTAGAATTTCATACGATTTTATCTTTTGCGGTCTAGGAAACGGGTTGAACGTGTTCTCTGTTCCTTTTCATATGTCTCGTCCTATGCTCTTTTCATTTTAATAGTAGTTTATAAAGGTCGTACTTTATTTTGACGTCGTACTAGACAAACAACATTTTGGATTCGAAATTCACACATCATTTAATTTTCTGTCATCATACCCACATCAATAGGTATAATATTTCACCACATGATATATTTATGTAATCAAACAATTCCTAGCACTTGCAATTTATCTTTGAAAACACTACCGAAACAACTCAACGAAAATAGGTACATGCGTACAATAACATTCACAAAGCTATTTCCAATACAAATAGTGCAATGAACTAGATATAAAAATACTCCAATACAAAAATAATTATAATCCACATTAATAGAAGTGATCAATAAAACCGTTAATTATAACACATAAACAAGGACAAGTAATTCTCTGAACAGCCTAATGAGTTGGTACGATAAACAAATGAAGTTTGCAAATAGATTTAAAACAATTTGGGATAGCTATTTTGTGAATACACTTGAGAGCAATAAAATCGCACACTAATTTGGTTTATTACTGATTTTTTTCTTAAATCTAAAGATATTGAGTACAAATCATTAGGCAAAATTAAAGAATACAAGCTTAGCTTAAAAAAAAACATAAAATTAAAAACATTTACAGAAACCAGCCGTACACCAAATTAGCCAAATTCACCCGTTAGCATTGTCACTACTTGCAAAGGGTCGGTTTTTTTGGATTTTTAATCCATTCAGATCCAGCCTGTCCCCAACTTGCTGTCCCCCCCCAGCGACGCCCTAAGCCGAGGTTCGTACCCCACAGGGGGTGCCCTTAGGTGATGGTCGCTTAGTTTATAAATATTATTATGCCCCTGGCTGGAGGCTTTGAGTTAGCTCGAAGGCACCACAGGATTGACCGGTTAAGCAGTCACGGCCTCTCAAGGCCAACTGCGAGATGCCATACAAAAAAAAAAAAAGGATTTTTAATCAGTTGCATACCGAAGGTCAACGTGATAACATCTCTACTGAAAGCACACGGAAAAATATGGATACGCTCAAGTTATTGCCTTGCTCGAAGCAGGCCATAATCAAAGTGAAGTTGCTCGACTACTAATTTATGTTAGCCGCTACTCTGTTCTTCGTGTGTACCAGAGGTTTCAAGAGACCGGTGGCTACATTCGGCGACCAGGATCTGGCCGGCGACGCAGAACATCAGAGCGTGATGACCGCTTTCTTTTCTTGTGTCGAGGTCTTTGAAAATTGGCAACTGAATGCGGTTCAACTGGGACAAGAGGTTCGAGAAGTTCGCAATGTCAGTATAAGTCGGTGGACAGTCACAAGAAGACTTGGTGAAGCAGGACTGACTTCACATCGCCCAGCAAATGGTCCCAAATTGACCACAGCTCACCGACAAGCCCGACTACAATTTGCCAGGGAACATTTAAATTGAACGTATGACCAATGGCGGTCTGTTATGTTCTCTGATGAGTGCAGAATGACATTACATGGTCATGATGGACGCTCTAGGGTCTACAGAAGGTCATCAGAGTGATTCTAACAATGCTGCATAAGCGAACGTGTGGCTTTTGGCAGTGGATCGTGTATGTTTTGGGGTGGCATAATGTTGGACACAAAAACTGACATTGTATTTATTCATCACTGGGGCGAATACCGGCCCGAGATCGAGAAGTTTGACGGCTGCACAATACTTCGAAGAAGTGCTCGAAGGACATGTGAGGCCGCTTGCGTGGCTTATGGGAGAAGATTTTCTCCTAATGCACGACAACGCCAGACCGCATGTCGCTAGAACAGTTTGCGACTACATGGAAGACGTCGGAATCACTGCGATGGAGTGGCCAGCTCGTAGTCCTGATCTCACTCCGATTGAGCATGTCTGATATGAGCTAAAAAGAAGAGTTCAAGAAGGAAGCCCTGCTCCTACGCGCCTCCGAGAGCTTCAACTTGCCATTGAAGAGGAGTGCAACGCCACCCAAGATTTCATATACCACAAGATTTCATGGTAAAATTATTACGGTCCATGAAAAACCGATTAAGAAATGTAATTAAGGCTAGGGGAGGGAATAAACCTTAATAATAAACAATTTGATCAAGAATTTTGAGTTGGATTTTCATTATGTCTTAAGCGAAATTGGGTAATTTTACCCGGTTGTTGGGTTTTGTGCCGTAAACCTCTTATGGGTGTTTTTTACACTGTATTTGATATCATTAGAAAGGTAATGAGGTAGACTTTCAATTAGTGTGTGTGTTTTTTAAAATATTTATTCAGATTCATGAAAAAAAACTGCCTTAACAAATAAAAGTCAAGATGTGCGATTTTATTGCTCTCAAGTGTACAAACAGTTTATAATCCCCTTAAATGGGATATATGGTGTATTGGAATATATGGTAGGCATGTGATTATAATGTATGAAGACCGTATTATAAGATTTATTCGTTGCGAAATAGAAGCCAATTCAGATGTAGGAAAAGGTAGATAGATAGATAAACCATTTATTTGGTGCACACAAAAAACAGCACAACACACAAAAATACAATCAGAAGATAAATATACTTAACAATTATAAAAAAAAACAAGGTGCCGATAAAATAACAAGAAGAAAAACATACCTAACGCAGTAAAAGTGAATAATGATGAAGAAAAAGAACCCCCGGTCAACGAAGTCATTAATTTATTTTATGAGAGATGTTGTTCTGTTGACCAAATAACGACAACCAATCATGTTTTAAAGACAACATCATCATTGCACTGACTTTCATAAATATTGAAAACTATCATGCGAAACTTCTTTTTACTCCAAAATCCTTGACTGATTCTAGATAGATTCATTTATTTGCACGAAATATGGTAATTTACAGATTTTTTAACACACGATTAGAACTGAAGAACTATTGTTCATCAGTTCTAATCGTTATGTTTAACGATTAGAATTACAATCAGTAATGTTAGTAGCGTTGTCTCGTCTCTTACTTTGAACTTTGATCCCTATAATAACATAATAATGAACTTTATGCCAAAACACAGCATGTATAATTTGTAACAATAATAAAGTATAACTTGAGCACTTAAATAGCAACTTAGAATACACCATAAGCCCAATGTTTTGAATATAAATGAATCTTGATTATGCGCATATGTTCTACTTGGGGATTATAACTTTATTAAGTACAGAAAATTCGGAATTCCCGAACTTCGTTCTCTTTATTGAATACTGGTAGGATGACAACGAACTTTCCATTGATGATGCTAAAATGTTGTTTACGCAATTAGTTATTTACTTCTTAATACTACTATAATACTACTACTACTACTTAACTACTACTACTACTTAACTACTAAAATATTCCTCGAGTTACTAGGACAAAATCACTCACTCAATCACTTAAAATGTTCCATGTGTTCAAAGTTCGGACCATAGATCGATCTGGCTGATGGCGTGAAAGTTACAAAATCAAAATGGAAACTTATTAATTTCTTGCTATTTATAAGGACTTCACCAAGTCTACAAAATATCAGATGCTAAAAAACACAGTCATAATTTCTCTCAATTAAATTCAATGTTACCACCAATATCTTTTCATACATAATTATATATAAATTGCCTAAAGACCAATTTCATAATAAAATCAGCCGCAACATACAAAGATGAGCTAAGATTCATAAATACAAATTCTAATAAATAGTAAGCTTGTCAAAATAATAGACTTATAAATACGTTTTACGGCAACCCACGTCACGGTAAATGACTCAAGTGAATTTACAACTAAATTATTTATTGAGGATAAAAATGCAAGTAGGCACGAAGATAAATATTTAGATGAAGAAATAAAAACGGAGTGCCTGATTCAAATGAAATACTTTTTCGCTATCAACGTAGAACGTAAATAAATATTGCGAGTATTTCTTGCCTATCATATACTTAGGAATCATCAATTTCTAAACTTGAAAAAATACATTGATTTTTTTACGTTTCTGATAAACATGAAGATGAAGAAAGAGACACTAAAACTTGTACAGCTTCTATGTTAGTTTAAATGAATAACCTTACCGATAACGGTACCTACAGATTACCAGAAAGATTAAAACAAATAATCTCAATCGCTCTCAAAGACAGCATAAACTGAAACAAACTCAAAGAAATAAGACCCAGATACGATACTAATTCAAAAAGTCTAAATTGTCTAACGAACGATCAAAGACTCAAGACTGTATTTCTTATAGACATTTAATGGAATAAATCTGATAGATACTTCAATAAATTAACTCAGAAAATACAGTATAATTTTTTACCAACGATACTTGTAATCTGATTGCTTCAATCGATTTGGGAGATCTGAAGTAGAAAGATTGCCTTCGGTAGCAAGATCGGTAAGATATAAGTTATCTTGGGAGGTAGGGCGCTGTTAAAGGTTTTCAAAGTCGCTAAATGATATAAGTTTAAAATTCTTGAAGAAAACGATTCTGATGCAATTTTTTTGGCAATTCATTGTAACAGATAGTTAATGAATAATGGACCTTGTGGCTAAGTCGCTAAGCCCGTCGAGCTTACTACACTTGCCGCGGTTGACCCGTGGATGGGAGACCATCTTTACATACCAAGACCCCTCCGTGCCTCGGAAAGCATGTTAAGCCGTGAGGTGAATCGTATTAGTAACTGGGTTTTATAGGTCAGATAAGCAGTGGCTCCATGTAAAATACTGGTCAGCTGCATTTGGTTAGACTGGAAGCCGACCCCAACATAGTTGGGAAAACGCTAGGCAGATGAGATAGTTAATGAATAAAAAACTCCTGAAAGAAAGAAAGAAAGAAATCATTTATTAGCTGATAATGTAGGTATACATATAAAATTAAACAGATAGATCTATACTATATTTAATTATAAAAAGGCTGCAGATGATGATAATGATTTCAATGTACAAGTGAAACAACATAGAATATAAGATTTCATCTTACTCAAGTTGTAAAAATGAAGTAAGAAAAGGGTTATGACGCTATTTATGGCGGAGGTCCATAAACCGCTATAAAACCCTAAGTAGTGGAAATATAAGGGATTTTATGTAATACTTATTCAGAATGATAAGTGGTTGTGAGACTCTTTCCTGCCTGCATCATCCTGGTGCTTTAGTACCTACATTTAATAGTTGAGACTAAAACTAGGTGAGCCTGTACGTCTGCATTATCCGAAGCTTCGTGTGACAATATACTATGACGTGTATACTGTTATACAAGAAAGGATTCAAAGTGGACGAATAATTTTCACTATTCAGAGTAACTTTTATAATGTTTCTTTTTTTACCACTCCCATGTCCCCACGAATGGGACAATAATTTACAAAGTTTTAAATACAAATTCGAACCCCAATTCAGAAAACAATGTGAAAAAAAAATAAACCGCACACTGGCTGTGTAATAATTTTTAACGGTTACCGTTTAAAATACAAATATAATCGTTGAACAATTTCATTATTCGCTTGTCATGTTTCGTTTAAATAACGGGAACTTTTCCAGGGAAAATTGAAATACTCAGTAGCTTCGAAATAGAATTCTGTGCAATCAAACGTAACCGTGCTAAATGCAAGTAGACCAGTAAGAGCAGTGAAGTCATTTACAAATGATCCGGGACATTAAACATGCTTTAAACCTAATGTAACGTAACGTGAATACTCAATATAAATTCCTTCTCTCCACATTGCAGTGGTGCATGGAAATGTTTATGAATATCAGTTATAACGACCGCCATTACGTTGTGGCTTCATGTCCATTTAAAGCTTCAAGAATTTCATTTAATTTTATTGCTCGTTAACAAAAAATGTTCACTTTACGGAAGTGTAAGGTTCAGCCATTTTGTGTCTGCCTTCATTGATTAATGTTGTCGATTGGATCGATAAAGCTAATTTGCTTGCTGAAACATGATTGTGGCAATATTTATTTCCATCGGCTCCTTGTATGCCCCTTGTAGGCCCTTAAGCGGCCGTGAATAATACTTGGTTGAATGGTGGTGGAATATTAATAACGAAATAATAATAATATTAAAAATAATTAAGAATCAATATTAATATACTCATCGACTGAATTTAGTAGCTGCATCAACACATTTTTTTTTATATCGCAATGTCACGTCTCCTTGGACAAAGACCTGAGAAAAACACCTGACATCGATATTTATAACTGCATTGCCAAAAATAGTATCAATTGTAATTTTAGCTTAAAAGGCTGTCTATCAATGTTGTTCCATGCGGAAAGAGGTCTGCTATGAGCTTATCGAGTTCAGAACTTTTCGAGCCATATTCACAGACATTTCTACCCTTATATTCAATAAAATTATCACTTTACGAATTACATTATTATAACTAGTCGCTGCTTTCAATAACGGAGCGTGTAATCTAACGTATCCAGAATACCTGTGTTCGTTTTTGTGTTAAAGTCCCGCAAAGAAGTCATGTTAGTGCATATATTAGGTAACGAACTAATATTATTAAAGATGGCTGCCAGGAGGAAGCTTCAATTACGCAGCTTGTTGTTTAGTTTCATTAAACTCAAACACCACACTATTTCTATGAAAAGCTAACTTGGAAACAAATCCATCTAAATTATAAAGTTTAGTCTTCGCTCTGTGCTCACTATTTGTATGAAAAGCTAACTTGGAAACTAATCCATCTAAACTCTAAAGTATAGTCTTCGCTCTCTGCTAAGCCCACTGTAGGTGCCGATGGGGGTGTTTTCAGTTCGCAGCCACACACTGTTTGAAATTAACTCCCACCACCAATGCGACGTCTGAAAACAATACAATCATTTAAATCCCAACACAGAAAATTACTAATTCAGGAACAAGTTTCCCTTCAACCTTGACCATGTACTTTAGTATTGGCTCACTGTACCTAAGGGGTTATGGCTTGCAGGCTTTGGTTTGGGATCTCCTGGGGCGTGGCCTGCTTGAAATTCCCTTTTCTGTCAGTGAGGCTGTATTAATGTCTGTGTTTCGCTACAGCATTCATCTCTAAGACTTAGAAACGCTACATTGTTTCTGTAATTTACGGATAAACCTAATTAATCAACTGGCAAACTATGGCTTGTCAAGTATAGGTCCCTAAAATCACGAAGATAAATATAATTATTTCACACTCACATTTTTGTCCGTTGACTGTGAATTTTCTCCTATAAGTCACCGAGTTTGTCATCTACACCTTCTAACACAAATTTCATAAACACTGTTTACAAAAACCATACCTACACAATCACCCAATACAACCTTTGCCTTTAATATAATTCTATCATAATATTCATTACGCGCCATGTTAATTATTACGCTATCAGTATGTTAACGGCAAACATAATTTTATGACAGCTATGCGTAAAGATTACTATAGGTTGGCGGCGCGTGAGTGCGGTTAACGTTATCACGTCACGTTAACGCTGGGACTCTCTCTCGCATAGGGTCGTAGCATTATGCTAAGCGATGGCCGTTTTGGGTGGATGTGACGCATATTTTCCTCCAACTGGTTCTTTTTTGTGTTTGTGATTATTTGGGATCACCAATAAATGACACACTTAAACAATATATACATCACAATATTATAATAGGTTAATTTACGTGTGCTCCTTCAATTACAGGAGACCACAGTATGCACATATGACTAGGTGCAAATACGATGATAACAAAAATTGAGAAAATAAGATAAAATAAATTATGGTATTTGAGAAAAAGAATTTTCTTTTCATACATGTCAAGAGTGAGCATTCATAATACAGTGGTATTATAAATAGGTTAAAAATAAAGTTAGAGAAATAAATGATTAAATTTGAGAAAACAAAATATGTATGTCAAGATTGCGTTCTTTCTCTGCAAATAAACGTATTTTTTTTTCTTTTTTCCTTTCTTACTATATATATTTCTTAGCTCATTGTAGAACCCCTTATCATTCACACTCAAATGTTCAACTAGCTTCCAATGAAACACATCATATTTTGTTTATCGTACAAATCAGCTTTGATCTTCTTCAGTTGTCTTTCACAGTACTCCGAATTACTCTATCAACATATCAAGAACATCTGGGATTATTGTCTCGATTATTTATTAAGTTCAAATTTTCCTTTATAATGTCAAACATCACGCCTTGTAATCCCCGAAGGGTGGGCAGACTAGAGGTGTACCCATAGGAACACACATTTCGCCAGTTTCATTTAAGTCGCATGTAATAGGGGGCGAGCCTATTGCCACGAACCGAGCACAAATCCGGACTCCGAGCTGCTACTGAAAAATTTCAGAAAGGAATGCCCAATAACACTTTGCCCGACCTAGAAATCGAACCCAGGACCTCATGCTCAGCAGTAGTAGCGCTTGCGACCACTAGACCAACGGCACGGCAAGAGATTTATATGCGAAGAATAGAAATGTAACATGGTACCTATGACAATAAAGTTGAAATTTCAACGGCAACAATACTGCCGTATCCTAAGGCATGCCGGGGCGTCCTTAGGCATCAACATGGAAATTTAAATTTTATTGTCATACATAAAAGTTATATATCTATTCTTCGCATAAAAATCCCTTACCGTGCCGTGCCGCCAGTAGGCCCTTAGAGTTAAAGTAGGTAGCTACTAAATGCTGTTGGTAATTGTTCTAGGTTCTCTAGTGTCTGACCATAAACGTTTCATATTTCTTGTTATGATGTTACGTATCTTTAACCTTGGGTTTTTACTTGATATTCAGTGAATATCTTTAAAAAAAAGTGAGTTCATGTTTTAGTGATAGATGATGAGTCGTGATGTAATTAACTAAACTGAAAATAATCATTGGCTACTTCCAAGCCATCTAGAAGAGCCCGAACACGTGTACCACAACCACACCACAAGGACAACACGTGGATGGGCGCTATAATTTGTATGAAAATGAATAGTTTATTCACACGGACCACATTCGTTCGTCAAGATCAATTGTGAGGGCGATATCAACCACATCAAGTTCACGTCGCAGCCACAACGATCTGTCTCTCTGCAAACACGAGCCACAACGTAACCACATCCAAACTACTAGCGACAACGCAACCATTGAAATTTTGTAGTTACCACAACGCAACTGCAAGAAGCTGCCCACATTTTGTCGTTGCGATGTGGTGTGGTTGTGGTACAATGTGATCGGGCCCTAACATTTACAAATATACTAAAACACTCATTTTGACATATTTTCAGTGTCTCGTTATTTTAATAGTCAATTTAAATTGCTTCATAAATAACGTTACTCAAAAACGCTTATGATTAATATTCGCAAACATATTTAGTTTATTAACTACTAAAACTAACTAATGGGTACTAAATCAACAAATGGGAACACGATCCGAAGCTGACACTTTATTAATCTACATACATAATATAGGTATTATTTACTGCTGCACAGCAAAATCCTCTTCTCGTACATAGAAGGAAGTGCAATATACTGCGTGTTTGGAGCATTTCCTCATAGTGATTTATCTTTACCTTCAGGCAGATAACAAAGTGCACATCTGAAATTGATGAAGTCATATTGTGAAATTAAACGAGGTTTTTGATAAATAACACTGGTATATTAAATAAAAGTAAAAATAGAAGACCGACACGCAAACTTAGCAATGGCTGACGTGCAAGAGGGGCGAGCGAGATAACGCGTCAAAGAAAGAGCTAGCTATATGACAGTGGCCACAGAGTAGACAACATCATTCTAATATCAGAGGACAACAAGGCTACAGATTTACAATTATTAAATCTAACACAAATTTATATCATCATGTACCTCGGTACACAAACACAGTGTTATTAACTTAATATAAACTTTCTTTCTTTCTTTCTTTAATATAAACCGTTTATCCCCCGCAGTATTCAAATCATTCACGTCTTGTAGGACATATTTATGTAAGCAGCCAGATCTCTCTGCAAAGAAGACAGATTGCTCCAACAAATTTAGCAATTCCTATTGGTGTTACGTACAAGCATAACATACCTATGTCATATCTTTTGTTGGTACTGTCGCCATCTTGTGCCGACACAAACCTTGGGCTTGCGTAAGATTTCGGGAATTGGTTTGAAAATAAAACAAAATGATTCTGCTAACGTTTTTTTACTGAGATGTGATTAATGGTTTTGACGTAAAAGGGTATGATTGATCCTTGGGTTTTCATCTTAAAAAAATTGGAAGATGATTTAAGAATAGGTAAGTGTAATGATATTTCATGTAACTTGACATAGTACGATGAGCCCATTTCAAGATAATTATGATCATAAAATGAAAATGGAAAAACATAACCCTGTCTTTGGTGTCCCGCAGTTGCGCGACTACAAAGACAGGGTTATGTTTTTCACACGTATTTATGTATCTAGGCTATGTATCTTCGTATGTGGGATTCTTAATACCATCGAAGCACCTTAACGACTAGATGGATTTGAATACAAAAACAAACAAAAAAAAAATATGATCTTTAATGAAAAATAATATTATATTTTTATTTTATTTATTTCGTAAACTAAACGGTCACACATTACCTCAGATCATATAAACACATGATCTGAGCACTTTACAGTATTACGCAAAAATTTTACTACAGAGGGAGTAAATAACCATATAACCCAATACATTTTCCACATATTGTAAAGATAAGTTACAATAAAATTACATAATGTGTTAGTGATAAAACTAAACAGGTATGCCAAATGAAAATAAAAACAAGAAATTATAAAGATTCAGTCTAAAATATAAGAATATTACGGAGCAATATCCAAAATAGTTTCACGAACAAGGTCTCTAAATTTATCAGATGGAAAAGCGAAGATATCAATACTTTGAAAGAGATTATTATATTGACCAGTAAGACGACGTCGCGGTGCTCATAAGCCTGCATTCGTACGACTAAAAGATATGGCAAATAAAGGTCGTGCGCGCCCATCATGACTTATGGTTGTTCTAGGTATTAAGTAGCTAATCTTATTAGTGATATCCGTAAAATCACAGGCGTTGATACATTTATCAAATAGAAACATTGTCTCTAAAATAATGCGTCTGGCCTTTAGATCATGTAGCATATATCTATTCAGAAGATCGCTATAAGATGCATTTAAGTGCGAAATCAACGGAAATGCATGGCTTTCAAAAACATACTGTGAACCTCCTCAATCGCATCTGAGATGTGATTCCATACCGCGACAGCGTACTCCAACTGGGACTTGATTATGTATTTGAGTTGTTATTGACCTTATAAAACATTGAGTTAACCTACAGAAAAAAGTATTAAGGCAAGCACCTATTATCAAATAATGCTTAATAAAAACAAAAAAATGAAAATATCGTCATCTTTCAAGTTAACAAGATTCCAAACGAAAGCAAAACAATATAAAAGTCATATCAATCATTTTCTTTTCCACCTTAACAATAGCACTTTATCGATAAAAACCGTTATAAATAATGGCTTTAGCAAGAGTTGGTTTTGCTCGACACCCAAAATATCTTAAAAGTTGAAGTGAGATTTGAAGTTTTTACCTACCTCTGCAAGATAACTATAGTTTTGGCTGAAGTCTTGAACTAAAGGTATAACAAGCAGAACTAAGTACTAGTTGTGTGACCTTAGCCACCTAAAAAAACAAATGTTAAATAAATTGAAAATGATAACCTCTTCCTACGAGTCTTGGAGCCAAATGCCAGACATTCTGCCAAACTGCTT